>OU696531.1:67005353-68335853 GCA_916048285.2 Bellardia pandia | reverse complement strand
TGTACCATATGACTCGTGGTAGTACCAACTGTATTTAAAATGTATCAAAAAAGTACAATTGTACAATGTTTGTCATCAGTGACCTGAATAAATACAAATAAAAACAACGAATGTTTGTAATTTTCAGTCAGCTGTTTTTGACAATGAAAAACTTCAAGCAAAAACAAATAACATGTTGTTTTTGTATTGTTGTAATGTTAACACTACCTTATAATCAATATGCCTTGGTAGTAAAAAAACATCGCAAAATTATAGTGCTGCTCACTAGAAAAATCGCTAGAAAAACGCAGAAATAAAAAAAAGTAGCTAAAACAATAGTTCAGCCGTTGTTTCATACACTTTCCCGTAATTGACAAAATAAAAACACCATATCTGGCCGAAAAACCGCTGAAATGGCAACGCTGGTGGTACGGCTATGTTTTTTTTTTTTTTGTTCAAAGCACAAATAACATGACAACAACGCTTTGGTACACACATAATTAAGTGGAATTTCTGAGTCATACTGCGTGCCGACTCAGGACAGTAACAAGCAAATTTTTCTTTCGCTCCGAAAATGCTCTTTAGTTGGACTCTTTTCTGACTCTTTTTTTCGGAGCGCTTCGAAAATGCTCTTTTGTCGGACTCTTTTCCGGAGCGCTCCTAGAATGGTATGCTAGCTGGGTTAGTAAATATTACCTTTTAGCCGTTTTGAATTTATTAAAAACGACAGAATTTATGGAACATAGGGCATACATATGTATGGTATGTAGGTACCCTGCAGGAAATGTCAATAGTGAAATTGTACTGACTTACTATTGACGCAGTCATTAGTACTAGTGAATTATTTTACCCCGGACAATTTTTATTTACTATTTACTATTGACATTAAACATGTGCGTGTCATTGAAAATCCACTACTGACATAGGTACTATTGACAAGGTAGTTCTCTTGGGACCACATTGTCTACACTTTTGGTACTTCTCTGAAATAGTAAATGAAAATGCATTTTTGCTGACTTTTGGAGTTTTATTAAAAAAATAAATTCTAAAAATAAATTAGAATCGAAAAGAATGCGGGTCGAACCCGCAACCTTCTGAAGGATAGTCCGGCACACTATCACCCAGTCTATCGGGGCACACAATTGAAAAAAAAAATAATTGTTTAATAATAACTAGTGTGACAATGCTGTTGACAATGACGCCAAACCGTTACCAAAATAGTAGACAAAAGTGGTGACTTGGAGACACTTGGCCCCAGGTTTCCTTCAGGGTAATGACAGAATGACATTTTTAAGCATAAGTAGGAGAATTTTTAAGAAAAACAATAGCAACAATGATTCTAATAGATGGAGTTTTATGGCTATTTGTGTATCTGCAAATTTAATAATCATATCATTTAAAGTTTTTAAAAATTAGTTGCTCTGCTTTGCTCTACTCAATGGTCTAAAGCAATTAATGTGTGTAGACTTATTTGGGACCGCATTGTTTGTCCTTTTATTTCGCTTTAATTTTTCCATTTGTTGTTTTTCTATCAAAAAGTAATAAATCTCAGGCTGATCCACCGTAAATCTTTGCTGAATGGAATTTAGAGTTTTGCTTTATGATTTCGTCGCATAAATCAAAATTATCTTCAAGTTTTTTTTATTTTTCGTGTGTTGCAAAGTTGATTTCACTTTTGTTGTTGTTGTTGTTGTTGTATTTATTGGTGATTTTTTTTAGTTTTTTTTTGTTGATGTTGTTTGTGCGCCGTCTGCTGAGTTAACAGAAAGTGTTAAATATGTATATTTAAGTGTAGTCAACAGTCCAGAGAACTGTCGACTCCATGGAAGAGCAACAACAATTATTCGTTAATACATACACAACATACATACATACAAATAAAATACACTGACACTCATTTTAATTCTTGGTTTTAACTATTGTCATCTTCTACCTAGTGCACGAGAGATCGATGATAAGGAAATCGGTTCTTATTACATATTAATATTTATTGGTTCATAACCAACATCATTCATTGTAATTATCAAAAGATTATAAATTAGAGTTCTAAAAATATTATTTTAATTAGATTTTGTTAGCTTAATCCTTATGTTAGTGACTGTCAAACGGGCTTGGACTTTTCAACACCAATTTTTTTTAGAGATTCTTGAATCGTACTGATAGTCCAGGTTTTAGTTTAGCATCGGCTTCAATGGCAGTCCCAAAATTTCACAATTTTGATGATGAACAAAATGATTTCGATACTTACAAAACACAACTTGAAGAGCATTTTAAAGCGTACGGTGTAGAAGACAACGATAAAAAGCTTCAAGAGGTACTACAAATTGCTGAGACATATGAAGCAACACAGAAAACTCTAGTCGCATTGCAAAATAAAAATCATTTGGATAATGAAATTTATGCATTTAAGTCATCATTTAGTCAATATCATAAAACTCAACAATACAATCAAGATAAAAATCAAAAGAAACCACTGCCAGCATGCAGCAAATGTTTCATAACGCATGAGAAGGGCTGTAAATTCCTTAAGGCACAATCTTTCAAATGCAAACGTAAAGGACACATTGCATCAGTAGGTAAGTCCATTCCAAATAGTAATACAAATGTTATAATTGATGAAACTATTGCTTCTGAGGTAACAAATTGTAATGTAATAGATGATATTATAAAAAGATGTGTTAATAAGATGTTAATTGATGTTGAATTAAATAATCAGTTAGTACAATTTCAATTTGATACAGGAGCTGGTCGTTCCATTATTGGTTTAAATACATACATATAAATCATTGAAAAATTTACATTTAACTCCATCCACTAATAAACTTTCCGCTTACGGTAAATCAGAGATCCCAGTATTAGGATCATGTAAAGTATATGTGAAAATTCGTGATGAAACGAAGGTTTTAGATGTTGTTGTTGCTAATTCCGAACATTGCAACAATATTTTTGGTTTGACTTGGTATGACGAATTTAAATCGGTGCAAATTTTTCAAATTGAAGAAAATTTAAAAATTAAGGAAATTTGTTATGCATTTAAAGACTTATTATCCAGCGAATTGGGTCGTTGTAATGTAATTCAAGCTCATATTTATATGAAATCAGATGTTAGATCAAAGTTTTTTAAACCAAGACCTATTCCATATGCTATATTTGATATTTTCAAAGAAGAGGCTGAACGATTAACAAAATTAGGTATTTGGAAACCAGTAAAGTTTAGTCAGTGGGCTTCTGCTCTTATAATAGTTCCCAACCCAAATAATAAGATCCGTATTTGCGCTGATTTTAAAGTAACGATAAATCCACAAATGGATGTTGAGCAATATCCTATTCCACGAATTCGAGACTTATTTCATAAACTAAAGAATAGGAAGTTATTTTCGAAGATTGATCTTTCTGATGCTTATTTGCAAATTGAAATTAATGAAGAATCTAAGCATCTACTAGTTGTAAATACCCCATTGGCTTTATACCAGTACCAACGGTTACAATTTGGAGTAGCCAGGGCACCGGCATTCCAGGCTGTGTAAATTATTTAGACGATATAATATGTACTGGGTCAAATAACGAAGAACATATTAATAATCTTAAACTTCTTTTAAGTCGTTTGTATGAATCTGGTTTTCAATGCAATTTTAACAAATGCTCATTCATGCAACCCAAAATAGAATATCTTGGTCACATAATTAGCTCTTCGGGAATTCAACAATTAGAAAATAGAACAGAAGCCATTAGAAATTTGCCCCAACCAAGAAACCTTGCAGAGTTACAGTAATTTTTAGGCAAAGTTAACTATTACAGTTCATTTATTAAAAACTTTTCAACAATTTGTGGTCCACTAAATCTATTAAGAACGAAAAATCAAAGCTTTTACTGGGGAGAAGAACAAGAGAATTCTTTTCAAGAGCTTAAATGTCAGTTAATTGAAATGACTCAGTTAGCTCACTTTGATGAAACACTAACCACAGTTCTGGCGAATGATGCTTCTTCAAACGGCGTTGGCGCTCTTATAACTCATATATGGATCAGATCGTCCAATTGCATTTGCATCAAAAACATTAAATGATAGTCAGAGAAACTATAGTCAAATAGAGAAGGAAGCGTTATCTATAATTTTTGGAGTAATGTTCTACGATTACTTATATGGACGAAAGTTTACATTGTTTACCGATCACAAACCTTTGGTTACAATTTTTAATCCAGAAAAGGGAATTTCGGTAACATCTGCCAACACCCTGCCAGCAGTTGGAAGTTTCTTTCATCGTCCATCGTAAAAGGCGTTACGTCTTACTCACTTCCAGACGTTAATTGGAAGATAACAATAACAATTTACATTGCAGTCGTCTTTTAATCATCCAGACGACGTTTGGAAGATTGTTTGTTGTTTACAACACCAGCCGAAAATGACATGTCCCGTTATAAAAGAAATGAAAAGAATGCAAATAAGAAGTTTTCGACATCATCGAAATTATGTAGTTTTATTTTGTCATTTGCTGTGGTCGGTCAGTGGTAAAGTATGGTTTTGTTATTGTTGTAGTTTTTACATATTTGTTATCCCATAGTCAATATGAGTGTATTATCTGTAAGGCAAAAAAAATTAAAAGCAAAAGAGAGCCGGCTTCTTTAAGTTAAGCAAAAGTGACTTCTTGAAGTTACGCTGAAGTGACTTCTTGAAGTTACTTCCGGGGGGTACAACTTCTCAATACGGAAGACACTTCTACGATCAGAAAATGGTATCGCAGAAGATGAGTTTCAACTTCTTAGCGTCACTTCTGAGTCACTTCCGCAATAGAAAATGTTGGCAGGGCAGACTACAACGTTGGGCATTAATATTGTCTGGTTACGTACATATATATGCACATACTATCAAGTATAAGAACACAAAATATCATGGAAATGCTGACGCATTATCCAGATTACCACATAAAGAAGATGTTGAGTTTGACAAATCTGTAGAAGTTAATTTTCCTATTAATTTTAAAATAATTGCGAAATTTTCGAAAGAAGACAATATAACGTAACAAAAGTGGTTAATTTTATTAAAAATGGTTGGCCAGACAATGATAAGTCGGTTGCCGAAGAATTGATACCATTCCACCATCACCGCGATAGTTTGACATTTAATTGCAAAGTTATAGTACTACAAAACAATTTTAATCGTGTCGTGATTCCTAAACATTTAAGAAAAAGTATATTACAACTTTCACATCAAGGTCATTGGGGAATGAAACAAATTGCACGACGTTATTGTTGGTGGCCAAAAATTGAATTTGATATTCATCATGCCATGCTTGCTATTCACACTCAACAAATCCATGGCAACGTGTGCATTATGGATTGATTATGCAGGTCCATTTGAAAAATGCATGTGGCTAATAATAGTGGATTCTTTTTCTGAATTCCCATATGTTATAAAAATGGAGAACAGTACTACAATATCTACGATCAAGGCATTACAAAACGTATTTTCAATTGAAGGATTATCAGAGACAATTGTTACAGATAACGAAACTCAATTTACGTCAAACGATTTTAAAGTGTTCTTTGAAATACATGGTATTCAACATCTTACTACAGCACCTTTTCATCCTTCTTCGAATGGTAATGCAGAAAGGTTTGGACGTACGTTTAAAACTTTGATTAAAAAACAATTAACAGATGGTTCAAGTTTACAAGCCTCAGTGCTTGCTTATTTAACCACATATAGAACTAGGCCAAACTCATGTGGAAAATCTCCCGCAGAACTTTTACATGGTCGACAACCTCGAACCTTACTCTCTCTCTATCTCTCTCTCTTAAGTCCTACTAATACTCACAATTTCGAAATACCGATTTCACAATTCTTGCCGCATTTTATTCTTGAAACCACATTTTACTTAAATTGCTGGTGTAAATTCTGGTATTGTCTAAAATTACAATATGTATATTAATTCCATTTAAAGAGCACTATAAAAAACGCACCTTATGACATTTACATCACCAAAATTATGAAATGAGAAGTATTATTGATTATTTAAGTAAGTCACACCAATAACAAGTTCCATAAACTTTTCTAAAAACAGCATCTAGAGTATGTACATACTTGTAATTTTAGCCAATAAATTGATTGTTATTCAGTTGTAAAATCCAATAACTGTCTTTTTTCTATTGAGAAATGACCATTCCTTTTGAGATTTTTCTAATTTAATGAACCAATGAATGTATGTAACAGGGTTGGAATACATGGTACATTTATACTTTTTTGATACATTTCAGACTCAGTTGGTGCCGTGGTACTACCACTAGTCATTTGGCCTTTGATTTGAGACTAAATACAAAAACGACAGCTTAAATTTTAGTTAATCAGGATTTCAAAAATTGTATAAGTTCTATTTCTTCAATACATTGTTAAAATAATAAATCTGGTTATTTTGGAATTGCAATCAGAGGATGCACGAATATATGTATATGTATAAAGGGTTACTTTTCGTAAAAATGCAGATACTAAAAAAGAATGTTAAAGATGATCGTGATTTGTAGTGTGAACAAATGCTTTATATGGTAGTAGTATGCAAAATTTCTCTCCTGGTTCTTTTAGAAGTTTTACGTCATATACCATCCATCATCATTCCATCCAAGCCTTTTTGTATTTCTCTGGGTTTGATTTAGATATTGTTTGTTTTTTCCTTTTGTCAAAAAATCAATACAAAATCTCAATTTCGTTCTATTGAATATAAAACTGTTTAACTAGTCGTTATATAATGTAATGTTAAAAATGTTGCCGTAAGTTTTATCATTATTTAATAAATATTAAAAGTGGTACCGTGGAGGTCTACGAAGTAATTTTATTAATATAAATAGTACAAAATACAAAAAGCTATTTTCCATCCCTGGTATGTAAATATATTTGCAAACAAGCTTTTTGTGTACTTATGTACATATGTATGTATGTATGTGGTTGGTGTATAATTTGGATGTCACTGAAATCTTGAAGTATTTGAAAGAAACTAAATTTTTAAAATTTTTTTATTTTCAAATTATCATCTGGCGGTTCAATCAAACGAATGAACGCTCTCACGAAATACATATGCACATATGTATTTACTCACGCATGAGCAATATGCATGAGTAACTTACCCGCACACTTATACAGACAGTTAAAAATACCCTTAAACTAAAACAAGATGAGTCTAGCATTAAAATGTACCTATCAAATGTATTAAAAACAAAAAAAAAAAAGTAATTTCGTCTAATTTCATTTAATTTTGTACTTTTTGTCCCAAAAATTAATTCAAGCCACAGCCACAATTATCCAATATTTTCTTTCTATTTATAATTTCTAATAATTAATAATTACTTAGGTCACGAAATTTATTATTACATATGTATATATGTATGTATATACATACATGGATACATTCATAAGCATGTTGTATATTGTACGAGTATGTGTGTGTACTTACCCTGCAAATAACGCGACTAGTCCATACATGCATGCAAAGACTAGTCCAAAGAGGAGTAGGAGTACTCCAAAACTACTCCAAATATATGAAAAAAGGTGGTCCATTTAACATTGCGATGTCGTAGGATTGGACCATATAACCCATCGGAGTAGTCCCAAAACTACTCCATGGAGTACTCACGAGGGTTAGTTTTAAACAACAACAAAAACTCAATATGCAATCGTGTTAACACGAAACCATGTCGTTTAACTACAAACTCTTGTTTAACTATGACATGGTCCATGACTGCATTACATTGGACCATGTTGTAAGTAGTTCATTTCATCTAAAATGGATCACGTAGTCCAATATTATTTGCAGGGTAAGTCCACATACATACCTACATACATATCGTCACCTGAAATGCAAAACAACGGATCATCAAAAAAATTAAAATCGGGTTTTTGTTTGATTATGATTCATTAGATAAAAATACACGTCTCCAAAAAAAATTATGCATCTGCGTCAAAAAATAAGGATTTTGTAAAGAAAATTCAAAATAACGTATCATCAAGTACACAATATTCATTTACCAAAACAACGTGTCATCCATCACATTTGTAACAATTTAAAATTTTGCTTTTCTAACAAAGTAGGCTTGTGCATTCCTTTTGTTTATATGTGAGTTTTGTGATATTAATGTAAAAATTAGTTAATAAATATCGGTGAAAATATACAAAATGTGTTTTAATATTGAAAATAAATACAATGAAAATGTGAAAATATCTAAGAAAAGTAAAAATTAAAGAGAAAATAGTAAATTAAGTTGGATGTGTGGATTGCAATATGAAGGTATTTCTCAGGGAAATGTTTGTGAGATAATTCCTAGACAAATAAAAGCTAGATGTATTTCGAAATGTTGTGAGAAAAGTTTAAAGCGGCATTTTCATTTCCAAAAGGAAATGACAACATTTGCAAGACTTAAAAACTTTAATTCCAGCAGACTGTCATTTATTTTATGATAACATACCCTTTAAATAATAACCTATTTCCTAATGATAATTCTTATTTATAAAAAACTAAATCATTTTACCTTTATCATATTTACTTAGTATGTAAACTACAACGTGTTTAGAAAAAAACCTTAAATGAATTAAATTTTTTGTTTAGTTAAACCTAATTTTATGCAATAAAATACAGTAAATTGAAATATTAACATTGCCTTTTATTGAACCTCATTTAATCGATTTTCGATTTTTTTTTCGCTTTTTCCACTTCACATTAAAATTTGTTCATTGCTGATACGTCATTTTGTTTCAGAAAATTTAAATTCAATATAACGTAACAAACATAGCTTCAACACGTTTTTGAAAAATATTATTTTTTTCTTCTGGAATTGAGCTCCTATTCTTTTTTGAGCTTAGCTACAAAATTTTTCATTTCTAGATGCAATATTTTCCATTTTAGAACGTTTTTTGCTTCTTTTTAAATTGTGAAAAGTGATGGTAAGTTATTTTGCATTTTAGGTGACGATATACACCTAATTCTGTTTTTATATGTTCTTTTTTTGAAAATAAACAAATTTTAAATTTTTTACACGATTTTATTCCATTTAGCACGATTCACGATTGGGCTTAAAATTTTTTTGCTTAAATTTAATTTTTGCGAAATATATTCATATCACAAATTTAGGGGAATTCTCCTTTTGTGGATACATACAATCAAATCAACTTGTCATACCTACATGTTTTTCTTTGTTTTCTTTAATAAGTAAGTATGCTTCCCAGCATACCATTCTAGGAGCGCTCCGAAAAAGGTGTCAGAAAAGACTCTTTTCGGACTCATATGGCTTGCTGGGTTGTATAAAAACGCATTGTATATGTATGTGGTTTAATATTATAAACCTGAATAGTTGTTCTTAAAAAATAATTGTTTTTCACTAATTTCAATAGGTTTTAGAGATAAGGAACCAATCACCTATTTTGCATACGCTCAAAGTCTTTTTTTTTCACGGGTTTCCTGGAACCAATTACCGTGTAAAAACAAAATTAGGAGTATTTAGGTCCAATAAAATTAAAAGTTAAAGTAACGATGCGACGACACATCTTGCAAATTTAAATACATCATAAGATTAAATACCATTCTGGTTACTGAAGATCGGAAACTTCTCTCGAATGATTGGCGATTAGTCCCTACAAAAAGGTAGGAGACGATACAATATGGGTAGTATACTCAACCTGTTATAAAAACTAGAAATTTTGTCCTAGAGAACACAAATAAATAAGCAAAAACTTTACTTACAACTAAAGTTAAAAAGTAGTATGTAATTGGAAATTGTCGAGCATACTAAATACTTAAGGCATTTGCCGAAAAACACGTAACCAATAAATAGCATATATTTAAACTTGTTTATTTATTTAAAAATAAACTTCGTTTGTTTAGGAAAGACACAGCAAATTTTTAGTTTTATATTATTTGATTCTATTTGATCTTGCAAAACCCTTGTAAAAGCAAACAATATCCAACTAATTTTTGCTGAAACAAACCTACAAGAAAAAGTACTTATTTTTATTCGCGAAGTAATCCGTTTTAATTTTGCCACTTTTAACCAAAAAACTAATAACTTATTTTTATACCCTTCACCTTCATGAGAAGGGTATATATAAGTTTGTCATTCCGTGTGAAATTTCTACAATATAATTTTCCGACCCTATAAAGAATATATATTCTGGATCCTTATAGATAGCGGAGTCGATTAAGCCATGTCCGTCTGTCTGTCTGTCTGTTGAAATCAGTCCCCAGATATACTCGGGATCCAAACCTTCAATAATTCTGTCAGAAGTGCTTTCGAGAAGTTTGCTATTTAAAATCAGCTAAATTGGTTCAGGTCGACCAGAGTTATGAACCAATATGTGAGACCACCTCTATAAAAATTTGATATTTTTCGTCCATTTTATTGCAATATGTTGAAATATATTGCAGATAATACCATGAAATTTTGTATATGTTATAACTATAAAAGAAGAAAGTGTGCGGAAAATAGTAAGAATCGGTCCATGATTTCTCATAGCCCCCATACAAATATATATATTCCCGAAATATGGCTTAATGATAAATAAATGCCTATAAAATTGGAATATCAAGACAAAATTCAGCAAAAATAAGTTTTATACAAAAAGAAATCACAAACCGAAATTTTTTTTTAGTTCGGTCCATATTTGACCATATACCCCATATAAAGTCCACTTACAAAATTCACTTAAATACATATAAAACAGATATAAATAACGTTAAACGGCTAAAATTTGACATAAATACTCTTGATAGGCAAATAAATTGTTGTACTAAATTTTATGGTGGGCGGCCCACAACTGGTCATAGCTGCCATACAAGGACCACATCTGAAAAAGACATTTATCCCTATATATATTGTATAAATATCGGTACCGACTCAAAACTTTGCACAGATCATTTTAATATACACGAAAATCATCCCACAAAATTTTGTTAATTTCGGTCTATTTTTAACCGTATGCCCCATATAAAGCCCTTTTCCGAAAATCACTTTAATACTCATAAATCTCTTATAAATAAGGGTACCAATCCAAAATTTTACACGGATCATTTACATACATGCCTAAATCAAACTGCTGGATTTTGAGAATATCGGTCCATATTTGACAATATCCCCCACATAAGGTCCACTCTCGAAATCCACGTTAATACTAATATATATCGTATATATACCGTTATTATGTTGAAATTCGACGTGAAGTATCCTCATATGCATGAAAATAACTGTTCCAAAATTTAAGAAGATCGGCCCATAATTTGTCATAGCTGCCATATAAGAACCATTTCCAAAAAACAAATAAATTCGGGTCAAAAAATATTCTTTTCGGATTTAACCCATATTCGGTCAATATTTTATAATCATGATATATATCGTTGGAAAGGTATTTTTAATACCTTTCATTTAGTGTATTACAAATTATCAAGCACCCAGTAGTTCCCGAGATATAGGCCTATATATTTTCAACTTTAAGGGCCCGCCCCCTCGAAAATAGGCGTGACCGCCAACAAATTTTTTTTGCTGGTATCTCCTCTAAAAGCCCTATTTAATTTTGTTTTTTTTTTTTTTGTTTGAGCAAAATCACTAAAACCGAATTGTTCCCTTTTTTATACTCTGTTTGTTAAATTACAGTCAAGATTATTATGAACATCAGACAGACTCTGTAAATTATGGTAAGAATTGGTAATTAAATCAATTATAAATGGTCGAAATTAGTTAAAATTTCAAAATATTTAACATAAATTATGTTAGCCGTAAAATTGTCTTTCAAAGAATATATCAAATACTAATAAAATTTTCACTAAGACTGAATAGAAAACACAGAATAAGAATATTCTAGTCCTATAACCAGTGTAGTTTTTGTATTTCTTATTACGTTTAGGTGGAGGGTATTTAAGATTCGGCACAGCCGAATATAGCACTCTTATTTGTTTATACTAAAAAGTTTTATAAAAATATGTAGTTGTACTAATAATGATTTACATATAAACGTATAATAACTTTTTTAAATCTATTTATTTGAAGAACATTTTTTGGATTTCATAATTATTACCTTTTTAAAATATACTCGTGTGTACATACATACATACATATATATCTAAAGTAATTCTTTAATGCATTCTGGAAGTAATTACAATGAAGAATGTAAGTAAAGTTTTTACTGGGAAACTCCTCAATAATAGAAACTCAGTCCATATCCAGCCCGATATAATACCATACATATGTATCTCCTAATTCTTTTAAAAGTCTTACACCTTATCTTTTTTTAATATGTATATAGAAGTATAAGTATGTATAGGTTATAGCTAGTCACCATTTCTAACAAATCCACCATTACAAAGCATTTTTGTACTTATGGGACTTTGAGTTTTAAAGCAATTGAATTAAATGAAGTTTTTTCTTTCTCTAGTCGAGAAACCAATAATAAAGCTCCTTTGTCGTCAGGAGATATTCGTCATTGTTTAAAGATCGACGATTTCTTTGCCCTTCTAGCTTTATAAATTGACAATTTTAATAAGCTAATTGATGTTAAAAACGTTGCTGCTGTACATTATATCAAATTTTCATTAAAGAGATATTATTATAATAACTATGGTTCATATACATACATACATACATACATACATGTATGCATTAAATACATACACACATACATAATATAAAAGCACAATAAGCAATTGCTATTAACACTTTTTTGTAGAAAATGTTTTGTTAAATATGATAAACCATAATATTATAGTTGAACTAATTAAATGCAGAGTAAATTAAAAGAAATTCATCAAGGGTGAATGCTTTTAATAATTGCTGTCTCAAAAACGTCTTACCACAAAAACGAAATATTTAACCAAAAAAAAAAAAAAAACAATATAATGAAACAAAACAAAATGTTTTTGTAAGCACATAAATTTAAACAAGTAAAGAAACGTAAAAATTTCATCGTTCAAGACAATTAATTACTTAGACAACGAGTATGTACTATCCGCATATAATACATTTCAACGAGTATGTATACATACGAGTATGTACATACATATGTATGTACATCATTAAGTGTTGGCCGCTAATTTTGAATATTAACAGTGCATTTTTAATATGTATGTATGCATTTAAATGTGTGGCCAAGTAAATACTTCTCATCTTTAAGAGTATTTATGTAAGGGTACATCCACTATTCACTGACAATATCAATTTTTAATAAATATACTCGTACACAAGTGTTGGTGCACTCAATAAACACTTGGTTGCCACTAATCTGAAACAATTAGCAGTTGTTTTCCACAAAACAATTTCATGTTGTACATTACGGATAGAACGTATTTTATGAACAAACTATCCAACAAACAAACATCTGTTGCGTGCAAATGATAAGCGACAATAATTATGTGACAGTTGTATGATTGAACACATAAACAATATTTAGGTACATATGTATGTACATACATATATATTTGAAATTATTCATGTACGAATATGAGTAGTAAATACATACATATTTAGTTTTGATTTAGATTTTGTGTTTGGACAGACATTCAAGGAACGCATGTTCGCTGAAGTAAATCTTTAAGAACATTCATTTCGAAAGAAAATTACTTTCTTCCTGTATCCATCCTAACCGCAACTGTTGCACGCTGTTCATACATTCAGACATATAAAGCAAAACAAAGCCTTTAGGAACAAAACCTAACAAACAAGCAAGAGTTTATATTCATTCGGCTGTACCAAATCTATGTATATATATACCCACCACCAAATCACCTATAATAGGGCGAACTCCATAAAATATTGCACCGTAATTTCTATTTCTTTCCGGTTTATTTTAGTAGAAATTCATTTCAATAACGACATTTATAAGAATTTTATGCATATTCCACTTTTGAACTTTCGAACTGTTCGGACGTGTTATTTTTAGTGCGGCTGAATTTTCGGTGAAAAAATCGTAATAGGTGAAAAAGCGTAACAGGTTGAAATAAAACAAAAAAGTGAAAAAATAACTCGTAATAGGTAAAAATATCTACAAAACAAAATATTAAAAATCGCATAAAAACTGTATGAGTGTTCCTCTCAGATGTAATTCTGAGAAAGAGCTTAGCTCGTCTAGAAAAACTAAATGGGTCTCTGAGGAAGAATCCATAAAAAAATCTCTGGAGTATTTTCTCACTACAAGAGCCGCAGAACGACGTCGTTCCTGTTCGCCCAATATAGTGATTTCAACAGATGAAAAAACATCATCTTCATCAAATAGTGCAGTCAAACCTAGAAAACAAGTAGGTATGGATAAACACGTCACAGTTCTTAAGCGACAGCTGCCCGACATCTGCTCAAGTGTCATCAAATTCAAAAGCTCCTAAAACCATGAGTAATGATCAAAATAGGTTTGCTCTCCTCCAGACGGATGAGCCAGAACTTCCTAAGAAGACGTTTATGCCCCCACCAATTTATCTGAGAGAGCCCACTTCCAGTAAATTGGTACAAGGAATTGTTTCGGTAATAGGTGAAAATATGTTTAGCGTAATACCAATTAAGCATGGAAATATCAGCGAAACCAAAATTCAAATGAAAAAGGAAGATGATTTTCGAAAATTATCCAACCAGTTGGAGAGGGAGAGTAGGGATTTCTATACCTACCAGCTGAAAAGCGCAAAAGGACTCCAAGTCGTTCTAAAGGGTATAGACCCAGATGTTGATCCTGCCGAGATAAAGACTAGCTTAATGGAAAAAGGCTTCAAAGAAGAACCGCATAAGCATCAGGGACCCGTTCAGTGTCTTAACTGTCAAGAATTTGGCCATACCAAAGCGAATTGTAAATTGCCGACAGTTTGTGTTGCGTGCGGGGAGCTACATGCAACTGCTCAATGCGATAAGTCAAAAACTGACTCAAAAATTAAAAAATGCAGTAACTGCGGAGGTAATCATACCAAATTATAGAGGTTGTCCAATTTACACTCATTTCAAAGACATAAGAACCAACAAGACGTCAGTATTACCTGACCATCCTCAACAGCCTAATTTTGCATCGAGTGAAAATTTTCCTCAATTGTTACGGTCCACTAGTCATGTAAACGCGCCTAGTTCTAGACAAGTTTCTTACGCAAACGTGGTTAAATCTACTATGCCAGGTTTGGAGCAGGAACCTAAATCACAATATTACGAGCCTAATATTAACACTCTAGAGACTACATTGCAGACACTTGTCCAAACCATGAACACTTTTACGACCACTATGACATCCATGATGCAGGAAATGCTGAAAATGCAATCCACTATCTTACAAGCTATTTTAAAGAAATGGTTTGTTTAAAAATTTGTTTTTGGAATGCGAACGGCCTCCGCCAACATAAAAACGAACTAGAACACTTCCTGATGGATAAGCAGATTGATGTCATGATGATTGCTGAAACTCACTTGACGGCGGCAGGGTACTTCAAAAGTATTGGCTACGTGTTGTATGATACTAAAGATCCCCGCGGAAGAGCATGTGGAGGATCGGCAATTCTTATAAAGAACAGAATAAAACATTATTTAATGAACAACATATGTGAGGATTACCTACAAGCAACAAATATTTGTATTGAATTCTGTCAATACAATTTTGTTTTATCATCAATTTATTCGCCGGCTCGATTTTGAATAAAAGAACACCAATACTACAGCTTCTTCAATTCCCTTGGAGCTAGATTTTTAGTTGCTGGTGACTTTAACTCCAAACACACATTTTGGGGTTCACGTCTGGTGACCCCGAAGGGTCGTGAACTCTTCAACACCATTGCCAAAATGGGCTTATATATACTCTCAAGCAGGCATCCCACCTACTGGCCGACGGACCGACGGAAGATTGCCGATGTTATTGACTTCGGAGTAGTGAAAAATATCCCTGTAGAATCGATACAAGTGGAGCCTTCATTAGACTTGTCTTCAGATCACTCTCCTTCTATTATTTCAATGCGTTTCCTTCAAGGGAATGGCTCTTTATTTCGGGACATATCTAAAACCAGAGTAAGTTGGATAAAGTATAAAAAGTATTTAAGTTCCCACTGCACGGAAAATGTAGTGTTGAGAACTACCGAGGATATTGATGGGTCGATTGGCAAGTTTACTAAGGACATACGAAGAGCTGTACATCACGCCTCCACATATGACGTTGAGTGCAGAAGTGGGACAAACAGAACTTATTTCGCTGAACTCGATCATCTCCTGCTAGAAAAAAGAAGAGTTAGAAGAGAGTGGCAAATTCACAGGTCTTCTCAACTGAAAGCTAGGCTACGGGAATGCAGAGATATACTAAGAAATTTCTTAGAAATCCAAAGACCGGCCTCACTTAGATCTTACTTGGAGGGTCTTGATAGTACCCCACCGTCTGACTATTCGTTATGGAAGGCGGCACGAGGTTTAAAAAGACCAGTTAGAGGAAAGCCTCCTCTCCGAAATCCGACTGGAGACTGGACTAGAAATGATTCCGAGAAGGGGACTTTATTTGTTAACTATTTGAGAAATTTACTACAAACAACTCAAATAATGCATCTGATTTGCCTCCACTCGTTATTAGACGTCCTGTACCTCTAAGACTTAGCTTTAATGATGTTCAAAGCGCTATTGCTACTCTGAATCTTAAAAAAGCTCCAGGTATGGATAAAATCAGCAACAAAATGCTTGTGGAGTTACCTCGTGTAGCTAGAAGAATTATCCTCTTTATCTGCAATGCTATTTTACGCCTAGAATACCATCCTACAGATTGGTAGGTATCTATGGTTACCATGATTCCTAAGTCAGGGAAGAACCACACCAAAGTGGAGTCATATAGGCCAATTAGTCTACTGCCGACAATTTCAAAACTGTTTGAAAAATTGTTAATGGCTAAGTTGATTCCAATTCTGAACGACACTCAATGTATCCCAAATCACCAATTCGGGTTCAGAGCTAAACACACTACCATCGAACAAACACACAGATTAGTAAATGTGATAAGACGGTCGTTTGAAGAGAAAAAATATCTCTGCCTGCTAACACCCACAAACTTATGAAAAGTTATTTATATGGTCGCAAATTTACAATCAAAGAAGGCGATTTTTTAAGCCCCGCTCAGCCAATTGAAGCAGGAGTACCCCAGGGTAGCATACTGGGTCCAACTTTATATTTGATTTATGCCTCCGACATACCGTCAGACCCCATAATACATACTTCAACTTTTGCAGACGATGCAGCCTTTATTAGCGTTCATAAGGACCATCAAATAGCATCACAGAATTTGCAAAAATATGTTTATAAACTAGAGAATTGGCTTGAGCTTTAGAATATCAGGGTTAACGAACAGAAATGTATTCATATAACTTTCACATTGCGAAAAGATACCTGCTCGTTCATCAGAATAAATAATCAAATTATCCCGCAACACAATGAAGTCAAATACCTCGGAATCCACCTCGATCGTCGCTTAACTTGGAAGTCTCATATCGACGCAAAGCTTACCCAGATGAGATTAAAAGCAGTGCAAATTAATTGGCTAATCGGCAGAAATTCTACATTAAAGTTGGATTGCAAACTTTTGTTGTACAATGCAATTCTAAAGCCAATCTGGTGTTATGGAATTCAATTATGGGGTTCTGCCTCAACATCAAACATTGAAAAAATTCAAAGGGGTCAAAATAAGATTCTACGTACAATTACTGCAGCTCCATGGTACGTTAAAAATTCTCGAATCCACAAAGATCTAGGCATTCCTTTGGTGAAAGTCGAATTTACAAAATATGCGTCAAAGTACGTCAGCAAACTTGAACACCATCCAAACTCACTTGCACGAGACATCCTTAACTTTAGTGGCCACAGTCGGTTGAGAAGGAGGGATACCCTTGCTTTAACTCAAGCGCAAAACAGATGATCAGGATCAGTTGAAGTGAAATTTTTTTAGTATCATAAAAATTTTTGTCTAGCACTGGCTGGGCTTATTAGTTTTTTTTTTAGTATTACGATTTGAATACTTATTGTAATTTCAGTATATGAAGATTCAATAAATAAATAAAGGTGAAAAAAAATTTTTATTTACTAAAATAAATTTTAAAGTGCAATGTAAATTTCAAACGTTAAATTTTATGCAGAGCAGTTATTGGAAAGAAAATTAGAAATATTCCTTTAACGAAATTCCAGCTAATAAACAATATGTATTTTTGAATTTCTATAGACTTTACCAAAACTGTAAATATGGTTTCAATACTGAATCTCAATTCAGTGGCAATACATGGAGTCAATGCAATATTTTCAACATCTGCATGACCTTAGAAACTATAAAAAGCGTTCAAAATGGTGGATCATTAATGAAATTTTGAGTTTTATTAAAAAAACCTTGGCTTTTGAAAGCATGATATGTAGTTTCAATGCAAACTTTAAAATTAACTAGCTCCAATTCGAATACTAGCTGGCATCCGTTCATGGTGCTAGAGAAAAAAATAAATATTTATGGAAAGTGTTAAAAGAAAATCAAGTGAAGTAATAATTCTAGTTGTTGTAAATGTAAATGGTGTTATATATTCATATACATATATAGACTAATTCACAATGAAATTTATATCATGCTCATGTCACACATAAATTTGCAACTTGCATTTACTTAATGCTGGCGAAAAGTAAAACAGAGCCATTTGAAATGGCTGGGTGAATGAATGGGTGCACGAATGATACAGAATTAGAGTTATCAATTATTCGAGTTTAAATTTAAGTTTGTCCCCTTAGCAGAAGACATACTCGTACATATCTATGTATGTATGTTTACATTGGTGAGTTCTTACTTGTTTTTTAGTTTATTTTCTGTTTAAAACATTGCTTTTCTTTTTATCTTACAATTGATTTCCTTATACTACTGTAACCACATTTTACAGCCCACATTTGTTTGACACGCGTTTTGTAAGATCAAACCACATCAAATAAAATAAAACGAAATTTGTTTGTGTGACTTGTCGTAAATAAATCAAGTTTTTGAAATAAATGAAAGAATTTAAATATAGTATTTTACTTAGTGGTCACGTCTTTTTCGTCAAATATTTGCATTTTGTGTGACTGCACCTTTAGAGATTTTAGAAAAGTACGAAAAAAACTTTTCTTTTCTGAAGTGTTTCAAAAAGAAGTAACATTTTTAGCAACCCAGCAAAAAGATGTTTTTAGATTTCGGAAGCAGTAGGAATATTTAGCTTCCAAAAATGCTGCAAAATAAAGCATTAGACACATTCGCTACAGCGTCGCTACATAATCATTTACATATAACGCACCAAGTTGACAAATCCTATTTCGTTTTTAGATATTAAAAGCCTAAAATTGTTATTTAGCACCATGTATCTCATCTATTACTGAAACAGTGTGTATACAAAGATAAAAGTCGGCAATCAAAATATTTTTAATATGCAATTCATAACAACTTTTGAAAAAGAAAATGTTTTCATCGATTACTTCATTTATTCGATTGTGAATTCTATGAATAATGCATCCACTAAAACTCGACTACTAGTACAAATTATTGTTGTTGAAAATGATTGCATGTTCTAATCTTACAGGGTATTTCAACAATGCAAATAATTACAAATATTACAATGAATAGAATTAAAAAAAAAAAAAAAAAACGAATTAATAACATGGATTGATGCTATAACGAAGTTAGTGACAAAATTGAGAAATACTATGTGAAAGATATTCGGAATATGTAGTCGTTTATAAAATAAAAGATTTTGTAATGAAGACATCATCCTATCTGAGTTCTCATTTATGTTTATAAGAGATTTGCCTTCACTATACGGGAGGAGCTGAGGAGCTTTCCAGAATATGTTAATAAGCATATGTATACCCTGAAATAAATTGCCATAAAGATATATGCAATTTGGTTTGTAAGTTATTGTTAGAGAACTCACCCTGTATGTGTTTTGAATGCGGTTGTCACTGTTGACAAAATTGGTTTAAAATATTACATACTCACATACATACATATGTACATCCATACGAACAGCATATGGTTGTGTGTGGACAAGTATTTGCAACTTATCTAGCCGCCCATGTGCAATTTGTGAACGAAATTAACCGATAAATTCATTCGCACTCGTTGTTTATTTGTTGTTTACCATCGTCATAATGTTCATCTATCCGGTTCCCGTCTGGCTGAAATAGAGTTGTCAGTGAAGCCCACTTGCATATGCATCACCTAAATACTTGTAGCATGCAAATAACTAGCTTTTTATGCTACTAATCCATTTGTTGGCAAATTTGCACAAGATCGTCGTTTGTCTTTTGATATGTGTCTCTGTTAAATTAAGCCATAAATTCAGTATTTATCTTCGAGATGTAGTTTCTTGACCGTCATCATCACTAGGGGCTTAAGTACATGCGCATTTGCCAATCAACAACATTCATACGTATGCAAGTATGTGAATATGTGTATTAGAGTGTCTCGAAAAAAAAAGTTCGCGGTACACCACCGAATATGAAGTATTGTTGCAAGACAATTTCGAAACAAATTTTTCACTTTACCATTGAGATCATTGCTTGATAAACAGAAAGGACCCGGAATCTGCCCAGGAAGCATCGGAGAAGGCATTCAGAATTGCATACAATATTCTGTAAGTTCCGCATACCTTACGTCAGTGTAGTTTTAATAATTTTATTAATAATTCGGATCTTTTATTGTTTTTTTCCGTTTGGTCAGGTCAATAAAAATTTCAAACGAATTCCAATGGGAGAAATGCCAATCACTAGCAATTCACGGAAGTCGTCACGTTTTCCAATATATATCTTGGATTCGTCAATTGCCGGATGACGTTCAACAGAGCCTTCGTCCGTGCATAGAAAACAACGCGTACTTTCTCCACCCCGAGAATGTTTTGTTATCGATGATAACAGACCAAGATCCGCTAGTACGTTCAGATGGCTATACTAAGATTTTATCAGCCCGATTGGACCAAATTTCAATTGACTGAGCCGCCATGCTTGCAGTTCTACATGCAAGTCCAGCTGGAAACATTACAATTTTCGGAAGAAATAATTGCAATACCAGGTTTACACAGGGAATATAACTTTATTTGATAGTCTTATTTGCTAAATTTAATTATTTTCGCAGCTTATCCATGCCATTCTTAAAACACCGAGCGTTTTGTTCATGTAGTACATGAATCTGCCATGGCTGTCACCGATGAGCAACTCATGGGCCACATCTTTTCCAAACTCGAGAACCAGCAAAAATAGAGAAAACCTGGTTCATTTCAAAATAGGATTGATTAAATTTTTTTAATGATTTAAATTTAAAATTTTCTGTTTAATGATTTTTGTGAGCTTTAATTTTCTGATATTAGGGTGGTAGGAACTGAGATCTGGTGAGTAAATGTAAAACATTGGTCTCCTCAAGACAAAAACATTGATATATCACACTTTGAGATCGGACTATAAATAACGATGATATGACAAAAAAATTTAAAAAGGTAACCCCTACGTTCGGCAAAAAACAAAAATTAATTTCTTCAATAGTTCTGTTGGAATTATCGAAAAACTTCCTTAATAAAAGTTTAATGATTTTTTGTGAGCTTTTATTTTCTGATATTAGGGTGGTACATTAGGGTGGTACGAACTGAGATCTGGTGAGTAAATACTAAAACGGGATATTTGAGGTAAATGCACGATATTACCATCGATAGATCTCCTCAAGACAAAAACATCGATATATCAGACTTTGAGATCGGACTATAAATGCCGAAGATATAACAAAAAATGTATTTTGGTGACCCTACTTTCGGCAAAAAAAAATTTGTTTCGAAATTGTCTTGCAACAATACTTCATATTCGGTGGTGTACCGCGAACTTTTTTTTTTTGCATGTAAGGCGAGACACTCTAATGTATATGTATGTACATACCCTGAAGGAAACCTGGGGTCAAGTGTCTCCAAGTCACCACATTTGTCTACTATTTTGGTAACGGTTTGGCGACATTGTCAACAGCATTGTCACAATGGTTATTATTATACAATTATTTTTGTTCAATTGTGAGCCCCGATAGACTACGCGATAGTGTGCCGGACTATCGTTCAGCGGTTTTCGAGTTCGATTCCCGCCAAACACTCTGGGTGATTTCGGATTTATTTTTAATTAAATATTTTTTTGTATTTTATTTTTTTAATAAAACTCCAAAAGTTAGCAAAAAATGCATTTTTATTTTCTATTTCAGAAAAGTACCAAAAGTGTAGACAATGTGGTCCCAAAAGAACTACTTAGTCAGTATTGACGCAGTCTACTGGTAGATTTCGTAGGGCAAGCCTGTGCTAAATGTCAAGTAGATAGCATTAGTAAGGGTATAATTCGTCAATAGGTAATGGTGACATCGTCAATAGGTAATCAGTATAATTTTACTATTGCCATTTCCTGCAGGGTATGTATATATTTGTATACTCGAATTTATTTATTTATGAATTAAAATAAAGGGTGATCTTTTTAGCAAGACTGTTTTTGGCAGCTCAGCAGTTTTCGTGTAACATGTTACTGTTAAACATATTCTGTTCATATTCTGGTCTATAATTTAACCATGAATCGTCTTACAAACGAACAATGCTTGCAGATTATTGAATTTAATAATTAAAATTCATGCACGGTTAAGAAAGTGAAGATCCACTTCTTTATCATTTCTGATTGCATGGATACGTAGACAAGCAAAATTGTCTTGCACTTGGTTTGAATGACAGCCAGAAGCATTGCAAGAACTTCTAATGCATCCCGAAAAATGCACATTTTTGTGCATACTTTTTCAAAAACGACTACGGCAGGAACGATACTGTAAACGGCGAGGCGAGCACTACGGTTCGATGATTACAATATTTTTTGCCCCAAAACGGAAGAGCTAGACTGCTGGCAAATATTTTCACAATATTGTCACAGTTCGTGAAGTGCAACGTCAAAATAACGTTTTTCTTAAGGTACGGTTACACATGGATAATGTTTCACAAAAAAGCGTAACCACTAAATAAAATTGTTTTAAATTATGTATTTATTTGGATTTCTTCTGTTGCTAAATATATTTTATTTGTACATATTCTTTTGCTGATGTAATTCGTTTCTGAAAAGTACAATGGTACACTAAAGAGGACGTATGTATGTGGCAAAATTTGCGAGATGTATAATTCATTAGATCCTGTGTACTTCAATAAAAATAACAATCTAAAGAAAAAACTGTCTTTTCCATTTAATAAAAATCTTGCATATATGAGTTTTGGAAGAAAAACTAGAGAAGCAATTGTTTTTAGTTTAATACAAAAACAATTTTACAGTCGATTTCTTTCCGGAAAACTTTGATAAACAAATTAAAATTTCCGGTCCTCAAATTCCCGGTCCTCAAATATAGCTGATTTCCCTTTCAAAATACATACATATATTTAGCTATTACATATTTGGGTTTTTTTCTTTTTCAATATTAATAGCGTTCTGTAGCATGTTTGTGGCTCGTCTGTAAGTTTATAATATTGTATTGTTACGTTTATACCTTTTAAAAACGGTAATTTATTTCCTATAAATAACCGGGATTCCTTTTAATTGCAAATTAAAAGCGTCAAGTAGTTTGAAGAAAATATAACGAGTCTTTATTTATTTAAATGCACACAAAATCTACATAACTTCAACTAATATATAGTTATCTACCAGTGAATATATAGTTAAACAATAGTTTTATCATTGCCATAGCGTAAAATAAGTGCTGACAAAGTGCATATTTGGTAACTGACACTGTCATTGTTTTTTTGGCGTCAAACGTATATTCCGATGAAACACAGGGGCGATGTGAAGACAAAGGTACATTCTTTGGTCACTGGAAGGTTAGTGTTGGATCGTATTGATCCTCTATATACTTATATATTTAATAATAATAATAATTAATGATTTTTATAATATCTACCCCAATAATAATTATACCTACAACCCTAATAATATTAAGAAGTAATTTAAGTCGTAAACCCTTACAGCTTACAATGTTAAGTGTAGCGGGTTTGCTGAAAAATGGCCCTTGGAAAGGGTAGGCTTTTTTTGTACATATGTGAAATAAATACCTGCAATTTTGAATCTAAATCATTCGGTTGTGTTTTTTTATTAAGTTTCACCAGTGCCCATATAACATTTTAAATTATAATTTAATTAATTTAAAAACTAATCCAGGAGGCTGAATTTGTCGTGCAATTGGATGATCTTTATACCCTACATCACCATAGAGGAGAGGGTATATCGGATTTGTGCTGATATTTGTAACGCCTAAAAATATAGGTCAAACACTCACCTTAAAATATAGCGATCGACTCAGAATCACTTCATGAATCGATTTAACGATGTCCGTTCGTTCGTCCGTCTGGCTAGCTGTGCATGTAATGCTTGTGGGCAGAGTAGAGGCAATTTTTAATATATTTGAAGAAAATTAGATATATGATATTTTTTCGGCCAAAGGACGAATGGGACTAAAACTGGTGGAAATCAGTCCATTATTTCACCTGGCCTCCATACAAATGTCTTCCCGAAATAGGGGAATTATGCAAGTAACCAAACAAATTTCACCACAAATAAATGGTTCATAAAGCCAAATCACATCTACAAGTTTTGTGGAAATCGGTCCATAATTGATTATAGCTCCCATATAAGGCCCACTTCCAAAAATCTCTTTAAAGAGCATAATTCTCTTAAAAATGTTGGTATCTAAATAATATTTAAGCCGAATATGTTTCATATATACAAATTTGATTTGGCCAAATTTTATGATGATCGGTCCGCTATTAGTCTTAGCTCCCATATAGTGGCTACTTCCGAAAATCACTTTAATGGTGGAATCCAAATAAAATTCAACACAAACAAGTTTCATATATACAGAAATGATGACTCCTAATTTTATAACGGTGGGTCCATAATTAGTCGAGACTCTCATATAAGACCCTGTCCATAATTCACTTTAATTTGCATAAATCTTTTAAAGGTATTTATATCAAGATAAAGTTTAACATACATACCCCCTGGCCTACGACGTCGAACGATAACGTTCGCTTAGATAAGACTTAAGGCACAAACGTTTTATAGTATATATTTTTTTTACTCAATCAAGTTTGTTTATTTTACAATCAAGTGTGTGTCTTAAGTCTTATCTAAGCGAACGTTATCGTTCGACATCGTGGGACAGGGGGATATTATTTATATTCACAGAAACCGTTTTATACATATAATGGGTGAAGGGTATTATTATATGGTCTTTCTTACTTGTTTTGACATCACGCTTGCTACTCGAAATGGCGACCGATCCGGAAGATATAGGTTTTTGCAACTGCAAAGAAAAAAGAGTCGTCCAGGATGCATGGCGGCTGTTGACAAGACTCTAGCTAAAAAAACAAAAAAGACGAGAGGAACGAAAAAACCTGGAAAAAGATCAGAGGAAACGCGCAAAACTTCAAAACGAAGCTGCAGTAGCGAGTAATTTCAGTTAGCAAGATTTCATCCACTGAATCGAGTGGGCATTTAGCTCCAAGCTGCCGATGATGGTTTAATGGCTTGCCTAAGCGAATACCAAAAGGAGCAAGAATCAAATGTATTCTTCGGATCTTGCGTCTGTTTTCTACAGATGTAAAATATCAGACATAGCAGCAGTTCGTATATTGATTGAGCGCTGCACGAGCTTTTGAACTTGCTCCAAGAATGTATATAAGAAATCGGTAGTCCCTTTGACAAGCCCGTACAAAAAATCGACAGCAGATTGCAGTATTTTTGAAGGAAAACCGACAAGTAAGCCATATGCAATAAAAATTATATTTCTGTAAAATTTAGCACGAGCACTTTTTCAGTTGACTGAAACAAAATTGTTCAATGTGCACTGGGATGGCAAAATGTTGCAAGGCAAGTTATCGTTACATATGATGGAAAGGAGCAGCTCCTGGACGTACCAAAGATACCGTCGGGTAAAGGGAGAGGCAAACGTATTGCGGATGCTGTTTTCTTTCACATCTACTCTGTGACGATTTGAACTTCTTTTTTATTTGTCCACAAATTTCTACTGCATCCTTGTGATGTTGATTTTGACACTCATTATTAGCTCTTATAGGTTTTACTGAAAAGCTAGAACAACCATCATCTCCTGCAGAACTGTCACCATTTTCAGAATTGATTTTGTTCTCATCTGGAATAACCGGTAATGTGTCCAACTTTCCCATCATTTTCCTGCACGATCCACAAATTAGCAAACGTTTTGAAAGCGTTGGGAATTTTTTCAATAAGCTGTCGGAAATATTTCGCATATCTGATGATCTGTGCTTCTTTTTGTTTAAGGGAGAACAACAAAAAGAAGTAAACATTTCCTTTTTGGAAGCGGAAGCCATTGTGAGGATTAATTATGTAAGTAATTAGTAAATAACGCACGTCCAAACTTTAACACTGTTTGTAAAAAAACTAATTTCCGAATGTCCTTAGAATGCAAATAAATTCTTTTTTAAGATCGTTTTTATGAAAGAGTCTAAAATCCTTTATTAGGGCCTATAATGGCAAAATAACAAAGTACCAATAAGGTTCGTTAACCTTAAACGTATCATTATAATAAAGCACCTGTTAACTTCTACCTCTCCACCCACATTTTAAAGTCAAGTGTTATAAAATTTCAGAGAATGGCTTTCCACTTGATTCAAAAAGGGTCTCAGGGGTACCTGTTACTTTGATAATAAAAATTTTATTCAATTTTACGTGCGCTCTAAACTACCTATACCTACCTATAGAATTGACAAGAAAGCCTCAATGAAAAGGTGTGTGACTTAGAAAACCACAGGTAGAAATTAATAACCGTTGGTCTCACACAGAACCATTTCATGGGCGTTTTTAGACTGTTGTTGGAGCTTTTATTTTTATCATTTTAATAAAACTTATGGTAAAAATTGAAACACTTTCTTCTTTGAGTTGCAAAGTTTTTTTTATAGATACCCAACTTGCATCCCATTAAGTTACCACAAAGCTCTTAAAGGAAAACAACTAAGCTTTCTTTGAGCAAAAAAAAAAAACAAAAAACATCCATTAAAAAAAAAAATAAAAAATAATTTAGTGCATATGGTAAAATTCAAAAACTTTGTTTTTTGAGTTAAAATATTTTTTTATAGATATGCCCTTGCTACTAAGTGACCAAAAAGCTCTTCAAGGAAATGGTCTAAAGTTGGAAAAAAATGGCGGTGAATGAAAATGATACATGTGCCAAATATTTAAAAATCTTATTCGACAGCAGATTGCAGTATTTTTGAAGGAAAACCGACAAGTAAGCCATATGCAATAAAAATTATATTTCTGTAAAATTTAGCACGAGCACTTTTTCAGTTGACTGAAACAAAATTGTTCAATGTGCACTGGGATGGCAAAATGTTGCAAGGCAAGTTATCGTTACATATGATGGAAAGGAGCAGCTCCTGGACGTACCAAAGATACCGTCGGGTAAAGGGAGAGGCAAACGTATTGCGGATGCTGTTTTCTTTCACATCTACTCTGTGACGATTTGAACTTCTTTTTTATTTGTCCACAAATTTCTACTGCATCCTTGTGATGTTGATTTTGACACTCATTATTAGCTCTTATAGGTTTTACTGAAAAGCTAGAACAACCATCATCTCCTGCAGAACTGTCACCATTTTCAGAATTGATTTTGTTCTCATCTGGAATAACCGGTAATGTGTCCAACTTTCCCATCATTTTCCTGCACGATCCACAAATTAGCAAACGTTTTGAAAGCGTTGGGAATTTTTTCAATAAGCTGTCGGAAATATTTCGCATATCTGATGATCTGTGCTTCTTTTTGTTTAAGGGAGAACAACAAAAAGAAGTAAACATTTCCTTTTTGGAAGCGGAAGCCATTGTGAGGATTAATTATGTAAGTAATTAGTAAATAACGCACGTCCAAACTTTAACACTGTTTGTAAAAAAACTAATTTCCGAATGTCCTTAGAATGCAAATAAATTCTTTTTTAAGATCGTTTTTATGAAAGAGTCTAAAATCCTTTATTAGGGCCTATAATGGCAAAATAACAAAGTACCAATAAGGTTCGTTAACCTTAAACGTATCATTATAATAAAGCACCTGTTAACTTCTACCTCTCCACCCACATTTTAAAGTCAAGTGTTATAAAATTTCAGAGAATGGCTTTCCACTTGATTCAAAAAGGGTCTCAGGGGTACCTGTTACTTTGATAATAAAAATTTTATTCAATTTTACGTGCGCTCTAAACTACCTATACCTACCTATAGAATTGACAAGAAAGCCTCAATGAAAAGGTGTGTGACTTAGAAAACCACAGGTAGAAATTAATAACCGTTGGTCTCACACAGAACCATTTCATGGGCGTTTTTAGACTGTTGTTGGAGCTTTTATTTTTATCATTTTAATTAAACTTATGGTAAAAATTGAAACACTTTCTTCTTTGAGTTGCAAAGTTTTTTTTATAGATACCCAACTTGCATCCCATTAAGTTACCACAAAGCTCTTAAAGGAAAACAACTAAGCTTTCTTTGAGCAAAAAAAAAAAACAAAAAACATCCATTAAAAAAAAAAATAAAAAATAATTTAGTGCATATGGTAAAATTCAAAAACTTTGTTTTTTGAGTTAAAATATTTTTTTATAGATATGCCCTTGCTACTAAGTGACCAAAAAGCTCTTCAAGGAAATGGTCTAAAGTTGGAAAAAAATGGCGGTGAATGAAAATGATACATGTGCCAAATATTTAAAAATCTTATTCTTGAGTTAAAAAATAATTTTTTTGATAGATATTCCACTCGCATCCCATTAAGCGATTATAAAGACCTTAAAGTTAATTATATAAGCTTTCTTTTGAGGAAAAAAAGGCTCATTTAAAAAAAAAAATAAAAAAATATTTTTAGAATGATTGAAGAAATAGCTATCTAAAGTCCTTTGGACAATTTTTGCTAGGACCAATAGGTGAAAAGTTACACTTATTTAAAAAAAACCCTGTATGACCAAAATGTCAAAATTTGGCCTCCTCTAACTCCGGCAGTTCTTGACTGATAGAGCAGAAAATTTGTGTCTGGCCTACTATCCAATAGTACTAACCTTGGTGCAAATTTCATCCAAATCGGAAGACATCGATTTTAAAAGTTGGGTCACTTGACACGAAATTGCCCATAAATGGCTTTTTTGTATGTGATCCTTATATGACCAATTATGGACCAACCATATGAAAGGTAATGGCAATACCTGCAATATATTTCAGAAAATTAGAAGAAAAATGTTTAAAAATATCAAATTTTTATTGAGGTTATTTCACATTTTGGTCCATAACTCCGGTTCTACTGGTTTTCAATACCATACTGCTTAGGAGAACTATAAACGCTTTTTTTGTAAATTTTGTTGATTTTGGTTGTGCTTTTGGACGTGAGAGTGTTTTACAAAGACAGAGAGACAGACGGACAGACAGACATAGCTCAGTCGCTTTAGAATTCCATAAGGATCAAGAATATATGTATGTATATATTTTGTTTGGTCTCAGATGAATATTTCTCAGTGTTACGCACGGAATGGCAAACTTATATATGGCCTCCTTTTTTCTTCAGTTTTTTCGTATTCATGCCAAAGGAGGCAACATGTAAAATAAATGAAAAATGATAGTTACAGCAAATTTCGAACCACCAGTAGTAATACTGGTTAAAGGATTGATGTTTGACCGTAGGCTAGCGGGTGCCGCAGTGGTGCAGAGGGTGAGAACGTAAAGAATTCTGATGAGAGAAAGTGGTGTTTCTCGAAACATATGTAAATTCAACCAACAACCCAGGTTCGAATCCTAAGCCGAGAAAAATTATCAATAAATTTTAATAATAATTTTCATGTAACAATTCCTACCTTCAGTAAAATTAATTTAATGTAAATTAAATTTAATGAACTCGTGCCTAAATAAAGAAATATCAAAAAGTTAAAATATTTAAAAATCTGTGTTGAATCGAAATCTTTAAATAAATTTTTTTTTTTTTTTTTTTGCTTTTAATTATTTATTGAATCTTCATATATGAAATGACAATAAGTATTCAAATCTTAATACTAAAAAGAAAATAATAAGCCCAGCCAGTGCTAGACAAAAATGTTTATGATACTAAAAAATTTCACATCAACTGATCCAGTCATCTGTTTTGCGCTTGAGTTAAAGCAAGGGTATCCCTCCTTCTCAACCGATTGTGGCCACTAAAGTTAAGGATGTCTCGTGCAAGTGGGTTTGGATGGTGTTCAAGTTTGCTGACATACTTTGACGCATATTTTGTAAATTCGACTTTTACTAATGGCACGCCTAGATCTTTGTGGATTCGAGAATTTTTAACATACCATGGTGCTGCAGTAATTATACGTAGAATTTTATTTTGACCCCTTTGAATTTTTTCAATGTTTGATGCTGAATTCCATAACACCAGATTGGCTTTAGAATTGCATTGTACAACAAAAGTTTGCAATCCAATTTCAATGTAGAGTTTCTGCCGATTAACCAATTAAGTTGCACTGCTTTTAATCTCATTTGTGTAAGTTTCGCTTCAATATGAGACTTCCAAGTTAAACGGCGGTCGAGGTGAATGCCGAGGTATTTGACTTCATTGTGTTGCGGGATAATTTGATTATTTATTCTGATGATAAAAATTAATAAACAAATATTACTGGCCGGTTGTGCAGCAGCACAACAAGTACATAATAGATATTGTTGTTGCGACAGAAGAGCTTTTGGATGACAGTCAACTGTTATTGAAAATTCGACGTGAAACAATTGCCACTTTAATTATTTTCGCTGTGAAAAAATAATGTTGCCAGATACATTTCATGTATTTCGACAGCATTCCACTTGATATTTTTAACAGAGTACTAGGCTTTAGACGTGAGAATATTTTCTACAGACATGCCGACATACATAGCTTATAAATAACGTGACCAGCTAGTTGTTATCAATAAGCGGATTATTAAGGATGATTAATCGTATATTAACTATTATTAACTTTTGAAAATATTTATGTTCTTTGTAAAACCATTAGTTGTGGAAGTAGCAAAATCTGAATTTAATGACATCCGTTTACCAAAAAGTGAATTCGAAACTTATAGCCTGTTTATAGATCACGAAAGATAAGCGAACGTTAGATAAGACTTAAGACACAAACTTTTTATCGTATCTATTTTTTACTCAATCAAGTTTGTTTATTCCACAATCAAGTTTTTGTCTTAAGTCTTATCTAACATTCGCTTATCTTTCGTGATCTATAAACAGGCTATTAAACAAACTATGCTGTGGAATCGGTATTCCACACAATAGTTTTTAAATAGCTCCTAATAACTGTTAAAATAAATTTATATTTTTTGTAAAAACATCCGAAGTAATTCATATTTGATCTGTAACACAAAATTAGCAGTATTATCAACAAAAAGCATCAATTTAAGAACGATCCATTGCAAAGAGGAGTGACAAATTAATAATTCTAGAAGAAAATCCAGAATCCAAAGATCATTTTATTATAAAAAAAATGTAAAATTTTTTAAAATATCTTGCCTCTACGTCGTTCCGTATTTGACCTATTTGTTAACCAACAGCAAACAATTTTGGGAACATCATCTATTCCTTATTCATCGTTAAAGTACTTTATGAGCTCCACATTTTTTTAAATATATTTATTAAAACAGTATAAAGTGGGATTTTGGTTTGAAAAGCAGGATATATTGCAAAAGTTTGGAGGGATGAGTCTTCCAAAACTGGTACAATCCCGCCAAAAGCGTCAAAAATGATGGGTCTCAGATAAATATTTGTAGATGTTATATATACATACATATGTATGTATATAATGGAAAGTTATTTTTTATCAAAATTTAGCCTTATATGCGAAATAATAATCTTGGACCAATCCAAGTAAAATAATTTTTAAAATGCCCCATGCAATCCATGACGGTTTCAATGCAAGTCTATTAGAATTTGGGGAATATGTACATAAGTACGAGTATATACAATTTATTACAAATGTGAGTACGTATTCGTACTTATTTACAGCAATGATTAATGTATCACTATATAAATAAATATTTAAATAAATTGTGTTTGGTTTTATATCATTTGTGTATGCACATACAAAGATGTAATAAATATTTTCAAATTTGTGTTGGCATTAAATTCTGTACAGGTGACATTGTGTATCTACTATTAATTTTTATTCTACAATTTGAGTATGACAAATACGACCCCAAAGACATGACAATAATGACATCACGTAAACACAGAATGAAAAATTGTTAATACTTACAGGGTTCTCATGGCATACATACATACATATGCACCTTTTAACTTATATGCATGCAAGTCTGAAGTTTATTATCCATCATTCTTATCTCAGCACATCATCAATAGCATTTTTTTTCATCAGCACCATCATTAGCACCATCACTACTGATTCCGTCAATATTTGTCCAAGTCGTACTTATTTATTATACAAATATATACGCGTATACTTTCTTATCCAATACATTTAGATAAAAGAACAAAAACTCCGTGGTGAGATTAATTGCTATTTATAACGTTGTTTACACACATCGTGTCTATCAAATATTGAGTTTTAAGATTGAGAATTGATTCGATACGCGTGTAATGTAAATTACATACTCCCCTGAGAACGAAGTTCGTCTCAAAATTCTTACAAAATAAAAAAGAATTTCGAATGAAAAACAAATTTCAGTTTGTATATACGCAGAAAACAGTTTTCATTTGGCATCTAGAAGGCTTGAAGGTACATAATTATTTATGGATTGATTCTGATATTGATTCTCTAAAATATCGATTGAATACATAATTTATACATTTAAGTCAACATCTTAAATCTATATGTAGATATTTTATTAAGAATAAACTCAAAATTCATCGTTTTTCCCCGGTTTCGAAACACTTTAAATCTGACTTTCGAAAATGTACTTTTTAGTTAGTTCAATTACCAATTAGGTTAGGTACCAATCTTATCGGGGTTTCCAATTTAAGGAACTATTAGCTATTGATATTTCGTAAGAAACATGTGCTAATGCTAATTTAATTTTCTTAATAAAATATTTAAGAGATTGAGTGATTTTCCGGAATAAGCTCCTTACGTAAAAAATGGTCAATTATAGACTGATCTTCAAATTCTAAAATGAATTTCATATCCGATTTCCTACAGAACCTTAAAATTTCCATACAAAAATACCTAATAATTTTAACCAATAAATATTAAAAAAAATTAAAAATGTATTTAAAAAAAATTTTATTAAGGCTCTGCGAGCGCAATAAACATGCACGTAGTGCAGCGTTGCCATATATTTTTTTAAGAAAACTTTTTATTTCTAAAAAAAAACTTTTTTAAGTAGTAAAATTTTAAAACCCAATTTTATTGAAAACAAAACAACTTTTATTTTTACATATTTACTTGAGTACTCCTTAAGTACATATGTATGTACTCGTATGTACAAAATAAAGAGTTTATTTGTGTTGTAAACTGTTAACATTTTATAAATATTTATATGACATTTACTGTACTTAAGACGTAGACTAAATTAAACATTGTTGCAGTAAAAATGGATTAAAAAATCCATTAAATTACTAACGTAGTGCATCATAGTAGAAAAACATTGTTTTGTTAATTGTGAAAATAACTTGTTTTATAAACTAAATTAAACTTATAAATAAATTATAAATTACAATTATTGTTTTTTTAGTTGAACTGTTAATTTTTCAATTTTTGATAATTTTTAGTTAGGCTTAAATAATAATTTAATGAAAATTAAGCCTAACTAAATATTATCAAAAATTATAAATTTTCAAAAAACTTTTTTTTTAGAATAAAACTTAAAAACTTTTTTGCATCTCAAAAAACTTGCAAAAAAAGGTAAAACTTGACAAATGGCAACGCTGACGTAGTGTATAGTAAAGGTGGCTATACACTACGTGTTTTTGCTTATGTATTTTTAAGTTTACAACCCACATGTTTTTCTTTATGTCTGTCAAAATTGGTTATTTTACATAAGGGTTTTAATTTTTGGTCACCAACTTGTATGTACAATTACACGTGACATCGCCATGATTATTTACACATAAATTTCCATGTCGTTTCTTTGAACAATGCGTTAAAGCCGCTGCAAAAATGTTTGGTGGCGTCACTAAAATACGTCAAAAATATTGATTTAAGGTTTTTCGTCTTTTAATATAGTACAACATGTGGAGCTTGTATCAACATTTTTTAAATAATTTATATCATTTTTATTAAATTAACAAAATGAGATAAAAAAATATTTAATTTATCACTTATGCAAATTCTTCATACGGCCGGCTAATGATAGCGCAGATATTTAACCGTCGACAAATCTTTTCGCATGGCATATACATTTGAAAACACGTGTTTGAACATAAGAAAATAGAGCGTGTTCTAATCGAAAAAATTACATATGTATTTCCACATGTATTTTACACAAGCAAAGTTTATGAGGTCACCAATTACATGTTTTTACTCCGTTATGTAAAATTTGACATATACAATGCAAAAAACAAGTAGTGTATAGCCACCTTAAACAAATGAAAAATACAATAGTTTGTGGACAAATCTTATAAATTAGTTTTACATATACATATATGTATATACATATAAAAGGATGTTGAAAATTAGCATGACTTTCCCAGCGAAAACTACCAAAAAAAAAATACCAAGTAATGAGTTAAAGTGTAGCACTAAGCCTACAGAATAACATTTTAAATAATTAATAATAACTTATAAAACAATTACATATAAATAAAACTGTTGGGGTGAGGAATCCGCCTCGCTAATGATTTCCACTGGATTTTGAATAAAGAGACATCGGATCAAGTTAAATTGAAATTTATTGATCCACAAATATATACAAATATTTACAATAAATGAGGGAAATATTACAAATTATAAATTAAAGTATAAATCTTACTTTTTGTTATGGAAACCACTAGAGTTGAAATAATTAAGTTTATATAATCTTCCGGTGTAAAGACTTATCGCCACGTCAGCCAACTATGTAAGTACTTACAAATTTTAATAAAATTAATAAAATGGAGTTTGCACCTAGAGTGCAAGCCGTTACTCCGAACAGATAAGTATGTCATTGTAATAGATTTAAATTAAGCTTAAGTAATAGAGCTAATTAGCAGCGTTTACAACTTTGAAATTTCAAAACGCACCAAAATGAAGAAAAAAGCGCACCATTTACAAAAAAACGCACCAAGTTAAGAATTTCGTTTTTGTTTCAAATATTTATTGAATTAATTTAAAATTTTTTAATATCATAAATTCTATAAAAAAAAACTTTTTAATAACGATTATTAGTAAAAGTAATTATATATAGTAAAAGCCTTTTTTTTAATAAATGAGCTAATAAAGATAAAATAAACATTTAACCACTCAAAATTTAACTCACAATATGATATTCGGAACTAAAGTATTAATTGGTAAAAAAGCTAATTTCAGTACATATTTGGTACTTTTTTTTATATATTTTTGTTTTCTAGTTTTTCTCACACTGAAACAAAAGGTTGTGTTGAATTTGCTTTGGTGCCACCAAAAATTAAAAAGCGCACCAACTAAAGAATTTTTCGCACCAATAATTTAAAAGAGCAGGAAAAATGGTGGGAAACGCACCAAGTTGACATCGCTGCTAATTAGTTGCGGTTTTGCCAGTGGCGGCAACAAAAACAGTTAATAAACAAGTCATTATACGAACGAATACTTTTAAATAGTCATTAAAATGCATTTTATTGAACAACTAATTTGGTTTAGCGAATTCGAAATCAATTTAAGGAATGCGTCTCTCAATCACTGTATTTCAATTTTAATTATAATTTAATCAATAATCATCAGTTAACAATAATTTCTATTATTACGGTAAACATAGTTTAGCGATAACAGTCGTATAGAAAAGGGTATTTTATGAGTAACTGTAGCCTACCTTGGTTGATGTAATAGGAATAGTTTCACAATTCGATGCAGAGTGGAGTAAGTATTTAATTGTGATTTGAATTATAAAATATAAATTCATATGCCGTGCTAATGCATAAATACATATGTACATCTACATATATGTATGTATGTCCATACCCTGCAAATAATATTGGACTACGTGATCCATTTTAGATGATATGGACTACTCACAACATGGTCCAATGTAATGCAGTCATGGACCATGTCATAGTTAAACAAGAGTTTGTAGTTAAACGACATGGTTTCGTGTTAACACGATTGCATATTGAGTTTTTGTTGTTGTTTAAAACTAACCCTCGTGAGTACTCCATGGAGTAGTTTTGGGACTACTCCGATGGGTTATATGGTCCAATCCTACGACATCGCAATGTTAAATGGACCACCTTTTTTCATATATTTGGAGTAGTTTTGGAGTACTCCTACTCCTCTTTGGACTAGTCTTTACATGCATGTATGGACTAGTCGCGTTATTTGCAGGGTACAAGAAGACTCTCACACGTGTAGTAATCATAACAACTATCATCGCCGCCATTAATTTTATCGAAAATAACATCAATTGACAATTTACATTATCATCGTCATTGATTTGCCCTAATATTCATTGTTCTCACGGGATTCGTGAAAATATCGTAAGGAACAAGTTAATGTTAATGTACATATACATACATATATGTATGTAAGTACGTACATACATACGTATGAATGAATATAGCAGGTTGCAGTACGGAAACAAACACCCTCCACTAGTTACACATGCAGACAGACAGACAGACAGACAGTCATACAAACAGATGGATAAATCCATCCATAGATGTATGTATGTATGTATGTATGTACTCGTATGTGAGATTGGTTCTTGTAGAAGGTGCCAAAAGGCAAAACTTGATTTATTGATCCTTTTTGTTTAGCGATATATTTGATTAAGTGCCTGCGATTTGTCAAAATATTTTATGGTCTACTACTTCGGGTGCTGTTGCTTGGAGATGCTTTCTTTGCTTGTGTTTGTGTGTGCATAAGAGCACACATAAGTAGTAGATACACACAAGTAAAACAGACAAATTTGATAAAAAAAAAAAAAAATTCATCATCATATTCTTCTGCTCATATTTTGAGCAAATATACCCTCATTAAGGACTGTATCTTTATCAAAGGTTTGGCTGTGAAGCAAGTGGCTGGATGGTTGGTCGGTTGGATGCTGTTTGCTTTATTGCCTGCTGCCAGCCTTGGGAAAACATGAATTTAACGATAAGTCAGTCAGTCAGTATGTTTGTTCTATACACTTTTATTTTACGATTGTTATTGGCTACTTTTGCTACCTGTATCTTGGCCAAGATTTGTTTTCAAATAAAAAATCAATCGTTAAGAACAGTGTCTAATATGCGTTGCGATGATTCAATAACACCTTATCAGAGAAATGTGACATTTGACAAAAGGCATTTAGTTGCAACATTTCAAATGTTATGCCAGCCACATAAAAAGTATTAGTGCATGTTATGAATACATCAATACAATATTAAACTGATCTACGTGCATTTGTGTCTTTGGTTTTATTTCCTTTTGCACCGGTTTGTGCCGGTTCTAAAGAATTTAGTAAACTTTATTACCTTTGAATATGAGTATAAATACAATGAATAATTGCACCAATTTTTCTTCATCCTTATTTTTTAACTGTGATCTAAGCATCTTAAATAAATCGCCAAGAATTCATCAATCGCTTTAAAGAAATTACAATTGTTTTTTAAAATATGAATTTAATGGAAATGTGTTTGACATCAATCAATTATTCTCATTCATGGTATTGTCTTGTTTTCCAATAAATTGTCTTTTAATACATTAATAATATAATAACAATACATTAAGCAATTAAATTAAAATTGAAATAGCGGGTTGAAAATACTTTTAACCGACACAAAATTCTATTTTTTTATACCCTCCACCGCCATAAGTGATGAATGAGGCTATATATAAGTTTGTCATTCCGTGTGTAACACTGAGAAATATTCATCTGAGACCCAACATATTCTTGGTCCTTACGAAATTCTATGTCGTTTGAGCTATGTCTGTCTGTCTGTCTGTCCGTTGTCTGTTTTGTCTGTGTAAAACACTCTCACGTCCAAATGAAACAACCATAATCAACAGAGTTTCCATAAAATCGTTTATAGTTCTCCTCAGCAGTTTGGTATTGAGTGGACCAAAATGTGAGGCAACTTCTACAAAAAATTTTATAATTTTAAACATTTTTCTGACAATTTTTTTTAAACATATTGCATGAAACTGTAAGCAAAAATAAGTGCCATGTAAAAAGAAATCGCAAAACAAAATTTTGTTTTGATCGGTCCATATTTGACCATAGACCCCATATAAAATCCGCATCTACAATTCACTTCAATACGTATAAATCTGGTTACCTGATTAAAATTCGACACAAATAATTCTTATAGATATATAAATTGTGTTATTGAATTTTGTGATGGTTGGTCCATAATTGGTCATAGGACCACATCCGAAAAAGTGATTTATGTTTATATATATCTCAAAAAATATGGGTCTCCAATCAAAACTCTACACAGATCATTTACATATACACAAAATTTGTGAATTTCGGTCCATATTTGACCATATTCACCATATGAAGCGCTCTTCCGAAAATCACTTATATGAGACCTTCTTCCAAAATTCACGTTAATACTAAAGGCCCAACTATAATATGCATATGCTAGCTTAAGCAAACGTGCGAACACATATAAATTGTATGTGGCAAACTATAATGTACTTAACGAAACTTTTCGTTAAGTTTTTCAACTGTCATTTGCTTAAGCAAAAAGCGAAACTGATCGCACATTCTGTACGGAATCAGCTGTTTGTTGTTTGTTTGTGTTTTTAACAAAATGGAGAAAGAAGAAAATACATTTATTTTAAATTTAATAGAAAATGTGGAAAAAAATAAGTGCCTTTACAATAAAAGAGGCCCTTTTATTTTAACAAAAATGTCTTTCTGTCGCGGTTTATTTCTCTGACAGAACAAGAGCGTCTTCTTCTTTTACAGTGTAGTTCACTTATTTCTTTTAATGTGCAACAGGCCTTCAAGCGCTAACTTTAATATTTTTATATTATTTAAATTAAGTTTTTTCTCCATTTTTGCAAACACAATACGAAAATTAACAAAACATATGTAAACGTTTATTATTATTTACAATGTAGTGCTGCCACAGCTGTACATTTTAGTACTTTTGCCGATAAATTAAAAAAAAGGCAAAATTATGCGTTTCTGGTACGAAGTTTTCTTTTAATTATAAAATAATATAACAATATTTATAAAATATAATCATTTAATGGGTTTTTGTTAAAATAAAAACATTTTTTTTAAACATAAATGAGCAACTGTGGACAAAAAGTTTCAAAGTCATTGTAGCCACCTAAAAGTTAACTCTGAACTGATTATGCATTTGACAGCCTTTTCGTTAACTTTTGCAATTTGCTTAATCTTGCTTATGCATATTATAGTTGGGTCTTAATATGTATCATAAATATACCATGATTATGTTGAAATTTGACATTCCAAATTCATATGCATAAAATTCTCTGTTTGCAAAATTTAAGATGATCGGCCGATAATTGGTCAAAGCTGCCATATAAGGACCATTTTCGTAACACAAATTAATCCACAAAAATATCCAATAAATATCAATATCGAACTAACATTTAATACAGATCAAAAATTTTAATCCATAAATCATACTAATATCGATTATACGGCAATTATGCTACTGAATTTTGTAGCCGTCAGTCCATAATTGGCAATTGCTCCCAAATTAGGGCCACTTTCGAATATAATATAAAAATTATGATTTGCAACTAAAATAAGCCTGAAATACATAGAAATCACGTTGCAGGATACTGGATTTTGATGTATTAGTCCATAAGTAGTTCACTTCTACTATGCCACCCATAATTCTCCCTCATTTTTTCATAATCTGTTTCTTAACTTGTGGGGAATATGAAAAATGTTTTTTTAGTTTTATAAATTGTTAAATTACACTCAAGAAATTACACTTATGAAAATCAGACAAACTCTGTAAATTATGGTAAGAATTGGTAATTACATCATTTATAATTAGTCAAAATTAGATAAAATGTCAAAACATTTGAAATAAATTATGTTTTTCGTAAAATTGTCTTAAAATTTGCACAAAGACTGAATAAAAATACAGAATAAGCATATTTTAGTCCTATGACCAGTGTATGTTTTGTACAGTCAAACCTTGATATAACGAGCCTCACTATAACGAATTTCTTGATGTAACGAATTTTTTAAAATCCTCTACAACGCTCCATAAGATTTAATACAAAATAAACCTCTCTATTGCGAATACATTTGTCAATAGCCTCGTTATAACGAATTTTCATTCACTGCAGGCCAACGAAATAGAAAGAATTATTTACCTCTATTTAACGAATTTTTTCAACTTACAACCTTTTCATAACGATTTCCATCAATTAATCCAAATTATATGAAACAGATACACACAAAATTATTGTGTTTGCAACGACAACGTCTCCAGCAAACCTACATTCGTAGTCTACAGCAGCATGCATTAGACTAACGGCTGAAATATGCGAAGAAAAATTTATTGTTGCCAAGAGCTAGTTAATCACTGGCTCAGACTTATTATTTTATAAATGTAAACTATTTTTTAATTTTAAAACTACAAAATACAGTGTTTTCCTTCAAATGTCTTTTGATTTATTAGCGGAAATCGTTGGCCATAACATGGTAAGCAGATGATGTTTATATAAAAAAATTTTTTATTACCTCGTTATAACGAATAGAAGTGCAACTTCGCCTCGATATAACGAACCTCATTGTAACGAATTATTCGATATAACGTTTTTTTTTCTACTCCCCTTAAGATTCGTTATACCAAGGTTGAACTGTATTTCTTATTATATTTAGGTGGAGGGTATTTAAGATTCGGTACAGCCTATTATTGCACTATAATATTTGCACATAAATTTATGTGCATAAAATTTACACTTTTTTAATAATTTTTCGTAATTTATTGTTGAAAAAACTACATACTTACTTTGGATTGATAAAATGTTCTAATTTTTATATAATATCATAAACAGTTTTGGACGCGTTATTTCTATGATAAAGGTACAAGCTCTAATGAAGATCGGCCCATAATATTGACTAAATCCGAAAATCGATTAAAAGCGAATAAGTCTCTAATAAAGTTGAAATTCGACCCATTATTGGAAAAAGCTCCCATATATTAGGACCACTTTCGAAAACCTACATACACATCTATCAGATAAATAGCGATATTGAAACAAAATTTTACACAGATCAGTTGCATGTTCGCAAAAATCATATTGTAACTTCCATATAAGAAGCTCTTCCGAGATATTCCGATAACTTAACACCCATAGACTCGTATAAATATCGTTATCAATCATGTCAATCGATTGCAAGTCATAATTACGTGTACATGCATATATTACAGCATATTAAAATATGTACTTTTTTATAGAAATATACTCGTATGGATGTAAAAGCAATAAAAAAGATAAAAAAAACTATGCAATTGAAAAAGGAATGAAGCAAAAATGAACTAAATAATAGAATCTGCCCGTATGTTGAAATGCTCGTACACACGCACTTGTACAGGTTTCAGGAAGCAAATGTTTTAATCACGCAATAAATAGTTAATGGTGAGCAGTCAGTTACATACATACATCATACATACATACATACATTCATATATATACGTATTAGATGTGTCATAAGATACAAGTAGACAAAAGATTCATCAAGCAGGTGATGCTTCGAATTAGTGCGAGCAATTATTTGTGATACAATTTCAGTTTTTCAGATTTTATTGTTAAAAAAGATGAACCTAAAAACAAAGTAAATATGTATGTATGTTGGTATGTTGGTATTTGTATTTAAGTGTACAAGTGTGAGAAACACAGAATTTGAAATCCATAATTTGAATAAAACTAATAATTTGTTGCTTATTATTTTGATGCATGTTGGTCGTAGCTATTTGTGGCACGCAATTGATTAGGAATACAAAAGTAACACACAATCTAACAGCAAGAAACGCAAGAGTTCATAAGCATTTAATTCCACACTGTTTTAGTTTGGCACATTGTTTTTTATTCTTTTCTTTTGCTCAAACGCCGAATCAATTAAATTGAAGTAGAGTTAAACATACATACATTCATACACATTCATTCATAGTACGTGTAGTCCCGTTGTGGTGGCATTCATCCTTTCGCCCAAAAGTAACTTTCATCTGTCCATCAACAATCACCTGTCTTTGGTGTTCGGCATCTTATAAACATGTCTTTGTCTTAATGTATTTCCGTTAGTATCGATCCAAATAACTTGGCTGGTTGATAGTTTAAGTTAATTTATTCTGTAGTGACCTTGTTTTAGCCCTAATTTTCGAGCCTACTCCAACACTATCCTTGTGATCTCAAAAATGTACTCGCCCTCTGTCCTGCCAATCAAGAGTGCATTTTTGATGAATTGATGAAGGGGTATGGAATGTTCGTAACTAAAAATTTACATCCTTCCACTAAATATCCCTCCGTTCAACCAGCCATTTGTAAATTAAATGGTTTGGTTGGGACTATAGAAACGAACTAACACACACACTCCTAATTGTTTTTTACTTTCAGTAATAGAATGTGCCAGAAAACCCTTTCTTAAGCATTTGAAAATATTTATTTTTTTGTTATCTTAAAAAACAAAAGAAATGAATAATAATAATGTGTGTTTATTTTTTCTAAAACGAGAGCAACATTTTTGAATTAATTTAAATCTTCAATAATGAAAGGGTGCCTCTGACGGCTGGATGTTTGGATGGATGAGTAAACGCTTAGATGTTGTGCATGGATGGATGCATAAACACGGGCATATTATGGAAGTGCATCATGCATAGATTACAATTTACACCTGCTCCAAACAACAAACATAATTGACCAGAAGCTACAAATGTTTTAAGTGCATGTTTCATCTTCTTAAAATTTTTTGGCTGCTTAGAGTGTGATAGAGTTTAACAGAAAACAACCGAATATTAATCATTTAATAATGCAAATCATTCACATTTTTACATTCGTATAAATAATGCTTTAAACTTTGTGTGAATGAATGTAAAATTAAAAGAGTAACTGATATTCATTAATCATTTACGAATTGTATATTAAATACGGTTCTAATTTTCTTATGACTGGTTCTATTTTATTTTGATAAATATACATACATACATACATATGTATGTATGTATGTATGGACGAGTATGTACTCGTACGAGTATATTATCTGTGCATTTTGTTAACGCTCATAGGCAATTTAATACAAAAACTAAATGTGTAACCTTAAAAATTATATGTACACGTGAAAAGAATTTATGAATATACCCTGCAGGAAATGTCAACAGTGAAACAGTACTGGGGCCAAATTACCGAGTAAAATTGATCGTAATTTTCTTATTGGAGATTATGGCATTCGGTATCGAGCAAGAAATTTAGTACATTTTATCATAATTTCGATATCGAAATCATTTTTCGATACGATTATTCGATCACGAATGCGGTAATTTGGCCCCTGATTTACTATTGACTTTGTCGCCAGTACTACTGACCAACTATACCCCAGGCAATGTAATTTTCTATAGACATTTAACATGTACGTGTCATTGCAATTCAGTAGTGACATTGGAACCAGAGAGTCAATAGTATATTTTTGTAATTCTAGTCTACACTTTAAAATATTTTTATTGGATTTCCTTTTTAACTTTTACTAGATTTTCACATTAGTAAAATTAAAAACAAACTATTTTGTTAAAGTACATGTTTTAATATATAAAAAAGGTACAAATGTTTCAGCATTTTAAATTCATAAAGAATTATTCTTCCAAGTCAGCCATGATACCTTAAATTAACTGAAAAAAAAAGAAAAAACGATGAAATATATTACTACTAGTATAGCGTAAAATTCTAGAAGTAAAATAAAAATTTACCTTGTTGAGGAAAATACTTTAATATTTCCTTGGATTGTTGGGTGATATCGTTGTTTGACATTTTCTGCAAGACAGCTGTGTAAAATTGGTATTATTAAAAAAGTTTATTGAAAAGGTAAACATAAAAATTTGTATTGAATATCCTTCATTAAAAATTTTTCTTTTTCTCCTAGAATAATGTTTATTCTAGGATGGAACATCCAGGCCTTCCTCTTGCAATATAGCTAGCAACTTCTCTAAGCAACTTTTTAGTTTTTGTCGTAAAGAAAATTTTGGTGTGGGCAAATTTTCAAATGGCTGCACAATAACGTCTACTGGCTCCAAAAATTCTTCAGCAGTCTCCACAAAATCATTAGTGATAGAACATTCACTGAACATTTTTTCAACATTTTCTCTATCTCTACTCTTATACAAATCTGATTGTTCTTTCACTTTTCTTTTATAATTTCGTTTACTCATTATTTTTGTTTTTTAAATTCACTATAAAATATATTTTCAGTCACTTTTTTTGTTTTTGTATTTGTATTTATTTAAGTTACCTCCTTACCAGGAGGGTTTTACTTGGCCACGATATATGTATATCATAACGCCATCACCAATATCCGGCTTACGCCTAAAGGAATCTCGTCAAGGAACATCCACCGACCTATACCTTCGTATGGGAAACCGGACTTCCCGAACTCCACTCCTGAGTTTTTATTGTCTCCACCAATATCAAAATGAGTTCTTCTGGTACTCCACCACGACAAACTTAAGGGTTATGAAGCCTTTTTTAAAAAATATAGCATGTGGTCATGCAACTTCGAGAAACTGTAACTCGGCACAGTTATACGACGCCAACATTCACCAATGCGAGTGAGTCCAAGATTCTCGAAGGCAGCGAAACAAGGACGGCCTGATTACCCTTAAGATATAATGGCAATGACGCGCGCGTTCTTTCCCCACCCAGAGCTGAATTACGTTTGTTTTTTTGTTTTTCAAGTAGTTTAAAGTAGTTTATAAAATTGTATAATTTTATTTTTATTAAAGAATCGCAAAATTAAAACAAATGAAACAAATAAAAAAATAACATAATAGTTTGTAGAAACAAAATAATATTTTTTTAATTTACTGAAATATGTATTTGGTATTGAAAATGGGCAAAATCGTTTCAGTTGTAGACCTAAAAAAATTATTGTCGATGATTATTACTAGTCAATAAATATTTAGTTTTAATTTATTTTAGTGCTTTTGAAGTCGGAAATATTAATAATAATTATGTAACGTGTAGTTACAAAAACATAAAAAGGGTCCTGTCATTTTTACGCTCTCGCAAATAAATTGTTAAAAATTACATGAAATATTATTTACACATACTTAGTAAATTTGCCCAACAATTTTGGCTCATAAACTTGCGATGTTCCATTGTGCATTTAACTCAACAGCTGATTATTATTTACTTTTGAAAAAACAAAAGATATTTGAAAAGGAAAATTGTGTGATTTCGGGACTGAATGATGTACAAATGACATTGCATAGCGAAAATATCCTCCAGATGCAAAATCTCTTCTTCCGCCTTACGTTGATTAACTATAAACAACCAAAAAAACAAGTAACATAGTGACATACACGAAAGGATTTAAGGCCCAACCATAATGTGCATAAGCTAGCTTAAGCAACTGTCAAAAATGAACGAAAAGTCTGTCAAATGCATAAGTAAACTTAAGAAGACTTTTAGGTGGCCATAATGTACTTACATGATGCATGTAACCCTTGTTGCATATTTGCGCAGTATTTTATGTTTTTGCGAGCACTTTAAATTAAAAGGTACCAAAAATTACAGCCCTGTATTTGTTTATTTGATGTTTTATTTTATTGAAAATTAATTAATTTGTTTTTTATTTTTTTTAATGAAATCAAAAAACAGATGATTCCGTACGGAAAGTGCGTTCAGTTTGGCACTTTGCTTAAGCAAATGAAACTTAACGAAAAGTTTCACTAAGTACGTTACGGTTTGTACATACGTTTTACATGTATTCGAACAGTTGCTTAAGCTGGCTTAAGCCAGTTTAAGCACATTATGGTTGGGCCTTTATGCTTATCATCATGTTTAACGAAAACTTCAAGTTTTAACATACATACCACAAACGGTAACTTCTTCAAATAATCGGAGTAATTTAGTCTTTTGGCTTTCTTTAGACATTTTTAAAAATAAATCTCTTTTTTTAAACAAAAATTTTAAGTTTATTTAATTTATTTTGGAATTGCCGTTTCTCACAAACTGAATACCTAAAAAGGGGCTTCATGCCCAATTACACAAACGAAAATTTTATGCAATATCCTTAAAGTATCGTAGTTAAATTACAGTACAAAATGTAATGTTAAAAAAATCATCTACATAACAAACTTTATTATCCTATGCTGTAATTCTCAAACAGTTTATCAGCTCAATCATGAATACAAATTTTTTAACATTGAATTTAAATAGGAAAAATGAGAAAAGGGGAAAAACCTCCCGCGGAATTTTTATTCATGATTGGGCTGTATGTGAATACAAGAGATATACAATTTTTTTAATCTCTTTTATTATCTATTTATTGAATCTGTCTTTACTTCATAGGCCTAACAATAAGTATTTAAATCCTAAACCTAAACTTAAAAACTATTTGCTCTTAATTGAGAGTAGGGTTGCCATACGTCCTCTTTTCCCCGGACACCGTCCTCTTTTTTAGGGCATCCGGGGTAGTCCTACTTCTTTTTTTGCAAGTGTCCTGGGTTTGTCCTACTTTTAAAACTTTAATTTATAATTTCGTTTTATTGCATCGAAAGTATTGTTGGCATTGATGTATACATTTTTTTAAATACACGCGATGTCATGACATACTTTTCTGTGTAAACAAATTGTGTTTGATGCTTTTTGGCCGCCATATGCGCCTTCACAATTTTAAACGACTTTGGCTTTTGGCCTTTGTCTACGTGTCTTATGCCCGTAATATTGACAAATAGATAACTACTAGAGTTTCTCAATTACTTTTCCTTACCTAACCTGTAAAAAGAATTTGGTAATTTTAATATTTTTTACCTACGTGTAACTACCGACTGCATTCGGTGAAAAATGTGGTAACATTGGTGTTTGACGTTTAGACTTACATCAATTAATTGCCAAATTTAATTGTTTGCAGCGACTTTTTTAGTTTTGTCCAGAAATGTCTGGAAAAGGTGCCAAAGGAACTGCTAGTTTATTGGAGGGGGAAAAAACAGCTGAGGCACTTTTCTTTGAAAGACGAAATCTTCTTATAAATTGCAAATCATTCCAAATTTTAAAATGGTCAATTCTTTCCCTGAATGTGTGTGTTAACCTTTGGGAATTTTGTTTTATGATATTTCTCAAAGTTCTTAGTTCTAGAAGTTCTGAATTCAGTGGACACCAGAAAGAAACAAATTAAACACAGCAACTATTTCTGATATTATTAAAGTCAAATATAATTTTGATATAAATTGTCAAGTGTTTTATGAATATTTAAAAGAATGCGATAATAATATATTGGTTCAAATTGAAAGCGCTGAAAAATATACATGAAACTTGACAACTTCTACTAAAAATTTATATATAATCCATGTGAAGTTTTAAAATGAATATGTTAATTGTTATGTTTTTATGTTGTAGTAGTTATGAGATCAGACTGATAAAATATCATTTTTTTTAATATTTTGTTTAAGTTTTTTATTGTTGTTATATGTAAATAGAATTTTAAATTTGTTGTGTGTATTTTAAGGCGTTGTTTTTTTTAATATTTTGCTACAGAGTATTGTCCTCTTTTTAAGGGTAAATGTCCGGCTTTTTTATGGTCGACATCCTCTTTTTCTCAAAATGAATATGGTAACCCTAGTTGAGAGCAGTGATGTTAACTTTTTTATTTCGATTACTGTACAGTAGGGTGGCCCCGTTTGTATGGAGAAAAAATAAGGTATCGATGTTCCCGACTAATATGAAAATTTGATTCATTTTAAGACTACGTTTCTCAATTTTTTTGTCCTGGGGTCAATATTTGGTGAGCTGGATCAAAGGATAAAAATGTCCTTTTTAGAGGTTTTTTTGATTTTTTTCACATTTCTTCCAAAGGAACTATATGTAAATTTGGTATCATATGAAAGGTCTTTGAGAGGCGCATGCAATGGTTTATCAAAAATTAAAAAACAATTTTTTTTAATTTAAAAATTTTGAAAATTTCAGACAAAATTTTAGCAATTTTTTATTTTTTCATAGAATTTACTTAAATAAATAGTTGAAATTTCTTGATTATAAACATCATGCAATTTAACCCAAATGGTTTTTCCAAGTGTATTGGTATTTAGCCTGTTTCTTATTTTGGTTTTATTTAGATTTATTACTGAAAGAATCCATTATACAGTAGCCGAACTATGTGGCAAAGAAAATATATAAACCAACAATTCTTTTAAAACAGGAAACATTATGGAGTCGTCCCCTTTCTTCATATTGAAGGCGATTTTGTAAAACTGAAGAATGTTACATTTATCACCATCTTCTATTTGCCTTATTAGCCTAAATTCCTTATCATTTGAATAGCTTCTGGGAAATGCAAAACTAAATGAATTATAAATTTATTGGTATCGAACCGTTCGGGATTTATTATATCCATTTTTTTAAAGTTTGCATTTAATTTGATTCAAAAGGAAATCTTTTTTTTATTTCTTGAGCACTTCGTATATAAAATTTCTTGCAATAAGTTTTAAATACAGCTAACTTATGTGTTGAAATATACATACTTAAAAGACTTCTGATTATTTTACCGCCGAGGTATATTTTGTATCATTGTATCATTTTGTATATTATATATCATGTGTAGACACATTATGAAAATAAAACTCAGGCTTAAAAATTTATGCTTCTTAAAATTCCCGTACAAAAGTAGAAATTAGTGCTAGTGTTTCTTTGTATATTTTTGTATGATTTTGCATTTATGCTGAAGGCTAATGTAAAACATATAACAGAAATATACAAACATAAGTAGTAGTGTATACAATTTATTTTCAAATAAATTGTATATTTAACTTGAAGTAAACTTCGAATAAAAATTTTTATAAAAAATTTTACAATTGATACTCGCAAGAGAAATAATTTTCATTTAATTTTTAAACAATATTAATTCCAAATACATGTTTGTGTTTGTTTTTAAAATTTTGGTACTTTTGTAACAAAAATTTTTTTGAAACAAAGTTGTTTTTTTTCAGATATAAGAAGTTTTTAAAAACATATATATGGTAACGCAGGGTACATACTACAAGGTGGCTCAAAAGTAATCCTCCTATCAGAAAATGCTATAAATTTTGCTAGGCCCCTAATGTCAGTCGATTAAGCCATGTCCGTCTGTCTCTTGAAATCAGTTTTTTGTAGTCCCCAGATATGTATATTCGGGATCCAAACCTTCAATAATTTTATCAGATGTGAGACAACCTCCATTAAAATTTGATAGTTTATGTCCATTTTATTGCAATATTTTGAAATATATTGCAGATAATACCATGAAATTTTGTATACGTTGTTTGTATGATAAAAGAAGAAAATATATATATTCCCGAAATATGGCTTAATGATAAATAAATGCCTATAAAATTGCAATATCTAGACAAAATTCAGCAGGAATAAGTTTCATGCAAAAAAAATCACAAAATTGAAGTTTTTTTGCTCGGTCCATGTTTGCCCATAGATCCCATATAAAGTCCACTTCCAAAATTCACTTAAATAGGTATAAAACAGATATAAATAATGGTAAATGGCTAAAATTTGACATAAATATGCTTTATAGGCAATTAAATTGCTGTACTAAATTTTATGGTAGTCGGCCCAGAATTGGTCATAGCTCCCATACAAGCACCACATCTGAAAAAGACATTTTTCCCTATATATATTGCATAAATATCGGTACCGACTCAAAACTTTGCACAGATAATTTTAATATACACGAAAATCATCCCACAAAATTTTGTTAATTTCGGTCTATTTTTAACCGTATGCCCCATATAAAGCCCTCTTCCGAAAATCACTTTAATACTCATAAATCGCTTATAAATAAGGGTACCAATCCAAAATTTTACACGGATCATTTACATACATGCCTAAATCTAACTGCTGGATTTTGAGAATATCGGTCCATATTTGACAATATCCCCCACATAAGGTCCACTCTCGAAATCTACGTTAATACTAATATATATCGTATATATAGCGTTATTATGTTGAAATTCTACGTGAAATATCCTCATATGCATGCAAATAACTGTTGCAAAATCTAAGAAGATCAACCCATAATTTGTCATAGCTGCCATATAAGAACCTTTTCCGAAAAACAAATAAACCCACAAAAATGTCTAATAAATATTGATATCGAACCAACTTTTATATAGATCAATTTCTTAACTTGTTTTAAATATGGAAAATGTTCTTTTAATTTTATAAATTGTTAAATTACACTCCAGATTATTATGAAAATCAGACAAACTCTGTAAATTACAATAAGAATCGGTAATTACGTCAAAATTAGATAAAATTTCAAAACATTTAAAATAAAATCACATTAGTGAATTACGACCAACAGGTAATGTTGTCTTTCAAACAATATATAAAATACTAAAAAAAAAAATTAAAAAGGAATAAGGATATTATAGTCCAGTATAGTTTCTGTATTTCTTATTACCATTAGGTGGAGGGAATTAAAGATTCGGCTCAGCCGAATGTAGCACTCTTAACTTGTTTATATTTCAGCCAATTAGTTTATTTTACTCTATTAGAATTTTTAGTGTTATTTTTCTCATAATAGCTTCAAATTACGGGAGAATGGTCAGAAGATAGATCGTATGATAATTCCGTAGTAATACAATTTTTATTTATATTTTTCGATCTATAAGGTCAGGAATTCTCACAGGATCAGAGGGCTAGTACGAATGTTGACCAGGGGATATACAATCCAATCACTTCTTCCGATCAAATAGAGTCCTGTGTAGCTGTCAACTTTTGGGATTAATTAATCGTGAGCCCCGATATATGTGTTTGGCATTATAATCACCACAAGCCAGGAAACTAAAAAACTAGTGTACTCAAAAATCTTCGAATCTTCCTTGGTCACAGAAAATTGTGTAGGACAAGTACTGAGCTTAGAGTTATTTCAGCAACTACGCATTCAAGTCGAATGGATGTTGCTTGTATGTATTCTTTAGAAAAATTTTCTAGGACATAATGTCTTATTATATTTCTAACTAGAATGACAGTACCAACATGTGCTTTACCATCAGGATGATTTGTGAAATGAAAAGTGAATTCTGGAATATAAAAATTATATCTATTGGTCAAATGCGTCTCGGAAATTAACATCACATCTATACTCTTATTATGGATAAAGTGGGACTATTCAGATTTGTGTTGGTTCAAGCCGTTAGCATTCGAGAAACAAGGATTATTTGAATCATTAAGTTCTACGCTCTTGTATAGTTTTTTGCATGGATGTCATAAAGCTGGACATGTTTTGATTAAGAGAGGTAATGTTGTGGGTAAATGCATTTATTAAATTGTTCAACCCTCTCGTACTTCGTTAAACCTTTATTAATAATATCACACCCCGTCTAATCCTACACGAAGGGTGGATAGGTCTCCCCATGCAACACATACAGTACATAATGTGCAATAGTTCTTAGTATGTCCATACTCTTGATAGTTAACACATTGTTTAGGTTTATTACGCTTTAAAGGTTCCTGTTCCTCCACTGTTATCAAAAAGTACAGGATAGTTTTCTATCGTCGGGCTACAATTCTACTCTAAATAGTGGTTGGGGAATTTTATCTTTATTAAAAATATTGACTACGATTCTTATATTTTAGCCTCCATTATATCGTTAGGTTCAACACTGAACTCTATTCCTTTTATAACCACTATCAAGCCTTTGCTGCTTTTCAGCTGATAAATGTAGAAATTTCACTTATTATTATTCAGGTTTTGAGAGACTTTTCTATAGTCATCCTCAGTGTACATACATAACAATTTTTGTTTCCTGCACACCACCCTTTTTTATGGGAACGATATGCCAATAAGGTCAATAAGGTCTCAATGGTGTCCGTGTAGGATTTAAATTCAGGACCTTTTCATTGTTTTCTTCGATCTTAAGGAACAAAGCATAAATTTTCTACACAAACACTCTCTAAGTTTTACTGAATCAGGCCTTAAGTTGAAAACATTTTTTTAATCCACATCTACATAATATAAAGAAGAGAGTTCATGGTGAAATCATTGTTTATTATTTTTTTTTTTTTTTAATTTCACTAAATTCAGGGGCCAAATTACCGCATTCGTGGTCGAATGAGCTATCGTATCGAAAAATGATTTCGATATCGAAATTATGATAAAATGTACTAAATTTCTTGCTCGATATCGTATGCCATAATCTCAAATAAGAAAATTACGATCAATTTTACTCGATATCGAATGCGGTAATTTGGTCCCAGGTTTATCTTCTGAATTACTAAATGGTAAAATTAAAATTTTCATAACAAAATATGACTTTAGACTGGTTTCACTCAACGTCATTTTGTGTTCAAATTCTAATTTTCTTACTCAGATTTAATTATTATTATTTAATTTTATCTGTTGATAAATTTGTAATTTATTCTTTAAAATGTTCATATAATTTTCCTTTTTTACTTTCAAGCTATTTTCAACAGAAAATAAATTAGTATTTTTTAAATTCTAAATATATTGTTACGTTTTTACCTTTTAAAAACGGTGGTTTATTTCCTTTAATATACTGGATGCCTTTCAATTGCAAAAGCATCAAGTAGTTAAGAAAAAAAATATAATGAGTCTTTATTTATAATGGAAAGTTCTTCTCTAGAATGTTCAACCAAAGCCGTTAAAACAGACTTTTACCACAATGTTTGTTGATAGAAACTTCTACTAATGCAAATGTTGATAATCATGTTTTATGTTGATACCAGTCGTTACAAGCCGTTTAATTTAAATTGACATATGTAATTTACTACATACATAACTTCGTAACAATATTATTAAAAAATGCTAAATAAAACATCAAATGCTAAATGTAAAATTTAGCAGCTAAATCAAGATAAAATAAGCCAAATTTAACCGCAAAAATGGTAAAATGGTCGTGTATGATATCTATAATAATATCTATATCTATCGCTGATATCTATAATAATAAAAATTTGGCATGTCGGCAATATGTTATATTCTATGGCAAAAGCAAATGCTGCATATTTGGTTTAGATAGTCGACGTATGGTCTAATGGAAGCAATATATAGCCTTAAATATATATGTGATATAAAATCCAAGTTAATTATGATGGTGGTTCTATAGTGATATGGGGTTGCATTTCTGCCAATGGAGGTGGTAATATTATATATACTGATGATATTATGGAACACCATGGATATTGGCCTATTCCGAAAGCAAATCCTAACTTCAGAGACAAAAATGTATCTACAAAGAAATATTGTCACAGTTGTAGGTGTTACAATTTAGCTTTTGTACAGTACCAAATGCATGCCAACACCTCCTCAATGCTCGGACCTGAGCCCAGTAGAAATCCTAGAGATATAATACATTTTTTTTTCTCGGAAATGTTTAATTCTGAAAAAATACCATGCAAATTTTGAAAAAGACTAAAAACCTAAAAAAGTAAAATACAATACTCATCTTAAAGTATACCGATCGACTCAGAATTTCTTCCTGAGTCGATTTAACGATGTCCGTCTGTCTGGCTGGCTGGCTGTCCATGTAAAGCTTGTGCGCAGAGTACAGGTCACAATATTGAAGATATTTCGATAAAATTTGGTTCGTGATATTTTTTTCAGCCCAAGGACGGATGGGATTCAAACTTGTGGACATCGGTCCATTATTTCACCTGGCACCTATACAAATGTTCTCCCTAAATAGGAGTTTGACGATCATAAATGTTGGAATTATGCAAGTATCCAAACAAATTTCACCACAAATGAGTGTTAAATGAAGCCAAATCACATCTACAAATTTTGTGAAGATTGGTTCGTAATTAGTCGTAGCTTCCATATAAGGCCCACTTCCGAAAATCATTTTACCGACCATAAATCTCTTAAAAATGTTGTTATGTAAATAAAATTCAACAAAAACAAGTTTTATATATACAGAAATGATGACACCCAATTTTATAATAGTCAGTCCATAATTAGTGAAAACTCCCATATAAGACCCTCTCCGTAATTCACATAAAACTTTATTTATATCGAGATAAATTATAACATACATACATATTATATTATATTCACGGAAGTCATGGCACCAAGTTTTTAAATAATCAGTCCATAGTAGGTAATATCTCCCATAAAGCGTCCATTTCGGAAAAACTGTTTTATACATTAACTGAGTGTAGGGTATTACATATGTATATGGTCGGGCTTGACCGACTATGCTTTCTTACTTGTTTAAGTTCTTGTTAGGTTTTCTTTAATGGAGCTTTGAAAAAAATGCACTGCATAAAATAGGCTGTGAGCCACTGTAATTGGTTTTGTAGCCATAAATATATAATTTATGACATTCAATAATATCATTAAATGGTTACTGGACGTGTTCAATCATAAAAATATATCATTTATCCGCTAAGTAAGATGTTCTGTATATATTTGGAAACAGGATTAAAGAATATTTGTCGAGATGAAACGTATTTTTTGTTTCCAGCTGTTTAGGTTTTGTTTAAAAAACAGTAAACAACATAAAACATGTTACAACTTATTATAATTTATTATGAACAATGATTTAAACTTTGAACTTCAGCATGTACCAGCGAGATCGTAATAACTGAACTGCACTGTAGTTATTTTTTCTGCTGCCAACATTTGTTTTACTGTCTAGGCAACCAAAAACTATTAAAAACTTTAATTTGCTGCACAGAAAAAAGGTAATGGAATTTGAAATATGTAAATTGGAATAAAATGTTTTTGTTTCCATTTACAAATTTGCATTTCTAATGAATGGTTCTTCATTTGTTTCAACCCTGCCAACAAAAAAAAAACTGAAAAAACACCTAAATAACAAGTAACATTTCCCATTTGTTTTCCTAGACATGGAAATGAAATTTCTACATTTGTGACAAACTACACTATAGAAAAAGTTAAAAACCATCAACAATCTCTCGGTAAATTTTTATTAATTTCCTAAATACTATGGAAGCAACATGGTAAGTGAATTGTTCGTATTCATGATTTGTAAGCTCTGTGTTAAACATTTTAAGATTGACAAAACAATATGATTTTTTGGAACAAATCATTTCGTACAGTGTAAGAACATTTTGCCATTATACTAGTTTATATGTTGTAAATTATATGTGTATGTAGTTATCGATCGCCGTAATGAAGCACACCCAACGTCAAGTAACCAATAAAAACAGTTGAAGCTCGAAGGGTGACTTTGTTCCCGATGAGTCCGCATAAGCTTATAACCATGACGCTGAGGGGTAATTCAATTAAGGACACCATCAAAGAAAAACTATTTTAAGGGAGACTTTCAAAACAACATGGTTGTCGACTGAACTCATAGACTCATAGGGTGTAATTACATATACATACATATATATATTGCATATACATACACGCATATATTTCTATATCTATGTACGAGTATATTTCATTCACTACACATTTCGTTTCTTACTTTAATGTCAAAGTACTATTAAATTGTGAATAAATATTGGTCACAAAATCAGATAACACACACAAATATTAAATATTTGATGAATGTTGTTTATGTCCACATGAGTTTGGACCTTAATAAAAAATTTGGTTGAAATACTCATTATTGCTAGTATGTACATTAGGGTGGGTCAATTTGTCCGTGTGAGAAAAAACGTGACAGGCGTATACCAAAACCGAAATCTACACTAAATTCTAAGAAAATTACCCATAGAAAGTACAGGTCTAAAATGAATACCTAGCTCCCGCCGAGAGGCAACTTCTGGTATATCCCTACACAAAACACAAATCTAGCTGCTTTTTTGGACCTTTTTATTGCATTTTTTTAAACCTTATTTAATTACAAAAAAGTTATTATGTTCCCACTAACTATTCATCAAGATATATGGAACACATTGTTGTTGCATCGATATTATGTTTTAATTTTTGTACGAATTATAAAGATTTAAAAAGAGAATGATTACCAGCTACCTTAGATCCTTCATATAGGTTCGACTCTTCACAAATGGACGTCGCATCTGAAATCGAATTTTCAATTCCAGCTGCAAAAGAGCCGATTATGCACAAAAGGGGACCATCGGCTAAGAGATTTCAGACAGAGTTGCCTCGTGTTTAGCTACAGCTTTATTTAAAGACACTGGCTTTACTGACGAAAATGGGGAACCAATTATTATAGATAAGTCTAAAGTAGTTCGTGAAAAAATGAAAAGCAGAAAAAATGATGCACTTACACGGGAAGAAATTAGTGGAAAATACCATCCTAGAGTGGAAAAGGAGTCTCATATAAGGATTATTAAAGAGCCGGGTAGCAAGTTGTTGGGTCACATAAAAGTTGACGCTGACGACTCCAGTACTAAACAACTGCTATTATGAGAGTTCTTCAAGGGGGGAAAAATTCGCTTACCAGCTTGATAGGAGTTTGCTGCGATGGGCAACCCACCTATTGGAGTATATTAAATCTGATGATGCACCACTGCCAGATCCAGGAATTCCGTCGTACATTAAGAAAACCGAGCGGTGTGTGTAGTTGCTACCCCATGTCTCACGACGAGAAATTCCAAAAAATCGTGATAGTGTTATGGCAATGACTATAGAAAGTCGAACTCAAATACCCCGAATGGATTGTAAAAAAGACTTGGGTTCTGTTGTTTTAATTACGAAATGAAACTTTAATTGAAATAAACTGTGTTATATTTATTGTCCAATAACATTACAAACTTAAGGTTTTGGTAAATTTGATAAATAAATGTGTTTTAATATTTTGCTCTCATTACCTATTATTATTTTTTTATACTAATTTTCAAGATTCCCTTATGTCTCTCAGCGGGAGCTAGGTTTTGATTTTAGACTCATACTTTCTTAGTCAAGTTTTCTTAGAATTTTATTTAGATTACGTTTTTGATATACGCCTACTTAAAAAAAAAATTGACCCACCCTAATGTACATCCTTAAATGTTTTCCTATCAAGATGCACGTTAAATTAATCCAGATCTCACTTGAGTGACTGCAACTTCTAAAATCACACCAAAGAAGTTTTTTGTTTTCTTTCAGAAAATAAGTTGGCAGGAAAGTGGTTAGTTACAATTGAATTGTAATAAATAAAACTAATATTGCATTGCAATTACTTAAATTATATTCTGTAACTTCAAAATTTAGTTCATGTAACCAATTTTAATGAAAGTTCATTTAACGAATATGAGACACAATAATTGATTTTAAAAATCAACAATTCATGTACGATTAAATAAAATCTGATTCGGTGTTCCCTACTGATTATTGCCTTAATTAATCTTCAAAGTCAAAGTTCAAAGTTCAAATGCCGGCTGTGCATATGAAAAATATGCACACCTAACTTGTTTAATGCATATACATACATACATATACGAGTATTATTATGAAATTGTATTTCAATTTACTTTTAATGGCCGTTATCAACATACAACTTGTTTAACAATATTTGCATTTGTAGAAGCTTTAATTTATAAACATTATTGATAACACCCTGTTATAGACGTAGCTGAGCAATATGGCAACATTAAGTTTTAACGGCTGTGGCTTTGAATATTCTAGACACGAACATTCTAGACTTGTCATGAACATTCTAGTATCTTAGCTCTGAACCATCTAGAAATTATGATGGGTGTATAAATAGACTAACAGGGCCACTTAAATGAATGAGTTGATTGTGAGTTATCGTTGAGTAAATACCAAAGTGCTCTGAAACTTTAATATACATAAGTGTGGTTTTAAACCTTAAAAGTGTAGTAAAGAGTGTTCATTTAAAGTGGTTTTTGTGTGCTTCCTTCAAACTAATTGACAGTGAAAAAACCCGACATAAGTAAAAACAAGTAAGAGTGCTATATTCGGCTGTGCTGAATCTTAAATACCCTCCACCTAAATGTAATAAGAAATACAAAAACTACACTCACTGGTTATAATAGGACTAGAATATCCTTATTCTGTGTTTTCTATTCAGTCTTAGTGCAAATTTTATTAGTATTTGATATATTGTTTGAAAGACAATTTTACGACCAACATAATTTATGTAAAATATTTTGAAATTTTGTCTAATTTTCATCATTTTTAATTGATTTAATTACCAATTCTTACCATAATTTACAGAGTTTGTCTGATGTTCATAATAATCTTGAGTGTAATTTAACAAACAGAGTATAAAAAAGGGGAACAATTCGGTTTTAGTGATTTTGCTCAAAAAAAAAAACTTCATCAAATAGGGCTTTTAGAGGAGATGGCAGAAAAAAAAATTTGTTGGCGGTCACGCCTATTTTCGAGAGCGATCCAATCTTCTTAAATTTTGGAACAGTTATTTTCATGCATATGAGGATATTTCACGTCAAATTTTAACATACTAACGCTATATATACGATATATATTAGTATTAACGTGGATTTCGAGAGTGGACCTTATGTGGGGGATATTGTCAAATATAGACCGATATTCTCAAAATCGAGTAGTTTTATTTAGGCATGTATGTAAATGATCCGTGTAAAATATTGGATTGGTACCCTTATTTATAAGAGATTTATGAGTATTAAAGTGATTTTCGGAAAAGGGCTTTATATGGGGCATACGGTTAAAAATAGACCGAAATTAACAAAATTTTGTGGGATGATTTTCGTGTATATTAAAATGATCTGTGCAAAGTTTTGAGTCGGTACCGATATTTATACAATATATATAGGGATAAATGTCTTTTTCAGATGTGGTCCTTGTATGGGAGCTATGACCAGTTCTGGGCGAGTACCATAAAATTTAGTACAACAATTTATTTGCCTAAAAGAGTATTTATGTCAAAGTTTAGCCGTTTCACATTATTTATATCGTATTTAAGTGAATTTTGGAAGTGGACTTTATATGGGGTCTATGGTCAAACATGGACCGAACTAACAAAAATTTCGTTTTGCGTTTTCTTTTTGTATAAAACTTATTTTTGCTTAATTTTGCCTTGATATTCCAATTTTATAGGCATTTATTTCGGGAATATATATATTTGTATGGGGGCTATGAGAAATCATGGACCGATTCTTACTATTTTCCGCACACTTTTTTCTTTTATCATAAAAACAACGTGTACAAAATTTCATGATATTATCTACAATATATTTCAAAATATTGCAATAAAATGTACAAAAAATATCAAATTTTTATGGAGGTTGTGTCACATATTGGTCCAAAACTCTGGATGAACTAAACCGATTTTGCTAATTTTAAATAGCAAACTTCTCGAAAGCACTTCTGACAGAATTATTGAAGGTTTGGATCCCGAGTATATCTGGGGACTTCAAAAAACTGATTTCAAGAGACAGACAGACAGACAGACAGACAGACGGACATGGCTTAATCGACTTCGCTATCTATAAGGATCCAGAATATATATACTTTATAGGGTCGGAAAATTATATTGTGGAAATTACACACGGAATGACAAACTTATATATACCCTTCTCATGAAGGTGATGGGTATAAAAATAATAATCAACTATGTTCGTAACTTTACCTTATTAACCCATCTTCGGCCAAGAAAATTCAAATGCGAGCTTTTTAAAAAAGTCTACCACTTTTATAGTAACTTGGGTCGTCTTAATCCAAATCAGTTGTCAGTTTGGCCTTATCTTGTCTGTGAGCTCTGGAAATAGATGTTCGCATGTGCGAACACTGGCTTCAATTTGACATGAATTTCCCATATGAACAAATTTATACTGTGTTCAGATATAAAACTTTATTGAGTCAATATTCGGTTAGTTGACAATATTATTTTAAGTGTTCAGGCATACGCAATTTTCAGCTTACTCAATAATCATTTGACAGTTGGAAAACAATACAAAAAATACTCTATATGGTTGTTGTGTTTCTACGTAAACAAACTTACCTTCACATTGATTTTTTAATGATTTCTTTTGTTGACATTTGCATTTTATACAATTTTGTTCACTAAACACAGTTGTGAACAGTGTTGCATTCGAAATCTTACTCAATATTATAACAATTTCGTACTTATTGCGCAATAATTAATTGAGATTTTATACGGAATATTTAGCTCAATAATGGCGTTAATTGCGATTAGCGCAATTAAGGGTCATATCTGAACACTCCATTATGTGCATATATATGTATATATATAAACATGTTCATAAATATATTAAAAATCATAATAATAACTAATAAGAAATATTTCAAAATATATGTACATATGTATGTATTTATAAACATACTTATGAAGATAATAACAAGATTTATTTTAAATTTTTGGCACATCCACTTAATTGGTTTGCCACACCCTTTAAGTTGGCACCTTCGAGGTATTCATTGTGGCTGAACTATTGGAATATGTTCCCCTATAATATGAGGCAATTTGTAAGTAAGTAACTTCTGTCGGACCTTTCTTGAGCAGATTCAGCACCTGACTGCGAACTTAACATCAAAGCTTTGCTTACGCTAGAATCTTTCTGAAATAACATATTTTTTTCGCTTTTGCAAAAAGCAATGTAGTTTCCACGCATTAGTGACTGCTGAACTAAGAACAGAAATAAATAAAGGCCAATACCACTTCATTGACCGACCCAATATTTATTCTGTAATTTGAAGGAGAATTTTCTTAAAGGTCTACTCCCCCATTCCATTGTTGTATGAGCTGAGAAGCAATGGTTGTGGCACTTTCTCATATTTTTTCAAATCTTTTTTCCATCGCTTTACGCTGCACATCAGTTCAATTTATCCATCACCTCTTTGTTGTCTGCCCAACGACAAACCAACATGAATTGGTTCTATCAAATGGATAATCACTTTCTACCGCTTCAGCTGCTTTCCAGTGCGTAGTGCGTAGCTTTTGCAATACTTAAAAGGCAGATCATATAATATGATGTAAAAAAGTTGTCGAAATATATTCGATATTGGATGAGATCTTCTACACATTCCAACAGTCTTAAAACCACGTCTGCACCCAAACCAATTTGACGATCATGTTCGTCTCTAGAATATTCAGCCAGAATATGGTATACAATTAAACAAATAATCGCTTGAAGAAAGCAAACACCAAATTTTGTACCCCAAACGAATTGGTTTGTTCCGGATATGGGACCATTTGTTCATCGATCGATAGCAGTTCACTCCATACACCAAATTGTATATACATATTATTACGTTTTTACCTTTTAAAAACGATGGTTTATTTGCTTTAAATAAACCGGATTTTTATTAATTGCAAAATAAAAGCGTCAAGTAGTTTGAAGAAAATATGTATAACGAGTCTTTATTTATTTAAATGTACAAAAAAACAATTAAAAACTTAACACTGACTCTGACTCACAATAAACTGATTAACTGTTAGTCTATTTATACAGCAAACATAATTTCTGGAAGGTTCGGGTCTAAGATACTAGAATGTTCATGATTGCTAGCCTAGAATGTTCGTGTCTAGAATATTCAGCCAAAGTCCTTAAAACTTAATGTTTCTATATTACGCAGCTATGTTTATGACACGGTGTTCTCAAAGATGTTTATAAATTAAAACTTCTACAAATGCTAAACGAGTTGTATGTCGTTAAACACGCAATCTGTTGATAAAGATGCTGTATGTTGATGTGGATGCTGTATGTTGATACCGACCATTAAATTTAAATTGAAATACAATTTCGTAATACTGTTCCCCGCTTATCCTGTTCGTCCCGAATAGGCACAGATTCACCTTTACCATAGGCAGCTAATCATTCTAGATGTACAACTTTCATTTCAGACCTCGGGCTCTTATATTTCTGTATTCTATAGAACACGTCGTTTAATTTCTTAATTACCAAATATGGTCCATCCCAGTGAGTTTGTAGTTTGGAAGACAAACCTTTCTATCGTTGGCCTTAATTAAATTCTTAAGAATTCGCCCCTCGATCATATCTGGCTGTTGGTTGTCATTTTAATTCGTCTCCTCACGAATTCATGTCGTTCTGCAAGGCCATCTTGCTCTTGTGAAATGTTTTGATTGTCGTTATTTATTGATGAAGGCTTAACCCAATATTCCAAATCACCAGACAATTTGAGCTCAGTTCCAAAGATGATTTTTGCAGGTGTTCTAGAGGTGGAGTCGTGAACAGCTGATCTGTATGCTAGCAGAAATTTTTGTATGTGTTTTTCTCAGTCCTTTTAATGTGCACCACTTGACCACTTTTCTTAAATATTCCTCCAGAGTTCGGTTAAATCTTTCGACCATGCCATCAGGTTGCGGATGTAGTGGAGTTGTTCTGTACATACATCGTATACAAAAAAGCTATAGAGACATTGTTTATATATTGAAAACTCGTAGGGGACCATAAGAATTTTCTGGCAGTCATCACTCAATTGGAAGTTTACTCGTACATGATAGGATATGATTAATATTTTTATTAGAAGGTTTCTAAAATAAGGTGGCAATGTAATTTTAAATCGATTTGATTTTGCAGAATTTAAGCTTATTGAATGAATTGACAATATTTTTCATTTAAACTTTATTAGTTTTTTTTTTTTAATTTATAGCTAATTCTTCAGAACATCTAATTTTCTAAATATAATGTTATTGATTGATGGGGAACAGTTAGAAGAATTTCGTAAAAAGATCTTTACGAGCTAAGATCTTGGTATTTACTGTGCATGTAAATGTATGTATGTGTTATAGTCTATTTCTCTCGGAAAGTGTGCGAAAAAGAATTCAATTCGACTAAAAATAAATGATTACAGGTTCATATACGAGTATATTGGATCAGCCATTCTAAATAATATTTGTTTTGCATTTAAAAACAAGTAAGAGTTCATATTCGGCTGTGCCGAATCTTGCCACCACAAAATCACCTATTATGGGGTGAACTTCATAAAAAATTGTACCGTAATTTCTATTTATTTTAGGTGTATTTTAATTAAATTAGTTATAATTAAGAATTTACTCTTTGTTTATATTTTTGCAGCGTGTAACATAAAGCGATTTACTTTAACACACAATAAATTAAGTACCGAAAAGCCATAGGCAACTAATTTTGTCTTTTTGAAACGTCAAAATTGTCCCTGTGGTTCGGTTCGATATGGATGTTTATGTAGGTTAATTAGTTTTCGGGAGTAGTCATCATAAGGGAACTATGACCTATTACGGGCTAATCATCATGAAATTCTGTTTGACGATCTATATGTATATGAGAATTATTTGTGTTGGATTTTAACGCAATGTTGTTTTTTATAAGAGATTTACGCGCATTTAAGTGATTTTTCGAAGTGAACTTTATATGGGGACTGGGGTCAAATATGGACCGATCATCAAAAAATTGGCTATGAATATTTCTATATAAGTAGTATATACGGACTATTTGCAAAACTTGCTGCAGATGCTTATAAGAGATTTATGCGAATTTTAGTGATTTTCTGAATTAGATTTTATATCGGAGCTACGGTCAAATATGGACCGATCATCATCATATTGAGATGAAAGATTTTTATATAGGTACATACAAATGTATGGACTATTTGTGTTGAATTCAAAGTTCATAGTGGTTATTATAAGGGATCTTTGCCCATTTAAGTGATTTTTGGAACTGGACTTTATATGGGGGCTATAGATCAAAGAATAGGTGGTAAAAATTGCATTGTTTTATGTCTTTTTTATCGAAGCTCTATCGTGCCAACAACAGACGGACAGATGGACGGATATGACTAGATCGCCTTAGAATCTTATAAGGACCCAGAATATATAGACTTTTTGGTTCTGTGACCATTATTTCGATGTGTTACAAACGGAATGACAAACGCAAACAGACCTCAAACAATAGATGACTAAGTAAAAAGCCTGCAACAGTGGGTGGCGATTCAGATACCGTTATATCTTTGTATATTTTATGCTCGGTGTTGTACATACATATGTATGTTTGTATGTACATACGTAAAATGATGACGATGGCTATTAAAGCTCAAATTTGAGGCAGACGAAATTAAAATTTGACTTTTTTGTTTAAAATTGGCAATAAAAGTTGATGAGGTTCAGACAAAGTATGCATATCGTATTATCAATTCCTTTCGCTACGTTACCGTCAGTCTACCGTCTCTTAACTTTTATTTATTTACGACAAATGTTAGAGATGATGTTACAACCGAATGATCATGAGCTTTGTTACAATCTCTGTCTCCAAACCTTCCTGCAATAATGCTGCATGTTGCCACAATGGCCATTTGTACATGCATACAGACCTACATCAACGACTGAATCCGAGCGAATGTCGTTAAATAGACAACGCCAATAGCCAGTTAACAAGTGGTTGTAAATTTTGCGTACATCTCGTAAAAACCACAAAATAACAAGAAATCAAACCACGCATCAGCAGAGTATGCGTACTTGAGTATATGTAGGTATAAGAATTGTATGTATGTAAGTGAAATATGTAAGATAAATATGTTTGGGTTGAAAATGTCGAATAAAAATACAAAAAATATCTATTCCTTACGCACGTATGTATGTATATTGTATGTATATGTGTGTAGGAAAGAGTATTATGACGTTTTTAATAGCCCTGTTACCAATTGAATTTTTACAACATTGTTGCATTTGAGTTATATGTATGTACACACAAAATTAATTACTGATGAATGTCAATTTTACAAGATTACATACGATACAAACTTTTCTTCACTCCGTACCCTGCGGTACCCTCTCACCCACATCTTGATCTGTGTTTTGAGTTACTGACCGGAATCATTCTTTAACATGCACTGCTCACTGTTAGTTCGATGTTGTTCCTAATAGTTGTATTTGGTACGAGCAGTTCAGTTTAGTTCAAAGTCACTGACAAATGTTTCAACTACAAACGTAAATAAATACATTCATATATAAATAGATGCTTGTATTAGGGCAATGCAGTGACAGCAACTGGCTTGGGGGAATATAACAAAATAAATGACAGTTAATTTCTCATACTCACGATTTGGTTTCGTAAATATTCTATCTGATTTATATATTTATTCTCCAAGTTTTCCAATTAATGTATTTTAAAATACAATAAATAAATGGTATTTTCAGAAACACTTAACCAGACAGATCTTGCTGCCGTATAGACCAATACGAGTTACGTTGTAGTTAACTAAGTGTTGGTATACTTAGTTTCGGATTCACCTTCGGTCTCCTAAGGTTTGGGTTTCTTCATAGAATGTCGGTCTTACTATCAATTTTATATACAAGACCCAACATACAGACTTTATAAATTCACTGAGATATTCGAGAAGTCTTTGATGATTGGAATTAATTAACGCTAGATTAGATTTTATAAAATGGAATGAAAAATAATTTTAATAGAATATGGGCATTTCCAGGATCGCGAACGGGACATTCGTACGCACTCAACTTGAAAAAAAATATGAAAACTCAAATTTTTTTTAACTTTTTATAGCATTTTAGTAGAACAATTTTTGAGAACAAAAAGAAAATTATAAAATATGAACGTTCTCCAAATATTTTGGATAAACTTGCGATCGCGAACGGGACAAAAAATGTAAGTCATTTTTTTCGGTGTGTGGTTTTGTTTAAAACTCTGCGAATTTTGTCAGTTTATTAAATGGATATTATTTTTTAACTAAAGCAGAGATATAAAGCTTTTATTTAGCATTTTTTTTTAATTATCCTTATTATTATTTTTTTTTAAATATTTTTTTAAGAATTGCGAACGGGACATCGCGAACGGGACAATGATTCCAAAGCAATGTTTGAGGTTTAAGATTTTGTATTTATAAGTATAAAAAATAAATAAAACAAGATATATTGCAATGATAACAAAAATAAAAGAATTATTATTTTATTTTAATTTTAAAAGATATTACAGTTTCAGCTCCATGGATATCTAAGTTTGCGTTGAAAGAAAACCAATGAAGTTTTCGTATACCGGTTATATTTGGTAAATTATTCCATTTATCTGACAAAAAAGAAGCCTTATCAATTTTTTTTCATCTACGTATAAAATAATGATTCCTTTCACGGTTTGCTTTGCACACTGATTAAAATCCGATGCATCATTAAGGCAAATATTTTTAGTTTTTGTGAGCTGCCAAATTTTCCGCTTAATTACGGCTCAAACGCCATCGTGCGATGTTGCCATTTCCGTGCGATGTTGCAAAAAAAATTCCATTCAATATCTTCGCATCCAAATCTTATTTTAAAGTCCATTAAACTATAAATTATAAATTTGTTTTTAAACTGGCAACTACTGCCGTCAGAAAATATAAATATTTTGTTAAAATATCCGTGTTCTTGTTTTAGTTCCTCGAGTAATGTTTATCTCCTTTCTTTCATTTGCTATACGTAGGCGCATTTTTTGTTTCTTTATACGCTCCTTTTGACGTAAGCTGTTAAGCACTTTCTTATTATTACTCGCCAATTGTTTTAGCTTTGAGCGATGTTTTTTCATTCTATCTGCCGCTTCTGTAGGTACTTCTTCTTCTTAATGGGATTGTTTTTTATTCCTTCCATGTATTTCTTTTGGGCAATTTCTTTACCTCCACAACGACTCTCCATCTGCACAAACAAATTTTATTTTTATCACAATATTTATTATTTTCTCAAAAATTTAACACTTACGTTCGCGAACGGGACACATTTTAAAAATCAATAAAAAAAAATTTATGGATCAAAATGTTTTAGGTTTGGTTTTTTTTTATTTATCTCGGTTATTTTGTTTTGAATTGTAAATATCAAACTATTCCGATCAACGGTCACGGAAAACTAAACACAAATGCTTATTTTCGGTCGCGAAAGGGACAGAAGAATGTAGTACAAATAATCTTTGAATTATACCGTTATGGTGAGTTTGCTTGATCTCGACTGTGGTGTTTTTAAATATTTATTGTTGGTATATTTAGTCTATAAGAAGAGTGCAATCGACATGATATGTAACACTTAGAAATAACTCAAGGAAAAATGTCAATTAAAAACGCTAAAACCAAAAAAAAAAAATGCTCCTTGCAGACCACTTTTCTTAAATTACAAATGGTAATATGTATTTAATTAGGTATATTCTTAAAATCAAATGCATTAACCAACTAAATTTTCTCTGAAAAGTCTTTTTTCTTCAACTTTAATATTTTGGTAGCGGTTGACCTTTCTGTAGAAATACCCATATTAGAATTTAGAGGAGAAAATTACAATTTATTAGTAAAGTATTGATATTAATAAAGTATCGATATTTAATGGATGTTGTAACTTTGAGTGTATCGTAAAGCTTGTGGTATGTTAAACGTTAATAAAACTATAATTATTTATGCAGGCATTGAAATGTGTACTATTCCCACGGAACCAATACAAGTATATGAACATACTTGCATTTTGTACCCGTAGTTGTACGGGGTTTACTCTTTTTATTTCTGACCGCTGATCATTTTACATCATAAACAAATTAATATTGGCTTTAGTTTTCTACCAGGGATTTTTGTTTATGGGAAAAATATTCATAACATTTTTTTGCACAAATGTCGTTCCACAAAATTACTGGCGTTATCAAAAAAATAAAAATAGTTGACTAATATGTAATTGAAATATTTTCTTTAAAAAAAGTCCAAAATTACAAAATATCTGAACAAATATCCAATGTTCAATGTTGCTTGTTCTACATTTAAAAATATTAGTAGATGTTTTAACTCTCTATTAAGGTTGCAGGTAATATAAGAACATTCTTTATGAACAGATATTATCTATTAATTCTAAGCATTTCCAAAATATGTACATATGTATGTAGAATTAAAGAACGAATTGATGTCATTGATATATTACCTAAAAGCTTCCAAAAATACAATTGAACGAGGTCAAAAAACCTTTATAATGTGAAAGACTGGAAACTTGTTAAGCCTTATTGAAATGCAATTTTTCATTCCCGTTTTCTGAGAAAAAAAAAATAGTCCGGGAAATCCCAAACTCTACCTACATGTAATGTAAAAAACGGGATGCTCTAATGAGAGTATTAAAATACTTTTCTAATAAAAATGTTTGTGGCTTGTACAAAGCACAGCACAAATTCTACCGTTTTAAACAATTTACCAAACGGATTTACCCTATTTTATTTACTTGAATTATAAGAAAGGGTCCAAAAAAGTACTTAAATATTTAACATTGCCTTAAAATTGGGGATTTCTCAAATTTCATTTCATAAATAAATATTTCAGTGAATCTACAAGAATAAAATATATTTTATCTCGATTTTGAACAAAGTCTACTAAAGGTACCAAAAAGCCAATTTTTTGGCCATTTAAATTTTAATTTACCAAATACATACATATGTATGTATGTATATGTTGTTTGGTAACATGGTAGTTTTTTTCAACGTACCACTGTACATATGCGGTTTATCGGACACAAAAGAAATTCGGAACAATGCCGAATGTGAAATTTATGATTCAACCATTTTATCAAAATAACTTAAAATCTAACTCTTTTCAAAGAAATTTTAAAATTTTAATCCAATGTTTAATAAATATTATCATTACCATATTAGATAATATCTAATATGTATTGTTAAACCAATAAACGTTTAGTAATCACTTTATTAATTACATTTGAATTTACTCTCGAATAGAAAACCTTTTCCATCTTTGGTGCTCCCCTAATGTGAAACATTTTTAAACCCATCAAACAATCTCCTAAGTTTACACCACTGACTCTTTGTTGGGCGCATTAATAATAGTCGCTTTTTCTGAAGTATTCAGGGTCGGTTTAAATACTAACTAATAGGCATAACCGTAGTGCCGAAACTAGCAACCGGAGTTGAAGTGTCCGAAACAGTCGATGCCCGAATCGCTGTATAAGGTGACACTCGAAACAAGTCCGAGCACCAATGACCAATAACGCCTGAGATTTATCAGCCAACTTTAGTTATTATTAAAGTTTTGCAAATTCATGTTTCGTTTGAACCGTGAATTATATAGTGATACATACTCACATGCAGGCGTTGCCAAATATTTTTTTAAGAAATATTTTTTATATAAAAAAATCTTTTTTTTTTACATAAAACTCAAATTTGTTTAAGAAAAATTATCAATTTTATTTATTAATCTATTGCTTTATGAATCGAAATCAATAAAAAAAAAATTTCCCGAAAATCAAAACTGAATATCTCACGCCAAACCCTGCGAGTTTTGTGAACGTAATTCATAGTTTTTGATTTCCAAAAAAAACTTTTTTATAAAAAAATGTTGCCTCTCGAAAACCTTGCAAAAAGTAGAATACTTGGCATATGGTAACGCTGCTCACGTGTATGAAAGAATGTATGAATATAAAAGAATAATGCGGTTTCTCCGTAACAATATTAACAAGAAATACATATTTTCAATATTAAAACAAGTAAGAAAGTATATTCGGTCAAGCCCAACCATATAATACCCTACACCCAGTATATGTATAAAACAGTTTTCCAGAAATGGCCATTATATAATTTATTGCGGACCGATTATCCAAAAACTTATATGATGTCTGTGAATATAAATATTATATGTGTTAAACTTTATCTCGATAGAAATACTTTTAAAAGATTTATGGAGCTTAAAGTGAATTACGGAGAGGGTCTTATATGGGAGTTTCGACTAATTATGGACCGATCATAATAAAATTGTACCGTTTTTAGACATATGAAATATATTTTCGTTCAATAGTATTTGGATACCAACATTTTTAAGAGAGTTATTCTTTCGGATGTGGGCCTTACATGGGAGCTACGAATAATTATGGACCGATCTGCACAAAATTTGTAGATGTGACTTGGCTTCATTTATCGCTCATTTGTGGTGAGTGGTGGTGTAGGGTATAAAAATAATGATGCAATTATTATTGTAAAGAGAATTATGTATATGGTATGTACGTATGTAGTTACTATGACTAAAATAGTTCTACATATGAAATTACAAGCGTAATGAAAAGCCTTCGTTTGCATTATTTGAGTCAGATCAATGTTAGTAGATCGACTATCGAGGATATAGTGTAAAGCGATAAATATTGAATGAAAATTTTACGATAATGACATGGTGTGCATGTTTGTTTAGCAACAATTACTGCGCTCTTTTGGCTTCTTTGTCGACAACAGATTCGCACATACCAAAGACATAAAGTTAAAATGTTGCATGGAATGAGGGACTTATTAAAAACGCCATAAGCACAATAAACCGAAGAGCAAACATCGATTAAACATTATTTATGGGGCTTCACCTAACAATGTTTTTTCTTGACATTCGTCTCCATTTCCAGATCTCTATGTCGTAGTTTTTATACAATATGTATTTGTATGTACATACATACATGTGTAGTGAATATTTACATACATATAAACTCGTACAAAGTTTTCCTGTAATTACATATGATTTTATAATTTATTATGTCCGAAAAACCATTTGTGTTGAGAAGATTGATTACTTTGACTACTCAATAGTTATTGGCATTTGTAATCACACAAATGTTAGAATTTGTTGCAGTCTTTTTATAATATAAAGCATTACGGCCTTTTCCACCAAATTTCTTGTATATGTTCAACAAAAAAGTAAACTAACTTTCAGTTTTTCCAACAGTTTCTTCATAGTATAACTTAAATTTTTAATTTTCAACATAAAACTTATGTACATAGGCAGCCATTGTCAAATAAAATATATGTACTTATGTACATATACGAGTACAACTTCATGCCCCAAAAAATAATACATACTTTCAAGCAATTCAGGTGAATTGTTGGCTTTATTAGCTGTGCTGTCTAATAAGGTTCTATGAACTATCTAATTAGGTTCTGTGACCTATTAAAGCCAAATGGAAACCGCTTAGGACACGTTTCGTCAATGAAGAAGTGGCTCAATTCTATACCTGTACCCATTAACAGAAACACAATAATGAAGTTTAAACTAAATTCTGGGGCCAAATTACCGCATTCGATATCGAGTAAAATTGATCGTAATTTTCTTATTTGAGATTATGGCATACGATATCGAGCAAGAAATTTAGTACATTTTATCATAATTTCGATATCGAAATTATTTTTCGATACGATAGCTCATTTGATCACGAATGCGGTAATTTGGCCCCTGGGTTCATTATTCACCTTTTTTTGATGTAATTATTGAACAATTTAATATGACATTTGTCGAATGAATACAATTAATGAATACTTTAGAAAATCACTAAAGAATGCATAAATCTCGTATAAACAGTGTTGAAATGTTACAATAATAATCCTCATAGTACATATTAAATCCATCATACCGAATTTTATAATGGTCGGCCAATTATTGGCCATAGCTCTCATACAAGGAACACTTCCGAAAAACGCATTAATCTAATTTTTATTTCAGTTTTTACAAAAACTGTGCAATTAAACAAATATTTCTGCACTTTCATGTAAAATAGTCGAAATGTGTGCGTAATTATCGTTATGGTTCCTACGTCATTAACGTGTTTCAGATCACTTGAATAAAAAAATTTAGCAGACAAATTTATACATTTTCAGAAATATTCGAATAAAATCATATTTTTAATTTAAATATACATATATATTTTTTTTAATTTTTATAAACAATGTTTCCAATTTTTAGAACAAATTATGTTAATATGTACCTTCTATAGTTTTTCTGTACCCACGATTTTAATATGTCGAATTTCGGGAAAAATTAATTTAGTTGTCATATTTTGGCGGATAAGCTTAATTCCTTTTGTGGTAAGAATTTTAAATCACACCTATCCAGAGGAATATAGTTGAGATACTGTTACAGCCATCCCTAAATACCGACGCAAAGCGAAACGTATTTTTACGCTGAGCATTAGCGCTGATACTCCATCCCTAAACAAAAGCGGCAACGTTATGTCAAAACGATAAAAACACGGTTATCAAACAAATAAATAAAACGACCCTGTTTATTGTAACAGCTGGACATTGTTGTTTTATTTCTCTTTTTTTTTTTTGTTTTGTTTTCTTCTGCAACTAACTTCACTGTGAAACGCCTTATCAAAATCGGATTTTTCAATAGCAAAGCGTTGCCGCCGCGTTGTTTCAGTATGCTCCATACAAAATGTATGAGCATGAGAAATTTTGACATTTAAAAAACGCTTTCCGTCGGTATTTAGGGATGGCTGTTAAAAACTTTCCGCAAGTTTTACTCAAAACGGACAACATTAAGCGTTGATGGTTAAATGTTAAATTTCGCTATATTTGGTATTTCTAATGGAAATACAGTCAAACCTCGATATAACGTCCCTCACTATAACGAATTCCTCGATTTAACGAATTTTTTTAAAACCCCTACAAAGCTCAATAAGATTTAATACAAAGGTTGAACTGTATTATGAAACTTGAGAAAAATATAAAAATGTGTATGTACATATGTATATAGGATAGTTTTTTAGATGTATAGAACTTTAATTTGGCAGCACTTTTTTAACTGGCGGCCATTTTGTCAGCTGACAAGTGATTTATGTTTAGTTTTGGTTTGGTATTTCAATATAGCATTAAACCAGGGGCTTCCATTTCATAGCACAATTGTGCCTACCACTACCAAGACATATTTTTATGCTCTTCAATTCAGTCGTCGATGTGACTTCGACAAGTGCACATATCTAGCGGATGCTACGTTATTTTTTTCAGGTTAACAGATGATGCCACTCAAAAAATATTGTGCGGTCAAAAATGCTTTTGGTAACATACATAGCAAATTATAAAATATGTATATTACTAACATTTTTCTGCGGCTTTAAATAAATGCATTCTCTCAATTTTATTACTCTCTGGTACTCACTAATACACAAGCAAAAAATTTTTGGAAGCCCCTGCATCAGTGTAATATCGCACACATTCTTCAAAAGTGACTCAATTCAAAATAGCTACATATTTAGTCAGCAGCTGATCTCGAAGTTTGAAGTTTTAATAAAAAAAAAAAAAAAATTTTTCTTCGAATTTTTTAAATAACATAAAGGCTGAAGAGAATTTTTTCTTAAGAAAATATTTTCATAACATTTTCGTTGTTAGTGAAAATAATTTTGATTTTTTTTTAAATACTTAAATATGGATAAGAACAGAAATTCTGTCCTTACAACAAAAACATTTATAATGAAACAATTTCCAATTGGTTATAGTGAAATTAATTCCCGTATTTTTTATTAATACCCTTAAAATACATTAGAAAAGAGGTTTAATTTATTTTAGCGTAAGATTTTTAAAAAAAAAAATCTGATTGGATCAATAATTGATTATATGTATTTAAATTGAATTTAAAAATCTTCTTGAATTTAAAGTGTTTGAAATAAAAAACAATTACAAATGGAGGCAACATGTAAATAAATGGAAAAATGATAATTACAGCAAATTTCGAACCACCAGTAGTAATACTGGTTAAAGGATTGATGTTTGACTGTTGGCTAGCGGGCGCCGCAGTGGTGCAGAGGGTTAGAACGCAAAGAATTCTGATGAGAGAAACTGGTTTTTCTCGAAACATATGTAAATTCAACCAACAACCCCCAGGTTCGAATCCTAAGCCAAGAAAAATTATCAATAAATTTTAATAATAATTTTCATGTAACAATTCCTACCTTCAGTAAAAAATAATTTAATGAAAATTAAATTTAATGAACTCGAGCCGAAATATCAAAGATTTAAAATTAACAGTTCAAATAAAAATAATAATTGTTCTTAATTACAAACAATATTTAGTTCCTTTTCATAAAAATAAGACATGTGTACACAGGTTTGTTTGACAACATCTAGATATAGATATGTACATATTGTAATTTTGAAACAATTTGCAGCCATTTGCAATACTTATCTTTGCGGTTTTTAAATAATAGTGAAACAATAAGTACACACTCGTACTCGAACAATTTATTCGTAATAACTGATATGTTGGTATAAAAAGACTAAATATGTATTCATAGTACTGCCCATTATTAAATGTGTTACATTCGCAGCTGTTTGTGGGTTATTACCCATTAAAATCCATTTATTTTATTATTATTTTTTGTTCGTACTTGTAATAAACAAGTGTTTATGAAAATAGCACTATGGACGAGTAAGTATGTATGCATCTTCAGACTTACTTTTTGCAAAGTATTGACCCAAAAAAAGATTTAACCAAACGTCTATCATGTAATTTTAGCATTTCTTTCAAAACCAGATCGTCTGTTTATTTATCTAACTACTTTCACTACGCACCTACTACATTTTTATTATGATATCTGCAAGTAACTGTTGGATTTTCTTAAATATTCAAAATCCAGAGAGAACACGGGCTTTAAAATTAGTAAAATGTTATCAAGTCACGTAAAAGTTGGTGATGAGTGAAGAACACGAGTTTTATTACTTCTTGATAACAATTACGTATTGTGAATATTGTTTTATATCAATAAATATAAAATATTTTGATGACTTCAGAAAATGTAATTTTATTTATTTATTTATTTTTGTTGCTACTTGTTTTCGCTCCACTGTATGGAAGTACACATATGCATGTATGTAGTGTATGCGTGCAACTTTGAAGGTACACGTATGTACCAACATTCATACATATGTATGTATGTATGTATGTATGTACGTACTACGTATATACATGCATGCATACACATACATACATATATTTGATTATAATACTAGTGACATGCATTCGTCTATTCATTCTTTCTTTTAATCGACCGATTATTATCGTTTATTAATACTTGCAAATTATAATTATTTTGTATTGTTATTGCGGTTTGGTCACTTATGAATGCAAACGCTTCTGTTGTAAACTGTTTGCTGCGTGAGTTGCCATGGAAAATGGAAACAATAGACTCTGCACACATCTGGCATATGTCAAATTGACACAAACAAACAACAAAAACAAAAATAAAACCACCCAAACACTTAAGTTCGACCAAAATTATTTAAAACCGTATATTTATGTTAATTGATTTTATGTACAGTATACCACAGAACTATATTGCCTCTTCATTATACACTACACCACAATAGTGGGGAGGGTATATTGGATTTGTGCTGATGTTTGTAACGCCCAAAAATATTGATCCAACACCCACCTTAAAGTATACCGATCGACTCAGAATTACCCCCTGCGTCGATTTAACGATGCCCATCTGTCTGGCTGGCTGTCCAAGTACAGGTCGAAATTTTGAATAATAAATAATAATATTTGTTACGTGATATTTGCTCGGCCCAAGAACGGATGGAATTGCAACTAGCGGAAATCGGTACATTATTTCACCTGGCCCCCATACAAATGTCCTCCCTAAATAGGAGCATAATGGTCATAAATGTTTGAATTATGAAAGTATCAAAACAAATTTCACCGCAATTGAGTAGTAAATGAAGCCAAATCACATCTACAAATTTTATGATCATCGGTTAATAATTAGTCGTAGCTTCTTTATAAGGCCCACTTTCGAAATCATTTTACCGACCATAAATCTCTTAAAAATGTTATTATGTAAATAAAATTCAACAAAAACAAGTTTCATATATACAGAAATGATGACACCTAATTTTATAATAGTCAGTCCATAATTATTGTAATTTACTTTAACCCACATAAATCTTTTAAAAGTATGCATTTATATCGAGATAAAGTATAACATACATACATAATATTTATATTCACGGAAGTCATGGCACTAAATTTTTGGATGATCGGGCTTGACCGACCATACTTTCTTACTTGTTTTCAAGAGAAATTTGTTTTTTTTTTTTGTGAGACGTTCAATAGATGTTGCTATAAACAATTTAATAAATTGGTCTATAGTCGCGCAAGCATTAAAAATTTACCACGGAATGGTCGACCAAAATGGTTTAGTGCAGGCGAGGAAAGGAATTTAATACCCATGGAAATCGCCTAAACATAAAATTATTCAGACCAGAGATTAACAAGCAACTAAGGAGAGCACTATATAGTTTAAAGTACATGTATATAAAATACTGAATTAAAAAATTTGATGCGTTTGATTATTTTAATTTCTTTACAAGTGTACAGATGTGTTTAATTTTACTCCGCAATTATTAAATATTTTATATATACGAGTATTAAATAGTTTATTATTGCATCCTTATAATAAATAAGCGAATGTACGCTACCGCTTTAATTAAATAAAGTTGTACAAAATAAAGCTGTGTTCACATTGTGTGTATTTGTCATGTGGACTGTCACTTTTTCGAATATTCAGAACGAGTTCTATTTTCAAGTGACAAACCATCTGACATTAGCTGTTTTTTATAACCAAAATTTTGTGGCGGCAAAAATTAATTCAAATTTTAATAAATATAATTTATACAAAACAAAAATACAAAAAAAAAAACTACACAAATTTATTATTGAAAATGTGGGGAAAAATTTAAAAGCAGTTAACAAAAGTAAGTACATATGTATTTTTTTATTGCAATTTTTATAGTTATTTTTATGTTGTTCCAGTTTGACTGGTACAAAGAAGCGGTTCTACAGTTGATCGAAATGTGGCAAGAGAAGGAATGCTTGTATAACCCGCGGAACAAGTTGTACCATTTATGATATGGCTGACAAATTAAAAATGTTCAATTCATCTTTTGGCCCTAATGAAGTAAAGGTAAAGCATTTAATTCAATTAAAACAGTTAATTTAAAGTATTTGGCAAATGTTATTTGTAATAAATGTAACGCAATATATTTCCAGAATAAAATAACATTATTGGGCGGTCAATATAGCCGGGAAATTGCAAAAGCAAAAGAAAAATAAGCGGGGCCGGTGCAGGTGATGTGCATGTGCCATGTGTGTTTTGGTTCAACGAAATGGCTTTCCTGGAAGAATTTATTAAAATTAAAAAAGGTGCATGTAATCAATGTATATGCAACTATTTTATCAACTTCTCGTTCCATTTTAAAATACAATTTTATTTAATTTCAAATTTAATTATTATACACATACATATGTACATACATACAGCAATTAGCTGTTTTAAGATTTGACATACCAACATATGAACATGTAAAGTATAAAACGTATGTAAAAGTCAAATTTTGACACACACATCAAATTACATATGGGTAGAAAAGTGACATTCCACATGACAAATACACATAATGTGAACACAGCTTAAATAAACAGTGAAAAACAAAAAAAAAAAAAAAAACACAAAAATAAATAAAAAAAAAAAAACAGAAAAAACCAGTGGCAAAATTAATAAATAAGAAATTGCTTAAACAAAAAAGAGCTTGTTTTTATGAGTGTCTCAAGCCTAGAGAATAGTAAGCGTAGGCTAAAGCTAGATTTACACGATTGAAATTTTCTTCAAAATTGCTCTTCAAAATGCTTCAAACTCGTGTAAACAGTAAAAATTCTTAAAATTCTATTTATTTAGTAGTTATTAAAGTTATTAAATAAATAAATGTGTAAATCTAGCTTAAGTGTTAATGGCAGAAATGCATACGTTACCAGTGTGACCATTTTGGCATTTTTACAGCTAGATTTAGCATTTTTTATTTTGATTTAGCTGCAAATTTTCGATTTAGCATTTTTTTAACATTTTTTAATAATTTGTTTAGCATTTTCTAGCTTCAATTTATTTTTAATTTTTACTCCTGTTACAATTAAAATATATTTTAATTATGATTTTGAAAAATTTTGATATTTCTTTAAGTTAGGCTTGACTTCATTAAATTTAATTTTTCATTAAATTATTTTTACTGAAGAAGGAATTGTATTACAACTTGAAAAATTTTTATTTTTGATAATTTTTCTTGACTGGGATTCGAACCTGGGTTGTTTGTTGAATTTACATTGAATTTAAATTTAATGAAGTCAAGCAAGCCTAACTTAAAGAAATATCAAAATTAAAATATTAATAGTTCAACTAAATACTAATTATTCGATTTTGAAAAATTTTGAAAACAAACAAATATAAATTCTGAAACTGAAAAAGAAATAAGAATAATATGTAGAAATTTCATAGCAGAGTTAATAAGGCAAAGATTACCACAACAATTTGCTAAGTTTACAATATATTAACTTTTTTGCTGTTGATAATAGTTTAAAAATAAATAAAAGCAAATTATATGAAAATTTCAAAGAAGAAATAATAAATAAATTTTTTAAATGAATTAACTTCATACGAGTGGCAAAATCAGGGGCCAAATTACCGCATTCGTTATCGAATAAGCTATCGTATCGAAAAATGATTTCGATATTGAAATTATAATAAAATGTACTAAATTTCTTGCTAGATATCGTATGCCATAATCTCAAATAAGAAAATTACGATCAATTTTACTATTTTTACTTTTGCGGTAACTTGGCCCCAGAACTCAACTATTGAGTTTTGAATTCAAGTTTATGAATACATTAATGCTGTGAATGAAAATCCCTTCAAGGAATTGTCCGATTTTGTTATGAAATATTTAGTTTTTTCATTTTGTAATGAAGAATGTTGAATGTGTATTTAGCGGAATGAATCTTTTAAAAAATAAAATAAGAAATAAAATGATATTAAATACAATGAATTCACTCCTCTATATAAAATTGAATAAATGCTGCCAAAGTATTCAAATAACTAAAGAATTAATCCTAAAATGTGATACAAATATGTACATATAATATTTTAACAGAGCCCTCAGAAAGTGAAGAATACACTTTTTATGAAGTTTTTAATATGTGGCTAAAAGTTGTAATTTTTGTTTAAACTAATTTATTTGTGAAGTATGTAAATATAAATGCTATTAAATAGCAAATAGTTTGTTTTTGTTTCATGACATTTTAGAACATATAAAATACATAAAATGTTACATGAATTAATGGTCGCTTTTGTCCAAAATTGTTTTATGTATTTATAAATATATATATTGACATATCTATTTACATATACATATGTATAAAGACTGAAAAATATATATTTTTAATTTTTGTTTTATAATATTAATTTACGATTTTTTAAGAGAATAAATAATTTGTTTAGTTTTTGAGTTCGACGTGGTTTTATTTATATAATCAAATATAACTTGTAGAAACATTTTTTTTGGCATTTAAAAATCCATTTAGCATTTTTTTTAGCATTATTTTGGATAGGATTTAGATGCAAAAATGTTTGAGAACTGGCGGTAATTTTTTAATGCGCGTCAAGTGAAAAAGTGATTTATCAAGTTTTTTTCTCAAATTTATTCTAGCTAATAATAATACTTAAAAAAAGTAAGTTTATATTTCTAAAAAAACAAATCGAAAGAGCATATTTTTACTATCAATACAATTAACGACTAATATGATACATATACACCAAATGATAGAATATGGTCATATTTTTTAAAAAAGTGTGCAGAAAGCAATCTTCAAAATTTAAAAACGTAGATCTCATTTGTGTTTTCTATCCCAATAAGCAATGCCATTTGTGAAAAAGCATTTAGTGTTCTAAATAATTCATATACCAAAGATAGGAATAGAATGTCCTTCGATCTTATAAAAGCCGAACTAATAATAAGAATAAATTTTAATGAGGATTGAAAAAACTTTTTAAGAAAAAAATTTTTAACAACACCCGATGGTAGATAATTAATTAATTCTGTATCTAAGAATACGAAATATATGTGGCAAAATAAATAGAAAACACCTAAGTTTTCTTTAAAATATATAAAGACTGAATTTTAATTGTTATATTGTTTTTTGTTTCTTTTATATTGTTTCTGTTATTTTTACTTTTTATGATATTTTTGTTTTTATTCTATTAATTTTTATGAAAAAAAAATAATAAAAAATTAATAAAAACCAATAGTATGAGTGTTTTTATTTGTCAAGTTTTTTTTCAAAATCAAGTTTTTTTTTCGTCAATGTCAAGCTTTTTGGCAAATTGAATCTGGCAAGCCTAGTTACAGTACATGCAGAAGAGAGTGACAAATAGGAAAATAATAAAAGAATTGGTGACAGCGCATTTTTAACTGCTAAACATATTAACCGCGCACGTTCTTGTGCGCCCGCTTTGTTTGTAAACATACATGTTAATATATTAAACAAGAGCATAAAATAAATTTGTGTTAGTAATTTGGTAGGCTACATTTTATGGATCAATTAATTTTAGACTAAGAAACAAAATTAGACGAATCCAAGTTCCTTTTCAAATTTCACATACAATGGAGGGCAGGTTTAGTGTACATTCATACATATAGTATATATGTATGTACTTATGTCTGTATATGAATGAATGTATATTTTTTTATATTTTGTACGTGTAGCCAACCAAAAGTGATGATGACAATGATGCCTGCTGCGTTGCATGTTTGTGCTCTTATATACATACATATGTACATACTATATGAAGCAATAAGTAAATATTTTACTAAAACAAAATACAGCAAATGCAGACTTCCACTCACATGTACTAGTATCTCAAATAATCGCATTGCAGGCAGTCATTTACTCACTTCTTCTGTCTGTCTGAAAAGGGAAAACCAACGAAAAGAAATTGTTTGTCTGACACATTATCTATATTACTTTGGCTCGTCCATCTATTTGAGGTTTTCATTGTTTTACTGAAGTGTTTTATTTTCTTAATTTTCTTCCTCATTGCCAGTTCGCTAAAGGGCCCATTCAAACTTATGACCATGTAATCATGCGGACAAAAAAATGACTGAGTAAAAGGGTTGCATAAACAACAACCAAATGATGTACATAGTATATGTACATATGCATGTATGTATGAATATGTATCATATACGAGTAAAAACATGCAAGTAAATGTAATGTAAAGGGTGTTTTTTAGACGTATAGAACTTTAAAATTGAATAAAACAAAGATGATTTTAAGTTTGTCATTCCGTTTATAACACATCGAAATAATGGCCGTATAACCAAAAAGTCTATATAAAAGTCTATTCCTTTATCCTTATAAGATTCTAAGATGATATAGCCATGTCCGTCCGTCCATCTGTTGAAGGCACGATAGAGCTTCAAAAGAAACACATACATATAACAATGAAATTCTTACCAAACATTCTTTGATCCACCGAAATGTTTGGTATTGGAAATGGGCAGAAGGATCCGCGTTATCGATTAAAGTTTCAGACTACCTCGATTTTTTCAAATATTTATTGTTATTTTCTTCAAATATAACGCAGATAATATCATAAAATTTTGCACACTTTATTTTTATTATAGAAGGGCAAGTCATGTTGAAAATGGTCGGATCGGTCTATGATTTCTCGTAGCCACCATACAAATGTCTTCCCGGAATATGGTTTTATGGGACATAAAGGTTAGGGATGACAAACAGGACTGGTTTTTCAAATCCCGCGATTCGGGATCTCAGGATCTTTCGGAATTTTTGTTAAATATTAAAACAAATTGGTTTATTTATAACAAAAACTATTTATTTCATAACAGTGTTGTGTTCTTTCCAAGAATATTAATGTCTTATAATGAATAATACGTACATAACTGTATAAAGTAGTACTTAATATTTAAGGGTTGCCATAGAGGACTTAAGAAACACCATTATACTACATTTACACCTACGCAAAATCTAGTAGATTTTAATTAAAATCTTAAAGAACATTTTTGGCGTTTACACTACAACTTTTTGACATATTGCTGGATTTCACTTTCATAATAAATAAATATTGCCAAATATTGAAAAATCCTATTCTTGAGTTAAAAAATATTTTTTTTGATAAATATCATACTCGCATCCCATTAAGCGATTATAAAGGCCTTAAGGTAAATTGTATAAGCTTTGTTTTGAGAAAAAAGGGCCCAAAGTGAAAAAAAAATTTAAAAAAAAATATTTTTAAAAAAAATATTTTTTGAAATGATTGAAGAAATAGCTATCTAAAGTCCTTTGAACAATTTTTGCTAGGTCTAATAGGTGAAAAGTTACACTCATTTAAAAAAAAAACCCTGTATGACCAAAATTTACCAAAATGTCGAACTTTGACCCCCTCTAACTCCGGCACTTCTGGACTTGGAATCTTGATTTAATTTTGTTACCAATGTATGAAGCTGACGAAGAACATCGTTTACATTGTTTGTAAACAAAATTGTTAGCAAACTCTTGTATTCTGATTGCATAAACAATCCTTTCTCACCTCCCGAAACAAATAGTTCTTATTCAATATTTTATTCCATATCATTGCAAACATTTTTAGGTGTATTTCAAGTATTTCAATTACATTCATTATTGTATTCGTTTTACAATCAACTTTCAAATTCACTCTTCAATTTTGGTTTTTTTCAAAAAAGAGAAAGTGTTGCGTAAATCATTCTTCTTTCTTGGTTTGTTTTAATGATTCTTTTAATTTTATCAGACCACTTTTTATATATCTGTGAACATAAACCAAAAAAACAACATCAGCAGAGATTCATACCACTGCGACAAAGGGCTTCGTCTGTTACTTTAACCGGATTTAAAATTACAACTATGTTGAGCTTTTAATTTCCAAAATTCCGTAGACACAATAAATAGCGCGTTCGAATTTGGCATTCCAAAATTAATTTAAATGTTTCTTCGACATACTTTTATAAAATTTTAATTTTTGTTGATGATTTTGTAAAGTTTTCGGGACTTATTAATCCCAGATTAACCATTTGAAGGATAACATTCGCCGCGTAATTGCCGATATACGGCCACAAATGTTGGAAAAAGTTATCGAAAATTTAACTTCCAGATTAGACTACGTCCGAGCCAACCGTGGCGGTCATATGCCAGAAGTCATATTTAATTTATAATGCCAGAATAAAGTACATTTCGTGTCAAAAATTTCATTCTTTTATTCCATTTTAAATTTCTATACATTTAAAAAAACACTCTATATATAACCACCATCCATACGTATCTCCTGTACAATATACTTACATACATACATATGCACATACATAAATATTTAAGTACATACAACGAATGTAGGCTGGCTGTCCAACTGTAGCCTTAATAAGCCCTTCACACAAGCAAACAAACTGATTGCACACACAGTCATAGCTGCCAGATTTGACGACTTTTTGTTTGAAAAATAGCAAAGTGACGATTTGACGATTTACTGAATTATTAAAATTTTCTATCATTTGTTTATTTTATTATTATTTTTGTTATCAAATTCTCTCTTTTTTTTTTTTTTTTTGAGACAACAACTATTTTTCTCATTTATCATAAATATTAAGAAGAACATGACATAAGACGTGACATTAAGAAGTGATAGTAGTGTTTTCTTAATTATTGACCACTGTTAAGTTTAAGTATAATACAAGGTGGCGCAAAACTAAACTTCCGATGTTTTTTTGGCTGTAATTAAAAAAAAATGAAAAACTTTGATTCTTCTTGTGGATTATTTTTATTTGGTCTTTTTAATTTTTTTTACATCAAGTCGAGAATATGATGTCAAGTAAATGGCCACCGCCACAGTTGATTGTCATTTGAGCCCTTTTTATGGCATTTTCCATCACTTTGGCCAAAACTTCCGGCGATAGGTCCTCACATTCTTGACGGATATTGTCTTTAAGAGCTGCAAGAGTCTGAGGCTTGTTGACATAAACCCGCGACTTCAAAAAGCCCCCCAAAAAGAAGTCTGGAGCGGTCAAATCAGGCGATCTTGCTGGCCAGTGCAAATCGCCAAAACGGAAGATTAGGCGTCCGGGAAATGCATCCTTTGGCATATCGGTTGTGGCACGTGCAGTGTGTGCCGTTGCATCGTCCTGTTGGAACCACATGTTTTCCAATCCCAATTCATCAAGATGCGGCAAAAAGAACTCGTTGATCATTGCTCTGTAGCGCTCACCATTCACAGTAACCGTTTGGCCCGCGACGTCTTCGAAGAAAAAATATCCGATGACTCCTCCAGCGAAAACAGCACACCATACAGTGACTTTGAGCGGGTGTAATGGCTCTTCGTGGGTTATACGCGGATTTTCAGTGCCCCAGAAGCGTAAATTTTGCTTATTTACGTACCCGCTAAGATGGAAATGGGCCTCATCACTCATGATTATTTTTGATGAAAAATCATCTTCCTCTTGGTGATTAAGGATGGCTTGAGCGTATGTTAGGCGCGATTGGCGGTCAACAGCTAACAGCTGATGCACCGTCTTGACTTTGTACGGAATCATCTTCAAATCTTGTACCAAAATTGGCTGTAAAGACCGTCGACTGATACCCATTTGCGTGGCACGTCGTCTGGTCGATGTCGACGGCGCTTCCATGACATCCTCGGCTACAGCAGCAATATTCTCTGCAGAACGGCTACTCGGGGGTCTGCCATGCCTGGCAGCATCTCGTGTTGTGCCAGTCTCTTCGAGGCGAGCGGCTAAACGTCGCAGTGTTTCACCAGTAGGTGAAAGTCACCGACCAATTATTGGTCAAATAAATAGTCAGCAATATTCCGCGTTCTGGAGCAGTGTAGCGCAACATTGTTTATTAACGTGTATTTCGCATGTGTTTACTACACAAATGTCAAAACAAAACTGACATTAGGGGCCAATCGCAAAATTTATAGCATTTTCTGATAGGAGGATTACTGTTGCGCCACCTTGTAGTTCCAAAGAATATTGAGTCAGGATACTAGAAATTACTTATTTATCTGTAAACATAAAAAGCAATTTTAAATGCTGAATTCCGTGAGCTAAAATTTTTACAAAAACTTCTCCTATTTTAACAAAACGTCGAAAGAATATTCAGCCAAATAAATTTAAATAAAATAAAAACACGGAATTCTTTGAAAATAAGTACCTGTATGTGATGGATTTATTGGATTCTATGCTCAAAATGTTATTTAAAACTCAATAAACTAAATTGTTAAATACTGTAAGGCCCATTATTACAACTTGGCAATAGTTAAACGTATGATGTTATCGGAGAGATAAGAAGTATTTGGTTATTATAAGTTTACTTTAATCTAAACCGACCGATAAGGTAAAGGGAATATCATCTTGCCTTTAAATAATATAGTGAGGTTTATGTATTTGAAGTTGTCATATGTTCTGGAAAAAATGTCAACTTTGAATTTTTTTTTCACAAACAAATATTTATTGTATTGCCATATTTTAGAAAAAAAATAATTTTATTTTACAAGGAAGTTGTAATAACGAAAAATTTTAAAGGTCACTTTATTCCTCACTTTAATTAAAGTTACCTTTTACTATTAAGAACCTTAGAGGCAAGTTGTAATAATGGCCCTAAGCTTTTTTCACACTTTTCAGGTTTTTACACATTTCATTTACACACGTCAATTCAATTTTCGTACTTTTTTAAGCAATGAAAAATAAAAACAAAAGGACATAAGAAAATTGACTAGTACCGTCAAGTTTGTACCCTTATATTCTCTTTACCCTTCACTTCCAAAAATGCTTGCCTTGACGAGTAGAATTGAAGAGTGTGAAAGCGAACTGAGATATTATCAAAATATTACACAAGTTGTGTTTAACATTATATTTTTTGTGATTTCTTATTTAAAAAGTTAAAAGTTAAAAAAGAGACTATATAAACTTAAATTTTTATGTTTTCGTTTAAATAAAAACTATTAGAAATAGTGACTTTTTATTTTTCTGATTTTTTTAACGATTTTTAAAATTCGAAATGACGATTTTTTCCGAAATTCATCTGGCAGACCTGCACACAGTATCTATAATAGTGTTGCCAAATATTCCGATTTTTACGGTATTGACACGTTTTAAGTCACTACTTACATGTTCTAAATTAGTTAAAACTTGCTACACAGGTCATCATTCAGCAACACCAGTTTCTGATAATTATTAATTTCTATTGTTAATAAAAAATTTAATTTTTTGGAATATCCACACCGTGTAGCGATAATAACCAGTAAAAATAGTTTTAAAAAATGTTCGCAAGTTTAGAAATTGGTTTCACAAATGTCTAATTTTGAACTTAAGAAAAAATTATTTTTAAACTTTTATTCACAACAAGCTCACGCCATAAACTGCCTCTGAATACTTCAAGTGATTTTTTAAATATTCTTTAAATAACTTTTATTCTAGTTGTTAATGTGTAAAAATAATTGTCACAAGTAAGCGATATCAATTCACTTGAATGTGTTTTAGTTTATTAAAGTTAATTGTTAGTTTAATTATCCTCTCGTTGTGCCATTCTGAAACTTATAAATTTGTTTTAAGAGCACTTTCACGCAGTCAATAAATGTTTTAATAAATATTTATTATGTTTCAAAATTGGAATGGAATCGCTTCTGTTGGTAAGTAGGCTCATAAATATTTATTTAAATATTTATTTAAAAATATTTATTTACACATAGAAAGTTTGTTATTTTTTAAACATTAAAATAAAATAACTCCTGAAGAAGATTTCCAAAGGAAAGCGAAATTAATTATAAATAAAAATACAAAAAAGTCGAAGAAAATAGAATAAAATTACAAAAAAATAAAATAAATGTGTACTCGTAAGTAAGGATAGTTCGATTTGATACAGATTAAGATTATAATCTCTATAGTTTGATTTAAAAAATTGTACTACAGTTGAGTTGAGGTCTTCGAATGACACATCTAAAATCTGAATATCTGTCATCTCCCTAAAAATATTCATCGGTTTCGTGTATGATTTTTATTGCTATAGTGAAACCGTTCCATATAGATGTACATATTAGAAAACTAAATAGAATAAAAATCAGTAGAGATTTTAAAATTCAATGTATCACCAATTTTTATGTCCCTAGTAAATTTGCACCGCTTTTATGAAAAAATAAACTGGCAGCTCCAATCTGTATGTAGATTACGCTTGCCATATGAAGCGTAGTGCAACCACAAGTTGAATTTTTGCCTAAAGAATGCATTGCATGGTGGTGAACTGAACAATTGAAGCAGAGCCACTTCCCAATTATGACAGGTCGCAAGTGTTTATTCGATTATTTATTACCGTATTTTGGATTCATAAATAATACAGCAAATTACTACATACGAGTATACACCACATCACACAACACCACAACGGGTGTGCAGATAACAATCAGCAGAGTAACTACTAACAAAAACAGCAAAAACAACAACTACAAACATACAAGGCTTATAAACAAACATTAAATGCATATTTATGGACGACCAGGAAAGGGTCAAGCAAAATCTGTTCTTTATTTACATCATACTTTACCTTATAATACCTGCACCATTGATGACAAAGCTTATAATAATTTCTATTAACATTGTATTAAAATGCAACTTAATCGCCATCTATTCATTCATTATTCATTTTCATGGTTTTCCAAAGTCTGAAAAAATTTAAATAATTGTAAAACATTTTATTCCTCTTCCAGATGGAGGCTAAGGATTTCCTGGAATTTTAACCTTTCTTAGAAACTAGGAAGCAAGTACACAGTAAAAATTTAACTTTCCCATTTTTAAGAAATTAAATATTTTCTGTAACAGACGCCTTCTGAAACTTTTTCCTAGTTCAAAATTAATTTAGTAAAATTTATTTTTTTATAAGCATTTTTTTGCAAGTTGTAATAATGTAGTAATAAAAATAAATTAAATTGGTCAAATGTCAAATAATTTCTTGCATAATCAAATTATTATTTTATTAAAGGTTTTTAAATAATTTCCATAATAAAGTGTTTTTCAGTGTCTTTTATTCAGTTTTAGCTGAAATTTTATTTGTATTTTATATATTGTTTAATAGACGCACAACATACTTAATTTATTTTAAATGTTTCAAAGGTTTTTTTTTTAATTTAAACCATTTCTAATTGACGTTATTACCCATTCTTACCATTATTTACAGATTTTATGATTTCTATGTATTGGAGGTTTATTGTGTTTAAATTTCATCTCAATAACGTTATTTAAAAGAAGTGAACTTTGTTTGGGAGCTACTGCCAATTATGGTCCGAAAGCTACAAAATCCAGTTGTATAATTGCTGTATAACTAACGTGACCATACATCCCGCTTTTGGTGGGATTTTCCCGTTTTTTTAAGACTCGTCCCGCTTGAATTTTATATCCCGATTTTCAAAACAAAATAACGCTTTTTGCTTATTTGGAAGAAAATATAAAAACTCAAAAATGTGACCGTTGGCCTCTTCTTTAAACATTTGAATTTAACTGTCATTATTTTAGTAACATATTTTAATGACCGTTAAAGTATTTTACTAGCAACGAATGAAAAGTAAAAAAAAACACAGTTATTATAATTTTCCTCTCCTTTTCTGAGTATTGCGAGGATATTCATGTACTTGTGTTCAGATAGTCCCGATCGGGCCAGCCATTTAAAAATGGCAAACTTATTTCCAAAAAAAATAGATTTTAATGTGTTTTCAAGAACAATTCAATTTTTAAAAATGTTCATATTCATGTTTTTGCTTAAATTGTCACTGGTTTATAAATCGATGTTTTTTGTTTCAAGAATTTAGTAAATTTTAAAAGTTTTAAACAAAAATATAAATATAAATATCGCTGGCTTAACATGTAAAGGCTCTAAGTCCAATTTTTAAGAAATTGAGATTTTGATGCGGTTGTGTTCAATAAGTAAAACTAGTTTTCATTATGTACAAGTATATACAAATATCGAAATTGAAATTACAATAATAATGTTATTCATATTTTTGAATAAATTCTGTTTCCTTTTTTACAATAATCAAAACAAACTTTAACTTTTTACATATTATTAGCTTTTTAAATAATAACAATAAAAAAGTACACTTTCATTGTAGTTAGTAAGAAATATAAGTAGAGACAAGTTTTAAGAAAAAAATCCAAGTCCATGAAAACATACAAACTAAGCAACAGAAAAAGCTCTATGTCTTTATCTCGGCAAATACTTATTTTTTCATTTTGCTTTTACGCAAATAAAAAACAAAGTAAAATACAAAAACAAATTGCATTTACAGATTTCAAAAATGTTTATTCAAAAAAAAGTTTGATTGTTTTTTGTCTCTCCTGTAATATTGCGAAATATGGACTTAGAGCCTTCACATGTTAAGCCAGCGACATGTATTTTGTTGTTAGAAGATGAAATTTCAGGCCGTTTTTATACCCCTCACCACCGTGAGTAATTTCCACAATATAATTTTCCGACCCTATAAAGTATATATATTCTGGATCCTTATAGATAGCGGAGTCGATTAAGCCATGTCCGTCTGTCTGTCTGTCTGTTGAAATCAGTTTTTTGAAGTCCCCAGATATACTCGGGATCCAAACTTTCAATAATTCTGTCAGAAATGCTATTTAAAATCAGCAAAATAGGTTTAGGTCAACCAGAGTTATGAACCAATATGTGAGACCACCTCCATAAAAATTTGATATTTTTCGTCCATTTTATTGCAATATTTTGAAATATATTGCAGATAATACCATGAAATTTTGTATACGTTGTTTGTACTATAAAAGAAGAAAGTGTGCGGAAAATAGTAAGAATCGGTCCATGATTTCTTATAGCCCCCATACAAATATATATATTCCCGAAATATGGCTTAATGATAAATAAATGCCTATTAAATTGGAATATCTAGACAAAATTCAGCAAAAATAAGTCTTATACAAAAAAAAAATCGCAAAACAAAATTTTGCTTTGCTCAGTCTATGTTTGACCATAGACCCCATATAAAGTCCACTTCCAAAATTCACTTAAATACGTATAAAACAGATATAAATAATGTTAAACGGCTAAAATCTTACATAAATACAAATAAATTGTTGTACTAAATGTTATGGTAGTCGGCCCAGAATTGGTCATAGCTCCCATACAAGGACCACATCTGAAAAAGACATTTTTCCCTATATATATTGTATAAATATCGCTACCGACCCAAAACGTTACACAGATCATTTACATATATACAAAAATCATCCCACAAAATTTTGTGAATTTCGGTCTATTTTTAACCGTATGCCCCATATAAAGCCCTCTTCCGAAAATCACTTTAATACTCATAAATCTCTTATAAATAAGGGTACCAATCCAAAATTTTACACGGATCATTTACATATGTATATGCCTAAATCTAACTGCTGGATTTTGAGAATATCGGTCCATATTTGACTATATCCCCCACATAAGGTCCACTCTCGAAATCCACGTTAATACTAATATATATCTTAAATATATCGTTATTATGTTGAAATTCTACGTGAAATATCCTCATATGCATGAAAATAACTGTTCCAAAATTTAAGAAGATCGGCCCATAATTTGTCATAGCTGCCATATAAGAACCATTTCCAAAAAACAGATAAATTGGGGTCAAAAAATATTCTTTTCGAATTTAACCCATATTCGGTCCATATTTTATAATCATGATATATATCGTTGGAAAGGTATTAAAATCCAGCTTTTTGATAAAAAGAAAACTCTCTGGTCACGTTATATATAACGGATAGCAGTAAAAAATGTGTTTTTGATATCGATATACATTAGACATTTTTGTGGGTTAACTTGAATTTCGGAAGTGGTCCTTATTTAGGAGCTTTAACCAATTATGGGCCGATCTTCGGTACAGAGAATTGTATATAAATATATGAGGGCATATCACGTCGAGTAAAAGATGTCCAAGTAGTAGTACTGAGTAGTTGAGTGATTTTTGGAACTGGATCTTATGGAATTTTTCGGATGTCTTCTTATATGTTAGCTATGGCCAATTATAGACCAATCTCCATATATATTTATAAAATATTTCTAATATAATTAAATAAATATAATAATTAACAAACACAAACTGCGAAGCTTTTTGGCTTATCTGCAGAAAACACTCAGAGTCTTTGACAGGAATCGAACCCGTAACCCTTTGACTGATAGTCTGGCACACTATCGCCTAGTCTATCGGGGCATTTCCGGATGTGTACTTTTTTCTGGAGGCCTTAGACAATTAAAAACCATGTGGTGTCCGAAATATCGGCATGTCCGAATTACCGAGACAAGAGAAATAATTAAAGAAACCTTTTGAATGAAATGACGAAAACCTTCATTTATTAAAATGAATTTATTTCAAAATGAAATCTTTACAAAATGGTATCTTTACAATTCTTTCATACATATCACATGTAGCGAAAATAGTTGGAGATTTTCATCTGGTGAAATTTGGATTAATTTTTCTTTTTATATGCAATATTTCTGAGGCTTATAAGTTTTAAAATATCCCCAGCTGGAAGCTCCTGCCCTTCGCAATATTTTACACAAATATTAAGGGCAGATATGGCTTGCGAATGCTGTGTTTTTGGAACATTATTGTCATATTCTTCACTAAATGAATCAACCTCATCATCTTCTGCAGTCTCATCATCTGTGATTTCAACTTTATTACTAAGCCAATCGTTAACCTCATTGGAATTGTAGATATCAGGTGCTAGATCAACAAGTAAATCAATTACTTCGGCGTTATCGCTGCGTTTTAGTCTTGTTAGAGGAACTACATCCTGTGAGACGCGTTCTTCATCATAAAGAATTTTGTCGTTTTATTATAGGAATTAAGTGTGAAAAATTGGACAAAATAGTAAAACAAATTTAAGAAAATTTTAGAGGCAGTCTCACATTCTAGTTCATAAATCCGTTGCTACTGAACCGATTTGGCCAAATTTCAAATATTCAAATATTCAAAATTTGGTATTGAAATTTGGATGTTTCAATAGATTTCTATATAATTATTCTATAACATTCTATAATTATTTATATGTTAAATTTTATAATTGTGATCGTTTTAATACATAATAAATATTATAAAGATACTTGGTTTATGTATGGTCGGAAAGTCTAATTCTAAATACATATTCACATCCTTAGTTAACAATAATATTTAATTTTAGTTTCGTCTAAAATCGTCCCATAATATCCAGAAGATGGCCAATAATATCGTGTGTTTGAATTTTAATTCGGAATATAATTTACTGAAGCAAAAGATAATTTTGTGCTTCGCTATTTTAAAAATCTTAAGAATAAGAAATATAATAAATATAAAAATATAAGACTTAGCAAAAGAAAATTATCTAAAAATTTAGAATAAAATGTATAATTCTATTCAAATTTGATCCGGGACTGGTCAATTGTAAATTTTTTATATTACATCACCCCATCAGCCCCTTATTTATAAAAAAAACAAGCTTTAAAAATGAGTGTGATTTTTTCTTATGAGAAGGAGTTTGTTATTTATTCGGTCCAGAATACTGCATTTTGTTCTTGTGTCAGTCTTACTCGTGTCGGCACGTTTTTCTCTTGTTATACATACTCTCTGTATTGAATGTTTAATGCATAACTTTATTTTTGAATTCATGTCAAAGTCAAATTTAACTGTCATATTATTCACAAAATCTTTGAGAATTACTAATTTTGCGTGAACAGTATTTTATGCTCCGGGTTTCAATACAAATTAATGAATTTTTATATTGTATATTTAAAATCATTTATGTTTCATACCGCCATAACTCAAAATTTAACATTTTGGAATGGTATTCAAATTTCATATAGATAGAATACGAGTCACACACTTTCAACGTTAAACAATGCATTTGATGCATTTGTAAAAACAATAAAAATAACATTAAAATTGAAAAAAAAATCACACAAAACTGTAATTCTTGACTTGTGACGTTCGTATACATATTAACTGAGCTCTATATGCATACATACTATATATGCAATATGTGCTTATTTACTCATGTACATACATATGTAAATATATGCAAATTTACTATACATTAAAGCATGCACTAAAGGAACTATTTACCTTTAGTCCTGATTTTGACTGCTTGCACAGACGGCCCATTGTCTGTTAAAGGAAATATGAATAATTTTTCACTTGTTATTGCTGTTATTCCACTTTGTGCTTTTAGTTATGGTTTAAAGACATGGTCGGTATGTAATAGAAAATGTAGAACCAGAATAGCAAAACCATATGCATACCAACAATAAAATATCAAATAATTAAGGAGGTAAACTTTAAGTAAATAAGAACTTTTTAAGGAATTTATTTAAATTCAAGAAAATATTGATATAGATATATAAAAAAAAAATTGTGTATGTATGTTTGTGATGCAAAAATGGATAAACCACTGTACCGATCTAACTGATATGACCGGCTAAGCATGAAAGGAAATAAAAGTCCTAATTTAGACGAAGCACTTCTTTAAGCTTTTAGACATCGGGGAGAGGGAAAGATTGGACGAGTACACACTTGATTGTACTAGCAATTCGTGTTACTCTCTTATTTGTATTACATACACTGCCGCTCTTTTGTTTGGTATTGTCTGCCTGACTCGTACATCTTCTATAATATTCATTAAAATATTATTGACACTTTGTCTACGAATCCATTCTTTGACAACCCTTGCAGTGTGGATCGGGGCATTATCCTGTTGGAACTCCCATGGAACAGGTCAAAACTAATTAAGGTTCTCTACAGGAGTCTAACCTTAAAGATAATTTTGTTGATAAATATTTCTCATAATTTGTTTTTACTGCATCAGGCATTAATTAAGTCTTCTGTAATTTGAAAGCATTTGTTTAATGTTGTTAATCCACATCTAATTTAAAGGAAGAATTCATGGTATTTAAAAACATTATACCATACATCACCATATTGGCTTTGTGCAGATGTTTGTAACGTCCAATAATATTAGTCGACTAATAATCACTTTCTGATTAGATTTAATGGCAAAGTACAGGTCGCAATTTTGAAGATATTTCCATTTTTGAAATTGGTCCATTATATCACTTAGCCTCCATACAAATGTCCTCTCGAAATATGGCGTTATCTATCATAAATGTGTAATTTTTAAACGTATCTAATTAAATTTTGCCACAAACAAGTTGTATATGAAATATAATCACACCTGAATATTTTGTGCAGATCGGTCCAGAATATATTAGATCCACTTCCGAATATTACTTTCACGGACATAACTCTCTTAAAATTGGTGGTATCCAAATAATATTTACCATGAATATGTTTCATATGTACACAAATCATTCAGTCCAATTTTATGATGATCGATCCATAATTAGTCCTAGCTCCCAATCCAAAAAATCATTTAAACGACCATAAATCTCCCACAAATTTTGGTATCGAAATACAATTCAACACAAAAACTATTAATATATGTATGTCTATAGAAATCATGACACCTAATTGTATAATGATTGGTTCATAATTAAGCATAGCACCCATATATGACCCATTTCGGAAAATCACTTTAACATGCATACTCGTACATTGTTTTAAAGTGTTTATATCGAGATGCAATTTAACAAAACTGTATTTATATTCTCAGATCCTATATAGACCCCATTTCTAAAAAAAAGAACTGTTATTGCACATATACTAGGTGTAGGGTATTATATACTTAGTCTTGATCGACTATACTTTCTTACTTGGTTTATATAGAATTTATTGCAAAAAATATACGTTTAACTTCTGATTTACTAGATTGCAAAACATATTCATAACAAAAGATAAATGGAGCATTCCTGCATCCGAAATTCAACAGTTGAGTTTTGATTTTCCCACTCATATGAAGTTAACTTTCGCCATTTTGCAAGAGTTGTTACTTCATCTGTTGATAAATTTGTCACTTATTCTTTCAAATGCATAAATAATTTATATATTAGAGAACATTTTTAATTAGGCTTGAGTTTATTTTTTTTTTTTTTTTTTGAATAATAACTCGAAACATTGTAAAAACTATATTTTTCTAGACAAATGTCACACTGAAATGTATTTTCTGCCCTGCCAAGGGCGTCATCAGCAATGTTTATTGTCCAAAATCTACTTGTAAACATCATCTATTTAACTCATCATTTATAGAGAAATAGATATTGGAAATGAGACATATTTCTTATTACATGTTATGAGTTAGAACGAAATTTACTTAAGTACTACAAAAACTTCTGCTATTTTAACAAAACGTCGAAAGAATATTCAGCCAAATAAATTTAAATAAAATAAAAATACGGAATTCTTTGAAAATAAGTACCTGTATGTGATGGATTTATTGGATTCTATGCTCAAAATGTTGTTTAAAACTTAATAAACTAAATTGTTTTGACATTGTAATTTAACCTGAATTAATAAAATTTGCTAAATTCAGATATTTATTTATAAAATACTGCAAGTGTTGTTTCACACTTTTCAGTTTTAGCTGATCAGTTTTCGTTCAATTTTCTTTTGAACTTGCCATTTCATTTACACACGTCAATTCAATTTTCGTACTTTTTTAAGCATTAAAAAAAAACAAAAGGAAATAAGAACATTGCCGTCAAGTTTGTTCTCTTTTACCTTCTCATTAAAAATACTTCCTTAGCGAGTCAGAATTAAAGTGTTTAACATTATATTTTTTGGGATTTCTAATTTAAAAAGTTAAAATTTATGTATTTTGCTGTGTATTGTACTAGAGACTATATAAACTTGAATATTTATGCTTTTGTTTAAATAAAAATTTCAAAATACTATTAGAAATAGTGACTTTTTATTTTTCCGATTTTTTAAATTCGAAATGACGAGTTTTTACTTTTTTATCGGGATTTTTACGATTTTTTCCGAAATTTATTTGGCAGCCCTGATTGTGTTTTGTGAACACTGAAAAAATTTAAAAATTGTATTAATCTTTTCAATAAAAATTGTTTCGTGCAAATTGGGAAACTAACCTTGAACATATTCTAAAATTGATAGCACTAAGTCAAGTCGAATTTTAAATAATGTCTATCAATTTGCTTTAGAATGTTGATAAAATGTTGTACGTACATACCTAAATAATAGAATGGTTAGAACAATTTTTTAATGCAGATTAGCTTTTCGCTCGGGCTTGATCGAAATTTAATTTTTAAATTTAGAACTGGAAAGCAAGCTTTTTATTATATACTCGTAATAAAATACGATTTTCTGAAGAGATTTCAATATATGAGCAATATTTATCTGGCATTTTTCCATATTAATAAATCCTTTATGATTTTTAAATCGATTTAATATTATAATATTTAATAAACCCTATCATAAACCTCGGCTTTTTTAAACTCTAAACCTTTACTCTTTTCCATTCTCTTACAAAATTATCAATGAAAAATTAAACACAACAAAAAACAATGAATTGTAAAAATTATTGATTTGTTTAAGTAAAAACTCCTTTAAACCTCTGGCCAGACAGTCGTTAGCAGTCTTACGCTCTGTGCCGACTTACGAGCACAAGAACACTCTGTTTAAATAAAACAATTTATATAATTGATATAATGTTTGTAACCTAAAATTATATTTTTACGCTATTTGTTTAAACTATAATTAGACCGTTTCATGTTTTATTAGCATTTGTCAGAACGAACAAAAAAAAAATGTATTTTATTTTGTTTTAGTTGAATCGTAAGAATATAAATACGAATGCATGAATGTAGAAATTCTATGAATGTAGAAATTTACGTATTTATATTATGTTAGGGTTTATTTAATTCTCGATAAAGCCGGGAAATTTCCTGGGATGTGTTTATTCACACGAAATAGAAATTGTTTTAGAGAATTGAAATGATCCAACACTCTTTTTAAAAGAAAAAACCTTACTAATCAACTTTCTTAATAATAAGTTACATAATAATTTCGATTTCGAAGATGATATTTCCTATTGAAAAATTTAAAATCTCGAGTAAACTGCGAAAATATAACGAACTAGAATTAATAAATAATAAATAGTTGCACTTTAATTTAAAACTTTAGTTTTTCTAAAAAAAAAAAACAATTTCTACAATATAATTTAATAAATTTTTAGATATGTGCATATGTACTAAAATGCATTGGAAAGTGCTTTTTAATACTTATCAAACTAATTGAATTTACTGAAATGATGATTGAATTCGCTAAATATAAAAATGTATTTTTGTAATATCCGAACTTTAATTAGTTTGATTTACATGAATTGATAAAGTGGGATTAAGTTTTGATTTTTGGAAAATTCAACTTGTAAAAAAAGGGAATATGGATACGAAAAATAAAATAACTCATGCATTACTGATATTTATTAATTTTTGTTATCGTTTTTTTTTTTAATTTTTTAATTTTATATTTTTAGAATTTTTTTGAACAAAATCTAACACTTTTTTTCTAATTAAGTGTTGGCAACACATTGAAAAATATTTGATTCAGGAATTGCAAGACATTAAATAGTGTTTTTTGAGTAACTTTTTTTTTGTGTAAGAAGACATACCTACATACATATCTTTAAAAATCAACAACGTTGAATTGAAATTGGGAAATGCCGGGAAAGGGAAACCCCTATCAATCTGAATTGAATTTCTTCAATTTAAATTAAGCATATTGTAAAACAAATACAATTCATAGCTTATTTTTATTTATACATTTATTTGTATGTATGTATGTATGTGTGTAAGAGTATGTCAGTCATAACTAATTATTTATTTATTTTCCATCTCATTTACATTGGAAACTATTCGAAAACTTTTCTTGCATGCGTTTGTTTGCTCTCACACACAAAATAACCCAAATTAAATAAATTAATAGTTACCTCTTTTGAGGGACATACTCAGGTGATTTTTGACTTTTTAAATATTTGGGAGTACAAATTACATTTGACTCGTTTACTCGTATACATCCATCCATATTTTAATGAACACGTTTATACAAACATACATAAATAAATGTTGCCACTAAATATATAATTAAGTGAAAATATAAGACGACTTAAAAATTAATCGCAATTTCTTACACAAACATTCCCATCTTTAAACTCAATATTTAATAGATATACAGTGCATATCGTGTCAACAAAAACATTCTGACTCATCACTACTTACAACAATAGCACAATATTTACCACAAACGCTTACAAATAGTATCCCAGCAAAAACTTTCATTGAAAAGTAATGAGTTAAAAATCTAATATAATGATACTTCACTACTTATACATTGGCATTTTAACTCATTATTTTAACACGGTGATGTCATTGGAGGCAAGTAGTTACCACGCTCGCTTAGAAATAGGGAGTTAAATAAGTAATTACCACGTTCGCTTACAAATAGGAAGTTAAATAAGTCATTACTACTATGTTGCCGAAGATACTACTTACAAGTAAGGACTATAACAATTCATTAAATTAAAGAAGCAATAATGAAGAAAAAATTGTTTAGTTTAATTTGCATTAGATTGGAATTAATAAATTTAATTATTCTAAAGTTAAATGAATTTATTCTGAATTAATTGCGAATTTCGTAAAGTAGCTCATATACAAGTACTTTTATATAAGATTATATGCAAGGTATTACTAAACTACTTATAAGTAATGCAGATGGTAACATATAATCATTGAAAAGTATGTTGTTTAGTAATTGCAAGTCATTACCAAGTTTTTGCTGGGATATTAAATATTTTTAATAATAATCAAAATAACATGTTTTGAATATTTAATAAGAAAATAATCAAATTTTCATTCATCTAATAGATATTGTAAAACCTGCATGGGAAACTTACATTCAAACTTATAAAGCAGAAAAGTTTAAAAGCTAAATATTGGTTTCCCAATATCAAAAGTCATGTTCAACTCTCTTGCTATTATGCCAAAAAAACTTACAACAGGCTTACAAATGGTTGTTAATAAAAAAATTGTAAAATTTTATTCAAAAACCTTTAAGCTTTGTATAGCTTTTATAAACCATTGTTAAGGTACTGTCACACTTGTCAAATATTTCAACTCGTTTATTAAAAAAAAAAACTTTGTTTATTTAGAACAGGACACAACAAATATTTAAGTTATGTATAGACGGTCGTCAGATATTACAACGTTGTCCGAAAAATGTTCAGAAAATGTCTAACAACCGTGTGAACTTAAAATTTTTGTCTTCCAATGTTGTAAGAAAAAGCATTTTCAGTACATTGCAAGACAAAAATATTGTCAGACATCTAACAATCGTGTAAAGACAAATTGTTGTCATTGTCATGGTTTTAAGACAATTGACAAATACTATTCATTGTCATATGCAGTGCTGATATTCAGCCGGTTCTGAACGGTTCCCTCGAACCGGTTGTTAAAATTTTTTTTTTTTTTTTTTTTTTTTTTTTTTTTTGCATTTAATTATTTATTGAATCTTCAAAATGAAATGACAATAAGTATTCAAATCTTAATACTAAAAAGAAAATAATAAGCCCAGCCAGTGCTAGACAAAAATTTTTATGATACTAAAAAAATTTCACATCAACTGATCCAGTCATCTGTTTTGCGCTTGAGTTAAAGCAAGGGTATCCCTCCTTCTCAACCGATTGTGGCCACTAAAGTTAAGGATGTCTCGTGCAAGGGGGTTTGGATGATGTTCAAGTTTGCTGACATACTTTGACGCATATTTTGTAAATTCGACTTTTACTAATGGCACGCCTAGATCTTTGTGGATTCGAGAATTTTTAACATACCATGGTGCTGCAGTAATTATACGTAGAATTTTATTTTGACCCCTTTGAATTTTTTCAATGTTGGATGCTGAGGCAGTACCCCATAATTGAATTCCATAGCACCAGATTGGCTTTAGTATTGCATTGTACAACAAAAGTTTGCAATCCAATTTCAATGTAGAGTTTCTGCCGATTAGCCAATTAAGTTGCACTGCTTTTAATCTCATTTGTGTAAGTTTCGCTTCAATATGAGACTTCCAAGTTAAACGGCGGTCGAGGTGAATGCCGAGGTATTTGACTTCATTGTGTTGCGGGATAATTTGATTATTTATTCTGATGAACGAGCAGGTATCTTTTCGCAATGTGAAAGTTATATGAATACATTTCTGTTCGTTAACCCTGATTTTCCAAAGCTCTAGCCAATTCTCTAGTTTATAAACATAATTCTGCAAATTCTGTGATGCAACTTGGTGGTCCTGATGGACGCTGATAAAGGCTGTATCGTCTGCAAAAGTTGACGTATGGATTTTAGGGTCTGACGGCATGTCGGAGGCATATATCAAATATAAAGTAGGACCCAGTATGCTACCCTGTGGCACACCTGATTCAATTGGCTGAGCGGTACTTAAAAAATCACCTTCTTTGATTTTAAATTTGCGACCGTATAAATAACTTTCCATGAGTTTATGGGTGTTAGCAGGCAGAGTTAATTTTATTTTGTGCATTAAACCGTCATGCCAAACTTTGTCGAACGCTTGCGACACATCAATGAAAAGGGCGGAGCAGTATTTTTTGTCTTCAAACGACCCTCTTATCACATTTACCAATCTGTGTGTTTGCTCGATGGTGCTGTGTTTAGCTCTGAAGCCGAATTGATGATTAGGAATACATTCAGTGTCATTCAGAATTGGAGTCAATTTAGTCATTAACAATTTTTCAAACAGTTTTGAAATTGTCGGCAGTAGACTAATTGGCCTATATGACTCCACTTTGGTATGGTCCTTCCCTGGCTTAGGAATCATAGTGATCATAGACACCTTCCAATCTGCAGGATAGTATTCTAGGCGTAAAATAGCGTTGAAGATAAAGAGGATAATTCTTCTTGCTACACGAGGTAACTCGACAAGCATTTTATTGCTGATTTTATCCATACCTGGAGCCTTTCTAAGGTTCAGAGTACCAATAGCGTTTTGGACATCACGAAAGTTTAGTCTTAGAGGTACAGGAGGCCTTATAACAAGTGGTGGCAAATCAGATTCGTTATTATTTAAGTTGTTTATAGTAAACACATTTCTCAAATGGTTAACAAATAATGTCCCTTTCTCGGAATCATTTCTAGCCCAGTCACCAGTCGGATTTCGCAAAGGAGGTTTTCCTCTTACTGGTCTTTTTAAACCTCTTGCCGCCCTCCATAACGAGTAGTTAGATTGTGGGGTACTATCAAGACCTTCCAAGTAAGATCTAAGTGAGGCCGTTCTTTGGGTTTCTAAGAAATGTCTTAGTATATCTCTGCATTCCCGTAGCCTAGCTTTCAGTTCAGGAGACCTGTGAATTTGCCACTCTCTTCTCATTCTTCTTTTTTCTGATAGGAGATGTTCGAGTTCAGAGAAATAAGTTCTGTTTGTCCTATTTCTACATTCAACGTGATAAGTGGAAGCGTGATGCACAGCTCGTCGAAGGTCCTCGGTAAAGTTGCCAATCGACTCATCAATATCGTCGGTAGTTCTCAACACAACATTTTCCGTGCAATGAGAACTTAAATACTTTTTGTATTTTATCCAACTTACTCGGGTCTTAGTCATGTTCATAAATGGAGAACCACACACTTGAGGGAAATGCATTGAAATGATAGTAGGAGAGTGATCTGAGGACAAGTCCAGTGAAGGATCCACTTGCATCCATTCTACAGGGATATTTTTCACTACCCTAAAGTCAATAACATCGGGAATCTTCCGTCGGTCCGTCGGCCAATAGGTGGGATGTCCACTTGAGAGTACATCTAATCCCATTTTAGCAATGGTGTTGAAGAGTACGCGACCCTTCGGGGTTACCAGACGTGAACCCCAAAATGTGTGTTTGGCGTTAAAGTCACCAGCAACTAAAAATCTAGCTCCAAGGGATTTAAAGAAGTTATGGTATTGGTGTTCTTTTATTGAAAATCGAGGCGGAGAATAAATCGATGATAAAACAAATTTGTATTGACAGAATTCAATGCAAATGTTTGTTGCTTGGAGGTAATCCTCACTTATGTTATTCATTAGATAATGCTTTATTCTGTTCTTTATAAGAATTGCCGAACCTCCACAAGCTCTACCGCGGGTTGTTAAAATTTGAAAAATTTTCCGTACCGGTTGTTGCATATTCACCCTTATCGTGAAAAAAAATTCCACATGAAGTTTGTTCCCTTTTATTTTTTAACATTGAATTTTAATAGGAAAAATGTGAAAAGGGAACAAATTTCATGTGAAATTTTTATTCACGATAGGGGTGATTATGTTTTTTGCTTTAACGGTTTTATTTTTATTAAATAATTTTTAAGCTTGAGGTAACTTTTTTGTTTTTTATAAAAGATTTTTTAATTCTTATATATAATTATTTCAACATTTCGATTTCCTTTGGAAATCTTCTTCAGGAGTTAATTTAATATTATAAAAATTGTCTATGTGTAAAAATTGTTTGATATATATTTTTTGATATATAAATGCAAATCTGTACAAAAACAAACAAACAAGTGTGCATTAATAACATTTTGGATAAACAATTTCGGTTGACAGATAAATTCATTGTGACAAGTGTGTGCCAATGAAATTGTTAGTTTTCTTACAGTCGTCTGAACTGACAATTTACATTTTGCCAACAATTTTTCAATGTCAGTACATTGCTAGCACATTGCTAGATCTGACAACGTTGTAATATCTGACGACCGTTTATACATAGCTTTAGTTTTTTTATTTGATGCTGTTTGATCTTGCAAAACTCTTGTAAGAGTAAACAACGTCAAACAAATTTGCTCTAAAAAAAGTGGTTACGACCCTACTTTGAACAAAATTCCTTCAAAATTTATTTATTTAATAACTTTTAATAACTATTAAATAAATAAAATTTGAAGAAATTTTGCTGCTTACACGAGTTTGAAGCATTTTGAAGAAAATTTCAATCGTGTAAATTTAGTTTTAGACTTGTAAATATCATAAAAAAATATTGAAGAAAAAAATATTGTTATTCTTTTTTTTTTTTAAGAGAAGTAACACTCAGGCAATTAATATGCGTTACTTTCTTTGGAAAGCGGATAGTTGAAGAAGTAAAGGTGGTGAAAGAAGAAAGCTTTTTATATCACAACTCTGCAATTGCGCATTATGTTTGTTTTTATTGCAGAATTGCAGTGCCTCTGATGGTGAGTAGGCGCATTAATGTTAAAGCTTGATTTTATAGCCTTTATTTAGTTATTTTACTACGGTGGCGTTTAAATGCTATGCCAACGAAAGAAGGCGCTGTGATAAATATTAGTTATGATAGATAGAAAGAAAACTAATAATTATCAGACACTGATGTTGTTTGAGTGGCAGCGGCTGAGAATCTAAACCCTCTAAACATACAATCGTACTCACACATCAACTTTTGCTAATGATACTTCTGTTCTAAGTATTCATGAAAACCCTCAAGAAGCATCTCGCTACCTACAAAATCATATACTTACATACATATATAAGAGTGCAATAATCGGCTGTGCAGAATCTTTAATACCCTCCACCTAAATATAATAAGAAATACAAAACTACACTGGTTATAGAACTAGAATATCCTTAATCAGTGTCTTTTATACCCACCACCAAAAAGATGGGCGATATATCGCGTTTGTTATTCCGTTTGTAACACATCGAAATGATGGTCTTAGAACCAAAAAGTCTATATATTTTGGGTTCTCATAAAAAAATAAATTTTTACCAAACTTTATTTGATCCACTGAAATGTAGGATCTGAGAAATATATCAAGGTTTCAGACTACCTCGATATTTTTCAGATATTTTATGCTGTTTTCTTCAAATATTATCATTAAATTTTGCACACCTTATTTTTAGAATGACAAGTTCTGTTGAAAATAGTAGGAATTGGTCCACGATTATTCATAGCCCGCATACAAAAGTATTCCGGCTTTATAGTACATAAAGGTATATAGAAAAGCCGTATGTATCTAAACAAAATTATGCAATAAAAAGTTTCATGCAAAGTGAAATCTCCAAACAATATTGTATCGGTCCATATTTTGACCATAGCCCCATACAAATACCACTTTCGAAAATCACTTAAATTAACATAAATCTTTTGTAAAAATGACTATTAATTTGAAATTCGACAAGCATACATTTAAATCGTTGTAATAAATTTTGTGATGATCGGCCCACATTTGACCGTAGTTCCGATATTAAGTCCAGTTCCGAAAATCACTTTAATGCCCGTACAAAACCATCTCAAAAACTTTATTTGAAAGAGTTGTTTGGTTGGTTGTTATACTCGGAAGTGGACTTAGTTTGGGAGCTATTTCCAAAATTTCCAGCTATAAAATTCAGTAGCATAATTGCCGTATAACCATTATGATTTCCAGTATGATTTCTGGATTACTATTTCTGATCTGTATAAAATGTTTATTTGATATCGATATGTGTTAGACATTATTGAGGGTTAACTTGTTTTTACGGAAGGGGTACGTACTCGTATATTTGAGCAATAACAAAACATGGGCTGATCTTCTTAAATTCCGGAACAGATAATTTTATACATATGATGATATCCCACATTGAAGTTCAATATATTATTAAGATACATATTATTATTTAATGTGAATGTCGGAAGTGGACCTTATATAGAGTATATGTTTGATTTTGGAAAATTTTGAATCGGTTTCGTTATTAATACGAGCTTTATGAGCGTTGAAGTAATTTTCGGAAGAGCGCTTTATATGGTGAATACGGTCAAATATGGACCGAAATTAACAAATTTCTGTAATATGATTTTTATGTATATCTAAATGATCTGTGTAAAGTTTTGAATCGATAAATATAAAGATAAATTACTTTTTCGGATGTGGTCCTTATATGAGAGCTATGACCAATTATGGATTTAGCACAACAATTTATATATCTATAAGAATTATTTGTGTCGAATTTTATTCAGGTAACTATATTTATACCAGATTTATACGTATTTAAGTGAATTTTAGATGCGGACTTTAAATGGGGTCTATGGTCAAACATAGACTGAGTAAAGCAAAATTTTGTTTTGCGATTTCTTTTTACATGACACTTATTTTTGCTGTATTAATATTAATATATTTTGTATTTTGTATTAATATAAATATCAATTTTATAGGCACTTACTTATCATTAAGTCATATTTCGGGGAGATATCATGGACCGATTCTTACTATCTTCTTTTATCAGAGAAATAACGTGTGCAAAATTCCATCGCAATATCTGCTATATATTTAAAAAATGGCAAGATACATTTTAAAAATATCACATTTGTATGGAGGTTGCCTCACATTTTGAGTCATAACTCTGGTTTTATTATATCAATTTTGCTGATTTCTAATACCAAACTACTTAGGAGGATTATAAATAGTTTTTTATAAACTATGTTGATTTTGGTTGTGTCCTTTGGACGTGAGAGAGTTTTACACAGAAAGACAGACATATATCCTATACTGCTATATGCCGAATCTTATATACCCTTTACGTTTGATGTGGATGCATAATTTATATTACGGTTTAAGAACACAGTTAAAGTTTTCCAACACTTTGTGTGATCAACGCCATCTGTTGATGAACAATATTAATACACTAAGTTTTTTTGATGAAATTTTCAGAGGTTGTGTCGGATTTTTGCTCATATCTCCGTTATTTATGGCCGGATTTTGCTGATTTTAAATAGCAAACTTCTCGAAAGCATGTCTGACAGAAATATTGAAGATTTGAATCCCGAGGATATCTGGGGACTTCAGAAAATTGATTTCAACACTCAGACAGACAGACGGGCATGGCTTAATCGACTCCGCTATCTATAAGGATCCAGAATATATATACTTTATAAGGTTGGAAAATTATATTGTGGAAATTACAAACGGAATGACAAACTTATATACATGAAGGTGAAGGGCAGTGTTGCCATTAGGATACGAAAGATACATTTTTCGTATCTTTTGATGACTTCAGGTACCATGTATAATCCTGACATTTTTCGTATCTTTTGAATCTGTACGAAAAATGTACAAATATAAAATATTTTTTTTGAGTAATGACATTACAAAACTTATTTGGAATTTATGTCATACATTTTGGAACTTTTAAACGATTTTAAGCTAATATTCCAGGCGGAAAAGCCTCGTCTACACCTTTTACAATCTGTAGTTGAAAAATTAATTGAAAGAATTGCTAGCAACTAGGTATTTAGAATTTAACTATATAAGGCAACAGATGCTTTGGAAATAGAATTTTCAAATCCAAATTATTTTTCACGAATTGAAAAAATTTATTCAGGTGTTTTAGCTCATACTTCGCTTTCTACCCTAATAGAAGATCAGCATAAGAAATATGATTTACTAAAAAAATTGCCAATCATTTTATATTGAAGTTTTAAAACAAATCAGTACAAACGACTTAACTCGTATATTAATTTTTACAAAAATGAATTTGTTTTAATAACATCCAAAGATAGTTACATATAATTAATTTTAAAGTTAGCTTACTGTATTTTTAAAAATTCCATACCTAATATTTATGACTTAAGTAAATAAAGGGTGTCCCAACTAGAACGCATTTATTAACATAACATTTTTATTTCATATTTTATGAATATTGTAAAGAAAATGATATATTAATTCATTTTTATAAATATAAAAAAATGTTATGTTAATAAATGTTAAAAATTAATTATCAATTTTTTTTTTCAAAATGTATCTTTTCGGGAAAAATGTATCTTTTTGAAACTAAAATGTATCTTTCTCGAAATTTCACTGGCAACACTGGTGAAGGGTATAAAAATATAAAAAAAAAACATTTCGTCAAATAACTGCAATTATGATGAATATGGGAACGAAGGCAGCACTTGAATGAGTACAAATATTTGTATGTTTTCGTATTTGGTCGTTACAAGTTACAAGATATTATAGGTATGTATAATTAAAATAAAAATTTTCTAGCGTAACTTTTGTTGTAATTTGGTCAATAGACATGAAGACATGAATATAAAATTCAATACTTAATTGTTCAATCATAGTGATGGGTGAATAGTTAATTACTTTGATGGTATAACTTGATATTGTCATAGATAAATACATTTTATTTGTTTTAGAAAACAAAATGTAACATGAAAAAAGAAGAAAGCCGATTCGAATTCACACAAACATAAGTACGAGTATGTACATGTATTTATATTTACATACATACATACACTTCCAAACCAAATCAAATATAAAAAGTATCACGAGAATTAAGTGAAATAAATGCTTATTTAAGTATGTGCACCTTTAATTATGTATAAATGTTATTTTAAATTTAATTTATGGTCAATGGAGTGAGTTGACTGTTATAAAAAATTAATTTAATCTACATAACAATAAAATATGTCTCTTTCGTCAATGTATTGAATAAATAATACACAGACAGACACTTTGATGGGAATGTGGGAAACACTTGATGTCTTTTGGAACTTGATTAAATGAGTTTGTAGTGATATGTACATATGTATATAACTACTTGCGGTTGTTTTTCTATAATATTAATAATTTCTTTAATTTCTTGCTTCATTTTTATTTTTCTAATCACAATCTTGCTGAACATATTTTTGTTGATTAGAAGTGCATTAGAATTACTCTAGTCTCCTGAATAAGGGGTCTGAAATATTATTTATAAATGTGTAGAAATTCCTATCTTTCCAGACTGGCTCAAGTTCTACCTCTGTTATAATTAGTTATGGTTCACTGTATTTCGAAAATGTTTTCTTTCCAATCGAACTACAGAATAACACTTTAGTTATATATCGTTTAGCTTGGTTCGGTTTGATTTGTTTTTACCATGTATTGATTGGATCTTCTTCTAACATTTTTTGGATGTCATTTAAATTCAACGTCTTTAATCTTTAAAAAGACATTCGGCCAAAATATTTTCAGCTATTCGCATAGAATCGGTCACTTTTAATACTTGTTCCAATGGCAGTTGCTAGACATATTATTAAACAGCTATAAAGATGGAGCACACCCTTGTCTTATTATTCGACTATAATACTATAAACTGTTTACATGGTCAGCCCTGAAAAAGGCTTTTTCATACCGCAGTTCGGATGACATTATCATTACTACATAGTAAGGTTATTTAACGTTCAAAATCTGTCAAGTCCATCTTTTGTGGTCCTTGTGTAGTTTATTATTCTAAAACAAAGTTCAGAAGGTAAAAGTCCTTAAAATGTTCAATCATAAACACTATTATTATAAATTGTAATCACATCGCAATTAAACCAGTATTTTGATATTGAAACAAATGTCCTAAGATTAGTGAACTTAATATAACCAAACCTGGTATATACGAGTACGTATGTATATGAAATAAATTCAATTTATACGATACGAATATACTTAATGAATCAAGCACTTATAAAGCTAATTATTAATAGCGCTTTAGAGTTATTTAATCGATGAGTTGCTTTCACTTTTAGTAAAGACTTTCATTACGCCCTCAAACTGACATCGATCTTGGTCCGATTTTAAGTGCAGGAGTTTGTTTACATCTCGGCATGGATAGCGTATAATGTTGTCGGATTCATTATAATTTTATAGTAAATACTGAAAGAAGTAAACTATTATCTGAAGCTCGCCTGCCATCTAATATTAAACCTTGTCATTTCTGCTTAAGGCTAATTCGTCAATTTGTGTAACCGTACAAATATTGTTCCACTGATATTGAGTTAATGTTTTCAGTACATTTCGACTAAAAGTTCAATATTATTTGAGAGGAACTAATTGTGCGTTTAAGGCTGTAAAACTCTTATTTTTCTTTGAGATCAGTTTTAGATTGTAAAAAACCAATTCCAACTTATCTCGGCAACCCGTTGTGTGTGCCTATGCCATCGGTGTTGGATATTATCCGATTTTAAGAAGTATTTCATAGTCCAAAGAAATTATCAACATATTTGAGCCAGGCTTATTGGACAAAGAATTAATCTTGTACTTATATTTCTATCAAGTCATCTTCAACAGTTGGAAATTATTTTGATTTTAATTTGTCGTTATTCCTGTAACCATTTGAGTTTAAGAAGGACTTGTAACTCGTATCCGATTCTAGTACCGATTTTCCGGCACAAACGAAATTACAATATCAAAGTACCACTCATAGCGAAATCACCCAAGGCAATCAACTTTGTTATAACTACGAGTATATCATCCATTTGACTTTTAAGTCTATCCCATTTCCAAATTATACTTTTTTGGAAAAATAATTAACAAAATCAAACCAAAGCAATGAGACCAAGTGTCCAACGATTTTCCTACACTTTGTTTACAAAATAATGAAAATTACATGAGAATGAGGGGAATGTGTTTATCGTTGAACTAATATCGTTTGTTGCTTGTTTGCTGGTTAATTACTACCAAAAATCTTTTGAAATTAACAATTTTCATAGATTTTGAATCTTGGAGACGCTAAACTAGAAAACAAGATTTATGACATGTCTAAAAGCCGGAGAGATAGAGAATTAAGAGTATCGACGACTGAAAGGCAAAGTTATCAATTTATTCGTGTTTGATCAAAGCCAATTTTGAACAAATCTATTAACAAATGTTGAAATGGAAATATATTTAATAGATTAATAGAAATTAATGATGCTTTTCACAGAACAACAACAACTACAGCATTTAGTTCAACAAATGCATTTAGAGATCTTTGAATTAAAAATTACACGAGCACCGAACTGCGGACTGACAGTCAGTCGAACAAACAAACACATACAAATGGATTTGAAAAAAGTGCTGCATTTAAGATTTAAAACAGAAACAACCTGCTGCAGCCACGTACCATTTGGGATGTGATGAAAGCGTGAAACGAATCAAAACGTAAATATCTATCGACCAAATAAAAAACAGAAAAAGGTTAATGTTGAATGCCACAATATACATACATACATATGTATGTATGTGTGTATGTATGTATGCAGGCATACATAGGTATGTACGAGTATGTGCATATGCATGCAGTATCTACATTCAGACATACAAGTTATTTTTTTTTGTGGATGTGTTTTGGGTGTCAGATCATTACATTCATACCTACTCGAACATAAAATGGTAAGAATTTAAATTTAAATATTTTCATCAGATGACGCTTTTTAGGACATTCGTTCACACACACATACAATACATAGATAGTTACTTATAAACAATATGTCTCAATTGGATTTCAGTGGCTTCATTGATTCTTATCACCCCATAAAATACATTTCGTTTTGATTGTTTGTACGAGTATTTGTTATTTTCGTTTTGGTATTATTGTTTTTTATGCCCGTTGTTGTTTCTTTTTGTTTTTGGTTTAGGGCTTTGTTCTGTTCTGATTGTTTCTTTAGTTTGGTTTAATTGTATCGTCTAGATGTCTGCTCGTTTTTCAAGTTGGTTGGTTCCAGCAGCATCTACGTTTGCATCAATTCGATTAACCACATTAACGGGTTACTGCGGCGCATCATTCAATTTCAGTTAGCCTTGTGCGTGTTTACAGATCAATTGACTAACCGATCGACCGACCGCCCGTCAAACCAACTCAACGTCTTGTTGACCGAGTGGCTAAGAAGAAGCAGATCGATTTAAGTGCCCAACTGCAAAACGTTTCTAAGCAGAGATGCTCTTGCTTTTTTACTTGTTATTTTTTTTTCTCACTAGAAGTGTAATTTATGTCTTTATTTAGTGAAGATTTCGTTTCCTAATTTATTGTGATACCTTTTAGGCAAAAGGACGATCGAGCGACCGGACGAGTGATAAATCGATCGATCGATCGAGTTTCATTCCACTCTGCAGCAGTTTTGTGAGAATTTTTAGTTCAATATAGCAACATACAGCAAAACCACCAAATAGTCAAACAGGCAGTCTGACCACTACTTTTATTTTGTCATTTCTAAAATCGAGTACTATGTACAGTGTATAACAAAACTATTTGCTATATTCATTTTCAAGAGAAATTTGTTTCTCATTCATACATAAAATTGTAAAAAGGTGGTACATAATAATATTTTTTTTTTGTAATTGATAATAGACATTATGTAAAATGGGAAAATTTTCCCAAAATTGTAACAATGTCCTTTTCTGTTTAGATATTGTTGCATTTTATTAATTTGCATCTCAAATTGCAGTTCAAAAAGTATACGAGTCAGAGAACGGATTAATTGGTTAATTTTAAATTTTGAATACAATCACAAAAAACGAACCTCATGTTGGCAACATAAATCAATTCCGTAAAGCAATACATGTTATTATTCACAAAACGGAGTGTAACGAAAAATAATGCTTGCATTGCATGTCTTGTACAAATGTAAACGTATACTCCCAAAAGCAATGAATACTTAACGATTGGTATGAATGGTTTCAATGCTGATTGTATAAGTTTTACATACTAACAAAAAATATCAACCTTTACTAGTTTACTGTCAACAAATCGCACATAAAGCAACAACCAAAAAATATTTATTTTCTCATTAGGTTTTGTATTTCTTTTGTTCTTTCTTTATGTTTTCATTCACTTAAAGCAACGAATACTGGACGAATGGTGTGAATGTTTTTAGTTTTTTCATGTGACATTGAATTGTTTCGTTGCTTGATGTATAACTGCATAACAAAAAGGGAATGTAAAATATCAAACAGTAATAAAGAATGAGTAAACAAACAGCAATGCACATTTTTATTATTGTCGAGTAAAAGCAATGAATATGCGAATGGTTAGCAAATGTGAATGGTCTCTTTCTGTTCTCTGATACGAGTATTGCTTAGTTGTAAATTCTAGTTATTTTTAGATTTTATTAATTGTTCTTGGAACATTTTATGTTTTTTGTTAAAAGGGAACGTCTTATAACATACAGTGCTGATATGAAGATATAAAAACATTTATGATAGATATTGTTGTTAAGCAATAAACAATTTAATAAATAGGTCTACAATTGCGAAAGCAAATTTATCACGGAATTGTCATATAAAATCATTGAATGCGGGACAGAAAAGAGTAATATCCATGGAAGCTCCATTAAAATAACATTGAAATGTAACATTTTCGGTTAAGATGGTCGACGTTGGTTCTAGCGGAAGTCACATAAAGCCTTAAATATCTATAAGTAAAATCAAATTTACAGTTAATTGTGATATGGGGACCACCATGGATATTGGCCCATTCCGAAAGCAAATCGCAAACTGAAATACACAGTTTTAGAAGCCTGAACCCCATAGAAATTGTAGAAGTATAATATAATTTCTTTTCTCGAAAGGAAAATAATTAAACTCTTTTGCTTTTGGCATGTGCAACACAAAGATGTTCACACTAATAACAATATGTATCACACGTATATTTTCAACAAATAAAAAATAAAAAAAAATAATAGAAATTTTAAAAAAGCTAAATACTTTTGTGACCTCTTCAAATTATGATCAAAGTTAATAAAATGCAACAACAACTAAATAAAAATGAATATTTTTGAAAATTAATTTTTTTTGGGGTTTCCTATTCTGCATAATATCTATATTATCTATATATTATCCCCCTTATTCATAAACGATTATTAAATTTAACAAACGTTTATTAAGCAAATTTTTATATGAAAATCTGTCTTAATAAACGTTTGTTAAATTTAATAATCGTTTTTGAATAAGGGGGTATATATCTATATATATCTATATATTAAGCCGATAGCCATTGATGCTAGTGCTTTTAGCCTTAGATTTATTGTAATTTTAATTATAATAAATTTTTCATAAATAAATAAATAAAATAATAGCTATTATCAACTATAAAAGAAATTAAATTTTTTAAATTGTTTTTAACAATTTTATGTATGAATGAAAAACAAATTCGTTATAAAAATGAGTAGGCTAAATTGTTTTGTGATTCACTGTATGTATATTGTCTGTAAGTATAGATGTTTAACGGCTGGCCACATGATTGTCGTTCATTTTCCACACCTTTTTTTGCACACTGATCCAATGTCCAAATGTGTACAACAGACAGTATTACTGCAGATATACATGCATATTAGGATAGCCCCATAAAAAATGTACTGGAACAACGAACAAAATTATTCCTTAGCCCAAAATTGTTTATTCAGGGAATGAAATTGTTCATGTCGTACTTTTTTTTGGTTTGGTTTTATTAATACTTGTTACTTACTAATGTTACGAAAATACAAAAATTAATACTTTTTTTCATTAACTGTCAAGAGCTTGCATGACACCCAAAAAAAAAATATTCTAGGATTGCAGCGAACCGACACCCCTGAAATAAATATATATTTTAATACCTAATTAAGTTTGTCATTCTGTTTGTAACACATGGAAATAATGTTCGTAGAACTAAAAAGTCTATATATTCTGGGTACATATAAGATTCTAAGACGATCTAGTCATGACCGTCCGTCTGTTGAAGGCACGATAGAGTTTCGAAAAAAGACATAGAACTATGAAATTTATACCAAACATTCTTTGATCCACCGAAATGTTTGGTATTGGAAGTAGGTAAAATCGGTTCAGTAGGATCCAAAGTTTCAGACAATCTCTATATTTTCAAGATTTTTCTTCGAATATAATGCAGATAATATCATTAAATTTTGCACAATTTATTATTATTATAGAGAGATATATCTTGTTGAAAATGGTAAGAATAGCCACCATACAAATGTCTTCGCGGAATATAGCTTATGTAGCTATGGTACATATGTATATGCATACATACATACATATATACATACATATATACAATTACGAAAAGAAATATTCATACAAAATTCAGCAAAAGAAGTTTAATGCAAGGGGAAATCATCAAATGATATTTTGTTTGCATCAGTTCATATTAGGAATGCCAAACGTGACTGGTTTTTCAAATACCGGGATTCGAGATTTCATAAATACCGAGACTTTTCGAAATTTTCTGGTTTATTAATAATAAAAACTATTTATTTGAAAAAAGTTTCTTATATTAAATATAAAATATTTGAAAACAAAAATTTTCTGTCCACATAGCTATTGATTAAAAGTTAATATGCAATAATAAGGAAGCCGACAAAAAACATAATTTGTGGGCAAAATTGTTAGCAAATTCTTGTATTTTGATTGCATAAACAAATATTTTATTCCTTATCATTGCAGACATTAATGGATGTTATGGGGGTCATATTTACATATTTAAATTTTTTCGCCTTTATTTTTTCGATATACTTTTGAAAAATTTTAATTTTTGTTGATGACTTAATTAGTAAATAAGTAACAAATACTAGTTTTCAGGATTTATTACTCCCAATTTATTTATATTTTTTATTACTCCCGATTTTTTTTAAACAAATCCCGGAATTCAGGATTGGCATCCATGTCCACTTCCGAATATAACAACAGACTAATATATTATAAAAATCACTATCAAGTTGAAATTAACGACACATATAATCGACATGTATATACTATAAATCAGCGTACAGAATTTTATAATGATTGGTCAATATTTGACCATAGCCCCCATATAAAGTACATTTCCGAAAATCACCTGAATTTTTTATGCAAATCATTACCAAGTTAAAATTCGACACAAATAATCCATATATAGGTATATATAAAAATAATTGGTCATAGCTCCCACATAGGGCCCACTTCCGAAATACACATTAACCTACGTAAATATTGTTACGGAATTGTATTACAATGTAAATTAAATGGCTGGTATCAACATACAGCATGTTTATCAACATTTGCATTAGTAAAAGTTTCTATTTACAAACAAGTTTTCACGACCATAGAAAGGAACTTTCGAATGTCTTCTCTAGATGCCGCCGGAAATTAGTAGAATATGCGGCTATTGTTTACAAAGACTAACAAAAATTAGTTGATAAGTCCTTGTAAAATACAATAGTATGTTAGGAAATATATATAAATATTGTTAGTTTTAAACAAACTTGTAAAAAGAAAAAGAAAAAGTGTTGTTCAAACTGTAATTTAAGTGTGATTATTTTAATTGTTTTATGTACATTTGAATAAGTAATGACTCGTTATAATTTTAAATTAAATGGCGCTTTTATTTTGCAAGGATTTTAAAGGAAACAAACCAGCGTTTTAAAAGGTAAAACCTTAACAATATCTTACAAATACCGATATCAAACTAAAATTTGAAGTAAATCAGTTATATATAATTGAAAATTTTAATGAAATCAGTCATACTTTCATATAAGGTCCATTTCCGAGCATAACATGTTCTGTAATTTAGTGAAAACTTCTCGCGTCCAAAAGATGTGAAACAATATAGCGATTACGTCGTTGCGTTATAAATGTAAAAAAACACAACTCAGAGCCGATGTGAAAATTCAGTGTTTGAAACCGCTAATCACAGATATCGTTGACGGCGAACAAAACTTATGAAAAATTTAATATTTTCAATGACGGTGGCAAATATACAACCCTCACCTATACAAAATAATGTTTGTTGTTTACAAACTATTTGCAATAAAACAAAAGAGTTTCGTGGTGTAACTTTGTTTTGTCAAGGAAAATTGTTAAAGTGTACATATTTTTTTTTAAGAGAAGTAACTGTCAGGCAATTAATATGCCTATATATACTTGCGTTACTTTCCTTGGAAAGCGGATAGTTGAAAAAGTAAAGGTGGTGAAAGAAGAAAGCTTTTTATATCACAACTCTGCAATTGCGCATTATGTTTGTTTTTATTGCAGAATTGCAGTGCCTCTGGTGGTGAGTAGGCGCATTAATGTTAAAGCTTGATTTTATAGCCTTTATTTAGTTATTTTACTTCGGTGGCGTTTAAATGCTATGCCAACGAAAGAAGGCGCTGTGATAAATATTAGTTGTGATAGATAGAAAGAAAACTAATAATTATCAGAAACTGATGTTGTTTGAGTGGCAGCGGCTGGGAATCGAACCCAGGCTATAAATACCAACTCATGCTTAATGATCAAATGCGCTAACCAATTAAGCTACAGCACCCTCAAATTTTAATTTGTTACAGTGGTACATAAAATATAATGTAAAAAATATATATTAAATTTTTATTATTCATTGCATTGTATTGATTTGAATATTTTTTATTTTTTTATATTATAACTTGCCGCGTTTTAAGTTTTGGTGAGAACTGACGAGTAATTTTCTTATGTGACAGCGGTACTTGAATACCAAAAAAAAGTCTAAAATATATCGTTACATATAGTAAAATATTTTATGGAGATAATAGTAATAGAACAGAAGCGATTGACCAGTTGGAGGACAATATTCGCCGCGTTGATGCCGATATACGGTCACAAATATTTTACAAATTAGACTATGTCCGAGCCAACCGTGACGGTCATATACCAGAAGCCATATTTAAATTATAATGCCAGAAGATTATCTCTCGAATAAAGTGAATTTCATGTCAATTTAACTTTGTTTTATTACATTTCAAAGTTCTATACATCTAAAAAAAACACCCTTTATTTAGTGTAGTTGCGAATTATATTTTTTGGTTCCTTTTAAATGCGCCACCTTAATGTGCATATGTCTGTCTTTTGAACATAAATAAATGTATGTATGTATGTATATATATTTTCATATACTCAAAATATGTTCGCCATTTGTTTGGTCTCTAACATGCGGCTCACCAGTAGTGAGTGCATCATTGATATTCCGCTGCAACATTCGCATGCGACAGATATGTAAGTGTTGCAGGGTTTATGTTAAAGAAGGCATTTTACGCACTGAAACTATGCAAAAGACAACATGCATTTCATTTATACTCGTACATAATATTTTCTATGGACGAGTATTGTGGTCGATCTGTCAGTCGGTAGTACATACATTGCATCGATCGATCAGTTGTTCGGTATTTAAGTTTAAAGTCTTACCAACTTGGTGACAACGTTTCGATGATGATGGTGATGACGAATACGATTTAAGTGTTGTTGTTGTTGTCGTGTCTATTGGATTATTATATGTACATATGTGCACCATTAAGAGCGTGAAGCTATCCACCATTTATCTGCTATCTCCTGATAATGCTCATCGAACAAAGTGAATTAAATTGTTCTAAAAACACTTTAATATCATATTCAAAAACTCTTTTCTGGCTTTCTGCCTGCCTTTATGCTTTTAGTTTAGTATCCGCTGTTTTGTCGTCACCAGCGCTAATTCAATCTCGTTTGCCGTCATGAAAGACTTGAAAGCGCGATAACCTAAAACCTCTTTAGTTATTAATGTTGACGACAACACCGATGATGTCTTTCTTGTTCTTTTCATCTTTAATTCATTTTTTTATTTTTATATTCTTCTTTGGTCTGTTTTGTTCTTGGACACTGTGTTGTGTTTCTCGTAAGTCATTTCAAGTTAAAACATATTATTTAAATTAGGCACAAATTACCAAAATAAAATGAAGAAAAATGTTACTGGATAATGGTGTGAAAACATTTTTAAATTCGTTTCTTTTTTTTTTTCTTGATTTAACAAAGTTGTCGTTTATAAAAAAACTAACGAAAACAAACAATTTTTAAGCCTATAGTGGTTATACATAATGGGTGTTTTTTCTACAGGTTTGTTTTTCGAAAAGAGATAAAACTGGCATTTTGTGGTCAAATCTGGCAACTCTAATGTCATTTATGTTCAGTTTGATTTGCCATTTCATCATGAACAGGTTGACAAAAGAAGAACGCTTGCAAATCGTGCAAATTTATTTCGAAAATAACGGTTCAGTTCGCGAAGTTTACCGCAAGCTCCGTCCATTTTATGGTCGACATAATCGTCCATCAGAGCAATTAATTCGGTTAACCATGGATCGTTTTCGCACTACGTTTACTCTATGTGATAATACGCATCCGCAGAGACGTCGAACAGTGCGCACCGAAGAAACAATTGCCGCTGTAGAGCAAAGTGTTGAAGAGGACCCGAATTAATGGAGACCGGTATAGAGCCATGATAACCGACTATTTTGTTCCCGAATTGGATGGCATGAATGTGGATGAGTTGTGGTTCCAACAAGACGGCGCTACATGCCACACAGCGCACGCCACAATCGATTTATTGAAGGAAACATTCGATGAGCGCATAATTTCGCGGAATGGACCTGTTAATTAACCACCAAGATCGTGTGATTTGACACCATTGGATTATTTTCTTTGGGGATATGTGAAGTCGCTCGTCTACGCCAACAAACCAGCCAACATTCGTGGCGTTATTGCTGACATACGGCCCCATATGCTCGAAAAAGTGGTTGAAAATTGGACCTGTAGAATTGGCTTTATTCGAGCCAGCCGCGGCGGCCACATGCCTGAAATCATATTTAAGCATTAATGGCATAAAATTATCCTTCCAATAAAGCCAAATTGATGGTCATTAAAACGATTTTCGTGTGTTTTATTTCAATTCGAAGTTCTATACCTCTCAAAAAAACACCCTCTACATACATTTATTAGACGGCTCCAAAAATATAATTTGGGAATTTTAAAACCGAATTGTTTAAAACAAAGGCCCAAACTGCAGGACTTTAAAAATCACGTTCTTAAGATATAGTAGGAATAATTTCATCATGCCATTATTTATCAATTTATAAAGTCTAAACATAGAACGAAATACAGGTTTACGAGAATTTCCATTTTTTCGAAATTGCACAACGTTTAGGCGTTAAACTAAAAAATTATATTTCTTCACAATTATTCTGAAATGGAAATATTCCTTAATTATATAAGTATTGTCTCTGTCCTTCTTTCCGTCTGCAAAACTTTCATGTGTCAGGTGTCAAATAACGAGTTTAAAAGCTAATATTTTGGCACTTTACTACTTCACAATAGCATTTTAATTCATTATTTGAACATGGTGCTGTAAATCATACATTTAATAGCCACTTTTTTATATTTTCTCGTAAAGGGAATTTTGATTTTTTCTGGAAAGCTCTGGTCTACTTAGTAACATTTGTATCGATAAGAAGGTGTGTATTTGCATGTTGAATTTAGTTGAATAAGAAAATGTAAAAAATGTTTGGAAACATTTGTGAAGTGTAAACTAAAGTCGTTCCTAATCGACTGTGGTTTAGTTGCTTGATATTCTCAGTATTCATTCATATTTTATGGTGTATTGTTTCACAGCGTTTCTCATTGCATCTGAAATAAGCGGCACTTAACCAAAGAGAACTTAATAAAGCTGCTGAAATGCTAAAATAACACAGGTGTCAAGATGCACTGTCCACTCAAAGTACAAAAGAATACATTGTCATGTACTTGTGCTTCAAGTGACAGTAGAATGCCCTTTAATGTTGTAAAATGCATTCACTGATCATGTCCCAAACACTTGCCGCTGTCATTGGCAGTTCAATTTGGAATCTGCAAAATTTCAACAAAGTTTAACAAATCAACATTGAAATACATATTAAGGGCAGCTACTATTTATGCTGATGATCAGATATTTGTTATTTTTTTTTTTTTAACTTAATACATTTAAATCAGTAATGCTCTAGAATTTCTATCGATTTATAGTCTTACTTACTTAGTTGGATATATTTATGTAAGTATGTACATAGGATTTAGTTAGGTTCAGCTTGCAGAAAAATTAAGCTTTAATAACATGAACATACAATGTTGATGCCAAGAAGAAAAACTTAAAACGAATAATATGTCAAGCTACTGATGATCGCAAGTGAATCTATACTGATAACATTTTCATGCATCTCTTTAATAGTCATAAGTTGTTTGCCTATTTCTGAATATCTGGGCTATAGGAAATTGAAAACATAAGTGAACATAGAGAAGTGGTTTTAATTAATTGATTATATTTATTATGTTGCTGTGGAAATATCATTCAGTGATGGTCTTAAATTATTTTTTCCGAGCACGTTAACATTTTCCGTTTGGATTCCTAATATGTACTCCATATATACTCTTTCAGGTGATTTTATTAACACAGGATAATAATTTGGGGTATTTGATTTCTGGTATTGGAATAGTGTAAAGACAATTTTGTGTCTCGTAACTTAATTTTGATAACACAGAACGTAGACAAATATTTTCTGCTGCTCAACTTTTTGGATTAATATATTATGATTTGATACAATGAAATAAGTGTATTTGTTATACGAGTAAGTCCCCGTTTACACAGTCGAACATTTGGAAGAAAAACATTTAGCTTATTAGAAAATTACGGCTGGGGAAGAGAGAAACAATTTTGTGTTCGATACTCGGTGAACATGCTTTGTTGACATTTTCTTTGCTGGAATTTACTACAAATTATTACACAGCACGAACAAGAGAAATTCAAAAAAAAGCAAATAATAATAAAATGTGTCTGACAACATTGTTCGACAGTGTGACCGCGAATGAAAAAACAAGAGAATTCCAGATGTTTTTCTTCCAAATGTTCGACTGTGTAAACGGGGACTAAGTGTCATTTTTTGTTGCAATTCAAGAAATACATTGGAAAAGAAATTAAGCCCTTGGCAGTCTGGAATGTTATTTGTGCAACCTTCAAGTCTAAGGTCTTGTTGTAAACATCATACGAGTATGTACGTATGTATACCTACATACATATTTACACATCATTTTTGTTGGGTTAAGTAATAACACAACAGTCCGAAGTTAAATACCTCGGTACACACCTCGATCGTCGCCTTACGTGGAAATCCCATATACATAGATGCAGAATTGACTCAAATGAAATTAATCCAAATTAATTGGCTTGTTGGTAGAAACTCTCGGCTTAGTTTAGATTGTGCTCCTACTTTATGTCTCGATCACAAAACCTATATGGGGTTATGAAATACAGCTATGGGGAATGGCCTCAGCTTCAAACGTAGACAGAATTCAAAGGCACCAAAACATATTGCTATGAATGATCATAACTGTGCCCTGGTATGTAAAAAATTCTAATATTCATTAAGACCTAAAAATCCCTTGCGAAAGAAGGAAATCCAAAAATACAGAAAAATACTTTAAAAAGCCTGACCAAGCCCATTAGCTCGCAACATATTAAATAATAGTGGCTGTGTTCCACCAAGATGAAGAGATATAGCGGATCTGAACCAAAGACAAGAAAAAAAGAATGCCAACTTAATACAGTCCGACACTTGTTGGACTAAATATTTAAAATTCATGGGATGTACGATTTGAAATACTTATTGTTAGTTCGTTTTTAATGAAGATACAATATATAAATAGAAGTAAAAAAATATATTTACATGTTCTGTCAAACGAAACTCACTGCAGTTGGTTATTTATATATATATACATCTATTTATATACATATATGTATGTAGAAATACTTTTTTCTATAGCCTTTTTTGACAGATAACGTGTGAGTCGTTTCATGCTGTCATGTTATTTTTGTTTAGTATTGTTTGGCATTTCATAATGCCTTACGCCTGAACAACGTTTACAAATCGTTCAACTTTATTACGAAAATTCACGTTCTGTGAGGAACGCGCAACTTATGGTCAACATAATCGACCTACTGAGCGTACCTGAGAGTTTACACGAATACCATGGAGAACCGATTCGGTGCCGTTCGCAGCAACGACTTGGCGCATTTTACGACGAGATCTTAAATTGAAAGCGTAGAAAATACAGCTTTTGCAACAACTGAAGTCGCTCGACCTTCTCAAGCGTCATCGCTTCGCCTATGGGGTCCTCAAATGTTCCAAAAAGATTTGACGTTTTCGAGGCCAATTTTGTTTAGCAATGAGGCCCATTTCTGGCTCAATAGGTACATAAATAAATAAACAAAATTGCCGCATTTGGGATGAAGAGCAACCGGAAGAGATTCAAGAACTGTCACTTCATCCAGAAAAAACAACGGTTTGGTGTGGTTTGTGGGCCGGTGTTATCACCGACAGTGACAGTGAAAGAAACTTAAGACATCGGACAACGCTGTATTAAACATCAAATTATATTTCTTTCCTGAAGATGATCAACACAGTTGGTCGAAATATTGGAAATTAATAAAAGATAAAAAAAATTAAAAACAAACAAGACTTTTTATATTTTTAATAAAAGAGACCTCAAGCCGAATTAATAAAGTAAAAATATTTTTAAAAGTAGAAAACCTCGAAGTGGATCACGCTTTATGTATACACAGCCCAAGTATGGAGCGACTATAAAGCGGTTTTTAAAACGCTAAGGGGAATAAAACGGGGGAAAACGGGTAAAAGTGTTAGCTGTGTATCTCCAAAACTAATAAAGCTAGAATTAAAATTTTAAATTTGTCTACCTTTAATCCAAAAAATGAGAGGACTAGATACTCGAAATTCTAGATGATCACAACGGGTAATAACGGTACCCGAGAACCTGCTGTTACCCTTTGTATCTTCTTAATAAATAAACAAGGAAATCAAATTTAAAATACATCAGGCTAAAATCAATGAAGGGCAGACATTTTGTCGGTACTTTTTATACGTTGACTTATCCTTTTTTGGTACTTTTTTATATAAATTAATAAATTATTTTTTTCAGTAAAAATTCCAGCAAAAATTATAATTTTCTAATATTTGAAAATGATTTCTACACGAGGGCCAAAAGGATTAAAAAAGCACATATTCTATTATGTATAAAAATTAACAATTACAGATAAATCAGTTTTTAAACAGTCAAACTTTAACATACAAAATGCTATCTGCAACTAAAGTACCAACTGGTAAAAAACGCCTAATTTTAGTACACAAGTTATCAACGTAATTTAAATTTTTTTTATTTAATTGCCTCATTGAAATGGGCTACTTAAAGCCATTGAGCATTTCCACTAAATGATCATACGCCAAATATAGATAAACTTTGGTTCTAATTTGACTAAAAGAAGCCGATTTTCACATATAAATCACCGTTGAAGTATGTAGTTAAAAAAGTGAAAACTTATTCTTTGATGATACTTTTCTATTTCCTAAACGAAAATTTCATAGAATACAAAAAAAGTAAAAGTTAGAAAGTTTGATATACATACATATGTGTATGTAAGGTGAATTGTACAATGGCAAAAACTAACTTCATATGAGCGGGAACAAATTCGACTACATATGTATGTACATACGAGTATATAATTTTGGATTTGCCATTTAGTAATTCAGAAGTTAAACGTGCATTTAGGGGAATGCCTATAAAAATAAAATAAGAAACAAAATTATTTTAATTAAATACTATGAATGTTCCCTTTTATATTAGATGTGAATTAAAAAGAAATGATGTCTTCATACACTTTTAATAAACCACCGTTTTATAAGTTTTAATGAATTAGGCCCTTAACAAACAAAATGTATCAAACATGTACATATTTTCCCTTTTTAGGATAAATTACACTGTGCTAGAATTTGACACTTTTTTTTGTGACAAACGGGGCACCTGGCGGGTTAACCTAATTCGAGTACGCTGAATCCAGTGGTGCTAACCGTTTTTTTAGGTTAGCTCGTTTTTTTGAAATATACCGTTATTTTCAAAATGGAGGAGGTTGCACAACATATATTCGCGTAACTCAAAAACGGTTGAGTTTATTGAATAAACTAAAAAAACCGAAATTCCGCAAGTAAGTAAGGTTAAACTTTTTTCCAATATGCGCAGTCGTTGTAGAAACATAATTTTTTTTACCAAAAAAAATAGTTTTTTTTAGCAAAATTTCAAAAATTTTGTTTTTTAAAACGGCATAAAAAATTGGAAAACGCAGCTGTGCTTCTAATTTTTTCTGCAGGTATAGCAAACAAAGTTCCAAACAAAACAAGACATAAATAATTAAAATCTGTCTACAACTTTTGATTTTATTCACAAAAGATGAAATATAAATAATCAGACAAAACTTCAAAAATTAAAACATTTATTTTTGTTGTTAATTAAAGTTTAACCTCCTTATTTATAAACGATTATTAAATTTAACAAACGTTTATTAAGGCAAATTTTATATGGAAATCTGTCTTAATAAACGTTTGTTAAATTTAATAATCGTTTTTGAATAAGGGGGTAAGTTTTTATTTACAAATTTATTCTTCTTCCTCCTGCAGATTCCAACAAATATCCCCTTATAGCGAATCAAGTTGTTTGCCACTAATTGAAATCTCTCGCCATGTTCATCAGACTCGGCTGGTGATTGTTCATTAAATTTTTCTGCATGACAATGCAAAAAATGTATTTTCAATGACATTTTGACGTTTAAGCTTTTAAATGCGGTTAGCATATCTCCAATTAAAATTCGCCAATTTTCAGACCGATGATTTCCTAATACATTTTCTATTACTGATTTCACAGAATTCCAGCCCAATAGCTCCATATCATTCAATGCAAGTTCAAATTGTTGGTCCTTCATTAGACGACGAATGTCCGGTCCGTTAAGAATTCCTGCAAAATAAAAACATTATGATATGAAATATAAATCTAATTTAATAAAGTAGCTAGAGTTCATACCTTCTTTTACTTTCATGCCGCTTAATCGTTAATTAATTGTTATACCTGTAACAGGTAGAAACAGAAATCGTCCCGGCTTTGGGTTTTTTACAAATTATGTTCATGAAGGTCTTGACAGGTACTTTGATAAAAAAATTACAGTATAAATAAGAGTTCCTCAACCCCTTCAATGTCATATGGCGAGTGCTTGCGAAAGTGAATAGTGAAGTTTAAAGTCTTTGACACTCTTGAGTATAATTATTTATATTGAAATATCTAAGATGGAAGCGTGTAACAAGTTTCAGAACTTTTATTATGTGTGTGGGAAATATACAAATATGCCAAGTCGCCGTAAAATGACTACTGAAACAATTAACTTGTATGAAACATATTTTTCTTTAAGTGTCATATGTGGCAAGAGTTGGTCACCATCAATAGTGTGTACAAAGTGCATTTACCATTTAAATAAATGGAAATAAATGGAGCTGCCATGCCAATTGGTGTTCCAATGATTTGGAGAGATCCCATACTCCATGTTGAAGATGAGTGTTATGCGTGCATAAATCATACAGCCGGCATGAACAGAAGAAAAAGTGGTTCTATATCTTACACTGCAACAATATATGCTCAATTTCCGATGCCATATTCTGACTAAATTCCTGTTCCGGATAGCCAAATACCAACAGAAGATATTCCCTCAATAATTCAATCTGTTGAAACCTGTGGAGCAGCTGCATCGATGTATCAACCGTCATACATCATGATTCCATGTAAACACAACGAAATCACGCAAAATCGTCTGGATATAATGGTACGACGCCTAAAATTGTCTCAAAGACAGAGCATTCTCTTAACAAAACAGTTAAAACAAGCTAATATTTTAGCACCAGACGTACAAATATACGGGGCTATCAATCGCCATCGTCGATTTACGACTTTTTTTAAATCTATTGAGAATAATTCTCTCGCGTATTGTACTGACATTCGCGGCTTGGTTTTAACAATGCAACATGAATATAATCCTGAAGATTGGCGCTTATTCATCGATTCGTCCAAAAGTAGCTTAAAAGCAGTTTTGCTACATGTCACTAATTTAAAAAGTCCTATTCCGATAGCACTAAGCACAAATACTAAAGAGACATACGCATCAATGAAAAAAATAATAGAGTTAATTAAATATGAAGACCACAAGTGGAAAATATGCGCAGATTTAAAAGTGGTGGCTCTTTTAAGAGGCATGCAATTGGGCTATACTAAAAATATGTGCTTCATGTGCTTATGGAATACGCGTTTCCATGGCGACCAGTACAATACACGGGATTGGGCTATACGTGAGGAAAGCAGATTGCATAGAAATAATATTATTGAATTACTACTTGTGCCGATGAAAAAGATTTTGCTTCCTCCACTCCACATCAAACTGGGTATTGTAAAAAATTTTATAAAAGCATTGAACCCAGATGGAATTGCTTTTACCGAATTGCGCCGAATTTTTCCACGATTAAGCGGCATGAAAGTAAAAGAAGGTATGAAATCTAGCTACTTTATTAAATTAGATTTATATTTCATATCATAATGTTTTTATTTTGCAGGAATTCTTAATGGACCGGAAATTCGTCGTCTAATGAAGGACCATCAATTTGAACTTGCATTGCATGATATGGAGCTATTGGGCTGGAATTCTGTGAAATCAGTAATAGAAAATGTATTAGGAAATCATCGGTCTGAAAATTGGTGAATTTTAATTGGAGATATGCTAATCGCATTTAAAAACTTAAACGTCAAAATGTAATTGAAAATACATTTTTTGCATTGGCATGCAGAAAAATTTAATGAACAATCACCAGCCGAGACTGATGAACATGGCGAGAGATTTCACCAAGTAACAGCCAGACAAACAACTTGATTCGCTATAAGGGGATATTTGTTGGAATCTGCAGGAGGAAGAAGAATAAATTTGTAAATAAAAACTTAAACTTTAATTAACAACAAAAATAAATGTTTTAATTTTTGAAGTTTTGTCTGATTATTTATATTTCATCTTTTGTGAATAAAATCAAAAGTTGTAGACAGATTTTAATTATTTATGTGTTGTTTTGTTTGGAACTTTGCTATACCTGCAGAAAAAATTAGAAGCACAGCTGCGTTTTCCAATTTTTTATGCCGTTTTAAAAAACAAAATTTTTGAAATTTTGCTAAAAAAAACTATTTTTTTGGTAAAAAAAATTATGTTTCTACAACGACTGCGCATATTGGAAAAAAGTTTAACCTTACTTAAAGAAAATTTCATTGCGGAATTTCGGTTTTTTTAGTTTATTCAATAAACTAAACCGTTTTTGAGTTACACGAATATATGTTGTGCAACCTCCTCCATCTTCGAAATAACGGTATATTTCGAAAAAACGAGCTAACCTAAAAAAACGGTTAGCACCACTGGATTCAGCGTACCCGAATTAGGTTAACCCGCCAGGTGCCCCGTTTGTCACATTTTTCAACTAGCACAGTGTTATTTATGAATTATGAATGCTATTGTATAGCAATGTATTTTTATACCCTACACCACCATAATGGGGAAGGTCTATTGGATTAGTGCTGATGTTTGTAACGCCCAGAAATATTGGTCCAAAGTATACCGATCGACTCAGAATCACTTCCTGAGTCGATTTAACGATGTCCGTCCGTCTGGCTGGCTGGCTGTCCATGTAAAGCTTGTGCGCAGAGTACAGGTCGCCATTTTGAAGATATTTGGATAAAATTTGGTACATAATACTTTTTCGGCCCAATGACGGCTGGGATTGAAACTGGTGGAAATCGGTCTATTATTTCACCTGGCCCCCATACAAATGTCCTCCCGAAATTGGGGTTTACCGATCATAAATGTTTGAATTATGCAAGGAACCAAACAAATTTCATCACAAATGAGTGTTAAATGAAGCCAAATCACATCTACGAATTTTGTGCAGATCGGTCTATAATTAGTCGAAACTCCCATATAAGACCCTCCCCGTAATCAACTTTAACCTCCATAAATCTTTTAAGAGTATTTATATCGAGATAAAGTTTAGCACACACAATATTTATATTCCCATAAATCATGACACTAAATTTTTGGATGATCGGTCCATAATAGGTCATATCTTCCATATAACGCCAATTTCTGAAAAACTGTTTTATACATATACTGGGTGTAGGGTATAATATGGTCGGGCTTGACTAACTATACTTTCTTACTTGTTTTTCACATAGTTTCGTAGTTTTTAACTTACTTTGGAACAAATATTGAATTTATTAGCCAGCTATTTTTCCATAAAGTCAGTCTTTTAGTTATTCCCCTTCAGAAGGAGATAATTTTATAAAGAGAAATTTTTGCAAAAATATTTTTATTATTCCCAAAATGTAAATGATCAACGATCATCAACGGCAACGCCGTGTACGAAAAGCTAGTTTTCATTATAAAATATTGAAGTTAATTAAAAGTATTGTTTTTGAAATTTGGGAGTGGTGAGTTCTACATAATACAAAATGGTAACTGCGTGCAGTAGTTTCTGTTTTAAAAATACGGAGATAACAAAACTCCCATCAAATCGACTGTAAACAATTGATTTCTTTAAATCTATTCAAATTGGATTAAACGTATTATCTCGTTTCATTGATTTACGAGCCACTGATCACAATTGTTTGTTTTCAATTTAGAACTGTTGTTTGTTTTTCTATAAATGGCATTAAGTAACTGGTCGAATAACTGTCTGACTGATTTACTGACTGACCCGTACACAATAAAAAAAATCAACATTTATTTACAAGGAATTTTTGTTTCATCTCAGTTTGAGTTAGAAAAATCAAACGAAATCTATTGTGAATCAATATCCCTGGGAAAGATAAAAAGCAAACAACATCTTTAGTAAAAACTAGAAACTAGGTACATTTGTGCGCCTTTGGGTTGACATATCGCACATGTATGTAACTTTAAATATACATATGCTCACAGTACATACATACATATGTATATGTGTGTATATTGGAGCTTATTTTTCAGTTTCGTTCGAAAAATTTAGCAGATTTGTTACAATATTTGAAAAAGAAAAATACCTTAAAAAATCACTTAAAGTAAGTTTATACTCAGGTAGATTTTTATAAGAATCCCAACTAAAAGCTGTTCTCCTACAATCAAATAATGTGTCATATTCAGAGCACATGCATACATAAATAAGTATGTGTGTATGTATGAAGACGATGCGTTTACTTAAATTTAAATTTGTTTACACTATCAGCTCATGTTTTGTAGTCAAACGTCCACAATGCTATAGACCCCATTATTGTCGACACTTATATTTTTATACCCTTCACCATCATGAGAAAGGTATATATAAGCTTGACATTCCGTGTGAAATTTCCACAATATAATTTTCCGACCCTATAAAGTATATATATTCTGGATCCTTATAGATAGCGAAGTCGATTAAGCCATGTCCGTCTGTCTGACTGTCTGTCTGTCTGGATGTTGAAATCAGTTTTTTGAAGTCCCAAGATATATTCGGGATCCAAACCTTCAATAATTCTGTCAGAAGTGCTTTCGAGAAGTGTCTGGATGTTGAAATCAGTTTTTTGAAGTCCCCAGATATACTCGGGATCCAAACTTTCAATAATTCTGTCAGAAATGCTATTTAAAATCAGCAAAATCGGTTTAGGTCAACCAGAGTTATGAACCAATATGTGAGACCACCTCCATAAAAATTTGATATTTTTCGTCCATTTTATTGCAATATTTTGAAATATATTGCAGATAATACCATGAAATTTTGTTACGTTGTTTGTATAGGGTGTTTTTTTACAGGTTTGTTTTTCGACAAGAGATAAAACTGGCATTTTGTGGTCAAATCTGGCAACTCTAATGTCATTTATGTTCAGTTTGGTTTGCCATTTCATCATGAACAGGTTGACAAAAGAACAACGCTTGCAAATCGTGCAAATTTATTTCGAAAATAACGGTTCAGAATTGGCTTTATTCGAGCCAGCCGCGGCGGCCACATGCCTGAAATCATATTTAAGCATTAATGGCATAAAATTATCCTTCCAATAAAGCCAAATTGATGGTCATTAAAACTATTTTCTTGTGTTTTATTTCAATTCGAAGTTCTATACCTCTCAAAAAAACACCGTTTGCCATAAAAGAAGAAAGTGTGCGGCAAATAGTACGAATCGGTCCATGATTTCTCATAGCCCCCATACAAATATATATATTCCCGAAATATGGCTTAATGATAAATAAATGCCTATAAAATTGGAATATCAAGACAAAATTCAGCAAAAAATAAGTTTTATGCAAAAAGAAATCGCAAAACGAAATTTTTTTTAGTTCGGTCCATGTTTGACCGTAGACCCCATATAAAGTCCACTTCCGAAATTCATTTAAATACGCATAAAACAGATATAAATAATGTTAAACGGCTAAAATTTGACACAAATACTCTTTATAGGCAAATAAATTGTTGTACTAAATTTTATGGTGGTCGGCCCACAACTGGTCATAGCTCCCATACAAGGACCACATCTGAAAAAGACATTTTTCCCTATATATATTGTATAAATATCGTTACCGACTCAAAACTTTGTACAGATCATTTACATATATACAAAAATCATTCCACACAATTTTGTTAATTTCGGTCTATTTTTAACCGTATGCCCCATATAAAGCCCTCTTCGGAAAATCCCTTTAATACTCATAAATCGCTTATAAATAAGGGTACCAATCCAAAATTTTACACGGATCATTTACATACATGTCTAAATCTAACTGCTGGATTTTGAGGTCCATATTTGACAATATCCCCCATATAAGGTCCACTCCCGAAATCCACGTTAATACTAATATATATCTTAAATATACCGTTATTATGTTGAAATTCTACGTGAAATATCCTCATATGCATGAAAATAACTGTTCCAAAATTTAAGAAGATCGGCCCATAATTTGTCATACCTGCCATATAGAACCATTTCCAAAAAACAAATAAATTCGGGTCAAAAAATATTCTTTACGGATTTAACCCATATTCGGTCTATATTTTATAATCATAATATATATCGTTGGAAAGGTATTTTTAATACCTTTTATTTAATGTATTACAAATTATCAGACACCCAGTAGTTCCCGAGATATAGGCCTATATATTTTCAACTTTAAGGGAACGCCCCCCCCCACCTAGAAAATAGACGTGACCGCCAACAAATTTTTTTTCCTGGTATCTCCTCTAAAAGCCCTATTTCATTTTGTTTTTTTTAGCAAAATCACTAAAACCGAATTGTACCCCTTTTTTATACTCTGTTTGTTAAATTACACTCAAGATTATTATGAACATCAGACAAACTCTGTAAATTATGGTAAGAATTGGTAATTCAAGCAATTAAAAATGGTGAAAATTAGACAAAATTTCAAAATATTTAACATAAATTATGTTGGTCGTAAAATTGTCTTTCAAACAATATATCAAATACTAAAAAAATTTGCACTAAGACTAAATAGAAAACACAGAATTAGGATATTCTAGTCTAGTGTAGTTTCTGTATTTCTCATTACGCTTAGGTGAAGGGTATTTAAGATTCGGCACAGCCGAATATAGCACGCTTACTTGTTGATTCTTTTTTTGATTTCAGTATATTAAATAAGTATGTACATATGTACATATATGTATATGTACTCGTATATACTAACCACCAGCATTACTACTAGTGATAAAAATAATAGTTCATAAGTGAAAACATATTAAAAAAAAGTTTATACCTTAATACTACATTTACACCTACGCAAAATCTAGTAGATTTTAATTAAAATCTTAAACAATCTTTTTGGCGTTTATACTACTACTTTTTGACATATTGTTGGATTTCATTGTCATAATAAAAACAGCTGATTGAAAAAGGAAATATTTTATATTGTAAACTTTTAGTAACAAAAATGGAGAGACAAAAACAAATTTTAATTTATTTTACATCCAGATCTGAAAAAAAAAGAATCGGAATTAACATTTTTGCGTAAACAAAGACAGCAGCATTTGTTAAACATAAGGTTTCACAAACTTCTGCAAATGTACAGCACGCTATTATTATATAGGAGGTTGGAATGGACACACGTAACTAAATACGTTTATATTATAGACTCGCCACGGCTCGTTTCATGAGGAAGATGTGCCTATTATGCCAGAAGAAACGTTCATAGATAATTTTCGAATGAGCCGGCAATGTTGACGTCAATGACAAAAACAGACAAAACAAAGAAATGTTTTTTTTATTTATTTAGTATACGGTGTAGTTTGCCGCAAATTTATTTTATATCCCGCTCTTTTTATTATTATTTTTTTTTAATTTATTTTTGTGGAACTGTCAAATTTTTCTTGTTCAGTGCTGTATTTTTTAGTACTTTAGTATGAAATTCATGATCATTTAGAAGAATTAGAATGATTTGCAGGTTAGTCACAGGATTCCTAATTTCCTCTGAAATGTGCAATCAACGTTATTAATTAATATCTATCTCATTATCAATCAAGTTTTGAGTAAATCATCTTTCTTTCTTGGATTCTTTAAGAAGAGATTTATTTCACCGGTTCATAGTTTAATTTGCAATCACTTTTTGATATCTCTTTGAGTATAAATGAACTTGCAGCATCGGCTTTAATGCGATTCATATAACTGCATCAAAGGCCTTAAACTGTTTCTTTAATTGGATTTTAAATGACAACTACTTGTTAAAGTAAAACTAATTGTTCATCTGCTGAGCTTTTAAATAATAAAAAGCTTTTTTTAATGGAATTCCAATTTCCAATTCAAAAAACCGTAGACACATATTAATCAGTGTGTTGGATCGAGTTTTGCAATCCAATTCAATTTCAATTCTTTCACCTTTATTTCTTCAACATACTTTTGTAAAATTGAATGTTTTGTTGATGACTTTGTAAATAATTTTGAAATCTTTCTGGGTTTTTCAATAACTGATTCAATGTGGAATCTGTCAGTAGATCTCTTTCATTTTCTCTTATTACAAATGCTAAATAATCATTGATTTATGTTAACTGTATGTAGATGTTTTGTATCTGTTTATGACAAAAAAGCTAATAAAAACAATTAAACTACGCGGAATCTTTTGCACAAATACTGATATGTATTCGGAATTTATTAATCCCGAAAATTTTTAACAGAAATATTACTTCAACCGAATTTTTAAACGTAAGATGGACATTTGCGTTCGTTGATAATTGCACAGGTTTCTTTCGATTAGAAACTCACCGAAAATCTATAAAAATTTATTTTGTTGGTTATTACTGGCCTTAAATAAAGCAAACTTATAATTTTCTCAAAATGTATTGTTTAATTAACACAATAAATTTGAATAAATTACAAAATCGGTAAAAAAAAAATGGGTTTGGTACAGATCAGACCAGGCGTTTAGGTTAGGTTAGAAGGCCGGTGTGAGGTTGTCCCCACACCATCACCCAGAGACCAATACGGTCCATTGTGATGCCTTTCCCAGACCAGGCGTTTAGAAATGCCAGATTTATTTCCAAACAAATTAGATTCTGCCCTACTGTGCAGTGGTCTCCCGGTATTAAAAGCCCGCGAAGAAAACGTGATCCCGTAATTAAAGCATATATTAAATAAAATCTATTAAATATCGTAAATGTTTCTGTTCTAGAATATATTTCCATAAAGTGTTCGCTTGAGTGCTGCGTTGGTCACTAGTTTTCGAGGTAAAATTATAACACAGTATTGTCGGTCACTGTACTCGATTGAAGAGAATAGCAGAAATTTTGTTAATTATGCCATCGATTACAACAACACGATTCGAATAAATGAGATAAAACATACATAAATTGATCATCGCACAACAATACAAAACTCATAAATTGTCATTATCATTTTTAACGATCCCCACTGGTTATGAAGATATCACAATATTGTCACAAGGTGTAGCATGTATAAACATGTATGTATGTATGAATGAATGAAAACGTTGCACGAACTGAAAATTTGACTTCTTTTCATAATTTTTCTCCAGATGCAACAAGGAGAAAGAAGCAGATACAAATATAAACGGACATCAATCGATTTGTGAAATTGAATTACAATTCACGTTTAATTGAATTCAATTATGAGAGCTAGAATTTTGAAGGGTCACTTCCACCACATTCACCATGTAGTTAGTCAGTCGTTCCTTTTATTTCGTTTATTAGTTATTTTGTTGCTGCCTTCCGCCATTTAAGCTCTAGTCTTGTTTAACCATGCGTGCTATCTGTGATCAGTCAATCCAATTATTTGCAAAATTTTGTCACATAAATAACTATGAACGCGAAAAGATCGATTAGAGTGCGATGAAAAATATAAAGAAACAAAAAAAAATACATGTGAAATGTTTTGTTGCACCGACCAAACAAAAACTTAAATAAAACATCCAACAAATTTATTGTCATTCAGTCAACTCTCTAAACGTATGTATGAATGTGTGCACGAGTAAGTACGTACTCGTATGTAGTTTTTTTCTTTGTGTTTTGTTTTTTTATTTCATTTCATTCATGTTTCACCTGTCGACACTGATGATGAATACAGCCAGCTCACAACAAAAAGGAATAAAAAATATGCGAATATATTTACAACAGTCATACTCATACATTATTGTCTCTTTGTGTTGTCTGTCGACAAAAGCAGGAGACGACAAAGAGAAAAACAAACAAAACATGTCAAAATATTATTATCCTAAAGGGTAACATTACGCTAAATATTTATTTTATGGCATTTAGCAAAGTAAATATGTGTGCATATTAGGGTCGGAAAATTTGGTTCAAATCGAATAAAGTGGATTTGTTTCAGTTTTTACAAATACGAGTACATAATTGTTAACAAAATATCAAATATTATTTTAAATTATAAACTGATTTTAATCAAAGTAGAAATCACTTATTAAAAATATATTTATAACACTTGATAATCCATTGACTATTTTTAATTTTCTATTCAAAGCTGGCTCCAAACTACAATCTCCAAGTTTTCTTCAAAAATTGTGCCATACCATGCAGAAAGGTATTTCGCCAGGTTTATAAACTAACCTAAAGCGGTTAATTAACCATTTTTCTATTTTAAATGTGCTAAAGTTAGTTTTTCAAGAGTTAGACTTGTTTCGACCCTAACTAACATTTCGATTTTAACATTTAACTATCATCTATCCGCATGGCATATTTTTAAGAAGTTGTGTTTAAATATGCTAATAAATACAAAATAGTTCAATCGTCTTTTCATTTTTAAGTTCCAACAAAAGTTTAGAAAACATTTCAGAATTCTAGGCGAAAATTCGATTATTCTACTTAACATTTATTTTAATTCGTTATCTGAATATTTTAATATTTTTCGAATAAATTTTCGTAAGATTATTTGAATGGATACCATAGTAATTTCTCTTTTAAACCCATTTCATGTAGCAAGTGTTGGAGTAAAATTAAACAGAGGAGAATGCTTAATTCCAACAAGTAAGAGTTTATATTCGGTGGTGCCGAATTTTATATACCCACCACCAAACCACCTATTATGGAGATTTATAAGAGATTTATGCGAATTTAAATGATTTTCAAAAGTGGACTTTATATTGGGGCTACGGTCAAATATGGACCGAGATGGACGATTTTTGTGTATGTATGGACTATTTGTGTTGAATTTCAACTTAATAGTGGGTTTTGTAAGGGATTTAGGCCTATTTAAGTGATTTATGGAACTGGACTTTATATGGGGACAAAGGTCATATATGGACCGATCATCATGAAATATAACTGCGATCCTGCTTAGATTGGAAACCTTGTTGCTGATAAATTAGCAAAGAATGGTTTCTATATGGTGTTCCGCTATCAGCATGCAAGCAACGAATTAGCAAGTTTACTGTGAGCTTGCTCAGACCAGGTGGGCAAATTTACATGCCAGTGTAATAACACGAATTATCTGGCCTAGGCTAAATAGAAAATGAACGTTGTATGTGCTAAAACTATAACGATCACAATTAAGTGACTTAGTGTCAGTGAATTCTGGACACTGCAAATTCGGCAATCATGTCCTATAATAATTTCTGCAGGAGTTGTAATGACGAAGAGGAGAAGGAAACAATCTCTCAATGTGTACCTTGCTTCACACCTTCTTTGGACAGTCATCCTTCAATAATCTATCTGAAATATCAGACTTAAAATTAGGAATAGCAATTGGCTATCATGATCTCGGACCCAATTCCTTTACTTACAGTGAAACTACTGGCCATTAAGCGGCTTGGAGTATTCACTCCATCTTTTCTTCTGAACCTTCCGGACCCGACATCTTCTTCTTCTCTCGACATCTTCCTCTTCTACCTGTCCACATCTACTCTCTATCTGTTTCTAACAACATCTCTACCCTTTCTTCTTTCTTCTATTTATCTCTTTTCAGGCAACACAAAAGGACCACCGAATGGACCTAAGTGAGCTGTACTAACTATGGCTGCCTGGTAACCTAACCTAACCTAGATCCTTTTGTACCATTTGCAATACCAAACATTTCAGTGGATCAAAGAATATTTGGTAAAAATTGCATTGCTCTATGTCTTTTTTTCGAAGCTCTATCGTGTCAACAATAGACAGACAGTCGGACGGACATGGCAATGAGAATGGCATGACAAATGCAATTCTTGGTGTTGGGTATAATAAATTTGGATACGCCAGTGACCAATCAAAGTTAAGCTTAAAACTCTTAGGACTATGGAGGATGCACCATGGAACACAAGAGATGAAAACATACAAATAATGCTAGTAAAAAAGTCATTTTGAAATCCACCAGAATCCGCATGCAAAACTTCCCGCAATCAAGGCTTCGCCATTCTATCACTCCCGAAGTTATAAGATTTTAATACTTACTGTTAGTCATTTTAATATTGTCTTAAAGATATTAATTACATAGATTATTCAAAAATAAAAAACATGTCTAATTTGTTTATAAGGACTTGTGAAGACCTTCCAAAAGTAACCCATTTATATCGAAATTTCAGATTTAACCCATTTGTTCTAGCAACTGCCAATGTACATTGGCAGAAACTCTACGCTTATTTTATATTTTAAAATTGTACTTTACAACTCGATCATATAACAAATATATTATTATGGGATTCAGCCCTCAGCTTCAAATGTAGAATTCTAAGAAGCCAAAACCACCCAGTAAAAAAATCGTGTTTTTTTAAGCAATTAAGAGAAAAAGCGCATAATCGAGCGCCTCAATAAAAGCGCTATTTTGAAGCAGTAACTGCTTACGAATAAAATATACAAAAAAGATGATATTTTAGTGCTGACAACGAAGAAGGTTTTAAAGCGACAAAACAAAAATGAAATTTTAGCCAACAGATTTACGTATGACAACGAAAGTCAATTACAAAACGAATATCGCGCTTCTCAGTTTCTATGAATTTTTCTTAAGCAAAAACATTCAGATCAGTGTTTTCAGATTAGGGGGTTTCCCCCTAGATTTAAAGGTTTTTTTCCTATTTAGGGGTTAATATTATTTAGGGGGAAATTTGGGGGTAAGAAAATTGTATTTAGGGGATTTTTAGGAGATTTTCGAATTTATAGTTTGGTATAGTACAAAATTTTCCAGAATTAGTAAACTAGGATTATCTTTATTACTACTACCTTATTCCAATGCATTAGTTGAAAAAGCTTTCTCTATGTTTAATGTGGTAAAAAATAAGCTGCGAAACAGAATGAACAGTTGAGAGTATTTTAAGGGTCAAGTACTCGTTAAACAATAAATGTCAAGATTTTATTCCAACACCTGAAATGCTAGAACTTTTCAATTCGAATGATATGTACACAGCTAGTGAAGAAGACTTTGCAACACTTGAAATTTTTGGGGAAAATGTAAGCGAAAAATAATAATAAATAGTAGAGTATATTATATAAGAATGATAGTACCTCAATTCAAATTTAATAGAGATATAACTATGTGTCCAAGATCGTCAGATATTACAACGTTATCATATCTAGCAATGTGCTAGCAATGTACTGACATTGAAAATTTTTTAGCAAAAGGTAAATTGTCATTTTAGACGACTGTAAGAAAACTAACAATTTCATTTGCACACAATTGTCACACAATGAATTTATCTATCAACCGAAATTGTCAGTTTACACGGTTGTCAGTTTGTTGTGTGGCATTGTCAAATTCGTTTTGCAGCTATGTGTGTGTGTTTAAAAATTTTAAATATTGTCATGGAACAAAATGCACACTTTAATTTAATTCTTTAATTTTCTTTTACTTTATGTATATACATGCATTTGCATTTAAAAATAATTTCTATGACAATGCTGCCATTGGCAGATGCATAAACTTTGCACATATGACAATGAAACGTGATTGACAATTGTCTTAAAACAATGACAATGATAAAATTGTGTGTTTACACGATTGTTAGATGTCTGACAATATTTCTGTCTTCCAATGTACTGAAAATGCTTTTTCTTACAACGTTGGAAGGAAAAAATTTTAAGTTTACACGGTTGTTAGACATTTTCTGAACATTATTTCAAAAAATAATCGATAGACATCCAGATACAAAAAGAAATGGCAAAAGAGAAGAGGAACAAACGCATGGTTGAGCGTTTTTCGTGACTGCCAGATGAATTTCGGAAAAAATCATGAAAATTTAATGTTTATCTCCATTGGCAAGTAACTTAAAAACAAACATTTTGAACCATTTTCAACGTAGCTTTGGGGAAATGGAACATTCATTTCTACTGACACCATCAACATTGCTAGACCCAAGACTTTAAAAAATTTATTTTGAAGATCCCTTAGCTTTATCAACAGTCATGAGACATCTAAGAAAATAAATGGCAGAAATTGCTCATATAGATGACAGCATTGGAAGCGGCAGTGAAACGTCTTCTGTTGGTGAAGTGGAATTTGATTTATGGGGTCACCATAAATCTTTAGCCTACAAACGAAGAAGAAAGAACCATGACTCAACACTTCCTCAAGATGAACTAAGCTTCTTTCTCAATGCTCCAGTACTAGAATTAAAGTGCAACGTAATAGACGCATGGGAAGAAATGAAATCGGTCTATCCTAAGATGTACTCTCTTGAACAAAAATATTGCTTTTTGATTGGTACATCTGTACCATCAGAGCGGCTTTTTTCCAAAGCAGGTGCAATAGTAACGCAAAAACGGCAATCAATTATTTTTTCTTTTCGATTAATGATATAATCCATTAATCGATTTTTTTTTTGCCATCACTATTTAGGAAAGTGCTTTATTTGCATGTTTGATTAGGTTAAAAGAAGCGCTTATTGTCAGCAAAAAGTAGTCCTCCAAACCGGGAACACCTCATACAAAAATCATCAATTCCATTAGCAGGTTTGAAGCGATTTGAGGTATGAATTCATACATAAAACCTGCTCCTTTTTGGAGCACATTTTTTACTATACATACATTTCTGATCATGCCCATGGTAAAAAGGGAAAATTTTGTAAAATATTTAAAAGAACCATCCGAATCCTCTATTAAAGTACAGTGCCCTCAAGGAGTAAAAACTTCGTAAATAAAAGTAGATTGGTTAAAAGTCGAATAGTTGCAAACTTTAGTGTACATAAACTATATTAGTACAACTAATTAATAATTAAAATATATTAAGGAAATTTTATTTTTTAGTTATTTATGTTTTTCGTTTTTTCGCAATTAATATTAATTAATAATTTTCATCACAATTCGAAGATCATAAAAGTATTTTGCTTAATTACTCGTATAGTTAATTTTTTTTGTTGTTTTATTTAATTTTTCTTGTATTTTTTTTATTTTTTGCTAAATAATAAATGAATAAAATATAAATTTCTTCTAAAAATAAGTATGCGAAATAGTTTTGTGATACACTGTACATATATTTCATTATACAATTTAAGGAGCGTTTGTATGCACTTTGCACTTTGTCTTTTATTGAAAGGGAGAGAATAGATTGAGATAAACATTTTAAGATATCGACCAGACCTGGGTTCTTTCTTAAACTTCCAGTTAATTCATTATTAAATGTTTCAGAAACTTGAATTTGAAGAACGGTGATGAAAGCATAAATTCATTCATTCTTTCTTCGCGAATGAATGTTTGTTCGAGTATGAATGTATGTAGGAATATGTACATAGGTACATACTATGTAAATATATACGTACATTTGAATGTATGTATGTATCTGGTTTAATGAATGTACGTGTCATTTGCAAGCTATCAAACTGTCGTACAAACTAGGTGTTAATTGAATTCGTTTTGCATAAATTTGTTCGGTTCCGTTTTGTTTTATTCTCTCTCTGGGTTGTTCATTGGTAAGTTGGCAATGTACGTTGATGTTGTTGTACGAGACCACCACCTGTGCTACGCGTCCCCTTCCAAGACGATTGAATGTCCAAAATAACAATGAGGGTCAGTTGAAAGAACTATTACTAACGGACAGTCATACATACATACATACATGCATGCATATGAATGTAATACATATGTACATATGCACATCTGCAAATCTACTATGTATGTTATGTATTTTAGTAAAATTTAGTAACGTTACGTTACGATGGATGATGGCGTGCACTAGTTTTGTTCGTTTTATTGATGGTCACATGAATTTCATTCGATAAAAGTTTTGTTGAAACAAATAAAATGAATTGTCAACATGACATGTCAACAGAGATCATTATCAAAAGTGTATACATTTCTTTGATAATTGTTGTTGTTGTTGTTATTGTCGTGTTTGTGTCTGCATCTACTGCTGCCGTTTTTCAACATTTTTCTTTCTCTTTAACCACAGTTAAGGTTGTATACTCGTATAAAATTATTTGCGCAACTATTCAACGAATGTTTTCGTTCGTATGTATAGTACATACATATGTACATACATACATATGTACGTACGAGTATATTTTACATCATTATAGTTTAATCGCACATCGATCCATACACGCGGATGCATGTAGATGAAAGCATTACATTGTAAACAATTAAAATAATTAACATTTTCAAATAATTGGGTTCTTGTTGCGAAGAATTGGAATTCTAAGTATGTATACAAATTCAGGAAGGTAGAACAGAATGTTAACATTGATAGAGCAATTCAATTAACTCCAACACTTACTCTGAAAATAATTGAATATGAATTTACAAACATTAGGCCAACAATTCAAATATGTAATATTGATTAATTAGGTTATTTGTCATAACGTTCAAAGACGTTACATTATGTGTTCCAGATCACTTGTAAAGGTAAATGTTTTTTGAAGTTTTATAATCCCAAACTATTTTCGACGCCTCTTTCATATTCATAAATTGTATATGAACTTTTGTCTAATTATTCTAATTTTACCTGTTTTACTTTTTTCCATTTTTAAACTTTTTACAATAGAAACCTTAAACCAAATTTTGTCCAATTTTGACTCTTAGTCCATAAAATGGACTTTTTTAATTGTCCATAACAAAATGATCTGCTGTTTAATTTAAACATTACAATTATACAGTTTTTCCAAGCATAAAACATAAAATCTCACACTCGAAAAATGTTCAACAATTGGTGACTTAACATCCGGTTGGAATATAATGTTGTTAACAGAAAGGCTAAAATATTCACCGATTTTGAGTTTGTTAAAATACATTTTATAAAAATATAAAATGGTCGTATTTATCGATCTCTACTTTTAACTTTAGAATTTACGATTGAATTGAATATGCATACGATCGCTTTTTAGATGATGGCACATTGGTGGCCTTGTGTAGCACAATACTGCGAATGTTTTTTTTTATTTAAAGTACATACAAGTTGTTCACGTGATTTAAAAAATAAGCAATTGAATCAATAATTTACAATTAATCAATCGTTAATGCAATATATCAAAAATATAACGCCGATGAAAGTAAAACAATCAATCGAGTAATCAAATAAAATATTAAATATTTAATTGGATGTGTTTGTGTGTGTGTGTGTGTGTGTGTGTGTGTGTGTGTATTATTAATACACATACTCGTATGTATGTATGTATTTATGTATGAGTATGAATTTGCTTGTTTTTTAAGAAATTTAAATATAAACATTTGTTTAAATACTCAATTTATTTTGTAAACTTTAAAAGGCACCGCCGCTGATAAAACAATAATTCTGATGACATTTGCATTAGCTTTTGCTAATAATTGTATGTACACACACACACATACATACATACATTAATGCATAAGCATATGTATGTATGAACGTATAAAACAGAAGCTAACTTAATTAGGAAATTAATAAAGATTACAATACACCTAATTAACCACAAGACATTTCTATAATTTGTTATAATAAATATTCAAATACACACAGATTCACATTCACACACACACACCACTACACAAACATTCGAATACAGCAACAATTAAGCAGTGACGGGTTCGACAACACATGATCGTAAATCATCTATGGCGAGAAAATAACGATATAATTTATCAAATGCAAATTAACTATTTATTATTTATTTATTGTTGTTTTCGTTAAAACAACCAACTAACTAACTAACTAACTAACTCACTCACTCAGTCACTCAACATCCCAACACATTTAATGAACACAAGGCGAGAGCGAAGAAATAAAAATAATAATGAAAAGGTGAATTCAAATGAGATTGGACGGGATGGACTGAGATAGGATGGGGTGCCATGCTAGAAGACTTTATAAACTTTCTAATATAAAGACGGCTTCAAACCATTATAAATGTCTATAAACTCGTACAATAGATTTAATGTGACAAACGAATTCAAAGTTAATCTACATATGCATGTAGTTCAACTACAATAAAACAGATTCTTTCCAACAGCTTCCACAGAAGATACATATGTAAATGAATATGATCAGTGCACACTGGACCCCATCGAAAATAAATGGAAAGAAATGTTTAAATACTACATTACTGGTTAGATTTCATTGAACGTAAATATAGGAAAAATTTAATTTTCACAATAAGATTATTACACATAATACAACACAAGAGTTCAATAAGCATACTCCCAAATCATTAATGCTGGAATATACATATGTATATCGTAGCGTTCGCGATGTATGTACATGACCGTAATTGGAGAAACAATTGCATGTTTAATATAAAATAAATTAACAACAAATATTTTCTATCTTACATTTCAAATATAGTATTACGTCTAATCTATATTATTCACATCAATTTAATAACTGCCCCTTCAATAAGAACCTTGTTTTTCAAATCAAAATAAAACAAAGACCTTATAAATTATTTAAATGTTTATTGTATTGTATTAATATCGGAGAAATTTTCAACACGATCACGCATACAGATTTGGATTTTTTTATGAAAATGTTCCATCACGTTTTGGCAATATGGCGGGATTTTGAATTTTAAAGCTGTAATAGATTTTATTCGCTCTATATAGATAGAGTCTATCTTTAACAGAGACCCACAAATACAATACAGTGGTGTTGAATTATTTGATCGAGCGGCTAATTAACAGCTGAACTTCGATCGGGAAATTTGGTTTACAATAAATTAATTGGCTGTGTAACATGTGGCATCGCCCTATTGAAATTGTATGTCAGTGATATCTTATCATCATCAAATTTAGTTGTTAACATCTCTTGAAAATAATGGCCCAATAACGCCTTCTGACCACATAGCGCACCATACACTGCATGAAAACTACGTTCAGCATGAAAAGCCTTCTAACTTACTTTTATCGACCAAATTCTTAATAGCCGTCTCAGAAGTTTTGATAAAATTTTAAATAAAATATATTCAAGATACATGTTTTTATGTGGTCGCTATAAAAAGTTAAATGAATACAAATAGGAAAATATAAAATAAATCATATTTTCTGTTCTCTGTTTTGAAGTTTTACGAAAAATATTTAAAATATTTTCCCCATTGGGAAGAACTCATACAAAGAAATTTAATGAACCGAAATTTGTTGACAACAAAATATAAAGAACGAAACATATTTAGAGGGTCCCGTCCCGTACCACAAAGTTTTGGCTGGCAAAAATAGATAGAAAACCTTTCATACATAATTTGAAATGTTTGAAGAGGCCAAAAGAAGTATGTATCTATTTATATAAAGGAGGGGACATTGCATTGTGATTACGGTTCTTTTAGTAACACATATGTGCAATAAATGTGAAATACGAAAGAAATTAATGATGGAGGCTTAAGTGTCTACATGTATAGTATATAAAGTGCGAGGTGTAGTAAATTGAATGAGACCATTTACGATATTTAGAAACATTGATATGTACATATGTACGTTTGTATATCTTTATTTATGTACTTTCTACACGGGCATCATCTAATTGTTTAGTTACACACTTAAGTGTGTCGTCTAGTTACATATTTGGTTAATTTGTTGTTGCTATTGTTGGTTGTTTGTTTGTTATCGTATGTGGTAGTTAAGTTTATGAATCGATGGATAATGGGCTGTTAATGAACCCCACTTTTCATCACTATCAACACTTCATTATTCACCTGATCACTTACTTGCGCCGTAAATATGGACATCACACAAATACAAACGACGGGTTGTATACAACTGCATACATACATATATTTAAGTAGATGTGCATGTAGTAATGAACATATAGTATGAAATAAAAACAAATTCAAACAAATTTTTTAGTTGGAATGGATGGAATGGATGGATGCTGTCACCAAATTCACTACACCAGCTACACTGTCGTTTTATGTAAGATACTCACATGAAACAGAAAAACCGATACTGATACAGAGAGATGATCACGCAGGCACACACATGCATACATTTATTTACACATAAACAAAGTATAAATTTAATAATAATAAAAAAAAAACAAAAGACCAAAAACCCAAAAATATGTATATTCGTAAAATAAAATTTAAGAATGCACCGAAACGAAACGATAGAAATGCATTTAATTTGATAAAAATAAAGTAATCAAAGCCGTAGGAAGAAAAGGAGAGAAAAGAAAAGTAAATAAAAAAAAAACTAATTTGTCTTATCTCACAATTCCTAATGAGATGACAAGTGGCTGAGGTTTCTCGCTAATAACTAGACTCGATCACCATCATCTTTAACGGGGTATCAGAATCAGAGCCAGAATCAACATCACCATCAGCATCCGCACCTAAATCATCAGCACCATCATCACAATAAGCGTCAGCATTATAGTCATTTAAGGAGGGGACGACACAAACAAATGAATATCTTTAATCACCCAACATTAACGATTAAACACCACAACTTCCAATCAACAGAACAAATCAATTAAATCGTTTTTAAAAAATGTTCCAACGTTAAACCGAAACGAAAGCAAAACAACACAAGATACAAAAATTGAATTTATAATTAAACGAAACTAAATATATTAATTGTCACCTTTAAATAAACATACACACACACACATACTATTTATACATGTCACACCCAAGCGGCGAAAAGAAGTAGTAAACAGGCCTTCTGGAAGGCCTTATTTAGCAGACACAAGGCCTTATTGCCCCATTCCACACTCATATATTTTTTACACACGATGTCCTAGCCAGCCAAGGCCTTCTTCTTCACCTTCTTCAACAGGCCTGGTAGTAGGCCTTCTTTAGCAGGCCTGTTTAGAGGCCTTCTTCGACAGGCCTGGTAGTAGGCCTTCTTTAATATCACTTTGTTTATCAATTTTTATTAAAATTTTTTCTTTTTCTAATTTGTTTAAACGGCTAAGTGATCTTTTATGCATTTTAATTTTTTATAATAAAAACAATAACACTACCACTCACAGAACACACAACCGCTTTGTTACAGAATTTAAGCAAAACTACTTTTAGTTTATTTCTTTTTTTCTTTTCACATTTTGCATTTTAGTTTTAGTGTTTGTTGTTTTGTCTTTGGAATGTGATTTTATAACGGGAAATTAACGTATGTATACATTGTATACAGATAATAAAAAACAACCTAGAAGGGAGTAGGTAGGCCTTCCATAAGGCCTTCCTGAGAAGGCAAGCGAGCATGAGTACTGGATCTAAAAAAAGGTTTAGGAAGGTCTTACAGAAGGCCTTATAGCTGAAGGCCTCAAAAATTTCGCCGCTGGGACTGATCCGCTTATATGCATGTATTAATATAAATTGTACGAGTATGTATCTACATTAGACCGGCATTTAAATAATACAATTGCTTTGGATTGACCAAAAAAAATGGTACTTTTTTTAATTTCTTCAAAAATGTTGCTTTAAAATACTAATTATTAGAAAAATTACCTTTCCAACATGATATATGTACAATACAATAATAATTAATTAGATTTCTGATAAAATATGCGCTATTTTTTGTATTTGGCCTTTTTTCATTACACATTTTAATACCTTCCTAGGAAGATAATTTTCAAAATAAGTATCATCGTTATCCGATTGGTCTCAGATCAGTTAGTTTCAGCTACAATGGATCAAATAAGACCTGCCCTTCATTTTTGTATCTGATTAGTATCTGAAAATACATGATGATACTTAAGATGATTAAGAGTTTATAGTTTAAATTTTAGATATAATATTTAAAAAATATAATATATAATAAATATAAGAACCACTTTCGTTAACGCATTAATATAATAATCTGTTATATGTATGCAAAAGTCATACTAGTGACAAAATCATTCTAAGACGATCTAGATGAGTCCTTCTTTCCTTCCGGACTTAAGACCCAACCATAATGTGCATAACCCCCCGTTGCCACATGCAAGTGCAAGTTCGAAAAACTCAATACAATTACAGTTTTTTACTAACACAATCACACATGCAGGCGCTTGCAGCTCACTTGCCAATGAATTTAGCTGGACAGTGATTTTTTGACACTTTCAGCAATAAAATGACAGAAAGGTAAACAGAGTTGTCAAAAAAAATAAAATTAAGAAAAAATTTAATGGATTGTGGTAAAATAATTAATAAACATTTAACTTGTTTTATGTATACATATTTGTAAAAATAAAAATATATTTTTTTTTTAATATAAAAAAAGAAGTGTATTGATGTCATTTTAGAGCATTAAATAATAATTAAAATAATAATAATAAATTGTAATAATTATTTCCCTACAATTATACTCATGTGAAGGCCATGGCAACTCTTGGTAAACAAATACAAACTTTGTGCGCCATTTGTTAATTTAAACTAATTTTTTGAAGTTTACACTTTGACAACATTTTGAAAATGAACTTTCACTGTCCTGTGTAAACACTAATGCTACTTGCAAATGATTCGAGACTTTCGAATAAGTTTTCGTATATAATACGTACACAGCACTTGCATGCAGGTACTTGCATGTGTAAAGGCAGGGTAAGCACTTGCCGTAAGTAGAATGACAAAGAAATAAACAGTTTATATGTTTATAACAAATGTTCGGGGTTTTACAAAAAATTCTTAAGAAAAAAGAACAAAACTATTACACAACACAGCTTAATAGTATTTTTAAATATTAATTTCACGCATTTATTAAAAAAAATTGTAAATTACAAAATTTTTTTCCGTATTTTTTTCTTTTGACAATACGGCAATACTGGATCCCTATGAGCTTGAAAATTAACAGAATTTTATGAAAAAATTTTGTTTGAAGTTTTTTTTGCTGACGACATTTCCAAAATGAACTTGCACTTGCTAGTGTAGCCACCAGCGTTGCCAAATGTGCAGATTTATCTGTTTTTTGCAGTTTTTTTGAAGTGCAAAACAGGCTTGCAGATTTTTACTCTAAAAAACAGTTTTTTTAAATCAATGCAGATTTTTCAATTTTATTCGAATAAAACAAATTATTATTATTCCCACTCTATGTGGTATTTTGCGGACCAAAGATTTAAAAAAAAAAATTTCAATTCCACAAATTTTGTACAAACAAAAGAAATGGAAACTAAATTTAATAAGAATATGTACAACTAATACATACAAAAGTATGTCTAATTAATTTTTTATGATCTCTATACATATGTATGTGATAATTTAAATGAAGTATTATTAGTTATGTTTTTACTGTTACCCCCTGGCCCACGATGTCGAACGATAACTTTCGCTTAGATAAGACTTAAGACACAAGCTTTTTATCGTATCTATTTTTTTTATTCAATCAAGTTTGTTTATTCCACAATCAAGTTTGTGTCTCAAGTCTTATCTAAGCGAACGTTATTGTTCGACATCGTGAGCCAGGGGGTTAATTTTATATACATATGTATATTTTATATCAAATATAAAAATTATATTTTGTTTTCTTTTTTTCTTCAATAATTTAAACATATACAAATATCATTTTATTACATACCGCACACATTCTTCAAAAGTGACTCAATTCAAAATTTTAATTTTTCGGGTTTGTATCCTTTCTATAAGAAAAAGTTCAAAGCAGTTTGTTACCGTTAACAAGTTCTAAAAAACAGTTAAGTCTTTCTTTATATTTCATTTTGTATAAAGTTGCAATTTAATAGTGATTTATTTTTAGTTGTGTCATATAATAAAAATTTTGAATTGAGTCACTTTTGAAGAATGTGTACGATATTATTTAATTTTGTTTTGAAGGTGCAGATTTTTTTTTTGAAAATTGTCAGATTTTGTAAAAAAAAATATGGCAACACTGGTAGCCACTCAAACAAATATTGTTGTTTTTCGGTATTTTTCGTAGATAATATGTATACTCAACTTGCAAGTAATTACTTGCATGTGGCCACGGGGGGTTATACACATTATCGTTGTGCCTTAATATTTCTTACTTTCAGTTGCGGCTCTAGTTGTACCCAGGGCTGACAGGTGAATTTCGGAAAAAAAATCGTCAAAATTCGGATAAAAAAGAAAAAATCACCATTTCGAATTTTAAAAATCGTCAAAAAATCGGAAAAGTTAAATGTTACTATTTCTAATATTTTTTTAAATTATTATTTAAACTAAAACATAAAAATTCAAGTTTATATAGTCTTTTGTACAATACATATCAAAATACATAAACTTTAAATTCTGAAATAAGAAATCACAAAAAATATAATGTTAAAGACAACTTGTGTAATATTTTTATAATATCTTAGTCCGCCTTCACACTCTTACACATGGTAGAAAATGCCTTCCAGTGTGCCAATTGTCTAGAAAAATATAACTTTACAATGGTATTCTTTGAGTTATTAATTAAATGAACTCAAGCCGAAATAATAAGAAATTTTCTCTAATAATAATTTATTTTATTTTTTTCCACGCCTATTTTTGTCAGATCATAACATTTTATATACCGGTGTTAATTTTTTTACTACCACGTCAATTTGACGTCGTCAAATTCTAGTCATGACATGACTAGACGACAGCGTTAATGTGCATTAAAATCTCACTAATGTAAATTAAGATTTTACCCTGACAGACGACAGTTTCTGCATTTAGTAAAAAGCTGTTTAATTATGAAAAAATTTGTTTAGCATTTGGTGAAAAATCAGTGTTTACTTGAAGAAAAGCTGAAATTACTTTTGCTGAAACTGCTCCATGAACGTGTTGCTACAAGTGGGGACCGCAGTAGGACACTCTGAAATAAGAGAAAGGCAATTGTTGAAATTTATTTTTATTATTTTAATTTTACAATTATCTTCTTCTTCTTTTAGAATAGTAAACAATTTTATAACATATTATTGATTTTCGACGATGTTGCCATATTGAAATAATTAAATGCAGTATAAATTCAGTTTGAATTTGTGCATTTACGTCTAACTTAATGCGCATTAAGATGGGATATTTCACGAGTTAATTTGAATTAAGACTGTTAATGCAAATTAACTATGTCGTCTGTCTACGCTATTAAGTTCAGAAATGTAGCATAGTTAACATATGTATGTAGCTGTATGTATATAAAACTGAATTAAAGATGTCATGTATTGAAGTATTAGAACTTTGAATTTCAATTATGGAACTGACCAGTGCAACACTACAATAGAAGTCGTAAACACATATAAATACCTGGGAAATCTTCCTACATGATGTATCAGTTAAGAAACAGCTCCAATGACAAAGTAATGAGGCAAGCATACTTTTCCTTTGTAGAATCGCAACTACGTCATGGTATTACGGCATGGGGAAATTCAATATATTGCAAAAAATTGCAACAATTACAAAATAAAATAATCAAACTTTTAAATCCAACTACTCAATCACAAAACATACATAACACCGCATCAACAAGTATTAGAACTAACAACTTAGCTACAGATTACAATGTTCTAAATGTCCACAACATATATCGTACGACACTTGCCATACAATTATACAATGATTCCCGGTTCATTCATAAAATTGACCATATACATCAAACTCGAAACAACACTCAAGGAAAGTACCAAGTTCAAAAATTCAAAAATTAATATAGCAGAAACACTCTACCAGTAATGTTACCAACAATTTTCAACACAATACCTAATGATGCCCTTTCCAAAAGCAACAACTTGAGAGCTAGAAACAAAGTTCTGAAAACACATTTCATTAACACCCAATAAATAAATTAGAAAATTTGTAAAACTAAGAATTTATTATATATATAAAGCATAAAATAAACGCACTAGAATTTTTGTTTACTAAACCAAACTGCAGATAAGCCATAATGGCTTCGCTGGGTTATACTAACACTGAATTGTAAACTAATTTCATTGAATGAATAATAAATGAATTGAATAAAAAAATGTCTATTGCCCAAAAATAATCGCTTCAAAAAGTTATTTAAAACTGTATGTCCTCTAGTCGTTAGCTCTGGGATTTTCCACAACGACTTTTGTTTCATTTTACAAAAATTTACCAATTTTTTCAAAATTATTTGGTACAAATTGTTACGCTTTAAAATTTTATAAATAAAAAAAAAAAATTATTAGAAATGTATAAAAGTTTTAATTGATTTAAATGTTAAATTATGGCACATCACTACTTACACAATATAATTAATAAATAAACTGATGTTACAATTAGTGATGGCAAAAAAAAGAATAATCGATTAATGGATTATATGATTAATCGAAAAGAAAAATAATCGATTGCAATTAATTGGAAAGATTTAATCGATTATTCGATATTTTTAGGTAAAATTGAAAATTATCATAAATAAAAGAAATATTATTACTTATTAAAAAAAAATCATTTATTTAGCACAGAATTAAAAATAGAAGCTTTGATAGCCGTTTCGTGGTTAATCTGTTCCGTTATTGCGTTACTATTTCACCTGCTTTGGAAAAAAGCCGCTCTAATGGTACAGATGTACCAATCAAAAAGCAATATTTTTTTGTGCAAGAGAGTACATCTACCATCAATTTGCGAAGATGTTGAAATTTTCCCATAAGAAATGTACAGAGCTAAAAATCAACATCTTCACAAGATGTTCCTAACTCATTTTGTTCCCATTTACATCTTCCGATATTTTTAGTGTCATCACTAGCAAAACTGCTATTGAAAATTAAATTTAAGTTACATCACTAACAAAAGTTACTTTTATAGTCAACAACAAAAAAAAAAAATAACAAACAAAATGAAATTTGAATTTTACAAATCATCATCATCTTCCTCCAATATACATTCTATTAATAACCCTATACAACGCAATAATATCTGGGTTTGCTCTTTCAAACGAATAATCAATACTATTATTAAATCCTTTTAAAAATTCATATTATTTTTTAAAAGCGGCGTGGTTTTTGTTTATTTTGCCTACTTAACTGATGGTAGATGTTAGATGTTGCAAGTGTGAATGCATGTTTCACATTTTCAACATCTTCCATGCGTTCCTCTTAAATGTATGCAAGTGTGAAAAGGCTATTAGAGTAGACCGATTTCATTTCTTCCCATGCGACTCCACTTTTTATTGCTTCCAAACTCCACTTTTTATTGGAGCCATTTATGTATAAATGTATTTATTGTATACAAAAGTGTTTTGTCAGCCTATAGTGAAAAATGACAACGTTTGTAAAAATTATACACAACAAAATGCGGGAAAAAAGGGACACAAACATAGCTGCCAGATTTTAACATTTATCGTCATTTTGACGAGTTTTTTTCGTTTTTATCGGAATTTTAACGATTTTTTCCGAAATTCATGTGGCAGTCACGAAAAACGCTCAACCATGCGTTTGTTCCTCTTCTCTTTTTCTATTTATTTTTGTTCCTGGATGTCTATCGATTATTTTTTGGAATAATCGATTAACTAAATTAAACGAAAGAGAATTCACGATACAATTAAATCATTAATTAAAGACAAATAATCGATTATTACTAGTTTTTCGATTAATCTTGCCATCACTAGTTAGAATATAAATCAAAGCACTTTATAATAGTAACTAGTACAAGGCCTGGATTCGCTTACCATAAATGTTGGATTTATTGGCAGAATTATAAAGGCAATCGGATTCGTATTTGGTTCAAACTCAAAAGGATGTTTGGTATATCAGGGTCCCCAAATAATCTACTTAAGTCATATCTAAGTAATCGTTACCAATCAGTATTCATCAACGGTAGTTACTTATCTGCTCTCCCTATGCTCCACAAGGATAAATTTTAGGACCACTTTTATTTTCGTTGTATGTGAATGATCTTCCTCGGATTTTATCATATTCAAAGTTACACCTGTATGCAGATGACGTACAAATTTACATTAGCAGTTCTGTAAAAGATATTGGAGATAACGTGATTAAGTTAAATAAGGACTTGGAGAGTGTTTATAGATGGGCAACTGCTAATAGACATTTAATAAATCCTCACAAATCCAAATGCATTATTATACTCTGTAAAACGATTCGTATTAATAATATAAACATTCCTTTTACACACCGCAGCCTGATATCTGAATATCAATTTTTTATTCATTCTGTCAGTCTTTGGAACCTACTTCCTAATAACGTCCAAACAAACAACAATGTGAACATACATATTTAAAAATCTAGTAGTCAATTATTTCATAAGCTAAAACCATTTATCTATCTATCTATATGTTTAAATATATTTAAATTTTTAAAATTTAACTTAAATTAATTTATGTTTAATTAAATTAAATTTTGTTTTAAATTATTTTTTTTTTTAATTTTATTTCATATTTTTATAAATAATTTGTATTTAATTTTTTTAATACTAAATTGTGATAATCTATTTATGTTTTAAACAAATATAATTCCTTCACTGTAATTATAAGATTTATATCTCGTTGTGTAGGATAAGCAAATTCATAAATAAATATGTAAGTCAGATTCTAATAAAGCTAATTCTTGTTTGAAAAGATTTTAGGCTTTTGAAATTAGTTTTTTTGCAATGTTTCATCTTCAGTAAAAATGACAGGCTTTCATACATTGGCTGTCAATAAGTTTTAAACACTGTCTTTGTTACAGTATTATCTTGTGAAATTTGTAGGCAATTTATCAATTACATTAATCTGCTATTATATCTTTCATAACATTATTTTTGTCGTTCCATTCGAAACACATTGAAGAACCAAATAGTATATATATTCTGGGTCCTTATGAAATACTTCATAATACATAATTGGACGTAGCTCTCATATAGGGACCACTTCCGAAAATCACTGAAGTAGTCAAGTTGAAATTTACCATCAATAATCCTCATATACATATGTATATGAAAATTTGTGAATATCGGTCCATATTTGCTCATAGCTTCCACTTCCGAAAATCACTTCTATACGCATAAATCTGTTATCAAGTTAAGATTCGAGACAACTAATTTCATGTACATGAAAATCGGCATACGAACTGACCTTGAAGTTCATAAACGACCGCATGCGTAGGTTTGATTGGTAAAAAGTTTTAGATCAAAATTTCAGGTCATTGACAATTTGTTCTACTCATATACTTAAAATTTTGAAGAGTCTCTTTTTAATTCTAATCTACTATTTTATGATTTATGAGTACCTACATAAATACTTTTTACACATCACTGTTCTTAGTGGTAAATGTACTATTTCACCGTCTCAATCCGTTACAATGTATAAGAGTTGTTTATAACCTTTATTTATTATAGAAGCATTCATCAACTATTAGGTTATACGTTGGCTTAACAATTTTAAAATCGTAATTTCAAATTGAAAGAACAAATTTTAAACATATGTACGAGATATTTCGTTTTAAGTTTTATAAAAGCAGTGCATCTGGTGTTGCACTTCAATAATTATTTAACAAATTTCGTACTAGCCTTACATATGTATATGTAAATCCGAAAAATATTTATTTTTTTATATTTTGTAATAAATAATGTTAAAATAATTATACAAGAGTCTCCTCATTTTCTCAAGTATTTTAATCGTATTCCTTCTTTCGTATAGCTTTTCAAGCGGATGTTTGAAATTTTCCTTTTCATTCACATATCAAAATTATTTAGAAATAGGCCCACTGTTCGTTGTAGTATATTTGTTCGTATTATAGTAAATGATTCATTAAATATTCATTTATATTAATCCAACAATAAACAAATTGTGAATTTATATCCGCTCAAAAGTTGAGGTCGTTGTAGCCGTCGCTAACAACCAGATGGTACGAGCACCATTAAAATTCACAATCATTCACAGATTTATATTTATTAACATGTTGAGATTGTTTTGCACACTTTCATGCTCGTTTCCATGTACAAATATTCGTACTCTGTTTAAAGATGTGATATGAATCTTCCGTCTCAATGGATTCATTGATATCCGTTCAAAAATTTTTATATATTTAATGCATTTGCAAATGTTTGTTGGTTCGTGTTGGCGTATGTGTGTTATTAAGTAGAATGTGGCATTTTGAAATAGATAAAACCCAATAAAGTTAAATTAATTATTATTTATTTACTTGAATGTTCAGCCATAATTTACGAACAAATTAGCAAATTGTCAATACAGCAACGACTCCATCTCCGTAAATCCAAAACTAGTTTTTCATCTTTCGTCTCAAACTCTTAACAACAATTTACTCCCTGCAAATAATATTGGACTACCCCTGCAAATAATATTGGACTACGTGATCCATTTTAGATGATATGGACTACTCCCAACATGGTCCAATGTTATGCAGTCACGGACCATGTCATAGTTAAACAAGAGTTTTTAGTTAAACGACATGGTTTCGTGTTAACACGATTGCATATTGAGTTGTTGTTGTTTAAAACTAACCCTCGTGAGTACTCCATGGAGTAGTTTTGGGACTACTCCGATGGGTTATATGGTCCAGTCCTAGGACATCGCAATGTTAAATGGACCACCTTTTTTTCATATATTTGGAGTAGTTTTGGAGTACTCCTACTCCTCTTTGGACTAGTCTTTACATGCATGTATGGACTAGTCGCGTTATTTGCAGGGACGTGAACAATTTTAGATGAAATGGACTACTCACAACATGGTCCAATGTAATGCAGTCATGGACCATGTCATAGTTAAACAAGAGTTTGTAGTTAAACGACATGGTTTCGTGTTAACACGATTGCATATTGAGTTGTTGTTGTTTAAAACTAACCCTCGTGAGTACTCCATGGAGTAGTTTTGGGACTACTCCGATGGGTTATATGGTCCAGTCCTAGGACATCGCAATGTTAAATGGACCACCTTTTTTTCATATATTTGGAGTAGTTTTGGAGTACTCCTACTCCTCTTTGGACTAGTCTTTACATGCATGTATGTACTAGTCGCGTTATTTGCAGGGCTCCCAGTAACATATACACATGCGTCTTTCCGCATTCACACTTATGCAAAATACCTACTATCTACATATACATACGTCGTATGTATGTACATATATGTATGTACAACAACAAATCTTTATATGTATATGTAGATGTTGTCACACCCATTGAAAAACTGTACATTGCGCTAATAAAGGGATCGCCAGCAAGGCGCTGAATAATGCTGATTCTTCTTTAAATAGAATAAAACTTTTAAACATGGGTGAAATAGGATGATTTCTTTTAAGATTTTACAGTTGTAGTTTCTGTGTACATATTATCTCTAACCAAAATGTAAAAATTTGTGTTGTCCTAAAAGTTTATAAAACCTTCTAAACTGGTTTTAAGACCTTTCACCTCCAATATCACGTTCTAAAATGCTTAACATAACCTAACTAAAAGGCATCTTTTAAAGATTAAATAAATTAATTGAGCAAACTACATTTTTCACAGTCAGATTCCTAGAACTACATATTTTGCAGTAAACTCATTGGCTTCAACGCCTATCTAGAAAAGCATTTTCACATTAATTACAAAAAAAAAAAAAATATTTTATTTATTAAATTCTGATCTCAAAAGTTTCCAGGAAAATTATTACAAAATTTGTATGTTTCAAAAAATCCTTTTTAAGAATGAACGCTTTATGCATTTAATTTATCACAACAAAACAATTGTTTTATTATAATATATTTAATAATAATAATAATATAGTTTTAGAGTCTATAGATAGTTTTAGGATAGTTTTAGAGTCTATAGAGGACAAACATACAAACATTGTATTTTATATACTTAGGTCTGTTTTATGCGGTTTATTTTTATGCGGATTTGAAGTTATGCGATTTTAAAATCGACTTTTTTGTATGTATTATTGTTTTCATTAATATTTTATAATTATTTTGTCGTTTAAACGTTGGCATCACTACTGCATAATAATTTAAAAAATTTGAAAGAAAATTATGAAAATCCAGAAAGTGATTATAACGAAGACAATATAGCACCAGCTATTGAGTTAAAAAATCAAATCCTTCTGAACGATCCAGATACTGAAAAAGCCTTAAAACAAAGTAGAGATACAACACAATCAGTTAAAAAAATACAACTCAAGAATTAATGACAAATTATTTAAAAAAAACAGATCAAAATATTCTAAATAAAGATTGTATGCATTATCAAGTAGTGATTCCGATAATATGTAATTAATGTCTTATTTTTAAGTATCAAATTTTTAATTCTATAAATGATTTTTTTTTTGGTTTTAGTTCGTACTTATTTATTTTTTAACTTTTATAATCCGGTTTAACCAGATAAATGTAATAAAATTGACTTTTTCCCCCTTTTTTTTATAACAAATAAATGAGTTGTTTTTAGTTATTTTTTTTATCTTGTGACTTTTTTATGCGATTTTGGTCTAATTTTTACATCTAAATTTTAAGTTATGCGGTGTTTCAACTTTTCGGAACGAATCATTCATTTTGTGTGAAAATCAGTCTTTTTTTAAGCGGATTTTCTTTGGAACGCATCTACCGCATAAAAAAGACCTAAGTAAAGGGTGGTTAAATTGTAAGGGCCGATGTTGAATGTGAACCACACCTAAACGCCAAGCTTTTTTCCGAATTTTATTTGACATTTCTCTATTTCAATCTTACTCAATTTGAACCATGGAGAGATACACAATCCAACAACGTGTTAAAGTTATCCAGACTTATTATGAAAATGGGCGTTTAAATCAACACAGCTAACGAAACAATCTTTTGCGCAACAAATTCAATGGCCGTGTTATCTCACGTAATGGCGATGTCAATTGGCCGCCAAGATCATGTGATTTGACACCGTTGGACTTTTTTCTTTGGGGTTATTTGAAAGAAAAGGTATACGTCGATAAGCCAGCAACAATTCAAGAGCTAAAGGATGAGATAATTCGGCACATTAACGGCATAGAACCTCCATTATGCCTCAGGGTCATCGAAAATTTGGACCATCGGATGGAGGTGTGCCGCCGTAGTCGCGGCGCCCATTTGGCCGATATTTTCTTCCATACATAATTGAGTAATACCAATATATCATAATAAAATAAAATTACAATAATTTCCTAAATAGTTTGTGTTTTATTCAAAATCAACATCGGCCCTTGAAATTTAACCACCCTTTATATAGATTTGCAATAACAATTTAAGAAAATATTAATTTGAATCAAAGACATGAAGGTTCAAACCAAATAAGATGAGCAGCTACATGCCAATTTCTTCTTAAATGGAGTTAGACCTAATTTAATAAGTAAGTACCAGCTTCAAGCTTTTTTAAGTGTGCAGAAAACTACTTAAAACTTATTCAGCCCGCAAACATATTAAATAATAGTAGCTATATTGGACTAAGAAGAAGAGATACAGCGGATCTGAGCCGAAGACAAGAAGGAAGAATGCCAACTTAATACATAAAATTAACAATGATCAAACAATTCTCGTCCGACACTGGCTGGACTAATAATTTGAAATACTTATTGTTAGTTCGATTTTTTTTTTTGCAGTTACAATAAATAAATAGATTATTTAACGAATTTCTCAACCTTTACATCTTTATTAAAAATTATTTTATTTGAGCTTAAGGCCAATTTATTTTCATTTATTCCAATATTTCTCTACAACAAACTTTTGAGGGAAATAAAATTTATTAACAATTTTTTTATATTTAAATAAATAATTTTTAATATTAAAAACATAGCAAATTTTTAATATAAATAAATAGAAGTAAAAAAAGTACCAGCTCCATATAATTTTGTTTTAAATGAATAAATATGAACTGAAAAAAATATATTCATTTAGAAACCGGAAATACATTTGATTGTTTGATATCAAACATAAAGTAAACTATCCCTGGCCTTCTTGCAGCTTTTCTAAAAAGTGCTTAACCAATTTGGTAACTATAGCAACTTTTTTAATATAAATATTTAATTAAACATTACTTAATACTTTTTTTAGAATTGTGTCAGTATAGTAAGTTTTATTTATTATTAATTTAATTAATATTTATAGATTAATACTGATTCTAAATAAATATCATCCTCTTTTCAATAAATGGAACGGTTCTAAGAAATACATATATTCTAGTAAGTGAGGATATTTCACCAGCGGATTGTTTTTCAGATAAATCTAAGAAATTTTGTCCAATTCGCCGCAATATGAAACTTATGTAAAGCGTTTTTCAACAGGGACGATACAAAAGTAGACTGATAGGGACAGCAAACGACGCCATATTTTTTGCCGCTCTTTTGGCATTTCTCTTCAGTAAGGTTTGCCATTTCATGATGGAAAGATATACGAGCCAACAACGAGTCGAAATTATTAAAATTTACTACCGAAATTCGGAGTCAGTGGCCTCAACGTTAAGAGCGCTACGTCAAATTTATGGTCGTCATAATCGTCCTACCAGATCAATAATTGAGCGTCTAGTGGAAAAATGTTCCCGTGTCAGTGAGATAGAGAAGTGCCCGTAGTATCGAAAATATTGCTACCGATAAGGATTCAGTTGAAGAAAGCCCAAATGTGTCTCTCACACGTCGTTCTCAAGAGTTGGGCATCTTTGTGACGTAGTTGTGGCGAATTTTGGGAAAAAATGGTGGCCTACATCCTTACAAGATCAAATTGACGCAAGAACTGAAGCCGTTTGACCACCAGAAGCGTCGTTTGTTCGTGAATTGGGCTGAACAACAACTTGAAAATGATTCGGATTTTCATCGAAAAATCATCTTCAGCGATGACGCTCATTCGTCAATAAGCAAAATAAGCGTTATTGGTCATCATTGCATCCCGAAAAAATACGGTTTGGTGCGGTTTATAGGCCGGCGACGTCATTTGGCCGTACTTCTTCCGTGATGATGAAGACCGTCACGTTACTGTAAATGAGAATCGCTGCCGTTCAATGATAACAGAATATTTTTTGCCCCAATTGGATGATATGGACTTGGACGATATGTGGTTCCAACAGGACGGCGCCACAAGCCACACAGCGAATGTCGCAATCAATTTATTGGAAACCAAGTTTGTAGAACGTATATCAGAACCTATTAAGAAAGTAGCACAATATGTTTAATATTATGGAGTATGTATGTGTATTTGAGTGTACTTTTTACATACTTTTAAATACATACTATTTAAATGTTAACAGTTTGTATAATAAATATGTTTTTAGAAATAATTTATTAACTTTTGTTTTTTATTTAAACTGACCGAGTCTCTTAATATTAACAGAAATGTGATTTCAATAGAGAAATAATTGTAAATCAATATGAAATTTAATGTTACTTACATATTTCAAAATCGCTTCATTTTAATTTAACATGAACACATTTTTTTTTAATATTCAAATCATATTGTTGCATCATGTAATTCTCGTTATTCTAACACTAAACAATGTTGAATCAACTGGATCGTATAGTTATTTCAACATGACAATCAGTTTAATTCGACATGACTCGCAAGGTTATTGCAACATGATTTCTAGTTGTTTTAAAGTGAGAAAATCATGTTGGTTTAGCCCTGTTCTTGTCATTTTTACAACGATTCTTTTTCGGTGTGAACTAAGCTATCTTTAACTTATTTTACATATAATTTAATCTTATAAATAAAGCCGTAAGCAATCTATGTACATACAATATTATTAATTTAATTATCTTAAGATTAGATTAAATTTGCTGCATAGTTTATGTGTATGTATTAATAGTTACAATAGTGGCCGCTTTGTTGAACCTTTCGGTGTTCTAAAATTCGTAATAGTTAAAATTTTATCATGTTTCTAAGTCAAACTATTCCTAGAGGATAAAATAACTTTGGGCCACTTCCTAAAATGTTACTATCTTGATCTCAAGTTAATGCCGATATATTAATTTCAATAAAAGTGGTTTCTGTTCTTATGGAAACATCATATTAAATAATCAAATAATCCTAAGTAGAGCAATATATGTATAAAGCTTTGCCAATTACAAGATTTCCCTATTTTGCAAGGTTTTCGAGAGACAAAAAGTTTTCTTTAAAAAGTTTTTTGGAATTTCAAAACGATGAACATTGGTCACAAAACTGACAAAAAATGGCGTGGGCTATTCTGTTTTGATTGTTTGGAAACAATTGCAAATTTGAAAAATATGTAACTGGATCAGCGAGTGGTAAGGAATAAATAAAGACTGATTTACTTTAATATTATACAACTTGATTAAATTTATGCTATCAAAAAGGAAGCACAATTTCCAAACTTGATGAAATTTTAGTTAAAGTTTGAAATTAGATTTAAAAAAAAAATTAACAGAATTGGAAAAATCGAACTACCAAGTTTTTTTTTATTTATTTTATTTAAGTGTTTGGTTTTGTAAATTAAGAAAAATTCTTACATGTCTAATCTATTCTAAATTAACCAAATTCATTAATTTTATAAATGCACCCATGTTAATAACATTTCTTTTGGTAGACAATACGATCCTAAAGTCGGTTTTTTTTTAAATTATTTCATTTTTCCCCGCCATAAGAAGTCTTGTTGTTGAAGGGGGTATAATGATATTGAAATTCACAATAATGTGAGCTTGAGGCGAAACACATCGTTGAGATACGATATGTATGTACATACACATGTATCAATCCCATGCAAACGCTCCACATTTCAAAACTGCAGCTGATGGTGTTATTGACAATGACGAAGATGATGATGATGAATAAAAAACACCTAAGAACACAGTTGTATTTTAAAAACGTATCGGAAATAAATAGCTGTACAGATTTTTGTGATAGCGGCTTCGTCGATGTATCGATTAAATTAGGACCGCAATGGCTTACTTTGTTCAAGCTTTATGCTAAATGGATGCATAAATTTTATATTTATCTCTTATCGAACATATAACACTACACAGCACAATACAATTCAACACAACACAACAAACAGAGAAGTATTTCGTTCACTGGTTTGTGTAGACTTATTGGATATTTACACTGTACGAGTATATTAGTTTGTATTGTATCAACGAACAAACCAACGCAGACTATTTTGTACATTAGGATGGCACCTAAAACCGTTATTGCTGCTTTCAACTGTGAGATTGTTCAAAGAATATTTGATATACATATTTTATTATTATAAGAGCAATCATTAAAATGCATAGGTATCTCAGTCCACGCCTATGTAGAGTGATTAAGACAACTTCTACATATACAATAGTTGTTAGTGGCTAACCCATACATTCCGAAATAAGTCTTATCGATTTGCTACTAATGAGGAATCATTCCGAAATTCCGTTCCTTATAATACCCATTTCGTGTTTGTTCTTCAATGCATACTAATTTGACAAAGTGTTATCTATACTGATCCTGGGAATTATTCCAATTGGGAATTCATCTTGATTTAATTACAGGGAAAGCCTTGATTTATGCAATGCAGTTCATGTAGATAATCGTGATCAATGGATTGGATTAATTCGCGGTTGTATTGATTCAACAAATTTACGCTTGGAAGGCGTACCATCAGAAACACCAAGATGTTTAGTTCATCGTGCCAGTTTCCGTCTTTGTACGAGTGTAGACTAAAATCACGTAGCCCTGGAGCCCATTCATGTGTTGTCGGCATTCTTTGGAAAATGTAACTATTATTAAAGTTATTTCCTAATACTATAAAATTTTTGTGAGAAATATGGAAAAGTCTTTATTTTCCAAAATAAAATAAAACAAAGAATTTATATGAAAATCATTCAAATTTGTATTGTATTTGAAAGAGCAATTTCAATTATAAAAGACTTATTTTCATGAGTATTACCAAGGTGAATTTAAATACTAGGTGACAGCGTAGCGCCAGCTGATTATTCATGGTGAATTTGAAAATGTCAAAAAGTTATATAAAAAAGAAAACTTTTTGACAGTGACGAAAGTTTTTCATATAGAAAAATGCCTGTTGTTCTTGCCTTGTTGTAATTGTTGTAGCAATGCTGTCACCTGGTATTTAATTTCACCATGAGTATTACCAAGGTAAATTTATACTAGGTGACAGCATAGCGCCAGCTGATTATTCATGGTGAAATTGAAAATGTCAAAAAGTTGTTTACAAATAGTCAAAGTTTATATAAAAACGTTACAAAATTATTTTGTATTTGAAAAATTGAATTTTTGTCGCCGTTTTATCTGCGTTAAATAGTTTAAAATTCTATTATATTAAATTATATTAAATAGTGTGTTTGTTTTTGAGTTATTTTGTTAAAAATTTTTAAAGAAAATAAAATTTTTCTGTTTTTTATCAATGCTTGTGTTTGTTTTCTTTATTTTATTCCAGATGTTTTTGACAGTAACGCAAGTATTTTACACAAACAAAATTCCTGTTGTTCTTGCCTTGTTGTAATTGTTGTAGCAATGCTGTCACCTTGTATTTAATTTCACCATGAGTATTATTGTGTTCAGATATGAAACTTAATTGTGTCAATATTCGGGTAATTGACAATATCATTTTAAGTGTTCAGGCATACGCAATTTTCAGCTTACTCAATAATCATTTGACAGCTGGAAAACAATACAAAAAATACTCTAAATGGTTGTTGTGTTTCTATGTAAACAAACTTTCCTTCACATTGATTTTTTAATGATTTCTTTTGTTTTCTTTTGCTGACATTTGCCATTTTATACAATTTTTTTCACTAAACACAGTTGTGAACAGTTTGCATTCGAAATCTTACTCAATATTATAACAATTTCGTACTTATTGCACAATAATTAATTGAGATTTTATATGTAATATTGAGCTCAATAATGGCGTTAATTGCGATTATCACAATTAAGGTTCATATCTGAACAGGCTATAAGGTTTGACAATTATAAATGAAAAATTATATTGCACAGTTCCTTTATTAAAATGTTTAATCACATTTTGACAATATGGTGAACCTAAATATTTCGTAAAACATGTTATTTTGCATTGAGTTTGAAGACTGTAATTGATTCGATTATATTATATTTCACATAGCTCCACAAAAAGTAATCCAGTGATGTTAAATTGTATTGATCGGGGTGGGGGAATTTATTTACAATAAATTCATTGTTTCTGTGGCTGTCTGGCATGTGGCATCTGTCCTGTTAAAACATATTAATACTATCCATATCCTTAATAACAGGTCAAAATAAAATTGTTACCATTACTCTCGGTAGCATGATCTATTCACCGTAACCACATTTCCAGCCGAATTTTTGAAATAACATAAACCAAACACCTCCTGATCTCATAGCGCACCATACAGTGAGACGCTCAGCACGCGAAGGTTTCTCAGCAAATTCTCTTAGATTTTCTAAGTCGCAAATTCATTTACCATTTCATGGACCAAATTATCTCAGAAGGACGTTAATATTGACCGAAAACATTACGAATTTTAAGAAAGATCCAATATTTTCGTAGTAAAATTTAGACTAAAGTGAATCATTGCTACAATTGTTAAAGCTTCTATTACAAAGAAAATTCAAAATAAAAATTATTTTTCCATTGGTCCAGCGAAATAATGTATAATAAAGTATTTAGGAAATATATACTTTTAGGGGCAATGCTAATGCACACACTTAAATACCAACACACGGCCCGGCCCCAAAGGCTTGTATGGAAATATTTAATGCACATCTGGATTTTCACACTTTTAGCAATTTAACCAAATGGTTAGTTTTTCTGTCCATACGCGTAGGATTGGATCGCAACACATCCAATCACACTTTTACATACATCCAGATAGATACTCGTATGTGTAATTGTAGCATAATTTAATATTTGACGTTTTCGATAAAATTGAGAGCCTTTGACAGTAACAACATCGTTGTAGTCTGCTTTTTTCATACATTTCTCGTGTTGTTGTTAATTTTTTTTTACAACATTATTAAAAAAAATTTAGTTGATATTTCTAGTACTGCAAACATCACATCAAGATCAAAATGAATGACGATCTATTTAAGAAACAACAATATCACAGAACATTGAAAGATACGGACGGTTACAATAGTGCAGTGTTTTGACCCGAATATATAAAAGGAATAGAGGAAGCCAAATACCTTTACGTGTTTCTGGATTCCAGAGATCTAGTGGAAACGTATCATAATACCTTTTTTTATTTATACTTTGGACGAGATGAAATTCTGGTGGTCATTTAGTCTCTTCATTTCACAAAAATCAATTAAAATCAGTGTAACCAGTTTAAAAATATGCTAAAACTTGTTTTAATATGCAAAAACAAAATGTGCTAAATTTTTCTTTCTTGAAATAATTTCTTACAATCTGAGGTACGCATAATTAAAAAATAAACTTTTTATTTAAATAATACAAATTTGAATACGAGAACAAACCTAATTAAGGTTCTCTTCATGAGTCTAGCCTAAAATCTAACTCAGTTATTAAATATTTTTTGAGTAATTTTCATAATTTTTCTTTTTACTGTAGGCCTTAATTAAGTCTTCTGTAATTTGAAAACATTTCTTTAGACTTTTTAATTCACATTTAATATAACGGATAGAATTCGAGGTATTTAAAATCATTGGCCCATAATCATAGTCATAGAAAAAGCATGCTTTTGTTTTAAATTCAGAACAAAATTTATATGTTTTAGTTGTTTAAAAGTCTACTTTTACTTAAAGTATGCTTTTTCTATGACTATGATTATGGGCCATTATGTTTCTTATTATATTATACCCTACATAACCAGAGTATAAGGGTATAGGTATCAGCTTTGTGCTGATGTTTGTAACGCCCAAAAATATTAGTCAGAATCACTTTCTGATTCGATTTAATGGCTGTCCACGCAAAGTACAGTTCGCAATTTTGAACATATTTCTATTGTCACTTAGCCTCCATACAAATATCCTCTCGGAATAGGGCTTTATCGATTATAAATGTGTGATTTATAACGTATCCAAATAAATTTTGCCACAAATAAGTTGTATAGCTCCCATATAAGGTTCACTTCCGAAAATCACTTTACCGGGCATAACTCTCTTAAAATTAATAATATTCAAGACAAATAGGTTTCATACATATATGTATGTACATATGTACATCATGATACCTAATTTTATACAGATTTGTCCATAATTAGTCATTGCTCCCTTAGAAACCTCAATTCCGAAACTTACTTCAATGACTATAAATCTCCAATTAAGAATTAGAAAGCATTGTACCTAATTTTAGGACGATTAATCTCATATAAGAACCACTTCTAAAAATCACTCCAAAATGCATTTTATTAGGGCTTGACCGACTATATACATTCTAACTTGGTTTTTATAGAATTCATTCCACAAAATATTGTAACGTTTAACTTCTGAACTACTAAATGAGTTTTCATAAAACACATTCTTGTATTCACAAACTTGATATAAAAATTCTAGGGTTAAGTTTTGATTTTCCCACTCATATGAAGTTAATTTTGCCCATTTTAGTTCAAGAGTTGTAATTTCATATGTTAATAAATTTGTCATTTATGTTTTTTTTTTCTTGGACCAGCACTCAGAGGACGACCCCTACTTATGCAATGCATTATGTGGAAACTAGGAAAATAGGTTATGAGAAGGAGGATAGAGGGAGTAGTGTTTGTGAACATTTGACTTAAATTTTCCTATATTGAAAGAATTTTCCCTGTAGTGTGTTGTGCGATCCATTGTCCAGTCGACCACAAATGGATGAGCCCTGACTGAAGAACGTGTATTACGTAAAAAACTACGTGTTTCAGGAACAAGTTCCCTGATTTCAGCAGAACACATTCCTTTATAGTATTGATAGAACAGTGAAACACAACCCACATTGCGACGATGCTCCAATGAATCAATAGAGTTGGATACCCTACTGTCACCGATAACCATCTTCGCCCTCTCCTGTACGCGGTTGAGTAACTCCAAAATAGACTTCGAAGCACCGGCCCATACATGGGAGTTGCATTTCATTTTCGGCCGAATATAGGTGGTGTAAATAGTAAGAAGATCTGATGGAGTAAAGTATTTTCTACACCGTTTTAAAAAACCAAGGCACTTGAGCGCTTCCTTTGACACTTGAAAAATGTGTTTGGTCCAGCGGCCATCACACTGAATTCTCATGCCTAGAACGTCAATAAACAACACTGAGTCTTACGTGCTTTAAAATCGACTCTGTGCGCTCAACCCCATTCCGAGATTGTCTCAAGATCTCGGCTCAGTTCATCATTCATATTTTGTCTCATTTCCCTAATCTCCAAAGGGTTTGGTCTATGGTTAAATGAGTATGAATGGCAAATGTTGCTATCATCTGCAAAAGAATAGATAGGGTTTGAAGTTTGACAAAGAAGGTGATTTATAAAGATGAGAAATAAAGTGGAGCCTTGCGGTACCCCTGAATTAATCTTGAACTCGTCTGATGAGATCCCATCTATAACAACTTGTATAGTGCGATTTATGAAGAAACTCGATGTAAATCGAGAGAAGTTATCACCGACACCAAAAGCAATCAGTTTCGATAAGAGAGCACCATGCCAGACTCTGTCGAACGCATTAGAAAAATCTCGAGCCACCACTTTACTTTCGCCAAAACGGTGTATAGAACGACACCATTTTTCCGATAGGAAGGCCAGTAAGTCTCCGTCGTAGTAGTCGTAGTGGCGGTCGCTAAGTAAATTGTTGGACTCTAGATATTTCACAAGATGGTAATTTACCTTACTTTCCATGACCTTCGAAAGTGCAGAACAGATTGCAATTGGGCGATAATTTTCAGGGTGTGTAGCCTCTCCCTTTTTAGGAATTGGCGTTACATTAGCAACCTTCCAACACATCGGAACGGTATAAGGTGCTGAAAAGGTTAGCTAATGGACGAGCTAGCATCGAAGAACACTGCTTCTAGACCAGTGCTGGTATACCATCTGGCCCAGGAGACTTATTTATGTTAAGATCCACCATGTTTTAAAATGTTCATATCATTTTCCTTTTTTTATTTTGAAGCTATTTTAAACAGAAAATAAATTAGCATTCTTAAATCAAAATAAAAGAAGTTAAATTTAGAAGCAAAAATGCTAAAATGCTCACACTGCTCAAAATGCATTTATAAACCAATTTATATTTAGAATCTAAATTTTAGATAGTAGTTCAAACTGTCTACAAAAGCATGTATGCTTAAATGTATTATACTCTACATACGAGTGCATACACATGTATGTATGTACATATGTATATTGCTTTTAATCCCAGATATATTTACATATATTGATTTTTTTTATTTTCGGCTCCACGTTTTTTTGTGTTTTCTTTTTACAAAAAAAAAATTATTATTATTATAGAATATTAGTTTTGTATGACCCTGTATCCCATATCCGAGTAAGGTAACATTCTGCATATATGTAAGTAAGGCAATGAAATTATGACCATTAAAGTGATTCATAGAAAGCTTATCAGTCAGTACCCCTGTTCTGTAACTTCAGTGAAAACTATAACTTATGTCGAAAACTATGAAAAAGGGATTACGTCGTTACGTTAGAAATGTCATAATATACAACTGAAAGCCGGTGTGAAATTTCAGTGTTTGAAACAAAGTAATTTGCATTAAAATAAAAATAGTTTCGTTGCGTTTTGCTAAAAGAAAATTGTACATAAAATATAATGCATAAAATATACAGTAATGTGTTACATATTATTCATTGCGAATAGGTATTTTTTATTTTTTAAATTATATCTCGACGCGTTTTTATTTGTTTATTTGTGAGTATATTTGACAGTTTAAAGCGGGAACCTTTCTCACAAACATTTTACGGACTCACTTTTTCTGTAAACTGACGAGTAATTTTCTTACGTGACAGCGTTTGCTCGCCAAAAAAAAGTTATAGACACAGTTTTGTGACAAAAAACAGCTGTTTGTTTCTATTTATAGCATTTCTGTTTCATTCCACACATTTTAATCGAAAAGTTTCTTGACGCGGGAGTTACAGCACATGGGCACAGTATAGACTCAGATAAGGTCATCAGCAGTTTGACAGTTAGAACTAAGAAAGTTTTGTCGTTTTTTAGTTTTCCCACTATGCATCATAAAAAATTTAGAACCGTTCTTATTATTTTTTCCAACACTGTATACAGCATTTCCATAAAGTGTGACAATCCGGATGTACTCCGAGACATTTACCAGTCGATTGTTCAGTTATTGTTCGATTATGATGTAAAGGTTATATATACATACATACATATATAATACTTTCTAATGTCGGCTATCAGAAGTATAAGTATGTATGTACGAGTACGACGATATAACCTGGTTTCAAAAAAATCTTAAAACCGAACTTTCTTCTCTTTTTGGTTTTGGGCTATTTTATTATTATTTTCTAGAAACATTTGCTAATAAACAAAAAAGCTATGAAAAAGATGCTAATATACGAGTATTGTAAACTCATAAAGGATAAATTTTGTGGTTTTGTTTTGTTAGTAAATATAATTAATATTTTCAATTCAATTGGTAAAATTTTATATTGGTGGGTTTCTGAAGCAATTTATTTAATACAAACCTTTTTTTTAATTTTCGGCCACGCATGGAAATATTTAAAAAAAAAGTATTATTATTTATTTATTTAATCTACAAGAAATTAATTCCATGATTAAATTTAAATTAAGGAGCTCAAAAAAAAAGTAATAATAAATGAAATTAGTTTTAATTCTTTTGTTTATTTGGTAAACTTCTTTAACTAAGTATTATTCACAATTGAAGTTTAGTTTAATATTCAGGTCTATTCGGGAATATGCTCTTCACTTCTTCGTCGTCGAACGTTCACTTTCGACATTTCATCTTCGACATATTCTAAAATACGAGTGAAGAATTATCGTTTGCAGTAATCGATTTTTTGTAATCTCTTATGAAAAACATAAACATTGAAAACAGCTGTCTAATTAATACACAGAAAAATTTAAAAACAAAAATATAATTTAAAAATAAAAATTGAAATGTATTCGATTGCATTTTTAATTAATGCACAATCTGAATATCTTAGAGGAGTAAATAAAAATTTAAGAAATAACACGCTGGATATTTTTAAAATTAATGATGCCAGGTAGGTATGTTTATTAAAAATTCAAAATCACCTCTTTTAATACCAAAAGAAGTATTAGGAAAAAATTTTAGAATCAACAAAGAGGCATTTAAATATATTTTATCTGAATTGGAAAACAAAATCTAACAGCAATCACGGCTTCTATGCTTAAGGAATGTTGACTAGCTGGCAGCAGCCCTTCGTTTCTTCGCTGATGGAAATTACCAACATGGAGTTGGCACGGATTGGCATCTTAATATTTCCCAGTCAACTTTTTCAAAATTTCTGTCTGAAGTATTAGTTGCAATTTAAGAGAAATGATGCCATAAATGGATAAGTATCAAAATGGATGAGCAGACAAAAGAAGAAGCCCGAATATACTTCCTTCGAAAATCGTCGATATCAGGCGTAACCATGGCTATTGATGACCAACATCGCTCTGAACTGTTGCGGTGATGTTTGTTTTTTAGACCTGGACAAAGAAACAGAATTAACTTTCATTGTATGTTTTTTATACATGTACATACATATATTTACTTATATCTGAAGCATACGTTTGTTATTTATTTTTCAGTTATCTAGGTATTTTATTTTTACGCGCTAAATCAAGTGTCGAACTTCGTCGAAATTATGTAGATGTGTGGTGAACAAGTATTTTAGAATGCATACAAAGTGAGCAAAAACATATGCTTTTCTGTTTGTTTTCTGGTACTCACATCGCTAACGTATTTTAGAATAACAAAAAGTGAATGAAACGCGTATTTGTGGTGAAAGTGACTTCCCGAATAGACCTGATTATTTGATGATCTTTGCTCTTACAAACATCGACAATGAAATGTTTGCTAAAAATAGTGGTTACGTTATTTTGAACAACTATTTGGCATGTGTAAACTTTATTCTGTTCTAAATTTTGAATTAAAATAGTTCTAAAGGAAAAAACCGAAAACAGAAAATTACACGGAAGAAGGTGTAAAAGAAAAGGTGTAGAGCTAAATTCGGGTACAGAATTTGGTGCCTTTTTCCATTTCTTGAACAAATGAACGCAGATTTACATCGTTCAAAACATTACCTAGTGAAACTATGCGGCTCTTCTTGAATTTTCTACATTAATGATTGGAATAGGGACTATAAAAAAATATTGTAACATAAAAAGAAATTAAAAATACCAAGTGTAAACAAATTTAAAAAAAAACAAACTAAAAGAAAAGCAGATGGCTATGTGTGTGACTAGTTTACTTTGGTAATAGGGACTTCGGAATTCGGCTATGAATCACTTGGTTAAGGTTATAAATTTATATACATACATACTTCAATGTATATTTTCTCAGTTGACTTTATTAAATGTTCAGCTAAAAAACAATTTGGCCCAGAGGCGCTTAGAAAACTGAACATATGAATACAAACTCGAACATTCAACCCCCAGTGTGTTTAATTTTGCTAAATGGGTTCTTTCAGTTTGACTGCGTGGGACAAATTGACGTCAGCACCGTCGCTTTTCAAGCACTGCCATAATAACTTTATTCATTTTTACGACTTACTTTTCATTGTTGTACGCATTCTCCTAAATTGTACATGACGTAAAAATCGCAACAATGTTGAATGAATGTTTGTTTGTTTATTGTTGGTTTTACGCTTCTTCTCGATTGTAACAAATTCGAATGATGCATTCTTACTCCTCTCGTACTTGTTTATGGGGCATAGCAAATCTCATTTTGCTTGGCTCACCATCGTCCGCCCGTCCCACTAGTCAACGATAGACTGGCATTTGCTTACCGAAACTGAAGCAAATTACCAGCAACATTGATTCAAATACACTCGTAAAGTTTGTTTGTAAAACTTTAGACATCAGAAGAGCCACTACATAAACAACATTGTTGCCCATACATTGACGGATATGGAAATATGCATCTACTCGTACAGGCAAATGTTGCAAGAATAAGGTCGTCATGATCGTAAAAACAGTACGAGCATTAAAATTATTTTAATGACTTGAATCGTTCAAGGTGTTTGAAGTCGTTGGTGTTCGTTCGAAGTATTATAGCCTTCAAAGGAGCAGAAACTACTTAGCAAATGGCATCTATATTGAACAATATATTCTTTTCAAATGCGTATGAAACAAATCTTAAATGTAGATACTTAAATATACCTGTGTTTTATTGATTGATTATTTGATTTTAAAGATAATGTTAATACTAATTAAACATTGATTCCTACTTTTTTTAATATCTATTACCGGCGCAAATATTGTAATATAATGTTACTTTTTATATATTTTTACATTTTTACCTTTTAAAGACGGCGGTTTATTTCCTTCAGATACGAGTAAACCAGATTCCCTTTAATTGCAAAATTGAAACGTCAAGTAGATTAAAGAAAATATAACGATTCTTTATTTATTCAAACGTACAAAATAATTTAAGTAATCACTCACACACTAAAATTACGATTTAAGAACCAGCGTGTTCGAACACTCACAACAAAATCACTCTTGAGTGTCCCGGTTTGTCTACTAACCTCATACTAACATCATTTCCAAAAGCCACTATTCGGAGCTAAGATAATAGAAAGTTCTTGTCGAGAATGTTCAACCAAAGCCGTTAAAACTTAATGTCGCCATACTCTACAACTTTGTTAATAACAGCGTGTTAACAACAATGTTTGTAAAGCTATGTACATATAGACAGTTGTCAGATCTAGCAATGTGCTAGCAATATAATGACATTCAAAAATTGTTAGTAAAAGGTAAATTGTCAATCCTTTTTCTTACAACGTTGGAAGACAAACATTTTAAGTTCACACGGTGGTTAGACATTTTCTAAACATTTTTCGGACAACGTTGTAAGATCTGACAGCCATCTATACAAAGATTAAAGGCCCAACCATAATGTGCATAAACTAGCTTAAGCCAACTTAAGCAACTGTGCGAATACATGTAAAACGTATGTGACAAACCGTAATGTATTAATGAAACTTTTCGTCAAGTTTCGTCAAATGTCATTTGCTTAAGCAAAGTGCCAAACTGAACGCACTTTCCGTACGGAATCATCTGTTTTTTGATTTCATTAAAAAAAATGAAAATGCAAAATCAAGAAATAAATGAGGAATCGTCGTTCATTTTTAATTTAATTGGAAATGTGCAAAAACACAACTGCCTGTACGAGAAGAGAAGCCCCTTTTACTTTAACAGAAATGTTAAAGAAAAGTATTGGCAACAAGTAGCAGACATTTGTAGCAAAAGTGGTATGTACGTAGATGTTTGTTAGGTTTTTAGTTTTTATAATTTTCTAAATTAAAAGAACTTTTTACTGTTTGCAAATTTTCAATAAAATAAAACATCAAATAAACAAATACAGGGCTGTAATTTTTGGTTAAGTTCATGTAAGTACAGTATGGCCACCTAAAAGTCTTCTTTAATTTACTTATGCATTTGACAGACTTTTCGTTCATTGTCACTGTCAAACAGTTGCTTAAGCTAGCTTATGCACATTATGGTTAGGCCCTAATTGTTGTATGTTTATACCTGCCGTTACAAACCGTTACATTGAAATACAATTGCGTAACAATATATTTGTATACATACATATAATATAATTTATAGAGATTATTTCTTTGGCTTGGAGCTAAAAGGGCCAATGTCACTTTTTTGCTCTTTTGAGTTAATCATTGCATTAGATTTGTTTTCTTGCTCTCTTTCATTATGATAAAACAGCTAAAGTCGTACTTAACCCAGAACAGTTTCATAAATAAAATGCTGGCCGATGTCAGTATGAAAGCATCTATAAAAGTTAAAGTTAAAAAGGCCAATGTCTACCTTGGCCCTATATTTTTAAATAAATATTGGATCAATGTTGACATTGGCCCTTTCAGATTTAACTTGTATCTTTTGTATTTTTATTAATTTTTTGCTTTTTTAATTCAAAGGCTGGCAATTCTGGCGACCATTATTATTTGTTACTATGAAGAACCGTGTTTACATTCACCCTATAAGGTGAACAGTGTTAATCAATGTGTTTGAGTCAGAAATGAGTTATAGTGTTTAGATTGAATACTTTTTAGTTTTGGGAATCCCCTTTTTAGATAAAAGTGCTTATACGCAGGAAGGTTGTATATTTTATTTTTTTTTGGTTATCGCGAATACAAATTAATCTGTTAGCGGCCTTCTGGCCTGTCTCTTGTACTGTCAGAGACACTTAGGATTTTAGAAATGTGTGACATTGGCGAAAATGGTAAGTGATACATTAAAATGTCAAGCTTAAATTTAATTTAAATATACATAGCTATTTGATTGAGAACCGTTTGAAGAGAGTGCTGATGAATATGTACCGACAGACAGTAATTCGGAAGAGATTATTGAAGAATTTGATAAAAATGGTCATGTTGAAAAACAATCAAACAAATCACGAAGAGGCAGAAAAAAAGAAAACACGGATGAGACTACAAGAAAACGAAAGCGAAATCCTTCCAATTGAATCCGAAATAAAAGAAAGTCATTGAAAACTTAAGGTAGTGAATATATGTACTTCCGTATTGGGAAATAAAACGATACCTGCTAAGCAAATGAAAGAAGCGTGCACATGCAAAAACAAGTATTTTCAAAAATTCATCCCTGAGGAGCGTCAGTTTATTTTAATAAAAACTTGTTTTCCAAAAAAAGAAAAAAAAGAATTACAAAAATGGAAGTTTTAATTGAAAGATAAATTTTTTCACCTAAACAATGGCTCATGGAACCAATTAAATAATAATCCATACAAATGTCCAGTCCCAATTATCGACGCTAACCGGTCTATTGGTGTACTTTGATAGCAATGATCTTTATAACAACATAACTGAAAAATAATGCTTTTCTGATTGATATTGTTCTTGTTATGACGACCAATGTCAAAAAAAAACATGAAATAAAATCATAGATTTGTGCTAAAAGGGCCAATGTCATCTTTTATTTTTTTATTTTTGAATTTTTCAAAAAAAAAAATTTACCATCGTATTCTATCAAACATGTTATATGTCTGAGCCAAACTTGATAAGTGCAGCTTGGAATTTGTGGCAGCTGTAACTAAAACGAATTTTTTGAAAACCTTCAATTCTCAAATGTGAATATTTTGGCATTGGCCCTTTTAGCTCTAAGCCACAGATTTATTGTATTATTTATTAAAATATTTTATCTACAATGCTTTGGTGTCCATCTCACCTATAAAGTAAAGTATTCAAACACAGAATAGTGAAAACCGGTTAACAGGTTTTTTCATTTTGAAAACCGACCGATTTTGAATATTTTATATTTTCGAATTATTCGACAACCTGGTTTTATCAAACTGGTTTTGTCAAAAAATAAACACATTTTTTAACTTGTTGTACTTGATTTGCCGCTTGTTAACCTTTTGAAAATATTTTTTTATTTTGGTATCGAAAATATTGCACAGATTAATATATATAGGGTATGTTTGTTTGTTTTTTTAAATTTAAATTTGTTTAAATTGTTTATAAAAAAATAATTTTGAATAATAATAATGTTTTAAAAAATATGTCACGAACGCATATATGTACTTACATACATAAATAATTAAATTTAATAATATGCGTTTGCAATATATTTTTGTAGTAAAAATAAAGCAAAACATACATAGACTGCATATAATGAAAAATTGGGGTTTTCAGCTAAAACTGCTCGAAAACAGGTTTTCTGAAAAACTTGTTTTTTTTAATTCACTACCACTTATTGAAAACTTTTGCGCATTTTAACGAATCCTTGTAAGTCTTTATGCAGTTGTTCTTAGCGAGGACAATTGCTTGCATGGATAAATAAAATCGACCACCCTAATTAAAACGGCTATCATAAGAACCATGGCTTACTACACACAAGCACCTAAGTATAATCGGTGTATGTTCATTTGATAACGTCGATACTTCCCTGAAAAAGTAGAATCATATTGAATGGGTCAGTCACATAAGATAATTTCTCCTATATAGTTATCCTGCAATAGTTATCAAGTAAACCATACGTCCGATCATGGTGATGAGCAAACTGGGTTATGAAATGTATAGGCCATTAACCCTTAAAATAACCGAACAAATTTAATTTTCCATTCATTCATTTAATAGTATAATATAATATTGTTACGAAATTGTATTTCAATTTATCAATGTATCAACATACAGCATGTTTGTAGAAGTTTCTATTTACAAACATTCTAGACTTGCCGTCATGAACATTCTAGTATCTTAGCTCCGAACCATCTTGAAATTATGATTGGTGTATAAATAGACCAACAGGTCCAATCAAGTGAATTAGTTTATTGTGAGTCATCGTTGTGCGAAAATCAAGCGTTATGAAACCGTCATTTAAGTGTGGTGTAAAAGACAGAGTGTACATTAAAATAAATAAAGACTTGTTATGTACATATGTACATATATTTTCCTGAAACTACTTGACGCTTTCATTTTGCAATTAAAAGAAATCCGGTTTAGTTAAAGGAAATGAACCTACCGTTTTTATACCCTTCACCTTCATGAGAAGGGTATATATAAGTTTGTCATTCCGTGTGTAATTTCCACAATATAATTTTACGACCCTATAAAGAATATATATTCTGGATCCTTATAGATAGCGGAGTCGATTAAGCCATGTCCGACTGTCTATCTGTTGAAATCAATTTTCTGAAGTCCCCAGATATCTTCGGTATCCAAATCTTCAATAATTCTGTCAGACATGCTTTCTAGAAGTTTGCTATTTAAAATCAGCAAAATCGGTTTAGGCCAACCAGAGTTATGGACCAATATGTGAGACAACCTCCATAAAAATTTTATATTTTTGTTCATTTTATTGCAATATTTGGAAATATTTTGGAGATAATACCATGAAATTTTGTATATGTTATAACTATAAAAGAAGAAAGTGTGCAGTAAATAGTAGAAATCGGTCCATGATTTCTCATAGCCCCCATACAAATATATATATTCCCGAAAAATGGCTTAATGATAAATAAAAGCCTATAAAATTGGAATATCAAGACAAAATTCAGCAAAAATAAGTTTTATACAAAAGGAAATGTTTGACCATAGACCCCATATACAGTCCACTTCCAAAATTCATTTAAATATGCATAAAACAGATATAAATAACGGTAAATGGCTAAAATTTCACATAAATAATATTTATAGACAAATAAATTGTTGTACTAAATTGTATGGTGGTCGGCCCAGAATTGGTCATAGCTCCCATACAAGGACCACATCTGAAAAAGACATTTATCCCTATATATATTGTATAAATATCGGTACCGACCCAAAACTTTGCACAGATCATTTACATATTTACAAAAATCATCCCAGAAAATGTTGTTAATTTCGGTATATTTTTAACCGTCTGCCCCATATAAAGCCGTCTTCCGAAAATCACTTTAATACTCATAAATCTCTTATAAATAAGGGTACCGCCAATCCAAAATTTTACACGGATCATTTACATACATGCCTAAATCAAACTGCTGGAGAATATCGGCGTGAAATATCCTCATATGCATGAAAATAACTGTTGCAAAATTTAAGAAGATCGGCCCATAATTTGTAATAGTTGCATTATAAGAACCATTTCCAAAAAACAAACCCACAAAAATGTCTAATAAATATCGATATCGAACCAACTTTTATATGGATCAGAAATTTGAATCCAGAAATCATATTAGTATCGGTTATACGGCAATTAAGCTACAGATATCTTCGGGATCCAAATCTTCTGTCAGACATGCTTTCGAGAAGTTTGCTATTTAAAATCAGCAAAATCCGTCCATAAATACCGGAGATATGAGCAAAAATCCGAGACAACCTCTGAAAATTTCATCAAAAAACTTAGTGAATTAATATTGTTCATCAACAGATGGCGTTGATCAAACAAAGTGCTCGAAAACTTTAAGTGTGTTCTTAAACCATAATATAACTGTGTGAAAAGACAATGTGTTCATTATACATACCCTATTTTTAATTGGGTTTGTGTACATTTAAATAAATAAAAACTCGTTATACATATTTTCTTCAAACTACTTGACGTTTTTATTTTGCAATTAAAAAGAATCCGGTTTATTTAAAGGAAATAAACCACCGTTTTTAAAAGGTAAAAACGTAACAATATAATATATATATGTATATGTTATAATATACATAATTATGTATCCACAACAAAGGTGAAGGGTATATAAGATTCGTCATAGCAGCATATAGCACTCTTACTTGTTCAAAGGTAAAAACGTAACAATATGTATAAGAAATTCAAAATAAATAAAACAGCAAACAAATCTATTTGTATTGTACTTTACACTTTATTTAATTTTCGAAAGAAATCGATTAGTTATTTAGTTGTAAGACAAAGTTAAATTTAATTAAAATTATATAATTTCATAATCCTAAAGTATATTTGTGTATGTGTGTTTTTGTATATTTGTTTGGGGAAGGGAGGATATTTGTGTAATTGCATCTAGTGTTTTTAGGATTTAATTAATATTATTAAGAAGAACAGAAATAAACAAGAAAAAACTAAACAAAACGAAACTAAATTCAGTTAAAAACATGTTTCATTATTAAGATTTGTATGTTTCTAATTACGTAATTGAGGTATGATACTTAAGAGAAGAAAAGTGCCTTCAAGTCTTCACAATACAGCAGAATACAGGATTTTGAAATTGCACAAAGATGCATTGTAACAAGAAGCACATGCAACTGTAGATGGAGGTTGTGCTAATCTCTTGTCAAGTCTTAACAAAACTTTGGTAAAAAAATATTAAATATCAATGTTTAAGCGTATGATTGCACATTAACAATTGCGTTTGAACGGGATAGTAGCACCATTAGAACGACTTGTGTCGTAATTTCCATGTTAACGTTCATGTTTGACCAGCTGTATGGGAGCTCTGCCCTGTTGATTGGCCTCTGAGCCAGAGGCGGACGAGTAAAATCTTGCATCTGCATCATTTGAATCATCGTGTACATTAATTTCTTCATCTTCGGAATCGGAACCATTCACAGATACGGGCTTTGAGATGTCGTCGGTATGTTGCAAGCGCGCCTGTTTCTCATGATCTGCTGCTGACAGGGAGGCGGCTACAGCGTACTGGCGAGCCAAGCCTAAAGCAAATGCGGCCGCTGACGGAGTGTTCACCAACGAACGAAATGCACTGTGTTCTCCGCCCATAGAGAGGCCTGGGGATGTGGTAGCCGAAGACGAACTAATGGCAATAGCAGCCGCTAATTGTTGGTGTGACTCATTGCCTAAGGCGGCAAAAGATGATGCAGATATTGGCATCGTAGACGAAGGCGATGCAGTTTGGTTTTTGGATAGCTGCTGATGCTGATGGTAATGGTTGAGGAGTAAGGCAGCGGCTGCTGACTGTGGATCATGATGATGTGGATGAATGTTTGTCATGTGAGCCGGCAAGGCTGTAGAGGGCGTTGATGAGCCAGTGTGGTGACCTGAGATTAGAGGAATGTCTGAAGATGATGGTGCAGAGTGTGGTGATTGGTGTGGATTTACTGGCGGATCATTTGGACATGTCGAGGCATTGCTATTTGTACTTGGTGTGGGAGATGAAGATGTGGGATTGCTGCACGTCTCCAGGGATTGTTGGGAATAGTGAACACCAGTTGAATTGCTTGATGGACTTGAACGTCTCTTTAAAAGATTCATACGTTGGTGTCGACGCCATTTAGCTCTTCTATTTGAAAACCAGACCTATTGTCAGACATTTTAATAAAATAAAATGAAAAAAGAAACAGAAATACAAAACAATGAATATTTTTTGTAAATAGTGGAAACCGAATAGGTGCAGAAACACAAGCTTGCGGCTTTTAATGACGACTCTTTTTCTCAGAAAAAAATGCAAATTAAATGAAGCGGTGCGGCTTTTATTGTCATTTTGTATGTACATGTATAATTTATATTATTTATTTCAATATTGTTGATTTAATGACATTTTATCATTTTCGATTTTCTTGGAGTTATATTTTCTTCTTCCTTGTCATTCACAAGAAGTTGTTAAAACTAAGGGTTTTGTTCTTGAAATATAAGAAAAGCACGGCCACTCTAAGTAATGGAGAGAGTAAAAGTATGAGAGCTGTAGAGAATCCGTAATACTATGTTTACACGACGACTTGAATCACCTGCTTCACTCTCTGAATCATGTTTATGAATCATGCTGTTTACATGACCAAAAAACTTGATTCGATTTGACAGTTGTTATTAATAAACAAACAGAATAAAAAAAACAGAATTTACAATTTGTGGAAAATAATTTTTTTTAATGGACAAAAAAAAAGTGAGTGTAAATTAGTTAGCTTATTTGAAAAAAACATACATTCGTACGTATTTACTTTCTTTACTTCCCGCAACAAGAAAATAATTTGCTTTGTTTACAATAATATTAAATTTTTACAGCTAGTGCAGATAAACTTGCGATAAAAATTAGAAGGGAGTGCAATTTTTCTTGCTTCGCAAGTTGATTCAATATGAATCTACTTGATTCGCTCTTAAAATTTTGTATGGTGAAGAAAGTTGTTTCGCACATGATTGGGGTGTGAAGCATGAATAGAGAGCGAAGCATGTACCGTGGAAACGTAGCAGTGTTGCCATTTTAACACTTTTAGTGCTCGTTTCTCGAAAAGCATTTAGCATAATTTGCTTGAGAAAAAAATTTTTCTATTTTTCACTTTTGGATAAATAAAAAATAACTTTTATTAATATTTCAACTAAATTTCTTTCGGTGTGGTAAATTAATGAACACGGAAATTTTTGAATTAATATATGAAATTGTAATCTATTAAAACAAGTCCACAATTGTTATAAACAAAATTAGAAAAAACTATAATTTATATTTGTAACATTTGAAATAAAAATTGTATTGTTACATTGAAAAAATTTAGCACTTATTTTTTCTTCAGTTTTTCTTCAATTCTCTTTTGAACTTGCAATTTCATTCACACACTTCAATTCAATTATCATGCTTTTTAATTAAAATCAACATGCATAAAAGAATAAAACAAAAGGGAATAAGAAAAGTGACTAGTACCGTCAAAAATACTAGTGTGAAAGTGGACTAAGGAAAATAAAATAGATTTGAATTCGGCGCGGCTTTCTTGTGAAATTTCACTTGTCAAAAATTCATATAAATAATTAACCGCAAGCTTATGTTTCTACACTCGGTGTGGAAACCGAATTTGTTGTACATCCAAAAATTCAGTCTTAACAATCGAATTTTACAGTTTTAAGGCAAAAACACATTCTGTCGTAATTTCATGTGTACAACAGAATCATTGGATTGCCACAACGAATCTGTTTTCTCTGTGTAGACAATTTTTATTGCTATAAACTAAGATACATATATAAAAACTGCTCACCTGAACTCTAGCTTCGCTTAGAGAAGTGCGACCGGACAAACGTTCTCTTGTGCTTACGCATGGATAATGACTCTTGTCAAATTCTTTCTCCAACTCTTCCAGTTGTTCGGGTGTAAACGTTGTACGATTTCGCCGAAATTTCGGCTCATCGTCATCATCCAGATAATCAGAATCAATATGACGCGTGTCATCTGGGGACTCTAGAGTATCATGACTGCCAGAACTAGGGGAAATTGCGCGACTCGTATTCGAGTTGTTTGAATTCATAATTGATGCTGAATGACTTGCTGGTGCCATGGCCGTTAAAGTCGGTCCACCCATTGTTGGCGACCAGAAATGAGGAGGTGCTGTCGTAGATGAGGCAGCAGCCGCTGCCGCTGCGGCTGGATGCCAAGAAAATCCTGCATATGGATGAGGGGGATATAAACCATAAGCTGCTGTTCGAGCAAATTCACTTGCGACTCTTTCGGCAGCACGATTCCTTAATATGCGATTGATTGAGGATACTGATGGAGCCGTTGCATTTGTACAAACACCTGCAAAATTTGGATTGTAGCAAAATCCAAAATAGAATTTAACCATCAGAAACTGATTAAAATAAACAATTTTCAATTCGAAACCACTCCTTCGGCATAAAACTTTATCAAATTTTAAGGCGATCATTTAGTTAATTCCATCAATGGAATTAACCGCAAAGATTTGTAGGCAAAGATCGACATGCAAACAAACAAACAGGCATCCATACAAGCAGATCCATATACGAGTATATAGCATGCATGAATATTTGAGCTCATGCCACTAAAGATGCCAACTAATCAACCGCGATCAATCACAATACCAAATGAACAAATACCAATGAACTGATTAAAGACTCCGATATCCAAGAGTGTGTGTGTGTCTAAAGTGCGCATTTGTTTGGAGTGTGGGAACTACCAGCAGTACGTCTCTACATACATAACTAAACTAGTAACGTATTGTCGTACTACAAATGTGCATACGAGTACAACACATTTAATACTTTCCTTACATATTCATGGGTACGTCTGTATGTATGTATGTACTTATATACTGACGTTGTTCAGACATGTAACGTAAGTATTTATAATTTGAGGAAACTTACCTTCTGATATCAATCTTTCGCGTATTTCCCAGGCAAATATTGTTGGATTTTCGCGTTTATATTGTTCAATTTTTGAAACAACGGTTGGCGTTGCGACTTTTGGCTTGGAGCCTCCAATTAAGCCAGGTGGTCGTAAAGAACCTAAAAATAATACAAAAAAATACAAAACCATAAAACAAATTTTCTGATAAGTTTGGATTAGCAGAAATAAACCAAGATGAGAACAAAAGTTAAAAAATAAACAACAAAGGAATCCTCAACCTAAATTCATTTTATAACATTGAGAGCGCACCAATTATTATCATCACTCATTTCGTAATAACTTTATCAAATTTCCCTCTGCAATCAAAAAACAGGAGAGCATCCTTTTAATTTGCCACGCGCCAAGTGGCAGAGAACAGAGTTTCTTTTTGGCATTTATGTACACTGCAAGAAATAATTCTAACAGAACTAATTCTAAAATTAAACCTAAAACTTAACTAAACAATGTGCATCCATGAATTCAACACACATGCTGCACAAACAATTAGCATTAAGAAATGTAATCTCACTGAAATAATTATCTTATTAAATATGTATGTGTGTGTGTGTGTGTGTGTGTGTGTGTGTGTGTGAATGTAATCAATTCTCTGAACTATTTATTGATATTGTGCAATAAATTTTTCAAAAGGTGCTGTGCTCCGAATGCTCACACAATAATGCTACCAACAACCAATACGACCGTATTATTACATACAGCCAAGTTAACAAAGCAAACATTTTGATTAATAAACTGCCGGCAGTCGCACCGTGGTTGCAATAGTAAATTGCACACAAAGCGCCTCCCGTTTTCATTGTTTCGAAAGTTTCGAGTGGTGGTAGTCAAGTTTTATAATCTGTTACCTCTTCTCTTTACACAAACAAACAAATCCCAACAATGATATACAGCCAAGTCAACGAAGAATGAATGATTATAATGAGGATAATAATACAACTACTGCTTGAATCTACACATTATTTGTATACAAAACTCGTATGTATGTACATTGTGTATACTCGTGAATATCGTATGCTAAGAAAAAAACAGCAGGCGCGTATTAAGCGAAAAAAAAAACAAATGCGCCGCCTTAACCAAACTAACCAATAATTTATTAACAAGTAAGTACGTTTGCAAATACATTGTACATACATATGTATGTATGAATATATATACTATAAATATGTATACACCTAATTCTGTTTTTACACGAGTTTTTTCACGCAAATTTGTTTTAACGCGTTTCCAAATAAATATTTCATTCAGTTTTTATGCGATCTAAAAATGTATGTATTTTCACCAGAAAAACGTTGTTTGCACTGGTTTTAGAGAATTTTAAATTAAACACATAGTTGGCAGCACTAAAAATCGTCTGGTGCGAAAAACAACCGCGAAATTTCAAGGGGTAGTTATCGTGAATTACATAACAGTCTTATAAAAACTGGAAGTCAACGATTAATAACGGAATTTGTGACCAAAATCACTGAACCATCACCAGCAACTGATCATGATTTCGAAAATATTTCTAGCGACGAAAGTGATGTGTTTCGTAAACGAATGCGATTATCAGAACGTGATACTGAATAAAAAATATATGTACATATGTATATCATATTTATATAACAAAAATATTTATTTTTAAGTTTTATGGTTTTTGTGATAACTTTTCTATTGGTTTTGTTTAAATAAAATATGTTTGTGTATAAAGCAACATGAATTTGAATTATTTATGTTATTTTACATGATATTTCATACGTGGAACCAATTCCCTCATTTAATATGGATACTCTATTATCTTTTTTTACGCGAGTTTTCGAGGAACGTGTCTATCGCGTAAAAACAGAATTAGGTGTACATACATAATGTGTTTTGTTGTTTGTGTTGTTTGTGTTTAAGTAAATACAGCAGAGTGTAGCATGATAAATTGATATGGAACGTGTGATGTTGTAGTATAGAAACTCAGATCCATACATTAATACACAAGTATGATTATTATTTGTATGTACTGAATGTATCTTACCCTATTTAACATTATTTGCAACATACAATCTTACATACATACATATGTACATGTGTATGTCTATTTGTATGCAGGTATGTAATACAAACATATATTTATTGTTCCAATACTTGTTGCCAGTCTTTCGCACAAAATATGTATATGTATGTACTTAAATATTTGTAGATGTAAAATGTTAAAGTATGCATGCATACGTGTGTGGCTGTGTGACTGAATAACTACATAAATGTACGAGTATACAAATAAATTATCATGTTTGACAATTAAAATACATAAAATTTCTTATTTAACTTTTGCCACTTCCGTACAAAAGACAAGATAATTTCTTGTTTCCTTCTTCTGTTAACTTTTGTCTGATCATTTCATTTCTTTGTACTTTCTGCTTCTGTTTTGTATTTCGCTCCGGCTTTTCACATTAACCGATCAACGCTGTGATAATTCATTTATTTGTTAAGTGAAAAGAGAGGAGAAAAGTATTGGCTACTTCTTGTAATAAGAATACAAAAAAAAAAAGAAGAAAAAAACAATACACCTATTGTATGTATATGTATAACGATTGGTTAAAAGTAAAACCGGCAATTGTTATTAAATGGAGGTGACATGAGCAATATACAATCGACGCACACATCTTGTTGAAATTGAATTAAGGGTTATACATTCGCTTTTTATATTTCTATCGTGACCAGGATTATATTAATTTTCAAGTCCTAGATCCCGTCTTTCATACAAAAAGTCATTGTCTCATTGTATTTGTTGAACATGTAATGAATAAAAAAATTGTTAAGCAATTGTATGGAAGATAAAACCTTACGATTATTGAGACCTACAATTAAATTAATCTGTTAGTATTCTCATAGCATTTGGATATTTCTTCCTTCAGACTTCCAGCTGAATGCTATAGTTTTAGTTAAACCGTTAAAGTGAATGGAAACAAGTCCAAACAAGAAATATGTAATGCTGTTTTTTTAGTGTAGCATTTTGGCCGTTGCTCTGATAATGATGATCATCGCTTTGCTTTGTGGGTTTTTTTTATTTTTATATGAGTACAATCAATCACTCCAATTGCAAATGGAAAGCAATAATTTGCTTGCCATTTCATTTGAGCATCTTTTATTTCATCTGCATCTTCCGGGAATTTTATCCACTCGCTTGCTTTGGCAGATATAAATAAATAAACAAAAGTTTCGCAACTTCCGCAATAGTTCGCGACACAGTTGATTGATGGACGTGGCTATACCATTTTGGAATCCAGGATCTGCACAAAATCTTAAATATAGTCGAATTTTATCAATGTTGCTGAGAGCACCACCACGTGTTTCTTCTGACTCAGCAAAAAAATAATTAACCAACCAGCAGATGCTACTATCATCAAACCTATGTATTTAACATTTTATTATTAATTATAAAACAATAATAATTAAGAATACAAACCTGTATAGTTTTTTATCCTTACTTGATAAATTTGTTTTACGCTTTTAGAAAAGAAAGCAAAAGCTTGTTTTTATGCATATGGAAATGAGCACAAGCTCATCTAACTTACTTCAAACTGAGCAAGACAAGATGAAACGTGAGCAGTGAGTAAAAGCAAATACATAAAATTTTATTATGCATACGACAAGTACCTTTTACTCAAAAAATCGAGTCTGAGCTTAAGCTCACGTTTTATGCATCAGGCCCATTGTAACACCTAATGCAATTGAACTGCAGTCAGGCCCCCATAGGGCTAATTGGGCTGCAGCTCAGGGGCGCCAAATATACGAGGGTGCCAAATAACCAAGACGATACAATTTTGATTTCTTTTTTTATCAATTAAAAAAAAATAATATTTACTTTATATTTAACTCAATTTTTTTTAAATAGTCATGTTGTTTCTTGAAAACCTACCTAAATAAAAGTGAAGAAATGGAAAAATGCGTAATAGAACTGTTAGAAAAATATAGAATTGATTTGAAAGATTGTAGGGGGCCATCTTACGATAATTGCCTTTAATATGTCAGGAATTTATAGAGGACTTCAGGCACGAATAAAGTCAACAAATAATTTAGCTATTTATGTACCATGTGCAACCCATTCTCTGAATTTGATTGGTGAGTGTGCTACGAAATTATTTTGTTTCATCCAAAGTATATATAATTTTTTTTCTGCTTTAACTAATCGTTGGGAAATATTGAAACGTCGCTTATCTGTGAAATGTAAGACGCCAAGAACACTGAGCAACACTCGATGGTCAGCACGTGCTGAATCAGTTTATGCTTTAGTTGTCGGATATGAATACTTTAAGCATGCTCTCAATGATATATCTACAGATTTAACACAGAAATGTTCCATTAGAATTGAAGCAGAAGGTTTGGAAAAACAGTTTAATTCTCTCGCAACTGGTTTTATGCTTTTATTTTGGAATGATATTCTGAAACTATCAGAAAGTTTAAATTAATATTGAAACAGTAGTCAAATTACACATATCTTTCGAAGCATATATTGAAGAACGTCGCAATATAGATTCATTTGACAATTACAAAAAGAAAGGAGGAGAGCTATCAGGATGTTTTGAATTTAAAACAGTAAGAATTGTTAAACGAAAAAAGCAGTTTGATGAAGGGGCATCAGCCGACACACAATTTGATAAAAATAGTAATTTTCGTATAAATATTTTGTATGTTATTATTGATAAACTTTTGGCAGAAATAAAAAAAAACGGAAGACTGCATATGATCACATTGCCACAAAATTTGGAGTTTTAATGAATTTAAAAAGTTTAGATGAAAAAGCAACTATTTTATATAAAGACTATTCAGATGATCTTGAAATTGGTCTAATCGAGGAATGTTTACATTTTAAACATGTAAATTTAATATCCGACAAATTAACAACGGCATTATCCAAATCTGAGCAAATTGAATCGCAAGTTGAATCCACTTTTATCAATATATATATATTAAAGTATCGTCTGCACAAATTGTAGTGGAGAAAGATCGTTTTCAACTCTTAAACGATAAAAAGATCATTTGAGATCAGCTTTAGGACAACACAAAATAAATATTTTTTTATTTTTTAAACTCAGTTTGTCAGGATATTCTCTAAGAAAATAAATACTTCACAGAGTTTTCGCTATCAAAATATTTTATCACATTCATTAATGATATGACGATCGTTTCGTGGATTTTCTAAACAAAACACTTTCAAAATATTTCTATTGTTAAGGTATTATTGCAAAAAAAAAAAAAAAAAAAACTCCGTGGTTTTCACTGCAGTATTGACACACATTCCTAAGAAATTTGATTTCATTCGGTGAAAGTCTGTGAGATATTTTATTTAATTCATAAAGAAAAACTGAGTTTTTAATAGTTTTTATTATATCAAATTATAATAAGAAAATAATTTGGCCGAGAACAAAGAATAAATAAATTCTTATTTAAAGGTCGAACAAATTTTATTTATTTTTTAAATATAAGAGTTAAACAAACATCGTTTAATTTAGTTAAAGTTAAGTTATCAAAAATTTTATTTACACATGTTTATAGGTAAAACGTTTTGTAGAATTTGCTTTTGTGTGAACACACATGTATTTAAGTTTTAAATTAAAGAATATTTAAAAAAATAAAATGAAATTTTTTATAATAAAACTTTGTATAAAAGGGCGCCAAATTTTACTTAGCCCAGGGCGCTCACATTTGTTAATACGGCCCTGACTACATATCTTACAAATTAAAATCATAATGGGTTTTGCAAAGATGGTTCGAGTTTAATTTCTTTCCTTTTAATGATCAATTTATGACTGTGATAGTAAAAAATATTTACTAATTCATCGAAAACGAATCGAATTTTCGTAGAAGGCAGACGTGTTTTGCTCAAATAATAAAAAATTATTATAAAAAAAATTTCTTTTTGAAACTTAAGAACTAAAAAAAAAGTTTTCAATTAATAATTTTGTCCTTAAATATGGATAAAACTCTTGTACCAATTAGTAATCAAATTAAAAAACCACCAGATTAAGCTTGAAATTCTTCATCAACTGTTACTAGCTGTAATTCGGCTCAAAATGATGGATTTTCAAAGCCACCCAATAAAAGTCAATATGTATTTTAATAATGGCCCTGGGTCTTCCTCAGATGTTCAAAATTCAAAATCCTCTAATCCACATCAATATACTGTCAATGGATCTAGCTCAATTCAACTATTACAAAAGGATAATAATAGAAAAATGGTCACAAACTTGGATGAAGATTTACAATCAGACAATTTTAGTCAACAATCTCATTGCATTTCTCAAGATGAAGATTTTGATATGGCGAAATCCTCAGGTGATGAAATTGATTATGAAGTAGTTAAAAATAAAAAATACAAAAGGAATTCCAAAGGCGATTTAAAAATAGATTTATCTAAATTATGTTCTGTTGATATTATTAGTACCCCTTGCTCTAATCAAAATAGGTTTTCAATTTTAGAAAATTTGAATCTTTAGGCAAATGAAATTAATAATGTAAAAAAAAAAATCCGGTGACGAAAAACAACAAATTTTGTCCACCTATTTTTCTATATGGATTTAACATTAAATCGTTAGTTGAACAATTAAAAGCAAAGGAACTTGAATTTAAAATAATTAATAAAAGTAATTTAAAAAGTAAACTTTACTTAAAAGATGTTTCGGCACAATCTGAGATGAGTCATATTTGTTTACTCCTTCGGAATTAAGACGTCAATCCTTAGTACTACGAGATCTTTATTATGATACGAATGGTTCAGATTTTGAAACTGATTTAAACAAATTGGTACCTGATACAGTTCAATCTGTCTCTAAACTCACAACAGCTTTTTCAAAAAAAAATAATAATTTAGAAACAGGACTTTTTTTAATTACTCTTAAGGAGGGTAAACTAGTATTCGCTTTATTTTAAATCAGATAATAACATGTGAAACCCCTAAAAAGAATCAAAAAGTTGAACAATGTTATCGATGCCAGAATTGGGGTCATATGTCAAAGAATTGTAATCGTTCTTTTGCATGTGTCAAGTGCTCTTCAAATCATGAACCTGGAAAATGTTCGTTTGCCCATGATTCTAAAGTCAACCATTTTGTTCCAATTGCCAAAGTTATGGTCATCCGGCTAGTTGGCGTGGTTGTCCTTCTTTTAACAAATATTTAGATCTAAAGAAGAAAATCTCAGATAAAACTAAAGAAAAAATAAATCAAGTTTCCAAGAATGTTTTTGTAGCTATAAATTCGAGTTGTATAGATCCCAGTCGATCTTTTGCAAGTCATTTTAGTAATGACTCTCAAAACAAGCATAATATTGTAATTATTATTTTATTTTTTTTTTATTGCCTTTAATTATTTATTGAATCTACATATATGAAATGACAATAAGTATTCAAATCTTAATACTAAAAAGAAAATAATAAGCCCAGCCAGTGCTAGACAAAAATATTATGATACTAAAAAAATTTCACATCAACTGATCCAGTCATCAGTTAAAGCAAGGGCATCCCTCCTTCTCAACCGATTGTGGCCACTAGAGTTAAGGATGTCTCGAGCAACTGGGTTTGGATGGTGTTCAAGTTTGCTGACGTACTTTGACGCATATTTTGTAAATTCGACTTTTACTAATGGCACGCCTAGATCTTTGTGGATTCGAGAATTTTTAACATACCATGGAGCTGCAGTAATAATACGTAGAATTTTATTTTGACCCCTTTGAATTTTTTCAATGTTGGATGCTGAGGCAGTACCCCATAATTGAATTCCATAGCACCAGATTGGCTTAAGTATTGCATTGTACAACAAAAGTTTGCAATCCAATTTCAATGTAGAGTTTCTGCCGATTAACCAATTAAGTTGCACTGCTTTTAATCTCATTTGTGTAAGTTTCGCTTCAATATGAGACTTCCAAGTTAAACGGCGGTCAAGGTGAATGCCGAGGTATTTGACTTCATTATGTTGAGGAATAATTTGATGATTTATTTTGATGAACGAGCAAGTTTCTTTTCGCAATGTGAAAGTGATATGAATACATTTCTGTTCATTTACCCTGATTTTCCAAAGCTCTAGCCAATTCTCTAGCTTATAACATAATTCTGCAAATTCTGTGATGCAACTTGGTGGTCCTTATGGACGCTGATAAAGGCTGTATCGTCTGCAAAAGTTGACGTATGGATTTTAGGGTCTGACGGCATGTCGGAGGCATATATCAAATATAAAGTAGGACCCAGTATGCTACCCTGTGGCACACCTGATTCAATTGGCTAAGCGGTACTTAAAAAATCACCTTCTTTGATTTTAAATTTGCGACCGTATAAATAACTTTCCATGAGTTTATGGGTGTTAGCAGGCAGATATAATTTAAGTTTGTGCATTAAACCGTCATGCCAAACTTTGTCGAACGCTTGGGACACATCAATGAGAAGGGCGGAGCAGTATTTTTTATCTTCAAACGACCCTCTTATCACATTTACCAATCTGTGTGTTTGTTCGATGGTACTGTGTTTAGCTCTGAAGCCGAATTGATTATTTGGAATACATTAAGTGTCATTAAGAATTGGAGTCAACTTAGTCATTAACAATTTTTCGAACAGTTTAGAAATTGTCGGCAGTAGACTAATTGGCCTATATGACTCCACTTTGGTGTTGTCCTTTCCTGACTTAGGAATCATAATGATCATAGACACCTTCCAATCTGCAGGATAGTATTCTAGGCGTAAAATAGCGTTGAAGATAAAGAGGATAATTCTTCTAGCTACACGAGGTAACTCCACAAGCATTTTATTGCTGTAGCCTTTCTAAGGTTCAGAGTACCAATAGCTCTTTGGACATCACGAAGGCTTAGTCTTAGAGGTACAGGAGGTCTTATAACAAGTGGAGGCAAATCAGATGCATTATTTAAGTTGTTTGTAGTAAACACATTTCTCAAATGGTTAACAAATAATGTCCCTTTCTCGGAATCATTTCTAGCCCAGTCACCAGTCGGATTTCGCAAAGCTTGAACAAAGGTCCCCTCGCACATAAACAAATTTATAATATTTTAGGCTCTAAACGTAGAACAACAATTGGAAATTTATCAGTTAATTGTTTATTTATTGATGATGAGAATGATAAATTGACTGCACTAAAAAATCATTTTTCGGATGTACATGTAGTGGCAGTGTATTAGCAAGAGATATTTCGGAAATTGATAACTTTTTAGCTTCTTTAAATAATAATAATGTTTTATTTGATTTTGATAACAGTTTTTCTGGTCTGAATAATGAAAATTGCACTCGACTTATAAATTTAAATGACATTGTGTCTCAAACTAAAGAATTGAACAATAAGAAATCAGCTGGAATCGATGAAATATCGAGTTTTATAATAAAAAATTTCCTGGTGAAGCTTTTGAATTTTTAATTATAATTTTCAATAATTGCTTGAATAATGCCTATTTTCCTGATACATAGTTTAAAAATTTCAAAAATTTTTTCCAATTAAAAAGAAAACTAACTCTTGTGGCATTAATAATCTAAGATATATTTCTTTATTATCAAATTTGAGAAATGTTTCGTGCAAAAATGGATTTTGGTTTAAATGAAAGCTACATATACAAATACCAAACTTGCAATTCGGTTTCAAAAAATGTCACTCTACTGTGGACGCTCTTTGCTCTATCGGCAAATATTTGCCGAAAAAGACGTAATCACTAAATAAAATATATTTGAATTCGTTTATTTATTTAAAAAAAAATTTGTTTATTAGAACTAGGAACAACAAATATTTAGTTCTATTTTATTTGATAATGTTTGATCTTGCAAAACTCTTGTAAGAGTAAAGAACGTCAGACAAATTGGTGCTAAAACAAGTGGTTACGCTTTTTGGAGTAAATAATTGCCAAGTGTGATCGTACCTTAAGTGTATTGATTTTTTCAAACTTGCATGTGGCAACGGGGGGTAAAGTAAGCTCTACGTTTACTTTGCCGTTTACGAAACTTATTCTAACGGTTACACACTCCCTTACACAAGACATGATTTTTGTATAGTGAGTTTCCACTAGAAAGCGGATTGTAACACAATACAAAAATCATGTAAAAGTATTAGAACATGAAAATTAACTGCGACAACTGAATTTCTGGGGGGTTACTGAAGTATTGCTAAAACAAAGACTAAAAATAAAAGTAGCTTCATACAGAATTGTAACACAACTAGAAGATCGAATAAAAGCTTAAACTTTTTCAGATATTTTTATTATAAACAGTTAATAATATGTAATAGACACTAAATATTACCCAATTTTATGTTTTTATTGAGCTAAATCCATGCATTAAAAATTTTCAAGATAATCTCCATTTAATATTATCCCAACCAGTGTGACCAGATGCCAAAAAGTTGAAAATAATGCTAAAATATGCTAAAATACTTTAATTTCTTTAAATACTTTTCAGCAATTTGAGGTACTCGTGATTAAAAAATAAACTTTTTATATAAATAATACAACTTTGAACTCAAGTCTTCAAATTATAAAATAAAAGTAAACTTTTTAGTTTTTTTAATAATTGAATTAAATAGTAAATTAACTGACAATCAATTTCATCAGGCATGTGATGGAAATCGAAAGCGAAAACGAATGAGTTTTAGAAGTCAATTTTTTCGTAATATTTCTGTATTGGAAAACTTTTATCACATAAAATATAAAGATATTGGGCCACTAAAGAGAATCTTAAAACAAAAATTTTAAAAATTAGATTATAAATGCATTAAAATGTATTTCCAAAACTGATTCGTTTTCGATTTCGATTTCCATCACATGCCTGAATAACATGTAATTAAAGGAAATGAAAGTACATGCTACAATTTAGCTCAAATCCAAAGTCGTACATTTTTAATAATATCATTAAAAAAAATACCGGTAGTATTTCATAAGAAGACCTTTGCTTTAATAACCATCACTAACTTGCTGTAGGCGAGCATTCCACAGCTTTACAAAAAAATGGGGGTGCTATTTTTCAATTTCTCTGCAAAAATTCGCTTTAGAATTGGTTTTCACGAAATATGTTTGTTTTTTATGATGACATCAAGATAATTCCAGAATTTTTCGATTGATGGGGTTAATGTAGGGATTTTGTGTGATGTCTCCATAACATGCGGATAATTATACAACAACCATGAGCTCGGATTATCATTTTAATCCACACCGAATATAAAGGAGAGATTTCATGATGTTTCAAATTTCTTGATATTTAAAATCATTCCACTTAGTACACGGTCAACTTTGAATAACTAAATGTCAAAATTAAATCTTCATTACAAAAGATGACTTTGACGTTCATAGACTTGTATCCAAAATTCTATAGTCTAGGTTTAATTTTCCCACTCATATGAAGTTAATTTTTGCCATTGTAGACCAAGAGTTGTAAAGTCATCTGTTGATAAATTTGTCATTTATTCTTAAAATGTTCATATAATTTTTCCTTTTCTTATTTTTAAGTTATTTTTAACAGAAAATATATTATATTTTTAAAATTTTAAAAAGCTAGAAAATGCTAAATACACCTAAATCGTAATAAAATAAGCTAAATTTAGTCACAAAAATGCTAAAATGGTTACTCTGATTCCAAACCTACTAAATATCTTATGTATGTATATTTATACATGCATAACATTTTGGTGACCATTTTGAGCGTTAAATAATTAATAACATGTATGTGCATATGTATGTTTAAACTTACCCAAGAGCTTCGATACCGCACCCTGTTGTGTCAGCATATGTTGCGCTATATCGTATCCCCGCAAGCCACTGAAACGTGAAAGTTCAAGTATTCGTTGCTGGGATACCAGCGCACTGAGAGTGGTTGGTGATGGTTGACTATTAGCTCCGCCCGCAAATAATGCAGTCCCTGGTGGCATTTGTCCAGAAGCGACTAAACCCACTGAAAATACAAACAATAATGAATGAAATACTTAATTATTGTATTCAAAATGTACTAACCGTGTATTGTGAAAGAAAATTGAAATGAAAACGCTACTTAAATAAATACATACCTAAATACATACATATGTACAAATGCATAAGTAAATTTTTTATTAACAATTTTTGAGGTCTCTCATTGATTAACCACCCCAAAGAATATACCTACATAATTCATTAATATTCCAATAAATTAGTTTTTTTTATTCAAATGAACGATTGTACATACCATACATACATATGTATAAGTACACATAGATACATACTCGTATGTATACATAGATCGTACCGCTATTTTGGGTGTGTACCTAACTGTGTTTAAGAGAACTTATTCATTTATTTACTTACTTAATTTCTTATTTGTAATGAAATGGTTTTAATAAAAGTAATAATATCATTAAAGACAATATACGAATATGTATGTGTGAATTTCGTATGTATGAGTACATACATATATACATACATATGTATTTAGTTCAGAATTAATTAATTAATTCATTTGAAATTCACATTTTAAAAACTTGAATAAACGTTCTCTATTAGTCGTTATGTACCACCGCAGCACCTTAATTACCAAATTTAAAATAATGACAAGAACACACACAAAGTTTATAAAATGTGGGATTTTAAATTTCAACCCTATTTTTGATATTAACTCTCGTACAATGAACTTGTATCACTGGCAAAATTATAATTATGTTTCCCTAATGTTATCATTGTTATAAATTGCTGATAATACTGCTTTCCTAAGCATTCATGAAAGCATCTCGCTGCCTACAAAATCATATACCTGAATTAGAAAACTGGTTAAAGCAATTGAAGAAAAATATTTTAGATGTTTATATCAATAATCAAGCAATTACACAACAATCCGAATAAATACCTCAGTATGCACCTCGATCGTCTCCTTACATGGAAAGCCCAGGCTTAAGTCGGTTTTAGTGACTTTTTTCAAATCACTATCAAAATTGTATCACTAATAGAATTTATATTCTGATTGTAATAAAAAAAATTGGGGCGGTCACGCCTATTTTCGAGTGGGCGGTGCTTCAAAATTTGTAATATATTTAGCTATATCTTGAAAACTACATTTTTTATAAGACGATATATATATCAAATAATTAAAGACCTTTCCAACGATATGTAACATGGACCTAGGGTAGCCAGATTTGAAATACGGAAAAACAGTACATCTTATACAAAAAACAGTACATTTTATTTTTTTATTCATGTTATAACATTTTTGTAATATTAATTTAATAAGTTAAAAATACTCAAAAATATGAGATCATAACATATATTATGAACGTTTTTGAAGAAGGTACATAGAAAATACAATTTAAATAACAAATTGTATCTTTTATATCATCAAAGTCCTTTTCGATTACAATATTTTTGCCATGGTGTAATTATACAAGGTGAGTGCAAATCGACAACAAATACAACACAAAACAGAAACAACATTCATTTTGTTGGTGTAAAATAATGTACTACTGTCAAAAAAACTTGAAAAAATATTACTTTTGACAAAAGTAAATTGTAAACAAAGTCAGTCAGCTGTGCTACTGCACTCACCTTGTATAGTTACACCATGATTTTTGCTTTGCTTGTAATACAAAGATTTAAATTTATTAATTTTTGTAAATCAATCTGTATATGTATTAATTTACATTACAAAGTGAACTTTAAATTTAATGTCAACTCCATTTTACTCCTTTTTCAATATTTTTTAGTAAGAATAAAGCTAGATTTACACGATTGAAATTTTCTTCAAAATTGCTCTTCAAAATGCTTCAAACTCGTGTAAACAGCAAAATTTCTTCAAAATTTGTTTATTTAATAACTATTGAATAAATAAACTTAATAACTATTAAATAAATAAACTTTGACGAATTTTTGCTGTTTACACGAGCTTGAAGCATTTTGAAGAGCGATTGTGAAAAAAATTTCAATCGTGTAAGTCTAGCTTAATGCTGTTCCAAATTACATGGTGTAGAAATTTATTATTTAAAAATCAAGAAGTATCATTTATTGAAAAAAATCCAAGTAACATTTTATCTTAACCCCCTATAACATGACTACATTAAAATTAAATGTGCCATCAGCTTTTCGAAAAATGTATTTATATACGTTGTATAAACAACGATATATTTATGAAATCCAATTTGTTTTTTTAATATTTTTCATGTTAATCTACAATGTTTAATGGTTAGAAATGCCTTTAGAACAATGATGTCCATTTCATGAAACAATTGTTGTTGTATTCATTTCATATGGACAAACAAATTTTATTGGACACCAATGCTTCAGAGCCATTAATTAACACTGATCTCCTAATCAACTTTAAAGTAGATTAAACCCCGATAAATAAATCCTTTTTTTAATAAAGCAATACACTAAACAAAAAATTTTTTTATCAATTTTTTTTTTAAATTTTAATATAAATAAGCTTTTAACGAAAAAACAGTACAAAAAACAGTACAACGTGTAAAAAACTGTACATTTGCGTACTGTTTTGAGTCTTTTGCATAAAACAGTACATTTGAAAAAAAAACAGTACGCGTACTGCTAAAAACAGTACGTCTGGCACCCCTACATGGACCACCTATTGATGAATTTCGCAAAATTATTTTTTGATCCGAAATTTTTTTAAAAAATTAAAAAAATCCGGGAAAAAGGTCTATATGAGTAAGTAGATAAATTACAATATTTTCAAGTCAAGAAATTAAGCTTTAATTTAAAGTATAACATGACCATGTAGGTAATATGAATCCGAAGATATTAAAGAAAGATTATGACATTTCACCATAAAAATATACAATCTGTACTATGCGAAGCCGGTGGTCTGTATACCATGGAGGAGAAAATCCTTCCGCCCGGCCGTAGGCCGGCAATACAGGGAATTTGTACAATGCGAAGCCGGTATTCTGTATACCATAGAGGAAAAAAATCCTATCCCGCATACAAAATTTTGATAAAATGTAATTTTTTAATTTTTCAGAGCTTATAATTCTATGATTATAGTACCTACAGACACATATGATACCCTACATTAAAGCTTAATGTCTTGGCTATTTATATTAATAAACTAAAATAACACTTATATAGACATTTTTTTAATTTTTTAGATATTAAAGAAAATATTCGGGTCAAATCATGATATATATCGTTAGAAAGGTATTTAAGGTACCTTTAATTTAATGTATTACAAATTATCAGAAACCCAGTAGTTCCCGAGATATAGGCCTATACATTTTCAACTTTAAGGACCCGCCCCCTCGAAAATAGGCGTGACCGCCAACAAATTTTTTTTTTGCTGTCATCTCCTCTAAAAGCCCTATTTGATGAAATTTTTCTTTTTTTTTTGAGCAAAGTCCCTAAAACCGACATGTTCCTAATCTATATATATAAAATACAATGTTTGTATGTTTGTCCTCTATAGACACTAAAACTATCCAACCGATTAGGTTTACGGCTATATATATATTTCAAGTGGGCGTGGCCCCTCCCACATAAATTGAATAGCATCATATATCTTGACTATTGTAATAGCAAGAGTTTTGAAACATTGCAGTATCGCATATGTTACTGATTTGAATAATCAGCAAAAAAAAAAATGGGCGAGATCAGACCAGTGGGCGTGGCAGAGCACAAAGTCAAAAATCAAAAATAAAACTATTGACTGTAGCTTAACTATGTGATTTTATTTGCTGACACAGTAAGCCACAGCAATTCACTTTAAAAAATTTGCTGCTGCTTAAAACTTACAGTTTTTGAATTTTTCTTTTATGCTTATGCTGAGCTAAAAACTGTGAACGCTTGTAGTGCTGAAGTTAAGCAAGTCTTATTTTCGTTGTAGTGCTTGCTTGTGTTACAGTTCTCTTTGTTCCCAGCATACCATTTTAGGAGCGCTCCGAAAAAGGAGTCAGAAAAGAGTCCAACAAAAGAGCATTTTCAGAGCGAAAGAAAAATTTGCTTGTTACTGTCCTGAGTCGGCACGCAGTATGACTCAGAAATTCCACTTAATTATGTGTGTACCAAAGCGGTGTTGTCCTGTTATTTGTGCTTTGACAAAAAAAAACAAAGCTGTACCACACAAGAATGATAAAAACAAGATTACACAGAGCCCAAGAAAAACCTCATAAAAGACTCTTTTCTGACATTATCTAAGAGCTCTTTAAGAGCCCAAAAAACCCTCATAAAAGACTCTTTTCTGACATTATCTAAGAGCTCTTTCTGACGGACCATTTTCGAATGTAATGACCCTCTTTTCTGAAGGTTTTCGGAGCAATTATGATTGTTTTTTGGGCTCATAAAGAGCGTTAACGCTCCGAAAAAGGTGTCAGAAAAGACTCTTTTCGAACTCATATGGCTTGCTGGGTTGTGTCGTATATATGTATGTATGTGTTTTTTTATTTGTGTTTTTTTTTTTATATTGTGCACACTTTGTACACATTTTTACTGAAGGTAGGAATTGTTACATGAAAATTATTATTAAAAATTTCGAACCTGGGTTGTTGGTTGAATTTACATATGTTTCGAGAAACACCACTTTCTCTCATCAGAATTCTTTGCGTTCTAACCCTTTGCACCACTGCGGCGCCCGCTAGCCTACGGTCAAACATCAATCCTTTAACCAGTATAACTGGTGGTTCGCAATTTGCTGTAATTATCATTTTTCATTTATTTTACATGTTGCCTCCTTTTTTTCTTCAGTTTTTTTTTTTTGTATTCATGCCGAGACTTCGTCTCGAAAACCTGAATACATTTTTATTTATTTTTTATTAAAAAAAGAACCGGTATAAAATGTTATTCTTAAAAAAATAGATTTATTGTGAAAACCTCAAAAAAAAACATAGACGCGATATTATACCAAAGAAAGGGAACTTAAATATTGTAAATAGCTTAATCAAGATGAAGCGACGAAGCGTTCTTTTTGCATTTCTTGTAAACAGCTCCTGATAAATCAAAATAATCATCTAAAGCGACATGAAAGCACAAAAAAACATTAAAGAAGCGTCTGAAAATACAAAAAAGCAACTACTATACTTTTTGCCGAAGAGAAACAGCAACTTTCGTTAAAGAGTTACAATTGCAGAAATGAAACTAGTGCTACGCGGGATTAGCAAAAACCAATCATTTAAGTCTATGGAAGGTTATTAAAAAGTTTGCGACTTTTATTTTTCAAAACGACTTTTTTTAAAAAAAAAACGACCTTTTGAGCGACTTTTTGAAAATTATCAACGGTAACGCTTTTTTGATCGTATTTTTAAAACGGATTTAAAATTTTTCCAAATGGTAAATATAAGACAGCCCGACAAAATGAAAAATTTTTTTTGATGCCTTAGAATTCTTAGTCAGTTTGTATGTATGCATTGGGCTTCAATGCCTATAATTCACTTTTTTTGTATCAGCTCTAGTTTTCGAGATATTAATTTTTCAAGAAAAATACGTAGTTACGCGATTTATAGTAACGAAACGGAAACGGTTCTTCTATTCAGTAAAAATAAAAAACCGAAATTCAGAGATATCACTCAACTTCGGCTGGAAAAATGTTTTATACATTTTTTTATTTATTTTTTTTTAATTTAAAAAATAGAGAATACCACAAATTTTCCATTAGTTTGCTTCAGGCATATAGGAAAATATGTCACGCTAATAGCAAGCTATATCTTGTTAAAATCCATTTGCAACTGTGGGTTTTGTTCGAAATAAAGTAACTCTATATGATTAAAATAAAACACGTTATACATACGACAGTACGCAGGGGTATGTGGTACTTTTTGTAAAACACCAAGATGTAGTTTCAAAAGATGTACGCAAAACTATTGCGTCCAATAGTTTTATTCAAAAATATTGCTTCCACATTAACTAGAAATGTTGCATTTTATGCAGGATATTCCTGCCTATATGCCTATAGAAAACTTTTGTTATTATCTCTATTTTTAATGCATTTTTAAAAAACCAAAAAAAAAATATTTAAATAGTATTTTGTCGGTATATATTCGGCTATATCTCCAAAACTATTGAGTGGAGTAAATACTATGTTAGGGCAAAATGAAGGTAAAATTGTACCTAAATTTTGATTTATTCTTTTCACTAAGAAGGTTAAACTCTCCTTCAGCTGCGTTACTCAAAAGCGTAAACTATATAATTTAAAAAAAAAATAGTATACATATCTCGAAAACTAGAGTTGATCCAAAAAGGGAGTTAGAGGAATTGGAGCCCTATATAAAATGTAAGGCACCATATTTCGTGTTGGGCTATGTAATAATTGTTTCTTTTAAATATTCCCATAATATTTGTTGGTGTGACATTTCAATGAAGCTTTTTTTTTGCGCCGCGGCGGTCGCGTAAAATGTTGATGTCATTTAGAATTAAGCTTCATAAAAATACAAAATTTATGTATTTATTTAAATTAAAAGGGATCCCCGTTCAAAACATACATATAAAATTTTGTGGAGCTGAACGCAAATTTTAAGCATCTTACGGTCTCTATACAACTCTATTTTGTAGCAGTTTTATTTACATCATGAACGTGGAACTTAACTAAAAGTTTAAATAACCGTTTAGATGTGAAATATATGAAAGTGAAGCCCTGAATTAAGTAGCATTTGTCATTTTAATATTTAAGGATGTTTACATTGTTATTAAAGGATTTGCAAACTTCTTTTTTTCGGTTTAATGCCAGCAGTTTTTATTGTCTTTTATATATTTTTTTTAAGTATTATAGAAACTTGAAAATTGTGCAATAAATATTTTGTATTCAAATTGATAAAACATTAAATATTTCATTCGGCCATTTTGACCAATATCCTGAATTTCGCGTAATTAAGAAATGTTACAGAAAAATTTAAAAAAAATTAAGTGAACAAATATTTTCAGTTACCAACTTAATTGGCAGCAATAACAAATATTCGAAAGTAAAAATCAAATTAACCCCTAGCCCACGATGTCGAACGATAACGTTCGCTTAGATAAGATTTAAGACACAAACTTTGTATCGTATCTATTTTTTTACTCAATCAAGTTTGTGTCTTAAGTCTTATCTAAGCGAACGTTATCGTTCGACATCGTGGACCAGAGGGTAAATGTAAATATACTCATAGAAGACTTTCAAATATTAATCTCTATAATAGATAATTTTATAAAATATAAATTTTATATAAAGATTCGATTAGCCTTGCTGACTTTTTGTAAGGCTCGTTTATGAAAAGATTCGCTTAATTTTTAAATTGTCAACTTGCAAGCACTATCGACTGTTTTTTTACTTTTTAGATCATTTAAAAGTGGCCAAATAGGCAAAACAATCGATGGTTAATTCAATATGTTTTGCTTCTATTTATACGCTTCACCACCATAAGTGGTGAAGAATAAGTTTGTCATTCCGTGTGTAACACTGAGAAATATTCATCCGAGACCCAACAAAGTATATATACTCTTGATTCTTATGGAATTCTAAGTCGATTGAGCTATGTCCGTCTGTATGCCTGTGTAAAACACCCTCACGTTCAAAAGACACAACCAAAATCAATAGAGTTTACAAAAACCTGTTTACAATTCTCCTAAGCAGTTTTGTATTGAAAATCAGCAAAATCAATTAACTAAAACAAGAGTTATGGGCCTAAATGCGCCTACTCACCACCAGAGGCGCTGCAATGCTGCACTAAAACAAACATAATGCGCAATTACAGAGTTGTGATATAAAGCTTTCTTTTACTTTCACCACATTTACTTCTTCAATATTTACCCTTTCCAAAAGAAAGTAAGGCAGGCATACTAATTGCCTGAGTGTTACTTCTCTTTATAAAAAAAAAAATGTGAGACAACCTCCATTAAAATTATATATTTTAAATATTTTTCTTGCCATTTTTTTAAATATATTGCAAAAATTTTGTACACGTTATTTTTATGAAAAAAAGAAGAAAGTGTGAGGAAAATAGTAAGAATCGGTCCATGATTTATCATAGCCCCCATACAAATTTCTTCCCTGAAACATGACTTAATGATAAATACTTGATAAATAAGTGTCATGTAAAAAAAATCGCAAAACGAAATGTTGTTTTGTTCGGCCCATGTTTGACCATAGACCCCATATAAAGTCCACATCTAAAGTTCACTTAAATACTTACAAATCTGTTAACAGGTTAAAATTCGAAAAATTTTACATAGATCATTTACATATACACAAAAATCATATTACAGAAATTTGTGAATTTCGGTCCATATTTGACCGAAAATTACTTCAACGCTCATAAAGCTCGTATTAATAACGAAACCGATCCAAAATTTTACTCGGAACATTTAAATTTATGCCAAAATCAAACTGCAGGATTTTGAAATATCGGTCCATATTTGACCATATTCCCAATATAAGGTCCACTTTCGTAATTCACGTTAATACTAGTATGTATCTCAAATGTACTAATATTTTATTGAAATTCAACGTGGGATATCCTCATATGTACAAAAATCTCTTCCGAAATTTAAGAAGATCGGCCCATGTTTTGTAATTGCTGAAATATACGTACCACTTCCGAAAAACAAGTTAACACTCAAGAATGTCTTATAAATATCGATATCAAATGAAGATTTTGTACAGATCACAAATTGTAATTCAGATATCACACTAATATCGGTCGATATTTTGTAATAGCTCCTAAATTAAGTCCATTTCCGAGCATAACAACCAACCATACAACTCTTGTAAATATCGTTATTGAGATGAACCAAATCACATTTAACGCTGTATCTTATAAAATTAATTACTTTAAAATTCACTTTTAACCCGGCAAAACATTTGTCACACAGTTATCTACAGGGTGGGCCAACTTGGACTGACTGATTTGAAATGCTTATAACTTTTGCATTTTTAATACTCAATTGAACATCTCCAGAACATCGCTACGACGTATTCTAAAAGTTGATCTGAAGATGTTTCCATATAAAATTCAATTGGCTCAAGAATTATTGCCGAGGGATGCACCACAACGGCTACAATATGCCAATAGAGTGCAAATCATTCAGTCAAACTTGGCCCACCCTGTAGCTTCTATAGTTTAAAAAAATACTTGAATACTTTAGCTGCGATAAAAACTGCTGGACATTGAAATAAAAAATTAAAGTTTTGCAGTTCCTTAAATACGTATTAAAAATAAAATAACAAATGGGCTCAACTTACAACAATTAACAGTTTTTAAAATATTCAACAAAAAACAAAACTGACCATAAAATGTTTGCCATATTTGTGATCAGCGTGCCAAGAATATATTTGAGGAGGTACCCTTCGCGGCTGTACAGTTGTATATATTACAATATACATACGTTTACATATACTTTTGAATTGTATGGTGTAGTAGTCATTGAAAAATTTGTAATGGGAAATCATCACCAAGTTTTTGCAGGAGCTATGTAGTAATTTAAAATAAGATAGGATTAATAATATGCATATGTATGTATGTACATGTGAAGAAAGTGAGTGACTCATTATATATGGTACATGCATATGTATGTACGTACGAATACATATGTACAAATATTTAAAAATTAAATTCAATTAAGTATTACATATTTAATCTTATTGTTATTTACAATAAAATTATTAAAAAATGATTAAACATAAACACAGGTCTTTTGAAAGACTTTGATCGTATTCGACAGTAATTAACTTCTAATTGACAGCTTGCATTTTTATGAAAGTTTTATTTTAATTATTTAACACTTGTTATTTGTCTACAAAACACGTTTAAGTTTTAGTTTAGCCAGCCAGCTACTAACATATCTACACACACAATAACAATTAAACAAATATAGGTAAAGTAACATGTATGATGGATGGTTCATTTAGTTATTTACATAGATATCTTTTTTCCATCTGTTATAGTATGTATGTATGGATTTTTAAATATTGTAATTAAAGCTCATTTATAAAAATATAATACAGAGAATTGTTTTGTAATTAGTGGGGCGTCTTTAGAAACCTTAATTTCATGACATAATCATACCAAATAATTTTTGTATTAGTTTCTGTCACGTGCAGTAGTATTTAAATTTAAATAATTTCTGTGTCAACATTTAATAACATAAGTATCAGTATTTTCCGTTCTAAATTTATTCATATTATGCCATTATCACGTGAACACAAATCTGAAATTACCCAATGCGCTTTTTGCTGAACAAATACACAAATGTACATTAAACGAAATTTACGATTTAATGTTATACATATGTACATTGTACATACATATATATGTACCAGGGATACCAATCCCGAAATCCCGATTTGACAAATCCGGGCATTTTTCGGGATTAATAAATCACGAAAATTAGTATTTGTGTAAAAGATCCAGTGAAGTATAATCGTTTTTTTTTTTTTTTTTTTTTGACATACACAAATAAAACATCTTCACTTAGCATATATATCACAATGCCTTTTTCGCATTTTAATAAGAGTCTAATGCCAGATTCCACATTAAATCAGTAATTGAAAACTAATCAGAAACATTTCAAAATTATTTACAAAGAACAATTTAAATTTTACAAAAGTTTGTTAAAGATATAAAAGTGAAAGAATAAAAATTAATTTTGGATTACCAAACTCGAACGTTGATTGCCAAAATTAATGTAAAATCCCCCCACAACACCTTTTAATGTCTGTAATGATATGGAATAGGATATACTCGTATGTATTTATGTATGTATGTATAATTATATGTTTCGTAGGGTGAAAAATGCAATACAATGCATACAATAGTTAATATGTCAACAGTTTTACAAACAAGCATTAATTGTGAGCGATGTTTTTCCTTAGCGTCATATACGAGTACGAGTATTGGTAACAAAATTAAATCAAGATTCTGTTTACTTTAGATGCCCTAATATTTTTAATAAGCTTCTTTAAGATCGACCGATAATTTCTATTGCTTTTAAATTAATATAGAAATTAAAGTCGAAAGCATTTTATTCTTGTCAATCCATGATGTTATTATGTTTTTAAATTATTAATGGTTACTAAACGTTTAGTAAATTTAAAATTTATAGCTATGAGGACAGAAAATGTTTGTTTTCAAACATATTTACATATTTATATTTAATAAAAGTTACTTTTTAGTGAAATAAATAGTTTTTATTATTAATAAACCAATTTGTTTTAATAAGAAACAAAAATCCCGAAATCCACAAAAATCCCGGGATTTGCAAATCCACTCCTGTTTGGCATCTCTAGTACATATATAGAAAAATAAATAAATAAATAACTGTACGGGGAAAAGTTGGTAGTCAAACTGAATTCAAAGTATTGGAGTATGACATGTATGTAGGCTTTGGGGTCTAGAAATTTCCGGGAAAAATTTAAAATTAACGTAGTTTTAAAATTTTTTAGCTCAAAATGAGCATTTTTTAAATGTTTAACGTAGTTAAATTTTAATAATAAATTATTATTGACGTAAATATACTACATACTAATATAAAAAACCAGCAAGAATTAAGTTTTTGAACAGCAAATTTTAAACTTAAATAACTTAAAATCTATTTTGCGATTAGCGATTATTGATTTTTAAATTTTCGTTTATGTATTGGGTGTGCAGCTTAAAAATGCGATCGCGATCTTTTTCATTTCTCATCTTTCTGGCAACATATGTATGGATTCCACTGGCCGCATACTCTGGATATTTTTAGTGAACCATGTTGCTCACAAACTTATTTGTTAAGTATTAACTAAATGCAATTTTCATTCCAGTTTTCCCGGAAAATCCCAAACCCTGATGAGATGTGATTTGAACTTTTCTTTTAATATAAAATTTAACAAAACCACTGTGCATACACTTTTACATTTCTATTTTAGAAACATATAAACACTTTTTTATTACAAATGAAATGTCTACAGTATTAACGACATCAAATGTTTAAGAAAAATTCAAGTAGGTTTTAACAAACTTTCAACTCACCAAATTGATGTGATGCTGATTTCGGAAACACAGCAATTTTAATAAAAACCCGAATTAAACACTACTTAATGAGTGATCTTTGTGAAGATTATCTTCAACATTCTAGGCATCTAGACTGCTTACTCCGAAAGGTCGTATTTTGCATGATACAATTTTAAAAATGGAATTGAATATGATTTCGAGCGGAAAACCTACTTACTGACCTACAGAAGATATCAGATGTGAAATGAGAAATGATTGGTTAAAATTATCATAAGATCACTCACCTACAATTATTACTACATCGAGCCCATGAGAAATTGTAACCCCGACTGGTAATTTAGCGATGACAGGCAAAAGGCAAATAACGATTACATTCTTATCAATTTAAATAATAATCTTAAACTGGCTGCTTAACTTGATAAACAAATCAGTTATAATGACTAATCAGTTATATGTAATGGAATTTATTCTACAGATGTCGAACGGCTCTTAAATGAAAAATTCGAAGAGAGTGACACAGAGAGAGTGGTAATTGCACAGATCGCTACAACTTAAATCTAAGCTAAAATATTGCATATAAGACTTGAAGAATTCTTAGAATATTGGAAAACTGAATCTCTACATTAATATTTAGAAAATCTGGATGCAACTCCGCAATTGGATTACTCGTAATGGCGAGCCACTAAAAGTCTCAAAAGCTATCTTAAATCCAATCTTATGTAAACCCCCCTTACGAAATTTAAGTGTTGGTTGGGTAAGAAATGGGAATATAATTGTTAATAGTTAAAAAAAAGGATTTAACCCAAATACATTAATTGAAACAATTGGCTTGCCACCAGTCATACACCATTTAGGAGCAGATGTCCTACGTTTTGAGATTCGAGACTTCGATTAGAATATTGTCAATTTAAACTCTAAGAAAGTACCTAGAATTGACAAAATCAGTAACAAAATGCTTATGGAGCTACCCCAGATAGCAATAAAAATAATTGTTCTTATTTTTAACCTTAAATATTATCCATCAGAATGGAAGATTTGCCTGGTCACTATGATACCTAAGCCGGGAAAGATCATACAAAGGTAAAATCATATAGACCCATCAGCCTATTGTCGAATATATCAAAGCTATTCGAGAAAAACAAATTATACCCAATCTTAAGTGAAAACAATTGTATTCCAATTCATCAATTTGGATTTAGAAAAAAACATTTGAAGAAAAAAAATTTTGTTCTGCTCTTTTTATCGACATTTCTCAAGCGTTTGATAAAGTGTGGCATGATGGTCTAATATACAAGTTGAAACTAATGGCGTTTTCTTTTCTGGCAAAAATGTTACACGTTTTTCCCATTTCGCATCTTTTTTAATTTGTTTGTGTTCTTTTCTGAAAAAATGCCAACACTGTTATAGTGTAGTGTGTTCTTTTCTATTAATGTCACACTATAAATTAAAAAAATGGTGCACCTTTCACACTCTGTATTTTTAGAGGGGGAGAATCGCACGATAAAACAGCTAACCAGTGATGCCAACTTTTGAGACTCAAAACGCGTAAACATTTTTGAAAAAAGGGCTAAATGAAAAAAAATTCATATAAAACCACATCCAATTTTCTTTTTGTTTCGCGTTTTGAGTTACTAAAATCCGGCTAAAGCTAGCCTGAAAAGGGCTAAGTTGACATCGCTGCAGCGATGAGTGACTAAAATCCGGCTAAAGCTAGCCTGAAAAGGGCTAAGTTGACATCGCTGCAGCTGACATTTGTTTTGTTTGTGTTAAGAACCAAAAAAAAATTTTCAAAATGGAAAATATTACTACTTTTTTATGTGCTGAAAAAATTTTGGATGACTTGTTGGATTCATCTTCATCATCTGATGATGAAAAAATATTTTATATGATTATGGAAAGAAATCCACAATCGCGAGTGAAAGGCTTTGTAGAGAACGTAATTAATGAATACTCTGAAGTTGATGTATGTCAAATTGCATAGGACAATATCTCCTACTTCTTATATATGTAATGTATGTTTATATATATATAATTTTTATAGTTTAAGAAGAATTTGCGTATTAGTCGGGAAGGTATCAATGGTCTTTTTAATAAATATTCATTGTCTTATTTCAAGCGATCTTACCAGGGAGCTATCTGCTTCTTCTTTTTTAACAAAAAAAAAACGAAAAACAGCTGTACATGAAAAAAAGTGTTACACTGTTGTAATTTTATGTTCTATTCTGACCATTAAAAATGCGACATCTTTAAAATGTGGGGTAAACATTATAAAAATGTACATAATAAAGGTGTAACATTTTATTTCAGAAAAGAAAACACCATAAATTTACCCGTAAACACACATAAGTTATTGGAAAGCTACTTAACATTTAAGCTTAAATAAAGAGATTTCTTATTGGCAGAAACTCTAAGCTAAGTTTAGATTGGAAACTCCTATATGGTGATATGGAATACAGCTATGGGGAACAGTCTCAGCTTCAAATGTAGACAGAATTCAAAGACGCCAAAACAAATTGCTACGAATGATCACAATTGTCCCCTGATATATAAAAAATTCGAATATCCATAAAGACCTAAATGTGCCTTTGGTAAAAACAGAGATCTAGAAATTTGCATAAAAATTCTTAAAAAAGCTTGAAGTACACCCAAACCCATTAGCCCTCAAAATATTAAATAATAGTGGCTATATTCGACTAAGAAGAAGGGATACAGCGAATCTAAGCCAAAGATATAAGATTTAAAATACTTATTGTTAGTTCGTTTTAATGAAGATACAATAAATAAATAAAATTAAAAAAAATAAAATCGGCTGTGAATTTTATATACCCACAACATTCGTACCCCTAGTTACCCCTAGTTTGCTTCTACATTTCTTACCAACAGGCCAAATCATGGCACATACTTGGTGACGGGTATATTATTTATTATTTATATACCTACTCAATCAAAATATCAAGAGGTTGGTTAAACTGTGATAACGAAGGAAAAGTGTAAAAATACTAAATAAGTGTGTCGTAAGAGGAAGAGGTAATTTTTTTGAAAACTTGATCAAAAAGATAATAAAAAATATTGCAAATAAACTTATTATTTTTTCAGTCAGTAACGCACAAAATTACAACTTACAAGGCCAGATATAGCAATTTTAAATTCTCATTTATTATCAAAAACTAAATTGGCAACAGATATTTATTTGCTTTTACTTTTTGATAAATATTAATCTAGGAGTATTTTAAATCAAATACAAAACATTTTAATATATTTCAATGAAGAAAAAAAAATTCCAAACAGTACTGGTAAGGAGGATACCGAAAACCTTCAGAAAAGAGGGTCCTTACATTCGAAAATGGTCCGTCAGAAAGAGCTCTTAGATAATGCCAGAAAAAAGTATTTTATAAGGGTTTTTTTAAGCTCTGTGTAATCTTGTTTTTATCATTCTTGTATGGTACAGCTATGTTTTCTTATTTTTTTTTTGTCAAAGCACAAATAACAGGACAACACCGCTTTGGTACACACATAATTAAGTGGAATTTCTGAGTCATACTGCGTGCCGACTCAGGACAGTAACAAGCAAATTTTTCTTTCGCTCTGAAAATGCTCTTTTGTTGGTTTCTTTTCTGACTCCTTTTTCGGAGCGCTCCTAGAATGGTATGCTGGGAGCCTACTATGTACGAGTAGGTACATATTTATGTATGTATGTAGATATGTATTCAAAAATAAATATGTACATAAAAGTTTTGATGAATTATGTTTAAAGTTAACGTTGGTTATTAAAAAATATAAACATTTTTTGGATTAATAAAAAATATATTTTAACAAAACCGTATTAAAAACAGACGTTTATATGTATGTAAGTTAAATGTTGTGCTGTCATTTAATATCAAGAAGTATGGACAAAAAATTTGTTAACAATGTCTTATTTACTGTAGTGATGGCAAATTCTACTACTTTCCATTACTCAATAATATTCAATACTTTTCATTTGGGTACTCAATACTACTCGATACTTTTAACGGATTTTTTGAAAATGTAACGCATAGTTTTTATCTGCAAATTGAAGTAGTTTCTTCAAAAATAAAAATAGATCTTCAACTATTATTGGTTTTGTATTTCTTTTTTATTAAATAAAAAAAAATTTAACGTTAACAACAAATTAAGAAATAATAGACAGCTTTATTTCGGCGGTTGGATTAATTTTTAGCTTACAGATTGTTGTCTTTTTATACAGTGATTTATTTTTATGCACTATTTTACCCACTGAACTTGATTAAAAATACAACTCAGAAAGTATCGAGTAACTACTTTTGAGTATTGAGTATCCAAAAAAAATGGCAAATACTCGGTACCCATTACTCAATACTTTGCCAGCACTAATTTACTGGTATATGCTAATTTAAAAAAAATCAAACTAAAAATATTAAGGGCTTAGATATGAATTTGTCAAAAAATATGTACATAAGTAAGACAAAAGAAATTTAATTGTTTCAGGTGGGGGATTAAAAATATTCTGTTAAGAAAAGTTCATATGGTATCTACATATGTAGTCGGCTAGATACTGTAGTTTTCAATCGAAAAAAGTTTTGGAAGAAAAATACTGAATAGGTATCTCTGAAATTTATATTTTTTCCATATAAAATTTCTTAATAAGATCGTAAATCTCATATAAAATATAAATGGGAGGAATTTAATTTGCCGAAGCAATTGTAAACGTATTTAAGAATACCGTCGGAAAAATGATAAATGAAATGCTTGAACTTACCGTTGGCGTGTAGAGGTGGCATCGGGCCGACGCTACCGGGTGTTGGGTTATTGAGCGTTGGAATTCGTGGAGGATCCATTTTCCAGTGTGATGGTATATTAAAACTGGTTGGTGCAATAGATCCAAATTCTCGATTGATTCCCGGTTCAATCAACATGACAATTTATTAATCGCTTTATTCAAAGCACAATTATTATTTGTTTGTATTTTTCTTGTACCTACTTTATTGAACTTTTAATTTTTTTTAGCTACTACTACTATAATAACTTTTTCTTCTTAAATATAGATATATAGGTACGTATGTACATAGGATAATATTTTTTTACTTTAACTTGAATATTTTTATTGATTCAAACTTTAAATTAACAATAGCAAAGTATTTGTCAATTTGATTCGAAGTTATGCACATTTAATTCTACTTTAATCATCATCTTTAACATTGTTAAATTCTGCGATTTATAATTCAACACACTTTTGTTGGGACAAACGCGTTTGGTAATGAATTCACTTGTTGTGGCACTATAGTGACACTAACGTTTGATGCGATTCATATAATTATGTAGGTATCTATTTTATTAATATTTTTTTTTATTTGTTTTATCTTTGTTGTTCCTGTTTTAAGTGTATATTTTATTATTGTTGCAGTAGTTCTTGTTTCTCCGTATTATTTCTTTTTAATCTCATTGAAGCGCAATCACGACCCAAACACGAAACCAACAGTTATCATACTGAGACATTTACTCCGTTTGAGTTTAACAGAAGTCACTTGTGATTACTGCTTATGTGAGCTTTTTTTTCAGTCGTCGCTAACTTGTTCCAGATACGAAAAACTGACATAGTGTTTTGTTCGTAATGTGTTTGTTGTACACGTTTAACTACCTTTTCACGATTGAGTGAATTGAAATGCTCATTCACTCATTTTGAAAACATCACTGCACACACACACGTGCAAATACGCAAGAAAACAATTTCAAAACGTACAAACTCATAGACACAACAACTAAACTACATAATTCGTTCGACCAGTTCCCCATTCATTTTCTCTCTCCATGCTTTTTGATACCTATATTTTTGTTGCTGTTTTACACATTTGCGATTCTCTCACAAACGAACTCACTCTCTAGCATGCCTTCAATAATGGCGGCCATAGCAACGGTTTTTACTTCCCCTGCATCTTGGAATTGGTGATTGATTGACAATCCAATCATTAGTGACTGTGATAGTAGGTGCAAAAGAGACGGCTGAACACTGCACATTCGCCTTCTGTCTCCCTCTCCTGACTCAACGGGATATGAATGATAAAACCAAATATCAGCCCTTCCCACAAACGACAGCAATTATCGTTTTAAATATCTCGTCGAGTAGGCAGTGCTAGTTGCACATGCTTGCGTTTTTGAATGCCAACAATTCCCTAATATGTACCCACAATACGTTCATTCATTCACACATTGTGTGCACGAGTCCAAAAGTACCAACACTATAATACAGTGTTTGCTTTAGTTTTACTTTATTTTATTTGGCACTTAGTAGACTTTGGTCGGCGTAAACAAATGACTGAATAACTTGGTCTCACCTTTTTGCTCGCTCATACTTGCATAAGATTCCATTGACACATCACACATAGATACACACATACAGGAATAGATACATACATATGTATGTATAGGTATGTATGTACAATTATTTAGTTTATAATTGAGTGTTGTACCTATGTGCATAAGTATGTACATCAGCTTCTAATCGAATCGAAAACACTTTATGCGATTTCAACTGAACGTCGTCTGTGGGTTTGGTATTTTTACATACTTGATAGCGTTATGGGTTCTGGGAGTGTGTATTTGAGATTTTGTGGAATGGAAGATAAGTAGATACATACATATTTTTTGTGTTGTTTAGTTCAATTTTTTGTATTGATGCGCACAATTTGAATTGTAATTAATGTTACGCGGAGTTGTAAAATTGTTTGTACTTGCACAAGAATCCACAGAGCACTTATAAACAGAAGCAAGAAGTAGATAATTTTGATTACCTATGTAGTTGCACAAATTTGTTTACATACGCGTGCACTTACAGCTGCGGTCATTATAATAGCAGTACAAATTTCATGTCAATTTGTAAAAGCTGTTTGGGTGTTTTTTTTTTGTTAAAAAAAAAAAAACAAACACTAAACAACATTGCTTAGGAAATCAACTACATACCTACAATTTATATATGCAATGGTTTCTACATTGGTAAATATAGTTAATCAAACCTATTTTGATCGTTCTCACACTTATTTTAATTGACAACCGAACGAATTATGTACATGTATGTATGAATGTATGTATGTACCTATGTATGTACACAATATTTGTTTGTTGTTGAGTACCTATGAAAAATATAAGAACAAATAAATAAATAATAAATGAACTCCTTGTTTTTGATTATACATTGGTTTTTAAGGATTCTCATTGATACTAACCTGATTTTTTAATGCAATACACATCATAAATACAGTGTATCACAAAACTATTTTGCCTGCTCATTTTTAGGAGAAATTTGTTTTTCATTCATAGGTACATTAAATTGTAAACATCGAAAAAAATTAATTTTACAATTTTTAACAGATTTGTGTAAAATATGAAACTCAAAAAAAAACTTTAAAAATATTAATTTTTATTTATTTAATGCTGCGTTTAATTAATATGCATCATAACACAAAAGTATTTTGCTTTTTTAATTCCTGTAAATTTTTTGAGTTTCTTAAGGTAAGTTATACCTATTTGATAGCGAGTTGTTTTATTGTATTTGACCAAGTCTCTGATAGGTGTATATACTACATCTTGGTCCAGGTTTTACTCATATGGGTTCGTGGATATGGAGACATAATAAACAACTTTTCCTTTTCCACAATCTTATCTTTTCAGACATAAAAAACCCAGTTATATGGACCCAAGTAAGCTGTGTACTGTTACGGCCGCCTGTTAACCTAACCTAATGAATAAAAGATAAAAAAATCTTAAGTGAGCTGAAGTGATTTACAAAATATAGAGGTGAATGTTTCCGCTTAAAAACGAAAGCATCAAAACCAACAGACTGTCAGTTCTACGGTTCTACGAAATTGCGATCAAACTATGCGTCGCAATTTTAATGACAATTTGATACAAATTTACATTTAAAATACAATCCAAGGAATCAATAAAATGAATAGATTTCAATAATAAAATTTCAGAATATTTATAAATTCCAACTAATTTAGAAATATAGCTTCATATTTAATAAAAATATACACATTTATCCTTGTACAAATCACTACAAATTAAGACAAAGTCTTTATTGAAAGAATTATGAGGTTCGGCTAAAGTTGTGTAAGAAACTTGTAAAGAAATTTTTGACAAAAAGTGATAAATATGGAAAATAATTTATCACTTTGGTTATGCAAATTTAAGAATTGCTCCTTTCTTCGCCATATAGGTATTTCTTTTGGATCTGAGTAATCAATTCTATGTTTTTTATATTATAACTGAGCCACAGTAAAGATAAATTAAAAAAAATTGTTAAATAAAAGTTTACAAAACTTATAATAGGAGTATCCTATTTGATATCATATCTTTTATGATTCCTAAGGTACGGTCACACTTGTCAAATATTTGCCGAAAAAGAGGTAATCACTAAATAAAATATAATTGAAATCGTTTATTTATTTAAAAAAAACTTCATTTATTTAGGACAAGACATAACAAGTATTTAGTTTTATTTTATTTGATGCTGTTTGATCTTGCAAAATTCTCGTAAGAATAAACAATGTCAAACAAATTTGTGCTAAAACAAGTGGTTACTTTTTTTTTTAGTGAATATTTGTCATATGTGATGGTAAAATACTTAATATGCATATTACATTACGAGTATTGTTAATAACTTTAAAACAACAACATTGCTCCAATAGTTTTTTGATTTATTATTATGTTGGTTTTTTATTGTTCCCGATTTTTAAGAGTTCTTATTAAAAATTTTTTTTTACTTCTTGGATAATAAAACAGAACATTTCCTAAATTTTTAAAAGCTCTTCTGTGTGTGTTTTGAATTTAGAATTCGAACTAAAAGAAAATGTTGAAAAAATTGTTTCTGGTTAGGAATAGTTGCACATTAGGGAGCGATGAATTTGAAAATCCGGATGTTTTGTTCAAAGCTAACCAATGATTCTTGTAATCACTCTCAACAAATATTTGATCGTAGTGCGTAACATTGTTGACTTTTTCGACCCATTCTAATGTACATAAATACATACATACTTATGTTCAATCAAGAAAAAAAAGCTACAAAAAATGTGTTGAAATCATTATACATGCCTGAAAAATTGTAACAAAATTTGGAGATAAATATTTAGCTTTTTACAAAAGTTCAGCTGGCACCCGAGAAAAGTGCAGTTCTAGCTAGTTCTTATAATGTCAATATGACACCACTACGTCATACATATGTATTTGTACTTATTTGTGTATGTAAGTAAGTATAGTTATTGTATTATTACTTAATATATACTTACCCAGCCAGCATTTACATATAAAAATAAGCGTTTACATTCAAATGTAAGCAAAACACTTATAAAACGCTACTGTGACCTTTAGAAAAGACATCAAAGCAAGGGTTTTATAATCGAAAAGCATCCAACTTTATAAGCGTTAAAAAGGCGATTGCAAAACATGTTTTTCAAGTAATTTAATTACACGTTTTGAAAATGCTTAAAAAACACGTATTTTTAATGAAATTAGTAAGCGTTTTAAACATTTACTTTGTTTTGGATATGTTTTTTTATTGATACATTTAAAAATAATTTTTAATATTAAATTTTTTTTATTAATAGAAAAATATTAAATTAAAATATAAAAATAGTAACTTAATTGTTGTTTCATTTAAAAAATCATTATTTTAGTTTACTTCGTACTGGAAATATGACTTAGAGGCAAACACAAAGAAAGCAAAAGTTTCTGCAATAGAATTCAAATATGAATATAAAAATGTAACTAGAAACCTATTAAACGTATTTCACTTACGACGAATGGCAGTGGTGCACTTCTTATCTAATACTATGTTTCTACGGTACATGCTTCGGTCTCTATTCATGCTTCACACCCCAATCATGTGCGAAACAACTTGCTTCACCATACAAAATTTTGAGAGCAAATCAAGTAGATTCATATTGAATCTACTTGCGAAGCACGAAAAATTGCACTCTTCTCTAATTTTTATCGCAAGTTTATCTGCACTAGCTGTAAAAATTTAAAAACATGATTCAGAAGGCGAAGCAGGTGATTCAAGTCGTCATGGAAACATAGTATAAAGTTCTTCGTCAGGAAAAGCTCTCAGCAACGTTGTCAGTCATAATCTTCTGCCACGCTTTCGTAACAAATTTTCTCGAAAGTATCAAACGCACTTAATTTAACAACTTTAACAACAATTTAACACTATTTATTAACACAACTTATTAGCACAATTTTTAAAAGCGAGAATGGCACGTTTTGCTTAAATTTATGAAACACTTGCATTTGCAAGCAAATTATCAAAAACTCTTATTTATGCAAGCTTGCTACAATCTTAATTTACAAAAAGCTTGTCAATATGTTTATTGGGTAAATATGAGTAACATACACACATAACAAATAACTAAATGTAGAATGTGTTCAAACAAAACATAATTGAAAATTACACGAAATATACTTGGAATCCAAATATTAAGTACACGCACACAACATATGACCTCACGACAATGTTTATCCCTGCCAACATTTTCTATCGAAAATGGGACTAAAACATAAAACGAATGTATTGTATGTCAAAAACTCGTCAGATATGTTTGCCCATAATGGGCAGAGTACATATATTGCATTTGTGCTGATATATGCAACGCCCACAAATATTGGTCCAACACCTGCCTCAAAGTATATCGATCGAGTCATGGCTGTCCATGTAAAGCTTGTGCGCAGAGTACAGATCGCAATTTTGAAGATATTTCGATAAAATTTGGTACGTGATATTTGTTCGGCCCAAGGATGGATGGGATTGAAATTGGGGTTTACCGATCATGAATGTTTGAAATATGCAAGTATCCACACAAATTTCATCAAAAATGAGTGGTAAATGAAGCCAATCTACAAAATTTGTGCAGATTGTTCCATAATTACTCGTAGCTTCCATATAAGGCCACTTCCGAAAATCACTTTAAAGTTTCTTATATACAGAAATAATGACACGTAAATTTATAATGGTCGGTCCATAATTAGTCCTCTTCGTAATTCACTTTAACCTCTATAAATCTTTTACACGTATTTATATCGAGATAAAGTTTAACACATACAATATTTATATTCACAGACATCATGACAATAAATTTCTGGATGATCGGTCCACAACAGGTTATATATCCCATATAAAGCCCATTTCTGAGAAAGTCTTTTATACATATACTGGGTGTAGGGTATTATATGGTCGGGCTTGACCGAATATACTTTCTTACTTGTTTTAAATATATTGCAGATAGTACCATGAAATTGTGTATACGTTAAAAGAAGAAAGTGTGAGAAAAATTGTATGAATAGGTCCATGATTTCTCATAGCTCCATACAAAAATCTTCCCGAAATATTGCTCAATTATACATAAATGCCAATAAAATTGGAATATCAATACAAAATTAAGCAGGAATAAGTTTATATATGTACATCATATAAAGTCCACTTTCAAAATGCACTTAAATACGTATAAAACAGATATAAATAATGTTAAACGGCTAAAATTTGACATAAATAATCTTTATAGGCAAATAAATTGTTGTACTAAATTTTATGGTTGTCGGCACATAATTGGTCATAGCTCCCATATAAGGACCACATCAGAAAAAACCATTTATCTTAATCTCTTATAAATATAGGTACCGATCCAAAATCTTACACGGATCATTTGCATGCATGCCAAAATAAAACTGCTAGATTTTGAGAATATCGGTTCATATTTGACTATATCCTGTAAGGTTTTCAAAACAGCTTTTCGTTTTGTAGACACAGTTTTGCCATTTTAGAACATATGGCCTATAGTATATTTTTTTTGACCGGGAAAAGATATTGGTTCCAAACTGTGTCTGTGTATAATTGGAAATTTTTCTGTTTAAGTAATAAAGAACATTTGAGGTTATTTTAAACCAGACCAATGTTTTAAAGTTTTAATTTTCAAATGCCTTTAATTTGAATATTATATCAATAAGATGAAAAACGAGAAAATGGCAAATGATTGTTAAATTACATGTCAAAAAAACTATTTTCAAGCCCAAAAGCTTGGACCATTTTCAAAACAACTATGCCTCTTGTTTATAATGAACTAAAACTGGTACTTAAATGTTATTTTTTTAAAATAGTGAAATGCTTCAGATCAAGAACTTTTAGAATTTTCCCCAAATCAATTTTGCAAGCAATTGGTAACTTTACAGCTTAAGCTTTTCATTTAGAAAATTCTTTTATATCTAATTCCATTAAATATCCGAGTGTTTTTAAACTGTGTATTGGTTTGTTTAAAGCTTCCTTCAATAAGGTGTTTATTTTTAAAAGAATACCAGTCGAAATCCGAATTTTGGTTTAGTCATATTTTAGTAAAAATGTTGAATATTAAGATTTGTAGCAGAAATGTGTCCACTCTAAATTTCAACAATTGAACGTATGTATCAGAGAACAGAAAGAGACCATTCACATTTGCTAACCATTCGCAAATTCATTGCTTTTGCATTACTTTTACTCGACAATAATAAAAATGTGCATTGCTGTTTGTTTACTCATTCCTTATTACTGTTTGCTATTTTACATTCCATTTTTGTTATGCGGTTATACATCAAGCAACGAAATAATTCAATGCCACAGGAAAAAACTAAAAACATTCACACCATTCGACCAGTATTCGTTGCTTTCAGTGAATGAAAATATAAAGAAAGAGCAAAAACAATACAAAACCTAATGAGAATAAATATTTTTTGGTTGTTGCTTTATGTGTGATATTTTTTGTTAGTATGTACAAATTATACAATCAGCATTGAAACCATTCATACCAATCGTTAACCATTCGTACCAATCGTTAAGTATTCGTTGCTTTTGGGAGTATACGTTTACATTTGTACAAGACATGCAATGCAAGCATCATTTTTCGTTACACTTCGTTTTATGAATAATGACAGTATTGCTTTACGGAATTGATTTATGTTGTCAACATGAGGTTCGTTTTTTGTGATTGTATTCAAAATCTAAAATTAACCAATCAATCCGTTCTCTGGTATGTATGCACATATGTCCTGGATCTCAGTAACACTCTTTTTCATGAAAAAGAATGCATTTCATAGATATTTTTCAGGAATTAAGTGGAATGTCGGAAAATATTTAGAATAACTTAATGCAATTGAAAAGCTTATTAGAAAGATCTTAAACTAAAAAAGGCTTGGATATGAAATAAATAAAACGAAAATTGTATAATATACATAATTTACAGCTGAAACTAATATTAATACACCCCAGAAAAATGAGAATTGGTTGAAGAAACCACATTTGCTAAGATTTGTGAAAGAATGACATGGAATTGTGTAGTCGCACGCACTTTGATAATATTAACTTAAAATTGTTCCACCTGTTTAATTAATATGAATTAATATTGCTTTTGGAATTTTTTTTAAAGGAAAATTTCATTTGCAATATTAATCAGACGTGGTTGCCTATAAGGAAAAAGCCTTTTTCAGTGTTTTTCTTCAATTTATATTTCATAATCCGAAATATACATTTTAGTCATCAAAAAGTGACTTTTATACAAACACATACAAACTATTTTTATACCCTTCACCATCATAGTGGGGAGGGTATATATAATTTGTACTGATGTATACTGATCGAGTGACAATCACTTTTTGAGTCTACAAAACGATGTCCAACCCTCCGTCCGTTCATCTGGCTAGCTGTCCATGTAAAGCTTGTGTGCAGAGTACAGATCGCAATTTTGAAGACATTTCGATAAAATTTAGTATACGATTTTTGTTCGGCCCAAAGACGGTTGGGATTGAATTTGGTTGTATTCGGTACATTATTTCATCTAGCCCCCATAAATGTTTGATTTATTCACGTATGTAATCAACACCACAAATAAGTTGTATAATCACATTATTTTCGGAAACCGATTTCAAGATCATAACTCTCTTAAAATGTTTGGTATAAAAATAATATTCAACACAAATATGTTTCATCTATACACATATTCGGCCTAATTTTATGATGATCGGTCTATAATTAGTCGTAGCTGCCATATAAGAGCTGACATTGCTCTTGAGAGAGCAAAACTCCAGCAAAACTCCAGCAAACTAGTAAATGATTTAATTTCATTAACTGGCGAAAATCAATGTAATATCAATGAAACCAAAATTCAGGTTAATCATGAAAATGAGTATCGTAAAATTGTAACTGAGTTTGAAATGCGTAAAAAAAGTTTCTATACCTATCAACTTTAAGATAGATAAACATTAAAAATCGTGAAAACAAAGCCGCCAACCACTTTTTCGGTTGGAATTGGAGCCTGGTGATGTTAAACTAAAGAAAGGAGAAACACATCCAATTTATGATCTGAGGTATTTATTGCACCGAAGAATAACAGCAGAAGAACCACACAAACGATCTAGCCTCGTACAGTGATTAAACTGCCAAGAATATGGTCATACAAGATCATATTGTAATTTGCCACCAGTTGGTGTTCCATGTGGTGTTTTATGAGGCTATATAAAAATCCTTGTACAATCGGTTAATCATTTTACAAATTCTATGAGTAACATGACTCTAATAGAATGTGATTTAGAGCGGAAAACCTACTTACTGGCCTACTGACCCACAGAAGATACCGGAGGTAATTAATTTTGGAGAGATAAAAATATCCCGAGAATATCGTTAGAATTATCATCAAATAATTTATTTATTTATTTATTGATTCCATTTCCTGTACAACAAGACTGAGTCTTATACTTATAGCACAGGAACGTATTACGTTACAAAACAAACTTGATGCAAGTAAATATAACAATATTGAGATAAAGTTAAAGTTAAATAAAAAGAAATTATAAATTAAAATAAAAATTATAAATTATTATTTAAAAAAATTTAAAAAAATTGTTTGAAACTATTAGAATTGCTGTTTAGTTATTGACTTTGTGGAAGATTGTTCCAAAGACGAGCGGCATGCACATAAAACTGTCATTCAGATACAAGTAAATTATGTCGAGGTATTACAATATTCCGGTTTCGTGGCGATTGAAAAAAAAACGTATTTTATCGAATATATATGTATGTAGGTGTTTGAAAGTTGATTATTTTATGTAAAAAAAAATAAGAGTGCGAATTTTTAGCAAAGTTTCAAAGGATACTCCATAAAGATTCTTGACAACAGTGGAAACATGATCAGACAGACCGTCTTAATCCATACACATATCTTATTATGTTATTGAACAAGGCATTCAATTTTCTCATACCAACTGAGTCACAGCTTCCAAATATTTCACACCCATAGATCAGGGAAGGAATCAAGTATGATTTAGCAAGTAAGGCCCTTATACTTAAGGGTGTGAAATAATGTGTGGACCAGACAGCACGTAACTTTGCATAGGTTTGACCAACCAGCAAATTTACATGATCAGTCCAGGTCAAATTACCATTGAAAATGATACCAAGATTTTTTGCTTTATTAACAATTTCAATTTTCTCTCCATTTAAAACCATATCCTTAGATATGGAGGGAATTAGGTTTTTTTTACATATTACAATGCATTTAGATTTATGAGGATTCAAACAGAGACCGTTTGCACTAGCCCAAAGGTAAATTCTATGTAATTCGTCATTTGCTACCCAAACTTCCCAACTATCAGTTATATGTAATAGAATTTATTCTGTAGATGTCGAATCGATCTTAAATGAAAGTGGCAAAATTCGAAGATAGTGGCAATTGCAAAGATCACTACAACTCAAATCTAAGCTAAACGATTGCATCAAAAGTCCTAAAGGGTTCGTGGAATATCGGAAAACTAAATCTCTAAATAAATATTTAGAAAATCTAGACGCAACTGCGCAATCAAATTACTCATTATGGCGAGCCACTAAAGTACTTAAAAGCTATCTTAAAACATATCTTAATCGATCGAAATTTAAGTGGTTGTTGGGCAAGAAATCACCCTGAAAATGTGAAAATATAATTGTAAATAATTTAAAAAAATGTATTTATCCCAAACACATTAAATGAAACAGTTGACTTAACACCATTCACACGACATTTTTGAGATTCGAGATGTTGAAATGCTATTGTCGATTTGAACTCTAAGAAAGCACAAAATTAGTAACAAGATACTTATGGAGCTACCCCAGACAGCAATAACAATAATTCTTCTTAATTGTATTCCGAATCATTAATTTGGATTTAGAAGAAAACACAGTACTATCGAACAAACCCATAGACTTGTCGATATCGTCAAAAGAAAAAACATTTGAAGAAAAAAAATATTGTTTCGCTCTTTTTATTGGCATTTCTCAAGCGTTTGATAAAGCGTGGCATGATGGTCTAATATACAAGTTGAAACTAAATTTACCCGTAAACACACACAAGTTATTGGAAAGCTACTTAACTGGTGGAAGATTTAAGCTTAAAGAAGGAGATTTCTTAAGCTCCGCACAACCTATTGAAGCAGGAAAATATCCAGGAAGTATCCTGGTACCCTTTTTATACTTGATACATTTAGGTACATCTAACATGCCAACAAACAATCCTACCCACACATCTACATTTGCTGTTATTTTAAGCATTTATGAGAATCCCCAGAAGCATCTCACTACCTACAAAATCACATAATTGAATTAGAAAAATGGTTAAAGCAATAAAGATTTAAAGCTAAAGAGCAGAAATGCAAACACATGCGCATTTAAGTGATTTTCGGAAGAGGAGTTTATATTGGGGCTACGGTCAAATATGAATCGATCATCATGAAATTTAGTACGAGGATTTATATGGATTATTTGTATTGAATTTCGACTTGATAATCATTTTTATAAGAGATTAATTCGCATTTAGGGAATTTTCGGAAGTGGACTTTGTATGAGGTTATCTCAAATATGGACCGATGCAAACAAAATATCGTTTTGAGATTTCTCGTTGCATTAAACTTATTTTTGCTGAATTTTGTATGGAGACGGCTTCTCTATAGACATTTATGTACTTTAAAGGTATATTTCGGGAAGAAGTATGGGTTCTATAATAAATCGTAGACCGATTTCTACTTGTCCTTCCATAATAAAAATAAACATTTCTGTGGAACAAAGAATGTTTGGTTTGTTTTGTTTATTGTTCTACTCGTATGTCTTTTTTTGCGAAGCTCTATCGTACCTTTAACGGACGGACAGACATGGCTAAATCGTCTTAGAATCTTAGGACCCACTTTTTGGTTCTATGACCAATATTTCGATGTGTTACAAACTAAATGACAACTTAATATAGCCCCCCCCCCATCTTTTTGTGGGTATAAAAAGATATTTGAAGAACTGAAAAAAAAACGTTTATAAAAATTATACTTGGAGTCTAAAATAACGCAAATTTGTTAACACTTTGTGTTTCCAAGAGTAGAAGCACAAGCTCATGATATGAATCTGCCAGAATTTTTCAGTTCCATTTTAAATGACTGCAAACATCTAACATTTGACTTTGTGTTTGATGGGCCTACACTCTTAACTATGGTTGAAAAGAGGAATAGTGAAAGTTTTTCCTGCAAAAGATGGTTCAATTCATTTTACTGAAATCACAACTTACAAAGGCATTATACGTTGACCTATCTCTAAATTAGCATTAGAAAAATGTAAATCAGGTTGATTCACAGGGGGGAGAATGTTAGGGAATTTACTTTACATAAAAATACTTTGTTCAAAAACTAAATTTGAAACATGTTATACATAGTAATAAAAAGTTTGAATTTCTTTATAATAAGAAATTCGTTTCCTTTTTTTTAAATAATCTTTAGATTGGTGTGAATACCATACTAAAGATTATGATTGCAATTACTCAGTTGAATAATCGCAATGTGTATTTATTTGGGAGAGATAATTAGTTAAATTTGTAGTGGTTAATTTAAATAATGTAATTGTTTTATTTAGCCATTTCAATGTAGTATATATATGTAAATAGTTGTGTGTGAGTGTGTTACCTGATTTTCAGTTACGATTATGTGTGGTTTACGTATTATAATATTTTAGATTAGTGAACTTGCCTGTTCGAGTGCTAAGGAAGAAGTAAGTTTAAAATCTTTTGTTTTCAAATTTACAACTTTCCTTTTCAAAATATTCTTAACATGTTGCAACCGCAATCTATTAGGTTCATTATTACAATTTTAATTAAATTAAGGTAACACACAAAAATTTACTAATTCAAATAATTTAATTGTTTTAACTAATTCAATAATTTCAAAGAATTTAATATTTCAATAATTTCAATTAATTTACTAATTACTACAGAACAATTCAATGAATTCAAAAAATTTAATAACAATTCAATAAATTCAAATTATTTAATATTGTTCAATAGTAGATTGAACATGTTTATTTTTTATTTTTTAAAAAACCTTAGGCCGAAATCCCGGCGGTACTGCAATACTGGGCCAACCCGTGACAGAAGTGGAGCAAGCCCCTAAACACATAGCTTTAGAAATATAATTTGTTTGTTATATTTTTTCATTGATTCCAAAAAAAAAAATAAACGATCAACAACAAAAAGTATATAAAAATAAATACTATGTATTTTGTGAAAAATGATTTTTAAATAAAAAATAATAATGTCAGTCAAACAAATAAAAAGATTGGCAAAAAAGGAAGTCGAAAAATTAATATCGCCAAAACACCAGAAGGCTAATTCTCAGGACAATCAAACAAATAATGAAGGTTATTTTAATGATGACATTTTAAATAATTCTGATCAAAAAAGATTCGCAAACGATTAGAAATAGGACTAAAAAAGGAGTCGAAAGAGACTCTTAGACGATCAAAAATACGATTAAAAAATGAGTCGAAAAAGATTCGCAAACAATCAGAAATACGACTCGAAAAAGACTTGCAAATCATTAAAAATATGAGTCACAAATGTGTCGAAACTGATCAGACAATCGGGTAATAAAAAACTCCTCAAGAAGAGTCACGGGTAGGGTACCATTTTCTCTCTTTAGAAAACAATAATTTATAATCAGAAAATGAAATTTTAATCGCGCAGAGGATTCATAAATGACTCGAATAAAATCAATTTTTTCATAAAATGCTTGCAGGGAATACATAAGTATATATATCCATTTAAATAAACAAAAACACATAACAACGCACTCGCATTTAAAAAAAAAAAAGAAATGTGAAAGAAACATGATTGATGTGCAAATCACGTCAGGCCTACATTTATTTAGATTCGAACAAAAAGCTGCGTGATGTGTGTAACATTGGTGCTTAAACAGAAGCTTAATTTCATCAGGCAACAGTAGGAATTTAACTATTAGTCTGTCAAAGTCAGTCTGTATATACATTCACACATACGTATGCTACACATACAAGAACATACATACTTACATTCGTATTTATACTTACTTACTTGTACATTTATGTACATTAGACTGTCACTTTTAAATTTTAAGTGTCGGAATATTGTAGTTCTCGGTCTGAATCTTCTACTCAGAAAACTTCTCACTTAATATTGTTGTGTAACCAAATTTTAAAAGTAGGCATTATAAATCATATTAATTTTATGAAATACTTGAAGCATTTCCTAATTTTATTGGTAAATATGAAAAGCAATATTTAGATTCTTAATTCCGTTAATTAATATTTTAAGATTTCAAATAATTGTTTGCACATACCGAAATTAATTTATGTGATTTTAAAAATGAATTTCTGATATACAACAGGGAAATTCTACAGCGGCTTTTCTTATTTTAACAAAATGCATTCCAAATGTAATAACTTTGCCAAATTCATTTGCTAAATAAATCCATACATACGTACATACACAAATATATTTAGATTTGGTTGCGGACACTTCAATTGAAACAACAACAATTTCGCAGATTTTATTCCATGATGAGTGTTCATGTCGTAAGTATGTACGTGAATTCGTGTAGTTTTGCCTTAAAGAAACCGAATGTAAAATCAAAATAATCTTTCAAATTGCACATGAAACAACAATAACAACAACAACGACACAAAACAACAAAAAACGAATCCGTCCTACTGAATTGCCAAGAGAACGTGTGTCCCATGCAGTTGTTGACTGTTGACGCAGGGAGTTGTTGAAACATGCAACACCCTTAGCAGATTCTCATGCCCAGAAGCACATGCAAAGTAAACAGGATTTTTAAATTTAATTTGCCACAACGACTTTTTAATAAGAATCAAATTTAATTCCCCACAACAACAACAATAAAAACAGCAGCAAGAATGCACCAAATACGAGCGAGTTCACTCGATACAACAGTCACCACTGACTGCAACATTGCACGCATACTCATCAAACCAAATACTTAAGTATTTCATGATGGAATACACAGAACAGAAACCGAACAAGGAAAAAATATATGTACATACATACATACATACGTACGTAAAAAAACTACCTACTAAAACAACAACAAAAATTTTAAGAAAAATGAACAAATAACAGAACAAAAACTGAAATGCCGACAACAACTTTTACAAAGCATCTTGTTCGAAATGTCCATACACAGCTAGGATGGTCTGGTTGTCCAATGCCTCCTCAACTACATCGTCAGTATCACCAACAACCTCCACCATTCTACTTCTGTGTGCAAAGTACATACAATTCCTTTCTTCCTTCAGCCAATATCGTCAAATCGTGATTCGTAATGTGACGGTAAACTGTAATCTTAAATAACTACACATACTATGTATGTATGTATGTACATACTGCTGTATCTACATACATTTGTATGTACTTGAACTCCTTTGAAAACTGAACAGAATACAAACCAACTGAATACTGAACCAACCGCACCAGACAGAAACGGGCAAAACTAAAAAATTCTACACTGCTATACAACAACTCACCGATTGTAATTTAGCAGCAGCAGCACCACCAGAAGCATCTATTCAAAAAGGACAGATCCGGACGGGGCAGGACACTGAAAACAAACAACAAAAAACAGACTTTGATGCTTTCTGATTAACTAACCGGCAACAACGAACAACAACTACAACAACATACATAATACTCCTCTTACAAAAAAAAAAAAAAAAAAAAAAAAAAAAAAAAAAAAAACAGTACGATGGTCGTACGAATAATACTTGCAAGTTGCAACAACAAAACCAAATTACAAATATAAGAGAAAAAAACAAAGTCGGGAGAAAACAACACGAATCTTCAAACACATACATGCATACAAAATAAAGGAAGAAGTAGCAAAAAATTAATAACAAACAACACGCAGATGCAATTATTGCGTTTCCTTCAAAGCAAACACTTGCTATATTACACAATCGATTAAAAAAATCAAAATTGTATTTAAAACAGAAAAAGTGTAGCTCTCCTAACTACACTTAACATAAAACATGGCTGCAAACTAGAAACATAGAAACCCCGTTCTAGAAAATCTCTACAGATTTTCCGCAATTGAAAAGTATTTGACAGAACTAACACATATACATACATAACATTAAAACATTAAAATTAGACATTCTGATTAAGCAATGTACTTATAATTCAATTAATCGAATAATCAATATTTCTGATTTGCCAAAATCATGTCCGGCCATTAATTTCAAATTATACTTTTTTGTTCGAAATCATTAAACTGAAAAGGAGTGTAATCTATGCATATTTGAAACTAATTCGTGTTACATTTTGTATCGATGACGATTTTTATATGGTTTGTTTTATTTTGCATGGGAGCTTTCATCTATTATTAGGCGATCGTTCACCTATTATGTAGCGTGATTTCTAATTGTTTGAAGCTTATTTTGGTTGAATTTCATCTCAATAAAGATATTTACAATAATTTTATGGATATTCCAGTTATTCTCGGAGGTGGATCATATATGGGAGCTATGGTCAATTATTGATTTACCTTCACAAAATCCTATAGCATAGTTTTTACATACTCGTACATATGTATGACTGATATGTATGTGTAAAATTTCGGTTCGATTTCGATATTTATAAGATATTTACATAGGTTAATCAGTTTTTCAGTAGTAGTCTTCATATGGTAGTTTTGACTTATTATGGGCCGATTATCGTGAAATTCGGTACGACGATTTGTATACAGGTTTAAGGTTGCAAAAAATAATTATAGAATACAAAATGGAAATTAAAAATTTTAAATTTTGGGCCAGTCTGACTTTTGAAATATTTGCATATCAAAGTTTACCGTTAGAGTTGTATGTGTTTGCTTTGTTTATGAGTTAAAAACAGTGTGACCAGATTTTAAAATACTACAAAGCTAAATCACGTTTGATAAAAAGCTAAAAAGGAAATTAAAAGCCAAAAAATAAAGCTAAATTATTTTATAGCTTCTTATAGTCAATACAATAATTCAGGTTTCTTCAGAGCTTATTTGACAAATATTGCATAGAAAGAAAACCTTTAATAAATCTAAAATATTTTGTATGAATAAGATAGTTGTTCAAAAACAACAAAAACAAACGAAAATTTATTCAACTAAAACCAAACAGTCTTATCAGGGAGAAAAACATCTTAAAACTATAAACATAGCAGCTTTTCAAAAGAATCCTAGGATAATATGCGAAAAAATAGTATAAAAATTAAATGTTATATTGCATACACAAAAAAATCTTAAAGCTATGTATAATACATAAAATAATAGCTTTTATAACATGTTAAATATTTCATCACATTCTTCTATATATTCTTCTACTTCTGAGTCAGACAAAAAATTATTAACCTTTGTATAAATATCCTTATCAAACATTTTTATGAGATCCTTAGTTAATTCAAAATTTTGGCAACATTTATTTAACCTTTTAAGCCCACATCTGATGTATAGAAGTGAATTCATGGTGTTTAGAGTAAATCTGTTTCTAATTTTAGTTTTAATTAAATTCATACCACAGAATACGCACTCAACTTCTGCGTTACTGAAAGGCAAAACTAGAAATTTCATCACAAAAGTTGACAATTCTCTAAAAGGGTTTTCATTCGTTGCGTTTTTGTACTCGGAAACATTAATCTAAAATTCTGTAGTTGACTTTTGGTTTTTCCAATCAAAGGTATTTAATTTTTATCATTGCAATTTCAAAAGAGTAATATCATCTACGCTAGAACTTGACATTTCTTCTTTAAAATTTGCGTACAATTTACATTTTGTATTGGCAAACGTTGTCGTAACTATATCTAATTTCTGTCTCAGAATCAATTATTTCCTTCTGTGAAATCAGGTATTGTTGGAAATTGTAATTAAAGTAAGGCATTGGAATTAGGAAATCTTTCAAATCTTTAAAAATTGTAAATAAAGCAATTTCTTTTCACTATATAAGTTGTTCAAGACTTTAGCTTGATGGCATGATTCCGAAATAGCAGCAATTTCAAAATGGATTTTTAATTCAAACTTTCAATTTTATTAACAGCTATTTCAATTGACATCCATCTCGTGTCATTGCGTGTTGATTTTCTTATCGTTGTTAAACAGACCTTGGGTTGTAGCATTTTTCAAACATTGCAAAAACAACATATTTTCATTAGTGTGTGCGGTTATGATCAAATCTGCAAAGGCGATTGTTTATGCGCTGCCAGATTTTATTATCAGCTTTGAATTACTTGATATGGTTACCGCACATAAATTTATTCCGATAAACTGTTTTATTTATTTTGAAACATAAATTAATTTAAAAAAAGCTAAATGCATTTTTGAAAAAATCTAAAAAAAAACCTAAAAGCTAAATTAAATATTTCGAGCTCAACTTTAAAAAATAAAGCTAAATTTAGCTCGAAAAAAGCTAATATGGCCACGCTGGTTAAAAAAAACAAATGTTGGATATTAATTTCATTGCATGTGTAAGCACTTTTTGGAAATTATCCTACACAAATCAATTATGAAGAATCTGTAAAGAGCCATTGAGCACAAAAGTAGCTATTCTACGGGAGTACTATAATTAAGTACAATTACAAACGCGCATACTTCAAAGTCAGTCCGTGTATTCCTTACTTTTCCGTGTTTTACATATACGAGTATAAAAAAGTGCATTAACCTTCGCTTTACCAATACCCACCCGGGTGACTTTTTTGGTTTTATTTCTTTAATAACTTTTTTAATTTTTTTTTGATTTGAACGAAATTCATACTCACTGAACAAATTTTAGAGTTCCATAGAATTTAATAAAAACATGATAAAATTTCAAATCTTTTATGAGGTTTTTTTGGATTTTTTAAAATTTTCTTCAAGGTTTACCAGTACCCACCCGGGTGGTACAAAAGAAATTATTAACTCTATACATTTTTTAAACGTTTATTTATTTCAATTATAACTTATTATTCCATAAAAGCGCAATTCAACATATTATTTTGTTTATATTTCATTATTATAAGTAATTGTAATGCAGTTACAATGACGAAGCATGGTTACAGTTGTCACATTTAGTTTGACATACGCTGTGTTCTACACAAATGGGCTTCTTGCACTTTACGCAAACTTGTCGTGTGTTTCTCTTTTGTTTATATGAGAAACAGATATGACATTTACCTTTTATTTTTATATGCCCAGTTGCATCTCTTTGTGGAGTTTCATCGGCCTCGAAATCAGCAGCCGGATCTGTAGCGGTAAGTGGCTCACCCGAAAAGTATATTTTTAGCATATTGTCTCTAAGATTTTTTTTTGACAATTTTTACCTAAGATGCACTCCATAACTGACCTAATGGTAAATCTTCCAGAAATTTGAGGTATTTTCGACCTGGTCAATATTAATTGACGACATAGGTCTTCGCCAAGCATCTCAATAAAGTGCTTCCGCTGCGATTGCCTCACTGATTTTTCCCCAATGTTTTCCTTGTATATTATAAATGAGGCAAGAGCTGTTGTATCCAAAATGTTAAAGAACACCGAAATGTTGCTCGTTTTGTCCACACCATCTTTACTTTCGTTATAATATAAAATTATCTCTGGTTTATTTTTTGAACCAGATATAATTTTACCTTTGTGCATTGTTGACAATAGCACAACTGACTTATTTTTCGCGGCTTCGGGACGGCTTAAATTCTTCAGAAACATACCTTTTGTTTTTTTAATGTGCCTACGACGGATAACTTCCATAGTGACGTTTCTTGCGGAGTTTTTATACTTGCCCACCAACTCTTTTACTATACGCGACCTTAAAGTGGATAAAAAGTTTTGGAATCACATGCCCACCAGATTTTGATTCCATATTTAGCTGGCTTGCGTAAAACGTGTTCGGCCCGAAAACCAAAGAGTTGCTCGTCTACGGTTATAGACTCTTGCCAGTCAAAGCGAGGGAACCGTAAAATTTCCGCGAAACTGTTTCGTGACATGGTCGCACGATATATTGGATATGCATTTTTTCTCCACAGCTCTGTGAGTATTCCTTAGATGAGTTATGGGCACCCATTATAAGCAAAATTTAAAAAAATTCTAATAACTCCTCATCTGTAATTGGTTTCCAAGTTCTTTGATTATGTGAGTTTTCAGAATTCCATTTGTTGTACACACCTTCGCCCTTTTTGTTTGAAAATCGTCGAATTAAATCTTTGACATAATTTTTATGGGGATCCCCAAAGACAAAATATTTACACACACAATGTACATTATGAGTTTTTTTGCACTTTGAAAGAATTAACATATTATTTGAAACAAAAAAGTATAAATAATTATGACAAACACTTGTTCATCGCATATAAATATACGCAAAGAATTACTGTACCACCCGGGTGGGTATTGGTAAACCATGTACATAAAAACCTTTGGTAAAGCGAAGGTTAAATTTGTTCTTGAAAAAATTGCCTGGTGCTTTCATATTAGAAAATTAGTTTTGCTTTTGCAAACACATTTACAAACATTCTTAATTATCATTAAGTATTTGACACAATTACAATTTTTTTGTAAATAAACATTCTATCAGCTGAATATTTATCTGCCAATTTTATCATTGCTGACAAGTTCAATAGTCAGTGTTGTATTCTGTAACAATTATCCGGTATTATCGACATACACTTAAAGAAATAACCATGAATGGTCAATTTAAATGTCTCCACAAAAGCTGTGATGATGAGAGAATGGAGGTTTGCTGGCTTTTTCATGGCATGTGTCATTTTAAGAGCAGTAGATTGTTGCTGAAGCTGTATGTAAAATTAAAGGTTTAAAACACAAAAAATACATTTTTAAACATTCAAAATATGCTTTTATCACTATCTAACGAAATATCTGCTTATGACAATCTTTTGAAGAATTTAAATATTTAAATAATTAATCTGTTCACCACCACAATTATCCACCACATTAACGCCGTAAAGCATCCAGAAATAAAATAAAGCAAATGCTTTCTGGTGTTTCTAGTTCCAATGTTGTAGATTCTGTTGTAATTGCCTTAAATACATCAACGAGTAATCTCAACAACATGGAAAACCTTATCAAATTTTGAAAATTCACCTACGCAGACTTCCGCTAAATGAGCAAATGACAATGTTACTTCTTATTCTGCTGCCAATAAAATTCCACACAATGGTTTAAAAATCATTCAGCCCAATAAATCAATTTTTATATCTCGTTTCGCTGCTGATACTACTGTTGCAAGAATTAACTTTTATATAAAATCAAAATTGAATTTTGAAGCTGATATCACAACGTACTCTTATTCAAAACCTAGAAGGATTACATCTTTCAAAGTCAATGTTTCCTGTCATCATTAGTTAACCCTGATTTCTAGCCTAAAAATACTTTAGTTCGTGTATATGATTTTAAAGAAAATCAAAAGAAAAATAATGTTGCTGTATTTCCATCCGGTCACCTGTAACATTTTTTTTAAATTGTCGAAATATAGTGATCTCGTCTATATATTCACCCACTAAATATCAAATAACGGAAAGTCAATACAACAATTTTTTTTAAATCACTAGGCCCCTGTTTTCTGGCAGCTGGCGACTATGACGCTAACCACACATTTATTTATTTATTTATTTATTTATTTATTTAATGTGTTTATCCTGTACAACAAGATTAAATCTTATAATTAAAGTACAGGAATTTTAGATTTAAAGTTAAAGTTAAATTTAAAGTTAATTGAATTAAAGTTTAGAATACAAATAAAAAAGACAAAGTACGAAAATAAGTAAAAAATAATTTTACAATAAGTATAATTTACGATTGAAACAATTAGAACATAATAAAAAATGTGAAAGGTTAAAAAATTAAGAAAGAAGAAGAAAAAAAAATATCAATAAAAAGATGAAAACAGTAGTAAAATGGAAATAAAATTAAATTAAATTAAATAAAAATGTCATTTTTTTTTTTTTTTTTTTTATACATTTAATTTATTTATTGAATCTTCAGAAATGAAATGACAATAAGTTTTCGAATCTTAATACTAAAAGAAAATAATAAGTCCAGCCAGCCAGACAAAATATTATGACACTACAAAAAATTTATATCCACTGATCCAGTCATCTGTTTTGCGCTTGAGTTAAAGCAAGGGTATACCTCCTTCTCAACCGAACATGGCTAGTAAAGTTAAGGATGTCTCGTGCAAGTGGGTTTGGATGGTGTTCAAGTTTGCTGACATATTTTGAGGCGTGTTTTGTAAATTCGACTTTCACCAAAGGAATGCCTAGATCTTTGTGGATTCGAGAATTTTTAACATACCATGGAGCTGCAGTAATTGTACGTAGAATCTTATTTTGACCCCTTTGAATTTTTTCAATGTTGGATGCTGAGGCAGTACCCCATAATTGAATTCCATAACACCAGATTGGCTTTAGAATTGCATTGTACAACAAAAGTTTGCAATCCAACTTTAATGTAGAATTTCTGCCGATTAGCCAATTAAGTTGCACTGCTTTTAATCTCATCTGGGTAAGTTTTGCGTCGATATGAGACTTCCAAGTTAAACGACGATCGAGGTGGATTCCGAGGTATTTGACTTCATTGTGTTGCGGGATAATTTGATTATTTATTCTGATGAACGAGCATGTATCTTTTCGCAGTGTGAAAGTTATATGAATACATTTCTGTTCGTTAACCCTGATTTTCCAAAGCTCAAGCCAATTCTCAAGTTTATAAACATATTTCTGCAAGTTCTGTGATGCTATTTGATGGTCCTTATGAACGCTAATAAAGGCTGTATCGTCTGCAAAAGTTGAAGTATGTATTATGGGGTCTAACGGCATATCGGATGCATAAATCAAATATAAAGTTGGACCCAGTATGCTACCCTGGGGTACTCCTGCTTCAATTGGCTGAGCGGGGCTTAAAAAATCGCCTTCTTTGATTGTAAATTTGCGACCATATAAATAACTTTTCATAAGTTTGTGGGTGTTAGCAGGCAGAGTTAATTTAATTTTATGCATTAAACCTTCATGCCAGACTTTGTCGAACGCTTGCGACACATCAATGAAAAGGGCGGAGCAGTATTTTTTCTCTTCAAACGACTGTCTTATCACATTTACCAATCTGTGTGTTTGTTCGATGGTACTGTGTTTAGCTCTGAACCCGAATTGGTAATTTGGGATACATTGAGTGTCGTTCAGAATTGGAATCAACTTAGCCAATAACAATTTTTCAAACAGTTTTGAAATTGTCGGCAGTAGACTAATTGGCCTATATGACTCTACTTTAGTGGGGTCCTTCCCTGGCTTAGGAATCATGGTAATCATAGATACCTTCCAATCTGCAGGATAGTATTCTAGGCGTAAAATAGCATTAAAAATAAATAGGATAATTCTTTTAGCTATACGAGGTAACTCCACAAGCATTTTGTTGCTGATTTTATCCATACCTGGAGCTTTTTTAAGATTCAGAGTACCAATAGCGCTGTGAACATCATTAAAGCTAAGTCTTAGAGGTACAGGAGGTCTAATAACGAGTGGAGGCAAATCAGATGCATTATTTGAGTTGTTTATAGTAAACACTTTTCTCAAATGATTAACAAATAAAGTCCCCTTCTCGGAATCATTTCTAGCCCAGTCACCAGTCGGATTTCGCAGAGGAGGTTTTCCTCCAACTGGTCTTTTTATACCTCGTGCCGCCTTCCATAACGAATAGTCAGATTGTGGGGTACTATCAAGACCCTCCAAGTAAGATTTAAGTGAAGCCATTCTTTGGGTTTCTAAGAAATTTCTTAGTATATCTCTGCATACCCGTAGCCTAGCTTTCAGTTCAGGAGACCTGTGGATTTGCCACTCTCTTCTAACTCTTCTTTTTTCTGACAGGAGATGATCGAGTTCAGCGAAATAAGTTCTATTTGTCCCACTTCTGCACTCAACGTCGTATGTGGAGGCGTGATGTACAGCTCTTCGTATGTCCTCAGTAAACTTGCCAATCGACCCATCAATATCCTCGGTAGTTCTCAACACTACATTTTCCGTGCAGTGGGAACTTAAATACTTTTTATACTTTATCCAACTTACTCTGGTTTTAGATATTTTTTTTTTTTATTTTATTTATTTATTTATTTATTTCCAATTCTATACACAAGACTTAAAGTCTCTTATTGCAGTATAGAACATTGTTTTAGCAGAAACATTAAAAAGAAAAAAAAAAAATTAAAAAAAAAATTAAAAATTAAAATTAAAAACTATAATTCTTAAAGATAAAGTGATTAAACTAATTAATTAATTAATTTATAAATTTATAAAAGAAAACAAAAAAGAAAAAGAAAAGTGTTTAGTTAACAAATTAACATGTAAAAAAATCAATAATGCATTTTTTAAATCTCAGTGCGTTACTTATTATTTGTATGTTGGTCGGGAGTAGATTCCAAAGCCGGATTGCATTAAGAAAAAATTGCCAATCAGAAGTTAAACAATGATGTCTAAACAATAAGATTCGCTTTCCTCTATTAGAACTCAATAGGGTTAAGCGGTTATAGAGATGTTGTGGTTGTTGGGTATACACGATTTTGTGCATGAACAGGAGTACTCTTGTTTTGAGTATGACATCAAACTGCATACCATATAGTTTTGCCGTAAAAGGCGAAACAGAATCAAACCTTTTCACGCCATATACATAGCGCACAATACTTTTGTAAACTGAGTTTAGTTTTCCTGTACTTGCGGTACCGCATTTGGCAAACAATTCGCATCCATACATCAGAACTGGCAATAAATAGGTTTTTGCAAGAAGTACTCTTATTTTGACAGGTGTGCAATACTGCGTTTGCCAGAGAGTTCTAAGCATGGAATACGTACGGCCACATGCATAATTAATATGATTGCTCCATGTCAGGTTCTTATTAAAGATAATTCCAAGATTTTTTGCTGAGTTTACCCTTTCTATACGTGTGTCATTAAGAAAAATATCCGGTATATGATCACTTATAGTAGTCCGTTTTTGGATTAGAAGATATTTAGACTTTTTTGGATTGATACTAAGACCATTAGCAGTAGCCCATTTATAAATATGTTTTAACTCGGTATTTAGAGTTAAGACACACTGTTCAATTTTAGATAAATCACAACTGATGTAAATTTGTATATCGTCAGCATACATTCTGATTTTACTGTGCGTAAGTTGACTCGGCAGGTCATTAGCATAAAGCGAGAAAAGTAGAGGCCCAATAATTGACCCCTGCGGTACACCTCTCATAACAGGTAGTAAATTTGATTTATCGTTACCACTTTGAACATACTGATGCCTGTTGGTAAGATATGTAAATACTAGTTGTGTAGCGGCTGTAGAAAACATAAACATGTGCTGTAGTTTATAACATAGGACGTTATGATCGACTGTATCAAAAGCTTTCGAATGGTCTAAAAGTACTAAAATATTGGTTTTTCGTTCATCTATCTCACTTCTTATATCTTCCGCAACATCTACAAGAGCAGTTATGCAACTGTGTTTTTGCCGAAACCCAGATTGCTTATCATTAAGCAAATTATGATCATTTACGAAATTAGATATCTGACTATGTATTATCCTCTCAAATATTTTGGACATAAAGGGTAAAATAGCGATTGGCCTATATTCTGATTTAGTTTAAGGTATTGGTATAATTTTAGATTTTTTCCAATTTGAGGGAAAATGACTAGTGGTAATTATATTGTTGAATATATGTGTAACATAGGGCAATATTATTGGAAGAATTATTTTAAAGAATCTTGGGTGAATTTCGTCGACGCCAACTGCATTTGATTTTATTGACATACAGTTCCTTATAACATCGAACTGATCTACGCAATCGAAAGAGAAGTTATAATGAGGTTCACGATTGTTATGGCTATGATTGTAAAAACTAATATCAGCTTCTACAAAAGGAATATTCAAAAATTTTTCATTAAGAACATCTGGAACAATAAAAACAGGATCATAATTTCTAGATTTACCAACACCGATTTCTTTTACAATATCCCAGGTTTTTTTTGATCCCAGAGCCGTGGAGAATTTTTCAGTGTAAAATTTAGATTTTTCCTGCTTAATTATTTTGTGTACTGTCTTTCTTGCTGAACAATATTCAACGTGTAGATCGTTTGTTTTAAACCGTTTCCAACGAGAAAAAGCTAAGTCTCTTTGCTTAATAGCTTGCTTAATATATGGTGAAAACCATGGTCTATTTTTTTTACCCACTATTTTGGTTTTTATTGGAACAGATTTATCAAACAAACATAATATATTACGCTCAAGAAAGGCTAGTTAATCCTCTGGTGAAGCCATAAAATAGATTGCATTCCAATTAATTCTGAGTAATTCTAGTTCCAGTGTGGTGTAATTAATATTTTCGAAATCACGAAAAGTTATTGAATAGGGTGGCACTTGCAATTGAAAATTATAGGTCATGAACAATAAATCGTGTTTCGAAAAACACGAGGCAGACAGTTGGTCATAAAATAGAATATTCCTGTTATTACCAACAAAGAGAAGATCTATTAGAGTGCTATTGGACGAGGTAAAGTGAGTAGGTGTGGTTACGTTAGTTGGAACAAGTCCTAATGGTGCCAAGATGTCGATAATGCTACTGTCAGTCAAAAGGTTTGAGTTGAAATCACCCACAAGGACAACGTCATTATATAAAGCTGTGAAGTTCTCCAAAATTGAAAAAAACGGTTCCATTGGTATATTATTATTAGGCCTGTACAAACTTCCAACCAGTAATTTTCTTCTATCGGATATGACTTCTATTAAGACGTATTCCACCAAGCAATTATTACTATCACCATCATCATTACTATAAGATGTGCTTTTAATATTGTAAGCTATGCCTTTTCTAATATAAATAGCCACTCCACCACCGCGCCTAACTCTATCAACCCTTATTAAATTGTAGCCACTTAGAGAAATTGTAAGATCAGTGATACTTGTATGAAACCATGTTTCTGAAACGCATACAATATCAATGTTGGAGTTCTCAAATATGTACCGGAATTCTTCAATTTTAGACGCCAAACTCTGAGCATTTATATGACAGATTTTTAAACCGTGTGCTTGTTTAGAAAGAATTTTGATCATATTTGCAGTACCGTATATGGAACCATCCCTTAAATTATTTTGAAAGTTCATTTATATATACACAAAAATAAAATAAAAGAAGTAACGCAAGAGTTAACATAGGATTTTTTAAATAAAAATAATTTATAAACGTAAGCATTGTAAAATTAAATACATAATAAAAAAGACAAAAAATGGCAAATAATATAAAAAAAAGTAGATGGCAAGAAAAAATAAAGTTATTCAGAAATAAAAATATATTATTGTAGCTGCATTGTGTTATTGCTTTAGTGACCAGCGCTAAAACTAAACTCATCACCTGATACAGGAAATAACCAATCCAAATGCTCGATTTCATCAATCTGAATAATAGGATCATTTGCAGTTTTTTTTACATATACGATCCCTCGCATGGAGAAGGCACTATGTATCCTGCGCTCCCTTTTCATTTTTACTGCAGCACGTAGAATTTCATAATTATCCTTTGTTAAGCTTTCATTCACAAAGAATCTATTTTCAGAAACGAAACCAATCTGATTCAATCGAAAGGAAAAGTCTTTATTGAGTTTCTTAAAATTCGATAATGTTTTTAAGAAAAAATTTTTGTCGTATGGGGACCACATTTTTACAATAATTGCAGCATCAGGCGAGTCATTTTTCTTTTTGTTGTTATGGTTTTGTAACCGATATATGCTTTTGATTGGGGGAATGGTTGTGTTTATCGTTGAACATATGTTTTTAAAAATTTCGTGTAAATTTTCATTCGGACTAAAGGGTATTTCATTAATACGAATGTCTTTCGCGATAGTAAAATTTTCTTGTCGCCGTAATTGTGTTTTTAAAGTTTTTATTTCTTCACCCATCTTTTTTATTTTTGATTCTACTGTTTCTATTTTTTTTATTTCTGTTTCTAGCTTGTTTACTTTTTCTGACACTTCACTAATAACATTTTTCATTGCACAAAATCTCTTATCTAGTTCATTTAAGAGATCATTTTTGTACTCAACAAATTTATTTTGCATCATTTCTTGTATTTGGTTTGCTAGTTTTTCAAAGCGTTTGTCCATAATCGTAATAAATTTGAGCGGAGATTCGGTGTCAGTAATTTTCGGTGTTTTTGAAATATTACTTAGTAAAGAGTTTTGTAGAGCTTCTCTCATTCTCTTTGAGGACGGAGTTTTAACAAATTCAAGATCATTGTTATTATTTTTATTTTCGTTTGTGTTAATATTTTGATTAGCAGTATTTTGCATTTTTGTTGCTTTTTGTTTTTTGGTGGTTGATTTTTTCATAAGTTAATTTTATATTGTTTGTTTGTTTATATGTACAATGATTTAAACACTGTTATTGTTGTAATATTATTATTATTTTTGTGTTTGCTTTGCAAAGTTTTACTTATTATAATGTATTGTAAAGATCTTATTTCATAAAACAAAACAATAAGAAACACGACAATATGCGGAGCTAATAAAAAACACGTCCGTCACTCTCAAGATAAATGTTATATCTTATATGTTCCGAAATGGAGAGCCATTCCCTTGAAGGAAACGTATTGAAATAATAGAAGGAGAGTGATCTGAAGACAAGTCTAATGAAGGCTCCACTTGTATCGATTCTACAGGGATATTTTTTACTACTCCGAAGTCAATAACATCGGGAATCTTCCGTCGGTCCGTCGGCCAGTAGGTGGGATGCCCGCTTGAGAGTACATCTAATCCCATTTTGGCAATGGTGTTGAAGAGTTCAGGACCCTTCGGGGTCACCAGACGTGAACCCCAAATAGTGTGTTTGGCGTTAAAGTCACCAGCAACTAAAAATCTAGCGCCAAGGGAATTGAAGAAGCTGTAGTATTGGTGTTCTTTTATTGAAAATCGAGGCGGCGAATAAATTGATGATAAAACAAAATTGTATTGACAGAATTCAATACAAATGTTTGTTGCTTGTAGGTAATCCTCACATATGTTGTTCATTAAATAATGTTTTACTCTGTTCTTTATAAGAATTGCCGAACCTCCACATGCTCTTCCGCGGGGATCTTTAGTATCATATAACACGTAGCCATTAATTTTGAAGTACGCTGTCGCCGTCAAGTGAGTTTCAGCAATCATCATGACATCAATCTGCTTATCCATCAGGAAGTGTTCCAGTTCGTTTTTATGTTGGCGGAGGCCGTTCGCATTCCAAAAACAAATTTTTAAACAAATCATTTCGTTAAAATGGCTTGTAAGATAGTGGATTGCATTTTCAGCATTTCCTGCATCATGGATGTCATAGTGGTCGTAAAAGTGTTCATGGTTTGGACAAGTGTCTGCAATGTAGTCTCTAGAGTGTTAATATTAGGCTCGTAATATTGTGATTTAGGTGCCTGCTCCAAACCTGGCATATTAGATTTAACCACGTTAGCGTAAGAAACTTGTCTAGAACTAGGCGCGTTTACATGACTAGTGGACCGTAACAATTGCGGGAAATTGTCACTCGATGCCAAAATAGGCTGTTGACGATGATCAGGTAATACTGACGTCTTGTTGGTGCTTATGCCTTTCAAATGAGTGTAAATTGGACAACCTCTATAATTTGCGGTATGATTACCTCCGCAGTTACTGCATTTTTTGATTTTTGAGTCAGTTTTCGACTTATCGCATTGAGCAGTTGCATGTAGCTCCCCACACGCAACACAAACTGTCGGCAATTTACAATACGCCTTGGTGTGACCAAATTCTTGACAGTTGAGACACTGGACGGGTCCCTGACGCTTATGTGGTTCTTCCACGGTGATTCTACGATGCAGAAGGTACATCAGATTGTAGATGGGATGGGACTCGTTTTTCTTTAATACGACATCTCCAGGTTCCAATTCCACCCTGAACATAGGCTGTGGAGTCTTTTCACGGTTTCTAATATTCGTTATGCTCTTAATTTTGAAGCCTTTTTCCATTAAGCTAGTCTTTATCTCGGCTGGATCAACATCTGGGTCTATACCCTTTAGAACGACTTGGAGTCCTTTTGCGCTTTTCAGCTGGTAGGTATAGAAATCCCTACTTTCCCTCTCCAACTGATTGGACAATTTACGAAAATTATCCTCCTTTTTCACTTGTATTTTGGTTTCGCTGATATTTCCATGTTTAATTGATGTTACGCTAAACATATTTGCACCTATTACCGAAACAATTCCTTGTACCAATTTACTGGAAGTGGGCTCTCTCAGATAAATTGGTGGGGGCTTAAACGTCTTCTTAGGAAGTTCTGGCTCATCCGTCTGGAGGAGAGCAAACCTATTTTGATAATTAGGAGCTTTTGAATTTGATGATACTTGAGCAGATGTCGGGCTCCTCTGTCGCTTAAGAACTGTGACGTGTTTATCCATACCTACTTGTTTTCTAGGTTTGAATGCACTATTTGATGAGAAAGATGTTGATGTTTTTTCAGCGGATGAGATAACTATATTCGGCGAACAGGAACGACGCCGTTCTACGGCTCTTGTAGTGAGAAATTTCTCCACAGATTTTTTTAAGGATTCTTCCTCAGAGAGCCATTTAGGTTTTCTGGACGAGCTAAGCTCTTTCTCAGAATTACATCTGAGAGGAACACTCATACAGTTTTTATACGATTTTTAATGTTTTTTTTTTATATATTTTAACCTATTACGAGTTATTTTTTTCACTTTTTTGTTTAATTTCAACCTATTACAATTTTTCACCTATTACGATTTTTTCACCGAAAATTCAGCCGCACTAAAATTACAACTTCCGAACAGTTCGATGAGACGAGACTGAATGCATTAATAATGATCTTAAAGTATTTACTTTTAATTTCGATTTTTCGGTGGTCCAAATATTATTCATTATTGAAAACACTCTCTCGATAGCAGCATTTGAAGCTGGTAGACATAGACAAAATTCAACAAGTATCAATATATTTGTATATGCAATCACATTTGTCTTAAAGTGATTAAAAATTTCAATCCATCTTTCTTCTACTGATATATTTTTTACCCTCCATTCTTTTATTTTTTCATTATTTGCAAAATTTTTCACGCAGCTCACTTCATAAAATAAATCTTCATTATTTATTTTGAATTCATTTCTAAATTCATTTAGGTAGGATAAAGTTTTTTCAATCTTGTCCCAAGATAACATATTTCGTAACAATATCCAGTCTAAAATTTCTACATCTCTAAAAGCTTTATCCCACTGATTTAGGTAATCAATGCATGTTTGGTAAAAATTTGTTATATGTTCTTTAGTTATTGTTTCATCAAAATCATTACTTTTCTGTAATTGGAGAATAATATTTTTGACGATAAGGGGTAAAAACAGTTCCTTTTTCCGTTCGACCAATTTAAATTTTAAATCTTTTAAAATAGTTGAAGCCTCAGGCATTGAAATATTTTGTGATTCTACATTAAGAATAGCTTTATAAAATGTTGAAGCTTGGCTATATGCAAAAGATAACCATAATTCAGCACAAGGATTCATAAAAAAATTTCGTAATATTGTCGGACATTTTGGTTGAGACATAAAATATAATTTTAAAGCTTCAAATAGTTTTATGATTCTTTCCAAAGCAGGCATTAAAGTTAACCATCGAGTTTTGCTATGTCCTAGTAACTTTTTATATTCTATTTCAATATCTTCACATATTTCTTAGAAATTTTCAATTCTAACTGTATAAATATAAAAAAGAATAAATTTTGACAATAATAACTTCAATATCAATAGGTAAGCATTCTGCTGCAGTTTGTATGTAGTTGTTCAAAATATGTGCAGCGCAATTTACACTTATCAGTTTTTGGCCAATAAAGTTTTGCATTTTGTGAAAGATATTATTCTGACCTTTTCTGGCTGCACCACCAAAATTACAATTTGTGCTGTCTCCAGAAAACGCGATCATTGAAATTACATTTTATTTTTGTTGGAGTCATATCTCTAATAAAATGAATGCTATTTTAACTTTTGGAAATGTAGGGAAAGTATACAGTTGGATTTTTATGATAATTTTGTATTAATGTTCGTGCAATGTATATGCTAAAAAGAGGACATTTGCATATCAAATTAGGAAATAAGGGACATTGTACTGTCCTGTATTTACAAAAAAATCTCAAGGGACAGCATGTTAAAAAACAGGACTGTCCTGTAAAATACAGGACGGATGGTCACCGTAAGTATAATACATAGATATTTCGCATTGTTCTATAGGAGTAGCTCATATCCAAGTAACCGTGGTAGTCTGAAGCTTGGTATCTTGGTCTTTGTGGTAAAAAACAACAATCTCTGTTTTGCTTGGTCTTACTCCTAGTCCATTTTTTTTTTGCATAGTTACTGAGCAAATCCAAAGCATTGGTCATGATGTTACTACTCACGTTCAAGAACATGCCAGATATTAGCAGTACCACATCGTCCGCATAAGCCACAGCCTTAATACCCCTATCATCAAATTTAAAAATAATAGAGTTAGCAACAATCAGCCTGAGTAGAGGAGAGATCACCCCACCTTGAGGCGTTACTCATTCAACTTGCTTCGAATTTTCACTGTTACCAAGACTTGCAGTAATACCTGATATACCTTTCAACATCTAGATCATCTAGAGCATAATGAATTGCAGAGGTTGTGACATTCTTGAAGGTCTCTTCTATATCTTAGAACGCTGCCAACGTGTATTTTTTGAATTCCAGAGATTTCTCAATTGTCCTTATTACCTCATGTAGGCAGTGTTGCCACTACCAAAAAGTTACCAAATGAGAAAAAAAATAACCAACATTTTTTTATAATTACAGTAGACGCTTGTAAATTAGAACCACTTTGTTCTTGGGGTAATTCTAATTTTCGAAAAATTCTAATTGCCAAAGGTTTTTTTTAATAAAAAGCAACATAAAAGTGCAGCTTCGTTTAGAAAATACACAAAAAACTATTGCAGAGATTTTTTTATTTTATTTATATAAAACGAACACAAAAAATACAATATTATTAAAATTCATCACAGATTAAAGAAAAAAAAAGTATTTTAAAAATACGTATACGATACATATAAAAATTGGTATAAAATAAAAGTATTTAAACTATTTAAAAAGCTTATACATAACTACTAATTGTTGATCATATAATCAGTAATATTTGTTTGTTTTTTGGCTTTATTTGTCATAATAATATCGTTGCGAAGCGCCAAAAAATTGGTCATGTACTTTGTGGAAAACTGTTCACTAGTTCTACATCCATTTATTAAATTATTAACACTAAAACGTTAGAAGTAGCTCGTGTGACTTCAACAATATTTTTATCACTGCTATCTGAATTTTTGTCATCGCTACTAAATTCATGCCCCGATAAGTATTCACACATGTCCTCATTCCATTTTTCGATTTCACTGACAATAAAAATCTCACATGTAAATAATATTGGATTCCCCTTTTATACCCTACACCACCATAGTTGGGGGGGTATATTGGATTTGTGCACATGTTTGTAACGCCCAGAAATATTGGTCCAACACCCACCTTAAAGTATACCGATCTGCTCAGAAGCACTTTCTGAGTCGATTTAACGATGTCCGTCCGTTCGTCCGGCAGGCTGGCTGTCCATGTAAAGCTTGTGCGCAGGGTACAGGTCGCAATTTTGAAGATATTTCGATAAAATTTGATACGTGTTATTTTTTTGGCCCAAAGATGGATGGGATTGAAACTGGTGGAAATCGGTCTATTATTTCATCTGGCTCCCATACAAATGTCCTCTCGAAATTGAATTATGCAAGTATGCACACAAAATTCATCAAAACCCAGTAATAAATGAAGCTAAATCACATCTACAAATTTCGTGAAGATCGGTCCATAATTAGTCGTAGCTCCCATATAAGGCCCACTTCGTATAATTACTTTAAAGAGCATAACTCACTCAAAAATGAAGGTATCCCAATAATATTTAACACAAATATATATTATACGTATGCGAACAATACCGTACAATTTTATTGTGATCGGTCCATAATTAGTCGTAGCTCCCATATAAGGCCCACTTCCGAAAATCACTTTAAAGAGCATAACTCTCTCAAAAATGTCGGTATCCAAATAATATTGAACCCTAATAATTTTCATATGCATGCAAATAATACAGCACAATTTTGTTATGATCGGTCCATAATAAGTCATAGCTTCCATATAAGGCCCACTTCCGAAAATCACTTTAAAGAGCATAACTCTGTCAAAAATGTTGGTATCCAAATAAAATTTGTCACAAATAATATACAGAAATGATGACACCTAATTTTATAATGGTTGGTCCATAATTAGTCGAAACTCCCATATAAGACCCTCCCCGTATTCAACTTTAACCTCCATAAATCTTTTAAAAGTATTTATATCGAGATAAAGTTTGACATGCACAATATTTATATTCACAGAAATCATGACACTAAATTTTTGGATGATCGGTCTATAATAGGTCATATCTCCCATATAGCCCACATTTCTGATTAACTGTTTTATACATATAGTGGGTGTAGGGTATTATATGGTCGGGCTTGACCGACTATACTTTCTTACTTGTTTAATATGTGGAAGCCAAATAAAAACCATAAAAAAATTTGTTCAGTATTGAAAACAAACAAAATATATATTCTAATTTTACAATGTTAAATTTGCCAATTTCAAATAGGTTTTTGCTAAATTTTTACCTCCTATATAATATTGTCATGTTATATATAATGTTTATTAATCGAAATATATTATAATTAAGTAGAAAAAGATATTAATCTTGAACTCTTTACAACTAATTATATACAATTGAAATGTAACATATTAAATTATAACAATAAAATAAATAAATTTGCAAATATTTCGTTTTTCATTGAAACACATCTTCTGGGCTATAATCTAGAAATTACAAATAACAAAAAGAACAATTAAATGTATAAGTACAAAATTTTCCTTTTTTCTTTTTAAAACACATACATAAATAAACAAAAAACTCTTTCATAGAAAAAATTAACAAAATACAGAAAAAATTAATTCTTATTATGTTGTGTCAACATCGTCTAATTATGAACTGAGCTTAAAATAAATATTGCACTATGATCGTTTGTTAACTAGAAGTCTGTATCATCAAGATCGGCTTTAAAATTCATCCTTGTTGTTGCTTTAATTATATGTAACATTCCCAATGTAAAACGTCACTTCTTCAGCAGCTACAATATTGCAGCCTGGAAAGTGTGTTTTAAGTAGAATATCTAGTGATTCTGATGAAGATTCCGACCAAGAGTCACCCAACCTTTTCGTTGTCCTTATAAATACTTTTAAAAGATTTATGGAGGTTAAAGTGAATTACGGAGAGGGTCTTATATAGAGATGTGACCGGATAGTTGCCGGATATCCGGCCTAAATTTACTATTCAGACGGATACCGGGTAATGAGCTACTATCGTATCTGGCCGGCCGGATAACAAAAAATTACAAATTATCTTCCAAAAATTTAAAATACGTTTTGAGATATTCACTTTACTGAAAAATTTATGTATAAACTAATTAATCCAATTAATAAAACGACTGACATTAATACTCAAAATTAAGAAGAAACAGTCTTTCGCTATAAACGCTGCTGCAAGAAGCTGAAAGGAACGTTTTGGCAAGCTTATTTAAAATTATATATTTTTTGGAGTTAAACGACCACCAAGCGTAAGGACCCTGACTGCGATCAATTCGAACTTTTTTCAAGAAGAATTCAATCTCGGTAGTAATTGGGTTCTTCTCATGATCCCGAGACTGAATGTTGTTTTCATCTCCCACTTCATTAAAACAATCCCAAAATGTTTCGTGAGATTCAAGAGCTACATTTGAATCAGTTTCATTTAATCGTAACTGTTTAGGTCTAGTTGAAGACGTCGATGAACAACTACTGATGGAAGGCGTGTCGCAAGTCATTCTTAGGTGTTCTAATAAAATAGTTTTTAATTTACTCTCCGGCCGCCGGATATTCGCCTATCCGGCCTCGCATCTTGCCGGATATCCGGTACCTGGTTATCCGGCCAAATCACTATCCGTCACATCTGTAGTCTTATATTGGAGTTTCGACTAATTATGAACTTACCATTATAAAATTAGGTGTCATCATTTCTGTCATTCACAACAAACTTATTTGTGTTAAATTTTGTTTGGATACCAACATTTTTATGAGATTTATGGTCGTTTAAGTGATTTTCGGAAGTGAGAGCTACAACTAAGTATGAACTGATCATCATAAAATTGTACCAAATTATTTGCATACGAGGTCTGATCAAAAAATAACCGTTATTTTAAAATTTCGTGAGTTACGTATGTTTGATTTTAGCATATTTTTTCTGTTATTGTATTGTCAGTTTGTTTTTGACAGATAAAAAGGTTAGTCGTGTTTTGGTGTGCTCTTCGATTTTTTACTATTCAAAAAAAATGGTTCAAAGAAACTGTGTTAAGTTTTGTGTAAAAAATGAAATTAGATGCGCAAGGACATTTGAAATATTGACTGTGGTGTTTGGATAGTCTACTATGAGTCATTTTGAGAAAAAGTGGATGTCGACCAAAAAAAAGCCGGACATTTACCCTTAAAAAGAGGACAATACTCTGTAGCAAAATATTAAAAAAACAACGCCGTAACATACACAACAAATTTACCATATTTATTTTACAACTTCACATGTATTATATATAAATTTTTAGTAGAAGTTGTCAAGTTTTATGTATATTTTTCAGCGCTTTCAATTTGAACCAATATAATATTATCGCATTTTTTAAATATTCATAAAACTCTTGACAATTCATATCAAAATTATATTTGACTTTAATAATATCAGAAATAGTTTCTGTTTTGAATTTGTTTCTTTCTGGTGTCCACTGAATTCAGAACTTCTAAAACTAAGAACTTTGAGAAATATTATAAAAAAAGGTTAACACACACATTTAGGGAATTTGGAATGATTTAGAATTTATAAGAAGATTTCGTCTTTCAAAGAAAAGTGCATCAGCTGTTTTTTCCCCCTCCAATAAACTAGCAGTTCCTTTGGCACCTTTTCCAGACATTTCTGGACAAAACTAAAAAAGTTGTTGCAAACAATTAAATTTGGCATTTAATTGATGTAACTCTAAACGTCAAACACCAATGTTACCACATTTTTCACCGAATGCAGTCGGTAATTACACGTAGGTAAAAAAACGTTAAAATTATCAAAATCTTTTTACCGGTTAGGTAAGGAAAAGTAATTGGTATAAACTCTAGTAGTTATCTATTTGTTAAAATTACGGGCATAAGACACGTAGACAAAGGCCAAAAGCCAAAGCCGTTTAAAATTGTGAAGGCGCATATGGCGGCCAAAAAGCATCAAACGCAATTTGTTTACTCAAAAAAGCATGTCATGACATCGTGTGTATTTTAAAAAATGTATACATCAATACTTTCGATGCAATAAAACGAAATTATAGATTAGAGTTTTAAAAATAGGACAAACCCAGGACACTTGCAAAAAAAGAAGTACGGTGTCCGGGGAAAAGAGGACGTATGGCAACCATAACTATGAGCAGAACACAAGTTCAATTGTGGTATAACCGGTTTGAGGAAGGCCGAGATGCTCGTCCTGGTCGCCGAAGCACGACAACAACCGATGAAAACTTTGAAGCAGTGAAGAAAATGATTTTGGATAATCGTCGAATCACTATAAGAGAGGTTGCTGATGATGTTGGTATATCGTTCGGCTCATTCCAAGCAATTTTTACGGATGTTTTAGGCATGAAACGTGCGTCAGCGCAGATTGTTCCAAAATTGCTAAATATTGAGCAAAAACAACGTCGCATGGACATCGCTCAGGAGCTGTTAAACATCGTCAACGACGATTCAGATTTCCTCAAAAAGGTCATAACTGGTGACGAATCATGGGTGTATGGCTATGACATTGAAACCAAATCCCAATGGAAACGTCCAGAAGAGCCAAGACCGCAAAAAGCACGTCAAGTTCGGTAAAATTTTAAGGTTTTAACGGTTATTTTATATTTTGTGTTAAATAATATTTCGATATCAACATTTTTAAGAGAGTTATGTTCTTTAAAGTGATTTTCGGAAGTGGGTCTTATATGGGTGCTATGATCAATTGATGACCGATCTTTGCAAAATGTGTAGTGTGATTTGGCTTCATTTGTGGAGAAATTTTTTTGGCTGCTTGCTTAATGCTAACATTTATGATCGGTAAACCCCTATTTCTAGAGGAGACTTGTATGAGCGCCAGGTGAAATAATATACTGATTTCCGCCAGTTTCCATTCCATCCGTCCTTGGGCCAAAAAAATATCATGTACCAAATCGCATAAGCTTTGCATGGACAGCAAGACAGACGGACGGACATCGTTAAATCGACTTAGGAAGTGATTCTGAGTCGATCGGTATACCTTGAGGTGGATGTTGGACCAATATTTCTGGGCGTTACAAACATCAGCACAAATCCAATAATTAGTACCAGTACTTTTTCAGTATTTTCTTTTTTTACTGATTACTGAAAAAAAAATCAGTATTCAGTAAATTTTACTGATTACTGAAAAGAGAAATCAGTATTCAGTAAAAAGTACTGATTACTGGAAAAGAAAATCAGTATTCAGTAAATTTTACTGATTTGTGTAAAAAATGCAGTAATGAGTAAATGACTTATATTAGATTCCGTGCGTTTTAAAAATGATATGTACACATTACTCACTTACATGAAAAGTGGCATAATTGAAAAACTGCATTTCGAGAAAAATGGCTGTTTTGTGTGTTTTTTACTTTTTTTTAATTATTTAAAAACGAAATGTGTTATGGGTAGATAAAAACTGATTTGTATATTTGTAAAAGCGTTTAATATAAAAAAATGATATACACTCAAACCTCGTTTTATGCGATTTTTTTTATGCGAATTCAAATTTGTGCGATTTTGAATTTTTGTGCGATTTTGAATTTTTTTTTTTTTGCACGCTTATAATGAAATGATTTATAGCAACAAAATTGAAGTGAGACAGAGTAAAAACAAAAAAATACACACAAAACATAAACACTAAAAAGCAAACACTAAAGCTTGGGTAACCTCTGCATTATTTAGTGAATGGTTTTACAAATGTTTTGTACCAGAAGTTGATCCTATATGAAGGAAAAAAATCTTGAATTAAAAATTTTACTTGTTATAGATAATGCTCCTGGACACCCATATTTGGAACATTCAAACATTAAGATTGAATTTTTGCCACCAAATACAACCAGTATTCTTCAACCACTAGATCAAGATTTTTAAGAAATATTATATAAAAAGCACATACCAATTTATTTTAAATAAAATTGAAAATGAAGAATTAACATTGACCGAGGCGTGGAAAAATTTAATATTTTCGACTGCATAGTTTTGGTTGCATCTGCAGTATACAGTATACGACCGAAAATCATCGTAGTAATACTGCTGATGAAATATCTGTATTATCTGAAGAAATTTTAATGCTGGCTCGACAAATTGAAATCGATGGATTTGATTCTTTGAACTATAATGATATAGAAGAGCTTCTCGTAGATGCTCCGTTATCTGATGACGACATTGTTAGTCTAACTGCTGATAATATGGAGATAATAATTGCGAAATTGATTGTGAAGAACTTGTAGAGCCCCTTACTTTAAAAAAGATTGATAAAATTCTTAAAACAGTTAAAGACTTACAGAGCGAAATTCTTAATGTGGATCCCAATACGGAATGGGGGCTAAAAATTCAGCATGGGCTTAACAACACATTTTCGGCATATCAAGAGTTACAAAAAGAGTTAAAAAAATCGACATCACAAAAACTTATGACAAATTATTTTCAACAAGTACCTAAGGAGAAAGAACTGACTGAAAACTTTGATGTTCCTTGCAGCCAAAGTGAGAACATTTGTAGTGATAAAAATAGTAATCTACCCATAGATGTTTTTTTCCTCTAGTGATGAAAACGATATAGAACCAATTCAGAAACTCGGCACACGCCATATTAGTGATTCTGATTATGACATATAATTTATTTTTTCAATGTAAATATTTTTTTCTTTGTTAAGTACGTAGTGAATTGATGTTTATTTGTTTTTTTTTCAATAAAGGAATTACTTTTTTGTTGACTTTTTTATGCGTTTTTGTTTGAGTTTTAGTGCTTTACTTTGAATTTATGCTTTTTTCAAAATTCAGGGACGAATCATTAATTTTAGTATGGAGCTAGTGCATCGTTTTATGCGATTTTCTCTTGAACGGATCAATCGCATAAAACGAGGTTTGAGTGTACATTGCTGTTTGCTTTTCTTAACACAAGCATTTCAAAATTTGTATCGCTTAGGTTTTGTCTTCTAGAGCGATTCACAATCCCAGCAAAAGAAAACAGTCGTTCTACTGGTGCAGATGAGGGTAGTGGGGTATTGTATTTCATGAAAACGTTTTTTATGGCATTGTGCTTATGCAGGCAATTTATTGTTGTATCCCGTTCGGCCAAGTATAAAATAGTTTCCTGAAGATCGCTTAAATTTGACTGTACATTAACATCTGGTTATGTTAATTATTATTATAAAAAATTTGATAAACAAATATACATATTAATATAATACTCAACGGATAATAAAGTGCAAAAGTTACCATTACCTTCTTCTTCAAAATCTAAAAATGAATTTTGCGGCGTTTGAGGCAGAATACGGGTTTCAGCATCTGTTATCTTTCCGTAGTTTACTACATACGTATTTAACATTTGTTTTACATCTTCTTCTGTTTTTGATGTTGCCGTTTCTAGTAGAGGTTTTAAAAATAGAACCCCAAAACTAATTTTTGTACTTATTTGGGCGAAAAATTTGAGTCATTCGTTATTTAGAAACATGCCATAATTTTTTTTTGAGGTTGTCTCAGATTTTGATGCATAACTGGTTCACTGGACCGATTTTACTGATTTTCATTACTTGTGTAAACTTTGATGATTTTTCTGTGTTTTTTGGGTGTTTTTTCGGATGTATTGGACTTTGAGTAGGCAACACTTTTTAACATTTTCAAAGGTGGATTCACCCATTTGTTCTTAACAAAAATTTTTTCCGGAGAAAAATTTTTTTACTGAGAGTTTTTTTTTGCAGCACGAACGATTTTTCTCAAAAATCAAAGCTGAAATATGTAAACAAAATCTATTAGTTTTCCAAGTGCGACCATTGATTTATTTTGCTTTGGGTTTTAATGACATCGTTCCACAACTCGAGTAACTCAAACAAATCGTTCAAATGAGTATTTTATTATGTTTTTGAATTCTATAAAACAGTTGTCAAATTTTATTGAGTGAAAAACGTAATACAGTCAAACCTCGATATAACGTCCCTCACTATAACGAATTCCTCGATTTAACGAATTTTTTTAAAACCCCTACAAAGCTCAATAAGATTTAATACAAAATAAACCTCTCTATTACGAATACATTTGTCAATAGCCTCGTTATATAACGAATTTTCATTCACTGCAGACTAACGGAATAGAAAGAATTATTTACCTCTATTTAACGAATTTTGTCAACTTACAACCTTTGCATAACGATTTCCATCAATTAATCCAAATTATATGAAACAGATACACACAAAATTATTGTGTTTGCAACGACAACGTCTCCAGCAAACCTACATTCGTAGTCGACAGCAAAATGCATTAGACTAAAGGTCGTGATACACTATCGTACGATTCATTCACTGGAAAATCTGACCGTTTTCTATCACACTCAAAAGAAAATCACATCAAAGTATGTCATAGGTGCCACACTGTTACACAAAAAAGATGCAAAAACATATGTTTTTGCTAATGTAGACAAACGCAGTTTTCCGCTTTTTAAATTAACTTATATCAGAGGTCGGCAAAGCGTAAAATGAGGTTGTGTGTGTGAGCAAACTACCCAGCAAACATAAACATAATTATATAAATTATACAAAACAACTTAGATAGGAAACATACACTCACAATGTATTTTCCGTAACATATAAAAAATTAACAACGAGATTGATATACAAACGGAACTTCTAATACTTCAAAAGCTGATTACATGCATGTTACCAAATGCATTATCAATCATAAAATATTTTTCGTAATTTATTATTAATTTGAAATGTTTGTTGGGAAGTATTTCTGAAAAAAATATACAAGCATCCGCCGCATGTGCACACATTGCTGTCGCAATGACGACTGAATGAAAGAGATTAAGCGTATGTGTGAAGTGCTCTCTGCACTATTGTGCTATAGGATGCCGACCTCTGACTTATATTCATTGTATTTTGTTGTTATATGTGAAAATAATAAATTGTATAAACTATACAAACATTTAAAAAATGTTAAACGTCTGTCCTTTAAATTATAATTGATTTTTGAAATCAATGAAGCCGACATTGTTGTTTTCTTTTCAGCTGTATTAGAAAATACAACTCTGATCGCATAGAAACTATCATTTTATGAAAATTTTTAAAAACTTTTGCAAGTCGGACAGACTTGTCAAAAAAATCTGTTATTTATTTAAATTTTTAGGCCACACTATCATACTTTATGAACACACACGATTTTTTTGACATATCGTACGACTAAATAGGATAGTCAGTAGACACCATAACGGCTGTAATATTCGAAAAAAAATTTATTGTTGCCAAGAGCTTGTTCGCTTGTTGCATCAGTTGTTGTTGCAATCTAGCTAGTTAATCACTGGCTCAGACACTTTAAATCGATAGACAATCATTGTTCCTTGATGCTTAGTAAAGTATTAGCGGAAATCGTTCGCTATAAAATGGTAAGGAGATGATGATTAATATACAAAACTTTTTATTACCTCGTTATAACGAATAGAAGTGCAACTTCACCTCGATATAACGAACCTCATTGTAACGAATTATTCGATATAACGTTTTTTTCTAATCCCCGTAAGATACGTTATACCAAGGTTGAACTGTAGTTGTATTTTTGTGTTCTTTTGTGTGTTCTCTATTACAAATCCAAATGTCGGTAGTGTCAAATTCAAACAATTGAAAAAAAGTAATCGGCAAAATAAAATAAAAGTTGTTCAACGAAAAAATAAATTGAAATACATTTTTTTTTTTTTTTTGCATTTAATTATTTATTGAATCTTCATATTTGAAATGACAATAAGTATTCAAATCTTAATACTAAAAAGAAAATAATAAGCCCAGCCAGTGCTAGACAAAAATTTTTATGATACTAAAAAAATTTCACATAACTGATCCAGTCATCTATTTTGCGCTTGAGTTAAAGCAAGGGTATCCCTCCTTCTCAACCGATTGTGGCCACTAAAGTTAAGGATGTCTCGTGCAAGGGGGTTTGGATGATGTTCAAGTTTGCTGACATACTTTGACGCATATTTTGTAAATTCGACTTTTACTAATGGCACGCCTAGATCTTTGTGGATTCGAGAATTTTTAACATACCATGGAGCTGCAGTAATTATACGTAGAATTTTATTTTGACCCCTTTGAATTTTTTCAATGTTGGATGCTGAGGCCGTACCCCATAATTGAATTCCATAACACCAGATTGGCTTTAGAATTGCATTGTACAACAAAAGTTTGCAATCCAATTTCAATTAGAGTTTCTGCCGATTAACCAATTAAGTTGCACTGCTTTTAATCTCATTTGTGTAAGTTTCGCTTCAATATGAGACTTCCAAGTTAAACGGCGGTCAAGGTGAATGCCGAGGTATTTGACTTCATTATGTTGAGGAATAATTTGATTATTTATTCTGATGGACGAGCAGGTATCTTTTCGCAATGTGAAAGTGATATGAATACATTTTTGTTCAGTTACCCTGATTTTCCAAAGCTCTAGCCAATTCTCTAGTTTATAAACATAATTCTGCAAATTCTGTGATGCAACTTGGTGGTCCTTATGGACGCTGACAAAGGCTGTATCGTCTGCAAAAGTTTTTTTTTTTTTTTTTTTTTTTTTTTTTAATACATTTAATTTATTTATTGGATCTTCAGAAATGAAATGACAATAAGTTTTCGAATCTTAATACTAAAAGAAAATAATAAGTCCAGCCAGTGCTAGACAAAATATTATGATACTACAAAAAATTTATATCCACTGATCCAGTCATCTGTTTTGCGCTTGAGTTAAAGCAAGGGTATCCCTCCTTCTCAACCGAACATGGCCAGTAAAGTTAAGGATGTCTCGTGCAAGTGGGTTTGGATGGTGTTCAAGTTTGCTGACATATTTTGAGGCGTGTTTTGTAAATTCGACTTTCACCATAGGAATGCCTAGATCTTTGTGGATTCGAGAATTTTTAACATACCATGGAGCTGCAGTAATTGTACGTAGAATCTTACTTTGACCCCTTTGAATTTTTTCAATGTTGGATGCTGAGGCAGTACCCCATAATTGAATTCCATAACACCAGATTGGCTTTAGAATTGCATTGTACAACAAAAGTTTGCAATCCAACTTTAATGTAGAATTTCTGCCGATTAGCCAATTAATTTGCACTGCTTTTAATCTCATCTGGGTAAGTTTTGCGTCGATATGAGACTTCCAAGTTAAACGACGATCGAGGTGGATTCCGAGGTATTTGACTTCATTGTGCTGCGGGATAATTTGATTATTTATTCTGATGAACGAGCATGTATCTTTTCGCAATGTGAAAGTTATATGAATACATTTCTGTTCGTTACCCTGATTTTCCAAAGCTCAAGCCAATTCTCTAGTTTATAAACATATTTCTGCAAGTTCTGTGATGCTATTTGATGGTCCTTATGAACGCTAATAAAGGCTGTATCGTCTGCAAAAGTTGAAGTATGTATTATGGGGTCTAACGGCATATCGGATGCATAAATCAAATATAAAGTTGGACCCAGTATGCTACCCTGGGGTACTCCTGCTTCAATTGGCTGAGCGGGGCTTAAAAAATCGCCTTCTTTGATTGTAAATTTGCGACCATATAAATAACTTTTCATAAGTTTGTGGGTGTTAGCAGGCAGAGTTAATTTAATTTTATGCATTAAACCTTCATGCCAGACTTTGTCGAACGCTTGCGACACATCAATGAAAAGGGCGGAGCAGTATTTTTTCTCTTCAAACGACTGTCTTATCACATTTACCAATCTGTGTGTTTGTTCGATGGTACTGTGTTTAGCTCTGAACCCGAATTGGTGATTTGGGATACATTGAGTGTCGTTCAGAATTGGAATCAACTTAGCCAATAACAATTTTTCAAACAGTTTTGAAATTGTCGGCAGTAGACTAATTGGCCTATATGACTCTACTTTAGTGGGGTCCTTCCCTGGCTTAGGAATCATGGTAATCATAGATACCTTCCAATCTGCAGGATAGTATTCTAGGCGTAAAATAGCATTGAAAATAAATAGGATAATTTTTCTAGCTACACGAGGTAACTCCACAAGCATTTTGTTGCTGATTTTATCCATACCTGGAGCGTTTTTAAGATTCAGAGTACCAATAGCGCTTTGAACATCATTAAAGCTAAGTCTTAGAGGTACAGGAGGTCTAATAACGAGTGGAGGCAAATCAGGTGCATTAATTGAGTTGTTTATAGTAAACACATTTCTCAAATGGTTAACAAATAAAGTCCCTTTCTCGGAATCATTTCTAGCCCAGTCTCCAGTCGGATTTCGCAGAGGAGGCTTTCCTCTAACTGGTCTTTTTAAACCTCGTGCCGCCTTCCATAGCGAATAGTCAGATTGTGGGGTACTATCAAGACCCTCCAAGTAAGATCTAAATGAAGCCATTCTTTGGGTTTCTAAGAAATTTCTTAGTATATCTCTGCATACCCGTAGCCTAGCTTTCAGTTCAGGAGACCTGTGGATTTGCCACTCTCTTCTAACTCTTCTTTTTTCTGACAGGAGATGATCGAGTTCAGCGAAATAAGTTCTATTTGTCCCACTTCTGCACTCAACGTCGTATGTGGAGGCGTGATGTACAGCTCTTCGTATGTCCTCAGTAAACTTGCCAATCGACCCATCAATATCCTCGGTAGTTCTCAACACTACATTTTCCGTGCAGTGGGAACTTAAATACTTTTTATACTTTATCCAACTTACTCTGGTTTTAGATATGTCCCGAAATGGAGAGCCATTCCCTTGAAGGAAACGTATTGAAATAATAGAAGGAGAGTGATCTGAAGACAAGTCTAATGAAGGCTCCACTTGTATCGATTCTACAGGGATATTTTTTACTACTCCGAAGTCAATAACATCGGGAATCTTCCGTCGGTCCGTCGGCCAGTAGGTGGGATGCCCGCTTGAGAGTACATCTAATCCCATTTTGGTAATGGTGTTGAAGAGTTCACGACCCTTCGGGGTCACCAGACGTGAACCCCAAAATGTGTGTTTGGCGTTAAAGTCACCAGCAACTAAAAATCTAGCTCCAAGGGATTTAAAGAAGAAGGCGGAGAATAAATTGATGATAAAACAAAATTGTATTGACAGAATTCAATACAAATGTTTGTTGCTTGTAGGTAATCCTCACATATGTTGTTCATTAAATAATGTTTTACTCTGTTCTTTATAAGAATTGCCGAACCTCCACATGCTCTTCCGCGGGGATCTTTAGTATCATATAACACGTAGCCATTAATTTTGAAGTACGCTGTCGCCGTCAAGTGAGTTTCAGCAATCATCATGACATCAATCTGCTTATCCATCAGGAAGTGTTCCAGTTCGTTTTTATGTTGGCGGAGGCCGTTCGCATTCCAAAAACAAATTTTTAAACAAATCATTTCGTTAAAATGGCTTGTAAGATAGTGGATTGCATTTTCAGCATTTCCTGCATCATGGATGTCATAGTGGTCGTAAAAGTGTTCATGGTTTGGACAAGTGTCTGCAATGTAGTCTCTAGAGTGTTAATATTAGGCTCGTAATATTGTGATTTAGGTGCCTGCTCCAAACCTGGCATATTAGATTTAACCACGTTTGCGTAAGAAACTTGTCTAGAACTAAATAAAAAAAAATTTAGGAAACGCTTTTCTTTACCATAATATATTGATCAGTTGTAAACACAAAATAAATATGAATACTAAAAAAAATCGACTAAAAGTCAAAAAATAAGAACATTGCAAACAACATCAACTTTTAAGTCAAAATGGAAAAAAAGAAAAGCGTGGGGTGCCCATACCAACCTGAATTAAAAAAAAACATGACTGCACGCCGAAGCTGGCCAAATTCATGCTGCGGCAGCCAGAGCTCAAGCTGAAGCAGCAAAAATTCAAGCGCAATCATCTTTACACAAAACTAAAGCCATCCAAGAAATTGCGGAATCGTGTAGGGTCATGTCCAAGACATTATTGGATTTATTAAACCACATTGAAGATGATGACTATCAGGTACGAGTAAGTTTTTTAATTCTAAAAATAATACAAATCACTCACTTCAGTACAGTTCTAGTTCTGTACTAGTTTTACTTCAGATCTAGTTTATATTGTTTTAACAGAAATGTATTTATGTATTTAATTTTTCAGATTTATTCTTCAAAATACATATGTACGTACATATGTATATTATCAAAATTGATAAACAAACCAAAATATTGCCTTTTATGGCATTTTTTTCTGTCGAAAAAACAACACTGCTTTATATATTTATTGTTTTATTAAAATAAATTTTTTATTTAACTTTTCTGTATATTATTTTGTTGCGAGATAAACATAAAAGAGCATATTTATGTAAGAGAACTGGATAGTAGAGGCATGTTATTATGGTCATCCGGCTATCTTCAGTCTGGCTGGGTTCTTTTTATCCAGAATTCACTTGCTACACAACAATAGAAAATAAATATCTTCATGCCTCATTGAGTTAACATTTGCCAGAAAAACTGTCTTACTATGTGGAGAATAGAACACAAGTTGCATTACGATAGGGTTCTGTAGGTGACTTGAACCCAGGAGCACAAAAAGTTTCCGCCCATGTTCTACATTCAAACACCTATGGCAATTCCTATGCTCGGAATTTAATTGCCCCTTTTTGTTTAATTAAATGTAAATAAGAAAAGGGAGTTATAGGTGTAAACGAGGTTTTATGTAAAACATATGACTTAAGTATATAGCAAAAATGAAAATAATTTTATATAGTCATTGAACTCACTTGAATTTAAGACAAAAAGAAATGAGATAGAGTCTATACTTTGAATTCGCCGCAATATTATTTTTGTTTTTGTAGGAATAATGTTTAAGAAAACCAAAATATTGCAGATCAATGTTTATAAGTTATAATAAATATGAAATGTAATCAATGAATGAATGAAATGAAATATACATATACATATAAAAAAATGTTGTGAAAAACTTACAATTTTGTGTGATCAATTCTATTCCATACCGCTGTCGTAAAAAGGCCTTTTTGGACTGCAACTGGAGTGTTATGGTGTGGTTTTTAAATTTTAAAAAATTTTACACTTAACCCCCCGTTGCCACATGCAAGTGCAAGTTCGAAAAACTCAATACAATTACAGTTTTTTACTAACACAATCATATTTTTCGCACTTACACCTCAACTTGCGAAAGAATTTGGTTGTAAGCACTTGCCGTAAGTAGAATGACAAATAAATAAACAGTGCTACCAGTGTTAAAATAAAAGTTTTGTTTATAACAAATTTTCGGGGTTTTACAAGAAATTATTAAGAAAAAAGAACAAAACTATTACACAACACATCTTAATAGTATTTTTAAATATTAATTTCATGTTTTTATTAAAAAAAATTGTAAATTACAAAATTTTTTCCGTATTTTTTTCTTTTGACAATACGGCAATACTGGATCCTTATGAGCTTGTAAATTAACAGAATTTTATGAAAAAATTTTGTTTGAAGTTTCTTTGCTGACGACATTTCAAAAATGACCTAGCACTTGCTAGTGTAGCCACTCAAACAAATATTGTTGTTTTTCGGTATTTTTCGTAGATAATGTGTATACTGTATATACAAAAACTTAAAAACGTTCAAAATCTTCACAACTACGTGGAAGAACTAAAAGGAGGATTGGTTATGCAACGTACACACCCAATGATAGAATGGCAAAATATAAATAATAGCTTCAACGATGCTGCCAGAGAACATATTGGTTACAGGACACCCAAAAGAGCGCAGTGGATGTCTGACGATACCTGGAAGTTAGTACTGGAAAGAAAAGAAATAAAGGCAAAACAAAATACAGCAAGAACACGAGGTGCAAAGGCATCGCTAGGGGAAGCGTACAGGCGACACGATTTGCTAGTCAAGCGAAGTGCTAGAAATGACAAAAGACGATGACACGAGTCACTAGCTTGTGATGCTCAAAAAGAATCTGAAGAACATAGATCCAAGGATCTATATGCAATCACTAAAAATCTCACTGGTAAAAATTTCGTGAATACAAAACCACTTAAGAACAGCGAGGGAGTATTATCAATATCTAGGAATGAACAATTGGAAATATGGAGACATCATTACTCTTGTATGCTTTCAAACCCAACACATAAGCTTTCGAATATTTGCTCATGCCCATCCTACTCAGTCAGGCAGGATATATCAACTGAATGTCCTGATATTCTCGAAGTGTTAAACGCTATTAACGCTTTAAAGGCAAACAAGGCACCCGGTGCTGATAATATAGCCCCCGAAATGCTTAAAGCTGATCCCCAATTAACAGCTAACATTCTGCTACCCCTCATCGAGAACTTTTGGTTCTCATTTGAACTTGACGCAAATCTTAAGGAAGGTATAATTGTGAACATCCCTAAAAAAGGCGACCTAACCGACTGCAGGAACTGGAGAGGCATCACAATCCTTAGTGCAGTTAATAAAATTATAGCGCATATCATCAATAAAAGAATCTCGGATGCTGTAATAGATGATCTCAGACCAGAGCAGGCTGGATTTCGTCCACAAAAATCTTGCATTGACCACATTAATAGCTTGCGAATCATAATTGAGCAGTCCGCAGAGTGGCATTCCCCCTCTACATGATTTTTATCGATTTTGAAAGAGCTTTCGACACCTTAAGCCATAATGCAATATGGAGCGCCCTTGCGTGTAAAGGTGTTCCACCTAAGATCATCCAACTCACTCAGGCATTGTATGCAGACGTTAAATGTAGAGTTGTTCATGACAACGCTCTAAGTAACAGCTTTAATGTGGTAACCGGAGTGCGTCAGGGATGTATACTATCACCCCTTCTCTTTAACATTGTCCTTGACGTCATTGTGCGCAATGCCACTCGAATAAATAGAGGTATAAGATGGGGGCTTACTCAACAACTTGAGAGTCTGGAGTACGCCGACGATATCTGTCTCCTATCGCACATCTGCAAAAGCTGGATTAAAAATTAATACTGGAAAGAGTAAGGTAATGCGTTGCAATACCCTCAATAACAGCAAATTTAAAATACAGGATGTTGAGCTCGAAGAAGTAAAATCGTTTTGCTACCTTGGTAGCATTTTAACACATACTGGCGGTTGCAGCAATGATGTGGCCTATCGGTTGTCAAAGGCCAAACAATCATTTGGCATGTTGCGCCCTGTTTGGAAGTCTACCTCTATTTCGGAACACACTAAGATTAGCATATTTAATTCTTGCGTCAAATCGGTGCTCCTTTACGCCTGCGAATCATGGAACATGACATCACGAGAGTTTGTTAATCGCTGCCTGCGTAGGATCCTCAAGATATTCTGGCCAAACACCATATCTAACACTAACCTTTGGCAACGGACAAACCAACGACCAATTAACATCGAGATCCTTAATCGAAAATGGCGCTTAATAGGTCACTCGCTCCGTAGACCACATGGCGACCCTACTAAATCTGCGATTGACTGGAACCCCCATGGTAATACAAGAAGAGTTGGCCGCCCGTCACACACCTGGAGACGCCAACTTGAATCTGAAGTAAACCAAAGTGGGCTAAGTTGGAGGGAAATTAAACATCTAGCATCAAACCGGATCGAATGGAAAGAGTTCGTTGCGGCCCTTTGTTCCTACTAGGAACCACAGGACAGAATATATATATATATATATGTATGTATACTCAACTTGCAAGTAATTACTTGCATGTGGCAACGGGGGGTAAGATATGATGAATATTTTTTTTTTCACTTGTAATAAAATATACAATATATAGTTACTTGGTCACTTTTGCTAATATTATGTTTACACTGATTTTTTTTCTAATTACTTATTTAATTTTTAACTTAATTTATTTATTTATATAATTAATGCAAAACGTTCTTAAAGCAAAGAACAACAAAAGAAAACTAATGAACAGCTTCGGACAGATAATGACTTACAATACATATATTGATGCCAATAAGTAAGAAAGAGATAGGTATTTAAAGACAAAGATGAATTACAAGTAAATATAATGATAAAGAAAATATAGAAATAAGTAAAAAGGAAAAACTAAATTATGAATGAATGATATTTTTGAATGAATGGAAATTTTAAAATGATGAATGAATGAATTTAAGTTTTAGATAATGTATAACTAAAATATACAAGTGTAAAAGTGTCTGTAACGTAAATTATAACTACAGAATTGGTAGAAATAATAGGTAATATAGTTTAGTGCAATTTTATAATTTTGGTAATTTTCATACCATATTGGTAAAAACAAACTTTATAGTTAAAATGTTTATAAATATATAGTTTTTTTCCAGAAATGTAGCTTAAAGATATATGATTGATTGTGACTTTATGCAATTATGAAAATCCATCTGCTAAGCAAACTTAGTAATATAAATGTTGACCCTTAAATTATTATTGTGATGATGTTCATCAAATCATTTCCAAGTAAAGAATAAGCGCAGTTGCACATGAACTGAAAATTTATTTGTAAAAATTAAGAAGGGTACTTTTGAAACTTAGGTTTTCAGCATTCTTACCCAAATGCGTTCTGCTCACTGTCAAATAATAAAATTTACAATAATTAAACTCCTCAAATGAATTGAATAGTAATAATACAAAAAATTATTCACGATAGACTAGGCGATAGTTTGCCGGACTATCAGTCAGAGGGTTGCGGGTTCGATTCCTGCCAAAGACTCTGGGTGTTTTCTGCAGATAAGCCAAAAAGCTTCGCAGTTTGTGTTTGTTAATTATAAAAAAAAATAAAAAAAAAATATATTCACGTTGACTGATATTTAACAAAAGAACGGAAATTAGTGAAACAAACTGATTAAACGTGTCTATCTATAAGAAGTTATCGAGTAATTGAATACTAGTTATCGACAAAAAAAAACTACTATATACCCCCAGCGAAGTATATTTGTTTCAAAAACGTCAGTGTTGGGTTTACTTCGAAATGAAAATAAATTATCAGCTAAATAATGAAATGTAAAATTAATAAAATCGTTACAAACTTGCTTCGCTTATAGCAAATAGCGAGAAGCGAACAGGATGATTTTACGCTATGCTGAAACTTAGCGTTCAAGGTGTGGCACGACCCACAAAGCCGGGTAGTTACGGCCGAATATCTGATGCATGATATGTTCTAGATTTCTTGCCGTCAATATCCTCTAACAAATAGAGGGAATTTCCTAGCTTCTTTAGTACTCTGCATTTCACAAATTTCAGTAAAAACTTCGAATTTATAGCGTTTATAGCTTTGCTTTGAGAATAATTTTTCCTGAAAACAAATTTTCCTGGTTCTTAACTTATATTTCGTGCACGTAAATTATATGATTTTGCTGGCACATGAAACCAGTTTAATTTTTTCCGAAATTTTGGTTCGTATTTTATTCAATTTATCTGAATTTTACTGAAAATCTACAGTATCTTCACGTAAACATCCTAATTTTTCCAATATCTTATAGGAAGAGCCATAATAAGGCGAACATCCTATTGATGTGTGGTAATCGCTTCTTAATACATACAAAATCGTAGGTATTTCACGATCCCAGTTCCTATGATTCACTTCATTTCTCAAAAAATTACAAATTTTGGCAACTACTTCTCTATTACAACGTTCAGAGGCATTTGCCTGAGGTGAATATAAACCAGTTTGTATGTGTTAAAACAAAACTTTTGCAATAATTCTTTGAAATCTTTTGAAACAAATTGTTTTCCGTTGTCGCTATGTATAAATTGCGGTACACCATATGTGGGAAAGAAATCATTACGGAAAAAGTTAATCACACTTAATGAAGTGGCTGCACGAAGTGGTTTCAAAAACAAAAATTTTGTCATGTGATCGAGAGCTATAAAAATGCTTGTATTTTGATATTTTGAACGGGGATATGGTCCAAGAAAATCACAGTAGATTCTTTGGAATGGTCTAGAAGTAATAAATGCATTACCCATCAGTGGTCTTAATGAAATGTTAGATGGTTTAATGGTATTGGAGGTGTCACAATTATCAACGTACAATTTCACATCTTTTGCCATTGAGGGCCAATAAAACTTTTGACGCACACGTTGAATTGTTTTTGCGTAGCCACCATGGCACGAGTCACTACTATGCGCTTTTTCAATAACGTCAGTAATCAGGCAGCCAAAGTCTCCAAAAAGAATTTTCCTCATCTTCTACACCATTTCTAAATTTAACACGTTTATAGATTTTTTTGTCGTTAACAACGATATCTGGTAAAGAGCTGTGATTTTTTGAAACTGTCTCCAATAAAGCTTTATATTCCTCAGACTTGAACTCGGAATTATTCAAATCCACGTCAAACATCTTATCTGGTTTATCTAAGGAATCAATATCGAACCTTGACAGAGTATCTGGCACCACGTTCAAAGATCCCTTACGATGCTCGATTTTGAAATCAAAACCTTGCAGTTTTAGACTCCATCTTGCTAGCTTACCATTAACACATTGAGTGCCACGTCGCACAGTGGCACTTTTGCGGAAAAATTATGGTTTTTCAACTTTTCAATTTTAAAATGTTAATGATTTGGTTTTGTAAAGAAGTATTTGGATAAGAAAAATTCAAGAAGGGTTTTTATGAAAAGTGAAATTTTGTAGTTAAAAAAAGATCCCTCAGCCCATGTTCAGGGTAGAATTGGAGCCTGGAGATGTTGTCTTAAAGAAAAACGAGTCCCATCCCATCTATAATCTGATGTACCTCCTGCATCGTAGAATCACCGTGGAAGAACCACATAAGCGTCAGGGACCCGTCCAGTGTCTCAACTGTCAAGAATTTGGTCACACCAAGGCGTATTGTAAATTGCCGACAGTTTGTGTTGCGTGTGGGGAGATACATGCAACTGCTCAATGCGATAAGTCGAGAACTGACTCAAAAATCAAAAAATGCAGTAACTGCGGAGGTAATCATACCGCAAATTATAGAGGTTGTCCAATTTACACTCATTTGAAAGGCATAGGAACCAACAAGACGTCAGTATTGCCTAATCATCCTCAACAGCCAAATTTAGCATCGAGTGACAATTTCCCTCAATTATTACGGTCCACTAGTCATGTAAACGCGCCTAGTTCTAGACAAGTTTCTTACGCAAACGTCGTTAAATCTAATATGCCAGGTCTGGAGCAGGAACCTAAATTCCAATATTCTGAGCCGCATATCAACAATCTAGAGACAACATTGCAAACTCTTGTCCAAACTATGAACACTTTTACGACAACCATGACATCCATGATGCAGGAAATGCTGAAAATGCAATCCACTATCTTGCAAGCCATTTTAAAGAAATGATTTATTTAAAAATTTGTTTCTGGAACGCGAACGGCCTCCGCCAACATAAAAATGAACTGGAATACTTCCTGATGGATAAGCAGATTGATGTTATGATGATTGCTGAAACTCACTTGACGTCGACAGGGTACTTCAAAATTAATGGCTACGAGTTCTACGATACTAAAGATCCCCGCGGAAGAGCATGTGGAGGTTCGGTAATTCTTATAAAGAACAGAATAAAACATTATTTAATGAACAACATATGTGAGGATTACCTACAAGCAACAAACATTTGTATTGAATTCTGTCAGTACAATTTTGTTTTATCATCAATTTATTCGCCGCCTCGATTTTCAATAAAAGAACATCAATACTACAGCTTCTTCAATTCCCTTGGAGCTAGATTTTTAGTTGCTGGTGACTTTAACGCCAAACACACATTTTGGGGTTCACGTCTGGTGACCCCGAAGGGTCGTGAACTCTTCAACACCATTACCAAAATGGGCTTAGATGTACTCTCAAGCGGGCATCCCACTTACTGGCCGACGGACCGACGGAAGATTCCCGATGTTATTGACTTTGGAGTAGTGAAAAATATCCCTGTAGAATCGATACAAGTGGAGCCTTCATTAGACTTGTCTTCAGATCACTCCCCTTCTATTATTTCAATGCGTTTCCTTCAAGGGAATGGCTCTCCATTTCGGGACATATCTAAAACCAGAGTAAGTTGGATAAAGTATAAAAAGTATTTAAGTTCCCACTGCACGGAAAATGTTGTGTTGAGAACTACCGCGGATATTGATGGGTCGATTGGCAAGTTTACTGAGGACATACGAAGAGCTGTACATCACGCCTCCACATATGACGTTGAATGCAGACGTGGGACAAACAGAACTTATTTCGCTGAACTCGATCATCTCCTGACAGAAAAAAGAAGAGTTAGAAGAGAGTGGCAAATTCACAGGTCTCCTCAACTGAAATCTAGGCTACGAGAATGCAGAGATATACTAAGAAATTTCTTAGAAATCCAAAGAACGGCCTCATTTAGATCTTACTTGGAGGGTCTTGATAGTACCCCACAATCTGACTATTCGCTATGGAAGGCGGCACGAGGTTTAAAAAGACCAGTTAGAGGAAAGCCTCCTCTGCGAAATCCGACTGGAGACTGGGCTAGAAATGATTCCGAGAAAGGGACTTTATTTGTTAACCATTTGAGAAATGTGTTTACTATAAACAACTCAATTAATGCACCTGATTTGCCTCCACTCGTTATTAGACCTCCTGTACCTCTAAGACTTAGCTTTAATGATGTTCAAAGCGCTATTGGTACTCTGAATCTTAAAAAAGCTCCAGGTATGGATAAAATCAGCAACAAAATGCTTGTGGAGTTACCTCGTGTAGCTAGAAGAATCATCCTCTTTATTTTCAATGCTATTTTACGCCTAGAATACTATCCTGCAGATTGGAAGGTATCTATGATTACCATGATTCCTAAGCCAGGGAAGGACCCCACTAAAGTAGAGTCATATAGGCCAATTAGTCTACTGCCGACAATTTCAAAACTGTTTGAAAAATTATTAATGACTAAATTGACTCCAATTCTGAATGACACTGAATGTATTCCTAATCATCAATTCGGCTTCAGAGCTAAACACAGCACCATCGAACAAACACACAGATTGGTAAATGTGATAAGAGGGTCGTTTGAAGACAAAAAATACTGCTCCGCCCTTTTCATTGATGTGTCGCAAGCGTTCGACAAAGTTTGGCATGACGGTTTAATGCACAAAATAAAATTAACTCTGCCTGCTAACACCCATAAACTCATGGAAAGTTATTTATACGGTCGCAAATTTAAAATCAAAGAAGGTGATTTTTTAAGTACCGCTCAGCCAATTGAATCAGGTGTGCCACAGGGTAGCATACTGGGTCCTACTTTATATTTGATATATGCCTCCGACATGCCGTCAGACCCCAAAATCCATACGTCAACTTTTGCAGACGATACAGCCTTTATCAGCGTCCATAAGGACCACCAAGTTGCATCACAGAATTTGCAAAATTATGTTTATAAGCTAGAGAATTGGCTAGAGCTTTGGAAAATCAGGGTTAACGAACAAAAATGTATTCATATAACTTTCACATTGCGAAAAGATACCTGCTCGTTCATCAGAATAAATAATCAAATTATCCCGCAACACAATGAAGTCAAATACCTCGGCATTCACCTCGACCGCCGCACAGTGGCTGAAAATCGTTTTTCATTGGCCAAAAGTCGATTTTTTTTTTTGTTACCGATTTTTAAAATTTTTACACCTTTTTGGAGCTAATATATCCATATTAAGGTAGCGAAAAAATTAGGTTAAACTATTAATAATTATGGGCGTGGCATGCTGTCAAACTCAACTGTTTTTTTTAATTTCAGAAAAAGGTGTTTTTTATTTGTTTTTGGTCAAAAATAAATGGTTACTACTCGCAAGCTATCATCGATAATGGCCTGCGGTCTTTTTTATAATGTTGGTAGGATTATAGTCCTTAGTAGTTGTAAGCGGTTACCGCTCTAGCGTTTAATATTAGGGGCGTTCTGAAATATTTATGAAACTACTATATTTTTCAGAAATTTAAAGTTTAGTGGAATAGAACTTCTAGGGAACAAAAGGGAACAAGAAACGTGTACCACCCGAAGAAAGGTGGAAGTGTCTTCTTTAACCCTATATATACTTTTGCACCCGCCACGACCCGCCGGTAGAACAATTTTTTAATTTTAATGAAATTACTCTAAAAAAAATCAAATTACGATAATTTAAACAGCCCTATAGTTACTCGTATACAATGGTGTATTAAATTTTCACTTTTTCGCCTAAAGGTTTATGTTTTTTTACTTTAGACTACGTAAAACTAAAATAATTAAATATAATACCTGCGAAAGGGTTTTATGGCTTTGTTTTGATTAGCAAAAAAATAAGTCATAAAAATATCACAATAGGTTCTACAGTAAACATATGATCTCTTTCTAATATACCTGTTATCAACTGTTAGGGTCAACCAAAGTCATAAACAATTTTATAAAAATAATCGGGACAATAAACCACTAAAGAAAAAAAAACCCAATATTGGCGAGATACTAATTAATTTTACCTGATATTAACCCTTTCGGCCGCACTTGAATTTAGCTGTGACTACCAAGAACATCACATATTTTTTCATGACTTTTTACTGTGGATCAAATGACGACTTATGGAACATATACTAAAAATCAGTTATGATTTGGATTTCGGGTCTTCAGGATCCATAAGAAACAATGGAACCAACAAAGAGTTAAGAAGTTCAAAAAAGAAACATGTTCAAGATGAATATCGCAAATTTTACCGCACGAAGATTCTTTTCAGATCCAGAAACAGCATCTGAAATAACAGGAGTGGATTTAAACCTTATTTTCAGATTTAAAATAATCCTAGAAGTACTTGCGTGCAATGAAGAAATTGACGCTAGACAATTTGGGGATTATGCTAAGGAAACTGCAAAAATATATACAACCAACTACCCATGGAGAAATATGTCTGCAACAGTTCACAAAATCCTTTATCATGGAGAAGATATCATTAAATATCATTTGGTGTCACTTGGAGATCTATCAGAGGAGGCTCAGGAAAAAAGGAACAAGGATTACAGATTTTATAGAGAGCACAATACTAGAAAAATTACACGAAATTCCACAAATGAAGATCTATTTAATATATTATTGGCAACATCAGATCCGTTCATATCCAATATTCGAAATCAATGGAAAGTGGAACATCGGGATTTAGATGAAGAAGCCAAAAAACTACTAAAGAACAGAAATAGCGCAGAAAAAAAATATAGAATATTTGCAATTAATATTTGTTTCAAATGAATAATAATTATAATTGCCTTCATTGTTATTTAAGTACGAAAAACATAGTATTAGTAAATAATTCTTTAAAAAAAAAACCGACTTCAAAATGTCGGCCAAATAAAATGTTGGATTAATTTTCAAAAATGTTTAATATAACTAATGTTGTTGCACTTTTTTGATTGAAAGAAAGAATTTTGAAAATCTTGTTAATCTTCTAAAAAATCGGTTTATGCTAAATCTATAAAGTGTTCCCATTAACAGAGCTAAATTTTGACACCCATATTCGATATATTCTTATATCCCCGATATATCTCAATCAATTTCTGAAATTTTCATTTTTTTTACCTTAAATATATTTTTCTGCAAGCCATATCTTCCAAATAACAAAATTATTTTTAAAATTGACTCCACTTTGGTGTGGTCCTTTCCTGACTTAGGAATCATAGTGATCATAGACACCTTCCAATCTGCAGGATAGTATTCTAGGCGTAAAATAGCGTTGAAGATAAAGAGGATAATTCTTCTTGCTACACGAGGTAACTCCACAAGCATTTTATTGCTGATTTTATCCATACCTGGAGCCTTTCTAAGGTTCAGAGTACCAATAGCGTTTTGGACATCACGAAAGTTTAGTCTTAGAGGTACAGGAGGCCTTATAACAAGTGGTGGCAAATCAGATTCGTTATTATTTGAGTTGTTTATAGTAAACACATTTCTCAAATGGTTAACAAATAATGTTCCTTTCTTGGAATCATTTCTAGCCCAGTCACCAGTCGGATTTCGCAAAGGAGGTTTTCCTCTCACTGGTCTTTTTAAACCTCTTGCCGCCCTCCATAACGAGTAGTCAGATTGTGGGGTACTATCAAGACCTTCCAAGTAAGATCTAAGTGAGGCCGTTCTTTGGGTTTCTAAGAAATGTCTTAGTATATCTCTGCATTCCCGTAGCCTAGCTTTCAGTTCAGGAGACCTGTGAATTTGCCACTCTCTTCTCATTCTTCTTTTTTCTGATAGGAGATGTTCGAGTTCAGAGAAATAAGTTCTGTTTGTCCTATTTCTACATTCAACGTGATAAGTGGAAGCGTGATGCACACCTCGTCGAAGGTCCTCGGTAAAGTTGCCAATCGACTCATCAATATCGTCGGTAGTTCTCAACACAACATTTTCCGTGCAATGAGAACTTAAATACTTGTTGTATTTTATCCAACTTACTCGGGTCTTAGTCATGTTCATAAATGGAGAACCACACACTTGAGGGAAATGCATTGAAATGATAGTAGGAGAGTGACAAGTCCAGTGAAGGATCCAATTGCATCCATTCTACAGGGATATTTTTCACTACCCCAAAGTCAATAACATCGGGAATCTTCCGTCGGTCCGTCGGCCAATAGGTGGGATGTCCACTTGAGAGTACATCTAAGCCCATTTTAGCAATGGTGTTGAAGAGTACGCGACCCTTCGGGGTTACCAGACGTGAACCCCAAAATGTGTGTTTGGCGTTAAAGTCACCAGCAACTAAAAATCTAGCTCCAAGGGATTTAAAGAAGTTATGGAATTGGTGTTCTTTTATTGAAAATCGAGGCGGAGAATAACTCGATGATAAAACAAATTTGTATTGACAGAATTCAATGCAAATGTTTGTTGCTTGAAGGTAATCCTCACTTATGTTATTCATTAAATAATGCTTTATTCTGTTCTTTATAAGAATTGCCGAACCTCCCCAAGCTCTTCCGCGGGGGTCTTTAGTATCGTAGAACACGTAGCCATTAATTTTGAAGTACCCTGTCGACGTCAAGTGAGTTTCAGCAATCATCATAACATCAATCTGCTTATCCGTCAGGAAGTATTCCAGTTCATTTTTATGTTGGCGGAGGCCGTTCGCGTTCCAGAAACAAATTTTTAAATAAATCATTTCTTTAAAATGGCTTGCAAGATAGTGGATTGCATATTCAGCATTTCCTGCATCATGGATGTCATGGTGGTCGTAAAAGTGTTCATAGTTTGGACAAGGGTCTGCAATGTTGTCTCTAGATTGTTGATATGCGGTTCAGAATATTTGGGTTTAGGTTCCTGCTCCAGACCTGGCATATTAGATTTAACGACGTTTGCGTAAGAAACTTGTATAGAACTAGGCGCGTTTACATGACTAGTGGACCGTAATAATTGAAGGAAATTGTCACTCGATGCTAAATTTGGCTGTTGAGGATGATTAGGCAATACTGACGTCTTGTTGGTTCTTATGCCTTTCAAATGAGTGTAAATTGGACAACCTCTATAATTTACGGTATGATTACCTCCGCAGTTACTGCATTTTTTGATTTTTGAGTCAGTTCTCGACTTATCGCATTGAGCAGTTGCATGTAGCTCCCCACACGCAACACAAACTGTCGGCAATTTACAATACGCCTTGGTGTGACCAAATTCTTGACAGTTGAGACACTGGACGGGTCCCTGACGCTTATGTGGTTCTTCCACGGTGATTCTACGATGCAGAAGGTACATCAGATTGAAGATGGGATGGGACTCGTTTTTCTTTAAGACACCATCTCCAGGTTCCAATTCTACCCTGAACATGGGCTGAGGGATCTTTTCACGGTTTCTAATATTTACTACGCTCTTGATTTTGAACCCTTTGTCCATTAAACCAGTCTTTATCTCCGCAGGATCAACACATGGGTCTATACCCTTTAGAACGACTTGGAGTCCTTTTGCGCTTTTGAGCTGGTAGGTATAGAAATCCCTAGTCTCCCTTTCCAGCTGGTTGGACAATTTTCGAAAATCATCTTCCCTATTCACTTGGATCTTTGTCTCGCAGATATTTCCATGTTTCATTGAGGTTACGCTAAACATGTTTTCACCTATTACAGCAACAATTCCTTGTACCAATTTACTGGAAGTCGGCTCTCTCAGATAAATTGGTGGGGGCTTAAACGTCTTCTTCGGAAGTTCTGGCTCATCCGTCTGGAGGAGAGCAAACCTATTTTGATCATTACTCACGGTCTTAGGAGCTTTTGCATTTGATGACACTTGAGCAGACTTCGGGCTCCTCTGTCGCTTGAGAACGGTGATGTACTTATCCATACCTGTTTTTTAGGTTTGACTGCACTATTTGATGAAGATGATGTTTTTTCATCTGTTGAAATCACTATATTGGGCGAACAGGAACGACGCCGTTCTACGGCTCTTGTAGTGAGAAAATTCTCCAGAGATTTTTTTATGGATTCTTCCTCAGAGATCCATTTAGTTTTTCTAGACGAGCTAAGCTCTTTCTCAGAATTACATCTGAGAGGAACACTCATACAGTTTTTATGCGATTTTTAATATTTTGTTTTGTAGATATTTTTACCTATTTTTAACACGTCCGAACAGTTCGATGAGACGAGACTGCGGAAAGAATGAATAGAACTTTAGTTGAAATGGGCCGTTGCTTTATGACAGAATCCGGCTTACCTATGAGTCTATGGACAGAACTAATTTATACATCTGGATATATCAGAAATCGCTTTAATCAACTAAGTTAAATCTAAGACACCAGAAGAGTTGTGGACTGGCAAAAAACCAGATGTAAAATATTTTCGGCGTATGGGTTGCATATCATTTGTTTTAGATAAAACAACAAAAAGATCAAAGTGGGATCCTAGAAGTAATGAGCATATTCTTGTTGGCTATTCAGATGAATCAAAAGCTTATAGATTATGGAGAGCTGGAACCAAACAGATAGTAACAAGTAGAGATGTGAAATTTATAGAAAATTCAATGTACAGTAATAACAAAAATAATAATAATCTGAGTTTTTATGAGTTTGTATCTAATGATATAGTACGAAATCAATCAGATAACATTATAGATGACCCAATGACAAGGAAATCAATCGAACAAGAATCGAATAATCAATCTACAAATGATGAATCCGAACAGAAATTACAGAAACAGAGGAGTAATAATCAAAGGGAGCAAAACAGAGAAAATGATTCGATTAGAAATCGTCTAAGAAATAGGACAAATAAAGAGACAACTCAAATAGTTAAGGAAAATATGATAGATCCTAAAACAGTATCTGAAGCTATGTCATCCGATTGTTCCAAAGATTGGATTGAAGCTATGAAAGATGAATATAAATCATTAATAAAAAATGATACTTGATGTTTAACAGATTTACCAAATGGACGGAAGGCAGTAGGTTGCAACTGGCTTTTCAAATCTAAAATAAGACCAGATGGAACTATAGAAAAACGTAAATCTAGATTAGTAGCTAAAGTCTATTCCCAAAAATTTGGATTGGATTATGTGGATACATTTGCTCCAGTAGTTTGTCAAACATCACTCAGATTGTTATATGCACTCGCTGTAGAGCATGATTTACAATTACGCCAATTAGATGTATCAACTGCATTCTTGAACGGAAACTTAGAAGAGGAAATATATATGGAACAGCCAGAAGGTTTTATTCAGGAGACAACAAAAGAAAAAGTTTGGAAATTAAATAAAGCAATTTATGGTCTCAAGCAAGCTGACAGACAATGGTTCAACCGAATTGACTCTGTTATAAAAGATTTTGGTTTACAACAATCAAAATATGATTTACTTCATTAGAAAATATGAAAAAATAATGATTATCGCCTTATATGTTGATGATATTATAATTGCTGCTAATAATTCGAAATTTATAGAAGATTTTACAAGTCGATTAAACGATAATTTTGATATTTGTGATTTAGGATATATTTCAAACCTAATAAAGAAATATGGTTTAGAAAATAGCAAACCTTCGAAAATTCCGATGGATCCAGGAATTAAATTAGAAAAACAACCAACAATTTCCGGAGAGGCAGAAAAAGTTGATGAAAAGTTGTATCAAGAAATTATTGGATCTTTACTTTACTTGTCGCTGTATAGTAGATCTGGGGCCAAATTACCGGATTCGATATCGAGTAAAATTGATCGTAATTTTCTTATTTGAGATTATGGCATTCGATATCTAGCAAGAAATTTAGTACATTTTATCATAATTTCGATATCGAAATCATTTTTCGATACGATAGCTCATTCAATCACGAATGCGGTAATTTGGCCCCTGATATAATGTGTGCTGTTAATATGTTATCGCAATTTTCGAAGGGCCTACGTAAACAACATCTTAATTCAGCATATCATATTATCAGATATTTAAATAACACTAAAAATGCGGTACTAACATATAGAAAATGTGGTTTACCACTTCTTGGGTTTTGTGATGCAAATTGGGCTAAAGATGTAAATGATAGAATGTCTCAATCTGGGTTTTGTTTTTACTCGCAGGTGGTCTTGTATCCTGGGAATCAAAGAAACAAAAAGTGGTAGCAACATCTAGTGCAGAAGCAGAGTATGTAGCATTTACCGAAGCAACCAAAGTAGCTTCGTATTTAGGATACGTTTTGGACGAATTTGGATACTCCAACAACTCTCCAGTGATGATAAACACAGATTCTCAAAGTGCTCAAAGAATGGCATTCCCATACTAAGCATATATATTACAAGTATCACTATGTGAAGGATGCCATAGAAAATAATATAGTTAAAATGGTAGCTGATGTTTTGACTAAACCTGTGCCTAAACCCAAACATGTATTTTGTTGTAATAATTTTGGAATTGTATTTTAAATTCATAATGTTGAGGAGGCATGTTGTTATTTACTGTAAAATACTTTGAATTCAACATAATGAATTTGATCAAGTTATTATTGTGTAAAACATAATTTTTTCATTCACTTCTAATAAACTTTTCGTACTTATTGTATCTTTTGGATTAACATAACACTGTTTTAATTATAACACGGGCCACCAATAAAAGATGCAAGGTAATTAAAATATTTTATTATTATTATATTTTTATATTTTATTTATGTAGGTATACGCTGATCAAAAACAAATAGTTAAAAGAAAACTTTCATTTAATAAGTCTTCAAAGAAAAGAACCGGTGGTGGACCTTATGAGGAACAAATATTGTCTGCCGCTGGCATAGAAGTTGCTGTTGAAGGGCTAACGAGCGTTAAAACTTTTGGATCAGCTATGCAAAGAAAAAAAGTTGAAGATTTGTCACAATCTAAAGACTTTAGAGAAAATATGTTTGCAAGTACATCACAAGCAAATACTTCGTGTAATGATTCCTTTATATCTGCCTGTTCACGACACTGAAAATAACATGTCGATTCGTTCAGTATCGACTGACAGAATTAGAAATAAGAGCAGAATTAGCCCCCTGTACATTGCAAATAGCCAGACGAACATCTGTAAATCGTCTCTGAATCTATCGGTGGGTGGGTATTACAAATATCTGCACAAGTCCAATATGTCCACCCTACTATAATGTTGTACGATATAATAAAGTGTGCACAAATGCTCACTGTTTCACAAAATGCCTTATATCAGTGAAAAGCAATGTAAAGTTCTTTGAAGCGACGTTTAAAACAGCATAGAGATACGGATCGACGCACGGTGACTCAGAATTTAATTTCATCGGCCAAAAGTCTAAGTTTTTGTTGTCACTGATTTCCAAAATTGTAATGACATTCAATAGCAAACATATTAAAACTAAGGTAGCCAAAAAATTAGGTCAAACTATTGGCATGATATGCTGTTAAAAACAAATATTTTACGTTATTTTAGAAAATTATTTTATAAATTTTTTTAAATTTGATTAGAAGGAAATTATCACTTCTCGCAAACTATAATCGATAAAAAAAAAATGATGAAGGACATAAATGTAGCCCTTACATGTACACTGGTATACAAAAAGTTATGATCGGACTAAAAATAGCGACACAGTGAAACAAAAAACTAAAAGGGCGGTATTTGTAGGCGTGGCAAAAAAATTATTTCTGGAATTGTTTTTACATTACTTTTTTTTCGAACCACTCTCATGTACACCATGCCTCATGCAAGTTGTGCTAGGTATTTCATATTATATATTGTTACGAAATTGTATTTCAATTTACATTTAACGGTCGGTATCAACATACAACACCTTTATCAACAGATGGCGTGTTTATCGACATACAACTTGTTTAGCATTTGTAAGAGTTTAAATTTACAAACATTATTCAGACCACCCTGTTATAAACATACACTCAAAATATTTCATGTATAAAAATACGAAATGGTTTTTCGTATAATTATTTTCGTACATTTTACTAAAGTTTTGTACATAATACGAAATTTTAATAATTTTTTTATTTCGTAAACTTACAAAATTCGTTAATTTAAAAAATTTTTTTCGTAGAATTAGTTTTGTATATTGTACAAAAATTTCGTTTATAATACAAAACTTTCGTGTTTAGATCTTGTAGAAAATTTTGTAAATTTAGAAATTTTTTGAATTTTACAAATTAAATTTCGTTAATGTTTTATTTTTTATATTACAAAAATTTCTCGAAAAATACGAAACTTTCGTATTAAATGCAGAGAAAAATTTCGTAAATTTAGAAATTTCGTTCATTTCACAAATATAATTTCGTAAAATGAAATGTACCGTTTTAAATGAAACTTAAAAATAACAAAACAAGTCATGCTCTTACTGACAATTAAAGAGATAGAAGCGTTAGTCGTGCCTTGTTAAAAATAGTTAAAAATAGTTTGATTTATTAAAATAAATTTAAATTAGTGTAAGAAAATGAATTGTTATTTGTTATTTATTTATTTCTAAGGCATGAGTTTAACATTTTAGCATTTGAAGATATACTAAGTCACTGGAACGGCTGTTTTGAATATAGGCAAAATACTTTAAAAGAGCTATGCGACCCAAATTCAAAAAAAAAAACATTTGGATTTGTGGCCTATGTACAATAATCCAGTAGGATTTCGCTTAGTAAGTAAAATGACATTCAGTTCTTATTAAGAATAATTCAAAAATATATAAGAAAACATATTGACTTCTTTAACCCTTTAATTAATTAATATATTCAATCATGTATATTTAGATCATTAATGATTTCGATCGCATATATGGAGAGAGAAATGAATTGCTTGACAGCTTTGGCGATTCAAAAGATATTTCCAGAAAACGAATCCAAATTTAAAGATGAAGATGACCAAAAGCTTTGGAATTTTGTACAAAAATATAATTGCATTGACTATAGTAAGTAGAAAGGTTTTATAAACAAATATAATCAAATTTTTAAATTTTATTTAGTGATGAATAATGGTTATGCAATTTTTTTTTTAACTTTTTAGATACCAAATTTATCATAGTCTTAACACTCTTACATTCCTTACTTCCACCATCAAGAATTAAATCAAAAAGTTCTAATAAAGGAAACAAGTTTTATAGTATTATGGAATCAAAACGGTCTTTTATAACATTTTCACCAACTGAAGAGTCAAATAAAGAGAAGTTGGATATAAAAATTGTGGCAGAGGGTTCAGTTGCCCCTTACATTACTGTTATAGGGGACATATATAAGCCCCTATCATCTGTGACTTTGACAACATTAAATACAAAGTTTTCAGTATCACTAACGCTATAGACATTTGCTTTAAAGCGTATCACGCATTTTCAATTAAATATTCTGAAGCTTCCAGCCATATGTGGGATTTTTTAAATATTCAGTTCTATAAAATAGATGGACATCATATTAATCCAATTACGCATATGGTGTACAAAAAAATACAAGGTTAGTGTGTTTTATATAAACTAAGTTTAAAAGTTATTAATATATGAATTTTCTTTGTAGAAATCCAAAGCAATCGACAAAATCAAACTTAATTTAATGCAGAAATGCTATTATTTTTTCCTTTACTATTATTTATAAAATAAACAAAACTTTTCGTTTAATAAAAAAATATTTCTTGAGAAATTAACGAAACTTTTTCTAAAATAAACAAATTTTTTTTTTATTTTTACACAATTTTTAGTAACTTTACGAAATATTTTTAGAAAATTTTGTAAATTTACCAATTTTTAGCAGAAATTTACGAAACTTTTCTTATATTAACGAAACTTTTCGTGTATTTAGGAAATATTTTCGTTATTTTACAAAATATATTTCGTTTTTTTACAAAATTTTGTAAAATAAACGAAAAAAATATGAAATTTTTCTTATACCTACAAAATATTTTTCGTAAGTGTAGAAAATTTCAGGAGGCAATATTTCTAAAATTAACAAAATAATTTTGTATTTTTACGAAATATATTTCTTATTATACCCTTCACCATCGTGAGAAGGGTATATATAAGTTTGTCATTCCGTGTGAAATTTCCACAATATAATTTTCCGACCCTATAAAGTATATATATTCTGGATCCTTATAGATAGCGAAGTCGATTAAGCCATGTCCGTCTGTCTGTCTGTCTGTCTGTCTGTCTGTCTGTCTGTCTGTCTGTCTGGATGTTGAAATCAGTTTTGTGAAGTCCCAAGATATGTTCGGGATCCAAACCTTCAATAATTCTGTCAGAAGTGCTTTCGAGAAGTTTGCTATTTAAAATCAGCAAAATCGGTTTAGGTTAACCAGAGTTATGAACCAATATGTGAGACCACCTCCATAAAAATTTGATATTTTTCGTCCATTTTATTGCAATATTTTGAAATATATTGCAGATAATACCATGAAATTTTGTATACGTTGTTTGTACTATAAAAGAAGAAAGTGTGCGGAAAAAAGTAAAAATCGGTCCATGATTTCTCATAGCCCCCATACAAATATATATATTCCCGAAATATGGCTTAATCATAAATAAATGCCTATAAAATTGGAATATCAAGACAAAATTCAGCAAAAATAAGTTTTATACAAAAAGAAATCACAAACCGAAATTTTTTTTTAGTTCGGTCCATATTTGACCATAGACCCCATATAAAGTCCACTTACAAAATTCACTTAAATACGCATAAAACAGATATAAATAATGTTAAACGGCTAAAATTTGACATAAATACTCTTTATAGGCAAATAAATTATTGTACCAAATTTTATGGTGATCGGCCCAGAAATGGTCATAGCCCCCATACAAAAATCTTCCCGAAATATTGCTCAATTATACATAAATGCCTATAAAATTGGAATATCAAGACAAAATTCAGCAAAACTAAGTTTTGTGCAAAAAGAAATCGCAACACGAAATTTTTTTTAGTTCGGTCCATATTTGACCATAGACCCCATATAAAGTCCACTTCCGAAATTCACTTAAATACGCATAAAACAGACATAAATAATGTTAAACGGCTAAAATTTTACATAAATACTCTTTATAGGCAAATAAATTGTTGTACTAAATTTTATGGTGGTCGGCCCACAACTGGTCATAGCTCCCATACAAGGACCACATCTGAAAAAGACATTTTTCCCTATATATATTGTATACATATCGTTACCGACTCAAAACTTTGTACAGATCATGTACATATATACAAAAATCATTCCACACAATTTTGTTAATTTCGGTCTATTTTTAACCGTATGCCCCATATAAAGCCCTCTTCGGAAAATCCCTTTAATACTCATAAATCGCTTATAAATAAGGGTACCAATCCAAAATTTTACACGGATCATTTACATACATGCCTAAATCTAACTGCTGGATTTTGGGAATATCGGTCCATATTTGACTATATCCCCCACATAAGGTCCACTACCGATATCCACGTTAATACTAATATATATCTTAAATATACCGTTATTACGTTGAAATTCTACGTGAAATATCCCCATATGCATGAAAATAACTGTTCCAAAATTTAAGAAGATCGGCCCATAATTTGTCATACCTGCCATATAGAAGCATTTCCAAAAACAAATAAATTCGGGTCAAAAAATATTCTTTTCGGATTTAACCCATATTCGGTCCATATTTTATAATCATGATATATATCGTTGGAAAGCTATTTTTAATACCTTTTATTTAATGTATTACAAATTATCAGACACCCAGTAGTTGCCGAGATATAGGCCTATATATTTTCAACTTTAAGGGCCCGCCCCCTCGAAAATAGGCGTGGCCGCCAAAAAAATTTTTTTTTGCTGGTATCTCTTCTAAAATCCCTATTTGTTTTTTTTTTTTTTAACAAAATCACTAAAACCGAATTGTACCCCTTTTTTATACTCTGTTTGTTAAATTACACTGAAGATTATGATGAACATCAGACAGACTCTGTAAATTATGGTAAGAATTGGTAATTAAATCAATTAAAAATGGTAAAAATTAGACAACATTTGAAAATATTTTACATAAATTATGTTGGTCGTAAAATTGTCTTTCAAACAATATATCAAATACTAATAAAATTTGCACTAAGACTGAATAGAAAACACAGAATTAGGATATTCTAGTCTAGTGTAGTTTCTGTATTTCTTATTACGCTTAGGTGAAGGGTATTTAAGATTCGGCACAGCCGAATATAGCACTCTTACTTGTTTTTATTTAATTTTGTAAACCAGATCAATTTTAAAAGCTTTGTTTACGAAAAATTTTCTTTAGATAACCATTTATTTTGTAATTTAACAAAATAATCTTGGTAAATACACAAATATTTCGTAAAATGCGGAAAATAAAAAGTCCCAACAAGAACGAAAAACATTTGTTTATTATACAAAATATTTCGTTTTGTCAAAATAACGAAAAAAAATTAGTAAAATGAACCACGATTTTCGTTTATTTTACCTATGAAATATTTTGAGTGTAGTATTTGTTTACAGTCATCAACAAACATTTATTTTTTAAAATATTTGTCGAAGGAATAAATGTGAAAGAATTTAAATTAAATTTGGATAGCCAACTAGTTTTCGGGATTTGTTAGTCCCGAAAAATCCCGAGATTTTTTAAAACAAATCCTAGGATTTCGGGATTATCATCCCTAATTAGTACATATTTAAGCGACTTGTACGCATTAGTAGATTGGATACTTAATGCGAATATCTTACCAATACCAATATACATATTTAAAGAATTTATGTCCATCAATGAGATTTTCGGAAAGGTTTCTTCTACGGGACCTAAGTCATTGAAAATGGTTTTCGAAAGGCAAAATTATACGAGAGCTATGGTAAAATATGGAACGTTCATAACGAAATTTGTAGAAATGATTTCTGTTTTATACAAGTAATAGCTGAATATTTAATTTTCATACTGTCACGTTTTTACCTTTTAAAAGCGGTGTTTTAATTGCAAAATAAAAAATAAAACGTTTAAATGTACACAAAAACAATTAAAAATTAACACTTTGTCTTTTTACACACTTATATAACGGTTTAAGAACACACTTAAAATTTTAGAACACTTTGATGTTTAAACAACAATGACTCACAATAAACTGATTAACTTAATTGGCCCTGTTAGTTAGCAAACATAATTTCTGGAAGGTTCGGGGCTAAAGGCCCAACTATAATATGCATATGCTAGCTTAAGCAAACGTGCGAACACATATAAATTGTATGTGGCAAACTATAATGTACTTAACGAAACTTTTCGTTAAGTTTTTCAACTGTCATTTGCTTAAGCAAAAAGCGAAACTGATCGCACATTCTGTACGGAATCAGCTGTTTGTTGTTGTTTGTTTGTGTTTTGAACAAAATGGAAGAAAATATATTTATTTTAAATTTAATAGAAAATGTGGAAAAAAATAAGTGCCTTTACAATAAAAGCGACCCTTTTTATTTTAACAAAAATGTCTCTGTCGTGGTTTATTTCTCTGACAGAACAAGAGTGTCTTCTTCTTTTACAGTGTAGTTCACTTATTTCTTTTAATGTGCACAGGCCTTCAAGCGCTAACTTTAATATTTTTATATTATTTAAATTTTTAAGTTTTTTCTCCATTTTTACAAACACAATACGAAAATTAAGCAATTCTTATAAAGAACAGAATAAAGCATTATCTAATGAATAACATAAGTGAGGATTACCTCCAAGCAACAAACATTTGCATTGAATTCTGTCAATACAAATTTGTTTTATCATCGATTTATTCTCCGCCTCGATTTTCAATAAAAGAACACCAATACCATAACTTCTTTAAATCCCTTGGAGCTAGATTTTTAGTTGCTGGTGACTTTAACGCCAAACACACATTTTGGGGTTCACGTCTGGTAACCCCAAAGGGTCGCGTACTCTTCAACACCATTGCTAAAATGGGCTTAGATGTACTCTCAAGTGGACATCCCACCTATTGGCCGACGGACCGACGGAAGATTCCCGATGTTATTGACTTTGGGGTAATGAAAAATATCCCTGTAGAATGGATGCAAGTGGATCCTTCACTGGACTTGTCCTCAGATCGCTCTCCTACTATCATTTCAATGCATTTCCCTCAAGTGTGTGGTTCTCCATTTATGAACATGACTAAGACCCGAGTAAGTTGGATAAAATACAAAAAGTATTTAAGTTCTCATTGCACGGAAAATGTTGTGTTGAGAACTACCGACGATATTGATGAGTCGATTGGCAACTTTACCGAGGACCTTCGACGAGCTGTGCATCACGCTTCCACTTATCACGTTGAATGTAGAAATAGGACAAACAGAACTTATTTCTCTGAACTCGAACATCTCCTATCAGAAAAAAGAAGAATGAGAAGAGAGTGGCAAATTCACAGGTCTCCTGAACTGAAAGCTAGGCTACGGGAATGCAGAGATATACTAAGACATTTCTTAGAAACCCAAAGAACGGCCTCACTTAGATCTTACTTGGAAGGTCTTGATAGTACCCCACAATCTGACTACTCGTTATGGAGGGCGGCAAGAGGTTTAAAAAGACCAGTAAGAGGAAAACCTCCTTTGCGAAATCCGACTGGTGACTGGGCTAGAAATGATTCCGAGAAGGGGACTTTATTTGTTAACCATTTGAGAAATGTGTTTACTATAAACAACTCAAATAATAACGAATCTGATTTGCCACCACTTGTTATAAGGCCTCCTGTACCTCTAAGACTAAACTTTCGTGATGTCCAAAACGCTATTGGTACTCTGAACCTTAGAAAGGCTCCAGGTATGGATAAAATCAGCAATAAAATGCTTGTGGAGTTACCTCGTGTAGCAAGAAGAATTATCCTCTTTATCTTCAACGCTATTTTACGCCTAGAATACTATCCTGCAGATTGGAAGGTGTCTATGATCACTATGATTCCTAAGCCAGGGAAGGACCATACCAAAGTGGAGTCATATAGGCCAATTAGTCTACTGCCGACAATTTCAAAACTGTTTGAAAAATTGTTAATGACTAAATTGACTCCAATTCTGAATGACACTGAATGTATTCCTAATCATCAATTCGGCTTCAGAGCTAAACACAGCACCATCGAGCAAACACACAGATTGGTAAATGTGATAAGAGGGTCGTTTGAAGACAAAAAATACTGCTCCGCCCTTTTCATTGATGTGTCGCAAGCGTTCGACAAAGTTTGGCATGACGGTTTAATGCACAAAATAAAATTAACTCTGCCTGCTAACACCCATAAACTCATGGAAAGTTATTTATACGGTCGCAAATTTAAAATCAAAGAAGGTGATTTTTTAAGTACCGCTCAGCCAATTGAATCAGGTGTGCCACAGGGTAGCATACTGGGTCCTACTTTATATTTGATATATGCCTCCGACATGCCGTCAGACCCTAAAATCCATACGTCAACTTTTGCAGACGATACAGCCTTTATCAGCGTCCATCAGGACCACCAAGTTGCATCACAGAATTTGCAGAATTATGTTTATAAACTAGAGAATTGGCTAGAGCTTTGGAAAATCAGGGTTAACGAACAGAAATGTATTCATATAACTTTCACATTGCGAAAAGATACCTGCTCGTTCATCAGAATAAATAATCAAATTATCCCGCAACACAATGAAGTCAAATACCTCGGCATTCACCTCGACCGCCGTTTAACTTGGAAGTCTCATATTGAAGCGAAACTTACACAAATGAGATTAAAAGCAGTGCAACTTAATTGGCTAATCGGCAGAAACTCTACATTGAAATTGGATTGCAAACTTTTGTTGTACAATGCAATACTAAAGCCAATCTGGTGCTATGGAATTCAATTATGGGGTACTGCCTCAGCATCCAACATTGAAAAAATTCAAAGGGGTCAAAATAAAATTCTACGTATAATTACTGCAGCACCATGGTATGTTAAAAATTCTCGAATCCACAAAGATCTAGGCGTGCCATTAGTAAAAGTCGAATTTACAAAATATGCGTCAAAGTATGTCAGCAAACTTGAACACCATCCAAACCCCCTTGCACGAGACATCCTTAACTTTAGTGGCCACAATCGGTTGAGAAGGAGGGATACCCTTGCTTTAACTCAAGCGCAAAATAGATGACTGGATCAGTTGATGTGAAATTTTTTTAGTATCATAAAAATTTTTGTCTAGCACTGGCTGGGCTTATTATTTTCTTTTTAGGATTAAGATTTGAATACTTATTGTCATTTCATTTTGAAGATTCAATAAATAATTAAATGCAAAAAAAAAAAAAAAAAAAAAAAAAAAAAAAAAAAAAAAAAAATATGTAAACGTTTATTATTATTTACAATGTAGTGCTGCCACAGCTGTACATTTTAGTACTTTTGCCGATAAATTAAAAAAAAGGAAAAATTATGCGTTTCTGGTACGAAGTTTTCTTTTAATTATAAAATAATATAATAATATTTATAAAATATAGTCATTTAATGGGTTTTTGTTAAAATAAAAACATTTTTTTTAAACATAAATGAGCAACTGTGGACAAAAAGTTTCAAAGTCATTGTAGCCACCTAAAAGTTAACTCTGAACTGATTATGCATTTGACAGCCTTTTCGTTAACTTTTGCAATTTGCTTAAGCTTGCTTATGCATATTATAGTTGGGCCTTAAGATACTAAGGCAAGGTTTATACGATGTTTTTTAAGACGTCTATTTTTATTAATTCTCTTTTGAAGATGCTACGAAAATTTGTTTGCATTCATACAACGTTGTTTTGTGGACGTCGTGTTTTACAAATTTTAATTTTTGTTGTAGTCAGGGTTGATTTTCTTGTTGAATCTTCTTTAGTTTATTGTTCGTATTAAAAAATGTTCTTTGTCTTTTAACAAATAATTTTAAATTATGGACACAATGTACGCACTAAAATAATCACACATATAAATAAATAATTACAGAAATCCAAACAAAATAATTATTTTTCTTGTTTACAAAAATAATCACCTTATTTATTTATTTTATTTTTACATATTGAATTTCTAACCGAACCTTTCAATTCAAAATAAGAACAAGAATAAAACGGAACAACAGAAACAGAAATGAGTGTAAAGGGAAATTTGAAAAAAAACATGAAAACAGAAATTGTGTATTTTTTCTACCCCGCTTGCTTCACTACACCGCTCGCCTATAATCCAAAAGCAACGTCTAAAATTAGACGTCGTAAAAATCATCATGTAAACCTGGCCTAAAATATTCATGACTGCTAGTTTAGAATGTTCGTGTCTAGAATAGTCAGCCAAAGTCGTTAAAACTCAACGTTGCCATATTGCTTAGCTACACTCAAAATATTTCATAGGTAAAATAAACGAAAATCGTTGTCCATTTTACTAAATTTTTCGTTATTTTGACGAAACGAAATATTTCGTATAATATACAAATGTTTTTCGTTCTTGTTGGGACTTTTTATTTTCCGCATTTTACGAAATACTTGTGTATTTACCAAGATTATTTTGTTAAATTACAAAATTAATGGTTATCTAACGAAATTTTTTCGTAAATTAAACTTTTAAATTTGGTCTGGTTTACAAAATTATATAAAAACAAGTAAGAGTGCTATATTCGGCTGTGCCGAATCTTAAATACCCTTCACCTAAGTGTAATAAGAAATACAGAAACTACACCAGACTAGAATATCCTAATTAAGTGTTTTCTATTTAGTCTAAGTGCAAATTTTATTAGTATTTGATATATTGTTTGAAAGACAATTTTACGACCAACATAATTTATGTAAAATATTTTGATATGTTGTCAAATTTTTACCATTTTAATTGATTTAATTACCAATTCTTACTATAATTTACAGAGTCTGTCTGATGTTCATAATAATCTTCCGTGTAATTTAACAAACAGAGTATAAACAAGTAAGAGTGCTATATTCGGCTGTGCCGAATCTTAAATACCCTTCACCTAAGCGTAATAAGAAATACAGAAACTACACTAGACTAGAATATCCTAATTCTGTGTTTTCTATTCAGTCTTAGTGCAAATTTTATTAGTATTTGATATATTGTTTGAAAGACAATTTTACGACCAACATAATTTATGTAAAATATTTTCAAATGTTGTCTAATTTTTACCATTTTTAATTGATTTAATTACCAATTCTTACCATAATTTACAGAGTCTGTCTGATGTTCATCATAATCTTCAGTGTAATTTAACAAACAGAGTATAAAAAAGGGGTACAATTCGGTTTTAGTGATTTTGTTAAAAAAAAAAAAAAAAACAAATAGGGATTTTAGAAGAGATACCAGCAAAAAAAAATTTTTTTGGCGGCCACGCCTATTTTCGAGGGGGCGGGCCCTTAAAGTTGAAAATATATAGGCCTATATCTCGGCAACTACTGGGTGTCTGATAATTTGTAATACATTAAATAAAAGGTATTAAAAATAGCTTTCCAACGATATATATCATGATTATAAAATATGGACCGAATATGGGTTAAATCCGAAAAGAATATTTTTTGACCCGAATTTATTTGTTTTTGGAAATGCTTCTATATGGCAGGTATGACAAATTATGGGCCGATCTTCTTAAATTTTGGAACAGTTATTTTCATGCATATGGGGATATTTCACGTAGAATTTCAACGTAATAACGGTATATTTAAGATATATATTAGTATTAACGTGGATATCGGTAGTGGACCTTATGTGGGGGATATAGTCAAATATGGACCGATATTCCCAAAATCCAGCAGTTAGATTTAGGCATGTATGTAAATGATCCGTGTAAAATTTTGGATTGGTACCCTTATTTATAAGCGATTTATGAGTATTAAAGGGATTTTCCGAAGAGGGCTTTATATGGGGCATACGGTTAAAAATAGACCGAAATTAACAAAATTGTGTGAAATGATTTTTGTATATATGTACATGATCTGTACAAAGTTTTGAGTCGGTAACGATATGTATACAATATATATAGGGAAAAATGTCTTTTTCAGATGTGGTCCTTGTATGGGAGCTATGACCAGTTGTGGGCCGACCACCATAAAATTTAGTACAACAATTTATTTGCCTATAAAGAGTATTTATGTAAAATTTTAGCCGTTTAACATTATTTATGTCTGTTTTATGCGTATTTAAGTGAATTTCGGAAGTGGACTTTATATGGGGTCTATGGTCAAATATGGACCGAACTAAAAAAAATTTCGTGTTGCGATTTCTTTTTGCACAAAACTTAGTTTTGCTGAATTTTGTCTTGATATTCCAATTTTATAGGCATTTATGTATAATTGAGCAATATTTCGGGAAGATTTTTGTATGGGGGCTATGACCATTTCTGGGCCGATCACCATAAAATTTGGTACAATAATTTATTTGCCTATAAAGAGTATTTATGTCAAATTTTAGCCGTTTAACATTATTTATATCTGTTTTATGCGTATTTAAGTGAATTTTGTAAGTGGACTTTATATGGGGTCTATGGTCAAATATGGACCGAACTAAAAAAAAATTTCGGTTTGTGATTTCTTTTTGTATAAAACTTATTTTTGCTGAATTTTGTCTTGATATTCCAATTTTATAGGCATTTATTTATGATTAAGCCATATTTCGGGAATATATATATTTGTATGGGGGCTATGAGAAATCATGAACCGATTTTTACTTTTTTCCGCACACTTTCTTCTTTTATAGTACAAACAACGTATACAAAATTTCATGGTATTATCTGCAATATATTTCAAAATATTGCAATAAAATGGACGAAAAATATCAAATTTTTATGGAGGTGGTCTCACATATTGGTTCATAACTCTGGTTAACCTAAACCGATTTTGCTGATTTTAAATAGCAAACTTCTCGAAAGCACTTCTGACAGAATTATTGAAGGTTTGGATCCCGAACATATCTTGGGACTTCACAAAACTGATTTCAACATCCAGACAGACAGACAGACAGACAGACAGACAGACAGACAGACAGACGGACATGGCTTAATCGACTTCGCTATCTATAAGGATCCAGAATATATATACTTTATAGGGTCGGAAAATTATATTGTGGAAATTTCACACGGAATGACAAACTTATATATACCCTTCTCACGATGGTGAAGGGTATAATAAGAAATATATTTCGTAAAAATACAAAATTATTTTGTTAATTTTAGAAATATTGCCTCCTGAAATTTTCTACACTTACGAAAAATATTTTGTAGGTATAAGAAAAATTTCATATTTTTTTCGTTTATTTTACAAAATTTTGTAAAAAAACGAAATATATTTTGTAAAATAACGAAAATATTTCCTAAATACACGAAAAGTTTCGTTAATATAAGAAAAGTTTCGTAAATTTCTGCTAAAAATTGGTAAATTTACAAAATTTTCTAAAAATATTTCGTAAAGTTACTAAAAATTGTGTAAAAATAAAAAAAAAATTTGTTTATTTTAGAAAAAGTTTCGTTAATTTCTCAAGAAATATTTTTTTATTAAACGAAAAGTTTTGTTTATTTTATAAATAATAGTAAAGGAAAAAATAATAGCATTTCTGCATTAAATTAAGTTTGATTTTGTCGATTGCTTTGGATTTCTACAAAGAAAATTCATATATTAATAACTTTTAAACTTAGTTTATATAAAACACACTAACCTTGTATTTTTTTGTACACCATATGCGTAATTGGATTAATATGATGTCCATCTATTTTATAGAACTGAATATTTAAAAAATCCCACATATGGCTGGAAGCTTCAGAATATTTAATTGAAAATGCGTGATACGCTTTAAAGCAAATGTCTATAGCGTTAGTGATACTGAAAACTTTGTATTTAATGTTGTCAAAGTCACAGATGATAGGGGCTTATATATGTCCCCTATAACAGTAATGTAAGGGGCAACTGAACCCTCTGCCACAATTTTTATATCCAACTTCTCTTTATATGACTCTTCAGTTGGTGAAAATATTATAAAAGACCATATTGATTTCATAATACTATAAAACTTGTTTCCTTTATTATAACTTTTTGATTTAATTCTTGATGGTGGAAGTAAGGAGTGTTAAGACTATGATAAATTTGGTATCTAAAAAGTTAAAAAAATTGCATAACCATTATCCATCAGTAAATAAAATTTAAAAATTTGATTATATTTGTTTATAAAACCTTTCTACTTACTATAGTCAATGCTATTATTTTTTTGTACAAAATCCCAAAGCTTTTGGTCATCTTCACCTTTAAATTTCGATTCGTTTTCTGGAAATATTTTTTGAGTCATGTGCTAGTTTCTTTTTTATTGCGCATTAGTTTAAAATGCTTAGATATGAATGTTTCATTAGGTAAATATATTTTACACAAATAACTATTCATTTTCATACACTTAGCGTACCGACCACAATTATTGGCACCCATAAGGAATTTGTTCATGGGATATACCGTCTGGTTTTATGAGAGCCTATCTTGTGTTATTTTTGTTTAATTTTTTGATATGTTTTCTATTAGATACAGTTTTTTAAAAAAATGATATAAACTCTGTGCGATTTTTAGTAATTAAAATAAAAATAACCTTTAAAAAAGGACATTTAAGGATTAAAATATTCTACGAAACATCGTCAAGTTCGGCCGGGCCAAACACTGAGTTCTCGCGTCTAGTCAGCTGTGACTTACAAATCAGCTTACAAATCGTAAAGAGCTTTATTTACAACAATGGTGTCTTTGGCGACCCCCACTGAAATTTTCCGCCAAACATTTTCGTAGAATATTTTAATCCTTAAATGTCCTTTTTTAAAGGATATTTTTTGATTTTATCGAAAAAAGGGTCAAATTGACCCATAAAGAGACCAGTTAGAGGGTTAAGATCTTCCACAAAAATAATCCTCATACAATTCCACAATACAACTCTGACCATAAGAATTCTCTCAGACATTAACTTACAACATTTTATTCATATAGTATAATGCTCCCTTCGACCAAAAAATGAAAACTTTGACCCACTGTAAAAAAAAACTCAGACGTGCTGGACCATAAGTTTGTTCTACAAAAATGATCTACTCAACATACCCTTTCAGAATTATGGGGTCGCTATTCTGTTCCATTCAAAAACTCTTAATTTGTTGGACAGTGTTATTGGCCCTTTAAAAACTATAATTCTTGGCACATTACCATAATTATTAACACCCCTAAAAGTTGAATTATTGGCACCATGGTAACTCAAAAAACTTAAAAAACTTAAGTAGAGGATTGTGATAATTCCTTCTCTGTTTAATAAGAGAAATAAGCAAAACAAACTTTATTTACGCATTAATTCATATTATATAAAAAATAGAGTATATTTAACAGGTTTACTTCGTATATATTTTTAGCTCTCTTTGCTGCTAGTACACTTTTAGCCTTAGGACATAGCATGAAGTTGGTTTCATCTCCATTAAAAATTCTGGTATGGTCGGATAGTATAGCAAAGTTGTTGTTTTCAACCCAGTAGTTTTCTATCTTGTCAAACCAGCCAAAAATGTCAGAAGCAGCTACATTGGCGCTGGCGGATGAGACGGCATCGGTGACTCTAAAGGCCGCTTTAAAAATTAAGTAAACCATCCTTTACCCGGATAATTTTCTTCTCCAAAATTGTGTTGCCGCGAATTAACATCGAGAAAGTCTTTAACGGCATGAAGTACGTCTTCCTTTCTTTTGGGAAATCCTTTCCGTTGAGAGACTTTCACCCAATCGACAATGGCTTCTTCTTCTGCTTCTGTTAAAATGGTTGGTGGACCTGGTCGAATTTTAGAAAATTTAGGGCCTAAACGTTTATGATGCAGCTTTTTTTGAAAATTTGCAATCCTTTATTTCGGACAAAGCTTTCTGCAGAAGACTTCATATGATTTGTTTTTTAGGCATTTCAAAAATTCTGAAAAGACATAAAATTCAGTTATTGGCACTCAAAAAAGGTACAATAAGTGGCAGTGCCAATTGTTGTAGTAATTACAAATTCAATTATTGGCACCCCCTGCCAATAATAGAAATTATAGTTTTTTGGAACTTGTTGTTGGCACTGATGTTTTATTACAATACTTTGAAAATATTGTGTTTATTAAGGTAAAACTAGATTATTTAATGTTTTATTATGTCAATGAATCAAAGGGCTTAATTAAAAAATCTATAAATAAAAAAATAATGGTACTTACCAAACTTCTGCTCGCTATCGAAATCCACACTAAAAACAGCGCACAAATTCTCTTTCAAAACACCCTTCTTATTTGGAAGATTACAAGCAAGTAAGCGTTTTAATGTTTTGCATCAGTTCAGAAATAATTATGGAAAGATATCATAGAGTCAGATGAAATGAACTTAGGAACAACGGGACTTTAACGATGTCTCATAAATGCTATGCAAGTAGGAGGTGCCAATAATTAGGGCAATATTTTGTAGTGCCAATAATTGTAGTCGGTACGCTATTTAAATTTATTTTAATAAATCAAACTATTTTTAACTATTTTTACCAAGGCACGACTAACGCTTCTATCTCTTTAATTGTCAGTAAAAGCATGACTTGTTTTGTTATTTTTAAGTTGCATTTAAAACGGTACATTTCATTTTACGAAATTATATGTGTGAAATGAACGAAATTTCTAAATTTACGAAATCTGTCTCTGTATTTAATACGAAAGTTTCGTATTTTTTGAGAAATTTTTGTAAAATAAACAAAAAAACATTAACGGAATTTAATTTGTAAAATTCAAAAAATTTCTAAATTTACAAAATTTTCTACAAGATCTAAACACGAAAGTTTTGTATTATAAACGAAATTTTTGTACAATATACAAAAATAATTCTACGAAAAAAATTTTGTAAATTAATGAATTTTGTAAATTTACGAAATAAAAAAATTACTAAAATATCGTATTATGTACAAAACTTTAGTAAAACGTACGAAAATAATTTTACGAAAAACCATTTCGTATTTTTATGCATGAAATATTTTGAGTGTAGTTTTTTTGTATTTAAGTGAATTTTGTAAGTGGACTTTATATGGGGTCTATGGTCAAATATGGACCGAACTAAAAAAAAATTTCGGTTTGTGATTTCTTTTTGTATAAAACTTATTTTTGCTGAATTTTGTCTTGATATTCCAATTTTATAGGCATTTATTTATGATTAAGCCATATTTCGGGAATATATATATTTGTATGGGGGCTATGAGAAATCATGAACCGATTTTTACTTTTTTCCGCACACTTTCTTCTTTTATAGTACAAACAACGTATACAAAATTTCATGGTATTATCTGCAATATATTTCAAAATATTGCAATAAAATGGACGAAAAATATCAAATTTTTATGGAGGTGGTCTCACATATTGGTACATAACTCTGGTTAACCTAAACCGATTTTGCTGATTTTAAATAGCAAACTTCTCGAAAGCACTTCTGACAGAATTATTGAAGGTTTGGATCCCGAACATATCTTGGGACTTCACAAAACTGATTTCAACATCCAGACAGACAGACAGACAGACAGACAGACGGACATGGCTTAATCGACTTCGCTATCTATAAGGATCCAGAATATATATACTTTATAGGGTCGGAAAATTATATTGTGGAAATTTCACACGGAATGACAAACTTATATATACCCTTCTCACGATGGTGAAGGGTATAATAAGAAATATATTTCGTAAAAATACAAAATTATTTTGTTAATTTTAGAAATATTGCCTCCTGAAATTTTCTACACTTACGAAAAATATTTTGTAGGTATAAGAAAAATTTCATATTTTTTTCGTTTATTTTACAAAATTTTGTAAAAAAACGAAATATATTTTGTAAAATAACGAAAATATTTCCTAAATACACGAAAAGTTTCGTTAATATAAGAAAAGTTTCGTAAATTTCTGCTAAAAATTGGTAAATTTACAAAATTTTCTAAAAATATTTCGTAAAGTTACTAAAAATTGTGTAAAAATAAAAAAAAAATTTGTTTATTTTAGAAAAAGTTTCGTTAATTTCTCAAGAAATATTTTTTTATTAAACGAAAAGTTTTGTTTATTTTATAAATAATAGTAAAGGAAAAAATAATAGCATTTCTGCATTAAATTAAGTTTGATTTTGTCGATTGCTTTGGATTTCTACAAAGAAAATTCATATATTAATAACTTTTAAACTTAGTTTATATAAAACACACTAACCTTGTATTTTTTTGTACACCATATGCGTAATTGGATTAATATGATGTCCATCTATTTTATAGAACTGAATATTTAAAAAATCCCACATATGGCTGGAAGCTTCAGAATATTTAATTGAAAATGCGTGATACGCTTTAAAGCAAATGTCTATAGCGTTAGTGATACTGAAAACTTTGTATTTAATGTTGTCAAAGTCACAGATGATAGGGGCTTATATATGTCCCCTATAACAGTAATGTAAGGGGCAACTGAACCCTCTGCCACAATTTTTATATCCAACTTCTCTTTATATGACTCTTCAGTTGGTGAAAATATTATAAAAGACCATATTGATTTCATAATACTATAAAACTTGTTTCCTTTATTATAACTTTTTGATTTAATTCTTGATGGTGGAAGTAAGGAGTGTTAAGACTATGATAAATTTGGTATCTAAAAAGTTAAAAAAATTGCATAACCATTATCCATCAGTAAATAAAATTTAAAAATTTGATTATATTTGTTTATAAAACCTTTCTACTTACTATAGTCAATGCTATTATTTTTTTGTACAAAATCCCAAAGCTTTTGGTCATCTTCACCTTTAAATTTCGATTCGTTTTCTGGAAATATTTTTTGAGTCATGTGCTAGTTTCTTTTTTATTGCGCATTAGTTTAAAATGCTTAGATATGAATGTTTCATTAGGTAAATATATTTTACACAAATAACTATTCATTTTCATACACTTAGCGTACCGACCACAATTATTGGCACCCATAAGGAATTTGTTCATGGGATATACCGTCTGGTTTTATGAGAGCCTATCTTGTGTTATTTTTGTTTAATTTTTTGATATGTTTTCTATTAGATACAGTTTTTTAAAAAAATGATATAAACTCTGTGCGATTTTTAGTAATTAAAATAAAAATAACCTTTAAAAAAGGACATTTAAGGATTAAAATATTCTACGAAACATCGTCAAGTTCGGCCGGGCCAAACACTGAGTTCTCGCGTCTAGTCAGCTGTGACTTACAAATCAGCTTACAAATCGTAAAGAGCTTTATTTACAACAATGGTGTCTTTGGCGACCCCCACTGAAATTTTCCGCCAAACATTTTCGTAGAATATTTTAATCCTTAAATGTCCTTTTTTAAAGGATATTTTTTGATTTTATCGAAAAAAGGGTCAAATTGACCCATAAAGAGACCAGTTAGAGGGTTAAGATCTTCCACAAAAATAATCCTCATACAATTCCACAATACAACTCTGACCATAAGAATTCTCTCAGACATTAACTTACAACATTTTATTCATATAGTATAATGCTCCCTTCGACCAAAAAATGAAAACTTTGACCCACTGTAAAAAAAAACTCAGACGTGCTGGACCATAAGTTTGTTCTACAAAAATGATCTACTCAACATACCCTTTCAGAATTATGGGGTCGCTATTCTGTTCCATTCAAAAACTCTTAATTTGTTGGACAGTGTTATTGGCCCTTTAAAAACTATAATTCTTGGCACATTACCATAATTATTAACACCCCTAAAAGTTGAATTATTGGCACCATGGTAACTCAAAAAACTTAAAAAACTTAAGTAGAGGATTGTGATAATTCCTTCTCTGTTTAATAAGAGAAATAAGCAAAACAAACTTTATTTACGCATTAATTCATATTATATAAAAAATAGAGTATATTTAACAGGTTTACTTCGTATATATTTTTAGCTCTCTTTGCTGCTAGTACACTTTTAGCCTTAGGACATAGCATGAAGTTGGTTTCATCTCCATTAAAAATTCTGGTATGGTCGGATAGTATAGCAAAGTTGTTGTTTTCAACCCAGTAGTTTTCTATCTTGTCAAACCAGCCAAAAATGTCAGAAGCAGCTACATTGGCGCTGGCGGATGAGACGGCATCGGTGACTCTAAAGGCCGCTTTAAAAATTAAGTAAACCATCCTTTACCCGGATAATTTTCTTCTCCAAAATTGTGTTGCCGCGAATTAACATCGAGAAAGTCTTTAACGGCATGAAGTACGTCTTCCTTTCTTTTGGGAAATCCTTTCCGTTGAGAGACTTTCACCCAATCGACAATGGCTTCTTCTTCTGCTTCTGTTAAAATGGTTGGTGGACCTGGTCGAATTTTAGAAAATTTAGGGCCTAAACGTTTATGATGCAGCTTTTTTTGAAAATTTGCAATCCTTTATTTCGGACAAAGCTTTCTGCAGAAGACTTCATATGATTTGTTTTTTAGGCATTTCAAAAATTCTGAAAAGACATAAAATTCAGTTATTGGCACTCAAAAAAGGTACAATAAGTGGCAGTGCCAATTGTTGTAGTAATTACAAATTCAATTATTGGCACCCCCTGCCAATAATAGAAATTATAGTTTTTTGGAACTTGTTGTTGGCACTGATGTTTTATTACAATACTTTGAAAATATTGTGTTTATTAAGGTAAAACTAGATTATTTAATGTTTTATTATGTCAATGAATCAAAGGGCTTAATTAAAAAATCTATAAATAAAAAAATAATGGTACTTACCAAACTTCTGCTCGCTATCGAAATCCACACTAAAAACAGCGCACAAATTCTCTTTCAAAACACCCTTCTTATTTGGAAGATTACAAGCAAGTAAGCGTTTTAATGTTTTGCATCAGTTCAGAAATAATTATGGAAAGATATCATAGAGTCAGATGAAATGAACTTAGGAACAACGGGACTTTAACGATGTCTCATAAATGCTATGCAAGTAGGAGGTGCCAATAATTAGGGCAATATTTTGTAGTGCCAATAATTGTAGTCGGTACGCTATTTAAATTTATTTTAATAAATCAAACTATTTTTAACTATTTTTACCAAGGCACGACTAACGCTTCTATCTCTTTAATTGTCAGTAAAAGCATGACTTGTTTTGTTATTTTTAAGTTGCATTTAAAACGGTACATTTCATTTTACGAAATTATATGTGTGAAATGAACGAAATTTCTAAATTTACGAAATCTGTCTCTGTATTTAATACGAAAGTTTCGTATTTTTTGAGAAATTTTTGTAAAATAAACAAAAAAACATTAACGGAATTTAATTTGTAAAATTCAAAAAATTTCTAAATTTACAAAATTTTCTACAAGATCTAAACACGAAAGTTTTGTATTATAAACGAAATTTTTGTACAATATACAAAAATAATTCTACGAAAAAAATTTTGTAAATTAATGAATTTTGTAAATTTACGAAATAAAAAAATTACTAAAATATCGTATTATGTACAAAACTTTAGTAAAACGTACGAAAATAATTTTACGAAAAACCATTTCGTATTTTTATGCATGAAATATTTTGAGTGTAGTTTTTTTGTTAATACTGAAAAATCCCGGGATTTTTTAAAACAAATCTCGGGATTCGGGATCGGTATGTATGAAAATGTAATTTGCACAAATTAAATTTCTTACAAATAAAAATCAAATCTTAGATTTATTTTTTTTCAAAGCTCCCATATAAGCCCCCTTTCCAAAAATTACATAAATTTACGAATTAATCGCACGTATTGCAAGAAATTTGTGTATCACAAACATATTCAGGTGTTAACTTTTAACACCAAACATTATTCCTAATTGCAGATTCATGTTCAATTTTGATTTAAACTAAAATGTTAATAAAAAAAAATGCCACCCATATAGGGCGCTTAATGATCTGGTACTTGATACTGATGATTATAATAGAAATGCACAGTAATCGAATCGATTAAATAAATAAAATTTATTTACAGAAAACGAAATAAGATTTAATTCTTGATTGTTCGAGTGCCACTTGGCACTCTGGTTTCCTCTTATAGGCTCGCACACAGTTTCTTATTATTGTTAGTAAGTATATGATCAGATTTGTATCTCGCTGTATCGCAATCATGTTCAACTTATTCAACAATAATAATAATAATATTTTTATTATTTCTGTTTTTTTCATATTTTTTATTTTATCGTCAAGTGTTTGCATTGTAAATGAGTGTTAAGCCGTGACTGTTTTGAATGTTAAATAAGATTCTGAGCAATTAGATCTCATCCATTGTAGGTATTTAAGGAAACAAGAGCAGTATGTACAAACATATGTAAGTATGTATGAAAAGAAAACCAATAATATTCTGCAATTAAAGCAATTGATATACCCTTCATTGATATTTTTTTTTAATAATTTGTAGTTCTGTATGCAGATACTAATCAAAGGTAAAACTGTTTATTTTATTAATTTTCCTCATTGCGCACAAAAATATGTATGGTAATTTAATGTTGTAAATTTTAAAAAAATTCTCAAAAATAAAGTAAGGATCCTCATGATATTGTTTAAAAGTCTCGCAGACTGTGCAAACGCTCTCGCAAATGAATTGTCAAAAATAACATGAAAAATTATTTAAACATACATACTTTGTAAATTTGCCCAACAATTTTGACCCGTAAAGTTGCGTTGTTCAATTGTGCATTTAACTCAACAGCTGATTTTTATTTATACTACGTTTCCACGGTACATGCTTCACACCCCAATAATGAGTGAAAAAACTTGCTTCACCATACAAAATTTTAAGAGCGAATCAAGTAGATTCATATTGAATCAACTTGCGAAGCACGAAAAATTGCACTCTTCCCTAATTTTTATCGCAAGTTTATCTGCACTAGCTGTAAAAAGTTAATATTAATGTAAACAAAGCAAATTATTTTCTTGTTGCTGGAAGTAAAGAAAGTAAATACGTACGAATGTATGGTTTTTTCAAATAAGCTAATTAATTTCCACTCACTTTTTTTGTCCATTAAAAAAAATTATTTTCCACAAATTGTAAATAAACTTCACCTTCATGAGAAGGGTATATATAAGATTGTCATTCCGTGTGTAATTTCCACAATATAATTTTCCGACCCTATAAAGTATATATATTCGAGATCCAAATCTTCAATAATTCTATAAGAAATGCTTTCGAGAAGTTTGCTATTTAAAATCAGCAAAATCGGTTTAGGTCAACCAGAGTTATGAACCAATATGTGAGACAACCTCCATAAAAATTTGATATTTGTTGTCCATTTTATTGCAATATTTTGAAATATATTGCAGATAATACCATGAAATTTTGTATACATTGTTTGTATGATAATGGAAGATGGCGAAGTTGACTCAAATCAATCTTCACCACTCTAAAGCAGCTTCTGCTGCACTACTTCTCCGAATAGCTCAAAAAGGGGAGGAGTTCATAATGGTCCACGTCTAAATTTGAGAGGTTATAAGCTTCCACACCAAATGTTGAGGTAAAATAAGATCTTGTATTCTGGCCAAAAGTTCTATGAATATCTTCATTCTATCTGATTACAGTGATGAAGATACAGTTACAGCCTCCTGGGAAACTAGGGATGGTGACATTATCTGGCTGATTTCAAGCTACATGGCTCACGACCAGGGGGATAATCCTCCCAATGGAAAGTTAAGAAGTGCGGTACGGAAGGCGAATGAATCCAGAATACCGGTTACAATTTGCACAGATGCTAACTCGCACCACATAATATGGGGTAGTAGCGATACCAACTGCAGAGGTGAGAATCTTTTCAACTTTATACTCAAAAGTAGTTTAGAAGTAGTTAATAGAGCTTCAGAACCATGATCTCTAATTGGACTGTCTTTAAAGACTGCTCTTTATCGGATCATCAGTACATTGATTTCAATATTACTGATGTACAGATCCCAAGTGGGAATATAATTCAGAATCGTAGAAGGACTGATTGGGCATTACAACATAATGTTCTTGCACAATCGCTGTACAATCCTACGACCATTGAAAGCGTATTTAGAACGCCGTGAACGTTCTGACTGAGTCATTTAGCTTTGCTACGAATCTGGCCTGTAGGCCTACTTTATCCAGAGGAAAAAATAAGCCCCCTTGGTGGAATCCTGAGATAGCGCATACAAGAGGTACATGTCGTAAATTGTTTAATGAGGCGAAACGTATGGGCACATGGGTAGCCTATAAAACTTCATTAAATCACTTTAAGAACCTAATAAGGAATGCGACAAGGAAAGCTTGGAGGGACTTCTGCGATGGTGTGGAAGGCTCATCTGAGACAAACAGACTTCGTAAAATTTTATCAACCTCACCGGTTGTGCCAAGCTATATTCAGAAACCGTGTGGTACAGAGAACAGAAAGAGACCATTCACATTTGCTAACCATTCGCAAATTCATTGCTTTTACTCGTCAATAATAAAAATGTGCATTGCTGTTTGTTTACTCATTCCTTATTACTGTTTGCTATTTTACATTCCATTTTTGTTATGCGGTTATACATCAAGCAACGAAATAATTCAATGCCACAGGAAAAAACTAAAAACATTCACACCATCCGTCCAGTATTCGTTGCTTTCAGTGAATGAAAACATAAAGAAAGAGCAAAACCCATACAAAATCTAATGAGAAAACAAATATTTTTTGGTTGTTGCTTTGTGTGCGATACTTTTTGTTTGTATGTACAACTTATACAATCAGCATTAAAACCATTCATACCAATCGTTAACCATTCGTACCAATCGTTAAGTATTCGTTGCTTTTGGGAGTATACGTTTACATTTGTACAAGACATGCAATGCAAGCATCATTTTTCGTTACACTCCGTTTTATGAATAATGACATGTATTGCTTTACGGAATTGATTTTTGTTGTCAACATGAGGTTCGTTTTTTGTGATTGTATGCAAAATCTAAAATTAACCAATCAAGCCGTTCTCTGGTGTGGTAATTGGACCCTGAATAGTAAAAAAATCTCCTGATGTATTACTTGATACTCATTTTCCAGGCTGTGCTCCGGTCAATAATCTTAATCCGGCAGCTCTCAGTAATAACAGTAGCCCTAAAAGTAACTCTATTCCGATTAATCGTGAAAGGATACGGTGAGCAATTAGTAGATTTGGTCCTTTTAAGTCACCAGGACCAGATGGCATTATTCCAGCAGATCTTCAGAAAAATGAGGATATTGTGATCCCTTGGCTCATCAATATATACAATGAATGTATTACTAGAATCTATATACCGTCAATGTGGACTAAATGTAAGGTTGTGTTTATCCCCAAAGGAGGTAAAACGACGCACACTAAGCCTAAGGACTATAGACCAATTAGTTTATCGCCTTTACTGCTCAAGACTCTGGAAAGGGTCATTGACATTCACCTGAGAATGACTCTTCTTACTGAGCTAATCTCGCCGAATCAGCATGCCTACACCAAAGGTAAGTCTGTGGAAACTGCTCTACACTCACTGGTGGGCTCCATTGAGGAGTCACTAGGACATAAGGAATACTCTATGGTTGCCTTTCTAGATATAGAAGGGGCCTTCAATAACGTCAGACCATCATCTATTCTTTCTGAATTGGAGAGAATGGGTGCTGAATCTAGTATCTGCCAATTTATACGTAGACTACTTGGTAATAGGGTCATATGTGCCAAGCTTGGTAGCTCTATTGTAAACAGAGTAGCCAATCGCGGCACGCCTCAAGGAGGAGTCCTATCACCTCTATTGTGGAACTTGGCTATGAAAAAGACAGTCGCATATGCGGACGATGTTGCGGTTTTAATATCCGGTAAATATCTTGATACAATATCTAGATGTATGAAGTCAGCACTTAGCGCACTGAACAGCTGGAGCATATCATGCGGGCTAAGTGTGAACCCTCTTAAAACGGAACTAGTACTTTTCACAAGGAGGTATAAGATTGATAACTTCATTCCACCGAAACTGATTGGTATTAGACTAAAGAAATTCGGAAAGTGCCGAATACCTTGGCATCATTCTGGAAAGAAAATTATCGTGGACGTTGAACATACAGAACAGGATTAATAAGGCCTATGTGGCTATATACTCATGCAAAAAGGCAATTGGGACCAACTGGGGGATTAACTCTAGAGGCATCTCAATGTTGTTATACGGCCCATTCTTTTCTATGGGGTATTGGTATGGTGGCATGCACTTGGGAATTCCTCACACAGACATGCAGTTGAACGTGTACTAAGGAATTGTGCCATCCTGATCACAGGCGCGGTAAGAACAACGCCAACAAAGGCACTGTTTACTATGCTGAACTGGCTACCAGTGGATTTAATGGCAACTCAACTGGCTCTCAATTCTGCTGTGATGCTTAAGGATGGTTACTCATGGACTCAAAGAGACCATGGTCACTCTATTATAACGAGACACTGTGAGAATGGTCATAGAAATGTTGATTACTGCATACCGAAACCATCTTTCGATCTGCTATTGTCCACATGTATCCCGAATAGGACCTCATGGGTAGACGGGCTCTATACCCCCAATGAAGCAATAAGGAATTTTACTGACGGCTCCAAAAGGGGAAATAGAGTTGGAGGTGAAGTCTACATCGAAGAATTTGGTATCAGATCCTCTTTTAGGCTTCCTGATTTCTGCTCTGTCCTTCAAGCAGAGATCTCTGCCATAAAGCGAGCTGCACACTGGCTGAAGTATTATCGAGTATCTGAAGATATATGTATATTTACCGACAGCAAAGCCGCCGTAAGTAATATAGCAGGTGTCATCTAGGTTAACCGCAGAATGCCGAATATCTCTGAACGAGATAGCGGAACATTCTAGGATAGCGCTAATATGGGTCCCTGGACATAGCTCGATTCAGGGTAACTATATTGCTGATGACTTAGCCAAGAAAGGTACAATGCTGGCTGATGAGGAGCTTGACTCCTTCACTGGCATTAACATGAAAAGTCTGAAATTACTCGTTCAAGATGAAATGTTCAGACGTGCTCAGGTAAGGTGGACGAACGAAATCACCTGCTCTAGTGCAAGGTCCACTTGGCCCTTATTTGATGCGGGAAGGACGAAATCATTACTTAGTTTTCGTCTCGACCTAATTAGGCTTATTGTCTCTCTACTTACAGGTCACTGTACTTTTAGGACACACGCCAGAAGACTTGGTCTACAATACAATGACTTTTGTAGAAGCTGTCACAACGAGGAGGAGGGACAGTCATCAAATATATATATTCCCGAAATATGGCTTAATGATTAATAAATGCCTATAAAATTGGAATATCAAGACAAAATTCGGCAAAAATAAGTTTTATACAAAGAGAAATCGCAAAACGAAATTTTGTTTTAGTTCGGTCCATGTTCGATCATAGACCCCATATAAAGTCCACTTTCAAAATTCACTTAAATACGTATAAAACAGATATAAATAATGTTAAACGGCTAAAATTTGACATAAATACTCTTTATAGGCAAATAAATTGTTGTACTAAATTTTATGGTGGTCGGCCCGGAATTGGTCATAACCCCATACAAAAATCTTCCCGAAATATTACTCAATTATACATAAATGCCTATAAAATTGGAATATCAAAACAAAATTCAGCAAAACTAAGTTTTGTGCTAAAAGAAATCGCAAAACGAAATTTTCTTTAGTTCGGTCCATGTTTGACTATAGACCCCATATAAAGTCCATTTCCAAAATTCATTTTTTAAATACGTATAAAACAGATATAAATAATGTTAAACGGCTAAAATTTAACATAAATACTCTTTATAAGCAAATAAATTGTTGTACTAAATTTTATGGTGGTCGGCCCAGAACTGGTCATAGCTCCCATACAAGGACCACATCTGAAAAAAACATTTTTCCCTATATATATTGTATAAATATCGTTACCGACTCAAAACTTTGCACAGATCATTTACATATATGCAAAAATCATTCCACAAAATTTTGTTAATTTCGGTCTATTTTTAACCGTATGCCCCATATAAAGCCCTGCTCCGAAAATCACTTTAATACTCATAAATCTCTTATAAATAAGGGTACCAACCCAAAATTTTACATGGATCATTTACATACATGCCTAAATCAAACTGCTGGATTTTGAGAATATCGGTCCATATTTGACTATATCCCCCACATAAGGTCCACTACCGAAATCCACGTTAATACTAATATATATCTTAAATATACCGTTATTATGTTGAAATTCTACTTGAAATATTCTCATATGCATGAAAAAAACTGTTCTAAAATTTAAGAAGATCGGCCCATAATTCGTCATACCTGCCATAAGAACCATTTCCAAAAAACAAATAAATTCGGGTCAAAAAATATTCTTTTCGGATTTAACCCATATTGTGTTGATCACTAAAACCGAATTGTTTCCCTTTGTATACTCTGTTTGTTAAATTACACTCAAGATTATTATGAACATTAGACAAACTCTATAAATTATGGTAAGAATTGGTAATTAAATCGATTAAAAATAGTGAAAATTAGACAAAATTTTAAAATATTTAACATAAATTATGTTGGTAGTAAAATTGTCTTTCAAACAATATATCAAATACCAATAAAATTTGCACTAAGACTGAATAGAAAACACAGAATAAGGATATTCTAGTAGTCTAGTTTTTGTATTTCTTATTACGTTTAGGTGGAGGGTATTTAAGATTCAGCACAGCCGAATATTGCACTCTTACTTGTTTTTTATCAAATCGAATAAAGTTTATTGGTCATGTAAACAGCATGATTTATAAACATGATTCAGAAAGCGAAGCAGGTGATTCAAGTCATCGTGGAAACATAGTATTACTTTAAAAAAAAAACACATTTGAAAAAGAAAATTTTGTGATTTCAGGGGGCTAATTCTCGCATTCTATGCGAATAAATTTTTATTCGAACGTTCGAATTTTTAAATATTTGGGATTCCCTCATTCGACACCGAATAAAATGTATCGAAATTTCTAATGATGGCATTCGATAACGAATGATCATTCGAACGCAACCTTGCAAGTTTTTACTCGTAAGCAAAGAAGCATTCGAAATAACGTATTTTTAGCATACAGAAGAAAAAAAAATAAAATGTTAGTAAAAATTTGATACTTACTTTAAAAAATATAATAATATAATTAATGTTATTACTTTTAGGTCAAAAATATCAAAAATAAATTTTACGTATGCTTGCTTTAAGAGCCTAAAACGTCTTTTGAGTCTAGAAAAAAAACATACTTAAGGTACGGTCACACTTGTAAAACATTTGACAAAAAACACCAAATATTTCTCTTCCATAATGTGACCATAAAACATTTTGGGGTGCAAACATGATTTTGAGAAAACAAAATTTGTTTTGTAGCTAACAAAAATGTGTCTAATGTGAACAGAGTGTGACCACCCTATGTCAAATATTTTCCGCTTTTTTGGGCAAATAATTATTTTTTCTTGCAAAGCTATTGTAAGAACAAATAGAGGCAAATAACAGCTGGTGAAAACAGTGTCGTCATTTTTAAAAATAAATTAGGAACATTTTCATAAAAATCACCAAAACAGAAGTGTACTAATATTTGCAAAACTCCATTTTCAATGCAGAAATTAAAGGCCAGGTATTTAAATAGTAAAAATTTTTATGGAAGTGATTGTCAAATATGGACCGATTCCAATAAATTTCGGCAGGGTGATTTATTTTTTTATGTTTTTGCAATTACATTTGTACAATGTTATAAGAAACGGCTTACGGAAAAAATGGATTAAGAGAAAAATTTATTTGTATGTTAAGAAATTTTTCTCTCACCGAAATCAAAATTTATACGTTACAAAGTAATTTTTTAGTTTTGTTTACAAAAATATTTTGTCTTCTATTTTGATTTTCGCTCACCAAAATCAAAATGTAAATTAAAAATTCATTTTTTAGTCTTGTTTGAACTAATTCTTTAATTGAATGTGATATGAACTAATTATTATTTTTTTGTTTTTGTTATGAATTAGAATAAATAAACATGATTTTTTATTTAATAAAACATATTTAAAAAACTGCCGGATTTAACGAATTTTTTCGATATAACGAATGAGCCTGACAATATATAATTCGTTAAACCGGGAAACCACTGTATATATATACAATTCATTATGGTTCACATAATTCATTATACATAACTTTTAAGATAACATAAAATATCACTTGTTTAAGCTATTTTAATATACGCTTAAAAGCACAACAATTGGCAACACTGATATTCATAACAAAAACAATTAAACAGCTGTGTGATATTAATATAAGTATTTGTTGGCGAAAAATATGGAGGTAAGTTAAAATATTTTTTAAAATCAATTTTTTTTAATAAATATACTTTTAGGATAGTGAAAATTATACTGAGGTATAAAATAGTAAAAACTATTCTTACATACATATGTATGTATGTATGTACATGGTTTATAAATTTTTAGGTAATGGAAAGAAGCAGAGAGAGTAGTCCAGCTTTAAAAAGGCCAAGAAAAAGACCAAAAGTGGCCAGAGAGTGGGAAGAGGACGATATTTTTAGATTAATTTTGCTTGTTGAAGCAGAAAAGTGCTTGTGGGATGCTTCGGATGAAGCATACCACAATAAAACAACTAGAGATTCGGCATTGAGAAGTATTGAGCAAAATTTTAAGCCAAAATATACGGTGGTTGATCTCAATGCGAAATGGACCAATCTTCGCATTCAATTCCGGGGTTACGCTGGAAGAGCCAAAACGAAATCAGGACGGGGTGTTGTAGAAGTTCCTAAATGGAAATTTTACAATGCCATGAGTTTTGTTGGACGTGCTTTTTTTACGTGTTTGTTTTAAAATGTTATTTGTTTTTTAATGTGTTTTAGTACCTAGTATTTAAAATCTTTTTTTATTCTTTGAAATTAATGAATTATTTAAGTTATTGTTTTGTTAATTTTTTGTAGTGTTTTTTAAAACTAAATGAATAAAAGCATTATTTTGTTTTATTTGTTTTCTTTTTTATTATTCAAAATCAGTTGCCGTCATCCTCAAAAAGTTTTTGTAAAGATCTGGAGTTTCAGATCGTAGCTCCAACAGTAACTTTGCACAGCATCCTTCCTCTTTCCGACGTTGAATCCATTTACGCACCCATTGTCTTTTTTGCGACTTTTGGATTCGTTTTCCTTCAATAATAATAAAGACGCTGCTCCACTTAGTACAAATAATGCTTCACAATCTTCCATTTCAGTTTTTATTTGTGAAAAAACAAATTTAAATATTTTGACAGTTTGATCAAATAAATTGTTACAGAAAATATTTGTTTCAGTGTGACCGGAGGGAAAACATGTTTGCCAAAATATGTATTTGCCGTTGTTTCACTGCTGTTTGGTAAAATAAATTTTATCAAATATTTGCCCCTAGTGTGACCATCTAACAAAATGTGTAAACTTTTAAAGCAAATATGAGCAAACATGTTAGAGTCAAATGTTTGCTATATGTGACCGTACCTTTACATACATACATTAATACATTTGTATGTTGGTATGTACATATGTACTTATTTATACTTACTCATTGCTTGTCAATCTTAAGGGATCGGAGGTGTTTCTTATTTGTTTCCTTATGTCATTAATGTTTTCAATCGCGTCAGAATCAAAAGACGATGAGTAAAAAAACATAACTGCATCCATTTTTAATTTAAAATAATTTCTTTAAAAAAACTTTCTTTTACTTGAGATATTTTTTTCAGAACCATATGTTTTTTGTTTACATTTTCTTTTATTTTATTCAGTGTTGTAATACGTACTTATTTAAGTTTTTTACAACACTGAAGCAATGAATCGATTCGATTCGTATCGAGTACCATCATTAGAAAATTTTGTACTGTCGAAATAAATTTCGATTCGAAGACAATTTCGATCACGACTGCCAGAATTAGCCCCCAGGATGATGAACATAACGAAAATATTCTCCAGCTGAAAGAACATACATACATAAGTGAAATCTTCCAAAACCTCTTCTATCGCCTTACGTTGAAAGTGAAATACACAAAAGGATTTATACTTAATATCAGTTTTATCAAAATATTAAGTGTTACCATACCACTAAATGTAACTTCTTCAAATAATCTGAGTAATTTAGTCTTTTGGCTTTCTTTAGGCATTTTTAAAAATAAATATCTTTTTTAAAACCAAAATTTCAAGTTTATTTTATTATATTTGAATTGATTGTTAGATTCCACAAAACTTAAAAACGGTCTTCATGAAACAAGTCTCACAAGTTTTCCCAATTGCACAAACAGCAATTCTAAGCAATATCATGAGTAGTATTTATTGAATTGAAATTAAAATGATATCAGTTCATAAAAATCTTTAGGAACTGTCAGTGTGTATTATACATATTTATTATATATTTAAACATTTTTTATATACATAAGAAAAACTTTTAACTTTATTCTTTATATTCATTGCATAATGCTTTCAAATATTATATGTGTTGTTAAAATTAAGGGACTTGAATTTATTGAGTTCATAAAAGTATATACACACAGGGTTTAATATTTAGTAAAAAATATCAAATATGTATCAAATATGTATCACTTCCATATTTACATATATGTAGAAATACTAAAAATATATAAACTATGTATTAACCAACGAAATATATGCACTAGCTTCATGGTAGAAATATTTCTAGTAGTATGTAATTCTAAAAATATTTTGCCATACAAAATATTTCTAGTAGCAACCAGAACACAAAATAAAAATTTTTCATTTGCAATAGATTTCTACCCTATACCACCATAGTGGGGAGGGTATATTGGATTTGTGCATATGTTTGTAACGCCCAGAAATATTGGTCCAATACCCACCTTAAAGTATACCGATCGACTCAGAATCATTTTCTGAGTCGATTTAACGATGTCCGTCCGTCCGTCCGTCCGTCCGTCTGGCTGTCCATGTAAAGCTTGTGCGCAGAGTACAGGTCGCAATTTTGAATATATTTCGATAAAATTTGGTACGTGATATTTTTTCGGCCCAAGGATGGATGGGTTTGAAACTGGTGAGTTTAAACTTCACCAAAAATGAGTCATGAATGAAGCTAAATGTCATCTACAAATTTCGTGAAGATCGGTCCATAATTAGTCGTAGCTCCCATATGAGGCCCAAATCCGAAAATCACTTAAAAGAGCATAACTCTCTTAAAAATGTCGGTATCCCAATAATATTGAACACAAATATGTTTCGTATATATACATATAATATGGTAAAAGTTTATGATGATCGGTCCATAATTAGTCGTAGCTCCCATATAAGGCCCACTTCCGAAAATCACTTTAAAGAGCATAACTCACTCAAAAATGTTGGTATCGAAATATATTTCATATGTATACAAACAATACGGTACAATTTTATTGTGATCGGTCCATAATTTGTCGTAGCTCCCATAAATGGACCACTTCCGAAAATCACTTTAACGATCATAAATTTCTTAAGAATGTTGGTACTCAAATAAAATTCGACACATAATATACAGAAATGATGACACCTAATTTTATAATGGTCGGTCCGAAAGTAGTTGAATCTCCCATATAAGCCCTCCACGTAATGAACTTTAACCTCCATAAATCTTTTAAAAGTATTTATATCGAGATAAAGTTTAACATACACAATATTTATATTCACAGAAATCATGACACTAAACAAGCACTACAACGAAAATAAGACTTGCTTAACTTCAGCAGAGCAAACGTTGACAGTTTATAGCTCAGCAAAAGCATAAAAGAAAAATTCAAAAACTGTAAGTTTTAAGCAGCAGAAAAATTTTTAAAGTGAATTGTGTAGGATTCCCTTTATCCAATGAAACACTAACTCCTTTATTGTTCAACCTCCAATTCTTATCTTTCAATTATTAAGGTCTTCAATGACCGTCTCATGTGAGCTCTTGTTAAACAGTGCAATCTTCACCAATTTAATACTACGTTTCCACGGTACATGCTTCGCTCTCTATTCATGCTTGAATATAGCGAAACAACTTGCTTCACCATACAAAATTTTAAGAGCGAATCAAGTAGATTCATATTGAATCAACTTGCGAAGCACGAAAAATTGCACTCTTCTCTAATTTTTTCGCAAGTTTATCTGCACTAGCTGTAAAAATTTAATATTATTGTAAACAAAATAAATTATTTTATTGTTGCTGGAAGTAAAAAAAGTAAATACGTACGAATGTATGTTTTTTTTTTCAAATAAGCTAACTAATTTTCACTCAGTTTTTTTGTCCATTAAAAAAAATATTTTCCACAAATTGTAAATTCTGTTTTTTTATTCTGTTTGTTTATTATACCGTAGACAGACGACAGAGTTAATGCGCATTAAAAACTCACTAATATGAATTAAGATTTTACCGTGACAGACGACAGTTTCTGCATTTAAACTGCATTTAGGTAACAGCTGTTTGTTTGTTAACAACTATTTAATTATGAAAAAATTTGTTTGGCATTTGCTGAAAAAAAGCTGAAATTACTTTTGCTGAAACTGTTTCATAATGCAAAACTTGTTCATGCACTAGCAACCATCAACCTGAACGTGTTGCTACAAGTGGGGACCGCAGTGGGACACTCTGAAATAAGAGAAAGGCAATTGTGGAAATCTATTTTTATTATTTTAATTTTACAATTGTCTTCTTCTTATTTTAGAATAGTAAACAATTTGATAACATATTATTGATTTTCGACGATGTTGCCATATTGAAATAGCTAAATGCAGTATAAATTCAGTTTGATTTTGTGTATTTACGTCTAACTTAATGCGCATTAAAAATGGATAATTCACAAGTTAATTTGAATTAAGACTGTTAATGCAAATTAACAGTGTCGTCTGTCTACGCTATTAAAAACAACTGTCAAATCGAATCAAGAGTTTTGGTCATGTAAACAGCATGATTCATAAACATGATTCAGAGAGCGAAGCAGGTGATTCAAGTCGTCGTGTAAACATAGTATAATATTACTTATGATTTTTACAGGGTTGCAATATAGAGTAGTAACTTAGTCCATATTTATTCTGCGCTTATACTACATCCCTCCTTTTCAGAGTATGTATATATATATATATATATCTATATATATATACATACATATACATATATATCTATATATATAAAAGTGATTGTGTGTTTGTATGTATGTTTATTATTATTAGTTTGGGGCCTATAGACGGCTGAACCGATTTGCTTGAAATTTTCACAATATATTTCTGTACGTCTGGAAGGAGCTATAGACTACTTTTTTTGAAATTTTAAGTGGGCGTGGTACCTCCCATACAAAGTTAATTTTAAAAATCAAATACTTGGGAAACTATAATAGCTATAGTACTCAAATTTTGCATGAGCAATTCCATTGTTTGTTTAAATATTTGCGGAAAAAATGGGAGTAGTAGCGACAGGGGGCACCTCCCATATGATGATAATTAAAAAATATCAAATATATGGTATACAATTATATATGGTACGGTTTTTCTACCATCAATATTAATATTTATGACAAGAATGGGCGGACTGTCAATAGTGGGCGTGGCACCTCCCACAGATATGATGACAAATTATATATAGGGAAATATATCAGCTATCAATATCAATATTTAGGACACCAATGCGCTGACTAGCAACAATATTAAGTAAATGTTAAATATTGTATACATTTGAAACTCTAATCTTGTATATATAAGAGTAAATGTGTGTTTGTTTGTGTATTGTAAATCATAATAAGATAATGTAATAAGATTTAATTTAAAAGGAAAACTGTAGGTTTTAATAACTTAATAATTATATTTATTTAACTCTAAACTTTTTATTTCATTACGATACGGGTAGCGAAGCACACCTGGTTTTAGCTAGTGTATATACATGTATAGCTTATGAATACAGTGAAATAATGATACTATATAATAATGTATAATAATATATAATACATGTGTATATTGGTATACATAAATAATTTATTCAAAAAAATTTAATCGAAGTTGCCTTCAAGTTAAATATACAATTTTATTTGAAAATAAATTGTATACACTACATTTATTTTTGAATATTTCTGTTATATGTTTCACATAGCCTTCCGTTGGAAAGCATAAATGTAAAATCATACAAAAATATATTCAAAGAGACACTAGCAAAATGTAATGCATTTTCTGGCCTGCTAAAGCCGTCATCAGCATTCTTTGTGTCTAATAGTGCTTTATTTTCAAACTATGTATATTTAACTTTTTTTATAAATTATATGAGAATTATTCCTCTTGCGAGTATTAATAAACAAAATTCAAAAAAATTTAATCGAAGTTGCCTTCAAGTTAAATATACAATTTTATTTGAAAATAAATTGTATACACTACATTTATTTTTGAATATTTCTGTTATATGTTTCACATAGCCTTCCGTTGGAAAGCATAAATGTAAAATCATACAAAAATATATTCAAAGAGACACTAGCAAAATGTAATGCATTTTCTGGCCTGCTAAAGCCGTCATCAGCATTCTTTGTGTCTAATAGTGCTTTATTTTCAAACTATGTATATTTAACTTTTTTTATAAATTATATGAGAATTATTCCTCTTGCGAGTATTAATAAACAAAATTCAAAAAAATTTAATCGAAGTTGCCTTCAAGTTAAATATACAATTTTATTTGAAAATAAATTGTATACACTACATTTATTTTTGAATATTTCTGTTATATGTTTCACATAGCCTTCCGTTGGAAAGCATAAATGTAAAATCATACAAAAATATATTCAAAGAGACACTAGCAAAATGTAATGCATTTTCTGGCCTGCTAAAGCCGTCATCAGCATTCTTTGTGTCTAATAGTGCTTTATTTTCAAACTATGTATATTTAACTTTTTTTATAAATTATATGATACTAGGTGCCACCTATTTCGTATATATGTTTCACCGTCCGCCTCAACTATATACGAACGTGGCTCTTCTAATTTCCTCGAAATCTTACCATATTTTCTTAAGTCAACTATCCATACCACATCCCCTTTCCTAAGTTCGAGTAAGTCTTTAGTTCCATGTCGTTTATTATAGTAATCTCCCTGTTTCTTTTTCAAATTTGTCTCCCTTTCAACTACAGTTTGGCTAATAGACGTTTCTAGAAAACTAGGCAACATCGGGACCAAATATTTAACTTTTCTACCTAGCATTAACTCTGCCGGAGAGAACCCGTTGGCCAAAGGTGTTGATCGATAATTAAAAAGGTCCTCGTAAATATTGTCGCATTTCCTTATTAGCATCTTCGCTACTCTCACCGCTGCCTCTGCAGCCCCGTTGGATTGACTGTAATATGGGCTGCTTGTAACATGTTGAAAATTATATGCCTTCGCAAATTGTCTAAACTTCGCCTGAAACTGTGGACCATTATCACTTCTACAAATAGAACAAATACCAAACCGCGAAAAGTATTCCTTTACCTTCTCTATTATATCATCCTCTGTCATCGAGGTAAGTGGGAAAAATTCAAAATAACGTGAATAGTAATCTGTTATTATAAGATACCACTTATTCTGTTTGAAAAGGTCTAGTCCTACTTTTTCCATAGGCTTAGTTGGTGGGTCTTCATACCTAAACGTTTCCCTATTATTGGTCCGCTCCTCGATGCAGTTGGCACAGTTTCTCACCAAATTTTCCAACTGGGAACTTAGTCCTATCCACCAGACCGATGTTTGCGCCAGCCTACAACACTTTGTAATACCTTGATGACCTGAATGTATGTAGTCAATTACCTCCCTCTGTAATTCTGGGGGAATAACTATTCTAGTATCCTTTAATAACAAGTTTTCCGAAAACGATATGTCAAAACGGTATTGATAATATGGTATCATATTATCAGGAAGTTTATGCCGAGAAGACCATCCGTCCGCCATATATTTCATTAACAACTTGCAAACCGGATCTTGTCTTTGAGATTGACCTATTCTTTCTATGTAATAGTCCTTTACGGGAAAATTTTTTACTATAAATCTTACAAATGTCTCCGTTTCGACACCTAGTTCCTGTGGTTCATCCCCATCAGATGGGACTGGGCTGCGAGACAGTTACGCACTCCGATAACTTTTCGGCCGCCCATGTTATTCCTAAAGCATTAAACACATTCGAGACAGCAGGCTACACGACTACACGAGGGCAAATGCCGCTGGGTACTTAAGCCGCCCTGTAGCTAGCTACTTAATTATTTTGAAAACGACAGCTACATACTCATCAGCTGATCCCGAAATCTGACGTTGTAATAAAAAATAAATTTGTTCTTCCAATTTTTTAAATAACATATTGTCTGAAGAGAATTTTGTCGATTTTATAGAAGCTATTACTAAAATACAACAAAAAAGTAAATAAAAACATTAAAAATAATAAATCTTAAACAATAAAGCACTTACAAAATTTAATCAAACAAAACAATGAAAATATAAACAGCTGTTGTAGTAATCCATTTATATTTCAGTGGTGCTACTTAAGACTTTTATTTTTTTAAAGTAGCGTTTTTTTTCTATGAAAAATTAAAAACATGTACATGATTCCAGACATGCTAATAAACTTCACGCATTTTTATTAATATAAAATATAATATTATTAATGTAATACATTTAATAACTCTTGATGCATAAATGATCATAACATTTTAATTTTGTATTTTGCTTTTTATTTTATTTAATTTGCTTTACACATTTTGCTATATGGTCAACACTGTTTTTGTTTTGTCGCCAACAAAAATAGAAATTAGTTTAATTTGACAGCGACGAAAAAATCAGCATGGACAACAACCTGCAGTCGTGTTGCCTGCTGTCGTCAATATAGTCACTTTTATCTAAACGTGTGTATTTTATTTTTGACATATTGTAGTCGGTAGCCTGCTGTCTCGAATGTGTTTAATGCTTAAGGCTTCGCGTTCAATCTGAGCGTATCACCTTTCCGTTTCTGTCATAGTCCTTGATATATAAGACACTACTTGTCTCCGTCCCTGGCTATCCTCCTGGAGGAGGCATGCACCAATTCCATAGCAAGATGCGTCAGAACTAATTATCACTTGCTTCGAAGGGTCATAGAAAGACAATATTGGAGTTCTAGTTAACTCCTTTTTTATCTCCGAAAATGCTCTTTCCTGAGCTTGGTCCCAAGAAAAATCAACCTTACCCGTCAACATATTAATAGGTTCTTATATTTTGGAACGATTAGAAATAAATTTGGCAACAAAGTTCACCATTCCTAAAAACCGTTGGACGTCCGTTTTATTTACAGGTCTGGGGTAATCCATAATTGCCCGAATCCTCTCAGGGTCAATGGAAATACCTTCTGGCGAAAGAACATAACCTAAATAGGTGACCCTATTGGTCCCAAAGCATGATTTTTCCCTGTTAATTGTTATGCCCTCCTCATCAAGTCGAGTTAAAACTTTCTTTAGAGCTGCGTCATGTTCTTCCCGATCTCTACCGAAAATTAATATGTCATCAATATGAGAAATACAGTTATCCACCTCCTCCAGGACCTTTGTAAACTTTGCAACAAAATACTCTGGCGCACACGATATACCAAGAGGTAGCCTTTTAAAAATAAAACGCCCGAATGGGCAAATAAAACATGTCAGAAGCTGATTTCACGGCTCAGTTTTATCTAGAAATCCTTATTTGCATCTATTTAAAAAAAAACTCTAGCTCTTCTAATCTTCGCGAAAGAAAGTTCTATTCTTGGCATCGGAAAATATGGCCTCATTACTGCCCTGTTTAGCTGAGTGTAGTCAACACACAGCCTTATCTCATTATCTCGTTTTGGAATCACTACTATGGGACTGACCCATTCCGTAACATCCTCCATTCTTTCAATAATATCTAACTCTATCAACCTCTTAATTTCTTTCTCCAATCGCGGCATTAATGCAATTGCTACCTTTCTTGGCACTGTCTGCACAAAGGGGACGATGCCCGCCTTTAATTTTATTTCAATTTCCCCAAAAACTCACCAATTTCACGAAAAAGTCTAGGAAATTGACGAAATACTTCTAATGTCTGCTCACTCGATTTGGATATGCTTAAAGTCTTTAATATTGGTGGTTCCAGAATGTCAAGTCCCACTAAAGCACTCCGATCAAATATAGGTGTGCTAAGATTTGCCACAATATAAACTTCGTCTAAAAACATTTTCTCTTTATAATTTAACGTTACTTTAACAACACCCAACACCTTTAGCAAATTGTCATCGGGTCCCCTTAAGCATGTATCTGTTTTTGACATGGATAATTTACTTTTCCCTGTTATAAATTCTGATGGAATACAGACGCAGTCCGCTCCGGTATCTATAAGAAATTCAACCGAAATCCCCCAGTCCACTACTGAACACTTTACATACCAGGGCTTTATACTCGCCCTCGAGACTCTGCCGACTTTTAACTCTGTAACCGTACCAATCATATACTCAGAATTTTCATGATTCACGGGATTTTCAGTATTAAGTTCTACTGAATGTACATTTTTAGTTCTTTCTAACCTAAATTTATTTTCATTCTTCCTTTTACATACATTTGCATAGTGACCTCTTAACTTACATATATTACAATTCCTATCTCTCGCTGGACACTCTTTTCTATCGTGTGGTCCATAACCACAATAATTACACATTTCTCTTTGATTGTTATAATTACCCTTCTGTACCGACCTCTGGGGCCCCCACTGCTGCGCACTATTGTTTCGCTTTTTGTTGGCTTCTTCCGCTACTATGCCGCAAATAGTCTTCTCTCTGATGATTTTAGTTTGTTGGATTTGTATTTCCGCTTGTCTTGCTGTGTCGGCTGTGATCTTAAGCGTCAAATCTGGCTTTAACTGCATCTGCTCACTCACTTTTGTATTTAGCACACCAACCACAATGCGATCCCGGATCAGATCCTCTTTGAGGTCTCCATAATCACAGTTTTCTGCTAAAGCGTGTAACTCCGTTATAAAACCGTCAATGGGTTCTTCCTGCCTCTGTACCCTAGAGTTGAATTTAAATCTCTCAAATATTATATTTCTTTAAAATATAATATTTATAATCAAATGTGTCTAAAGCTTGTTGTAGAGTTACCGGCGCCGGCTTAAACTGTAACAACACTTCTTCACTTCTTTCTCTCATTGTATAAAATAGCAAATCTAATTGCTCTTGCTGAGATTTTGTGGACTGGCCGGAAACACTAATATGCCACTCAAACCTTTTTCTCCACTTGGACCATTGATCCGGTAACATAAAATTGAACTGCTCCGGTGGAGGGATATTTGTTGCAAAATAATTTTCCATTTTTACCTTACTGCCTCTAGCAATATTTTCTGTTGTGGACATGTGTTTTTTCCCTTCTAACCTCACATTTTCTATCCACCCTTTCGTGTTCTTTCGTTCTCTCTTCCTGCTTTTCTTATCAATTTCACCTTTTCTCGTTTACCGCTGCCACCATGTAGGATTCCCTTTATCCAATGAAACACTAACTCCTTTACTGTTCAATCTCCAATTCTTATGTTTTATTTATTAAGGTCTTCAATGACCGTCTCATGTGAGCTCTTGTTAAACAATGCAATAACCTATTTAATATTACTTATGATTTTTACAGGGTTGCAATATAGAGTAGTAACTTAGTCCATATTTATTCTAGGCTTATACTACAAATTGCTGTGGCTGACTGTGTCAGCAAATAACATCACATAGTAAAGCTACAGTCAATAGTTTTATTTTTGTTTTGTTTGGCTTGCGCTGCGCTGTTGCTTGCTCACTAATGGCGTTTTCTTTTCTGGCAAAAATGTTACACGTTTTTCCCATTTCGCATCTTTTTTAATTTTTTTGTGTTCTTTTCTGAAAAAATGTCAACACTTCTAAAGTGTAGTGTATTCTTTTCTATAAATGTCACACTATAAATTTAAAAAATGGTGCACCTTTCACACTCTGTATTTTTAGAGGGGGAGAATCGCACGATAAAACAACTGACCAGTGATGCCAACTTTTGAGACTCAAACGCGTAAACATTTTTGAAAAAAGGGCTAAATGGAAAAAAATCCATATAAAACCACATCCAATTTTCTTTTTTTCGCGTTTTGAGTGACTAAAATCCGGCTAAATCTAGCCCGAAAAGGGCTAAGTTGGCATTGATGCAGCTGACATTTGTTTTGTTTATGAATGTGTATTTGTGTTAAGAAACAAAAAAAAAAAATATACAAAATGGAAAATATTTTTTATGTGCTAAAAAATTTTGGATGACTTGTTGGATTCATCTTCATCATCAGATGATGATAAAATATTTTATATGATTATGGAAAGAAATCCACAACCGTGAGTGAAAGGCTTGGTAAAGAACGTAATTAATGAATACTCTGAAGTTGATGTATGTCAAATTTCATAGGACAATATCTCCTACTTCTTATATATGTAATGTATGTTTATATACATATATAATTTTTATATTTGAGAAGAATTTTCGTATTAGTCGGGAAAGTGCCATAGGTCATTTTGATAAATATTCATTGTGTTATTTCAAGCGATCTTACCAGGGAGCTATCTGCTTCTTTTTTAGCAAAAAAACAAAAACAGCTGTACATGAAAAAAAATGTTAAGCTAAGTATAGACGATATGTTGAATCAGCATATTTATGCTGAAAAATTTGTGACAAGTGCTTACATATCGTGTAAACGCAAAATTTTTTCAGCATACGTATGTTTAACAACATTTGCTAACACTTTGTTAACAATGCCAACAAACGTATGTTGGTAATTTTAGCATATCGTCTAAACAGCATATTATTAGTGTTTGACAAATTTCCTGCGTATGTTGACAGATATGTTATTTGTTGAAAAGCGTATGCAAGCTTTTCAGCATATGGCAAATTCATATGCGATCAGAGTTGTATTTTCTAATAAAGCTGATAAGAAAACAACAATGTCGGCTTCATTGATTTAAATCACAAATTATAATCTAAAGGACAGACGACGTTTAACATTTTTTAATTGTTTGTATAGTTTATACAATTTATTATATTCACATATAACAAAATAATTGAACACAAATATTAATTTAAATGGCGGAAAACTGCGTTTGTTGACATTAGCAAAAACATATGTTTTTGCATCTTTTTTGTGTAATAGTGTGGCACCTATGACATACTTTGTTGCGATTTTTTTTGAGTGTGATAGAAATCGGTCAGATTTTCCACTGAATGAATCGTACGATTGTGTACGATAGTGTATCACGACCTTTAAGACTACCTGCCGATAGTTTTTTTTTATGTAAATACAATTCTTGTTGCATATGTACCTACACACATACACACACAAGAACACAAAACGCAATATAATGGCCGGCGGCATTGTTCAAATTAATCGACAAATTACCGCATTGGTGATCGAATGAGCTAACGTATCGAAAAATGATTTCGATATCGAAATTATGATAAAATATACTAAATTTCTTGCTCGATATCGTATGCCATAATCTCAAATAAGAAAATTACGATAAATTTTACTCGATGTCGAATGCGATAATTTGGCCCCAGGTCTCTAGAAATAAATAATAACCGCCTTATTCAAAAAGGATTATTAAATTTAACAAACGTTTATTAAGACAGATTTGCATATAAAAATTTGCTTAAAAACGCAATAGCTAGATCAATTTCCTCCCACGTCATCATTTATGTTTTTTTTTTTATTGATATTTTTATTATTTACTTTTATTTCAAAAATTTCACATAAAATACAGAAGTTGAATAATAATTGAAAAATGTTGTCAAACTGACTAATTTCACAAACAAATGTTTATACGACTCAGCATATGTAGCACCACATAAAATTCAACATATCGTATAAACACAAAAATCGTATGCTAACTCATATGTTGACATTTCATTTGCTGACATATGCTGACATCAAAAAATTTGCTACTTTCAACATATCGTATAAACGTCTAACATATGACATAGGAATTTGCTGCTAATTGTAATCATATGGCTGTCAGCATATATATGCTGATTCAACATATCGTCTAAACTTATCTTTACACTGTTGTAATTTTATGTTCTATTCTGACCATTAAAAATGCCACATCTTTAAAATGTGGGGTAAACATTATAAAAATGTACATAATAAAGGTGTAACATTTTATTTCAGAAAAGAAAACACCATAACAAAGTTTTAAGTGTAACCCTGCCTTTATCACAATGGACCGTATTGGTCTGCCTTTACACATGCAAGTACTTGCATGCAAGTGCCGTGTACGTATTATATACGAAAACTTATTCGAAAAACTCGACTAGCAAGTAAAAATATGTGAGTGTATTAGTAAAAAAGTGTGAATGTATTGACTTTTTCGAACTTGCACTTGCATGTGTAAATGCCGGGTAAGCTAAGCAGAAATTTGTGTGTTTTTGCTAATTCATAGTCAGCAAATTCAACGCTGAAAAAAACACTAACAGACAGCAATATGCGAAATCGAAAAAACAAACTAAACAACTATGGCACATGAAAAATATAAACTGGCCAACATACGAAGTTGAAATAAGTACATATGTATGTACTTATGCCGCATAAATAAACTATTTTCGCCGCATACATATATGCAAATGTGCAGAAAACTGGAAAAAAAACTAGAAATAAGAAAAGGTTCATACATACAGTATATTTACGTTGATTTGATTGTATAAAATAATAATTTGTATATAATTGTGCGTTATTAAGATAAGGAATTGAAGTAGGTACATACATGGAAATATAAGTTGCCTTTCCAAGGTAATGATTTGTTTTTTTTTTTTTGTAAATTTAGTATGTGGGTAGGACCTCTTCCCTCTCTTCATCGAAAAATCTAACCAGAATACACATCGTTTTGTTTGAACTTATGTCAGTGCTTTCGTCCACAAGTACAGAGAATTTGTATTTTTGAAGTTTTGTTATTAAATTTGACTTTTCTTCATTTGCCTAAACGTTTTTTATTATTTTTGAACACTTTGTTCTTCCCAATTTGCTTTTTCTTACAATAGCAGAGTCTGGAACTATTTCTTTTAATAGTGTTACTAAATGGTCGATTATGTGAACAGCTACATTGTGTTCTGCAAAGAACAAACTGATACGTATTTCAAAGTTAGCAACTGGATCTACATCTTTAGTTTGTTTTTCAAAAAATGCATTCACTGGTTTTAAGTTATTTTTGAATATAACGTTTTTTCTGTGCCCTTTTGTTAAAGCATGTCTGCTTAATTCTGATCTTCCGCAGTTTAAAATGTTCCCACATGCTTTGCATTTGCACTTAAATTTATCTTCTTTAATTTCCATCAACCAACCTTTAAATTCATCTAAATCCAACCACTCAGAACGAAACTTTTGCTTTCTGTACATCATTTTAGTTTTTTAATTTTCGGAAGAGTTATCTGTGTCTGAAGACATTTTCTAAATTAAAATATAAGAACTGTTTAATTTCAATCAATAAATTGTTGTTATTTATCATGATTACTATACTTACTTGGTTTCTTTTAATTTAAAAAGTATAAGTTTATATCTTTACGATTAAATTTTGTTTTTTTTTTTTTTTTGAATAAATTTCTATGTTAAAGAAATATTTAAGTAACTCAAAAGAAGAAAAACCAAAACGGTACTTTCAATAAGCTGGAAAAAATGTTGTTGCCAGACAGTTAAACAAAAAGTTTTAAGTGTCGTCAACACATTGAAAGTTTTAATCGTTTTATCATTTGAAAATCGCAGTTAAATGTGATTTTTTTTTTGTAAAATTCCAAAACATTTGCTCATAAGAAAAAAAACTGACTGATTTTCCCTACGCTATTATTTTGGTTGTTAAAAACCCTACATGTAGGGATTTATCCCTACTTTTGGCAACACTGATATATGTACATACATTGCGCGGGCGCGGGCAATTCAGTCTCGTCTCATCGAACTGTTCGGACGTATTATTTTTAGTGCGGCTGAATTTTCGGTGAAAAAATCATAATAGGTGAAAAAGTGTAATAGGTTGAAATAAAACAAAAAAGTGAAAAAATAACTCGTAATATGTTAAAAAAAATCTACGGTAATATCGGTAATTAAAAAAAAAAACAATAAAAATCGCATAAAAATTGTATGAGTGTTCCTCTCAGATGTAATTCTGAGAAAGAGCTTAGCTCGACTAGAAAAACTAGATGGGTCTCTGAGGAAGAAGCCTCGTTCCTGTTCGCCCAATATAGTGATTTCAACAGATGAGAAAACATCATCTTCATCAAATAGTGCAGTCAAACCCAAAAAACAAGTAGGTATGGATAAGTACATCACCGTTCTCAAGCGACAGAGGAGCCCGACGTCTGCTCAAGTGTCATCAAATTCAAAAGCTCCTAAGACCGTGAGTAATGATCATCCAGACGGATGAGCCAGAACTTCCTAAGAAGACGTTTAAGCCCCCACCAATTTATCTGAGAGAGCCCACTTCCAGTAAATTGGTACAAAGAATTGTTTCGATAATAGGTGAAAATATGTTTAGCGTAACTTCAATTAAACATGGAAATATCAGCGAAACCAAAATTCAAGTGAAAAAGGAAGATGATTTTCGAAAATTGTCCAACCAGTTGGAGAGGGAGGCTAAGGATTTCTACACATATCAGCTCAAAAGCGCAAAAGGTCTCCAAGTCGTTCTAAAGGGTATAGACCCATGTGTTGACCCTCCGGAGATAAAGGCCGGTTTAATGGACAAAGGGTTCAAAATCAAGAGCGTAGTGAATATCAGAAACCGTGAAAAGATCCCTCAGCCCATGTTCAGGATAGAATTGGAACCTGTAGATGTTGTCTTAAAGAAAAACGAGGCCCATCCAATCTACAATCTCATTTATCTTCTGCATCGTAGAATTACCGTCGAGGAACCGCATAAGCGTATTGGACCCGTCCAGTGTCTTAATTGTCAAGAATTTGGCCACACCAAAGCGTACTGTAAATTGCCGTCTGTTTGTGTTGCGTGTGGGGAACTACATGCAACTGCTCAATGTAATAATTCCAAAACTGACGTAAAAATAAAAAAAAATGTAGTAACTGCGGAGGAAATCATACCGCAAATTATAGAGGTTGTCCAGTTTATACTTACTTGAAGGGCATACGGACCAATAAGTCGGCAGTATTACCTGATCACCATCAACTACCTAATTTCATGTCGAGTATGAATTTTCCTCAAATTGTACGACCAACTACTCACGAAAACACTCCTAATTCTAGACAAGTTTCTTACGCTAACGTGGTTAAATCTAATATGCCAGGTCTGGAGCGGGAACCTAAACCCCAATATTCTGAGCCGCATATCAACAATCTAGAGACAACATTGCAGACACTGGTCCAAACTATGAACACTTTTACGACCACCATGACATCCATGATGCAGGAAATGCTGAAAATGCAATCCACTATCTTGCAAGCCATGTTAAAGAAATGATTTATTTAAAAATTTGTTTCTGGAACGCGAACGGCCTCCGCCAACATAAAAATGAACTGGAATACTTCCTGATGGATAAGCAGATTGATGTTATGATGATTGCTGAAACTCACTTGACGTCGACAGGGTACTTCAAAATTAATGGCTACGTGTTCTACGATACTAAAGACCCCCGCGGAAGAGCTTGTGGAGGTTCGGCAATTCTTATAAAGAACAGAATAAAGCATTATAAGTGAGGATTACCTCCAAGCAACAAACATTTGCATTGAATTCTGTCAATACAAATTTGTTTTATCATCGATTTATTCTCCGCCTCGATTTTCAATAAAAGAACACCAACTTCTTTAAATCCCTTGGAGCTAGATTTTTAGTTGCTGGTGACTTTAACGCCAAACACACATTTTGGGGTTCACGTCTGGTAACCCCGAAGGGTCGCGTACTCTTCAACACCATTGCTAAAATGGGCTTAGATGTACTCTCAAGTGGACATCCCACCTATTGGCCGACGGACCGACGGAAGATTCCCGATGTTATTGACTTTGGGGTAGTGAAAAATATCCCTGTAGAATGGATGCAAGTGGATCCTTCACTGGACTTGTCCTCAGATCACTCTCCTACTACCATTTCAATGCATTTCCCTCAAGTGTGTGGTTCTCCATTTATGAACATGACTAAGACCCGAGTAAGTTGGATAAAATACAAAAAGTATTTAAGTTCTCATTGCACGGAAAATTTTGTGTTGAGAACTACCGACGATATTGATGAGTCGATTGGCAACTTTACCGAGGACCTTCGACGAGCTGTGCATCACGCTTCCACTTATCACGTTGAATGTAGAAATAGGACAAACAGAACTTATTTCTCTGAACTCGAACATCTCCTATCAGAAAAAAGAAGAATGAGAAGAGAGTGGCAAATTCACAGGTCTCCTTAACTGAAAGCTAGGCTACGGGAATGCAGAGATATACTAAGACATTTCTTGGAAACCCAAAGAACGGCCTCACTTAGATCTTGCTTGGAAGGTCTTGATAGTACCCCACAATTTGACTACTCGTTATGGAGGGCGGCAAGAGGTTTAAAAAGACCAGTGAGAGGAAAACCTCCTTTGCGAAATCCGACTGGTGACTGGGCTAGAAATGATTCCGAGAAAGGGGCATTATTTGTTAAGCATTTGAGAAATATGTTTACTATAAACAACTCAAATAATAACGAATCTGATTTGCTAAGACTAAACTTTCGTGATGTCCAAAACGCTCTTGGTACTCTGAACCTTAGAAAGGCTCCAGGTATGGATAAAATCAGCAATAAAATGCTTGTGGAGTTACCTCGTGTAGCAAAAAGAATTATCCTCTTTATCTTCAACGCTATTTTACGCCTAGAATACTATCCTGCAGATTGGAAGGTGTCTATGATCACTATGATTCCTAAGTCAGGGAAGGACCACACCAAAGTGGAGTCATATAGGCCAATTAGCCTACTGCCGACAATTTCTAAATTGTTCGAAAAATTGTTAATGACTAAGTTGACTCCAATTCTGAATGACACTGAATGTATTCCTAATCATCAATTCGGATTCAGAGCTAAACACAGTACCATCGAACAAACACACAGATTGGTAAATGTGATAAGAGGGTCGTTTGAAGACAAAAAATACTGCTCCGCCCTTTTCATTGATGTGTCCCAAGCGTTCGACAAAGTTTGACATGACGGTTTAATGCACAAAATTAAATTAACTCTGCCTGCTAACACCCATAAACTCATGGAAAGTTATTTATACGGTCGCAAAAGAAGGTGATTTTTTAAGTACCGCTCAGCCAATTGAATCAGGTGTGCCACAGGGTAGCATATTGGGCCCTACTTTATATTTGATGTATGCCCCGGACATGCCGTCAGACCCCAAAATCCACACGTCAACTTTTGCAGACGATACAGCCTTTATCAGCGTCCATAAGGACCACCAAGTTGCATCACAGAATTTGCAGAATTATGTTTATAAGCTACAGAATTGGCTAGAGCTTTGGAAAATCAGGATAAATGAACAAAAATGTATTCATATCACTTTCACATTGCGAAAAGAAACTTGCTCGTTCATCAAAATAAATAATCAAATTATTCCTCAACATAATGAAGTCAAATACCTCGGCATTCACCTTGACCGCCGTTAAACTTGGAAGTCTCATATTGAAGCGAAACTTACACAAATGAGATTAAAAGCAGTGCAACTTAATTGGTTAATCGGCAGAAACTCTACATTGAAATTGGATTGCAAACTTTTGTTGTACAACGCAATACTAAAGCAAATCTGGTGTTATGGAATTCAATTATGGGGTACTGCCTCAGCATCAAACATTGAAAAAATTCAAAGGGGTCAAAATAAAATTCTACGTATATTACTGCAGCTCCATGGTATGTTAAAAATTCTCGAATCCACAAAGATCTAGGCGTGCCATTAGTAAAAGTCGAATTTACAAAATATGCGTCAAAGTGTGTTCAATTTTTTTTTAGTTCGGTCCATGTTTGACCATAGACCCCATATAAAGTCCACTTCCAAAATTCACTTAAATACGTATAAAACAGATATAAATAATGTTAAACGGCTAAAATTTGACTTAAATACTCTTTATAGGCAAATAAATTGTTGTACTAAATTTTATGGTGGTCGGCTCAGAACTGGTCATAGCTCCCATACAAGAACCATATCTGAAAAAGACATTTATCCCTATATATATTGTATTAATATCAGTACCGACTCAAAACTTTGCACAGATCATTTTATATCATATAAAGCCCCCTTCCGAAAATCACTTTAATACTCATAAATCGCTTATAAATAAGGGTGCCAATCCAAAGTTTTACACGGATCATTTACATACATGCCTAAATCAAACTGCTGGATTTTGAGAATATCGGTCCATATTTGACTATATTCCCCACATAAGGTCCACTACCGAAATCCACGTTAATACTAATATATATCTTAAATATACCGTTATTATGTTGAAATTCGACGTGAAATATCCTCATATGCATGAAAATAACTGTTCCAAAATTTAAGAAGATCGGCCCATAATTTTTCATAGCTGCCATATAGAACCATTTCCAAAAAAGAAATAAATTCTGGTCAAAAAATATTCTTTTCGGAGTTAACCCATATTCGGTCCATATTTTATAATCATGATATATATCGTTGGAAAGGTATTTTTAATACCTTTTATTTAATGTATTTAATAAATTATCAGACACCCAGTAGTTCCCGAGATATAGGCCTATATATTTTCAACTTTAAGGGCCCGCTCCCTCGAAAATAGGCGTGACCGCCAACAATTTTTTTTTTGCTGGTATCTCCTCTAAAAGCCCTATTTGATTTTTTTTTTAGCAAAATCACTAAAACCGAATTGTACCCCTTTTCTATACTCTGTTTGTTAAGTTACACTCAAGATTATTATGAACATCAGGCAAACTCTATGAAAATTAGACAAAATTTCAAAATATTTAACATAAATTATGTTGGTCGTAAAATTGTCTTTCAAACAATATATCAAATACTAATAAAATTTGCACTAAGACTGAATAGAAAACACAGAATAATAGCGTGTTCAGATATGAACCTTATACCGTGTTCACATATGAAATTTAATTGAGTCAATATTCGGTTAATTGACAATATTGTTTTAAGTGTTCAGGCATACGTAATTTTCAGCTTGCTCAATAATCATTTGACAGTTGGAAAACAATACAAAAAATACTCTAAATGGTTGTTGTGTTTCTATGTAAACAAACTTACCTTACCTTTGACTTTTCAATGATTTCTTTTTTTTTCTTTTGTTGACATTTACCATTTTATACAATTTTGTTCACTAAACACAGTTTTGAACAGTGTTGCATTCGAAATCTTACTCAATATTATAACAATTTCGTACTTATTGCGCAATAATTAATTGAGATTTTATATGGAATACTAGCTAAACCCGGTGTGCTTTGCTACCCCCCCTCGTCATAAAATAAAATAAAACGTATTTATATATTTACAAACATTTATTTATTTAATTTTAATGTATTTATTGCAATGCTTTAGGCGAGACCATGCCCCTTTGTCCACTTACATAGTTAAGAATTTATTATTTCGTAAGAATATCCTGTTGTGAAAATTTAATGACGATCGGTCCAGTAGTTAAAACTGTATTACGATGTTTAATTTTCCTAAAAAGAGGCGTGGTCCCACTCACTTTTCTCCTGGTACGAATTCCTAATTATGCCAATACCATATGTAGCAAATATCACCGATGTACGTCAAAAAATGCCCAAAATATGGTGGGTTAAATTTGTGGGTTATATGGGCGGTGCCACCCCCGTTTGTACAATCAAAACTTCATATAGCCTATTATTCCTTCCAGAGTCACAGTAACGTGCTGTAAAAATTTCAGGCAGATTGGTCCAAGGGTTTGGCCTCCTATTAAGCACAAACATACAGACACACATTCATTTATATATAGATAGATTAAAAGCAATATAATTTAAGGTGAAATGGGGCGAAAAATGGGGATTTGGTAATAAAAAAATGTATGTAGTTAAAAAGTATATAAAACTTTAGGTAAATACATATTACAAAAAAAGTATTTTGTATAGCAAACATTGTTAGTGGTATAAGTAATTATCTGAATTAAAAAAAGGGGGCGATCAAGTAGGTGTGGTTAATAGTTATATGGCAACGTTAACAGTATTAAGAGCAATATACTACCAAATCAAAAAAATACGTTAATGAACAAATTTGTATAGAGAACAAAAAGTATAAAACTTTCAAAAATTTGGCGTGAAAAGGGGCGTGAAAGAGGCGTGGCTTAAGAAATATTTATTTTTACCTCGCCTGGAGTATATAATGTGTATACAATTTGAAGTAAATCTGTTAAAAACTATATGGAAGCAATTACATAATTTTTAAAAAGTGGGCGTAAAAATGGGCGTGGTAAAAAAAAAGTACCCTATTAATCATACCAGAGTCCCAGTTAAATGCTGTGAAAATTTCAAAAATATCGGTCCAGAGGTTTGGTCTCCAATTACAATATTTTAAAAAAGTGGGCGTAAAAGTGGGCGTGGTAAAAAAAAGTACCCTATTATTCCTTCCAGAGTCACAGTAACATGCTGTGAAAATTTCATCAAAATCGGCTCAGCCGTTTTGGAGTCTATACGTTACATACATACATACATACATTGAATTTTATATATATAGAAGATAGAAGATTGAGCTCAATAATGGCATTAATTGCGATTATCGCAATTAAGGTTCATATCTGAACACGCTAAAAAGATTATTTTTAGATTTGGCAAAGGGATAAGAATTAGGCCTTCTTCCTAAGAAATGCTAATTGCAGTCTATAGCTAAAGTTTTTTGTTCAACAAAGTTGAAAAAAATCTGATTCTGCAGAACTTCACTCAAATCCTTTTTTCGCTGAGGGACCAAAACTAGGACTTCTTCCTAAGAATGGCTTATTGCACTCTATATCTTAGTGCTTTAGCTATATTCTGACCCACATTTTATTGTTCCCTAAAGTTTTTTGTTCAATAAATTTAAAAAAAAACTGATTCTACGATACTTCACGCAAATTAATCAGGTCTATTCGGGAATACGCGCTTCACTTCTTCGTCGTCGAACGTTCACTTTCGACATTTCGTCTTCGACATATTCTAAAATACGAGTGAAGAATTATCGTTTGCAGTAATCGATTTTTTGTAATCTCTTATGAAAAACATAAACATTGAAAACAGCTGTCTAATTAACACACAGAAAATATAAAAACAAAAATATAATTTAAAAATAAAAATTGAGATTTATTCGATTGCATTTTTAATTAATGCACAACCTGAAAATCTTATAGGAGTAATTGAAATTTTAAGAAATATGTATGTTTATTGCAAATTTAAAATCACCTCTTCTAATACCAAAAGAAGTTTTAAGAAAAATTTTAGAATCAACGGAGGCATTTAAATATATTTTATATGAATTGGAAGACAAAATCACGGCTTGGATGCTTAAGGCCTGTTGACAAGCTGGCTGCAGCCCTTCGTTTCTTCGCTGATGAAAATTACCAACATGGAGTTGGCAAGGATTGGCATCATAATATTTCGTAGTCAACTTTTTCAAAACTTCTATCTGAAGTATTAGTTGCAATCGAAGAGAAATTAAGCCATAAATGGATAAGTATCAAAATGGATGAGCAGACAAAAGAAGAAGCCCGAATGTACTTCTTTCGAAAATCTTCGATACCAGGCGTAACCATGGCTATTGATGACACTATTGCAATGATGTTTATTTTTTAGACCTGGACAAAGAAACAGAATTAACTTTCATTGTATGTTTTTATACATGTACATATATTTACTTACATTTGAAGCATACGCTTGTTGTTGATTTTTCAATTTTGTAGGTATTTTATTTTTACGCGCTAAATCAAGCGTCGAACGAAAATTATGTATATGTGTGGTGAACAAGTATTTTAGAATGCATACAAAGTGAACAAAAACATATGCTTTCTGTTTGCACATCTTTTGTTTTCTGGTACTCACATCGCTAACGTATTTTAGAATAGCAAAAAGTGAATGAAACGCGTATTTGTGGTGAAAGTGACTTCCCGAATAGACCTGAATATTTCAAAAAGTAATGCCAAATTTTGTTGGTACTAAAAAATTCGTGTCATCTGGCAACGCTAAAATAGAAATGGCGCAAATATTTAAACGCAGCTGAAGAAAACAAACTTTTTAGCAAAATTTTTTTTTATTTTTGGCAAACTTTTTGCAGATTTGCATAGAAAGTAGTATTTCACGTGCACGTGCGTTTTTAATGTAAACAATGAATATTGTAGTGATTCCTCAATTGCAGGTTTTCATGACAATTTTATTAAATCACGGTTTTTGTACTTGTCGCTGCCAAACGAAAAATCACAATCACAGTCTGTGATCACAATGTCCGTGAAGTTGGTTGCAGTCAATCGTAATTACCATTCATGCTGCCAGATCTTATTACAATTTGTGTTACTATTGTGTTACCATATCTTACATTACTACAATATGAACAAAATTTAGCTAAATTAATGTAACTACCAACAGGACATTTTTAAAGGAAAATAAAATTAAAAATGTGAATTAACCGAGTTGTCACTTGCGACATTGTAACTATTTGCTTAAAATCGCGCACTAATTCCAACCACATTTATATTGATATTTTTAATAATAAAACCAAACCTATTCGGCGTGCGCATACCTCGTTAACTGGAGTCGATAGGACACACAAAAACGAATCGATGGTGTATAGTTTATATTTCAAAAGACTGTAATTTAGAAGTTATTACGCAACAAACTTTGAAAAATTATACAAAAAAACCTATACAGTTTTTCATTAATAAGTAAGAAACGTTATCGCGTTAATTGCAATCGATGGACCGAAGAAATAACAATCGATAGTGATATAGGTAATTTTTCGGGAGACTGTATTTTAAAAGTTATTACGCAACAAACTTTCAAATACTAAAAAAAAATGCTTAAAATGTATGAGTTAGATTTTCTTGAATAACTAAGAAACGATTCCGCGTGCGCATATCTCGTTAATTGCAATCGATAGAGCAAAGAAATACCAATCGATAGTGGTACAGTCCACATCTCGGGAGACTGTATCTTAAAAGTTATTACGAACAAACTTTCAAAAATTAAAAAAAAATTCGGCAAAAATATGTAAGGGTGTTTTTTCTTAAAATTGTTAGAACATTCAGCCTTATTAAGAGTGTCGTTTTCTTTTTACGTCTACGACTCTTTCGTAATAGATTAAAGATAAAATTAAATTTGTTTCTTTAATCTATTAGGAACAATCGTTATCGTAAAAAGAAAACGACACTTAATAAGGATGATTGTTATTTGGTAATAGTTTTGATGAGAATAGTATACATGGTGAATTTCATTCCATTCGTTCTTATGTGTGAATGACAACGTTTTAGTTATGTATGGCAACATAAATAATTAAAATGTATGTATACCAGTGATGGAAAATTCAATACTATTGTACTAAATAAATAAAAAATAAATTTAAATATCGTTCAAAATTGGAAATATTTAGGATATAAAAATAAGTCTATTATTTTGCACAGCACTGTATGGTTGTTTTTACAATAAAATTAATGTTAAATTTTTATTGAAAATACTTGCGTGGCGTATAGAAACTGACATGTATTTTTTTTAGTTTAAGAATATTATTAGAAATTAATTTTTATATACATATTTTTATATATAAAATTTTTTAAAAATGGTAGGTTCAAAACGATTTTGGTAGTTTTTGACAGAAATTTGGTAGGAATAAAATTTGTTCAGTGGCAACGCTGGTTGGAAAACCAATTCCAAGGCATATTGATTACAAGGTAGTGTTAACATTACAACAATACAAAAACAACATGTAATTTGTTTTTGCTTGAAGTTTTTCATTGTCAAAAACAACTGACTGAAAATTACAAACATTCGTTGTTTTTATTTGTATTTATTCAGGTCACTGATGACAAACATTGTACAATTGTACTTTTTTGATACATTTTAAATACAGTTGGTACCGTGGTACTACCACGAGTCATATGGTACAATTTCAAAATACTGTTGAATAAAAATATGGTATTTCAGATGAAACAGATAAATATCAGCCATGTCACAGAATTAATTTCCGTTCTGAAGTGCAATTATTTCCGTATTTTGCTTCTAAAGAAAAAGTAAAATGAACAATTGGTTTCATTCTGAACAAATTTTTCGTTTTGCTTTTCCTATATTAAAGTTCATGAACATTTTGGAACTGATATCACTTTGATCTTTAAATATGCATCTATAAGATGATTATTACAATAAATTTTTGGTTGAATTATCGAACAATATGAGTCTTTGACATATTCATTTACATTAAATGATTTTGAGGCTAAATTCAAAAACTAAAGCTTAAAATGTAGTTAATCAGGATTTCAAAATCGTTAGAAGTTAACTCTTCTATTTCTTTTATTCTTACAATAATAATTCTAGTTAGTTGGAAATATATATATTTACCAAGGTTAACTTTTCGCAAATGACTCGATACTTCATAAATAAGAATCTTTTTAAATAATCGCTACAATTAACGCAATAATGCTGCAATAAGATATATCGAATTTTCGATAAAGTAAATTTGTGGTAAAGTTTTATGATTATTTAACAAATATTAAAAATGGTACCATGGAGGTCTAAAAAGTACATTTTATTTATATAGTTGGTACGAAAAACAAAAACCCATTTTCCATCACTGATTGAGTTATGTGATGGAAATAAAAAACGAAAACAATAATAATAAACAAATTTTGACACTTATAAACATTTTTACAATTATAAATTGGTACACTCACAATATTATTACAGTAACGGAATGTAGTTTATTCAGGAAGTATTCCGTGCAGTTGTTTTTAACTAAATCAACATTTAAAATTATAAGAAAATTTATTTTCTAACATTCATTCTAAAAACTAAGTGCACATTAATACGGATTTTCAGTTGCATTTGATATTGACAGTTGTTTACGTTAAAGTATTTTGTATGTAAATTTAAATGAAACTGTAATTAAAAATAACTGAAAATTTACTTAAAACCAATATACTTATTTTTCATTTCATTTTAACAAAAAGTTCATTTAATTTTAAATGTCAAAATAGCTGACTTAACTATCAAAAGAACAAGTCAGGACTTCCGTGAAAATAAAAGATTTTTTCTTTGTTTATGATATTTTCACTATCAAAAATTCTACTGTGAATTCCGTAAAAACAAAAGAATTTTCAGTTATTTTATATATGTAATTTAACTACCAAAAAATTGTTGTGTGTAGTTACAAAAACAAAGAGTTCCTATATTAAAATTCACATAATAATAATAATTCCCTATTCTATGTTGTAATTCTAAACAGTCAATTTGAATTTTAATATAAGATATGTAAGATTATAACAATGAGATTTTTCTAAAATTGTGTATTATTTTTAACAATTGAAGAAAATTGCAGTTTGGAAGTTAAAATACATAAAATAACTGAAAATTCTTTTGATTTTACGAAATTCGGAGTTGAATTTTTGACATTTAAAATTAAATGAACTTTTCGTTAAAATTAAATGAATAATAAGTATACCGGTTTTTAACTGAATATCAATTTATTTTATATTACAATTTCAGTTAATTTTACATAGAGAATTTTTTGAGTGTAAATAGAAGCAACGTTTGACATAAGAAAAGTACCAAAAAAAAAAATCAGCTGTGTCTTCAACACTACCTTGTAATCAATATGCCTTGACCAATTCTGAAACATCAGCAAATCAAAACACACAAAAAATATTTTGCTTTATGTTTAACCACCCTGTGTTTCATTTTATTTCGTTTCAGGAAAAATTATAAATTCATTACTAAACAAAAACGTGTTTTTTTCGTTTTGTTTTTCTTTTAAATTCACTTTTTATATTGTAACAATGGTGGTTTCTAAAAGATGTAAAGTTTGTGCAGTGCTAGATGCTGAAAATATTCCAATAACCGGAGAGTACTTTGGTAAATTACTTCCAGATTTGATTGTGAAAATCTGCGGAATAGATGTAAGTAAACTAAATGTTCATTAATGAAAATCTTTCGCCAACAAACTTTCACTTATCGTTATTAACAGTTGGACCCGCGCAAAGCAAATGGTGTGTTAATATGTCAATCTTGCGCCGTACAGTTGGTACAAACAGATCTGGTTATTGATAAATTACGAAACTCTCTACAACGATTAAAGATATTGGTAAAGGAGAAAAAACCCAAAACCCCATCAAAAGATTCAACAGCAGCTCACTCTAAGAAGATTAGTGATGAATTGCAAAATACAGCAGGTGCAAATGATTCTCAATCAAATATAAATGAAACTAAAACGCAAGATTTAATCAAACCGAAGGCTTCCAAAAAAATAAGACGTAAATCTGTACTTCCTGACTCTAATCCCTTAAATATCGATGTTATTTTTAAAGAAAATGGACAACAAAGCTTAGATAAGTCCGAAACAAATGATATTGATTCTCAAACAAATTTAAACGAATCAAATGTTCAAGACGAAACTAAACCGAAGACTTTTAAAAAAATAGCAAGACGTAAATCTGTAGTTCCTGATGAGAAGCTGGTGAAAAATGATGACACCTCAAAACAGAATGGAGAGGTGCAAAATGTTGCAACAGGTGCAAAGTTCAAGAAGATCTTAGATAGTGAAGTTACACCTGTAAAAAAGACACTCTCGAAGGCAACAAAACGAAAGACAGTGACTTCAACCAATGATAACTTAAATAATACCACTAATAGTATTCAATTGAATGAATGGAATTGTGACGACTTAACAATTATAAAACGTAATAAAACAATGTCCTTATCGGCGAACGAAGAGTCCCCAATGGATTTAACTGTTGATGAACAAGATGACAATGAGTCCATCGTCAATGAAAGTAAAGTTAAAGCTATGAATTGTATTATTTGTGGCAAGGTATTTCATCAAAAGAGAGCATTGCGCGACCATATAGAAACAAGTCATATGGGTGAACGCCTAAAGGCATGCCCTCATTGTTCTTCGGAATTCCGATCACAGCAAAAATACGAATCGCACGTATTTAGTGAAAAGTGTAAAAACACTAACCACCCTTGTCAGTATCCAAATTGTAACAAGCGTTTTAAAACTGTTCACAAGATGGAATTGCACATGCAGGAAAAGCATTCATCACAGAATGAATCGGAGGCAGAATAGAGCCAATATGTAGGTTATAGCAAGAATGATAAAATAAAGATTACGCCAACGCGCGTAAAATTTTAAAATGTTCTGTGCATTTAGGTCCTGTGACGTCACACATTCTGTGTTTCTATTTTCTAATTTTTTCTCACTTGTTTTTTTACTCATGTTTTGCTTGCATTTACTCACTGCACTCTTTATGTTTATATTTTTTGTTGTTTGTTTTTCTTTTTTAAACAGATTTTATTTTAGAACTTTCAGAGATTTCAATTGCAAGGTTGCCAATTATCACATAAAACATACATTTTTCGCAAGAAATTTTAGTTCTAACACATGAAAAATTATTGGTAACCCTTAGAATGGCCCTTCTACGTCACATAACGGGAAATCATGCGCATGACGTAATCTTTATTTTATCATTCTTGGGTTATAGCATTAAAATTTAATTTACATATTTTAATCAAATGAGAATATTTCCTCTTGCGAGTATTAATTGTAAAATTTTTTATAAAAATTTGACTTCAAGTTAAATATACAATTTATTTGAAAATAAATTGTATATTTAACTTAAAGTAAACTTCGAATAAAACTTTTTATAAAAAATTTTTTACATATTTTAATACATTAAAGCTAGATTTACACGATTGAAATTTTCTTCAAAATGCTTTAACTCGTGTAAAGAGCAAATTTGTTAATAGTTATTAAATAAATAAATTTTGAAGAATTTTTGCTGTTTACACGAGCATTTTGAAGAGCAATTTTGAAAAAAATTTCAATTGTGTAAATCTAGCTTAAGGGCGTACAGGCAATGTATTTTTTTAAATTAAATTTAACCCTTTACAACTCATGAACATGAAAATCTAATTTTTTGCAAAATAACGTTGACTTATGTAAAAAAAAAAAAAAATAAACATATATTTCGCAGAATTTAAAAAAAGAGTGATTTTCAGTTTTTATTTAGGTTTACAAGGATTGTGACATTTCTGTAACATTGAGTCAAATGTTAAGAAAAAAGTGTTAAATAGTATAAAATAATTTGAAACAGTTATTTTGTTTAATGTAACATAAAGCGACGCCACATTTCTTGCAAATAGTTTGCGATACGCATGTGCACTGGGGAAATTTGCAGCGTACTCTCTTTTCAGCCCAAATCGGCCAGTGCTCTATTTGATCCTGCCGTACTGCCATTGGCGGGTCATATTGTGATTGAAGAATATTATCAAGAGGTTATTTTCTTTATGTTAGGCTTTAAACCAAGCTTGCATAGTGTTTCTCCAATGTGAAGTCTAAAATCTGCTGAAGACATGTTTACCTCCGATGTTTTTTGAATTTCTAACTCTACGATATAGTAGCTAACAGATTGCCATAGTAAGGTCTAATAAATGATAAAACATCCGAACTTGCCATCTTATGCTCCTTATCTCTATTTTATATCTTTCCATAATGCTGTCTATTAGATCGACGCCTCCCATATGTCGATTATATTCGCCAACAACATAAGGGCGATCAATTTCCACATATTTACACTCTACACCACCATAGTAGTGGGGAGGGTATATTGGATTTGTGCTGATGTTTGTAACGCCCAGAAATATTGGTCCAACACCCACCTTAAAGTATACCGATCGACTCAGAATCACTTTCTGAGTCGATTTAACGATGTCCGTCCGTCTGGCTGTCGACGTAAAGCTTGTGCGCAATTTTGAAGATATTTCGATAAAATTTGGTACGTGATATTTTTTGGCCCAAGGATGGATGGGATTGAAACTGGTGTAAATCGGTCCATTATTTCACCTGGTCCCCATACAAATGTCCTCCCGAAATTGGGGTTTACCGATCATAAATGTTTGAATTATGCAAGTATCCAAACAAATTTCATCACAAATGAGTGGTAAATAAAGCCAAATCACATCTGCAAATTTTGTGCAGATCGGTCCATAATTACTCGTAGCTCCCATAGAAGGCCCACTTCAGAAAATCAGTTTAACCCTCATCATACCGACATAAAAACTTACAAATCCTACCAACATGTGTCTCTAAGACACATACATACAAATTAAAAAAAAAAGCATAAGACAATTAAAAATTAGTTTATGTTAAGTAATTTTTTATTGAATACATTCTTTACAATTTATAACTTTTGTAGCATGCTCATTGCAGACATTATTTTTACATATTTGGCAGCATTGCTTTATTATAGGACTTATTTTTGGATCGCACATATAGCATCTTTTACGTTTATTTGTTGTAGAAGTGGTTGTACTTGGTGTATTTCCTTCTTGAAGAACTTTTTTCATGCATTGAACTATAGGACGTTGTAATTTATTTCTTGACCTTTGGTGTATTTGAGGAGCAATAAGTCCTTCGGCAACTTCTCGCAAAAATAGTTTTCGAGCTTTTTTTGTCTCTGAGACACATGTTGGTAGTTTATGTTACATTTTTTTATTTTGGCTTATAAAAAATAGAGGAATTTAATATTTATCAACTTTGTTTTGTGAAATTATACTAAACAGATGTAAAATAAAAGTCATAAAATTTGGTGTCAATATGTAACAAAGTTTCGTTGTTTTATTGAATCAAACATCAAAATGTGTCTCACAGACACATGTTGGTAAGATTAGGGTTAAAGAGCATAACTCACTCAAAAATGTTGGTATCCAAATAATATTAAACGCAAACATATTTCATATGTATAAAAACATTACGGTACAATTTTATTATGATCGGTCCATAATTAGTCGAAATTCCATATAAGACCCTCTCCGTAATTCACTTTAAGCTCCATGAATCGCTTAAAAGTATTTATATCGAGATAAAGTTTAACACATATAATACTTATATTCACAGACATCATGACACTAATTTTTTGGATGATCGGTCCACAATAGGTTATATCTCTCATATATAGTAGTGCTCATTTCTGAAAAACTGTTTTATACATATACTGGGTGTAGGATATTATATGGTCGGGTTTGACCGACTATACTTTCTTACTTGTTTTTGTTTGTTTTATCATATCTTCTAACTTTGGTAACTCACCAGCAAAAGTTTGACAAGAGCATCACAGCTTTGTTGTCTTCCATATGACATTGGTAATATCAGTACCATTGTAATCAGCAACATATTCTTTATAATACCCTCTTTGTTTTCTTTGGACCTCCTTGTCAGATAACTTTTTACAATCAGGAATTCGGTTGCGTCGTGCCGTTCCAAGACTAAGTATGCCCTGCTTAACTAAATACTCTAGCAACGGCAATGATGTAAAATAATTGTCAAAGTATATATAGCCTATAATTTTGGTACCTTGGTATGATTCTTAACATTCTCATGACTACGTTTGATGATGCCCCTAAATTTGTTCTTAACGAACAAGGTTTTCAGCTCCTTTTTCAGGTTCAATTTTATACGCAAATCCTGAAACTCCACTAAGAACATATATTTTATAAACCCATTTATAAGGTTTTTGGGGATTGTATCTCTTCAAACTATTTCTTGCTTTAGTGGAGCAAATTTGCTCATCAACGCAAAGACATTCCTCAATTTTAACTCCACTAAAGGTTTCATTTAATTTGTCTACTATCGGTCTTATCTAGTAAAGCCTATCAGCATTTGGGTCATTACGAAGTGGTAAATTGGAATTGTCATTGATAAAAAGTTTTGGAATAAAATGCAAGAAGCTGGAGTCGTAAGTGAAATTTGCAACTAAAATTAACCACCGGGTAAACCTAATATAACTTTTTATACAAAATGCGCAGATATCGGTACATGCATTGGTGGGGGATGTATAAGATTCGTTATAGCCGAATACAACATTCTTACCAGTTTGTTTTCAAACCATTTCGTTTTCGATATCAATTTCCAATACCTGTAAATATCAAAAATTATATGATAATAATATTGAATCTGTTAAATTTATTTTCAATAATGCCATTTCTTAATTTAAATAATTAATTTGTTTAACTATTAATTAATGAGTATAAATGAAATAAATTTCCATTTCATTTTATCGATTCAAAACTTTTGTTTTTTTAAATTGGAGGTAATACAATGAGTTATAGTGATAAACTAAATTGATTGATTTAATGAAATTTGCAACTGTGGTTAACATAAAACAAATATTCGTCTATAAAAATGATACAAAAATAATAAAACAAAAACAAAATGTGTACATATACAACTATGTAACAAACGACCAATACAAAGAACTCATTTAATATAGCCCCCATACACATTATGATTGCTGGAAACATCGAAGTAGGAAGAACATTAGAAGACTTATAATGTCAACAATTGTACTTAAATAGGGATAATGTCCCATTATGCTTTACTATGAATTTCAGCCTGAGCGCACTTCATTACATCTAAGGCACCTTTTTTAATCAAATCCTCTGCCAATTGTTTTCCCAATCGATTGCTTTTCACATAAAGTTCTCGATTGTGACATGCATGATGATACAGTCCGCAGAACAAATTGTCTACATCTTCAATTAAGATGTTGGCGATATGTTGCGATTGAGGCTTTTCATCGTCGGTATAATCAAACATTTTAACAGTCTTTTGTAAGAAGGGGCACTTTCCATGCACCACAGATTCAGTATCCTGAGGTTTTGGAGCAAATACAGGATCATTTGGCTTATGCATTGAGGCAAAAGGACATTTCGATGCAGCAGAGACAGAGGGAGCGCAATCAAATTGATTTCCATTAGATCCGGTGTTCTTGCTATTGCCATTGGGATTATTTTTTGTCATTGGGCATTTGCCAACTGCAGCAAGTGCTATTTTTGCGTCATTTCCCACAAACGGACATTGACCCATGACATCTTGGCCAATATCAATTGGTAGTGGGCAAATGTTTGTCCCAGTTTTTCCCGCATCTCCGCCACCAGTTTCACTATTCAGATTGCCATTTGCAGCGTCACTTTTGATTTCCGAACTCACAACTGGACATTTTCTCGCCAAACTAATGTGCTTTTCGACTAACTCGTCAATATTATAGGATTCGGTCAGTGCTTCGACATCAGCATCATCGTTAATTATAGGAGGACTATTCTGGCTGTGCGTTACGGGGCTGTTGCTGTCATTCGGTCTTGTGCGCTTCATGGGAGGCTCATCGTCGCTACTCTCATCACCATCTTCTAAGTTGTTGTTCTCAATTTCTACGCCAAGTGAACATGATTTTTTCTCCCGAATCTCTACAGAGCCATCAAGACTCCAAACTGCTCCATCCAAGTGTAAATTTAGGGTTTCACAATTGTAGACATCTTTTGTAATATCACCGTTTAGTTTGCTGAAAACGGCAACGGGAGCACTGCAACCCCCTCCGAGTGTTTTGAGAAAACTACGTTCAGCCAAAATGCGACATGTGGTGGTCAGGCACATAAGACTTCGAAGCATGCTCAAAATATCGGTGTCATTTGCACGACACTCTACCGCCAAAGCACCTTGTCCGACGGCATACAACAAATCAGTAGGCTCCAAAACTTGACTTATGCGATCATGCCATCCCATACGCACCAAACCAGCTTGTGCCAAAATAATTCCAGCAAACTTCGAATCGACTGCATCCAGTTTGGCCAAGCGGGTATTAAGATTGCCACGTATATCACAAACAATCAAATTGGGATATTTTCTGCGCAGTTGAGCGGTTCTCCTCAATGATGATGTGCCTACAAATTTATGTATACGTTATATATATATAAAAAAGGTGATTTTAATATCATTTTCCAATTTCTCACCTATAATACTTCCTTTTGGCAGGGTAGCAATTGTGTGACCTTTATAGTTTGATCTGAGAACAAGAGCATCTCTAGCGTCTTCTCGTTCAAGTACTGCACCAATGGCCATGCCTGTCGGTAATGCAGTGGGTAAATCTTTTAACGAATGTACCACAAAATCAACACCACCATTACGTAATGCATCTTCAAGGTCTCTCGTAAAAAGACTTTTTTCTCCAATTTTGGGCAGTGATATATTCAAGACGCGATCTCCAATAGTAGTCATAGTATCTGAAAGAAAATTATTTAATTTTCTTTTAGTTTTTCTTATCCAATAAAGAATGATTAATTTCTATGTATTTAAATTTTCAACTGTCAAAATAATTTTTTTTTTTTTTAATTTTAAAAATGTGCGATATTGCAAAAATCCCTATTTCTGTTTCTTTTGTAAATCAATAACAATTACAACATTTTCATTATAAACATTCATTTTAATTATTTTTGCTACAACAGCAAAAAAACTGCTGCACAGAATTTAACATACATAAATCTATTCATAAATTCTTTGTCACTTTCACCCATATCGGAGTGCCCTAAGATTCCATTTTTAGTTTTAGAAAATGTTTATTTATGTCCTACTAAGAAAAAAAAAATTTGGTCCAAATTGAATCACTGGGCGTGGCGCCAGCCCTTGTTTAGGACTAGCGTTGCGTTTTCGCAACACCCACATTATCCTGTACCAGGACAATAGGCGTTGTGTTTTTTGGTTCCAAATCTTATATAAATGCATAGATATATGTATAATCTTCTTACTATCACAGCTGTCCGTCGATATATTAAATATTATTACTAATTTTATAACAATTCATAAAAAATCGAAAAAAGTTGGAAAAATCCTTTTTTTGTGATCTGATTTCAATATGAAAAAATCATTTCTGTGGAAAATCTCAATTCATGTTGCTTAGATATTTAACCAAATTTACATATTGCATATCGGGTTTAATAAAAAGATAGCCAAACTGAGAATCACACATCTCTAAAGTGAGTGTTGCGTTTTCGCAACCATAGTTCGATATGGGTTAATCGTTTTGAAATGGTGCAAAAGAGAGAAAAACCTGATAACATTGATACCAGAGACCTGCAACAAGTATGAACGAGCCGACTTATTCACTAAAGTTGAATTTTAAAAGAATACAAAAAAGTATGATTCAATTTTATGCTTATTCACTTTTTATGCACACACAGAAAATTCAGCAACGAGTATAAATCATTTCCAACACTTGGTTCGAACTGCAATGTTTGAAAACAAAAATTCTTGTTTATACACAGTTTGTTTTTTGCATGTCGGCTTTGTTGTGCATGATCTGATTGGAATTGAACTAAAAACACACGAGCCACTTATAAGTAAAAAGCGGCTGGCAGAAAAATATGAAAACATAAAAAATGTGCATTTACTACCTATTTAACATTATTTCGTCGAAAAGAAAACTTATTTGACAAAGCAATGATAAAATTTGTAATATGTACAGTTTGTCAAATATATCTTTGCACAGCAAAAAAAATTAAAGAAAAAATGTAAAATGAGCTGCTTCATACATTTAACGACACAGTCGAACATTCATGTTCGCACAAAACAACAAATGAATAAAACACATGTTCGGCTAACAACACGTTGGCTTTGATGTAAAACGAGCTTCATACATTTAACGACACAGTCAGAATATTCATGTTCGCAAAAAACAACCAGTAAATAAAACTGAATGTTTGAAACGAACGGTTGCGTAAACGAGCGTTTTGTGCATTTGAACAAAAACGATTAAATCATAAAAATCAATGTGCATGATTAAGTATACCCGAAAATTTAGTACTCGTTGCGGGTCTCTGATTGATACTTGCTAAATAATGTGTGTTTTTATCGATTTCTAGAATTAGTTACTATGTGTCGAAATTCTAGATGACATACTATGTTTCCACGACGACTTGAATCACCTGCTTCGCCTTCTGAATCAAGTTTATGAATCATGCTGTTTACATGACTAATAAACTTGATTCGATTTGACAGTTGTTTTTAATAAACAAACAGAATAAAAAAAACAGAATTTACAATTTGTGGAAAATAATTTTTTTCGTACGTATTTACTTTCTTTACTTCCAGCAACAAGAAAATAATTTGCTTTGTTTACAATAATGTTAAATTTTTACAGCTAGTGCAGATAAACTTTAGAGAATATTAGAGAAGAGTGCAATTTTTCGTGCTTCGCAAGTAGATTCAATATGAATCTACTTGATTCGCTCTTAAAATTTTGTATGGTGAAGCAAGTTGTTTCGCTCATGATTGGGGTGTGAAGCATGAATAGAGAGCGAAGCATGTACCGTGGAAACATAGTATTAGAATCATATTTTTAGGCCGCAAGAATTAAAGTAATCACAATTCTAAGGGCAAAAGTTACCAAAAGGACTGGATTGAATAAATATTTGTAGAATTTAAAAGGGGTTTTTGGCACATAATCTAATCAATGAAGTGCAAATATCGTGGCCCTGCTTCGACATACGCTTAATTGAAAAGCTGAATAAATTGATGGTAAGGGCTGGCTCATTTTTCGAAGTAGGTCGACGATATTTGCACTTTGGATTATGGATGGAAATGTATATTTAGAAATTTTGATAAACTAACTGTTATTATGGTACTCAATATACAAAGCTCTTATTATGGTACTCTTATCAGAGCAATAGTTATAAAAAACAAGAGTATTAATATATTCACCCTTATTCTGTTTGGCGTCGTCAACACAACACAACGTCGTGTTTAATGATTTTTTGTAAATCCGTATTCTAGTTGGCAATATTGCCATTTATCGATGACTGTCAACTTATATTTGGTATTCTGTAACTTTAATTGACGTTGCGTTATATTGTTGTTGATTTTGTTGTCGGTATTTTTGGTGTTGTCTTGTGTTGTGTTTGAAAAAAAAATGGGAAAAGTTAAAATAACAACAAAGTGCCAGTTCGAGAAGCTAGTGGAAGAGCTTGAAAAGAATCCATCACTAGCTAGAGGATTTTAAAGGGGCTCTGTTCCTTTTATTTTTAAGGAACAGTGGAAGGCTATTGCCACCAATTAGAACTGGTGATGGATGGCAAAAGGTAAGGTAAAAAGTTTGTTTTAAACCTATGATGTCTGATGGAATTCTTTTTACAGATTTGGAGGGACTTAAAATTTAAAGCGAAAAGAAAACTGGCCACAAATAAAGCAGAAAGTAAAGCTACTGGAGGTGGTGTATTTAAGCAGGTAATGCTGAGTCCCTTGGAGGAAGCTGTGGCAAATTTGTTGCAGTTTGAAAAACAAATAAATCCTGAGGGTATGGTTCAAGGAATTTCAAACACTGAAGACAGTGTTGAGGTATATTTCTCGGAATCACTTGAAATGGTAAGACATATTTGTTCAAAAGTCCGTCTACATTCCGGTAGTCCATTAATATTTTACTATTTACAGGAAAGATTACCCACCATCAGTAGCGAAACTGTAACATCAGCGCCAACAACAAAACTAGACACATCAACAGCTTCAACGTCAACAGCATAATCTGCATCAGCATTACCATCAACAGTTTTAAAGCAACCAATAACGGCAACAACCAGTTCTCTAAATCCGATAAAAAGGAAGACCAGAGGCCAAATTACCGCATTCGTAATCGAATGAGTTATCGTATCGAAAAATGATTTCGATATCGAAATTATGATAAAATGTATTAAATTTCTTGCTCGATATCAAATTCTATAATCTCAAATAAGAATATTTTTTTTTTTTTTTTTTTTTTTTTTTATACATTTAATTTATTTATTGAATCTTCAGAAATGAAATGACAATAAGTTTTCGAATCTTAATACTAAAAGAAAATAATAAGTCCAGCCAGTGCTAGACAAAATATTATGATACTACAAAAAATAAGAATATTACGATCAATTTTACTCGATATCGAATGCGGTAATTTGGCCCCAGTTCTGCGTTAAAAAAATGAAAACTCCTCTAAACGGAATGAAATGCTTGAAAGGCATAGTACTGACCAAGCCAGAGTATTGACAGAAATGTCAAATTCTATAATGTCATTAAAACATTAAAGCCAAAAAATGAAAATTAGAAGAAGAAAGAAGAGAAGCAAAAATTTTGTTTTGTTTTCTTCGTCACTGGACGAGTCGGAATAAGAAATAAAAACATTTTTGTTTCAGCTTTCTTTACAAACAAATTTTAATTCCAACTTTAATTTTTTTTATCAAAAACAATAAACAAAATGAATCAGCTGACTCTAATATTAGAGATGTGTGCTGTATTTTTTTAGCATTATCGATAAACAGTCAACGTCCTCATAATAACCTTATACTATGTTTCCACGACGACTTGAATCACCTGCTTCGCTCTCTGAATCATGTTTATGAACCATGCTGTTTACATGACCAACAAAATTGATTCGATTTGACAGTTGTTTTTAATAAACAAACAGAATAAAAAACAAGTAAGAGTGCTATATTCGGCTGTGCCGAATCTTAAATACCCTTCACCTAAGCGTAATAAGAAATACAGAAGCTACACTAGACTAGAATATCCTAATTCTGTGTTTTCTATTCAGTCTTAGTGCAAATTTTTAGTATTTGATATATTGTTTGAAAGACAATTTTACGACCAACATAATTTATGTTAAATATTTTGAAATTTTGTCTAATTTTCACCATTTTTAATTGATTTAATTACCAATTCTTACCATAATTTACAGAGTCTGTCTGATGTTCATAATAATCTACAGTGTAATTTAACAAACAGAGTATAAAAAAGGGGTACAATTCGGTTTTAGTGATTTTGCTCAAAAAAAAAAAAAAAAAAAAAAAAAAACAAAATTAAATAGGGCTTTTAGAGGAGATACCAGCAAAAGAAAAATTTGTTGCCGGTCACGCCTATTTTCGAGGGGGCGGGCCCTTAAAGTTGAAAATACATAGGCCTATATCTCGGGAACTACTGGGTGTCTGATAATTTGTAATACATTAAATAAAAGGTATTAAAAATACCTTTCCAACGATATATATCATGATTATAAAATGTGGACCGAATATGGGTTAAATCCGAAAAGAATATTTTTTGACCCGAATTTATTTGTTTTTTGGAAATGGTTCTTATATGGCAGGTATGACAAATTATGGGCCGATCTTCTTAAATTTTACAACAGTTATTTTCATGCATATGAGGATATTTCACGTCGAATTTCAACATAATAACGGTATATATAAGATATATATTAGTATTAACGTGGATTTCGGTAGTGGACCTTATATGAGGGATATAGTCAAATATGGACCGATATTCTCAAAATCCAGCAGTTAGATTTAGGCATGTATATAAATGATCCGTGTAAAATTTTGGATTGGTACCCTTATTTATAAGCGATTTATGAGTGTTAAAGTGATTTTCGGAAGAGGGCTTTATATGGGGCATACGGTTAAAAATAGACCGAAATTAACAAAATTGTGTGGAATGATTTTTGCATATATGTAAATTATCTGTACAAAGTTTTGAGTCGGTAACGATATTTATACAATATATATAGGGAAAAATGTCTTTTTCAGATGTGGTCCTTGTATGGGAGCTATGACCAGTTCTGGGTCGACTACCATAAAATTTAGTACAACAATTTATTTGCCTATAAAGAGTATTTATGTCAAATTTTAGCCGTTTAACATTATTTATATCTCTTTTTTACGTATTTAAGTGAATTTTGTAAGTGGACTTTATATGGGGTCTATGGTCAAACATGGACCGAATTAAAAAAAATTACGTTTTGAGATTTCTTTTTGTATAAAACTTATTTTTGCTGAATTTTGTCTTGATATTCCAATTTTATAGGCATTTATTTATCATTAAGCCATATTTCGGGAAGATTTTTGTATGGGGGCTATGACCAATTCTAGGCCGACTACCATAAAATTTAGTACAACAATTTATTTGCCTATAAAGAGTATTTATGTCAAATTTTAGCCGTTTAACATTATTTATATCTCTTTTATACGTATTTAAGTGAATTTTGGAAGTGGACTTTATATGGGGTCTATGGTCAAACATGGACCGAATTAAAAAAAATTTCGTTTTGCGATTTCTTTTTGTATAAAACTTATTTTTGCTGAATTTTGTCTTGATATTCCAATTTTATAGGCATTTATTTATCATTAAGCCATATTTCGGGAATATATATATTTGTATGGGGGCTATAAGAAATCATGGACCGATTCTTACTATTTTCCGCACACTTTCTTCTTTTATAGTACAAACAACGTATACAAAATTTCATGGTATTATCTGCAATAGTTTTCAAAATATTGCAATAAAATGGATGAAAAATATCAAATTTTTATGGAGGTGGTCTCACATATAGGTTCATAACTCTGGTTATCCTAAACCGATTTTGCTGATTTTAAATAGCAAACTTCTCGAAAGCACTTCTGACAGAATTATTGAAGGTTTGGATCCCCAGTAGATCTGGGGACTTCAAAAAACTGATTTCAACAGACAGACAGACAGACAGACGGACATGGCTTAATCGACTTCGCTATTTATAAGGATCCAGAATATATATACTTTATAGGGTCGGAAAATTTTTTTGTGGAAATTACACACGGAATGACAAACTTATATATACCCTTCTCACGATGGTGAAGGGTATAAAAACAGAATTTACAATTTGTCGAAAATATTTTTTTAATGGACAAAAAAACAGTGGAAATTAGTTAGCTTATTTGAAAAAAAAAAACATACATTCGTACGTATTTACTTTCTTTACTTCCAGCAACAAGAAAATAATTTGCTTTGTTTACAATAATATTAAATTTTTACAGCTAGTGCAGATAAACTTGCGATAAAAATTAGAGAAAAGTACAATTTTTCGTGCTTCGCAAGTTGATTCAATATGAATCTACTTGATTCGCTCTTAAAATTTTGTATGGTGAAGCAAGTTGTTTCACTCATGATTGGGGTGTGAAGCATGAATAGAGAGCGAAGCATGTACCGTGGAACACACATAATTGCGAAAATCAAAAAAAAAAAAAACTACTAATTTGCTGTGTTTCTTCTTTGCTTTGAGGTGTTTGTTGCGTACAACAACATGTTGTTACTATAGTCTCTATTAAGAGACTATACCCCGACTGCTGGGTTGTGAATGATTTGTGATTTGGCTGCTTACCAATAATCACCAGTACTTACCGGCCATACTACTGGCAATGTTAATGAGTGACGAGTTTAACATGGGGATGTCATAGGAGGTAGTCACTTGTTACCTAAGTCATTACCTCTCAGCAGTCATTTCGTTTGTGGCAGAGCCGCAACTAGAATTTATGTGGGATAACGGCACATTTTTGCAATCTCTCTCTTAAGAGAGACTATAGTAACAATATGTTGTTGTACGCAACAAACACCTCAAAGCAAAGAAGAAACACAGCAAATTAGTAGTTTTTTTTTTTTTATTTTCGCAATTATGTATGTGTGTTCTTTTTTCATATAAAAGTGGAACTTTGGCATTACCAGTGGTATCAAAAGTAAGTACTGATGCTTTTCGTATACTATTTAAGTACTTACTTGCGATTACTGGTTACTGCCGCCACTGCAGGGATATTAATTTGCTTAAATTAAAGAAATACAGTACTTTTCGCTTATAGTAACATCGCTTATAGTCCATTTAGTGATATAGTCCAAAATACACGTTTTTACTGCCATCTAAAGTCAAATTAATACAAAATATTAACGATATAATCCATTAGCGATATAATCACATTTGACATATATGCCACCTATGTGTGGTTATTTAAAGCTTACTTACATGCAAATTATTTAGCATATTGTCACATACTTTTAGGTAATATTGCATAACAATTTAAGCTACAAACCAATAAAATTTACTAAAAATCAAATGTTAAAATACAACCGTGTGTTTATTTTGACATTTTTGTTTTTTAACGATATTTAATCAATTTAATCTAGTACATAGTGCTTTGAAAAATCTGTCAAACTAAAAAATTTATAAAACATAGAAAAAATGAGTAAACGAGTGAATTTATCTGTAAAACAAAAAATTTCTTTATTAAATGATTATAAACATAATTCTTTAACAAGAAAAGAATTGAGCTCTAAATACAAAATCGATGTGTCTACTGTTTCAAAAATTATAAAAAACGAGGAGAAAATTCGTGGGCTGGCAAATTCATCTAATTTAAAGTCTAAAAGACAACGAAAAGGCAATCATCCTATTTTTTTTTTTTTTTTTTTTTTTTTTTTACATTTAATTTATTTATTGGATCTTCAGAAATGAAATGACAATATGTTTTCGAATCTTAATACTAAAAGAAAATAATAAGTCCAGCCAGTGCTAGACAAAATATTATGATACTACAAAAAAATGTACATCCACTGATCCAGTCATCTGTTTTGCGCTTGAGTTAAAGCAAGGGTATCCCTCCTTCTCAACCGAACATGGCCAGTAAAGTTAAGGATGTCTCGTGCAAGTGGGTTTGGATGGTGTTCAAGTTTGCTGACATATTTTGAGGCGTGTTTTGTAAATTCGACTTTCACCAAAGGAATGCCTAGATCTTTGTGGATTCGAGAATTTTTAACATATCATGGAGCTGCAGTAATTGTACGTAGAATCTTATTTTGACCCCTTTGAATTTTTTCAATGTTGGATGCTGAGGCAGTACCCCATAATTGAATTCCATAACACCAGATTGGCTTTAGAATTGCATTGTACAACAAAAGTTTGCAATCCAACTTTAATGTAGAATTTCTGCCGATTAGCCAATTAATTTGCACTGCTTTTAATCTCATCTGGGTAAGTTTTGCGTCGATATGAGACTTCCAAGTTAAACGACGATCGAGGTGGATTCCGAGGTATTTGACTTCATTGTGTTGCGGGATAATTTGATTATTTATTCTGATGAACGAGCATGTATCTTTTCGCAATGTGAAAGTTATATGAATACATTTCTGTTCGTTAACACTGATTTTCCAAAGCTCAAGCCAATTCTCTAGCTTATAAACATATTTCTGCAAGTTCTGTGATGCTATTTGATGGTCCTTATGAACGCTAATAAAGGCTGTATCGTCTGCAAAAGTTGAAGTATGTATTATGGGGTCTAACGGCATATCGGATGCATAAATCAAATATAAAGTTGGACCCAGTATGCTACCCTGGGGTACTCCTGCTTCAATTGGCTGAGCGGGGCTTAAAAAATCGCCTTCTTTGATTGTAAATTTGCGACCATATAAATAACTTTTCATAAGTTTGTGGGTGTTAGCAGGCAGAGTTAATTTAATTTTATGCATTAAACCTTCATGCCAGACTTTGTCGAACGCTTGCGACACATCAATGAAAAAGGCGGAGCAGTATGTGAATTTGCCACTCTCTTCTAACTCTTCTTTTTTCTGACAGGAGATGATCGAGTTCAGCGAAATAAGTTCTATTTGTCCCACTTCTGCACTCAACGTCGTATGTGGAGGCGTGATGTACAGCTATTCGTATGTCCTCAGTAAACTTGCCAATCGACCCATCAATATCCTCGGTAGTTCTCAACACTACATTTTCCGTGCAGTGGGAACTTAAATACTTTTTATACTTTATCCAACTTACTCTGGTTTTAGATATGTCCCGAAATGGAGAGCCATTCCCTTGAAGGAAACGCATTGAAATAATGGAAGGAGAGTGATCTGAAGACAAGTCTAATGAAGGCTCCACTTGTATCGATTCTACAGGGATATTTTTCACTATTCCGAAGTCAATAACATCGGGAATCTTCCGTCGGTCCGTCGGCCAGTAGGTGGGATGACCGCTTGAGAGTACATCTAATCCCATTTTTGCAATGGTGTTGAAGAGTTCACGACCCTTCGGGGTCACCAGACGTGAACCCCAAAAAGTGTGTTTGGCGTTAAAGTCACCAGCAACTAAAAATCTAGCTCCAAGGGAATTGAAGAAGCTGTAGTATTGGTGTTCTTTTATTGAAAATCGAGGTGGCGAATAAATTGATGATAAAACAAAATTGTATTGACTGAATTCAATGCAAATGTTTGTTGCTTGTAGGTAATCCTCACATATGTTGTTCATTAAATAATGTTTTATTCTGTTCTTTATAAGAATTGCCGAACCTCCACATGCTCTTCCGCGTGGATCTTTAGTATCATATAACACGTAGCCATTAATTTTGAAGTACGCTGTCGCCGTCAAGTGAGTTTCAGAAATCATCATGACATCAATCTGCTTATCCATCAGGAAGTGTTCCAGTTCGTTTTTATGTTGGCGGATGCCGTTCGCGTTCCAAAAACAAATTTTTAAACAAATCATTTCTTTAAAATGGCTTCTAAGATAGTGGATTGCATTTTCAGCATTTCCTGCATCATGGATGTCATAGTGGTCGTAAAAGTGTTCATAGTTTGGACAAGAGTCTGCAATGTAGTCTCTAGAGAGTTAATATTAGGCTCGAAATATTGTGATTTAGGTTCCTGCTCCAAACCTGGCATATTAGATTTAACCACGTTTGCGTAAGAAACTTGTCTAGAACTAGGCACGTTTACATGACTAGTGGACCGTAACAATTGAGGGAAATTGTTACTCGAAGCAAAATTAGGCTGTTGAGGACGATCAGGTAATACTGACGTCTTGTTGGTTCTTATGCCTTTCAAATGAGTGTAAATTGGACAACCTCTATAATTTGCGGTATGATTACCTCCGCAGTTACTGCATTTTTTGATTTTTGAGTCAGTTTTCGACTTATCGCATTGAGCAGTTGCATGTAGCTCCCCACACGCAACACAAACTGACGGCAATTTACAATACGCTTTGGTATGACCAAATTCTTGACAGTTAAGACACTGAACGGGTCCCTGACGCTTATGCGGTTCTTCCACGGTGATTCTACGATGCAGAAGGTAAATCAGATTGTAGATGGGATGGGACTCGTTTTTCTTTAATACGACATCTCCAGGTTCCAATTCCACCCTAAACATAGGCTGTGGAATGTTTTCACGGTTTCTAATATTCACAACACTCTTAATTTTGAACCCTTTGTCTATTAAGCCGGTCTTTATCTCCGCAGGGTCAACACATGGGTCTATACCCTTTAGAACGACTTGGAGACCTTTTGCGCTTTTGAGCTGATATGTGTAGAAATCCTTAGCCTCCCTCTCCAACTGGTTGGACAATTTTCGAAAATCATCTTCCTTTTTCACTTAAATTTTGGTTTCGCTGATATTTCCATGTTTAATTGAAGTTACGCTAAACATATTTTCACCTATTACCGAAACAATTCTTTGTACCAATTTACTGGAAGTGGGCTCTCTCAGATAAATTGGTGGGGGCTTAAACGTCTTCTTAGGAAGTTCTGGCTCATCCGTCTGGAGGAGAGCAAACCTATTTTGATCATTACTCACGGTCTTAGGAGCTTTTGAATTTGATGATACTTGAGCAGATGTTGGGCTCCTCTGTCGCTTAAGAACTGTGACGTATTTATCCATACCTACTTGTTTTCTAGGTTTGATTGCACTATTTGATGTAGAAGGTGTTGATGTTCCTTCATCTATTGAAATTACTATATTGGGCGAACAGGAACGACGCCGTTCCACGGCTCTTGCAGTGAGAAGATTCTCCACAGATTTTTTTATGGATTCTTCCTCAGAGACCCATTTAGTTTTTCTAGTTGAGCTAAGCTCTTTCTCAGAATTACATCTGAGAGGAACACTCATACAGTTTTTATGTGATGTTTAATGTTTTTTTTTTTTTTTTTTTTTTTTTTTTATATTTTTACCTATTACGATTTTTTCACTTTTTTGTTTAATTTCAACTTTTTACACTTTTTCACCTATTACGATTTTTTCACCGAAAATTCAGCCGCACTAAAAAAACACGTCCGAACAGTTCGATGAGACGAGACTGAATCGAATCTGAACTTAAAGAAGAAGTACGCAGTAAATCTTTGCAGTTAGAAAAACTGCAACAAGAAGACAAAAAGTTACAGGAAAAATTACATCCTAATATTGAAAGGGCTCTTAGCATTTGGTTCAATGATATGCGAAGCAAAAACGATGTTGTAACAAGTTTAATGCTTATGCACAAAGCAAAAGAATTTGCTGTTCAATTGGATGAAGAATTTGAGCCAGATTCAAATTGGTTATTTCGATGAAGAAAGCGCTCAAACATCAAATTTGGAAAGATGCATGGAGAATCTAAAGACAACGACGAATCGGCGGCCGAAGATTTTAGGACTAGTGTTTTACCCCATTTGCTCAAAGAATACTCAGCGGATTGTGTTTTTAATGCTGACGAAAGCGGTCTATACTACAAAGCCTTACCCAATACAACTTATTTCATTAAAGGAGATCAGCCCAAGGGGCATAAAACTCAAAAATCTCGACTACACTCTTATTTATATGTAATTCAACTGGTTCATATAAACGAGTGTTTTGTATTGGGAAACCAAAAAAGGCGAGATGTTTTAAAAACAAAAACATACCAGTCGAATATTTTTCTAATAAAAACAGCTGGATGACGTGTTTAATATGGAATAAAATACTTTCTACGATAGACAATGAAATGGTTAAGGAGAACAAAAAAATAATTTTATTTATCGTTAACGCCTCTTGTCATAAGGTAACTACATCACTGTCAAATATAGAAGTCAAGTTTTTACCTCCAAATACCACTGCACTAAGGGTATTGTGCATGCTTTTAAATATCAATATCGGCAGATTATAGTAAAAAAGCAATTATGCGCTATAGAAAAGGGAAAGACTGTGCCAAATTATCTGAAATCGGTTACAATATTGGATGCATTAAATTTCGTAAAACGGGCATGGTGGTTGGTCAAACTGAGACAATTGCAAACTGTTTCAAAAAAGTACGTACATGTGTATATCAGTTAAAAGTTTCCATTTATTTTTAAATTTTTAATTTAATATTTTTTACAGGCTGGTTTCGATACCAATACTGATCTAAATGATAGTGATGAAGATGAAGATTTTATTGTCGAAGTTGTTTCGTATCCATCTGAATATTTGCATTGTGATGATGATCTTGTTTGTTTTGGAAATTTGAGCAATGAAGAAATTTTACAGGCGGTTTACGAAGAAGACTCTACACAAGAAGATGATGATTGTGAAAATGAATATGAAATGTTCATTGTTGAAAAAGATCCACCCACAACAAAGGATATTTTAAACTTCGCAGATGTTTTAAGAACATATTGTATGGAAAATGAATTGGATTGTAATTTTTTGTGACAAAATAGAAGAAAATGCTCTAAAAAATTCAATGAAATTAAGTCAAACTAAAATAACAGATTTTTTTAATTAAAAACTTTGTTATTTTTGATGAATAATTTTTATTATATTAACCCCCTTATTCATAACAACTTACAACAGGTTTATAACAGGTTTTTAAAGCAAATTTCCATACAAAATTTGTTTTATACACCTCTTATAAACCTGTTGTAAGTTTTATGAATAATAACCCCCTTATTCATAACAACTTACAACAGGTTTTTAAAGCAAATTTCCATACAAAATTTGTTTTATAAACCTCTTATAAACCTGTTGTAAGTTTTATGAATAAGGCCATAAATATTTAACTTTTTGAAGTTTCGTTATTTCAATCAGAAAATATTTAAGGAGTTTTTAAGCAATCAATATTTTTTTTCATCAAAATATTTTGTTTCCTTTTACTTTATTTTATCAAAGTTATTTTTTAATCTAACCTTTTAAACGCACAAAGCATTTTTGTATTTGTTTATTTTATTAAAGTTTTTTTTTAATTTAACCTTTTAAACGCACAAAGTATTTATGTATTTGTTTATAACGTATACAATACGTATGCAGACATACATATATGAAATAAATCTGTTTTCTTTTTTATAATCACATAAATGGTTTATATCCGATTTTTTTATATGCCATATTGTGGCATATAAAAAAATTAGGCTTATAATTAGCGATATAGTCACAACATTGCGTGCAACTAAGCGATGTGACTATAAGCGAAAAGTACTGTAGTATTTATATCTGTACGCACATATTGTACATACATACATATCTATGTACATTCCAATAAACAACACTCAATGATTATTCGGTAACGAAAAAAAAAAAAAAACGTTCAGTGAAGTAATGTTATCTGTGTCTACCTACTACTCTATACATATTTCTTATAATTAAGAAATGCTTCTTATCATAATTGTATTAAGAAAAGTGTTTTCAATAGTGACTAAGCAATATTTAGTTTATTAACTAGGTACTGCCGTTTTTATACAAATTTTCTAACATTGAAATTTAAGATGTTTTTTGTTAATGTAATAAGAGTGGTTTTATTAGATAGAACACTCTGTGCGTTTTAGTAATAATTTGATTATATTGCTTTTATTAAGGCATTTCAACTTTCATTAGTCCTTTAAGTACATGTACATACATATACATATGTATACATATACATATATACAGTTATGTGAAAAATAATAGAGACAACCTTTGTCCAAAGGTCATCTTTATTTGATGGATTCTTTCCTCTGAGACATCTTTTAACCTCGCCCCACAAGTTTTCGATGGGATATAGGTCTGGTGACCGTGAAGGCCATCCCAAAACTTTCACATGGTTGTCCCTGTGATGCGATGAAAAAAAGGGAAATTGAATCTGGTTATGAAATTCAATCAATAGTGGTCGACTCACCAGAAAGTAGTCGATTAAGGAAGTAGAATTATTATGAATGGGTATACAATTAACTGAGATAACTGAGAGCACACCTCGAAATCATTGAGCGAAATATGCTTGTTACTGAACAATTAAAAAGATTGCAGTTGAAATCTCCCATGACAATATTTCGAAATTTATCAAAGAGATCACTATGGAGTCTTTCAAACGTGTAAATATCACCATAAGGAAGATAAACCTATTAAAGCAGGAGACGCACCAAAAACTTCGATAAACAGTGAATGTCACTTCGATGGATGTTCCAACAGGACAATGACCCATAACATTCATCGAAGTTGGCAAGACATGGTTCAGTGGCAACCGAGGTTAAAAGATGTCTCAGAGGAAAGAATCCATCAAATAAAGATGACCTTTGGACAAAGGTTGAGACTGCATGGAATAACATTCCAGTTACGTCTTGTCAGAATCTGTTGACTCTATGCCGAAGCGCTGCTTGGCAGTAATAAAAAATAATGGTAGTTCTACAAAGTACTGAGGTAGTATTAGTAGTTATTTTATTAAGGATATTATTTATTTTTTTTTAATAATTTTAAAAGGTTTGGTTAGATGGCTCTATTTTTTTCACAGAGCAATTCAATGTATATAAAGAATTTTTTATTTTAATTGTTAATGCAAATGATGCAAATATTTCATTTATGTATTTTCTAATATTACAACAATATCTAATAAAAACAACAAAAAAGTTTTAAGAAAATAATTATTTATGTAAATTTTTTAGTATTAAAATCAAATTTTAGGGGTGGCTCTATTATTTTTCACATAACTGTATGTATATTTGTATGCATTTGTTAATTTGAAAATGTCGTTTTGAAATCATTAAACGTAATAATTAAGCAATTTGTTTTATTCTGGTCGTATTATCATTCTGAAATATGTTTTAATTCAATCCAAAAATAAATGTTTTTGTTTAAATTCGTGCAATTTGAATTTTATTGACGTACGATGCATGCATAAGTGTAGGCAAGTATTTTAACATACATACAGTCTATAAGGAAACTATTTAGACAAATAACTTTTTATTATGAATCGTCTCCTTTAAAGTAAACTATAATTGCAACATAGGAATATTTTATCATTCCAAATAAGTTTAGGCTCTAAGAGAGAAGGACGCATTTGTATAAGTATTTTTATTTACTTTAACTTTGCCTCACCCCAATTTTAAGCCTTCAGACAAACTTTAGAGTAATAATATAATACAACAGGAATAATTTCACACAAAATTTCGTACAAAAAAATCAATTTTCCAATTTATCCAATTTTCCGACTTTTGCGGAGAGATTTTTAAATTTTCCGCATTTCGCATTTTCCGCAATATCCCATGATTTACACCAAGAACTTTCTATTTTTCCATTTGGAAAGCCATTAAGGAATAATTTCACACAAAATTTCGTACAAAAAAATCAATTTTCCTATTTTTCGATTTTTGCGGAGAGATTTTCCGATTTTCCGCATTTTCCAATGACTTAAGAACTTTTTATTTTTTGATTTGGAAAGCAATTAAGGAATAATTTCACACAAAATTTCATACAAAAACTCGATTTTTTCAATTTTCGGACTTTTCCGGAGGGATTTTCCAAAATTTTCTTCCGTAAAAACCTTCTCCTCGAAAATACGAACAACTGACAAAACATTTTACAGAAATCGGCCCAGCCGTTCTCTTTTTATGAATTACTATACATTATTTACACCATTTTTATATATATAGATTCTTTGTACATTGTAGACATTTGCACACACTTTTCAAAAGCATGAAACATGACTCGAATTTGGTAAAGTTTTGTATAATTTTTATCCGTAAAGATATATATACTATATATACATGTATTTATATAATCTAAAAAATTAAATTAAGTTTATAATGTTGCAGGCCAATATAAGTGAAAAGTGAAAGATTTCCTTTTTCTGTGGCTGTTACTTAAATAAAAAACATTATGTTGGAATACTTTTTAAATATTTTAACTATTTTAAGAAGTGTAATTAAAAAATCTTCGTAATCTATGTTAAAAACAACATTAAATTAGCAAAAATCAAATAAATACAAATATTAGTAACACAGGAATTAAAAAGTATTTTTTTTATTCTTATTGTCTACATAGTTTCTTAATATGCTGTAATCCGGTCAAGGGATAATGTTTGTCATTCATTCTCGCATACATAAATGCAATTTTAATTTGAATTAATTTTATATTTTTTCTACTTACGTATTTCAAATTTTTTGTTCGGATAGAGTTTTTGTAAGCGTGAAATGACATGTTTCGTTTGAATGAGAGCCAGCTGGAAAAAAAAGAAACGAATTATTTTTGTTTTGTTTTTAGAAATAATAACCTATAAGCAGACAGAAAGCAAAAAATAATTTCTGAACAACGATCGTATGAATTTTGTTTAGATTTACAGTAAAACCCGCATAAGTGCCTTGACTAAAATTGACAGCATTTTTAGGTACTTAAGCGGGTTGTGTACTTATAAGGACCCGTTTTAGTACCTCAGGTTGGGTACTTAAACAACCCCGTTTTAGAACCTTCTGTTGGGTAATTAAACATTTAATAATTTTAAGAATATTGAAAATTACTTATTTAAAGACAAACAAAAAATTTATTTAACAAAAAATATTTTGATTACATATTGATTAAAAACGTATTTCATATTGCTTAAAAAAATCGTTTGAAAAAAGGAACATTTTGTGTACATATGTATTTTTATGAACTTAATATTTTCCCGACGTTTCCATCGCCATAGCCAGCCATTTGTTGGCATAAAATCGGAATGCAATTTTGCTGCGAAGTCTCTCGCTTTTTGGAGGATTTGAGCATCGGTTAACACAGTATTAAGAGCTCTTATCTGGTCAAACCATTGAGAAAGAGCTTTTTAAATGTCATTGTGCGGACTCGTACGTAAAAGTTTACGTCGCAAACAAGTTGCGTTTGCGGCCTCTTCGACTTGTTGTCGGTTTCTCCAAATTCTATTTACAGTTGATATGTCGCACCGAAAATGCTGCGCAATTTCATTTTTCGATTTTGCTTTCTGATCAATCAAATGAAGAATTTGTATTTTTTGCCAGGCATTTTTACGAATCTTTTATGTATATCTTGATTATGATTTATTTTGACAGATATGTATGTTAGTTTTTCGATAAATTAGTAATGGTATAAATAAACAATCGATTATAGAGTTGCCGTTTAAAAAAAAGAATTGTATACAAAAAGGTACTTAACCGAGGGAAAATGTACATAAAATTTTATTTAATGCACAACAAATTACGGTACTTAGGCGGGTTGAGTATTTAAACGGGGAGGTACTTAAAAGGGTAAATTTGTTCGATTTTTTACAAAAAAACCATAGTGTCTACAAATGTTGGGTACTAAAACGGGTTAGGTGGTAAAGCGGGGAGGTACTAAAGAGGGTTTTACATACATACAGTCCACTCGGGGTATAGTGAACACTTTGTAATATGAACTACCCGATATAATGAACTGGCTATTTTTTACATTAGTTACTCTAAATACTGAACTCCACAAACCTCTATAAAGTTAACACAGTTTTTTTAACAATGACTGACAACAAAAAAGCTATTTCTCTTGTATATATTCATTGTTTTTGCATTATTTTCTTGTTTTAATACACATTTAATGAGATGCCATCAGTATAAAATTCGATCTTGACACGTGTTTATTATAAGAAATTTTCTTTCCATAAAAGTGAAACAAAAAATTCTAAAAGAACTAGAAAATGGAGTAGAAGCTACTGTTCTTGCAAAGAGATTTGATGTAGCAAAATCCACAATAAGTGGCATAAAAAAAAACAAAAACAAAGTGGAATCCGGAGTTCCATTCTTAATTAAAAGTGCCCTTACCAGAAAGACATTTCGAAAAGCAGAATATCCGCGTCTCGAAAAAAGACTTTTCAATTGGTTTTTAAAGCAGCGATCTAAACACTTACCAGTAAGCGGTGAAATGCTTATGCGAAAAGCCAAAACACTGCATGAACTATTGAACGAAGAGGGTGGTTTTAATGAAAGTCCAGGCTGGCTCCAAGGCTTCAGGAGTCGATACGGAATTCGGTGTTTTTTATTTTTCTTAAACTGTGAATTTCTTGATATAGTGAACAGGCCTGTGCATTAATTAGTTCAATATATCCCGAGTGCACTGTATCTATTTGTTAAGAATAAAGACGTACGGCGCACAGTGGCTCAGAATCGATTATCATCGTAATCAGAGAACGGTTTGAATGCAGAATTTTATGTTTTCGAATGCAACCACGAAATGTGACGAATACCATACATTGCATTGCATGTCTTCTATTAATGTCACCTAATACTCAAAAAAGCAACGAATGGTACGAATGTTTGTAATGCTTATTGAATGAAAAGTTCAAATTCAAATTTTACTTTTTGCGTTTTTTTAATGGTATGAAAAACATCGTTATTTACTTTTTCCAAAATTTCTGCGTACTGCATTATTTGAAGTACTAACAAGTAAGAAAGTATAGTCGGTCAAGCCCGACCATATAATACCCTACACCCAGTATATGTATAAAACAGTTTTTTAGAAATGGGCCTTATATGGGAGATATGACCTATTATGGACCGATCACAATAAAATTGTATCACAATGTTTGTATGCATATGGGATATATTTGTGTTAAATATTATTTGGATACTAATATTTTTGAGTGAGTTATGATCGTTAAAATGATTTTCGGAAGTGGGCCTTATATCGGAGCTACGACTAATTATGGACCGATCTGCACAAAATTTGTAGAGGTGATTTGGCTTCATTTACCACTTATTTGTGATGAAATTTGTTTGGTTCCTTGCATAATTCAAACATTTATGATCGGTAAACCCAAATTTCGGGAGGACTTTTGTATGGGGACCAGGTGAAATAATGGACCGATTTCCACCAGTTTCAATCCCATCCGTCCTTGGGTCGAAAAAATATCACTTACCAAATTTTATCAAAATACAGTAGACGCTCGGTTATATGAATATCCAGTTATGTACACATCCAGAATAGTGAACAACAAAATTTAAACACATGAGGTTCTAAAGAGTGAACATGTTATGTGTGCGTGTGTGTGGGCTTTTGGTTTGAAGCCATTCTATGGTGTAACTGAATAATGTTACATGTGGCCAGATCGTTGGTGGTACTGGTATGATAGCTTATGCCGGGCTGAGGCTCGCCGGATTGGGAGTGGTTCTTTACCAAGTCTCTGTGCCTTACACACATAAATCAGAAAACATACCAGATTTTTTTTTTTTTGATTGCCTTCAATAAAATTAATGGGGAACCCGAAATGTCGCTAAAAATTCAAAATGGCCTATTTCCGTACTCTATATACATACACCTTTTGGCTGGCTGATGATATGCCAGAATAGCCCTCCCGCATGAGCCTGGAGACTCACCATGACATCCTGTTCTTGTTTTTGAATGTCCCATATTTGTTCTTCATACACTCTCTCACACTCTACTTACCCCACCTATTAAATTTTACCCTTCATTTTAAAACAAAAGTTCCATTATTTCCATTTTCGTTACAGCCATTCATGTAGATTTATATTTTTATTTAACCAATTCTTTCTATACTAAATTATTTATAAATGTTCATGCCTTCTTTCCAGTTTAAACAAATAATTCAAAAATTTAAAAATTATAAAAATAACAAACTCAAATTCTTTATTTCTTTAAAGGATTTTCATTAATATATGTGGCTCGACCAAACAAAATCAATTAATATTTATGGTAGAGGTGGTGATGGATCTTTTGAGTGTCCGCAAAGCATTCTTGAGATATATCTTCTGCTGATGACGAGCTGGTTATTTATTGTTCGCCGGGGAATTTGTTTGTGTTAACCTGTACGGTCTAATATCAAATTTTCTCGGTACTAAATATATACGAATTTGTTGCACTCGTAGAAAAGGTTTTCTTTTTCTATATTGTTAGCATGGTCAATGGGACCTTTAGCGACTTTTACCTAGGGAATGAGCTCACTACCTATGCTAAGATTGCACTCACTAACACTTTCGGAGCACTTTAACCGCGATATTTTGTAAAAAAAACAAAAAAAAAACCTATTCACTTTTGTTAAAAATAAGCATATATTTAATTTTTATTTAGGTTCGTTGGTTCATGTCTGTGTTTGTCTTAGTCTGGCGAATACCTGTTCCTTTACCAGGATTGGTTAAAGGTTGCTGGAACGGATGTTGTGATGTCCACCGATGAAGACAAAGGCAAGTTGATGAAGCGGCTTTTGAGGTATGATAAGATGGCTGGTGTGTTTACTGGTATTTTATGTTGATGTTTTGTTAATTTATTAATGTATATTTGTTTTTTTCTTTTATAAATAAAATCTTTATTTTTCTGTTTACTTCAAATATGTATCTCGTCTTTTATTTCTCGTCTTGGATGTTTTCATCTCGGCATCTTTTTTTCGCCGGTCCTTGCTACCTCTTCTTTTCTGTACACCAGATTCACGACTCCTCGACATTTTTCTTTTTTCACAAAAATGTGCATTCCCCATTTTACTTTTTCCTGGCGGGAATATCTTCAGCAATATATTCTATTATATTTTTTTAATTTTCCATTTTTTTCATTTTTTTCCATTTTTTTGTTTGTTTTTCTATCCCTTTCGTTATCTATTAACTCGCGTTGCCAACCTCTTCTTGCTCACCCTATGTCTACACATGACAAACACAGCCTATCTATATTATGTGAACAGCTTTCAACCGTTGATTTTTTTTAAATGTTTGTCTTATTAGAAGTATGTCTTTTGAGATCATTAGTGTTTCTTACATAGTGCATCGAAGATGAAGCGCAAGGTGTTAACGTTATCTGAAAAAAGTGACATTTTGGCAAGCTTGGACAAAGGCGCAAGCTTTACTTCTCTTGCACATTTGAATTACTTATTTTATATTCTCTCAATTATGTGAACTTCTCCATTTAGTGAACAGGCTATGTTTGAATTAGTTCATATAACCGAGCGTCTACTGTATCTTCAAAATTGCGACCTGTAGTCTGCGCACAAGCTTTACATGGACAGCAAGTCAGACGGACATCGTTAAATCGACTCAGAAAGTGATTCTGAGTCGATTGGTATACTTTGCTTATTCATCTACGCCCGATTTTCTATTTTCCATTGATTTCGAATGGTAGAGATGAGTGGATCTGACGTCCGCAATGATATATTAAATAGATCTTCATTTGTTAAATTTCGCGATGTTTTTCTGGTATTGTGATCTTTATAAAATCTGTAATCTTTTTTTTTCTTTTTTTCCTGAGCTTCCTCTTATAGGCCTCCAAGTGGTACTAAATTATGCTTAATTAAATTCTCGCCATGATAAATATTTTTTTCTTTTCTTTTGTGCGTTGTTTTTCTGATCGCAACTGGTATTGCAAAGTTTCTTGTATAATTTCACAACTGATTTCTTCATTGATTACCTTAAGTTTCGGCCTTTCAGAACTATCACTACAGTTGTCGAGTGATTTTGGTAGTCTTCTAAGAGTTTTTGATTTTTACTTTTTGAAGGTACCTGGACAGTAAGTTTATCCTCTAACTAGTTTGCAAAGCTGCTATAAAATTTATGTTTACTCCTTCCAAGTTTTTGATAAAAACAGTTATTTTATTTTGTATGCCTTATTGTATTTCGGTGCTTACGGAAAATATGTTTACTTTCTTTGAACGTAACTTAAAACATCTTTCTGCTTTATGTTTCTAAAATACTCTTCGCACAATGCTTTATAGCTGAAGTTCTCCATTTTTTTTATAAATATTTTAAAATTCGATTGTTTCTGCTTAGATATGTTTTAGCAACTAAGTTTGTATCCATATACCACTGGCTTTTATCATTTTCTTACATGAATTACATAATCAGGGGTGTCATAGAAACCAATATTGTCAGAATTGGTTTTAAAACCGACAAGAAAAAATGCTTTGGTGTCATAGGGCACTGCTACACGTTCAATAAATATCGTGATACTAGAAATATCTCGTGATACTAAAATATCTCGATATTTATTGAACGTGTAGCAGTGCCCTATGACACCAAAGCATTTTTTCTTGTTGAAAAGTCTTTTTTCGAGACGCGGATATTCTGCTTTTCGAAATGCCTTTCTGGTAAGGGCACTTTTAATTAAGAATGGAACTCCGGATTCCACTTTGTTTTTGTTTTTTTTTTATGTCACTTATTGTGGATTTTGCTACATCAAATCTCTTTGCAAGAACAGTAGCTTCTACTCCATTTTCTAGTTCTTTTAGAATTTCTTGTTTCACTTTAATGGAAAGAAAATTTCTTTTTTTTTGCGCACGCATTTTTTAATCAATTTACATATAAACACGTGTCAAGATCGAATTTTAAACTGATCTCATCTCATTAAATGTGTATTAAAACAGGAAAATAATGCAAAAACAATTAATATATACAAGAGAAATAACTTTTTTGTTGTCAGTCATTGTGCAAAAAACTGTGTTAACTTTATAGAAGTTTGTGGAGTTCACTATTTAGAGTAACTAATGTAAAAAATAGCCAGTTCATTATATCGGGTAGTTCATATTACAAAGTGTTCACTATACCCCGAGTGGACTGTATGTATATATATAATTTGAAATGTTTAGCACAACTTACATGAGACATGGTGTACATACACATTTTTGAGTCTTATGAACAGGTAAAATAATTTGAGTAATTTCATTTAAAGAAAAAAGTGTTCTACAGGCGGGTCCAGACAGGTGCAAAAGTTTATGGGGTTAAAGAGGACACTTTTAGCTTTCTGCTGTTAGTAAATTTTTTTTTAATCCCTTTTAATCTACAAAAGATCTATTCCGCTGAAATTCCAATTTGACTAAAATTTAGTACCTTTGAAAACATTAAATAACACTCCAGATGTAACGGATACAGTGATATGATATAGTGTTTTGCACACTTTATTGAAGTGTTGAAAATCGTAAGAATCGGGTCATAGCCCCCATACAAATGTCTTCCCCAAAATTAGCTTACATAAATGCCTACAGTAAAGCAGTATCCTTACAAAATTCGGAAAAAATAAGTTTCATGCAACGAAAAATCTCAAAACGATTTTTTTTTGCATCGGTCCATATTTTGATAGCCTCATACAAAATCCAAATCCGATAATCACTTAAATAAGCATAAATCTTTTATAAAAATAACTATCAAGTTGAAATTCAACAGAAATAATACAAATAAATTAAAATCTCTTATAAAAATAACTATCACGTTGAAGTCCAACACAAATCATCCATGTGTATATATAAATCGTCGTACTAAATTTCATGATGATCGGTTCATATTTGACCGCAGCTCCTATATAAACTCCGGTTCCGAAAATCACTTAAATGCACATATGTAAATGTCTTATAAGCATCACTATCAAGTTGAAATTCAACACAAATTATTCATACTTATACATATAAATCGTCGTATATAATTATGTGGACTACTTCCGAAAAATTCATTAACCTATATAAAAACCCATATCGAACCGAATTTTTACATAGACCTATTATAAGTACCTAAAAATTATGCTATTCGCTTTTGTGAAAATTAGTCCATAATTGGTCATATACTCCCGCACAACGACCACTTCCGAAACTAACCACAGAATATATTGACGTTTCAAAAAACCAAAATCAGTTTCCTAGGGCTTTTTGTTATCTAATTTATTGCGTGTCAAAGTAAATCGTTACATGCTCCAAAAATTAAAACAAAAGGCAGTTCTGAAAAAGAGATAAATATGAAATGTGAAACCTCTATACTTTGTGGAATAACTGGAATATGCATAAAATTCTTGTAAATGTTGTTATTGAGATGAAATATAAACTTCAAATAAATAGAAATTACGGTACAATATTTTATGACTATCGATCCATGAAAATTGGGTCCATAACAAAAATGTTCAATGAGCATGATGATCGATAAATTTTAAGAAAAGTAAGGACAAATCCAAGGCTATTACAACTGGCCTCTAAAACAATGTTGTGTTGAAACTGTTCGTCGTGTCTTGCGCCAACATGATTTTACTGGCCGAGTTGCTTGCAAGAATCTGTTTATAAAACCGAAAAACAGACTCTACAGGCTAAATTTAAAAAATAGTCGCCGATAAATCTAAGTTTAACATATTCGGTTCAGATGGCATATCGTATGTTTGGCGGAAACCAAATACAGAACTGAACACAGAAAACTTAAAGGCAATAGTGACGCATGGTGGAGGCAGTGTCATGGATTGGGCCTGTAATTCAGCTGTTAGTACTGGGAATTTAACAATTGGACAACTTGTAGAAAAGAAATGTTTTCTATTGATCACTTGATATTTTTTTTGTAGCGTTATATCGCGACTTTTGTGAAACTCCTCCTAAGAAAAGGTACGTTTTGTGAATTTCAAATTATATATACATATATTGTCCGAACTGGTTCACAAATCGTGGAGATATGGTAATATATCAGCCCAATCATGAATAAAAATTCCGCGGTAGTTTTTTCCCCTTTTCCTATTTAAATTCAATGTTAAAAAGATATAAAGGGAAAAAACTCCCGCGGAATTTTTATTCATGATTGGGCTGTATATATATAAGTATATATATCTGAGATATAAAGCTTCTTGGACATAAAAGCTTTTTGAAATTAACATGCTCCCTTAAAAAATAAAAAAAAAATCGGTTACTTTTAGCCAATGGTGTTTAGTTCCGTTTTTTATAAATATTTCTACACCAAATAAATTATATTGCCTTTATTTATTTTTTAAGAATTAAAATTTCTTCAATAAAGTTTTAAATTATTGATTTTTTTTTAATTTTAAGTTATGTTAGTTTAAAATTGTTTGTCGAAAAGCTGAATTATTGATTGATTTTTACTTTATACCTATTTAAAAGTATTGTAATAACAGTAATCCTAACTTATAATTTATACCTATAAATAGTTCAAATATTTGTAAAGTCGCCTATTGTTTTTTTGCAAAAAAAATTATGACTATACTAATTTTTAATTTAATTTTCTTTAACACTCAAAAGTACCTACATACATACAGTCAGAGACTAAAGTTTAAATACACCTCAAAAATTGATTGTTTAAAGAAAAGTAAACGTTTCAGGAAAACTTAAAGTATACAGTTTTATTTAGTTTTATAAATAAAAAAATACAATAACAAAAAATATAGACTTCATTACAAACATAACGGTAATTCTTAAAAATACGATAAAATTCACTAGACAAAAGTTTAAATACATCTTGGAATGTTAATAAATATTTTTAGATAAATTAAAAAAGAAAACATTTCAATACCTTTTTTGGCCGCTATGAATATCAATAACTGCCTGCAAGTGGCGTGGCATAGAAAGTACCAAGCTTTCTGTTTCAGAAAGCGTTATTTCTGACCAGATATTTATAAGAGCTTCCTTAAGCGACTCTTTGATCGTTATTGAAGTTGCTACTAATTTGCGCTTCATTATATCCCAAACGTGCTCAATTGGGTTTAAGTCTGGCGATTGAGGTGGGCTGTGGAGCTGTCAGGGAGCAGAATAAAGCAACCACTCGTTCACAGAAAGTGCGGTGTGCTTGGGATTGTTATCCAGTTGAAAAATTAAACGGGATCCAAGGTCCAAGATGTCGACGGATGCTTGCAGATTTCTTTCTAATATACTCTTGTAAGTATGTTGATTCATGATCCCATCAATAAACTCCAAATTTTCAACCCACGCTGCTCCAATCGCTCGCCAAACTATTACATTGCTACCACCGTGTTTTACCGTAGTAACCAAATTTTGGGTTTGAAGGGCAGTGTTTGGCTTGCGCCAGGACTTTGCACGGCCATCGCTTCCAAATAAATTAAATTTGCTCTCGTTTGTAAAAAGAACTCTTTTCCAAAACTCATCGACTTTGTTTCTGTACTTATGTCCAAACTCCAGTCTAAGTTTTCTGCTTTTGTCACTTATTAGTGGCTTTTTTCGGGGAACTCGGCTTTCATATTCATTTTATCGCAATGCTTTTTGAACATTTCTTGGATGAACATGTTTATTATAGTTATTAGCGATATCATCTGCAAGTTTTGGTGCACTAATTCTTGGATTCTTTTTGACTTCTTTTACGGTGTGGTTAATATCACGATTGGTAAGTTTTTTTGGACGACCGCTTCTTGGAATATTTGCTACGGAGCCATTTTCCTTATATTTTCTAGTTATATTTTGTATACTTTAAAATGACACATTTAATTATTTTCCTATTTCCCGATAGGATTTTCCTTCGTTGAAACATTTTATTATTAAATGTTTAATGCTGGACTCAATTTATTTATCTTCGCCCATAATTTTCGACAAAACTTGCAATGCTGACAATTAAAAGAGTATTAATAACAAGTTCTGGCTTGTAAGAACATAATTTTACCGAAACATAAAATATAATTGTACTTTGTTTTTGAGAAATGAAAGAGAGTTTTTTGTTTTGCAAGATGTATTTAAACTTTTGTCTAGTGAATTTTATCGTATTTTGAAGAATTACCGTTATGTTCATAATGAAGTCTATATTTTTTGTTATTTTATTTTGTTATTTATAAAACTAAATAAAACTGTATACTTTAAGTTTTCCTGAAACGTTTACTCTTCTTTAAACAATCAATTTTTGAGGTGTATTTAAACTTTAGTCTCTGACTGTATATAAAATTCTACGATTTAGATAGATATATCCGTCCTTCTTTCTGTTAAATGATCGATATTAGAGTTGTGCCCGGTCGTTCATTTCAGTGACCGGGCATTTTCGTTCATTTATCCAAGACTGAATCGTTCATTCAATTCGTTCAATCGTTCACTTTGAACAAATGAATACAAACAACCCTTATTGAATGTGATTTTCTTGTCTTTTGATAAACAGCAGCTGAACGAAAATGATCCGTACACTATTGAACGAAAACCGTTCAGTTAAATAACCGGCTCATTCCGTTCAATGAAGTGATCCGTTCATTTTAACCCGTTCGTTCATGAACGATACAGCTCTAATCGATAGGACCTAGGCAGATGAAAATGTCCGACATTTATAAAGAATTAAATCAAATAGGGTTTAAACGAGTAGAGATATTCCTAAAAATTAACAAGTAGTATAAACGGATAAAAGGTTTCGATCAAAATATATGAATTTGTTTTTTTTCTACAACTAGGTACATATGTATGTATACATATTATATTCGCGTTAACATTTAAATGCATCAATCTAACAACACAAATCCACCACTGATATTTTCTAGTAATATAAATAATACTTTCAATCAAAGGAAAATTAAAATGGAATACCTACTTCAGTTTCAGTTGGAGACTTGAAGCTTTTAATAAGGTTGGATTCTCCAAGAATCTGTAGATTGTTCAAATGTTTTTAACTCGATGTACATAGTTCACATGGTACATATAAAGTGTCTCAACCATTTTATTGTATTAATTTGTAAAAACATTTTAATTTCATGATTGTCGTGTTTTTGTATTTCTTAAATAACTGGTCTGTGATTAATAAACAATTTTTGTGTATTGTATCTTTTAACATTTTATCTGCAATTGTTGATATGTACTTTGAAATTTGGACTTTAACATACGGATACAGTATACACACATAAATAATTAAATACCTATATGAACTTGGATAGGTATATCATAATGTATGAATGTAGATACATACGGAATTGTAATTGTATGATAATCACATCAAGAAATGTATACGAAATTATAATCACCAAAATGATTTAGTTTGGTTACTTTTTGCGTCAAGATTGATTGTGTAACACTACTCATTAGAGACCTGCGCCGACCAAATTTGACGGTGGCTGCCACTAAAACAAGCCGGCGGCAGCTTAAATTTGGCTGTCAGCCGGCTGAAAATTAGCATGTACCATGAAATTTCAATAAGTACAAATATTGTCATAAATTCCTATTTACAATGATTTAACCGTATCGACCAATTTTATATTTTGATACGAATCCGGCCACTTGGCAAGTACCAGGGCAATATTTGTTGGGCAATAGGTGTTTAAAAATTTTAATATTATTGTTTTGTATGTATTATATACATCTTCCAATGCAGAACGACTTACGACGACTTGGAACTCATACTAAAGGTTGAAATTTTGTATAATTATAATTAAATATTTATATTGATAACAAATTCATTACCCCTTTAGACGCATAGGAATCTCCTCAAACGAACTTTACATATAACATAACTTTTCAAAACAGTTTTCTTTGAAATAACCATTTGGCAAAAATTATTCCAAGCGCAAGATCTTGCAGAAGATTTCTTATTAAGGACAGTTTTGGCTTTTTTTTCTTATTTGGCTTTTCGTTCTTAATATTTTTTCGTATTCACGAATGTCACTATCAAAATCATTTATCTCTGCCAGGTTAGTGTTGGAGTCAGATTCTGGGTTAAATTCATTCCCATTGCTTGAATTTTGTTCGAAATCTGTAATTTTTTGATATTCCGTTTCTTTTAACTTTTTTGTCTGTTTCTATGAAAAATAAGTACGTCTTTTTTTTATTTGAAAAAGCTAACAAGTACAATGGTACAATTATTACCATATTGCAAAATAAAAATTGTACTCAAATGTTTAAAACGGCGCTTGTTTTAATCCGAAAAATGTTTCGGCGGCGGCGGCTACTACATTTTGTCGGCGACTCGACTCAGCCGATCGGCGTAGGTCACTGCTACTCATAAGTTAGTTTAAACTTACATGCATATATACATACATATGTAAACATATATATATATATTATGTCCTGTGGTTCCTAGTAGGAACAAAGGACCGTAAACATGGTTCCCATAAAAAAAACATCCTTTTCAAGCGAAGTTTTAACAAATAAAATAACACATACACGCACTAACAATTGGTTGCTTAACTTAAAAAAAACAACAAAAACCTTTTGCAAATAATTATTTAATACCAAAATGTTATTACCTCACTCTTTCTTGACCCAACACGGATAGGTTTCTCTTCACTGCTCATCATTATCGTTTATTACTAGTATTGTATTTTGTCTTATATATTGTATTTTTTAATGGATTTATAAGACGAAAAAATTCAGGTACTCGAACTGTTATGGGTGAAAAGAGAAAGCGTTTTTATTGTTACAGATTGAGACTGTATATAACGAAGAAGTTGAGAAACCTTTGGCAGTGAGTTATAATTAGCTTTAAAAATGAAAACGTGTCAGCACTGGAGCACCGTGACCAATTTTACTATTAAGATGTAAAAAAATTATTACCAAATTTGTTTTAAAGAGAAAAATACAACACCAACAACCGTTTGGAATCGCGAATGTGCTGTAACTAAATTATTCTACACTGTGAATGCAGAGTGCATGGTGTAACGATACATACAATACAGATACAACCAGGGCTGCCAGATGAATTTCGGAAAAAATCGTAAAATCCCGATAAAAAATAAAAAAATCGTCATTACGAATTTTAAAAATCGTCAAAAAAAATCGGAAAAATAAAAAGTCACTATTTCTAATAGTATTTTGAAATCTTTATTAAAACGAAAACATAAAAATTCAATTTTAACTTTTTACATAACAAATCACAAAAAATTTTATGTTAAACACAACTTGTGTAATATTTAATATTTAATATCTTAGTCCGTTTTCACTTCTATAATTGTCACTCGTCAAGGCAAGTATTTTTGGAAGAGAAGGGAAATAAGAACAAAAGGGGTACAAACTTGACGGTACTGTCAATTTTCTTATTTCCTTTTGTTTTTTTCATGCATGTTGATTTACATTAAAAAGTACGAAAATTGAATTGACATGTTTGATAAAATGGCAAGTTCAAAAGAGAATTGAACAAAAACTGGTCTGCTAAAACTGAATAGTATGAAACAGTATTTTATAAATAAATTGTTGAATTCAGCATATTTTATTAATTCAGGTTAAATTACAATGTCAAAACAATTTATTTTATTAAGTTTTAAATAACATTTTGAGTATAGAATTCAACATATTTTCAAAGAATTCCGTATTTTTGTTATTTAAATTTATTCGGCTGAATATGCTTTCGACGTTTTGTTAAAATAGGAGAAGTTTTTGTAGAAGAATTTCCCCGTGGAAATTCAGAAATTGTTTCCTCTTAAAATTTTAGTTCATGGAATTCAGTATTTAAAATTGATTTTTATGTTTACACATAAATAAGTAATTTCGACTATCCTGTCTCAATATTATATGCAATTATTTTACTTGAACTTAACAACAATAATTAAGAAAACACTACTATCACTTAGTTTTGTTTTTGAAATAGTTGTTGTCTCAAAAAAAGAGAGAATTTGGTAACAAAAACATTAATAAAACTAACAATTTATAGAAAATTTTAATAATTCAGGAAATCGTCATTTTCAATGAAAAAATCGTCAAATCGTCATTTTGCTATTTTTGAAACCAAAAATCGTCAAAATGACGATAAATCGTCAAATCTGGCAGCTATGGATACAACAGGTATTTTGTTTGTGTAAAAAAATGTACTACGGTCAAAAACACTTGACAAAATATTAAAGGCCCAACTATAATGTGCATGTGCTAGCTTAAGCAAACGTGCGAACACATATAAATTGTATGTGGCAAACTATAATGTACTTAACGAAACTTTTCGTTAAGTTTTTCAACTGTCATTTGCTTAAGCAAAAAGCGAAACTGATCGCATATTCCGTACGGAATCAGCTGTTTGTTGTTTGTTGGTGTTTTTAACAAAATGGAAAAAGAAGAAAATACATTTATTTTAAATTTAATAGAAAATGTGGAAAAAATAAGTGCCTTTATAATAAAAGGGCCCTTTTTATTTTAACAAAAATGTCTTTCTGTCGCGGTTATTTCTCTGACAGAACAAGAGCGTCTTCTTCTTTTACAGTGTAGTTCACTTATTTCTTTTAATGTGCACAACCCTTCAAGCGCTAACTTTAATATTTTTATATTATTTAAATTTTTAAGTTTTTTCGCCATTTTTGCAAACAGAATACGAAAATTAACAAAACATATGTAAACGTTTATTATTACTTACAATTTAGTGCTGCCACAGCTGTACATTTTAGTACTTTTGCCGATAAATTAAAAAAAAGGATAAATTATGCGTTTCGGGTACGAAGTTTTCTTTTAATTATAAAATAATATAATAATATTTATAAAATATAGTCATTTAATGGCTTTTTGTTAAAATAAAAACATTTTTTTAAACATAAATGAGCAACTGTGGACAAAAAGTTTCAAAGTCATTGTAGCCACCTGAAAGTTAATTCTGAACTGGTTATGCATTTGACAGCCTTTTCGTTAACTTTTGCAATTTGCTTAAGCTTGCTTATGCATATTATAGTTGGGCCTTTACTTTTGAAATAATCATCGCCGTGAACAAATCAAACTCAACGAAACTTTATAACAAACCGTAACAGCTGATTTATCAAAACAAACATTTTTTTCTTGAGTGGTGAAAATTGTTTGTTGTTGTTTATGTATCATTGTGTAGATTTGTTAGTGTAAATGCGGTTTGTTAAAAAGTCCATTCCATTCGTTTCTAATTTGTAAACTAACAAACCCAAACATAACCTAAAATACATTGAACAAACTTATGTGTTTTATAAACAACAATTGCTAATGTCGATGCAAATTTTTTTTAGAAATCAATAATAACTAAAACACATTTAATCAAAATAAAATTAATTTGTGAATTTTGTGGATTATTTATTAGAATTTGTGTGCATTATAAGCAATAATTGTTTTATAAATTTCCCTACAAAATCTAAACGGGAGCTTGTGCATTGTTTTAGATAAAATGTAAAAAAACAGCACATTATAAATTTCTCTATAAAATCCAAACGGGAGCTTGTGCATCATATCGGCAAACAGGAATTAATAGCTAATAAGCGTAGAAATCAAATAACGTATAGATTTTTCCACAAAAAAATGGAACATAGGGGGTATGCCCTATCAAACTTTCATGTTTTATATAAAGTGTAAAAAAACAGCACATTAGAAATTTCTCTATAAATTCCAAACGGGAGCTTGTGCATCATATCGGCAAACAGGAATTAATAGCTATTAAATGTAGAAATCAAATTCCGTCTAGATTTTTCCACAAAAAAATGGAACATAGGGGGTATGCCCTAAAAAACTTTCATGTTTTAGATAAAATGTTAAAAAAACAGCACATTATAAATTTCTCTATAAATTCCAAACGGGAGCTTGTGCATCATATCGGAAAACAGGAATTAATAGCTAATAAGCGTAGAAATCAAATAACGTATAGATTTTTCCACAAAAAAATGGAACATAGGGGGTATGCCCTATCAAACTTTCATGTTTTATATAAAGTGTAAAAAAACAGCACATTAGAAATTTCTCTATAAATTCCAAACGGGAGCTTGTGCATCATATCGGCAAACAGGAATTAATAGCTAATAAGTGTAGAAATCAAATTCCGTATAGATTTTTCCACAAAAAAATGGAACATAGGGGGTATGCCCTATCAAACTTTCATGTTTTAGATAAAATGTTAAAAAAACAGCACATTATAAATTTCTCTATAAATTCCAAACGGGAGCTTGTGCATCATATCGGAAAACAGCAATTAATAGCTATTAAATGTAGAAATCAAATTCCGTATAGATTTTTCCACAAAAAAATGGAACATAGGGGGTATGCCCTATCAAACTTTCATGTTTTAGATAAAATGTTAAAAAAGCAGCACATTATAAATTTCTCTATAAAGTCCAAACGGGAACTTGTGCATCATATCGGAAAACAGCAATTAATAGCTATTAAATGTAGAAATCAAATTCCGTATAGATTTTTCCACAAAAAAATGGAACATAGGGGGTATGCCCTAAAAAACTTTCATGTTTTAGATAAAATGTTAAAAAAACAGCACATTATAAATTTCCCGTTTGGAATTTAAAGAGAAATTTATAATGTGCTGTTTTTTTATATTTTACTTAAAACAACAAAGTTTTTTGGGGCATACCCCCTATGTTCCATTTTTTTGTGGAAAAATCTATACGGTATTTGATTTCTACATTTAATAGCTATTAATTGCTGTTTTCCGATATGATGCACAAGCTCCCGTTTGGAATTTATAGAGAAATTTCTAATGTGCTGTTTTTTTACATTTTACTTAAAACAACAAAGTTTTTTAGGGCATACCCCCTATGTTCCATTTTTTTGTGGAAAAATCTATACGGTATTTGATTTCTACATTTAATAGCTATTAATTGCTGTTTTCCGATATGATGCACAAGCTCCCGTTTGGAATTTATAGAGAAATTTATAATGTGCTGTTTTTTTTACATTTTATCTAAAACATGAAAGTTTTTTAGGGCATACCCCCTATGTTCCATTTTTTTGTGGAAAAATCTATATGGAATTTGATTTCTACATTTAATAGCTATTAATTGCTGTTTTCCGATATGATGCACAAGCTCCCGTTTGGAATTTATAGAGAAATTTATAATGTGCTGTTTTTTTTACATTTTATATAAAACATGAAAGTTTGATAGGGCATTCCCCCTATGTTCCATTTTTTTGTGGAAAAGTCTATATGTTATTTGATTTCTACACTTATTAGCTATTAATTGCTGTTTTCCGATATGATGCACAAGCTCCCGTTTGGAATTTATAGAGAAATTTATAATGTGCTGTTTTTTTACATTTTATATAAAACATGAAAGTTTGATAGGGCATACCCCCTATGTTCCATTTTTTTGTGGAAAAATCTATACGGTATTTGATTTCTACACTTATTAGCTATTAATTGCTGTTTTCCGATATGATGCACAAGCTCCCGTTTGGAATTTATAGAGAAATTTATAATGTGCTGTTCTTTTAACATTTTATCTAAAACATGAAAGTTTGATAGGGCATACCCCCTATGTTCCATTTTTTTGTGGAAAAATCTATACGGAATTTGATTTCTACATTTAATAGCTATTAATTGCTGTTTTCCGATATGATGCACAAGCTCCCGTTTGGAATTTAAAGAGAAATTTATAATGTGCTGTTTTTTTATATTTTACTTAAAACAACAAAGCTTTTTAGGGCATACCCCCTATGTTCCATTTTTTTGTGGAAAAATCTATACGGAATTTGATTTCTACATTTAATAGCTATTAATTGCTGTTTTCCGATATGATGCACAAGCTCCCGTTTGGAATTTATAGAGAAATTTATAATGTGCTGTTTTTTTATATTTTACTTAAAACAACAAAGCTTTTTAGGGCATACCCCCTATGTTCCATTTTTTTGTGGAAAAATCTATACGGAATTTGATTTCTACATTTAATAGCTATTAATTCCTGTTTTCCGATATGATGCACTAGCTCCCGTTTGGAGTTTATAGAGAAATTTATAATGTGCTGTTTTTTTAACATTTTATCTAAAACATGAAAGTTTGATAGGGCATACCCCCTATGTTCCATTTTTTTGTGGAAAAATCTATACGGTATTTGATTTCTACATTTAATAGCTATTAATTGCTGTTTTCCGATATGATGCACAAGCTCCCGTTTGGAATTTATAGAGAAATTTATAATGTGCTGTTTTTTTATATTTTACTTAAAACAACAAAGTTTTTTAGGGCATACCCCCTATGTTCCATTTTTTTGTGAAAAAATCTATACGGAATTTGATTTCTACATTTAATAGCTATTAATTGCTGTTTTCCGATATGATGCACAAGCTCCCGTTTGGAGTTTATAGAGAAATTTATAATGTGCTGTTTTTTTTAACATTTTATCTAAAACATGAAAGTTTGATAGGGCATACCCCCTATGTTCCATTTTTTTGTGGAAAAATCTATACGGAATTTGATTTCTACATTTAATAGCTATTAATTGCTGTTTTCCGATATGATGCACAAGCTCCCGTTTGGAATTTATAGAGAAATTTATAATGTGCTGTTTTTTTACATTTTATCTAAAACATGAAAGTTTTTTAGGGCATACCCCTTATGTTCCATTTTTTTGTGGAAAAATCTATACGGAATTTGATTTCTACATTTAATAGCTATTAATTGCTGTTTTCCGATATGATGCACAAGCTGCCGTTTGGAATTTATAGAGAAATTTATAATGTGCTGTTCTTTTAACATTTTATCTAAAACATGAAAGTTTGATAGGGCATACCCCCTATGTTCCATTTTTTTGTGGAAAAATCTATACGGAATTTGATTTCTACATTTAATAGCTATTAATTGCTGTTTTCCGATATGATGCACAAGCTTCCGTTTGGAATTTATAGAGAAATTTATAATGTGCTGTTTTTTCACATTTTATATAAAACATGAAAGTTTGATAGGGCATACCCCCTATGTTCCATTTTTTTGTGGAAAAATCTATACGGTATTTGATTTCTACATTTAATAGCTATTAATTGCTGTTTTCCGATATGATGCACAAGCTCCCGTTTGGAATTTATATAGAAATTTATAATGTGCTGTTTTTTTTACATTTTATATAAAACATGAAAATTTGATAGGGCATACCCCCTATGTTCCATTTTTTTGTGGAAAAATCTATACGGTATTTGATTTCTACATTTAATAGCTATTAATTGCTGTTTTCCGATATGATGCACAAGCTCCCGTTTGGAATTTATAGAGAAATTTCTAATGTGCTGTTTTTTTACATTTTATATAAAACATGAAAGTTTGATAGGGCATACTCCCTATGTTCCATTTTTTTGTGGAAAAATCTATACGTTATTTGATTTCTACACTTATTAGCTATTAATTCCTGTTTGCCGATATGATGCACAAGCTCCCGTTTGGATTTTATAGAGAAATTTATAATGTGCTGTTTTTTTACATTTTATCTAAAACAATGCACAAGCTCCCGTTTAGATTTTGTAGGGAAATTTATAAAACAATTATTGCTTATAATGCACACAAATTCTAATAAATAATCCACAAAATTCTAATAATCCACAAAATTCACAAATTAATTTTATTTTGATTAAATGTGTTTTAGTTATTATTGATTTCTAAAAAAAATTTGCATCGACATTAGCAATTGTTGTTTATAAAACACATAAGTTTGTTCAATGTATTTTAGGTTATGTTTGGGTTTGTTAGTTTTCAAATTAGAAACGAATGGAATGGACTTTTTAACAAACCGCACTTACACTAACAAATCTACACAATGATACATAAACAACAACAAACAATTTTCACCATTAAAGAAAAAAATGTTTGTTTTGATAAATCAGCTGTTACGGTTTGTTAAAAAGTTTCGTTGAGTTTGATTTGTTCACGGGCGTTAAGTAAATAGCAAGGTGAATTTAAATACTAGTTGATAGCGTAGCGCCAGCTGATTATTCATGGTGAATTTGAAAATGCCAAAAAGTTATATAAAAAAAAACTTTTTGACAGTGACGAAAGTTTTTCATATAAAAAAATGCCTGTTGTTCTTGCCTTGTTGTAATTGTTGTAGCAATGCGGTCACCTGGTATTTAATTTCACCATGGTAAATAGTACACAAAGTCAGTCGGCTGTGCTCTTGCTCTCACTTTATATAAATCCACCATGGTGCTGCCAGTATTTTTAACAAGCTTATACCCAATTAACATTTTTGTGTTCCCAATTAAAGGTATGCAGGCACGTTTCCCGTAAATATAAAGGCTAAATCTAGTTTACCGACGCAGTTCCTAGGGGGATAGAAAATTGAAAAATAAGAAGAAAAAATTAAATAAAAATATTGGCTTAGTTTTCGAGTTATGGACGTTTTTAGTTTTCATAGAAATATGTGATCTGGCTGAAGTGAAGATTAAAGGGCTACGAAAAAGAAATAAAAAAAAATATGACACCCAATTCAGAATAAAAAAAATAAAACAACCAAATTTAAAGTGAAGGGGGCTGAGGCCCGTGGCGCCCCTGGAACCAAAAAACTGCCCCACCTACTTAGTGATATGTGTGGGTACTCAAAGGCAATTTGCTCACGATTGCAAATATGTATTTTGTTTTTGTATTCGCATATTATTTTCCTCTTTAGGTTAGTTTAAGCATTTTTTAGGTGCAGAAAAGTTTTAGTTAGCGAAGCCGGTGTTTGTTATACCATAGAGGAGAAAATGCTTGCACCCGGCCGAAGGCCGGCTATGCAGAGAAGCTTTGGTTAGTCCCCTTTTCCACAGGCAAATTTTTATTTGGCAAATTTTTTGTTTTCTCTTTTGAAATTTTTGCTTGCTTTTCCACTAGCAAATTTTTCTTTGCCAAATTTGCGAATCAAAATACTAAAGAAAGAAAGAAACGTCAAAAGTGTTTACATTTTAAAGAATTTTTCGAAGAAGTGTATACATAATTTAAAATCGGTGCATGAATGCCTGGTTTAACAATTGCATTTCAATGCAAATTGCATTAAATGCTTCGGCTTTCTTTGTCCGGTCCAGATATTGTTTAGACCGAACATTATAAATGCAGGCATGTTGCTGCACCAAAAGAATCACTTTTTCTACCTCCTCATGGGTCCACTTGAAAGACATTTTATTTTATTATATAAATTGCAAAAATTAAAAATTAAATTTCACTTGCACGAATTAAAGCAACAGGTTTGTAAACAAAAGCCGGCTGTGTGTCAGTAAAACGAATAGGTTAAAAAGGAAATGTCAACAAAATTGTTTTCAACGAACAGAGCAAAGCAGAATTTGCGTGTACCGCAAATTCTGAACAGGCAAAGTTTTGTTTCTCTTCCTCGCACCCCTCTCGCCAACAAACTCAGAATTTGCCAAATAAAAATTTGCCTGTGGAAAAGGGGACTTAGCGAAGCCGGTGTTTGTTATACCATAGAGGAGAAAATCGTTGCGCCCGGCCAAAGGCCGGCTATGCAAAAAAGCTTTAGTTAGTGGAAAAATTACGTATTTCTATGAAACACGTAAAACACGTCCATAACTCGAAAACTAAGCGTTTGCGCCAATTTTTTCTTTTTATTTTTCAATTTTCTATCACCCTACGTACTTTTTTTTATTTGGAGCTGCGTCGGTAAACTAGATTTGTTCCAATATAAATAATAATATATGTATATTGTGTTCTAATTGTTAACTATATCAGAATTGCTATTTTTCAAAACAATAGTTCTACTTTAGAAGTGAGTGATAATTTTTATTGCAAAAAAAACAAAAACTTAAAAATTACCCCATTTACCAAAAAAACCGTAAATGTGGGATAAGCTCTCTAGAACTGGCAACACTGTTTACACTATTAGTGCACAAAACTGTCATTCAAACATAATTTTTAATTTTTAATTTAATACTATGTTTCCACGACGACTTGAATCCCCTGCTTCGCCTTATGAATATTGTTTATGAATCATGCTGTTTACATGCCTAATACCAAGGTGAATTTAAATACTAGGTGACAGCGTAGCGCCAGCTGATTATTCATGGTGAATTTGAAAATGTCAAAAAGTTATATAAAAAAAAAACTTTTTGACAGTGACGAAAGTTTTTCATATAGAAAAATGCCTGTTGTTCTTGCCTTGTTGTAATTGTTGTAGCAATGCTGTCACCTGGTATTTAATTTCACCATGCCTAATACTACGTTTCCACGGTACATACTTCGCTCTCTATTCATACTTCACACCCCAATCAACTTGCTTCACCATACAAAATTTTAAGAGCGAATCAAGTAGATTCATATTGAATCAACTTGCGAAGCCCGAAAAATTGTACTCTTCTTTAATTTTTATCGCAAGTTTATCTGCACTAGCTGTAAAAATTTAATATTATTGTAAATAAAGCAAATTATTTTCTTGTTGCTGGAAATAAAGAAAGTAAATGCGTACGAATGTATGTTTTTTTTTTTTCAAATAAGCTAACTAATATCCACTCACTTTTGTTTGTCCATTAAAAAAAATTATTTTCCACAAATTGTAAATTCTGTTTTTTTTTATTCTGTTTGTTTATTAAAGACAACTGTCAAATCGAATCAAGTTTATTAGTCATGTAAACAGCATGATTCATAAACATGATTCAGAACGCGAAGCAGCTGATTCAAGTCGTCGTGGAAACATAGTATAAGAAATGTACAGAGCTAAAAATCAACATCTTCCCATTTATACTATGTTTCCACGGTACATGCTTCGCTCTCTATTCATGCTTCACACCCCAATCATGTGCGAAACAACTTGCTTCACCATAAAAAAATTTTAAGAGCGAATCAAGTAGATTCATATTGAATCTACTTGCTGTTAGATTTAGAAAAGAGTCAGTTGATTTTATTTAATTCATATATATAACAATGTTGTAATACTTATGACTATCTATAACTACGTTATGTATATTGGGTGTTTCATATATTATTAATAATGTAATACATTGTTTACATTTAGTAATGTATGTAAATACACAACATCTTCCTTTTTATTAAAAAGATGTATATAATAATAAAATACAATTTTCAATTCATTAAATTATTTTTGTGTTTTACATTTTAAAGTTGGCTCGGGATAGGATATGAATTTATTACAAAAGATTCATAAAAACTGTATAGGCACTAATCAAACTCAGTGAAGCAATCATATCTTGACGGTGGATTAATTTTTCTGCCAGTTCTGGTTCTATAAGCATTATCATTAGAATTCTGAATGTCAACTTTTTCTTTTTCATCTGTTTCTACAATGATGTTATCTGATTCATCTTTTTCTAAGCTTGTTGATGGTTTAGGTCTTAATGAAATATGCTGTTCGTTCCTTCTATACAATGCACCCTCATTATCCCTAACGAGAAACGATCTTGGCTCCTCGCAGTCTTCCACTACTTCACCTTGAAACCAAAATGAATGATTATTTTTTCTAAACATTACTCCATCTCCTGGTTTAATGATTTTTCTATTAGTTGTATTTTTGTTGTAATGATTAGCTGATTTCATTGTTTTGTTTTTCAATTTTTCTTCATACTCTTCAGTATTAACTAGTTTTGATTGAAAATTTTTAGAAAATGATGGCAATTTTGTTCTTAAATGTCTTGACATTAATAGCTCTGCTGGACTTGGCATGTTAGCCTTTGGAGTTGTCCTATAGTGCAGAAGAGCTATATAGGGATCGGTTTCAATTTTTTGACATTTATGTAACATTTTCTTTATTGTTTGAATTGATCTTTCGGCAAGGCCATTGGATCTTGGTAAGTATGGGCTTGAGGTTTTGTGGTCAATGCCCCACTCACTACAAAAGTTTTTAAATTCTTTCGAATTATACGGAGGTCCATTATCGGAAATAAAAATTTGAGGTATTCCGTGACGAGCGAAAATAGATTTGAGCTATGACATTTGCACTTGAATACCCATTGGTTAAAATATCAATTTCAAAATATTTTGTATAGTAATCAACTACCATTAAGTATTGATTTTTGTTAAATTCGAAAATATCGCAACCGAGTTTAAACCACGGAATGTTGTAGATTTCGTGTGGAATCATTTCGATTTTAGCATTTGCGTTACGATACTTTAGACAAATTTCACAACTACTAACTACGTTCAAAATATCATTATATATGTTGGGCCAATATATAGTTTTACGAGCTAAACTTTGACACCTTTGAATGCCCATATGACCTTCATTATCAAATTCTACTAATACTTTCTCTTTCAAAGCACATCTTGATAACGTGTCAGCGATATACAAATATTTTCCGGGTTTGTATACCACACTTGAATTATACGACTGTAAGCGTAACATAAAACGTTGTAACCGTGCAGGTATTTTGTACAGGGGTTTATCAAATAATGTTACTAATGGCTTGTGATCGGTTTCAACGTTTTTTTTTTTTTTTTTTTTTTTTTTTTTTTTTTTTTGAACTTGTGCTTTATAAAATTTTCACACTTTCCTTTGCCTCCAAACAATATTATTTAAAAATTTTATTGTCTTAGAGACCCCACATCTGACACCATGTTAGATTTAGAAAAGAGTCAGTTGATTTTATTTAATTCATATATATAACAATGTTGTAATACTTATGACTATCTATAACTACGTTATGTATATTGGGTGTTTCATATATTATTAATAATGTAATACATTGTTTACATTTAGTAATGTATGTAAATACACAACACTTGCGAAGCCCGAAAAATTGCACTCTTCTCTAATTTTTATCGCAAGTTTATCTGCACTAGCTGTAAAAATTTAATATTATTGTAATACTATGTTTCCACGACGACTTGAATCAGCTGCTTCGCTAACTAATTTCCACTCACTTTTGTTTGTCCATTAAAAAAAATTATTTTCCACAAATTGTAAATTCTGTTTTTTTATATTCTGTTTGTTTATTAAAGACAACTGTCAAATCGAATCAAGTTTATTAGTCATGTAAACAGCATGATTCATAAACATGATTCAGAAGGCGAAGCAGGTGATTCAAGTCGTCGTGGAAACAGAGTATTACACCTTCCGATATTTTTAGTGTCATCACTAGCAAAACTGAATTTGAAAATAAAATTTAAGTTACATCACTAACAAAAGTGACTTTTATAGTTAACAAAAAAAAAATTAACAAACAAAATGAAATTTGAATTTTTCAAATCATCATCATCTTCCTCCAGTACACATTCTATTAATAACCCTATACAATGCAATAATATCTGGGACTGCTCTTTCAAACGAATAATCAATCCTAGTATTAAATCATTTTCAAAATTAATTTTACTTTTTAAAAGCGGTGTGGTTTTTGTTTATTTTGTCTACTTAAGATGTGTTCACATTATGTGTATTTGTCATGTGGACTGTCACTTTTTCGCATATCAAATTTGTACATATAGTCTGAACACCTGCAAACAATATCATGTGTTATTTCTTTGTGTACAATACACATGACATTTTTTATTTAGAACGAGTTCTATTTTCAAGTGACAAACCATCTGACATCATCTGTTTTTTAAACCAAAATTTTGTGGCGGCAAAAATTAATTGAAATTTTTGAAAAAAGTTGGAATTTCTGTGTAAGAAGAAATTCGTTTTCTTTTTTTAAATAATCTTTAGATTGGTGTGGGTACCATACTAAAGATTATGATTGCAATTACTTAGTTGAATAATTGCAATGGGTGTTTATTGGGGAGAGAAAATAAGTGGAAATTTTAGTGTTAATTTATATAATGTATGTATAATGTTTATTTATAAATTTTAGTGTACATATGTATGTATAAATAATTGTGTGTGTGTGTGTTACCTGAATGGTTTTAGGGTTTAATAATTAATTCGACGATTGAACTTGTCTGTTCGAGTGCTAAGGATGAAGTTTAAATTATTTTGGTTTTAATTTTACAATTTTTCCTTTTCAAATTATCCTTAACATGTTGCAACCGTACCGTTATCAACATGTTATTAATCTAAATAATTACAATCTGTTAGGTTCATTATTACATTTTTAATTAAGTTAAGGTAACACACAAAAATTCATTAATAATAATAATAATTGTTTCAACTAATTCAATAATTTCCAAATTTTTAATAATTCAATAATTTCACTTAATTTAATAATTAATACAAACAATTCAATGAATTCAAATAACTTAATAATTAATAGAACCAATTCAATAAATTTAAATATTTTAATAATTACATTATTAACAGACAATTCAATAAATTCAATATTTTTATATTGTTCAATAGTAGATTGAACAATTTTAATAAATAAAATTTATACCTAATAGTAAAACAAAAATACAAAAAAAAAATACACAAATGCATATGTATTTTTTTATTGCAATTTTTATAGTTATTTTTATGTTGGTCCAGTTTGACTGGTGCAAAGAAGCGGTTCTTCAGTTGATCGAAATGTGGCTAGAGAATGAATGCTTGTATAACCCGCGGAACAAGTTTTACCATTAATGATATGGCTGACAAATTAAAAATTTTCAATTCATCGTTTGGCCCTAATGAAATTAATGTGAAGCATTTAAGTTAATTAAAGCAGTTAATTTAAAGCATTTGGAAATTGTTATTTGTAATAAATGTAACGCAATATATTTCCAGAATAAAATAACATACTTGCGGGGAAATTGCAAAAGAAAAAAGAAGCGGGCCGGTGCAGATGATGTGCATGTGTGTTTTGGTTAAACAAAATGGGTTTCCTGGATGAATTTATTAAAATTAAAAAAGGTTTATGTAATCTATATGCAACTATTTTATCAACCTCTCGTTCCATTTTTAAATAAAATTTCATTTAATTACAAATTTAATTTTTATATACATACATACAGCAATCAGCTGTTTTAAGATTTTTTTATAGGTTATGTCAAATGTACTTGACATACCAACATATGAACATGTAAATTATAAACCGTATGTAAAACTCAAATTTTGACATACACATGAAATTACATATGGGTAGAAAAGTGACATTCCACATTACAAATACACATAATGTAAACACAGCTTTAAGGTGCTATCAGACGGGATGTATTTTACATATGTACTGTCAAATTTTTCATCTGTAAAAGTTGTACACATCGTGTGATAAATATGAAACTTTACATGTGTAAAATACATATGGAAATACATATGTATTTTTTTCGACTAGAACACGCTCTATTTTCCTGTGACAAACATAAACAAAACAGCTGTTTTGTTTTGAAACAAAATTGTTTGAAAAAATATAGTGTAAAGAAAAATTAAACAAAATGAATTTTTAATAAATTAAATTATGTTTATTATATTTATAGCAGTTAGATTGGCCAAAAGAAGCAATTCTTGAAATTTATACACGTTAAAAAGTCAGCTTTTGTTTACATTTATAGGTTATGTCATACGGAAAAACATAAGCAGGTGTGATAGCAAAAATTATGAATCGTATGTAAAATGGAAATTTTGACATACATACGGAATTACATATGGGTCAGAAAAGTGACAGTACATCCCGTCTGATAGCACCTTTAACTGATGGTAGATGTTGCAAGTGTGAATGCATGTTTCACATTTTCAACACCTTCCATGCGTTCCTCTTAAATGTATGCAAGTGTGAAAAGGCTATTAGAATATTTGAATTAAAATTTTGTTTATATATATATATATAAATTGTATTTTAATAATTGTTATACTTTGTGGTATGCATTGTAGAGTTTGTGCATTCGTTAGATGATATAAATGCATTTTTTATGGTTGTTTCAAACAATACAAAAATACTCTATGCCAAAAATGAATTTTATTGCGTCAGAAAAATAGTAACATAAAGAAAACAAAAAGGCAGTTCTCAAAGAAAGAGACAAGTATAAAACTACATTTTCTTTCCCCTGCTGTCACCTCTGTTATACTCTGAGGCCAAAATCATATGGAAATATGAAAAACTTAAGTTGTATTTAAATGGACGTAGGCAGTGATTTAAGTTATATTTAAATATGATCTATAAAAATGAATTTGGTATTTAAACAGAACTTAAGTTTAAACACACTTTAATTTTTAAGTTAAAAACTGGTCATAAAACCCACCAAGAAAAAGTTCTCTTTGCAAAAACTGTGTGTGTCTGTTAAGGAATCATATTAACTTCTTTCACAAAAGAAATATGAAAAGTAATTTATCATTGAAAGCCATTGATTTACATTTCATTATACGATAATGTTAAATAATCGTCATATTATTTAAAACCGAATCAAAAATTTTAAAATCTGGCAGACCTGAAAACTGTCTAATTAAATTCACCGCAGATACTTGAATTATTAGACGGCGTCGGTAAACTTAATCGACATAGGAGTCACTATGTGCAGGAACGATGAAAAAACAACAAGGTGATACAGAACCATTTATTTGTAAGTGTTTTTGAGAATGGAATGGTTATACCAGCATTGCTAGATGTTCGTTTTGTAAAAATGTGTTATAATTAATGGCGTTTTTTTTCTGGCAAAAATGTCACACGTTTTTCCCATTTCGCACCTTTTTTAATTTATTTGTGTTCTTTAAAATTAAAAAATGGTGCACCTTTCACACTCTGAATATTTAGAGGGAGAGAATCGCACGATAAAACAGCTGACATTTGTTTTGTTTATGAATGTGTATTTGTGTTAAGAAACAAAAAAAAAAATATACAAAATGGAAAATATTACTGCTGAAAAAATTTTGGATGACTTGTTGGATTCATCTTCATCATCTGGTGGTGATAAAATATTTTATATGATTATGGAAAGAATTCCACAACCGTGAGTGAAAGGCTTTGTAAAGAACGTAATTAATGAATACTCTGAAGTTGATGCATGTCAATATCTCCTACTTCTTATATGTATATGTAATGTATGTTTATATATATATAATTTTTATAGTTTAAGAAGAATTTGCGTATTAGTCGGGAATGTGTCATTGGTCTATTTGATAAATATTCATTGTCTTATTTCAAGCGATCTTACCAGGGAGCTATCTGCTTTTTCTTTTTTAACAGAAAAAAAAACAAAAACAGCTGTACATGCAAATAAAGTGTTACACTGTTGTAATTTTATGTTCTATTCTGACCATTAAAAGTGCGGCACATTTAAAATGTGGGGTAAACATTATAAAAATGTACATAATAAAGGTGTAACATTTTATTTCAGAAAAGAAAACACCATAAGAATAATTGTATTTTGAAAATGGCACTCTAATGGCGTTTTATTTCTGGCAAAAATGTTACACGTTTTTCCCATTTTGCATCTTTTTTAATTTGTTTGTGTTCTTTTCTGAAAAAATGTCAACACTGCTAAAGTGTAGTGTGTTCTTTTCTATAAATGATACACTACAAATTTAAAAAATGGTGCACCTATCACACTCTGTATTTTTAGAGGGAGAGAATCGCACGATAAAACAGCTGACCAGTGATGCCAACTTTTGAGACTCAAAACGCGTAAACATTTTTTAAAAAAGAGCTAAATGGAAAAAAATTCATATAAAACCACATCCAATTTTCTTTTTTTTTTGCGTTTTGAGTGACTAAAATCCGGCTAAATCTAGCCCGAAAAGGGCTAAAGTGGCATCGCTGCAACTGACATTTGTTTTGTTTATGAATGTGTATTTGTGTTAAGAAACAAAAAAAAAATATACAAAATGGAAAATATTACTACTTTTTTATGAGCTGAACAAATTTTGGATGACTTGTTGAATTTATCTTCATCATCTGATGATGATGATTATGGAGAAGTGAAAGGCTTTGTAAAGAACGTAATTATGAATACTCTGAAGTTGATGTATGTCAAATTTCATAGGACAATATTTCCTACTTCTTATGAATATATGTAATGTATGTACATATATATATACTTATATAATTCTTATAGTTTAAGAATTTGCGTATTAGTCGGGAAGGTGCCATTGGTGTTTTTGATAAATATTCATTGTCTTATTTCAAGCGATCTTACCAGGGAGCTATCTGCTTCTTTGAAAAAAAAAAAAAACAAAAATAGCTGTACATGAAAAAAAAGTGTTACATATGGGGTAAACCATGGTGAAATGAAATACTAGGTGACAGCATTGCTACAACAATTACAACAAGGCAAGAACAACAGGCATTTTTGTTTGTGTAAAATACTTTCGTTACTGTCAAAAACATCTGGCATAAAATAAAGAAAACAAACACAAACATTGATAAGAAACAGAAAAATTTTATTTTCTTTAAAAATTTCGAAACTCGTTATGATTTTTTTCGGAGCTATCCTAAACTCATCACGGAATCTCTTAATAACGTCGTGGACAGTAGACTTGCTTCTTCCAACTAATTCAGCAATTTCTCTCACTGTTTTACCTTCAAGATTCAATTTCACTATTGTCTTATTTCGACAGTAGATTGCTTTCCCTTAGGGGCCATTTCTAATAGATTTTTACCTATTGTTAGAACTAGAAATGTCTGCCAATAAATGCAAGTTATGACTAAATGTGACAAAAAAAGTTTTGAAGTGCATATTTGTAAAGTAACGGTATTTTTATTATTGATGTTTTACTTTGTCCGATTATGCGTTGAGCGCAAAAAATTGAGTTAATTTTGTTTTTCTATGTAAATTTACATTTATCATCGAGAATATTGATATTTTTTTTTATATTTGGAAAGATTAAAGTGTAGAGTGCAAATAAAAACAAAAAATAAATAAAGTATTACGATTTGTTTTAGTTCAGAGAACGTAAATATCATACAAACACTTGTCCGATTATGCGATGGAGCCACTGTATATATCTTCCACAAAAATAATATCTACAAAAGCCAAAAATAGTGTAGTCGGCGCCGGTTCAACGTTGACCTGTTCTGTGTTGGGAAGAAATTGTCGTATTGTTAATGCATTTTTGTTGGACAATGTGACAGTGGAGGATATTTGCTGTCTGGAATTTTGTGTTGTTGGTCAGAATACTTTTGTAAAAGCTAATACTGAGCTGAAAGAAGGTTGTGCGATAGGAGAGTCTTGTGTGTTGCCGGCGAATACAAAACTATCAAAATCGTTACTGAAAAATGATGCAGAAGGTACATAAGTTTTAGTTAAGTTGTACCTTATATATATATAATGTCGGACGGGGAGAAGTGGTCAATGCAAATAAAGCTGCTTGGAGTAAGATTCTTTTGGCATAACTTACTCCACTGTTATCTTTTTCTTGGGTCTTGAGGAACCTTAAAGAAGGGACCACTTCCAGCTACTCCTTTTTTACGGCATAAGATGCAACAACGCATTTTTCTTCAGCAAAAAAGTTTTCACTTTTAAAGAGGAATCTTAATATTTATCTTACAAAAAAACTTACATTTTTAGTAAAACAACTCAACACTATTTAATATAATTTAGGGCCATTATTACAATTTGCCTCTAATGTTCTTAATAGTAAAAGGTAACTTTAATTAAAGTGAGGAATAAAGTGACCTTTAACATTTTTCGTTATTACAACTTTCTTGTAAAATAAAAAAAAATTTTTTCTAAAATTTGGCAATACCAGTGAAGAACCGATTACTTTTGACAAATTACTGACAAGAAACAGTAAATTGTTTGTGTTTGTGAAAATATTTGTTTGTGAAAAAATATAAATCAAACGTCTGCTTTCCATTTTTGTTTATCAAATTATTTATTGGCAAAACAAAATTAAAATTAATTTATTTTTCATGAAGTTGACATTTTTTCCAGAACATATGGCAACTTGAAATACATACCGCACTATAAAATTTAATGGCAAGACGATCTTCCATTTAGCTTATCTATCGGTTTTAGATTAAAGTAAACTTATAATAACCAAATACTTCTTATCTGTCCGATAACATTATACCTTTAACTATTGCCAAGTTGTAATAATGGGCCTTAATATAATAGAATTTTAAACTATTTAACGCAGATAAAACGGCGACAAAAATTCAATTTTTCAAATACAAAATAATTTTGTAACGTTTTTATATAAACTTTGACTATTTGTAAACAACTTTTTGACATTTTCAATTTCACCATGAATAGAGCAAAAAATAATTAGCTGGCGCTATGCTGTCACCTAGTATAAATTCACCTTGGGGTAAACATTATAAAAATGTACATAATAACGGTGTAACATTTTATTTCAGAAAAGAAAACACCATAATAGTGCATTTATACTTGTAATTTTCAAACTAAGCTACTTTCATAAACCATACCGTTTACATCAGCATTTTTGACAGTTAAGTGGTTTATCTTTGACAAGTCATAAAACAGCTGACGTTGTGTAAGCACTATAAACAGAAAGAAAGAAGTTGAAACAAAGCAGTTCATCTCGAGGCGCACAACAAGACGGTCATACACGCTTATTTGTATTATTAGAATGAATTCCGTATATTTATTATTTTGTTTTGTTTTTTTTTGTGTAAATATATTTTAAATAGAGAAAATAAATGAGTTCCTATAGTTCAGAAGTGAGATAGAAATCCACCCCTAAAACGTTGAAAGTGTGTCATGAAATATATAAGCAAAAGAATAATTGTATTTGCGCCTGAGTGTAGCAATAAGAACGAATACGGAGACACGAATTGTATTTGCGTGTGCGTAACAGTAGAAATGAACTGAATTTGTCAAAAGAAGTCAGCATCGAATGATCATTACATAAATTAAGTTTGCTTGTGCGCCACTAACGCCATTGCAACGAGAATTTTAAATAATTTTTTTGTTTGAGTAAATGAAGAATTGTTAACGGAGTGTTTTTTCCTTATGGTATATGAACGATACTATTTCAGTAAATAAAAAAAAAGCATACGGAAAAAAATGTTTACAACACATGATTGAACAGTAGTAACAGGAAAAGTAGAAAACGAAAAAAAAAACAAGAACGGACAGTATTCATAGCGTCGGCAGATATGAATATTTGTTAAACGAGAGAAGATAAACGGCTTTCTAACGGAAATTTAACGTCTAAATATTTCCAGAAACTGTGTAACGTATTTTAACGGTTTAATCGAATAACATATTTTAACATTTTTATTTCAAAGAAACGATAACGATGCTTATATCAGAATTAAAAGTTGTAGATCTAAAGGATCTTCTACGTGAACGTAATTTACCTACGAGTGGCTCTAAGGCCGAATTGGTACAACGTTTAGAAGAAGCTGTGGCTTCTACCGAAATTGACTTTGTTGATAGACAGCTAAGTGAAAGTGATGATGTGCGGGTACAAATCGATAACTTACGTTCTATGTTAGAAAGTGTTATGTCGCTTGTGCAACGGCAAGCTATTTCTAACACTCAACCGGTAAGAGAAACGCGTGAGGTTGATCCTCCTTATCGACCATCGGAATCGCCACGAAATCATGACCATCGACGTAACGTGTATAGCGTAAAGGAAATTTCCGAAATGCTTCCTGAATACGATCCTACTAAAGATTCTATTTTTAGTATTGAACAATTTATAGATCGGGCTGAGAAGGTAGAATGTGTATACGATTGCGACGAAAAGTCCTTAATGTTGGCCGTGTATAGTAGATTAAAAGGTCCAGCTAAGTTATGGCTTGACGCGTCCGCTGAACTTTACGTATCGTGGCATGAATTTGCAGCAGCATTGAGAACAGAATTTGGAGTTGTACCCGATTTTTTTTTTTTTTTTTTTAGCTTTTAGTTATTTATTGAATCTTCATATTTTGAACTAACAATAAGTTTTCAAATCTTAATACTAAAAAGAAAATAATAAGCCCAGCCAGTGCTAGACAAAAAATTTTTATGATACTACAAAAATTTCATATCAACTGATCAAGTCATCTGTTTTGCGCTTGAGTTAAAGCAAGGGTATCCCTCCTTCTCAACCGAACATGGCCACTAAAGTTAAGTATGTCTCGTGCAAGTGGGTTTGGATGGTGTTCAAGTTTGCTGACGTACTTTGACGCATATTTTGTAAATTCGACTTTTACTAATGACACGCCTAGATCTTTGTGGATTCGAGAATTTTTAACATACCATGGAGCTGCAGTAATAATACGTAGAATTTTATTTTGACCCCTTTGAATTTTTTCAATGTTTGATGCTGAGGCAGTACCCCATAATTGAATTCCATAGCACCAGATTGGCTTTAGTATTGCATTGTACAACAAAAGTTTGCAATCCAATTTCAATGTAGAGTTTCTGCCGATTAGCCAATTAAGTTGCACTGCTTTTAATCTCATCTGAGAAAGTTTTGCGTCGATATGAGACTTCCAAGTTAAACGGCGGTCGAGGTGAATGCCGAGGTATTTGACTTCATTGTGTTGCGGGATAATTTGATTATTTATTCTGATGAACGAGCAGGTATCTTTTCGCAATGTGAAAGTTATATGAATACATTTTTGTTCGTTAACCCTGATTTTCCAAAGCTCTAGCCAATTCTCTAGCTTATAAACATAATTCTGCAAATTCTGTGATGCAACTTGGTGGTCCTTATGGACGCTGATAAAGGCTGTATCGTCTGCAAAAGTTGACGTATGGATTTTGGGGTCTGACGGCATGTCGGAGGCATATATCAAATATAAAGTAGGACCCAGTATGCTACCCTGTGGCACACCTGATTCAATTGGCTGAGCGGTACTTAAAAAATCACCTTCTTTGATTTTAAATTTGCGACCGTATAAATAACTTTCCATGAGTTTATGGGTGTTAGCAGGCAGAGTTAATTTTATTTTGTGCATTAAACCGTCATGCCAAACTTTGTCGAACGCTTGCGACACATCAATGAAAAGGGCGGAGCAGTATTTTTTGTCTTCAAACGACCCTCTTATCACATTTACCAATCTGTGTGTTTGTTCGATGGTGCTGTGTTTAGCTCTGAAGCCGAATTGATGATTAGGAATACATTCAGTGTCATTCAGAATTGGAGTCAACTTAGTCATTAATAATTTTTCAAACAGTTTTGAAATTGTCGGCAGTAGACTAATTGGCCTATATGACTCTACTTTAGTGGGGTCCTTTCCTGGCTTAGGAATCATGGTAATCATAGATACCTTCCAATTTGCAGGATAGTATTCTAGGCGTAAAATAGCATTGAAAATAAAGAGGATGATTCTTCTAGCTACACGAGGTAACTCCACAAGCATTTTGTTGCTGATTTTATCCATACCTGGAGCTTTTTTAAGATTCAGAGTACCAATAGCGCTTTGAACATCATTAAAGCTAAGTCTTAGAGGTACAGGAGGTCTAATAACGAGTGGAGGCAAATCAGGTGCATTAATTGAGTTGTTTATAGTAAACACATTTCTTAAATGGTTAACAAATAAAGTCCCTTTCTCGGAATCATTTCTAGCCCAGTCTCCAGTCGGATTTCGCAGAGGAGGCTTTCCTCTAACTGGTCTTTTTAAACCTCTTGCCGCCTTCCATAGCGAATAGTCAGATTGTGGGGTACTATCAAGACCCTCCAAGTAAGATCTAAATGAGGCCGTTCTTTGGATTTCTAAGAAATTTCTTAGTATATCTCTGCATTCTCGTAGCCTAGATTTCAGTTGAGGAGACCTGTGAATTTGCCACTCTCTTCTAACTCTTCTTTTTTCTGTCAGGAGATGATCGAGTTCAGCGAAATAAGTTCTGTTTGTCCCACGTCTGCATTCAACGTCGTATGTGGAGGCGTGATGTACAGCTCTTCGTATGTCCTCAGTAAACTTGCCAATCGACCCATCAATATCCTCGGTAGTTCTCAACACTACATTTTCCGTGCAGTGGGAACTTAAATACTTTTTATACTTTATCCAACTTACTCTGGTTTTAGATATGTCCCGAAATGGAGAGCCATTCCCTTGAAGGAAACGCATTGAAATAATAGAAGGAGAGTGATCTGAAGACAAGTCTAATGAAGGCTCCACTTGTATCGATTCTACAGGGATATTTTTCACTACTCCGAAGTCAATAACATCGGGAATCTTCCGTCGGTCCGTCGGCCAGTAGGTGGGATGCCCGCTTGAGAGTACATCTAATCCCATTTTGGCAATGGTGTTGAAGAGTTCACGACCCTTCGGGGTCACCAGGCGTGAACCCCAAAAAGTGTGTTTGGCGTTAAAGTCACCAGCAACTAAAAATCTAGCTCCAAGGGAATTGAAGAAGCTGTAGTATTGGTGTTCTTTTATTGAAAATCGAGGCGGCGAATAAATTGATGATAAAACAAAATTGTATTGACAGAATTCAATACAAATGTTTGTTGCTTGTAGGTAATCCTCACATATGTTGTTCATTAAATAATGTTTTATTCTGTTCTTTATAAGAATTGCCGATCCTCCACATGCTCTTCCGCGGGGATCTTTAGTATCATACAACACGTAGCCATTAATTTTGAAGTACGCTGTCGCCGTCAAGTGAGTTTCAGCAATCATCATGACATCAATCTGCTTATCCATTAGAAAGTGTTCCAGTTCGTTTTTATGTTGGCGGAGGCCGTTCGCATTCCAAAAACAAATTTTTAAACAAATCATTTCTTTAAAATGGCTTGTAAGATAGTGGATTGCATTTTCAGCATTTCCTGCATCATGGATGTCATAGTGGTCGTAAAAGTGTTCATGGTTTGGACAAGTGTCTGCAATGTAGTCTCTAGAGTGTTACTATTAGGCTCGTAATATTGTGATTTAGGTGCCTGCTCCAAACCTGGCAAATTAGATTTAACCACGTTAGCGTAAGAAACTTGTCTAGAACTAGGCGCGTTTACATGACTAGTGGACCGTAACAATTGCGGGAAATTGTCACTCGATGACAAAATAGGCTGTTGACGATGATCAGGTAATACTGACGTCTTGTTGGTACTTATGGCTTTCAAATGAGTGTAAATTGGACAACCTCTATAATTTGCGGTATGATTACCTCCGCAGTTACTGCATTTTTTGATTTTTGAATCAGTTTTCGACTTATCACATTGAGCAGTTGCATGTAGCTCCCCACACGCAACACAAACTGTCGGCAATTTACAATACGCCTTGGTGTGACCAAATTCTTGACAGTTGAGACACTGGACGGGTCCCTGACGCTTATGTGGTTCTTCCACGGTGATTCTACGATGCAGAAGGTACATCAGATTGTAGATGGGATGGGACTCGTTTTTCTTTAAGACAACATCTCCAGGTTCCAATTCTACCCTGAACATGGGCTGAGGGATCTTTTCACGGTTTCTAATATTCACTACGCTCTTGATTTTGAACCCTTTGTCCATTAAACCGGTTTTTATCTCCGCGGGATCAACACATGGGTCTATACCCTTTAGAACGACTTGGAGTCCTTTTGCGCTTTTGAGCTGGTAGGTATAGAAATCCCTAGTCTCCCTTTCCAGCTGGTTGGACAATTTTCGAAAATCATCTTCCCTATTCACTTGTATCTTTGTCTCGCATATATTTCCATGTTTCATTGAGGTTACGCTAAACATGTTTTCACCTATTACAGCAACAATTCCTTGTACCAATTTACTGGAAGTCGGCTCTCTCAGATAAATTGGTGGGGGCTTAAACGTCTTCTTCGGAAGTTCTGGCTCATCCGTCTGGAGGAGAGCAAACCTATTTTGATCATATATTGGCTTTAGTATTGCATTGTACAACAAAAGTTTGCAATCCAATTTCAATGTAGAGTTTCTGCCGATTAGCCAATTAAGTTGCACTGCTTTTAATCTCATCTGAGTAAGTTTTGCGTCGATATGAGACTTCCAAGTTAAACGGCGGTCGAGGTGAATGCCGAGGTATTTGACTTCATTGTGTTGCGGGATAATTTGATTATTTATTCTGATGAACGAGCAGGTATCTTTTCGCAATGTGAAAGTTATATGAATACATTTTTGTTCGTTAACCCTGATTTTCCAAAGCTCTAGCCAATTCTCTAGCTTATAAACATAATTCTGCAAATTCTGTGATGCAACTTGGTGGTCCTTATGGACGCTGATAAAGGCTGTATCGTCTGCAAAAGTTGACGTATGGATTTTGGGGTCTGACGGCATGTCGGAGGCATATATCAAATATAAAGTAGGACCCAGTATGCTACCCTGTGGCACACCTGATTCAATTGGCTGAGCGGTACTTAAAAAATCACCTTCTTTGATTTTAAATTTGCGACCGTATAAATAACTTTCCATGAGTTTATGGGTGTTAGCAGGCAGAGTTAATTTTATTTTGTGCATTAAACCGTCATGCCAAACTTTGTCGAACGCTTGCGACACATCAATGAAAAGGGCGGAGCAGTATTTTTTGTCTTCAAACGACCCTCTTATCACATTTACCAATCTGTGTGTTTGTTCGATGGTGCTGTGTTTAGCTCTGAAGCCGAATTGATGATTAGGAATACATTCAGTGTCATTCAGAATTGGAGTCAACTTAGTCATTAATAATTTTTCAAACAGTTTTGAAATTGTCGGCAGTAGACTAATTGGCCTATATGACTCTACTTTAGTGGGGTCCTTTCCTGGCTTAGGAATCATGGTAATCATAGATACCTTCCAATTTGCAGGATAGTATTCTAGGCGTAAAATAGCATTGAAAATAAAGAGGATGATTCTTCTAGCTACACGAGGTAACTCCACAAGCATTTTGTTGCTGATTTTATCCATACCTGGAGCTTTTTTAAGATTCAGAGTACCAATAGCGCTTTGAACATCATTAAAGCTAAGTCTTAGAGGTACAGGAGGTCTAATAACGAGTGGAGGCAAATCAGGTGCATTAATTGAGTTGTTTATAGTAAACACATTTCTTAAATGGTTAACAAATAAAGTCCCTTTCTCGGAATCATTTCTAGCCCAGTCTCCAGTCGGATTTCGCAGAGGAGGCTTTCCTCTAACTGGTCTTTTTAAACCTCTTGCCGCCTTCCATAGCGAATAGTCAGATTGTGGGGTACTATCAAGACCCTCCAAGTAAGATCTAAATGAGGCCGTTCTTTGGATTTCTAAGAAATTTCTTAGTATATCTCTGCATTCTCGTAGCCTAGATTTCAGTTGAGGAGACCTGTGAATTTGCCACTCTCTTCTAACTCTTCTTTTTTCTGTCAGGAGATGATCGAGTTCAGCGAAATAAGTTCTGTTTGTCCCACGTCTGCATTCAACGTCGTATGTGGAGGCGTGATGTACAGCTCTTCGTATGTCCTCAGTAAACTTGCCAATCGACCCATCAATATCCTCGGTAGTTCTCAACACTACATTTTCCGTGCAGTGGGAACTTAAATACTTTTTATACTTTATCCAACTTACTCTGGTTTTAGATATGTCCCGAAATGGAGAGCCATTCCCTTGAAGGAAACGCATTGAAATAATAGAAGGAGAGTGATCTGAAGACAAGTCTAATGAAGGCTCCACTTGTATCGATTCTACAGGGATATTTTTCACTACTCCGAAGTCAATAACATCGGGAATCTTCCGTCGGTCCGTCGGCCAGTAGGTGGGATGCCCGCTTGAGAGTACATCTAATCCCATTTTGGCAATGGTGTTGAAGAGTTCACGACCCTTCGGGGTCACCAGGCGTGAACCCCAAAAAGTGTGTTTGGCGTTAAAGTCACCAGCAACTAAAAATCTAGCTCCAAGGGAATTGAAGAAGCTGTAGTATTGGTGTTCTTTTATTGAAAATCGAGGCGGCGAATAAATTGATGATAAAACAAAATTGTATTGACAGAATTCAATACAAATGTTTGTTGCTTGTAGGTAATCCTCACATATGTTGTTCATTAAATAATGTTTTATTCTGTTCTTTATAAGAATTGCCGATCCTCCACATGCTCTTCCGCGGGGATCTTTAGTATCATACAACACGTAGCCATTAATTTTGAAGTACGCTGTCGCCGTCAAGTGAGTTTCAGCAATCATCATGACATCAATCTGCTTATCCATTAGAAAGTGTTCCAGTTCGTTTTTATGTTGGCGGAGGCCGTTCGCATTCCAAAAACAAATTTTTAAACAAATCATTTCTTTAAAATGGCTTGTAAGATAGTGGATTGCATTTTCAGCATTTCCTGCATCATGGATGTCATAGTGGTCGTAAAAGTGTTCATGGTTTGGACAAGTGTCTGCAATGTAGTCTCTAGAGTGTTACTATTAGGCTCGTAATATTGTGATTTAGGTGCCTGCTCCAAACCTGGCAAATTAGATTTAACCACGTTAGCGTAAGAAACTTGTCTAGAACTAGGCGCGTTTACATGACTAGTGGACCGTAACAATTGCGGGAAATTGTCACTCGATGACAAAATAGGCTGTTGACGATGATCAGGTAATACTGACGTCTTGTTGGTACTTATGGCTTTCAAATGAGTGTAAATTGGACAACCTCTATAATTTGCGGTATGATTACCTCCGCAGTTACTGCATTTTTTGATTTTTGAATCAGTTTTCGACTTATCACATTGAGCAGTTGCATGTAGCTCCCCACACGCAACACAAACTGTCGGCAATTTACAATACGCCTTGGTGTGACCAAATTCTTGACAGTTGAGACACTGGACGGGTCCCTGACGCTTATGTGGTTCTTCCACGGTGATTCTACGATGCAGAAGGTACATCAGATTGTAGATGGGATGGGACTCGTTTTTCTTTAAGACAACATCTCCAGGTTCCAATTCTACCCTGAACATGGGCTGAGGGATCTTTTCACGGTTTCTAATATTCACTACGCTCTTGATTTTGAACCCTTTGTCCATTAAACCGGTTTTTATCTCCGCGGGATCAACACATGGGTCTATACCCTTTAGAACGACTTGGAGTCCTTTTGCGCTTTTGAGCTGGTAGGTATAGAAATCCCTAGTCTCCCTTTCCAGCTGGTTGGACAATTTTCGAAAATCATCTTCCCTATTCACTTGTATCTTTGTCTCGCATATATTTCCATGTTTCATTGAGGTTACGCTAAACATGTTTTCACCTATTACAGCAACAATTCCTTGTACCAATTTACTGGAAGTCGGCTCTCTCAGATAAATTGGTGGGGGCTTAAACGTCTTCTTCGGAAGTTCTGGCTCATCCGTCTGGAGGAGAGCAAACCTATTTTGATCATTACTCACGGTCTTAGGAGCTTTTGCATTTGATGACACTTGAGCAGACTTCGGGCTCCTCTGTCGCTTGAGCACGGTTATGTACTTATCCATACCTACTTGTTTTTTGGGTTTCACTGCACTATTTGATGTAGAAGGTGATGCTGTTCCTTCATCTATTGAAATTACTATATTGGGCGAACAGGAACGACGCCGTTCCACGGCTCTTGCAGTGAGAAGATTCTCCACAGATTTTTTTATGGATTCTTCCTCAGAGACCCATTTAGTTTTTCTAGTTGAGCTAAGCTCTTTCTCAGAATTACATCTGAGAGGAACACTCATACAGTTTTTATACGATTTTTAATGTTTTTTTTTTTTATATATATTTTAACCTATTACGATTTTTTTTTTTATTTTTTGTTTAATTTCAACTTTTTACACTTTTTCACCTATTACGATTTTTTCACCGAAAATTCAGCCGCACTAAAAAAACACGTCCGAACAGTTCGATGAGACGAGACTGATTTGTACCCGATGAAGCAGATATACACTTTAAAATGTCAAATGCAATGCGGAAGAGTGATGAGTCTGTAAATGAATATTGCTTTAGAATGAGCGCTTTAGGTAAACGTTATCACTTGAGTGATTCAGCAATAATTAAGTACACCCGTGAAGGACTTTAACATCCAGCGTTACAGACTGCTATTGCAACAGTTCGTTTTCGAACGACAAAAGAAATGCGCGACACTCTAGAAGATTATTTCACGAATATGGCAAGCTGTTCATCCAAATCAAGACAAACGGAAATTCCAAAACGAAATAATTATGAAGGCAAAAATGATAAAACGTCACAAGATGTGAGCAAACCGGCCAAGCAAAAACGTAAACCAATCGTTTGTTTTAATTGTTCGGAGACAGGGCATATATCTAACGCCTGCCCAAAACTACCAAAACGTAACAGATGTAAGGATTGCCAACACGTCCATCCAAGAGGTTCACCTGAAAACTGCGGAAAGCCTAACGTGCGAAATACCAATAGGGTGATGAAGCATTTTACGGATAAGAAAATTCTAATAAACGACTCCGAAATGTTTGCTTTGATTGACACCGGCAGTTAATGCAGCATGATCAGAAGATCTAAAGCAGATAGAATTGATGTCGAAAAGAAAGAATGTAATATTCGTATAAGCGGAGTTTGCGGTGGTACGAGAATCCTGCACGAAGTAATGGGAGTAAAACTCAAAATTGACGATGTCGAGCTACAGGTTGAATTGTTTATCGCCGATGACGATACGTCGTCGTACGTCTCATTTGTAACGATAACGGACAGCGATTTGAATATTTCAACGCTGCAAAAACTAAATTCGAGGTTCAAAGACGTGGTAAAATATCGGAGATCGAATACGGTGAAATTGACGAACGAACGAAGAACAATTTAATAAATTTGGTCGAAGAATATCATAATGTTTTCGGTAATGGACTTAATGAAATCGGGCGGACGGACGTAATAAAAATGGAAATAAAATTAGATACTAATACGCCGGTCGTGACAAAACCTTACCGTCTTCCCGAAGCGAAAAAAGAATCCGTAAGAAATATGATAAACGAACTTTTAGCAAATGATATTATCGTGAAATCAACATCCGAGTATGCGAGTCCTATTGTGTTGGTTAAAAAGAAAAATGGAGACGATCGTCTTTGCGTAGATTATCGACGTTTAAACCAACATATGATCAAGGAAATCTTCCCTACACCAAATATTGAAGAACGATTACATGAAGTTACGAAATTCAAGTACTTCACAATCTTGGATCTTAACAGTGGTTATTACCAGATACCGATTGAGGAGAGTCTTAAGAATGCGCCTGCTGTGTTTCAACGTTTAATGGATTTGATACGAGATAAAACGAATGACGGCGACGTAATTCACTATATGGATGATATCGTTGTTGGTAGTAACGACATAGAGGAAATGTTTGAAAAGTTACGTCGAGTCTTTGGTGTACTACGTGAATTAAAACTTACGCTCAATGTAAAGAAATGCAAATTTTTCGAGCAAGCGGTTGAATTTTTAGGACATAAGATTCATAACGGTGGCGTGAGCCCAGGTGCCGTAAAAACAAACGCAATTTTAGAATTTCCAACACCATCTAACGTCAGAGAAGTGAGGCAGTTTCTAGGCCTAAGCGGATATTTCCGTAAGTTCGTAACCGGTTATGCTATAATATCAGAACCCTTACGTAAACTGTTAAAAAAGGATATCCAGTTCCAGTGGAAAGAAGAACAGAACGAGGCTTTTTTTGGCATTAAAAACGAGTCTAACTACGAGTCCTGTTATAGTTGGTTATAAAACTACATCCGAGCATCAAATACATACGGACGCAAGTGCCATAGGTTTAGCAGGTGTTTTATTGCAACAAGAAGGCGATGATTGGAAACCAGTAGCATTCTTCAGCCGATCAACAACGAACGATGAACGAAATTATCACAGCTACGAGTTGGAAACTCTAGCGGTTGTAGAGTCTCTTGAACGTTTCCGCTATTACGTATATGGTAAAAGCGTAACCATAGTCACCGATTGCAACGCTATTAAGACAACCATGCAGAAGAAAGAGCTGATACCGCGAAACGCCAGATGGTGGCTACGAATACAGGATTTTGATGTAAAAATCGAGCACCGTTCAGGTCAGCGCATGCAGCACGTCGATGCGTTGAGCCGAGCACCATACGAAAAGTCACACGAATTGGATACGGCATCTCTACGAATTTCGAAAACGACCATAAGTGAAAACGATTTATTATATTCTATGCAATTACAAGACGCAAAAATCTGCGAGATGGTCGAAAAGGTAAAAATCGGCAATAAAGAAATGTGCAATGATTATATGCTAAAAGATGGAAGACTGTTACGTAAATTAAAAAACAAGTGTCTATGGATAGTACCAAAGGCCTTACGTTGGCGAGTAATTCAAGGACAACACGATAACGCTGGTCATCTCGGGATAGATAAAACGTTAGAAAGTCTTCAAAAACATTTCTGGTTCCCTAGGATGCGAAACGTCATTAAAGCACACATTAAATCTTGCATAGAATGTGCCTACAATAAAGCCCAAGGAGGAAAACGTGAGGGTGAATATCATTATGAAAGTGTAAACCCAATTCCTTTCCATACAGTCCATATGGATCATTTGGATCCATTCCCGAAATCCGCAAGCCGTTACGAGCACATCCTAGTCATCGTGGATGCATTTACGAAATATACCGTATTAAAAGCAGTTAAAACTACAGCAACGAAACACGTTATTAACGCGCTGAACGAAACGAGCGAATATTTTGGTATGCCAACACGAATCATTACCGATCGAGGATCAGCATTTACATCCAACGAGTTCAAACGATATTGTAAGAACAACGATGTGAAGCACATTTTGAATGCTGTACGTACACCACGAGCCAACGGACATGCAGAGCGAACAAATCGTACGATATTAGGAATGCTCTTGCCATCAACAAAAGAAGACAAACGCTGAGATGATCAACTACGCAGAGTACAGTGGTCACTTAATACAATGAAAAACAAAACGACAGGGAAAACGCCACAACAGCTCTTATTTGGATTTGAGCCTAGAGATATTTTACAAAACAAGCTGGTTCTTGCTCTCCAAAATAGTGAAGCGTATGATATCGATAGCCTTCATGAATTACGTAGGAGTACAGCTGAACGAATCGATAAACAACGTGAAATAGCTAAGCAGCGATACGACAAACATCACGCGACTCCTAAACGACATAAAGCTGGTGATCTGGTGTTAGTAGAAAACGAGCCAATAGCAACTGGTACATCAAGGAAGCTGGAGCCTCTGTATAAAGGTCCCTTCATAATAACGGAAGTTCTCGACAATGATCGTTACGTGATTGAAGATATACCTGGTTCCAGCCGAACGCAGCGACACTATCGATCGATATATGCATCAGACAAGATTAAGCCATGGTGTCTTCTGCCCGCATCTGACGATTACTCGAGCGATGATGAAGATGACGATGACCGAAGTAGCCAAGTTTCAATCGAGGTCGATTAAATAGAAGGATGGCCGACTGTAAGCACTATAAACAGAAAGAAAGAAGTTGAAACAAAGCAGTTCATCTTGAGGCGCACAACAAGACGGTCATACACGCTTATTTGTATTATTAGAATGAATTCCGTATATTTATTATTTTGTTTTTTTTGTGTAAATATATTTTAAATAGAGAAAATAAATGAGTTCTTATAGTTGTTATAAAAAAAAATTTTAAATTTGTGTTTTTCATCCAGGATGAATAAAATTTAATTAGTTTCTTTTTTTAAAGAAAACTTTTTTTTATTTTTGAGCAAATGTCAAATGTGTCCAGCGTTGCCAGAAAAATGTTGAAAAACAGAGTTGCATTAGTAAATAAAAACTGGTTGTTTGTAACTAGTTTATCTCAAAAGCTGTAACTAGCTGTTTTTGATTTGTATGGATAAACAAGTTTCTCAAACTAGTTTATCATCATAAACAACTTATAACTAGTTTATGGAGTAGGTGTAAAATAGGTGTAAATGCACTATTTTTTTTCTTAGCTTTTATTTATTTATTGAATCTTCATATCTCGAAATAACAATAAGTTTTCAAATCTTAATACAAAAAAGAAAATAATAAGCTCAGCCAGTGCTAGACAAAAATTTTTATGATACTAAAAAAATTTCACATCAACTGATCAAGTCATCTGTTTTGCGCTTGAGTTAAAGCAAGGGTATCCCTCCTTCTCAAGCGACTGTGGTCACTAAAGTTAAGGATGTCTCGTGCATGTGGGTTTGGATGGTGTTGAAGTTTGCTGACATATTTTGAGGCATATTTTGTAAATTCGACTTTCACCAAAGGAATGCCTAGATCGTTGTGAATTCTAGAATTTTTAACGTACCATGGAGCTGCAGTAATTATACGTAGAATTTTGTTTTGACCCCTTTGAATTTTTTCAATGTTGGATGCTGAGGCAGTACCCCATAATTGAATTCCATAACACCAGATTGGCTTTAGAATTGCATTGTACAACAAAAGTTTGCAACCCAACTTTAATGTAGAATTTCTGCCGATTAGCCAATTAAGTTGCACTGCTTTTAATCTCATCTGAGTAAGTTTTGCGTCGATATGAGACTTCCAAGTTAAACGACGATCGAGGTGGATTCCGAGGTATTTGACTTCATTGTGTTGCGGGATAATTTGATTATTTATTCTGATGAACGAGCAGGTATCTTTTCGCAATGTGAAAGTTATATGAATACATTTCTGTTCGTTAAACCTGATTTTCCAAAGCTCAAGCCAATTCTCTAGTTTATAAACATATTTCTGCAAATTCTGTGATGCTATTTGATGGTCCCTATGAACGCTAATAAAAGCTGTATCGTCTGCAAAAGTTGAAGTATGTATTATGGGGTCTGACGGCATATCGGATGCATAAATCAAATATAAAGTTGGACCCAGTATGCTACCCTGGGGTACTCCTGCTTCAATTGGCTGAGCGGGGCTTAAAAAATCGCCTTCTTTGATTGTAAATTTGCGACCATATAAATAACTTTTCTTAAGTTTGTGGGTGTTAGCAGGCAGAACTAATTTTATTTCATGCATTAAACCTTCATGCCAGACTTTATCGAACGCTTGGGAAACATCAATGAAAAGCGCGGAACAGTATTTTTTGTCTTCAAACGACCGTCTTATCACATTTACCAATCTGTGTGTTTGTTCGGTGGTACTGTGTTTAGCTCTGAACCCGAATTGGTGATTTGGGATACATTGAGTGTCGTTCAGAATTGGAATCAACTTAGCCATTAACAATTTTTCAAACAGTTTTGAAATTGTCGGCAGTAGACTAATTGGCCTATATGACTCTACTTTAGTGGGGTCCTTCCCTGGCTTAGGAATCATGGTAATCATAGATACCTTCCAATCTGCAGGATAGTATTCTAGGTGTAAAATAGCATTGAAAATAAAAAGGATAACTCTTTTAGCTACAAGAGGTAACTCCACAAGCATTTTGCGGCTGATTTTTTCCATACCTGGAGCTTTTTTAAGATTCAGAGTACCAATAGCGCTTTGAACATCATTAAAGGTAAGTCTAAAAGAAAGGTACAGGAGGTATAATAACAGTGGAGGCAAATCAGATGCATTATTTGAGTTGTTTATAGTAAACACATTTCTCAAATGGTTAACAAATAAAGTCCCCTTCTCGGAATAATTTCTAGCCCAGTCTCCAGTCGGATTTCGCATAGGAGGCTTTCCTCTAACTGGTCTTTTTAAACCTCGTGCCGCCTTCCATAACGAATTGTCAGATTGTGGGGTACTATCAAGACCCTCCAAGTTAGATCTAAGTGAGGCCGTTCTTTGGATTTCGAAGAAAATTCTTAGTATATCTCTGCATTCTCGTAGCCTAGCTTTCAGTTGAGGAGACCTGTGAATTTGCCACTCTCTTCTAACTCTTCTTTTTCCTGTCAGGAGATGATCGAGTTCAGCGAAATAAGTTCTGTTTGTCCCCCTTCTGCACTCAACGTCATATGTGGAGGCGTGATGTACAGCTCTTCGTATGCCCTCAGTAAACTTGCCAATCGACCCATCAATATCCTCGGTAGCTCTCAACACTACATTTTCCGTGCAGTGGGAACTTAAATACGTTTTATACTTTATCCAACTTACTCTGGTTTTAGATATGTCCCGAAATGGAGAGCCATTCCCTTGAAGGAAACGCATTGAAATAATAGAAGGAGAGTGATCTGAAGACAAGTCTAATGATCTGATCTAATGATCTAGCTCCAAGGGAATTGAAGAAGCTGTAGTATTGGTGTTCTTTTATTGAAAATCGAGGCGGCGAATAAATTGATGATAAAACAAAATTGTATTGACAGAATTCAATACAAATGTTTGTTGCTTGTAGGTAATCCTCACTTATGTTATTCATTAGATAATGTTTTATTCTGGTCTTTATAAGAATTGCCGAACCTCCACAAGCTCTTCCGCGGGGATCTTTAGTATCATACAACACGTAGCCATTAATTTTGAAGTACCCTGCCGCCGTCAAGTGAGTTTCAGCAATCAGCATGACATCAATTTGCTTATCCATCAGGAAGTGTTCTAGTTCGTTTTTATGTTGGCGGAGGCCGACATTTCTTTAAAATAGCTTGTAAGACAAGTGTCTGCAATGTAGTCTCTAGAGTGTTAATATTAGCCTCGTAATATTGTGATTTAGGTTCCTGCTCCAAACCTGGCATATTAGATTTAACCACGTTTGCGTATGAAACTTGTCTAGAACTAGGCGCGTTTACATGACTAGTGGACCGTAACAATTGAGGAAAATTGTCACCCGATGCAAAATTAGGCTGTTGAGGATGGTCAGCTTATACTGACGTCTTGTTGGTTCTTATGCCTTTCAAATGAGTGTAAAGTGGACAACCTCTATAATTTGCGGTATGATTACCTCCGCAGTTACTGCATTTTTTGATTTTTGAGTCAGTTTTCGACTTATCACATTGAGCAGTTGCATGTAGCTCCCCACACGCAACACAAACTGTCGGCAATTTACAGTACGCTTTGGTATGACCAAATTCTTGACAGTTAAGACACTGAACGGGTCCCTGACGCTTATGCGGTTCTTCCACGGTGATTCTACGATGCAGAAGGTAAATCATATTGTAGATGGGATGGGACTCGTTTTTCTTTAATACGACATCTCCAGGTTCCAATTCCACCCTGAACATAGGCTGTGGAGTCTTTTCACGGTTTCTAATATTCGTTATGCTCTTAATTTTGAAGCCTTTTTCCATTAAGCTAGTCTTTATCTCGGCAGGATCAACATCTGGGTCTATACCCTTTAGAACGACTTGGAGTCCTTTTGCGCTTTTCAGCTGGTGGGTATAGAAATCCCTAGTCTCCCTTTCCAGCTGGTTGGACAATTTTCGAAAATCATCTTCCCTATTCACTTGTATCTTTGTCTCGCAGATATTTCCATGTTTCATTGAGGTTACGCTAAACATGTTTTCACCTATTACAGCAACAATTCCTTGTACAAATTTACTGGAAGTCGGCTCTCTCAGATAAATTGGTGGGGGCTATATCTATATATATAAAATTGAATGTATGTATGTATGTATGTAACGTATGGACTCCAAAATGGCTGAACCGATTTTCATGAAATTTTCACAGCATTTTACTGTGACTATAGAAGGAATAATAGGCTATATGAAGTTTTGATTGTACAAACGGGGGTGGCACCGCCCATATAACCCAAAAACTTAAATCGCCATAGTTTGGACATTTTTTGACCTACGACAATGATATGTGGTGCATATGGTATTGGCATAATTAGGAATACGTACCAGGAGAAAAGTGGGCGGAACCACGCCCATTTTTAGGAAAATTAATTAGTCTTAACTACTGGACCGATCGTCATTAAATTTTCACAATAGGATATTCTTACGAAATAATAAATTCTTGACTATGTAAGTGGACAAAGGGGCATGGTATCGCCTAAAGCATTGCAATAAATACATTAAAATTAAATAAATAAATGTTTGTAAATATATAAATACGTTTTATTTTATTTTATTACGAGGGGGGGGGGGTAGCAAAGCACACCGGGTTTAGCTAGTATATATATAACAACACATTTTTTAAAGGTAAATAAACAAAAATTGTCAGAATGTATACCAGTATACATACATATGTACATACAAATAAGGTATCCAAATTGGATATAGTAGAAATATTGTATTAATACTAGCTTTTTGAACCTGACGTTGCCTGGTGATTTATTATCTTTTATTCCTGTCCGCTGATCATTTTAAATTTATAATTTTCCTCTATTTACCGAACGGTATATTTAAATATGCAAATCGTAGATTGTTAATCAGATTCTTTGACAATTTGTAAGCTTTTGAAATTTAAATAGATTAAATGGTTCAATCTGAACTTCTTACGTCTTTTGATCGTAATATGTAAGATCGATATTCAAGATTAAATTAAAAAATTAACAAGTGTTGTATGTATTTACTGCAAGAGTATCCCTTACATAAATATTACCAACATCAGAAATAATTATTATTTTTAGGGCTTACCAAATTTTAGAGATCATAATTTGAGTACAATTCGTCAATAAAAGGTTTTTATTTGTTTGAAACGAAATTTTTAACAATAGCATCTATTAAAACTGTACTTAAATATTTGTTTCAGATTGGTTTCGTATTCAGTTCATGAATACGAATTGTCGAATAGTGCGCCGTGATGCAAATTTGAATCATACCGAAAACCTCTCCGTAGTTTCAAAATTTGAAAATAGTTTTGTGTAAATGTTTGTTAAATGTTGTCTCCATTTAAGTAGGCATCGTTTTCTCCGTTTATAAAGTACCGCTATAGCAGCATTGAATTATTGTGCAATTTTGGAGTGTCTGCTCATTAGTTTGTTGTGTGGCGAAACAGTGTTTATTTTTTGGACCCTAAATTTAATTAACTTCAACAAGTTTTTAAACAGTTGTAATTTTTACATAAGTTACACTCTTTTTTTATTAAAATCTAACAGTGTTTATTGTTTTTTTGTGGTAATTACTTTGCTGTGTACAAAAAAAGGTTTGATGCAAATTTGCATCACTGCGCACTGAAGTGATAGTAAGAAAAAAATTTCGTATGTAACGAATTTTTAGGATATGTCAAGAAAACAACTTTTAGAGGAGGATATTCTTCGTATTTTGTTTGATCCGGCTGCAAGTGAAGAATTAGACGATTCCGATGATGATGAAAGTATGGAAGGTAAACTTCTAAATAATGAAGACCTAGAGCACCTTCTGGGTGATGAAAATATGGTGGATCTCATAAACGAATTGAATAGTGAAAATGTAACTGAAAATATAGCTCCAGAAATTCCGGAAAATCTACTTGGTGCCACAAATTGCTTAACACAAGAGGCTTGCAGACATATTGTTTGGAAAAAAACTAAATTTTCTGTCAGTGAAGACGAAATAAAATTTGAAGAAAATACCGATTTGCCGGAATTTATAAAGAACTTTCAGACTCCATTTCAATTTTTCAACTACTTCTTTGATGAAGACATTTTACAACATATAGCAGAGGAGTCTAATTTGTATGCGAAGCAAAAAATATTGAAGAGAGCTTTATTTTGGAAAAAACTGATATTTACCAATTTATGGCAATTCTAATTTTGTCATCAATAGTGAATTACTCCAATATTCGCCTTTTATGGGGCAAATTGGTTTAGACTGTGTAAAGGAATGCATGCCTCAAAAAAAATTTGAAAAGATACGATCAATATTTCATTTGAACAACAATCAAATTTTCATTGCCGATCAAACAGATCCTTGTTACGACAAATTATACAAGATTTGTTCATCAATAGATAAGCGTTCTTCTAACGGAATGGATGAAAATTGTTCATTTAAACAGTCTACATCCATTCCGTTAGAAGAACGCTTATCTATTGATGAACAAATGTGCGCAAGTAAAGCCTCGCATCATTTGAAACAATATATGCCTGTAAAGCCACACAAGTGGGGCTACAAATTATTTGTACTTTCCGGAGTATCAGGTTTTGCATATAATTTTGAAATATATACTGGCCAAGACAATTTGCCGCATAAACGTTTCCCAAGTGAGCCTGATCTAGGAGTTTCTGACAACATTGTTGTACGACTATTACGAAATGTCTCAAATGGATGTAACTATAAAGTTTACTTCGATAATTATTACACTGCCATCCCGTTGCTTGTTTATTTGGGAAAAAAGGGCATACATACAGTTGGAACAGTCAGACGAAATAGGATAAAAAATTGTAAATTACCAACTGACCAAGAAATAAAAAAATGTCCTAGAGGAACATCATTTCAATTCGTTGCTGACTTTGAAGGTTTAGAGCTCGCAAACGAAAGATAATAAGAACGTAACTCTTCTGTCCTCATTCGTTGGCGTGGAACCAGAAAATTATATTAGCAGATTCGGCCGTAGGGAACGCAAGTCGATCATGGTTAAGTGCCCAGCGATTGTCAAAGAGTACAACCGTCATATGGGCGGTGTTGATCTCTTAGACAGCATGATGGGGCGGAACCGAATCAAAATGAAAACCAGAAAATGGTATATGTGTTTAGTTTACCATCTACTGGACCTAGCAGTTACAAATGCTTGGTTTTTTGTATAAGCGAGCAACAGGGAATACGACTCTTACACTAGTAAAATTTCGTAAAGATCTGCTGGCGACTATAACGCAAGCACACTGTTATCGCTGGCGGCGATGGTTGTTCGTAAGGAGCGAATTTAACTAATCAAATGAAAGACCCAATTTCTTAACATTGATTAATAGCGTTTATTTCTATATAAAAAAACATAAAATTAAAATATAAAATATAAATGTATTTCACGTACTTACCGCAGTGCTTTTTCTCACGAACTAAATTAAATTTCTTAAAATGTTTAAGTTGAGCCACAAATATTTATGTACGTATATAAAACATGTTAAATAACGGGCCAACTTAACGAAACAAAGCACTGCAGTAGAATGTATATAAAGGAATTTGATCATTTACATGTAAACAAATAGGCACAAAAGGGAAAACAAATAAATAAATGATCAAGAGACAAATAACATTTAGGCAATTCACAGACTGAGATTACATTAAATAAATACAAATAAAATAAATTAAATCAAACAAATAAAATCACAAAAAATGTATACAGCTTTATGAGCCATTAAGCGACATCCCCACCCCCGTGGATCGGCCACGATTCACTATTCCAGATCTAGGACGGCAAGTTTGGAAACTGGACGCATTATGACACCAGTGCTAGTGCGGACATCAGCACGACGAATAACACCATCTTTGCCCTTGTATACCTCTTCCACTCGACCTCGTCTCCAATCTCTACGGGATACTGCTGGATCGCATATCAAAACTAAGTCTCCTATGGATATTGGCTTCGTACGTTGGCACCATTTGGAACGTCTGGTCAATGTGGGCAAATATTCTTGGATCCATCGATGCCAAAAGTGGTCACGCAATTTGCGGGAGATGCACCACTGCCTTTTTAATAAAATGGGATCTTCTGATGGAGCTTCGGCAGAAGTTTGGGCTGTATTTGGGTAACCAAGCAAAAAATTATTGGGCGTTAGCGGTTCCTCGTCTTCGCGGCTCAATGGCAAGTGTGTTAACGGACGAGAATTGACAATATTTTCAGCTTCAATCAGGAAACTCTGTAGTGTATGTTCACGAGGGGCAGACTCTTTCAAAGTTGACTGTAGCACACGTTTGACGCACTGGACCATACGTTCCCATATACCACCTTCTGCAGGATTATATGGACAATTGAACTGCCAGTCAATACCTTTCGATGACAGCTCATCTTCAATTCGGACCACATCAAACACCTCATTAAACCTTTTAGCGACTTGGTCAGCACCAACAAAATTTTTTCCATTGTCGCTTCTGAGTCTTGTAGGCGTACCACGTCGGTTTATAAAATTGCGTATGGCAAGTATACACGCATCTGTGGACAAGTCAAAGGCAACTTCCAAGTGGATAGCTCTCACGGTTAGGCATGTAAATAGAGCAACCCATCTCTTTTCATGGCGTCGACCAACAGTTATGGTTAGTGGCCCAAAATAATCCAAACCAGTGTAGGTAAAGGGCCGAATATATGGCGTCAGTCTGTCTTCTGGCAAAGAGCCCATGAGAGGTGGCACCGGCAATGTACGGCGAAATCTGCAAACAAAACACTTAGAAACACACTTACGTAAAATTTTTCTAAGGCGGGGAATCCAAAATGATCTTCTGATTTCACATATTGTTGCTTCGAAATTCTGGTGTTTCATCCTTTCGTGTACATGGGCCACAAACAACTCGGTAACGGGATGAGCCGACGGCAATATAATCGGACGTCTTATTTCCATGGGCAACCAACTAGCTGCGTCCACGCGGCCATAAACTCGAAGTAGTGAATTTTCATCCAGATATGGAGCCAACGTAAACAATTCACTACTTTTCGGCAAGCTTCTTTCAGTTTTTAAAATTTCTATTTCAGTACTACATTTTTCCTTCTGTATTTGGCGGCAAATAAATATTTCAGCAGTTTTTAGTTCAGCAACGGTTAAAGCAATACTTTCTTCAGCGCGCACTTTCTTTTGGCATCGAGTAATAAAACGTAACATCCAGGCAACTGTACGTTTTAGTTTCAAATAAGAAGAAAATCTGCTGAAATCAACTAGAGGAGAAATATTAATAAGTAAAGCAAATTTTGAACACAGTTCCTCATTATCAAAGTTGGCGGGACCTCTGTTGATAGCTTTGGGCCATTCATCTTCACCTTGATAAAGGAAACTAGGGCCCTTAAACCAGCTAGACTCATTCGAAAGGCTGACTTGAGATTTCATCCGAGTAGTTTCATCAGCAACATTTAAATTGGTGGACAACCATCTCCAATTTGTTGGGCTAGTACAATCTAGAATCTCTGTAATCCGATGAGCAACAAAAGGCTTGTATCTACGGTTTTCTGAACCGATCCAATTAATTACCGTCGTCGAATCGCTCCAACAAATGGTTTGGGAGACCTTCATGGAATGCTCCTTCAAAATAGTATTCATCAATCTAGTTCCCAAAACTGCAGCCTGAAGTTCGAGCCTTGGGATACTCATCGTTTTTAAAGGGGCACATCTTGTTTTTGCTGCTACGAAGGACACTTCAATTTTTCCATCGGCATTAATGGACCTCCAATATGACACGGCACCAAATGCGTCCTCACTAGCGTCGACAAAAACATGTAGCTCCAGGCGATTAGGAACACCATTTCCAAAATAATAACGAGGCACCTTCACATTAATAACGTTTTTGAGCTCTTGACGCCAATTGTTCCACACTTCATATATTTCATCGGGCAAGGCGTCATCCCATCGGATATTGTGCCTCCATACTTCACGCATCAACAATTTAGCCGTAATCATGAAGTTGCTTAAAAAACCAAGAGGGTCAAATACAGACATGACCACACTAAGCAACTCTCGCTTTGTAGGGGACCTCAAACCTTCTATGACGTCAGCATTCACGTTGTGGAACTTAAGCTCGAACCTGAAAGTATCATCTTTAGGTTGCCAGTACATACCTAGGACTTTTTCTGATTGCAGCTCGTTAATATCGCTGGAAAAGTTAACCGGTTTCTTCACTGTACCTTTAAGGGCCACAATTACTTCAGAAGAATTTGATGAAAAGTTCCGTAGTTCGAACCCAGCAGACTTATGGATGTCACGAACTTGTTGGGCAACTTCAATGGCTCTTTCAGGAGTTGGAAAGCTGTCGACAAAATCATCCACATAATGATGATCCACTATAGACTTAACTGCGCGAGGATATTCTTCACGATAGATTAGAGCGTTGGTATCTTTGACATAGTGGGCTACGCAGGGCGAACAAGCAGCTCCAAATGTCATCACAAGCATCTCATAAGTATCGGGTGGCCTTGTATAATCTTCGCGCCAAAGGAACCGTTGGGAGCATCTGTCTTCAGGAGCCACAATGACCTGGTGAAACATCTCTTTAATGTCCCCACAAACTGCGACAGCTCCAACTCGCAAATTGAACAAAATTGATGGCAGAGGCTTATATTGCGTAGGACCTTTCAATAGCTTGGAGTTCAATGAGACACCTTCAACAGTTGCGGCAGCGTCAAAAACTAGACGGAGCTTTCCAGGCTTATTAGGGTTGATCACTCCAAAGTGGGGAAGATACCAAGTCCTAGAGCAGACACCAGAAGCTTCATTAGGCGACAGTTTACGTACATACCCCTTTGATACATAATCCTTCATGATGGCCTTATAAGCATCTCCAAATTCAGGAAACCTCATCATCTTCCTCTCAATGCCATTGAGTCTATTTTGAGCCATGGAGTAACTATCAGGCAAAATAACATCATCAGTGCGCCACAAGAGTCGAGTTTGGAACCTCCCTTTCACCTTCACTGTAGATTCCTTCAAGATTTGACGAGCTCGTACCACCTCCTTGGACTCTATGACCGGCAAAACCTTCACTCCAAAATTTTCCGTTTCAAAGTAACTTGCCACCAAGTCATATACCTTCTGTTCTGGCTGAACTGTCAACAAACATGAATGAGAATGTGATAGCTTACCCTTCATTGAACCAAAAACCACCCAGCCTAATGGGGTGCTGGCTGCATAAGGACCATTTTCTTCCAAAGGCACAATTTCATCAGGAAGACCAAGGTGGCAGTGATCCAATCCAATTAAGACCTTAGGGGCAACACTATTGTACAACTTAATAGGTAAACCAGGATGAGAGCTTAAGTCCATATTAAAACTTTGAGTCGGCAGTTTAAGATTTGAGACACCATAAACATTTTTTAGAGCATATTTCCTTTGCTTACCAACCCCACTTACTTGTAGATCAACTACAGGTGCTATTTCCTCAGATGCCTTTCCAGCGTACCAGTGTAAATTTAATTTACTTTGTTGGCCCCGGAGGCCCAGTTGCCTCACCAAAGACCTGTCCACCATAGTAACTGAAGAACCTTCATCCAACAACGCATAAGTTTCAATCTTGTTACTAGGACCATAAAGTATAATAGGCACAACTCGAAACAGCAACACACTCTTATCTACAGCACGGGACACACAGCTTAGGACGGATGCACTACTATTTTTTGAACCACCCGTGGCTGTCGACTCACTTGACCCAGAATTATTTCCACCATCATGTAATAATTTGTTATGTTTTTTCAGGCAACCATCAATGGGACACTCCTTTCGATTACGGCAACTTCTACTAGGATGGCCCGCACCAAGACACGAAAAACATAACCTCAATTTTTTCACATTAGTCCATCTGTCAGGCACACTCAATGAACTAAATTGTTTACACTCAATCAATTTATGACCACCCTGACACATAGGGCATTCTTGTTTGCGTTGACCATCAACGGCATGGAGGACAACTTTTCTTTTAGCTTCACTATAATTTCGATTATCACTCACCCCTTGAATAGTTTGCACCAATTCCGCAACGTCCTTGAGCCATTTGTTGAAATCCATAACTGTTGGATATGGTTTAATTGTTGAGGCATAGCGGGCCCACTCCATTCGTTTACTCAAGGGAAGCTTACTGACTAACTCATCCATCAGTGTAGGATTGGCCAAATGCTGTCGTCCATTAGCAGATTCCAAAAAGGCGGCAAGGTTCTGCACCTTAACAGCAAAAGGCACAAGACGATCAATAGCACTCTCACTAATGGACTGAATTTCTTTCACTTGTTGGAGTTGGCTACGGATGAGCATCTCTGGACGACCGTATCTAAAACGCAACTGTTCCATTACAACACACACATTATCTGGATGTATCAATAATGATTTAACACTCTCACGAGCATCACCCTTTAATGCCTTTTGGAGGCGAACACAGTTTTCAAAATTGTTGTAATTGTAGACCGCAGTTGAGTTATCAAAGGCTGCTGAAAACATGGGCCAGTCATCAGGTTTGCCACTAAATTCTGGTAAGTCATAAATTTTTCTATGCACTGCCATCGAACCACCATTTTGACACACAAGATTATTAGACGGCGACATTTGTCCTAACGGTGGTTGGCTTGCATAAAAACCTGTATTGTTTGCGTTGCAGCTTACACAGGAAAATGGCGTACGACGATCAGCGCAGTCGACGTTGGCTGAAGCAGAGCTGCCAGCGTTGGCAGCACTTGTACCGGCAGCTGATGACGCCATATTGAATGACTGGGGCACGACTGAGGATGATGTCGAGTTTCCATTTAGAGCGACTGACAAGACTTTCTGGGCTGTTAGCAACTGAACTTGGAGCAGATTGATTTGGTTTTGCAGCTCTTCTAACTTAACGCCAGGATTCAGCTGAGGCAATTGCTGCTGTCCATTTGGACCACAAAAACTTTGTTGGTTATGTTGAAAAGTAGCGGTAGACACGGTGGGCGCGGCAATCGACGTGGTGGCTACGACACCTGAGGTTCTAGCGGCAATGGAACCTGTCGACATTATAGCGGCAGAGGCGGCTATATTTTGTTGACTTGTATTGGCAGTACTTACGGTTGTGTTGGAGTAACCATGGGCAGAAGTTACTGCTGGAATCAAGACTGATGTTCCGGCGGCGGTGGAACTGGTGGACAACACAGAAGCTCCATCGGCAAGGGGAGCCATTTGTTGTTGCAGAAAATTTGTTCCAGCAGATGGAGAACCATTATTATTTAGATTTTCAGTTGAATGCAAACGAGGGCTTCTTCTTACAGGCGAGCGTTGCAGCATTTTGAAGCACTATATGAATCTTTCAAATATATTTTTATTATTCAGCTGGCAGCAAATATATTGTTTCGACAGGCAAGGACTTCTTCACCAAAAAAAATTATTTTCTCTTGGGCAGAGAACCAATTGTTCCGGCAGGCGAGGAACCACAATAAAATTAGTTTTTTCTTTTTAAAACCACAATTGTTCCGGCAGGTTGGAACCACAAAAAATTTTCTCATAGGCAGAGAACCAATTGTTCCGGCAGGCAAGGAACCACAATAAAATTAGTCTTCTTCTTTTCAAAACCACAAATGTTCCGGCAGGTTGGAACCACAATAACTTTTCTCATAGGCAGAGAACCAATTGTTCCGGCAGGCAAGGAATCACAATAAAATACTTTTTTCAAACTACAAATGTTCCGGCAGGTTGGAACCACAAAAATTTTTCTCATAGGCAGAGAACCAATTGTTCCGGCAGGCAAGGAACCACAATAAATTATCTCATAGGCAGAGAACCAATTGTTCCGGCAGGCAAGGAACCACAATAATTTCCGCACAAGGCTGCGAAATAAAATTTGTTATCGCTGGCGGCGATGGTTGTTCGTAAGGAGCGAATTTAACTAATCAAATGAAAGACCCAATTTCTTAACATTGATTAATAGCGTTTATTTCTATATAAAAAAACATAAAATTAAAATATAAAATATAAATGTATTTCACGTACTTACCGCAGTGCTTTTTCTCACGAACTAAATTAAATTTCTTAAAATGTTTAAGTTGAGCCACAAATATTTATGTACGTATATAAAACATGTTAAATAACGGGCCAACTTAACGAAACAAAGCACTGCAGTAGAATGTATATAAAGGAATTTGATCATTTACATGTAAACAAATAGGCACAAAAGGGAAAACAAATAAATAAATGATCAAGAGACAAATAACATTTAGGCAATTCACAGACTGAGATTACATTAAATAAATACAAATAAAATAAATTAAATCAAACAAATAAAATCACAAAAAATGTATACAGCTTTATGAGCCATTAAGCGACACACACATTTTGGGGATCAAGACGGATTACTCCGAAAGCTTGTGTTTTGTTTGAAACAATTTCTAAAATGGGATTGAACGTGATTTCGAGCGGAAATGTAATCTATATATGTATATGAAATACAATGTTTGTCCTCTATAGCAGCGTTGTCAGTTTAGGGGATTTATCCCCAAATTGGGGATTTTTTTCCTGGTTTGGGATAAAAATTTCATCTTGGGGATCCGGGGATTTGTTGGGGATGACAACACAATTTTAGGGGATTTTTTGAAGATTTGTTTATAACCGATGGTAACAAGAATGATTTTTGAGCTAAAAAATGTGCGTCTGGCATGTCTAAAAATGTGTGTTATTATTTATAGTGGATGGTTTCTTTCCCATGGTTTGGCATGGAAGCACTTCTCAGAATAAACACATACTTTAAAAATAATTCATTTTGTTGTGAGAAATTTCATCCATCTGCTGAAATGCAAACAAAAGCTTTTTAATACAAGCAATATGTATAATAACATTTCTGAGGCTGATGAATCACATAATTTTGATTCTGAAGTTTTTGAAATGCTACACTTTGGTAAATAATTTTTTTCTACCTACATATTTGTATGTATATTATATTATGTGTAATTTTTTCTTTACAAGATTTAATTACAAATCGAATTAGTTTGAATATTAATATATGTAGCTATCGATAAAAATGAATTTTATTGAATAAATATTTAATTTTTTAAATAAAATAAAAATTTGAAACAAAAAAAATCAGTTTGGGAATTTTTGGGGATGACAAATCAAAAATTGGGGATAAGCTCTGAAAAAATACTGGCAGCACTGCTCTATAGACACTAATTGCCTGGCCCAGCATATCGATCGACATCGGCCGCTTGCATTTTTAACGACAAACAGCTGATTTGCGCCCCACTAAAATTGTGGTGCAAGACATTTCGATCGACAATGAAAGCGAGCGATAACGTAATCGTCTTCATATAAATTTGCGCCCCACTAACAAGTTTTGTGCGACAACAATTGTCAAAATTAGTCACTTGTGTTGTGGTTGTCGACAAAAGAAAATAATATAAAAAAGTAAAAAATAGTTTTCAATATTAAAAATTAAGAAACTTAATTATGGAAAAAAGGTATTTGTTGTATATAAATTACATTATTTATTAATAAATTCTTCTTTATTGCCCAAATGCAATTGCTTAGCGTTAAAAAATCAAACTTGAAGCAGTTACAGATTCTTGTTGAATATATGGAAGCAAATCTGGAGTTTGCTTAAGACTCTGCTATTTTTGGCAAAAATAAAAACTTCATGGCAGAACAGTGGATTGGTCTGACCAAGAAACTGAATTCATATGAGCCGCCAGTGCGCAGCATTGTTGAGTGGAATTCATTTCTATTCTGTTTGGTAAATTTTAATTACTGCCCCTATTGCCGTTCTCAACTCAACTAAGTTTGGTCGTCTGTCAGTCAACCCGACTTTAACTCTACATTAACTCTACTACATTTAAGTTGTGAATGGCAATACCGATTTATGAAAGACGACCAAATTATTAAAAAAGTTGTGAACCGCAATAGGGGCATACATCTGCGCAATTTTAGACTTGGACTGATTTAAAATCGCACAGCACTAGCAAGTCAGTTGCCATTGTCACGCCTTCAAGACATCAAGAAAGTGTTGAGAAAATGCCACAGCCCACTCACCAACCAGCGGAGCTTTCAACGTTTTCACAGCAACCACAAAAACGGCAACTTGAGAGCAATGACAACGATCTACCCAGCTGCTCATCTGCTAAAAAAAAAGTATAGCTGTGAAGAGCAAATCGGCTTCATCCGCAGACAATTAAGGGTTGGAGAACAATCAGTTGCTGTGGCAAAACAGCATTCAGATGCTGGAGTTATGCTAGCCGATGCAACAAAAGCTATTGCAGCATCTGCTTAAGCAAATACTGTTGCCAATGAAAAAATTTCATCATCTTTAGAAGGAATATTGAAAGCTTTAACGGAAAATTCAAAAAAGTTAAATTCTGAGAATTCCACAATATTTTTATATTATTTTGAAAATTTTTTCTGCAATATTTTATATCTAATAACGTAAGTCCAAGCGACCGACAGAGCGATAATTAGTGGGGCGCTTATGCGAACGATATCGAGTGAGTTGTTGTCGCTCGCTTAAATTGTCGATCGATATGCTGGGCCAGGCAGTAAAACTATCCAACCGATTTGGCCTAAACCGGTTTTATTTGAAAGGTTATAGTCCCAATTAGGTTTACGGCTATATAAATATTTCAAGTTTGAGTGGCCCCTCCCACATAAATTGAATAACATCATATATCTTGACTATTGTAATAGCAAGAGTTTTGAAACATTGCAGTATCCCATATGTTACTGATTTGAATAATCAGGAAAAAAATGGGCGGGATCGGACCAGTGGGAGTTGTGACGGAGTTATTATTGGTTTGGTGGTGTTTTGTAACGATTTATAAAAATAAAACTTGGTTTTACCACAAGACAATCATAGGAAGCGTTACGCACGTGCTCGGTTAGCTAGCTAGTCTGGTGAGAAATGGGCATTGATCTTGCTCCAAGATTAACCTAATAATCACATAAAAAATTCACGTGCGATTAAAAATGCCCTTAAATCAAAAGAAAACCTTATTTCAAAATTTGAATTGCAACTACTATTCTTCAAGAACCTAGTTGTTGTGATTCTTAGCCTCAATACCCTTACCCTATCTTGATTTCTGATTGGCGTACATGAATTCAAGGAAATCCCGAGCACAATACCTTTTCTCAAGACCACTACGTTTTAAATAATATTAACAATTAGAGCATGTTTTACTTTGAATTTAATAATAATATAAAGTATTTATTATGCACTAAAAATTGAATTCATGTTATAAAAGAAAACTTTACAATGTTTTACATCCTCAGTATGGACTACTTTTCTTGAGTGTAAGACATTAATAATATAAACAAAAAAAAAATATATAAAAAAATTAAGTAATATTATGATTTAAATATTAATTACACTGGTTTACAGCCAAAAAATACCAAGAACGCCACTTATCTAGATAAGTTAATTGGGACCTCCTGAACACGAAAAACGCTGTAATTTTTTTTTTTCTAAGTACCGTTTTTTAGATAACGGTACTTTTGTGTTTTTCGGTGTATGGTCCCATTCAAACCCTTGTGGAGCCCAACCGAAGATCGAGATGAATGGCATATCGTTGGAAAGGTAATCGAATGCCTTTTCCGCCGATATGCTGCAAATTTCTATATGATTAGAAATAGCTGAGTTATGGCACCTCAAAGTTCGAAATTTGCCTATTTTTTACGTTTTTTTCAAAATTTTTCTTTTTTATTTAATTTTTTTTCTACGTTACAGTTAATATCTGGAATGTTTTATTTTTTATCCAAATAGTTTATTTAATTACCAACATTTTAAGCGTAATTTGAAAAAAATCGGATGAAAAATATAGTTTTTATTAAGGATTTTGTGGAACGACAATATTTTCATCTTCATTGCTTACACACTATATTCGGCGTAAATTCAAAAAATTTAAATTAAAATGGCGAGCGACTTGAACTCTTACGTTTTTTTCGGATGGATCTTCGCGAATGAGGAACCAACAATAGTCCGCCATCATTTGTTCGTCCCACCAGCCTTTGTAACGTCTCTCGATTTCTTCCATTTCTTGGTGAAATCTTTCACCTTGTTCATCACTTTCGGAGCCCAAGTTGGTGGGGAAAATATCCAAATGACTGAATAAGAAGTGTAATTTAGGTGTCATATTTGAACCTAAAGGTTAAAAAGAATAAATTTTAAATCATAACGGCCTTTTTGATATACATGTTTTCACTCAACGCTTACCAATGGCATTGAATTTTTGCAGTAATGTATCGATCTTCTCTGCGTAATCAGGACTTCTGTAGTTTCCCAAAAAGTTGTGAACGATATCCTGGAATGCTTCCCATGCCTCCAAATGAGCTGGACCTTAACACTCATTAAATGCTTGGTCACCGTACAGAGCCCGAATTTGGAATACGAAACCATCAATTCCAATCGGATATGGAAAATACATAAAGGAAAGATATGAAACAATGAAAGAACTTCTCGATCTCATACATTATGACCAACATCAATGGAAAGTTTGCTCTGATTTTAAATTAGTTGCCATACTATCTGGATTGCAAGGGGGCAATACGAAGTTTCCCTGTTTTCTATGTCTATGGGACAGCCGTGACCGTCAGAATCACTACACCCGAAAAGTTTGGCCCGAGCGAAGTGAACGTACGCAGGGAGTGTACAATATCAAAAATTACCCACTCATTCCTCTGGAGAAGATAATACTTCCTCCATTACATATTAAGCTTGGGTTATTTACAAAGATTGTGAAAACGTTGCCAAATGACAGTCTTGCCATGAATTACCTTAAACAAAAATTTCCGAGAGCCACAGCGAGCAAAATTGAAGCTGGTATATTTGATGGCCCTCAAATTCGGGCTCTGTACGGTTACCAAGCATTTAACCTTTATGTCAACAGCTGAAAAATTATGCTTACGTCAACAGCAAGCATACCCGGGTATGCAAGCACATTTTATACCGGAATTCACACATTTCTAAATATATTTCTGTTTTTATATGTTTTATTTGGATTTTGTTTGTGTTTTTCCCCTATTTTAAATTGTTTTTATGCATGTGTACTTAAATTTTGTCTTTGTTTTCATGTATGAATATTTGCAATACGAGACAAACACTTGTTTGTTGCTAGTAGTTGATTGAACTGCTTAGTTTTGGCAAGTGATTAAAAATATAAATTTAGTAAAAAAATATTGTGATACCATTTAGTATAAAAAATAATAATGGCAGATGTTGAATGGCTTATTCTGCGACAAGTGAGTGCTCTTGATTTGGAAGAGCAACAAGAGTATATTAGGCAAAAGCTCAAAGAGTTAGAAGAATATAATAGTGATGATGAAACAATAGCATTTGAAGGTATTGAAGACGTAAACGAAGCTGACGTAGATCCAAATAACTCCGAGATCGAAGAAATCCAATTACCAGAATATAACCTGGAAGAAGAAACTGAAGACAGTAATTTATCGATGTTAGATACGCAAATAAACGACGAGTTTTTTACCACCGCAGTTAGTTATTCCAAAAGGACGTGAAGTAGAATCAACTATTTTTGGTTACAGAAACAATATTTCCATATGTTCCTATATCCCAGAGAAAAACAAATCAGTTGTAGTCCGTTCTACTACCCATAATACAAGCGAAGTAGAAGGTCCAAAGAGGAAGCCACTTATGATATTGGACTACTATAAATATAAAGGTGGCGTCGATAACATGGATAAACGAACGAATATATTTCCTTTGGCGTTCTTCTACAATATCCTAGATGTGGCAGCCTTTGCAGCGTACATAATATATATTGAGAATAATCCACAGTTGAAGACTTCTACAAGTCGGCGTAGGATATTCCTGCACAATCCCAGTGAACAACTGGCGAAGCATGAAATAGAAAAAAGAGCCAAAAATAGCTATATTACAAGAGTATTCTCTAACCGGAATGCAATTGAAGCCATAAATGGTGGTCCTTTGGGTGGTGCAGACTCCGCAGAAGGTGTGGTAGAACGAGACAAAACCGGCAAAATTAAAACCAAAACGTCGACCAAGCAGGAAATCTTGATCATTATTCAAACGCCCGTCTACGGCATTCTTTTCACTACTCCTAAATCAATCAAATGCATAATATCAATGGGAAATTGAGTTATCATTTTTATGTCTAAAGTTTCTAGCGACATTTTCATATTCAAAAATTTTGGTTGATGAAAATCTTGATCACGTCTGTATTTAAAATCATCATCAGTGCGTAATTTACCAACAGATTTACTAAACGTTGTCACATTTGAGATACTTAAACCCTTCTGATCACATTTGCTACAACCATTTAAAGCAGTGTGACCTCTTATGCCGCATACATAAGATCGGGCTGGGGTGTCACATACAAATGCACGAAACTTTTTTATTAACTTATTGATTTGGCTTCTTCCTACCATTATTTTACGTTAAACAATTGTTTGCCCTTTGTTCAAATTAAAAAGATATTTTTAAATAAACAAATTTTAACTTACCTTTTGTATGTAGGTAAATGTGTTTGTTTTTTAAACCATTATACTTTTTTTTACTTCAACACTTTCACTTATTATGCGCTTACTCACTTGTTTCAAAGAACTTTAACATTGAACTAAATGGAATTTCTATAAATACATATTGCATCATCAAGATCTTCGTTAAAAAATTTACGTTCGCGTATAAAAGAGAAATAAATTATAAAAAAATTCTCCTTACATTAGTGCTTCTGCGCAGCAGTAGAATGTACGGATAACCTCTATTTATGTTTTTTGTTTACAATATTTTGTTTATTTATGCCTCCAAAACTGAATTCACCTTTTAATAGGGCTTCGATGAAGCACTAAAATAAGATATAATAAAAACGAAGTAAAAGACTAAATACTCGTCAATTTTTTTCTTAGCACAATTCTCATATATGAGAAAATTTATAAATGTTCTCTATTACTTTTTGTTTTCATATCATATCAAATTAACCGTTAGAAATATTGTTGTTGTGGTAGTTTTATGTAAAGTAAATAGGTTTAGTACAGTACCCACTTTTAAATAATTTTTCAAATATTCTAAATATTTTTAATATTTTTATTTAAAAACATAGTTTTTTTTAATTATTTTCAAATATATTTTTATTAAAACTTTATTTTAATTATTTCTTATAATACTAAAACAAAAAAGACGACTCAAATAAAAATTAACTTAATGTTATAATAAATCGTCCTGAAATTATGAACAAATTTTTGAAAATTACACACTGATCGATTAATTTTTATATAATTACTACAAATCTTATTAACTGATTTTAGAGTTCCTTTGAAACAATAAAAACTTGTAGGAAAACTTGCTTAACAAATAGTGCTACTTTTTTTGACTTTCTGAATCGTAAACAAGAATTGCTGAATATATGCCTTCAGCCATCTTTTTGTAAGGCAGTAATTTTGAGATGCAATAAAGGAAGCAGTAGATGGTGCAGTAGTAAAATTTATTGCTTCCAATTTAAGAATATTTTTTGCTGGGTATGTGCCACACATTCCTCTGAAATTCCGCAATTGTAATTTATTTTATAATATATTTTGTTAATATTCATTTTATTTTTATTATTTTACTTTATTATAAACTTTTATATTTTATGAAATAAACATGTAATATTACTTATTTTCACTTGTTTTTATATACATACCCAGGTATGCAGCTGTTGACTTAGGGGTAGGAATGAAAAAATGACCACATTTATGATCTGATTTGTCCAATTTGATTCAAACATCAGAATATAGTAGAAAACACTTCTAGTGAGGATATCATGAAATTTCAGATAGATATAATGGCCACTTTCAGAGATACAGAGTTTTTAAAATTCAAAACATACCCGGGTATGTAGCTGTTGACATAAAGGTTAATGAGTGTTAAGGTCCAGCTCATTTGGAGGCATGGGAAGCATTCCAGGATATCGTTCACAACTTTTTGAGAAACTACAGAAGTCCTGATTACGCAGAGAAGATCGATACATTACTGCAAAAATTCAATGCCATTGGTAAGCGTTGAGTGAAAACATGTATATCAAAAAGGCCGTTATGATTTAAAATTTATTCTTTTTAACCTTTAGGTTCAAATATGACACCTAAATTACACTTCTTATTCAGTCATTTGGATATTTTCCCCACCAACTTGGGCTCCGAAAGTGATGAACAAGGTGAAAGATTTCACCAAGAAATGGAAGAAATCGAGAGACGTTACAAAGGCTGGTGGGACGAACAAATGATGGCGGACTATTGTTGGTTCCTCATTCGCGAAGATCCATCCGAAAAAAACGTAAGAGTTCAAGTCGCTCGCCATTTTAATTTAAATTTTTTGAATTTACGCCGAATATAGTGTGTAAGCAATGAAGATGAAAATATTGTCGTTCCACAAAATCCTTAATAAAAACTATATTTTTCATCCGATTTTTTTCAAATTACGCTTAAAATGTTGGTAATTAAATAAACTATTTGGATAAAAAATAAAACATTCCAGATATTAACTGTAACGTAGAAAAAAAATTAAATAAAAAAGAAAAATTTTGAAAAAAACGTAAAAAATAGGCAAATTTCGAACTTTGAGGTGCCATAACTCAGCTATTTCTAATCATATAGAAATTTGCAGCATATCGGCGGAAAAGGCATTCGATTACCTTTCCAACGATATGCCATTCATCTCGATCGGGCTCTTCGGTTGGGCTCCACAAGGGTTTGAATGGGACCATACACCGAAAAACACAAAAGTACCGTTATCTAAAAAACGGTACTTAGAAAAAAAAATTACAGCGTTTTTCGTGTTCAGGAGGTCCCAATTAACTTATCTAGGCAAGTGGCGTTCTTGGTATTTTTCCAAATTAAAAATTTGTAAACCAGTGTTATTCTCACAGATATTTTCTTTTTTTTAACTTTTAAATTCTCTACTCTTAAATTTTAATTCAAATCAATACGCTAAATAAAAACAAGTAAGAGTGCTATATTCGGCTGTGCCGAATCTTAAATACCCTTCACCTAAGTGTAATAAGAAATACAGAAACTACACTAGACTAGAATATCCTAATTCTGTGTTTTCTATTTAGTCTAAGTGCAAATTTTATTAGTATTTGATATATTGTTTGAAAGACAATTTTACGACCAACATAATTTATGTTAAATATTTTGAAATGTTGTCAAATTTTTACCATTTTAATTGATTTAATTACCAATTCTTACTATAATTTACAGAGTCTGTCTGATGTTCATAATAATCTTCCGTGTAATTTAACAAACAGAGTATAAAAAAAGGGGTACAATTCGGTTTTAGTGATTTTGCTCAAAAAAAAAAAAAAAAAAAAAACAAAATGAAATAGGGCTTTTAGAGGAGATACCAGCAAAAAAAAATTTGTTGGCGGTCACGCCTATTTTCGAAGGGGCGGGCCCGTAAAGTAGAAAATATATAGGCCTATATCTCGGGAACTACTGGGTGCTTGATAATTTGTAATACACTAAATAAAAGGTATTAAAAATACCTTTCCAACGATATATATCATGATTATAAAATGTGGACCGAATATGGGTTAAATCCGAAAAGAATATTTTTTGACCCGAATTTATTTGTTTTTTGGAAATGGTTCTATATGGCAGGTATGACAAATTATGGGCCGCTCTTCTTAAATTTTGGAACAGTTATTTTCATGCATATGAGGATATTTCACGTAGAATTTCAACATAATAACGGTATATTTAAGATATATATTAGTATTAACGTGGATTTCGGTAGTGGACCTTATGTGGGGGATATAGTCAAATATGGACCGATATTCTCAAAATCCAGCAGTTAGATTTAGGCATGTATGTAAATGATCCGTGTAAAATTTTGGATTGGTGCCCTTATTTATAAGAGATTTATGAGTATTAAAGTGATTTTCGGAAGAGGGCTTTATATGGGGCCGAAATTAACAAAATTGTGGGGAATGATTTTTGTATATATTAAAATGATCTGTGCAAAGTTTTGAGTCGGCACCGATATTTATACAATATATATAGGGAAAAATGTCTTTTTCAGATGTGGTCCTTGTATGGGAGCTATGACCAGTTCTGGGCCGACTACCATAAAATTTAGTACAACAATTTATTTGCCTATAAAGAGTATTTATGTCAAATTTTAGCCGTTTAACATTATTTATATCTGTTTTATACGTATTTAAGTGAATTTTGGAAGTGGACTTTATATGGGGTCTATGGTCAAACATGGACCGAACTAAAAAAAATTTCGTTTTGCGATTTCTTTTTGCATAAAACTTATTTTTGCTGAATTTTGTCTTGATATTCCAATTTTATAAGCATTTATTTATCACTAGCGGACCCGGCGAACTTTGCCTCGCCCCAATTTTAAGCCTTCAGACAAACTTTAGAGTAATAATAGAATACAACAGGAATAATTTCACACAAAATTTCGTAAAAAAATCAATTTCCAATTTTCCGCAATTTTCCATGTTTTACACCAAGAACTTTCTATTCTTTAATTTGGAAAGTAATTAAAAAATAATTCCACACAAAATTTCATACTAAAACTCGATTTTCAAGATTTCCCATTTTCCGACTTTTGCGAGGAGATTTTCCGCGTTTCACATTTCGCGTTTTTCATGATTTACACAAAGAAATTTATATTTTTTGATTTGGAAAGCCATTAAGGAATAATTTCATACAAAATTTCACACAAAAACTCGATTTTCGATTTTTCCAATTTTCGGACTTTTCCGGAAGGATTTTCCAAAATTTTCTTCCGTAAAAACCTTCTCCTCGAAAATACGAACAACTGACAAAAAATTTTACAGAAATCGGCCCAGCCGTTCTCATTTTATGAATTACTATACATTTTTTACACCATTTTTATATATATAGATTAAGCCATATTTCGGGAATATATATATTTGTATGGGGGCTATAAGAAATCATGGACCGATTCTTACTATTTTCCGCACACTTTCCTCTTTTATCATAAAAACAACGTATACAAAATTTCATGGTATTATCTGCAATATATTTCAAAATATTGCAATAAAATGAACGAAAAGTATCAAATTTTTATGGAGGTGGTCTCACATATTGGTTCATAACTCTGGTTGACCTAAACCGATTTTGCTGATTTTAAATAGCAAACTTCTCGAAAGCACTTCTGACAGAATTATTGAAGGTTTGGATCCCGAGTATATCTTGGGACTTCAAAAAACTGATTTCAACAGACAGACAGACAGACAGACAGTCAGACGGACATGGCTTAATCGACTTCGCTATCTATAAGGATCCAGAATATTTTTTCGTGGAAATTACACACGGAATGACAAACTTATATATACCCTTCTCACGATGGTGAAGGGTATAAAAATATCTTTGAATAACACTGGTTTACAGCCAAAAAATACCAAGAACGCCACTTATCTAGATAAGTTAATTGGGACCTCCTGAACACGAAAAACGCTGTAATTTTTTTTTTCTAAGTACCGTTTTTTAGATAACGGTACTTTTGTGTTTTTCGGTGTATGGTCCCATTCAAACCCTTGTGGAGCCCAACCGAAGAGCCCGATCGAGATGAATGGCATATCGTTGGAAAGGTAATCGAATGCCTTTTTCGCCGATATGCTGCAAATTTCTATCTGATAAGAAATAGCTGAGTTATGGCACCTCAAAGTTCGAAATTTGCCTATTTTTTACGTTTTTTTCAAAATTTTTCTTTTTTATTTAATTTTTTTTCTACGTTACAGTTAATATCTGGAATGTTTTATTTTTTATCCAAATAGTTTATTTAATTACCAACATTTTAAGCGTAATTTGAAAAAAATCGGATGAAAAATATAGTTTTTATTAAGGATTTTGTGGAACGACAATATTTTCATCTTCATTGCTTACACACTATATTCGGCGTAAATTCAAAAAATTTAAATTAAAATGACGAGCGACTTGAACTCTTACGTTTTTTTCGGATGGATCTTCGCGAATGAGGAACCAACAATAGTCCGCCATCATTTGTTCGTCCCACCAGCCTTTGTAACGTCTCTCGATTTCTTCCATTTCTTGGTGAAATCTTTCACCTTGTTCATCACTTTCGGTGCCCAAGTTGGTGGGGAAAATATCCAAATGACTGAATAAGAAGTGTAATTTAGGTGCCATATTTGAACATAAAGATTAAAAGAATAAATTTTAAATCATAACGGCCTTTTTGATATACATGTTTTCACTCAACGCTTACCAATGGCATTGAATTTTTGCAGTAATGTATCGATCTTCTCTGCGTAATCAGGACTTCTGTAGTTTCCCAAAAAGTTGTGAACGATGTCCTGGAATGCTTCCCATGCCTCCAAATGAGCTGGACCTTAACACTCATTAAATGCTTGGTCACCGTACAGAGCCCGAATTTGAGGGCCATCAAATATACCAGCTTCAATTTTGCTCGCTGTGGTTCTCGGAAATTTTTGTTTAAGGTAATTCATGGCAAGACTGTCATTTGGCAACGTTTTCACAATCTTTGTAAATAACCCAAGCTTAATATGTAATGGAGGAAGTATTATCTTCTCCAGAGGAATGAGTGGGTCATTTTTGATATTGTACACTCCCTGCGTACGTTCACTTCGCTCGGGCCAAACTTTTCAGGTGTAGTGATTCTGACGGTCACGGCTGTCCCATAGACATAGAAAACAGGGAAACTTCGTATTGCCCCCTTGCAATCCAGATAGTATGGCAACTAATTTAAAATCAGAGCAAACTTTCCATTAATGTTGGTCATAATGTATGAGATCGAGAAGTTCTTTCATTGTTTCATATCTTTCCTTTATGTATTTTCCAAATTCGGGCTCTGTACGAATTTTGTTATCTTGGCTATCATTTCGAAAAGTCTGTTACGGATTTAAGAAATTAAAATGTTTTTTTCCCTAATCAAATTCCTCGTACCATTCAGCGGTACAATTGCGCATCACTATGCCTCATACATATGTATATTATTTTTTTTTTGGCATTCTTGGAATTCCTCAGTTTTTTGTTGGTAACAACCAGCGTTGCCGTTTTTGGTTATTTCTAACCAAAATTGGTTATTTTTTTTCTCAATGTGTACATGTGTAGATTTTTCCTGTTTTTGGTTATTTTTTTTTACTGAAAATATTTAGATTTTAAGACAATTAGTAATATATTGCAAGCAAAAGAATTGTGCAAAAAACAACAAAATGCCCATTTTGTTTGGTCTGCCAAAGACAAATTTCAAAACTCAAGCTGTGACATTTTAAGTAAAAGTGATCTCCATATTTATTGTAATATAATTACATGTTTTTTAGTATTTAAGAGAGTAACTTTCTAGTTCCTTATTTTATTGCCAATGAAAAATTTTTGTTTTTATTATATACTTTTTATTTTTGTTTAAGACATTAAAAATTAATAATTAAACTTGCAAAACTTAATGTTTGGAAAAAAAAATTGGAATTTTAAATTTTACAAATTGTAGCATTAGCTTATGTTTCTTTGCATTACTTTTTGCAAAATATGACGCTTAGTTTTTTAAAAAAAATATTTTTTAGTATTAGGAGTTGTGTTGTAAAATACGTTGTTTTATGTTTTTTTTTGTTACCTTAAAGTACAAATTATAGTTAAAATTACAAAAAATAAATAAATAGTACATGCATTTAAATTTGGTTATTTTTTTTTAAATTTGGTTATTTTTTTCATAAATGTTGGTTACAAAAAATTTTTTTTCGTGGCAACACTGGTAACAACAACTCCCACTCTCGTTGTTAGGAATTCTTTTTTTTTTGCACTTACAACTGAGTAAACAGAAGAATGTTGTAGAAAGGAGAGGAAAGAAAATGTAACGGATTGTTTTGCGCATCTATATGTTGCTTGTTATTTACGTATTCACAACTGAGTAAACAAAAAGAGCGAATGAGGCATATTTAACACACACAACTGACTAGCTTGTGTAGAGCAGAGGTCGGCGAAGCGTAAAATGAGGTTGTGTGTGTGAGAAAACTACCCAACAAACATAAACATAATTATATAAATTATACAAAACAACTTAGATAGGAAACATACACTCACAATGTATTTTCCGTAACATATAAGAAATTAACAACGAGATTGATATACAAACGGAACTTCTAATACTTCAAAAGCTGATTACATGCATGTTACCAAATGCATTATCAATTATAAAATATTTTTCGTAATTCATTATTAATTTTAAATGATTGTTGGGAAGTATTTCTGAAAAAAATATAAAAGCATCCGCCGCATGTGCGTCGTTGCTGTCTCAACGACGACTGAATGAAAGAGATTAAGCGTATGTGTGAAGTGCTCTCTGCACTATTGTGCTATAGGATCAGTGTTGCCACGAAAAAAAATTTTTTGTAACCAACATTTATGAAAAAAATAACCAAATTTAAAAAAAAATAACCAAATTTAAATGCATGTACTATTTATTTATTTTTTGTAATTTTAACTATAATTTGTACTTTAAGGTAACAAAAAAAAACATAAAACAACGTATTTTACAACACAACTCCTAATACTAAAAAATATTTTTTTTAAAAAACTAAGCGTCATATTTTGCAAAAAGTAATGCAAAGAAACATAAGCTAATGCTACAATTTGTAAAATTTAAAATTCCAATTTTTTTTTCCAAACATTAAGTTTTGCAAGTTTAATTATTAATTTTTAATGTCTTAAACAAAAATAAAAAGTATATAATAAAAACAAAAATTTTTCATTGGCAATAAAATAAGGAACTAGAAAGTTACTCTCTTAAATACTAAAAAACATGTAATTATATTACAATAAATATGGAGATCACTTTTACTTAAAATGTCACAGCTTGAGTTTTGAAATTTGTCTTTGGCAGACCAAACAAAATGGGCATTTTGTTGTTTTTTGCACAATTCTTTTGCTTGCAATATATTACTAATTGTCTTAAAATCTAAATATTTTCAGTAAAAAAAAATAACCAAAACAGGAAAAATCTACACATGTACACATTGAGAAAAAAAATAACCAATTTTGGTTAGAAATAACCAAAAACGGCAACGCTGTATAGGATGCCGATGTCTGGTGTAGAGATTTTTTCTTATTATGTTCACGCACACACACACATACATGTTATTATGCGCGTGTATCATTCTCTCACAAGAACAACATAAAGGCCCAACTATAATATGCATAAGCAAGCTTAAGCAAATTGCTAAAGTTAACGAAAAGACTGTCAAATGCATAACCAGTTCAGAGTTAACTTTTAGATGGCTACAATGACTTTGAAACTTTTTGTCCACAGTTGCTCATTTATGTTAAAAAAAATGTTTTTATTTTAACAAAAAGCCATTAAATGACTATTTTATAAATATTATTATATTATTTTATAATTAAAAGAAAACTTCGTACCCGAAACGCATAATTTTTCCTTTTTTTTTAATTTATCGGCAAAAGTACTAAAATGTACAGCTGTGGCAGCACAAAATTGTAAATATAATAAACGTTTACATATGCTTTGTTAATTTTCGTATTGTGTTTGCAAAAATGGAGAAAAAACTTAAAAATTTAATTAATATAAAAATATTAAAGTTAGCGCTTGAAGGCCTGTGCACATTAAAAGAAATAAGTGAACTACACTGTAAAAGAAGAAGACGCTCTTGTTCTGTCAGAGAAATAAACAGCGACAGAAAGACATTTTTGTTAAAATAAAAAGGGTCCCTTTTATTGTAAAGGCACTTATTTTTTTCCACATTTTCTATTAAATTTAAAATAAATGTATTTTCTTCTTTCTCCATTTTGTTAAAAACACAAACAAACAACAAACAGCTGATTCCGTACAGAATGTGCGATCAGTTTCGCTTTTTGCTTAAGCAAATGACAGTTGAAAAACTTAACTAAAAGTTTCGTTAAGTACATTATAGTTTGCCACATACAATTTATATGTGTTCGCACGTTTGCTTAAGCTAGCATATGCACATTATAGTTGGGCCTTTAAGGAATGCCAAATATGCAAAGAATGAAGGAACCGTTACTATTTTTTTTGTTTATTGAATGGAATGCGCATTTTCGAAGGTTTTAAGCGGTACAGGTTTTGAAAGAAGTAAAAAAAGTTAGTTGATGGAAAACAAGTGAACCGTGCAGTCGAAAATCGGCAAAACAAAAAGGACTAAGTGGAAAAAAAGTGATTTGAAATAGTAGTGGTAGGATCAAAAAGGATTCATACTAAATAAAGAAAATAAAAGACTAAGGATTTTTTTTTAAAAATATGCTAAATTAAAATAAACAGATATTAATATGAAGGATCAAGGGATATTTAAAATTAATCTATGTTCAAATAATATAAAGTAATATAAGAATTTTTCTAAAATAACACTATGTTAAAATAAAATAAAACTATGCTATGCTAAGTTAAAACAAAAGGATGTTAAAATGAAAAATAAAACTATGTTAAAATAAAATAAAACTATGCTAAGTTAAAACAAAAGGATGTTAAAGTGAAAAATAAAACTATGTTAAAATAAAATAAAACTATGCTAAGTTAAAACAAAAGGATGTTAAAGTGAAAAATAAAACTATGTTAAAAAATAAAATAATCTAAAAATTTTTAAAGATACAACTATGTTAAGTTAAAATAAAAGGACGTTAAAGTGGGAAGTAAAACAATGTTAAAATAAAATAATATAAAAATTTTTAAGAATGAAACTACCTATGTTGAAATAAAAAGAAAAGGATATTAAAATGAAGAATCGAGAAATAATTAAAATAAACTACATTAAAATAAAATAAAAGGATATTAGAGTGAGAAAATATAACTATGTTAGTAGAAAATAAAAGAATATAACGGTATAAAAATAAAAATATGTTAAATTAAAATAAAAATTAAAAGTACTATAAACTAATTAATTATTAAATGAGAAATAAAAAGCCTATTAAAATAAGGAAAAGAACATTAAAACGAAAATTAAGAGTGTGTTAAATAAAAAAAAGAATATTAAATGACAAATAAAAAGTTCATGAAGAAAAAAAGGGAACGAAGTCAAACGTAACCCTCAAGCAAATACAAATAAATAGTTAACTTCGACGTCAGCTTCCTCCTTGGTGAATTACCGAAAATCATCAAATAAAAAGAAAACGGCAACACCAGCCACAACGTCGACAACTTCAGCCGCAACAACACCGATCACCACCGGCTACAACACCAGCTACAACGATGACAACACCGGCTAAGACATCAATAACAACATGAACTAATAATAAGATAAGTAAAATATTTTTAAGAAGAAAAAGGGAAATATACTAGAATAAGAAAATTATTATTATCATCCTATTTTCGACGTTGTAATTATTCTCTCTCTCATGTTTTTATATTATTAAATCTATTATACCTATATATTACTAATACTATTAATCTTAATATCTTAATTATTGCTACAAGCTATTAATCTTATCAGCAATATTATATTTATTAAAATTAATAATATAATTATTACTATCTACTTTTTATTTAATTCTGTTAATATTGATATTAAATTATTGCTACGTACTATAAATCCTTTAGCATTAGTATTTAATGGAAATATTATCATTATTGTTACAATTATTATAACGACTAATGTTATTATTATACATATTATATTATTACAATTATTATTATTATCAGTATATTAAATATGTCTATTATTATATCCTTCATATTAAAATTCATTCTTTTTTCAATAAACACCAAAGTTTAAAATGATTTGCTAAATTTTTTTCTTTTAATGGATGCTAGGAAGAAACCGGCTATGGTGAGCATAATGTAACTAACGATTGTTTTTAAACGGGACAGGTTAGGAATTTAGGGTATTTTGCCTGTCATTGGTTGGAGATTGGGACAATTGTACCCCCATATGGCAACCATCTGGCCATATCATCACTCAAGTGATGCCCAATGTAGTCATTTCTCCTTCCTCTTAGCGGCGATGCTTTGGTTCCCCTTCTCTTGTGGTTTTTTTCTATTTTTGTATGAATTTACGAAATTTTATAAGCATGCTTCCAGGGGTGTGAAGCATGTAATATGCTTACGCGTTAAAACCCCCTCAACCGGTTTTGAACCGTCATTTGTTTTTTTTAAAGTAATTGATTGGCGCGTAACAAGTCTTGCAGAGATTATAAAATAATTAAACAATTTAATAGAATTTACAAAATATCACGTACTCGAACTAAGACGTAGACTTCCTTCAAATTTTATATTGCTTCAAAAATATCGTTATTTAGTGTTGACAATATTATTAAAAATAGCGAAGCGGATATTATTGATTTCATAAAAAACTTTATTGATGATTCGTCTCTAATAAATAAAATAGAAATTTCCCTAAAGAATCTAACGTTGTAAAAATGGAAAAATATTGAAAGAACTGATGAATTTTAGATTGAAGTCTACAATTTTAAAAACTATTTGGGAGAAAATCCTTTTCATGAACTAGCTGACTTTGTTATTCGTATACTTTATTTTCCTTACTCAAATGCCGAAGTCGAAAGAACGTTTAGTTTAATGAATTTTTTAAACCAAAGATCAGAAACCGACTTTCTTTAAACTCAGCCAAAAGTTTGTTGTTGCAATTAAAAATTACCTTCAAGTGTTTACTTAAAAATAAATTCAAATCAAATTTATAAAAGGTCTGAATATTTCATTAAAGAGGTATTTGAAAATTAAATTGTTTTTCTATAAAACTTTATATTTTGTTTTTTATGAATTGTTATTTTATTTTAATTTTTTGTTTACTCCTGGTAACTGAATTAATAAAAAAATTTATTTAAAAATTTTAACATGCTTTTTGATATTCTAAGTTTCTTGTGTTTTTACGATACCAAAGTTTTTGTTAAATTTTTTTGCCGCTTTTTACCCTTTTTTTGTAATTTTTTACCCTTTTTACCCGTTTTTACTATACACTTTTCTTTATTTCTAAAATGGCAACGCTGTTGCATTTGCTCATTGCACTCTTCATGTTTATATTTTTTGTTGTTTTTTTTTTTTTTTGATTGTTTTTCTTTTTTATAGTGGAAAGCCAATGTAAGCGCCATGCGGCCGCTGGATAAACCTTTATTGCCCAAGACGTCTTATCATTAAATTATTGTAATTTTTTTTATCGAAGCTATGTTTGTAGCATATTTTAAGACTATATACCAAGTTTTGTATTTTTGACAGATCGGGAAGGGTAGTAAAACAATTTTTTATCATTGCAACACAAAAAACTCCGGAATATGTCCTTGACTGGATTTTTTTTAATGCTACAGAACTCGCATCTTCCTCTAATTTCTACAAATGCTGGCCAGTGAACACCAAGGTTACGTAGTCTTACATTCGTGGTAACAGATTCAGTTTTTCCGCGACGTCTTTTATTGCTAGAGGTTGCATGATCCGTAAGTAAATTTCGTTTATTGACAGAAAGCTTCTTGTATGTCATTAAACCTTTGGGAAACAGATCGTATATACTGAAGCATATTATTGGGCTGACAGAATACAATATAGGAATTTACAAACGCAGTCTCAATGAGCCCAGAAAATTCTATGCCACCATTTCTTTGATTTACAATGCTATAAAAGGATCGTAATTGATCAACGTGGTCTACTCCTCCCATGAAACTGTTATAATCCTTTTTGATATTTCTTTAGTTAGGCTTTGAGTTCATTAAATTAAATTTTCATTAAATTATTTTTACTGAAGTAGGAATTGTTTTACACCTTGAAAAAATTTCTTAAATCCTTAACTGCCACAGGGCAAGCTATTTCACTTTTCTCTCCTTTTTTATCTCCTCTAGACACAGTTGCAGATTCACTACCATGAAAGTTCGATACTAAATATATTGGCCTTCATATCGTTGGTCTCATGTAGAAAGGCCCTAACTCGCTATTTTTTCGAAATCAGTTTTTTTTGCGATTCCAATGCATTTAACGCAAATACACCTCCTCACAAAAATTTATTGCAATAGTGTAAAAAATAACGCTTTTATAAGCAGTTGTACAAAAAAAGTTACATGTTGAATATTACAGTTTCTATTATGTTTTTACCTTCTCCTGTAAAGTTTCAAATATGCGAGTTAGGGCTTTTCTACATGATACCATCGATATGTAGTAACTAATACCTCTCTTAATTTTTTTTTTATCTGGTTTTAAGTTTTGAGGTGTTAATTTTCGATTTGAGCGAATAGCCAAAATTCTTTCAGTTTTCAATTTTTCAAGAAGTCGTATAGAAGTAAAATAGTTATCAAAGTAAACTATTTTATGTTTGCCCTGTTTATTTTCCGTCAGTGATAAAACTACTCTTTCACCAAGAATAAGTTGCACAAAACACGTGTGCATTGACCAACGGTACTTACCAGTCCAAAGCAAAAAAACGAGCACAAATTGCAAAATATTAATTATTAAATAGAAATAACAATTTGTGCAGTTAGTTAACTATATAAAGAACAATTTAACAACATGATATGCACAGTTTTAAACTATTTTAGTACAATGTAATTAACTACAATAAATTCAATTTTCAAGCACCTGTTAACACCGCAAGGGCTCTGATCTTATTAAAAATAAAGATCAAAAGAGCATGCAATTCTTATTCTCATTGGCAGATAATATGATACAATGCAAAAATACATTTGCCTTATATGTAGTGCATGAAAATAAGTAATGATACTTATAAGTACCGTCCGGCGGAAAAGGGTTAAGTAATAAGTTGTTAGATTTGTTTTTAGAATAATAAATTAGATTAGCGAGGTTTTTTGTGATTCACTATAGTATCAGATTCCTTAAAAATAGCAAACTTTAGGTTGAATCGGATTGGTGAGGTTTTAGTAGGTGATTCAAATCTATCAAATCTCGTCTTGTTTTTTGTAGATATTAGCGTTAAGAAGAAATAAACTTGTGCCTTTTCGGAGCGATGATTCTGACGAGAAATTAGATGCGAATACATATGTTGCAAACAAACTTTATGGTGCCTACTTAGGTGGTGATGAATCACGTGTTATGGAAACACTAAAAATTGTCGGGGATTCCGGAATATTTGGAAACGGCAAATAGCTGCCGAAGCTCCGGAACAAGTTTCCACAACCCTGTTTGGAATTTTTTTTTCATTACTAGAGATAAATTTTCACACTTTAACTAAATTTTTTTTTTCTTATTCTTACCCCTTTTTTCCACTGATAGGATTAATGTGTTTAACAAAAATTAGATTTATGTACTTGTGGAAGTAATTAATCTTATGTCTTATATTGTGTAAGGATTTCTTAAACTTTAATAATTTCCACTATTTATTATTTTTAAGACCACTTTATACTGTACAATCCAAAGTCAAATTTAAAAAGAACGAGATAATGCTTAACATCTACCTCTTTGACTTGACTTTTGATATTTTAACACAAACAGTTATGTATGAATATGTATTTGTTTGAATTTTATAATATTAATAAAAAGCTTTTTGTAATTAATCTTTTACAATTAGAATTGAAATAGATATGTATCTTTTTCTTTCATCATGTATGTGGACATACATGAAACATGCATGGTGAGCAGCGTTACCGTTGATGCGACTAAAGTCGCAATTTTACCCTTTTACAGATGCCTTGCCACTTTTTGTGTACCTTTTTTTTGTTTTACTTGGTACATATTAGTTTTTTTATTATATGCATATGTAAACATATATCATATATGCGCAACATTTAAGGTGTGTTCACATTATGTGTATTTGTCATGTGGACTGTCACTTTTTCGCATGTCAAATTTGTACATATAGTCTGAACACCTTCAAACAATATCATGTGTTATTTCTCTGTGTACAATACACATGACATTTTTTTTTATTTAGAACGAGTTCTATTTTCAAGTGACAAACCATCTGACATCAGCTGTTTTTTATAACAAAAATTTTGTGGCGGCAAAAATTAATTGAAATTTTATAACATAATTTATAAATAGTAAAACAAAACTACAAAAAAAAATTTTATACTAATTTATTATTGAAAATGGAGGGAAAAATTGAAAAGGAGTTAACAGAAGTAAGTACATATGTATTTTTTATTGCAATTTTTATAGTTATTTTTATGTTGTTCAAGTTTGACTGGTGCAAAGAAGCGGTTCTACAGTTGATCGAAATTTGGCAAGAGAAGGAATGCTTGTATAACCCGCGGAATAAGGTTTACCATATCAGGTGTTTTAAGATTTTATTTTTGATAAGTTATGTCAAATGTAATTGACATACCAACATATGAACATGTAAATTATAAACCGTATGTGAAACTCAAATTTTGACATACACATGAAAACACATGTGGATAGAAAAGCGACATTCCACATGACAAATATACACAATGTGAACACAGCTTTAAATGAAAAAAATACGATTTTTATTTTTGTTTTGTTTATTTTCCAGCTTTTTAAAAGTGTTATGATAAATACCAAAATACATATGTACATTTATAAACTATTTTCGAACTATATGTTATACAAATAGATAATCTATACCAAATGTTATAAAAGAAATTAATCAAATATTTTAAGAGTGTGGGAAATAATGTTATTATTTTAAAATTTAGGTAAAAGTAAACCAATGTAAAAAAAATTTAATATTACAGAATGGCAACTCCCATACAAAGTAAATATTTAATATAATATATCTACAGTTCTATAATACCGTGGCCTCGCCCATATAACCCAAAATTTAAAATCGTCCTATTTTGGGAATTTTTTTGACCAACAGCGGCAGTAATTGCTATATATGGTATTGTCATGAATAGAAATACGTACAAAAAGAAAAGTGGGAGGAGCACGCCCCATTGTTTGCGATATATTGGAGACTGGACCTGTTAACCGATCTTAAATTTTCACAGCGTGCAGCTTTGACTCAGGAATACTTATTACATGACAATATTGTTTGACCATGCACACTTCTGCACCTAATTTCTTTTAATACGTTCATTAACGGCTTTACCTCAAAGGGGGTAGCGAAGCACACCGGGATCAGCTAGTATCATATAGAATACAATTATTTATTTATGTTTAACGTCTCTTTATTAATTATATTTTTGATTCTTAAATCTATCTTAATGCTAATGTTAATTATTATTCTTAAGCTATGTATACACGATCGTCAGATATTACAACGTTGTCCGAAAAATGTTCAGAAAATGTCTAACAACCGTGTGAACTTAAAATTTTCCAACGTTGTAAGAAAAAGCATTTTTAATACATTGGAAGACAAAAATATTGTCAGACATCTAACAATCGTGTAAATACACAATTTTGTCATTGTCATTGTTTTAAGACAATTGTCATCACTTTTCATTGTCATATGTGCAAAGTTTATGCATCTGCCAATGGCAGCATTATCATAGAAATTATTTCTAAATGCAACTCTGTATATACATAAATAAATAAACAAGTGTGCTTTACTAAAATTTTTGAAAAAAGAGAAAATTAAAGAATTAAATTAAAGAAAATAAAAAGTGGATATCGACATATCTTTTGATGAATCCTGTTTCATAGAATGCAGATAAAATGATTTCAATTGTTCTTTTTTGTTCCATGACAATATTTAAAATTTTTAAACACACACACAGAGCTGCAAAACGAATTTGACAATGAAACACAACAATCTGACAATCGTGTGAACTGACAATTTCAGTTGACGGATAAATTCATTGTGTGACAATTGTGTGCCAATGAAATTGTAAGTTTTCTTACAGTCGTCTAAACTGACAATTTACCTTTCGCTAACAATTTTTCAATGTCTAGTACATTGCTAGATTTGACAACGTTGTAATATCTGATTGTAATATCGTTGTAAGATCGTGTATACATAGCTTTACATACTATGGGAATATGCTGAGCAAGCATAATAAACTAAAAACTAAAATAATTTACATGCTTGCCAGCTATGTGCAGCGTGGACAGAAACACTCAACAAAGAATGAGTGTGTAATAAGTCAAATATCTTTAGTATTATTTCTTATCAGGTTTGCTTATAAGGCGAGCACGCCGATTTACATTTATGGCTAAAAAGCCGATGTGATGAGAATGCTTCGAGAAATAAAAATCAGCGTCTAGCTGAGTTCAAGTCTAGTTTCATTCTAGTTTTATTTTCTAATTTCTCTTGCTTATATACTAATTACAAATTATTTTCTTATTACTATTTTGACACATGTTTTCCATATTCTTTCTACATGTTCTGTTTGGGTGTTCTTGATACTCTGGAATGTTATTGAGTATGCAGTTTTAATTGCATTTTTGTTTGTCAACCCAACTCATATTTCTTCAAACTCATAAGTGGATTTTTGGGTTATTCTTGTAACCTAAATCCACCATGTGTTTTGATTGTGTTTATGAGTTTGAGTAATACTTCATGGCATGACGTGTATACATTACAATACATTACAAGTGTTCAGTTACATACAGAAGGTATCGTAACTGCGACTAGTCAAACACACTACAGACACCCTACTTACTGGCTTACTGAACCACAGAAGATACCGGATGTTATTGATTTTGGAGTGATAAAAAATATCCCGAGAGAAAAAAAATCTTCGTTAAAATTATAATCAGATTACTCACCCACAATTATCAATAAATATATATATATATATATATCGAGCCCCCGAGAAATTGTATCTCTGACTGGTAATTTAGCGATGACAGGCACAAGTATAAATTGGATCAAATATAGAAAATACCTACATACAGTATTCTGAAAACATACCGCTATGAAAACCAGAAACACCGTCGAATACTCACTTATCAATTTAACTGCCCAAATTGCGACTAACCAGATCTAACAGAATTTATTTAGCAGAACGACTCTTAAATGAAATAAGAAGAATTTGGTAATTGCACAAATCGCTCCAACTCAAATCTAAGATAAAAAATTGCATTAAAAGGACTGGTATCTCAAATTTGGATTCGGGATTTTATAAATTGCTACGAACGATCACAATTGCTCCTTGGTATATAAAAAATTTGAATATTCATAAAGATCTAAATGTTTCTTTGGTAAAAAACTAAAATCCGAAAGTATGGAGCAAAAGATTTAAAAAAGCTTTAAGAACACCCAAACCCATTAGCCCGCAACATATTAATTAATAGTGGCTATATTAATACATATAAACAACAATGTTCAAAGAATTTTCGTCGGGCAGTGGCTGGACTAAGTAATTAAAATTCATTAGATATAAGCCTTGAAATACTTATTGTAAGTTCGTTTTTAATGAAAATACAATAAATAAATATGTTTTTCAAAAATTTAAATCGAAGTTCACTTCAAGTTAAATATACAATTTTTTAAAAATTTGTTTATTAATACTCGCAAGAGGAATAATTCTCATTTAATTTATAATAAAAAAAGTTAAATATACAAAGTTTGAAAATAAAACACTATTAGACACAAAGAATGCTGATGACGGCTTTAGCAGGCCAGAAAATGCATTACATTTTGCTAGTGTCTCTTTGGATATTTTTGTATGATTTTGCATTTATACTTTCCAATGGAAGGCCATGTAAAACATATAACAGAAATATACAAAAATAAATGTAGTGTATACAATTTATTTTCAAATAAATTGTATATTTAACTTGAAGTGAACTTCGATTAAAATTTTTGAAAAATTTGTTTATTAATACTCGCAAGAGGATAATTCTCATTGAATTTATAATAAATAAGTATGTAATTATAAAAAATATGTCAAAATACCTTTTCTTTCATTTCACATCAGCTTTCTGCAAAAAGTATGTAAATTTCATGAAAATCAAATCTATCAATGCATCTTATTGATTTGGAGACACGCTTTCACTTAGGTTAGGTTAGGTCATATGGGTAGCCGTTTTCTGAAACAGCTCACTTGGGTCCATTATATTGGTCCCATTGTGATACCCATTGGTGGGCAACCTCTCAGTTTCAGACCGCATCGGTTGCTTCCCTGTCAAACCATCCAGACTTCTTAGCAAAGGTGCCGATGCATTTTGGATTTATCCTGGATAGTGCACCCAAACATGAAAGAGAGGGTGCCCCGAGTATACGTTCCCTCTTCATCGATAGGGCCGGGCATTCGCAAAGGAAGTGGATGACCGTCTCCTCCTCCTCCTCGTTATGACAGCTTCTACAAAAGTCGTTATGTTGTAGACCAAGTCTTCTGGCATGTGTCCCAAAAGTACAGTGACCTGTAAGTAGAGAGACAATAAGCCTAATTAGGTCGCGACGAGAACTAAGTAAAGATTTCGTCCTTCCCATATCAAATAAGGGCCAAGTGGACCTAGAGATAGAGCAGGTGATTTCGTTCGTCCACCTTACCTGAGCAAGTCTGAACATCTCATCTTGAATCAGTGATTTCAGACTTTTCATGTTAATGCCAGTGAAGGAGTCAATCTCCTCATCAGCCAGCATTGTACCTTCCTTGGCTAAATCGTATATATCATATCAGCGCTATCCTAGAATGTTCCGCTATCTCGTTCAGAGATATCCGGCATTCTGCGGTTAACCTCGATGTCGAATAGACACCTGCTATGTTACTTACGGCGGCTTTGCTATCGGTAAATATGCATATATCTCCAGATACTTGATAATACTTCAGCCAGTTTGCAGCTCGCTTAATGGCAGAGATCTCTGCTTGAAGGACAGAGCAGAAATCAGGAAGCCTAAAAGAGGATCTGATTCCAAATTCTTCAATGTAGAATCCACCTCCAACTCTGTTTCCCCTTTTGGAACCGTCAGTAAAAATCCTTATTGCTATATTGGGGGTATAGAGCCCGTCTGTCCATGTGGTCCTATTCGGGATGCATATGGAGAATAGCAGATCGAAAGATGGTTTCGGTATGCAATAGTCAACATTCCTATGAGCGTTTTCACAATGTCTTGTTATTGTAGAGTGACCATGGTCTCTTTGAGTCCATGAGTAACCATCCTTAAGCCTCACAGCAGAATTTAGAGCCAGTTGAGTTGCCATTAAATCCACTGGTAGCCAGTTCAGCATAGTAAGCAGTGCCTTTGTTGGCGTTGTTCTTACCGCGCCAGTTATCAGTATGGCACAATTCCTTAGTACACGTTCGACCGCATGTCTGTGTGAGGAATTCCCAAGTGCATGCCACCATACCAATACCCCATAGAAAAGAATGGGCCTTACAACAGCATTTACAATCCAATTGATGTCTTTAGGGTTAATCCCCCAGTTGGTACCAATTGCCTTTTTGCATGAGTATATAGCCACGTAGGCCTTATTAATCCTGTTCTGTATATTCAACGTCCAAGATAATTTTCTATCTAGAATGATGCCAAGGTATTTGGCACTTTCCGCAATCTTTAGTCTGATACCATTCAATTTCGGTGGAATAAAGTTATCAATCTTATATCTCCTTGTGAAAAGTACCAGTTCCGTTTTAAGAGGGTTCACACTTAGCCCACATGATACGCTCCATCTGTTCAGTACACTAAGTGCTGACTCCATACATCTATATATTGTATCAAGATATTTACCGGATATTAAAACCGCAACATCGTCCACATATGCGACTGTCTTTATTCTCCTGCCATCCATCTCAACCAGCAGGGAATTTATAGCCAAGTTCCACAATAGAGGTGATAGGACTCCTCCTTGAGGCGTGCCACGATTTGCCATTCTGTTTACAGTAGAACTACCAAGCGTGGCACATATGACCCTATTACCAAGTAGTCTACGTATAAATTGACAAGTACTAGATTCAGCACCCAATCTCTCCAATTCAGAAAGAATAGATGATGGTCTGACGTTATTGAAGGCCCCTTCTATATCAAGAAAGGCAACTAAAGAGTACTCTTTATGTCCTAGTGACTCCTCAATGGAGCCCACCAGTGAGTGTAGAGCGGTTTCCACAGACTTACCTTTGGTGTAGGCATGCTGATTCGGCGAGATTAGTTCCGTAGGAAGAGTCATTCTCAGGTGTATGTCAATGACCCTTTCCAGAGTCTTGAGCAGGAAAGACGATAAACTAATTGGTCTATAGTCCTTAGGTTTAGTGTGTGTCGTTTTACCTCCTTTGGGTATAAACACAACCTTACATCTAGTCCACATTGACGGTAAATAGGTTCTGGTAATACATTCATTGTATATATTGATGAGCCAAGGGATCACAATATCCTCATTTTTCTGAAGATCTGCTGGAATAATGCCATCTGGTCCTGGTGACTTAAAAGGACCAAAACTACTAATCGCCCATCGTATCCTTTCACGATTAATCGGAATGGAGTTGCATTGAGGGCCACTGTTAAAACTGGGAGCTGCAGGATTAAGGTCATTGACCGGAACACAGCCTGGAAAATGAGTATCGAGTAATACATCAAGAGTTTCCTTACTATTCAGGGTCCAGTTGCCACACGGTTTCTGAATGTAGCTTGGCACAACCGGTGAGGTTGATAAGATTTTACGAAGTCTGTTTGTCTCAGATGAGCCTTCCACTCCATCGCAGAAGTCCCTCCAAGCTTTCCTTTTCGCATTTCTTATTAGGTTCTTAAAGCGATTTAATGAAGTTTTGTAGGCTGCCCAGGTGCCCATACGTTTCGCCTCATTAAACAATTTACGACATGTGCCTCTTGCATGCGCTATCTCAGGATTCCACCAAGGAGGTTTATTCTTCCCCTTGGATATAGTAGGCCTACAGGCCATATTTGTAGCAAAGCTAAATGACTCAGTCAGCACGTTTACGGCGTTCTCGATATCATTGACGCTTTCAATGGTTGTAGGATTAGGCAGTGATTGTGCAAGAACATCATGTTGTAATGCCCAATCAGTTCTTCTACGATTTTGAATTATATTCCCGATTGGGACCTGTACATCAGTAACATTGAAATCAATGTATAGATGATCCGATAAAGAACAGTCTCTAGAGACAGTCCAATTAAAGATCATGCTACTAAATGAAGCACTCACAAGTGTCAAGTCAAGAACCTCTCTTCTATTTGCTACAATAAAAGTCGGTTCTGAACCTCTATTTACTACTTCTAAACTACTTTCGAGTATAAAGTTGAAAAGATTCTCACCTCTACAGTTGGTATCGCTACTACCCCATACTATGTGGTGCGAGTTAGCATCCGTGCAGATTATGACTGGTATCCTGGATTCATTCGCCTTCCGTACCGCACTTCTAAGCTTCTCGTTTGGAGGATTATCCCCCTGGTCGTGAGCCATATAGCTGCAAATCAGCCAAATAGTGCCACCATCCCTAGTTTCCCAGGAGGCTGTAACTGTATCTTCGTCACTGTAATCAGATAGGATGAAGATATTCATAGAGCTTTTGGCTAAAATACAGGATCTTATTTTACCTGAACCTTTGGTATGGAGAAGCTTGTAACCTCTCATATTTAGTCCATAAACCCGATCCTTGTGGATCCATGGTTCTTGGACCATTAAGAACTCCTCCCCTTTCTGAGCTATTCGGAGGAGCAGTGCAGCAGAAGCTGCTTTAGAGTGGTGAAGATTGATCTGAGTCAACTTCACCATCTTCCTTTTTAATAACGGTGACGTTGACGTCCTCCTGATCAGAGCTCAGAAGGGCGTCCTCGTCAACCACCTCGTCCAGACGTTCAAAGAAGGCACCCACTATATCTGTGACAGAGTTGGCATCTTCAGTTTCGTCTGGAGTGATGGTAGTGTTGCATTCCATGTCCTCATCAGACATGGGTTTGACATTGCTGACAGGAGTGGCATCGTCCTTGTTGTCGCTTCGATAGATACGAAGGATGATGGTACCAAAGCCATAGTACACCTTCCCTCGTGTCTTCCTAAGCGCTTCCAAAGAGTCCTTGTTCAGGACTACGATTGCCTTTCTCGTAGATCCTTCAGCCTCCGTAACCTTCACTACCTTCCAGTCACTGGTAGGCAATTGAGGGTTGCAGTACTGAATGATCTCTAAGATCTCCTCCGGTTTGGATGGCTCAGCAGGTATTGTAGCTATAGATCTAGGCCTTCGGGGTATCTCACTAATAGGTACCACCTCCAGCCTAGATCCCGGCCATACCTCCCCTAGCAATGCAATGGCAGTCTCGAGCAGCGACGCTGAGCGTTCATCTGCACAAGACATAAGTTTAATGTGACCCTGGTACCATCCAGCATCATCACATTGAGGAGGGGTGCCTGGGTTTGCTTTGTAATCCTTCCAGAACACTCCCAACAGCTTTTGCTTAGCCATAGCCCAGTTGGACTGGGATATGGATCCGTCATTTTTGCTTCTGTCAATGACAGCCCGCATGAGATTGTCTTTAACAATCTCACTGAAGGACTTAGTCAGAGACTTCGGCATATGTTTAGAGCGTTTAGCTCCAGGTTGTTGGCTTTTGACTGCCGCTTCCTCCTCTGAACGTTGCCGTTTAGGCACTGCTGCATTTTCAGCAGGGGGAGGTGCGTTTTGCAGACCAGCTATGTGGGCTTTGGCCCATCTGAGGGAAGCGGCTTGCTCCGGAGTGAGCTCTTCAGGTTTTTTATGACCCAAAGATTCAATGAATCTCAAGGCGGAGCGCCTCGTGGTTGCAGCCCGTCGAGCAGGATTTTTGTGCCGGGTATTATTGGTGTTGCCGGGGTTGGCAGAGGGTGATGCAGCGACAGGACAGGTGGATTCCATCACTGTCCCCGTCTGCACAAGGGGCATCTGGGAAACTTAGTCGCTTCCTTCACATTAGTGCCCGAAGCAGGGGGTTTCACCGCTTTTGCGGCACGGACTTGAGCGACTTTAGAGGTGCTTGGAGAGAAGTCCAGAGGCATCTCGTCGCTGACATGACAACCACGCGTCATAATGGGTTTTTTATTACATTCCACCAACCTGGGTGTGCCAGATTGGCTTCCTGCGACACCAGTAGCTTGCAGACTAGCCTGGCCCGGTGTAGTCACCTGACTAGCCTGAGTAGCAGTAGCATTCGACTCACCACAGCCTGATACCATCGCTGTGGGAATAGGGTCCCCGGAGATTATGAAGCCCCGGACCGGGTACGAGGGGCATGACTTCTCTTTCTTATTCATTTTTCCATTTCGGAAAGTGTGCATTTTATACCTGCCTGCCAGGTGTTGATAACTGCCGCCCCTCAGGGGAAACAGACGCAGACCCCCAGCCGCCCAATATGGGAACAGACACTGTTGGATTTCGGACGGACAAAGTGACCTGAGATTCAGGGTCAAACGGACCTATGTTCTATCAACCATCCCTCTATTGAGGGGAAGTAAAGTTGATGGAACGACTGATAGCCGCCCCACAGGGAACAGACGCTATCAAGTGGGGAGGGTAGTTCTTAGTATCGTGCTCCATGTATGCCCTTCTGGAATGGGTGACCCTACCGGGAATAGCCAACTCAAGTTAAACTGTTCCCTCCAGCATGGCCAACACATATCATTGCACTTAAGCCTCTGCATCACGACAAGATGACTACCATCGCAGAGGACGCTTTCACTTAGGTAACACTGAAAATTTCAATAGGAACTTAATATTTGGTAAAACGGAAATCGATTTTGAGGCAAATGAATTAAGTTCGAACATTCGTACTGCTTTCGAATCTAGTTCTCAGTTAAAGTCAAGGAGGCCGAAGAGGGATGTACCCTGGTGACTGGATCACCTACAAAACGTCACTCACTGAATACAATAAGGAAATCAGGAGATGAAAAAGATCAACGTGGCGGAGCTACTGCGAGGAAATTGATAATCTCCCGGAAACTATTCGACTACAAAAGACCTTATCTCGGTTTCATACCAATGGTCTCTGTATGCTGAAACGTTCAAATGGTACGTATACTGAGTCACCGGAGGAGACCTGTAAACTTCTCCTAGATACTCACTTTCCTGGTTCATTGCCTTTCAGGGAAACTACGACTTTCACAAGGGGTTTTCCATGCTTTTTACAACAATGAAATAACATTATCGTCCCTCAACTATCGAGAATCTTCATATTAAGTTTAATGGCTTGGCATGTGCCAACGACATGGCGTGAGGTTAAAGTGGTATTTATTCCTAAGGCTAGGGGAAAATCTGAACAACTGATAAAGTCATACAGACCAATTAGTCTCAACTCGTTTTTCCTGAAAACGATGGAGAAACTACTCGATAGTTATATTAGGGATAACTATCTCTTGATGAATCCAATACATCGTTTTCAGTTTGCCTACCAGCCTGGTAAATCTACGGTGACTGCCATTCATCAATTAACGACGCAAATCGAAAAGACCATTGGTGCCAATAACATATCACTTTGTGCGTTTCTTGACATTCAGGGGGCCTTCGACAACACGTCATATAGTGCTATTGATTTATCACTATATATAAAAGGAGTTCCGCATAATATAAGGAATGGATTTTGGTAATGCTCCCATCCAGGGTTATTAAGTTGGACTTAGGAGGGTCATCGAAAACCATACGGGCATGTCCACAAGGTGGTGTATTATCGGCCTCTATTGTAGACTCTGGTTATCGATGAACTATTGGAAGAACTTAACAACCTAGGAATTCGTACATATGGCTACGCCGATGACTTAGTAATTTATGTTACTGGGTGGGATGACGTAACGATATCGGATAGGATGCAGACTGCTCTAAATATAACCAGCAAGTGGTGCTTGGATAAGGGTTTAACCATCAACCCAGCTAAGACAATTCTTGTGCCATTTACAAAACGTAGAGCTATTAGACTCATAGAGCCTACATTGAATGGCTCATCTATCGGGTTTTCTAAGGAGGTAAAATATCTTGAGGTTATACTTGATAGTACTCTCACTTGGAATTCTCACTTATCCAACACTATCAAAAGAGCTACTAGATCATTATATGCCTGCCAGCGACTTTTTGGTAAAACGTGGGGGTTAAAACCGAAGATGATTTACTGGTATTTTATTATAATTATTAGACCAATAATAACATAAGCTGCTGGTGGAAAAAAGTTGAATAGCTGACTGCTAGATCGCAACTTGACAAGGTCTGTCGGCTCATCTGTATTTCTATTACTGGGTCCATGAGGACCTGCGCCACTCATGCTCTGGGTGCAATCCTACATATCCCATTTATTGATAATGGGGGAGGCCTATAGGAGTGCATCCAGACTACCGGATATATCCCGTCTATTGCCGGGAGATCTGGTTGGACACATGAGCATATTATATGTCAAAGACTCTGGTGTTAAATAGGAAGTTTAACGTCCTTATACCTGAAAGGGATGAATGGTTAAATCAGACATAGTGGCAGACTAATGCCGATCAAGTGTGGTATACCGATGGTTCCAAACAGGCTAATGGTGACACTGGGGCTGGCATATATGGGCCCAATTTTCAAAGGAGTATCCCAATGGGTACATTCCCAACTATATTTCAGGCGGAAATTTACGCCATCCTTTTGCATTCCACGTGGATACACTATGGAACGAATTAGTTCTTGGGTAGAATCGGAATTTTCCCGATTATGGAACAACTTACCGGGACTTAGACAGTCCAAAAGGTTTATTACTCTGTCCAAACAAAGATCTCAATTATTGCTATCGCTCGGAAAAGGTGAATTGAGATTACTTACTGGATTATTCACAGGACACGGTGGCTTTAGGTATCACCAATTTACTTTAGGTAATGTTGCGAATGATCAGTGTAGGTTTTGTTAACTTGAAGCCGAAACCTCTGAACATATTCTTTGCGACTGCTCAATGCTGGCAATACGCAGAACAAGATGGCTCGGAAGGGCCTTTATGGCCCCAGGGGATGTATCTGATCTCTCATCTAACAGAATAATTGGCTCTATATACAGCCTAAATCTAACGTGATGAAACTTCAAGGCTGCACAAAAGATCTTATAGGTCGTAGTGCTTGAGGCCTCACTTAATAATAATAATAATCTTATTGATTTTGTTTTACATCTTGAATAAATACAAAATTCTGTTCGAAATAAGCTAAAAACCGCCATGTAAGGTTGTGGTGATGGAGGACATACAAATGTATAAAATTATGGCTGTTTTAAAAAATATGCAATATATAGTAATTACTTTTAAAATTTCTTTTTTTAATGGTTGGAAAAAGGAAAAAAATACAAGCAAATCAGTCATACATATTTTTTGTACGTTTATGTATTTTTATAACAGTATAAAAATATTTAACACATTTTATTAGCTAAAATATCAACAAATTTTTAAACAATTTACAGCTCTTGTATATTTTTAAATAAACAATTTACACATACATACATTATTAAACATTTACAAATTAATTAATTAATTCAACACACAATTCATTAGAGAACAGACGATTAGAAGACGTAAATATATAATATACATATATTAGAATAGTTTAGAATATTTTACAACTTTTATTATAATTTCGATTTAAGTTAACAGAATCTCTTAATACATTTTAAGTATAACAGAAAAAACAGGAGTTTGGTCCAACATCACCGCAACAACAAAATTCATTGACATCAAAATTTCTTCCACATCATTCTAGATGACAACAAAAATAAAAAATATTGGAACATGGATCTTTATCATCAAGTGGAATAATATAGATTCGTTTAAAATTATTGCTAGTAGTCTTCGTCTTCATCTGGTGGCTCTGTGGCATAGGTTAGTTCGTTCAGATAAAACCATTTCTGAAAAAAAAAAAAATCCTAATAATTAGTTAAATCCAAAAACGATTACAAGAGAATAATGCTTGCTAACATTACTTACAGGTGATTCAGTACAGTTGAAATTGTAATCCCAATCACAAATACGATATTCCTGATTAAAAGATGTCTCGTTTGCGCACAAATGCGGTATTCGATTGCTCTCTTCATCACACATGTGGAATATCTGAAGAAGCAAACAAATATTTTTACATACATATGTAATTTAAAAGTATTTTATGAACATTTAATAGTAGGAATTAAAATAAATAAATAAATAGTAATGTAAGTCGGACATGCCGATTAAATCCATAGAATGTACATTCTTATTTTACATACATTTTATTTCCATTTCCATTAAATTTATAAATATAAACGTATAGCACGATTTTAATAAAGAGAACATTTATGTATGTTTTTGGGTTATTAATTTTAAAATACATACCAACTATAAGAGATAACCTTTAGAGTTTACGTAAAACCTCAACTACATATAAGATTCCAATCTTTCAAATCGAACCAATAACAGAAAATTGGTATCGTTTCTATGAGTTATCACAAATACTCCTTGTTATATAAAATATTCTAATAAACATACCGTGAGCGCCAAATAAAGTCAACATCACATACAGTGCAAGCTCGGTATTCGCGACTAATTAAAAAACAGGCCAGTCGCCAAAACTGAATTTTCGCGATAACAGAACCCAAAATTTTATTGAAAAATTGTATGTAATTTTTAAAATTAAAGTTGTTTTTATTGATATATTTACACTTTAAAGACTGTTAAAGAAATTGGAGATTTTGAGTTGCTTTTTTGGCAAATTATTTTTTAAAATAACAGCTGAATCACGTCGTTCATATAGTGCAGTTGTCGGCTTATCATTTTCCAAAGCCCATTGTATGCCAAAAACTCTCGAACCTAAATGATGTCATTCAGGCGTTATTACTGGAGTTGTATATTACAGGATTGTTGGAAAAACATTTAAAGGCGCGTGGGTTTTTCGATTTTCCAACAACCAACAATTTCAGTTTGTCAGTGCCATTCGCATTTGAACAAGGCAAAAAAGTTATTCGCTCTTTACATACTTCCGGGAGCCGTTTCCTCATTACATGTGACAAGATGTGATAATATAAACCGGATTCGCCGGCATTGTAGATTTGGTTAAGAGTCAACCCATGCTCATCAACGTAATCCTTAAACTCTTGCACAAATGGATCAATAAGATGAGGTTTCGAAGACAATTTCTCGCCCGTTATTTTTAAAAATCTAATTCCATGTCGACGCTTAAATTTCTTCAAACATCCTTCACTGGCATTGAAACCTGAATTGGTTTCATAAATTTTGGAATACAAATGACTGGCTTTTGATCGCAAAATCGCTGCTGATATTGGAACATTTTTCTCCCTTTGTTTTACAAACCACTTGTAAAGCATTTTTTCCATTCTTAAAGATAGCTTTAAGGTGCAACGTTTGCCAGGGCCACTTTCTGTTGTTGTTTTTTTTTTAAATTTATTTTTTATTATTGAATTTTTCTTTTTGAAATTTACAATATGTAATCAAATCTTAATTCTACTTGTTGTTACCAATGTAACCACTAACTGCTGTATTCAAATTTTAAAAATGTCTTCTAGTTAGGCTCTAAGTATCGGTTCTTTTTAGCCTCTGGTGACCTTCGAACTGAAGCAGACCCCGAGCGAGGTAGTTAGGGTGGGCCATTAGTTTATCGAGGTAGCTAATTGAATATTTTTTAATTTCCTCCTGGATAGTGGGGACGTTGAGATCTCTGTGGATAATATCATTACGTATATACCATGAGCGCAGACAATTTGTCGTAATATTCTAGATTGTCTTCTTTGAAGCTTTTTGATGTTAGATGCGCATGCAGTAACCCATAATTGGATGCCATATGTCCATATTAGTTTTATGATGGACTTGTATAGGAGAATTTTGTTGTCTAAAGACAAGTTTGAGTTTCGACCGAGAAGCCAATTTAGTTGAACTGCTTTAAGTTTCATAGTCGTTACTTTCGCTTCAATTTGACGAGACCAGGTCAAGCGTCTATCTATATGAATTCCCAAATACTTAACATGGTTTTCTACCGGAACAGTGATGTTATTTATTTTTACAGCTGGGCACGTTTGTCTTCTGAGCGTGAAAGTTAAGTGAGCACATTTAGCCGGGTTAACCTTTATTCTCCATTTTTCTAGCCAGGCCTCTAGTTCATTGATGTGGGACTGCAGATTTTGCGATGCGATTTTTGGGTCATGGTGAACGCTAATAAATGCTGTGTCGTCTGCAAATGTAGAGGTATGCGTGTTCAGGTTTGTTTACATATCCGCTGTGTATATTATATATAGAAGAGGTCCTAATATGCTGCCTTGGGGGACACCAGCAGTAATTTTCTTGAGGGGGGAGTATTTATCTTGCGACCTTACCATGAATGTTCTGCCTGTTAGATAGCTATCCAGAAGCCTTTGAGTGTTTTGAGGAAGCATTCGTATTATTTTGAATAGTAGCCCATCATGCCAAACTTTGTCAAATGCTTGGAAAATTTCTATAAACAGGGCTGAGCAGTATTGCTTTTTCTCAAACGCCGATCTAATTAGGGTGACAATTCTATGCACTTGTTCTATTGTATCATGTTTCTCTCTGAATCCAAACTGGTGATCCGGGATGATGTCGTGTTTATTTAGATGAGGAGTTATACTTAAAACAAATATTTTTTCGAAAATCTTCGATAGGATTGATAATAAGCTTATCGGTCTGTACGACGCAACCTGGCTAGCATCTTTTCCTGGCTTGGGAATCATAATAATTATAGACCTCTTCCATGAGGATGGGAAGTATCCGACTCTTAATATCGCGTTTAAAATGAGCAGAAAGATTCTAGAAGCAGACGATGGTAAGTTTCTAATCATTGACCCTGTGATGCGATCAGATCCCGGAGATTTTTTAATATTCACTTTTTCTATTACCTTACTAGGAATGATTGGACGACAAGAACGTGTATGTGCATCATGTTGCGTGAAAACTTTCTCAAGGTGGCCCGCGAAAGCGTTTAATTTTTCGTTTGTGTTTTTGGCCCAAGTGCGGTTTTCCAGTCTTAATGGAGATTCGTGGGTTATAGGGCATTTCATATGCCGTACAGCCTTCCATAAGCTGTAATTGGAGTTTTTTGTGGCATCTAGGCTGTTTAGATAGCCTTTTATTGCAGACTCGTGGCTCTGTCTCAATTTGTTGCGATGAGTTGTCAGGCATAATTGTAGTTGGGTCTTAGTGGTTGGGGAATGGGGTTGCCATTGTCTTCTTAACCTCCTTTTTTCTCTGATACGGGTCTCTATATCCGTCAATGTATGGTAAGGAGCACGTTTAATTGTCCGCGTGATTGGGGTTGCATTTCTTGCTGCAGAATCCAAGACTTCTGTAAATCGGTCGACAGCTATTTGGATGTCAGATGAATTTTTTAGGGGAATGCACTTTGATAGGTGAGAGCTCACATACATTTTATACTTTAACCAATTTGTGTTTCTGCTTGGATAGGAAATAAAGTCTGAAGCTGCGGCGTCAGAGTTGCCTTTTAAAATGAGGATTGAAGGTGAATGATCAGACGGTAGATCATAAGAGGAACTAACTAGTACCTGATCGCGCTTTATGTTTTTAATTACAGCAAATACTACAGCTTCTTCAATTCCCTTGGAGCTAGATTTTTAGTTGCTGGTGACTTTAACGCCAAACACACATTTTGGGGTTCACGTCTGGTGACCCCGAAGGGTCGTGAGCTCTTCAACACCATTGCCAAAATGGGCTTAGATGTACTCTCAAGCGGTCATCCCACTTACTGGCCGACGGACCGACGGAAGATTCCCGATGTTATTGACTTCGGAGTAGTGAAAAATATCCCTGTAGAATCGATACAAGTGGAGCCTTCATTAGACTTGTCTTCAGATCACTCCCATTCTATTATTTCAATGCGTTTCCTTCAAGGGAACGGCTCTCCATTTCGGGACATATCTAAAACCAGAGTAAGTTGGATAAAGTATAAGAAGTATTTAAGTTGTCACTGCACGGAAAATGTAGTGTTGAGAACTACCGAGGATATTGATGGGTCGATTGGCAAGTTTACTGAGGACATACGAAGAGCTGTACATCACGCCTCCACATATGACGTTGAGTGCAGAAGTGGGACAAACAGAACTTATTTCGCTGAACTCGATCATCTCCTGTCAGAAAAAAGAAGAGTTAGAAGAGAGTGGCAAATTCACAGGTCTCCTCAACTAAAAGCTAGGCTACGGGAATGCAGAGATATACTAAGAAATTTCTTAGAAATCCAAAGAACGGCCTCATTTAGATCTTACTTGGAAGGTCTTGATAGTACCCCACAATCAGACTATTCGTTATGGAAGGCGGACGAGATTTAAGAAGACCAATTAGAGGAAAGCCTCCTCTGCGAAATCCAACTGGTGACTGGGCTAGAAATGATTCCGAGAAGGGGACTTTATTTGTTAACCATTTGAGAAATGTGTTTACTATAAACAACTCAAATAATGCATCTGATTTGCCTCCACTCGTTATAAGACCACCTGTACCTCTAAGACTTAGCTTTAATGATGTTCAAAACACTATTGGTACTCTGAATCTTAAAAAAGCTCCAGGTATGGATAAAATCAGCAACAAAATGCTTGTGGAGTTACCTCGTGTAGCTAGAAGAATTATCCTCTTTATCGTCAATGCTATTTTACGCCTAGAATACTATCCTGCAGATTGGAAGGTATCTATGATTACCATGATTCCTAAACCAGGGAAGGACCCTACCAAAGTAGAGTCATATAGGCCAATTAGTCTACTGCCGACAATTTCAAAACTGTTTGAAAAATTGTTAATGGCTAAGTTGATTCCAATTCTGAACGACACTCAATGTATCCCAAATCACCAATTCGGTTTCAGAGCTAAACACAGTACCATCGAACAAACACACATATTGGTAAATGTGATAAGAGGGTCGTTTGAAGATAAAAAATACTGCTCCGCCCTTTTCATTGATGTGTCCCAAGCGTTCGACAAAGTTTGGCATGACGGTTTAATGCACAAAATTAAATTAACGCTGCCTGCTAACACCCATAAACTCATGGAAAGTTATTTATACGGTCGCAAATTTAAAATCAAAGAAGGCAATTTTTTAAGTACCGCTCAGCCAATTGAATCAGGTGTGCCACAGGGTAGCATACTGGGCCCTACTTTATATTTGATTTATGCCTTCGACATGCCGTCAGACCCCAAAATCCACACGTCAACTTTTGCAGACGATACAGCCTTTATCAGCGTCCATAAGGACCACCAAGTGGAATTTGCAGAATTATGTTTATAAACTAGAGAATTGGCTAGAGCTTTGGAAAATCAGGGTAAATGAACAGAAATGTATTCATATCACTTTCACATTGCGAAAAGAAACTTGCTCGTTCATCAAAATAAATAATCAAATTATTCCTCAACATAATGAAGTTAAATACCTCGGCATTCACCTCGACCGCCGTTTAACTTGGAAGTCTCATATTGAAGCGAAACTTACTCAGATGAGATTAAAAGCAGTGCAGTGCACTAAATTTGGATTGCAAACTATTGTTGTACAATGCAATACTAAAGCCAATCTGGTGTTATGGAATTCAATTATGGGGTACTGCCTCAGCATCCAACATTGAAAAAATTCAAAGGGGTCAAAATAAAATTCTACGTATAATTACTGCAGCACAATAGTATGTTAAAAATTCTCGAATCCACAAAGATCTAGGCGTGCCATTAGTAAAAGTCGAATTTACAAAATATGCGTCAAAGTATGTCAGCAAACTTGAACACCATCCAAACCCACATGCACGAGACATCCTTAACTTTAGTGGCCATGTTCGGTTGAGAAGGAGGGATACCCTTGCTTTAACTCAAGCGCAAAACAGATGACTGGATCAGTGGATGTACATTTTTTTGTAGTATCATAATATTTTGTCTAGCACTGGCTGGACTTATTATTTTCTTTTAGTATTAAGATTCGAAAACTTATTGTCATTTCATTTCTGAAGATTCAATAAATAAATTAAATGTATTAAAAAAAAATACAGCAAAGTCAATGAGGTCTGGTAGCTTGTTGAAGTCGGTTGGCCAATAGGAAGGCTCACCACTCGATACAACATCAAAATTATTTGCAGTTACGATATTGTATAGCTGATTACATCTAGGATTAATAAGTCTGGAGCTCCAATATGTATGTTTAGCGTTGTAATCGCCGGCAGCAATGAATTTCTGGCCCAATGTGCAGAAGAAGTTGAGAAATTTTTCGTTTACAGTAAGATTTATAGATGTAACCTGGATACAATCTTCTTCGAACTGTGACAATGGTAAGTGTCTGATGTGTTTGTGCACAATTATGGCTGTGTCACCACAAGCCCGTCCGCTGGGATGTTTTGTGTCATACGTAAGGTATCCATTTACCCTAAAGCAGTTTTTATGAGTAAAGTGTATTTCAGAGACAAGAAGTACGTCAATTTCATGCCAATGAAGAAAGTTTGCAACTTCGTGTTTATGTTGGGATAACCCGTTGGCATTCCAGAAACATATTTTTAACTAGTTCATTTGTTGTTGAGTAGAACTTGCAGAAGCATGTTCTGGTTTCGCATCATTTCCTGAAACATGTTCTGCATAGAGGCCATGCTGTTATTCATGGTTTGAATTAAATTTTCAATTCAGCCAGAAGGCATTTGTAAACCTTCCCTAGGAACATTAGCGTATGGAGGCTGCATATGACGGACCATATTGGGAGTGAGTATATTTTTGAACTAAAGCAGGTTTTTTAAATGCAGGAAGACTTTACAACCCCTATAGTTTGCCGTGTGATTTTCGCCACAGTTGCTGCATTTCTTAACATTCGGGTCAGCTTTAGAACGATTACATTCGGCGGCTTTATGAGCGTCGCCACAAACCACGCATACGAGAGGCAATTTACAATATGTTTTTGTATGCCCATATTCCTGACAGTTTGTGCATTGGAAGGGACCCTTTCGTTTTAATGGCTTGCTCAACGGCAGATTTTATTTACTCTGTAGGAATAGAACTATCTATGCATTTTATGACAATAATCAAACCCTTAGCACTTTTTAATTGATATGTATAGTAACTTTTATTTTCTGCGTCCAGGTGTCTTGATATAATACGAAAGTTCGTTTCTGTTCTGGCTTGAATTTTGGTCTCTTGAATTTGCCCGTGTCGTATAGAAATGACGTAGAAATTATTCGTACCTACAAGTTGAGTCAACATGTTGACTATGCTATTTGATGTTTGCTCCCGCAGATAGATAGGTGGCGGTTTAATTTCTTTAGTGGCTGTTGCATTAGCTGATGCTGCTTCTTCATCGTCAGGTATGGATAGTACAGAGAATATGTTACCACTTGTTGGCAAAGAGACTACGTTAGAGCCTTTGTATTGTTTGGCAATGCGTTCCTGTTGGGTGGACTTAGGGCTAGCCTTTCTCTTGGTTATTGTAATATATCTGTCCATGCCTGTTTGCACTTTAGTACTTTTTGGCACAGCTCCTGTATTTATTAATGCTAATCGTGATGTTCCAGGGTTTTCGTTATTATTCATCTGGTCAGACGACTTCACACTTTGAATCACATTTACGGTCGGATCAACACACTTGCACTTAAATTGCTGTATGGAAAACTAGTTGCGCTGGCAATTTTTGCACTTAAATAATTTTTGTCCACTTCTGAGTGTCGAATGTTTTCGTTGCTTATGCTCGGAGAGCTTACAAAAATATACGCATTTCTGCTATTTGTGCTGGGTCTACTCTGTTGTATGTACGAACTTTTTTAATGAATTTTCTTGCTTTATAATGCGGTAAACCGAAGATTTATGCAACTTGCAATTCATGCAAATTGAATTTCTAATTTTTGAGAAATCGTTGGCTTTAAAATATGTTGAACTTTCCCCATATTAAGAAATGTATGTACTTACACAACAAATGACACGAATAAAATGACAAAATTCACGATCAAAATCACCAAAAAGGTTAATAAACCAAAAGACGGAGATTCACCTTTTTTTGTAATCAAATTTAAAAAAACAGACAAAAGTAAATTGTCGCGATTATAGAACCTGCAATTTAAAAATCAAACCGTCGCGATAATGGGTAGTCGCGAATACCGAGCTTGCACTGTATTATTAAAAGAAAAACTTAATTATCGCCTGTGTTCTATATTCGTAAAATGAAATGAAAGTGAAAATTCCATTCAGTTTGTGTTCTTGAATTCGTAAAAGTGAAATAAAAATGAAAATTTCATTTCCAGTTTGTTTCAAGAGGAATTGATGTGTTCTACAAATCATTTTCACCACAAAAAAAGTAATTTGAAACCGAAAGCAAATAGACGCATGAAAAAAAACTTTTTGGTAAAAAAAATAATTTTTAATATAATTTTTTGAATATTTGTTGCGAAAATAGCAAAATGTAAGTAAATAACTTAAAATTTATACATAATTTTCTTTATTGTAAGTTTACTTCTGTTTTAAAGGGGTAAGCACAAAAATGCGGAACAAGAGCAGTCAATGCTAAAATTCATGGAAAAACACCCCGGATTAGCTAAGGGATTTTATAAAGGTGATAGAACGTTGAGTGATCAACTGTGGAAGGACCTAGCAAGAGAACTTAACTCCATAGGTCCTCCAGAAAAAGATGCATCAGGTTGGAAAAAGGCTTGGGCTGATTGGAAAGCCTGCATTCGCAAAAAATTGTCCGAGAACAGAGCGGAAACAACTGCAACTGGTGGAGGTCCTAACAATATGCAGCACATATCCTCCAAAGAAGATGCAATTGCTAAGCTTTGCGGTCTCTACACAGCTGTCAAAGGTATAAAAGGTGTAAAATCATTCGGTATATCTAGAAAAGATAAACTGCGATATTTTTATTTTTTTATATAAATATGTACATACATATGTATATTTAGTGAATTGAAGTATGTATATACCTTATACATATGTATTAATGCCTTATAAAATAACGAATTGTGATATTTTTATTTTAAATAACTCTTTATTCATTTCATGAAATGAATTTTGTTTAATAAAAAAAACATGTTTTAAATAATATTCCTAGAAATTTCATTTCGAATTCTAAGAGCTTCATTTAGTAGTCTTACATCATTGACTTCGCTGTCCTCCGGTGCAGTTTCTTCGAATACATTTTCCACAACAAAATCATTGCATTCTCCATTATTGACATTGTAGGAATTACAAATATTGTGAAGTGCGCAGCAAATATTAACAATTTGTACTACTTTTCGTGGCTCATACGACATCGTATCAAGCAGACATCTGAATCGGCTTTTTAAAACTCCAATTACGCGCTCCACAATGTTTCTAGCTGATGCATGTTTTTTGTTGAAGTTATGCTCTGGTGTATTTATTTCTGGACATCTATAAGGTGTGAGTAAAAATGGTTCCAATGAATAGCCCCCATCACCCAAAAGCCATGACCTTCTAGCGCCACTGTTGTAATTTGCCATCAGATGCTGTCTTTCATCACTGAGTTTCCAAATGAATGCGTCATGACAAGCTCCAGGATGACATGCGTTTACTGCAATGATGTTCATTAAATGATCACATATCTAAAAATAAATTTCTCAGTGTTATATAAATTGTTTTTTTTTTCTACTTACAGTCATTACGTTTAAACTAAAATATCCTTTTCTATTGTAAAATAGATGGCTATCCTTGGCTGGTGCTTTAATTTTGACATGAGTGCCATCTACACAACCAATGATACCAGGCAATTGGAACTTGTTGTAAAAGTGCCTTTTTGATTTTAAAATGTCTTCATTGCTCCTTTCAAATTTAATCCATTTTGGGCATAGTGTGGATTCCAAAACGTTACACATACATGTTATGACTTTGGAAACTGTACTTCGTCCTAAAGCCAAATTCGAGTCCTTCCCAATCATTTGTTGGGCACTACTTTGGCCGAAGTAACGAAGTGCAGTGGCCAGATTGTTTAAAAACGTTTCTGGCAAAATATGTATTTACTTACGATTGTTCCGGCAATTCCAATGGATTTCAACAGTCCCGAAGTCTCTTTCTACATATTCTTTCCGCTTTATTTTTTTCTTTTTCAATAAAGACGGAAATTAAAAACACACCACTCATTTTAATTTTTTAATATAAAATTTATTTTTTATTTAGTTTGTTTTATTTTGTTTGTTTAATTTTTTAGTGACATAGAAAGTTGTCTTTATCGACAATGAGTAGTTGTAGCATCGAGTATTCGGTTTACAAAAATTTTTCTTCAACACTTTTTGTATGTATTCCCACTTAATTTGAAAACTTCTTAGCAAATATAATAGCCCGAAAGTATTTTTCATATTTTGTACATTGAAAAATGCAATGTTAAAGACATATATAAACATTGTGTGAGTATTTTGATAATATCGGGTAGTCAGATACATTGATAATTTGTGTCACTAATTGTAATTAAAATGTTCACTTTAGCATGACAATTTTTGTTTTTTCTCATATTTCTTTAAATAGTTATTTGAAACAAAATAAAACTCATGAAAATAAAGTTTCATTACTTCTTAAGAACACAGTGATTTTGTAAATGTGAAATTAAAAAGTTTTTCACTTTCATTTTGTAGTGAAATATAGAACACAGGCGTATATATACATATATATATATATACATGTAAATATCTATTAGAAAATTATATTGCATTTTTATACCTACTATATATAGTTATTTAAGTAGAATTGAATCCGCAAAAAAAGAAAAGAAACAAAAACAAAATAACCTATACAAATTTAATTGATTTATTGTTAAAATATACCAATTTTTACGCGTCCAAATAAAGTCAATCCAAAAGTAGTGGCAATTCATTGAATTTTTCCTTGTTTGAAAATCTAACGGCAAAGTGTCGTTCAAAATAATTGCATGCCATAATTTATCATTAAAGAGATTAAGTTCAATTGAGACTCGGCACAATACCGTATAAAATTTGGCTTTGCTTGGTAAGAGAAGTAAGACCAAACCCAAAATCTAGAGGTGTAAATAGCTGAAATGTTACGAAAACTTCTGGAAATTAATTGAAATTGATCTCTTGGAATGACAGGAGTTTTAAGCATAAGGATAATGCAACTGCTTACTTTATTTTGACTTTCACAAAACCAATACATAAATAAATGAGCCTCAAATTTTATGCAAAAATATTATTTTTACTGATGAAAGTAAGTTTGAGATATTTGGAGCCAAAATCCCGCCAAAAATAGGGCGAACTAAGAACGAAATCTTTAGTAATAAATATGTTACGAAGACTGTAAAACACGGCAACGGCTCATTAATGGTATAATGGCAATCCTACATATATAAAATCTGCAATAAAAAAAGAAGATTATCTCGACGTTTTAAAAAACAATATAGCCCCTACTGACCAGCAAAAAATTCCTGACGTTATCGATTTCGGCGTGGCGAAAGGGGTATCCCCGGAACTCATTGAAGTCGAGGCTTCACTGGATCTTTCTTCAGATCACTCACCCACTGTAATCACCATCAGAAGTCCTCAGCAAATCGTAACTGATGCCTTACTTCTTGTCAAACGTCTGAATTGGTTAAAATACAAAAAATACATCAGCACTCACTGCACAGAGAAACTCCCGTTAAAAACTCCTGAAGACATCGATGCCTGTATAAAAAGTCTTAATGAACATGTCGAGAAAGCCGCAGAACATGCTTCTTCCACTTACCGCCCGAATAGATACAACAGAGTTTTTTCTGCAGATGTTGAGCAACTATTGTCTGAAAAAAGGAGAGTCCGAAGAGAGTGGCAACAACACAGATCGCCCCAACTTAAAACTAGGTTGAGAGAATATAAATCTTAGGATCTTGCTAGAAGCGCAAAAAGCAGATTCTCTTAAACAACATCTGGAAGGTCTAGACGCAACTTCCCAGTCAAATTATTCATTATGGCGTGCAGTCCGAAATCTGAGAAAACCCGTAATCGCAAAACCTCCACTGCGTACTTTGAACGGATCTTGGGCACGAAAAAACGAAGAAAAAGGCAACCTTTTCGTAAGTCATTTAAAAAATGTATTCACTCCCAATATGGATACTGACATTAGCCAACTACCGCCTGTTGTTGCCAGACCACCTGTACAAATAAGATTTAAATATCTGGAGGTTGTTGAGGCTATTGATAATTTAAATGTTCAAAAAGCATCTGGGTTTGATAAAATCAGCAATAAAATGATTTTTGAGCTGCCTCGCATTGCAAAAAGATTAATCCTCTTTCTTTTTAATGCCATCTTACGGCTTGAGTACTACCCTCCGGTTTGGAAAATTTCATTAGTAAAGATGATTCCTAAGCCGGGAAAAGATCCTTGCAAAGTTGAGTCGTATAGGCCAATAACTATATTACCAACTATGTCCAAATTATTCGAGAAATTGCTTATAACCAAGCTGACTCCGATTTTGAATGAAAACAACTGCATTCCCAATCACCAGTTTGGCTTCAGACGTCAACACAGTACAATAGAACAAACACACTCTTTATTGACGTCTCTCAAGCTTTCGACAAAGTATGGCATGAAGGCCTGATATCTAAATTAAAGCAGAACTTGCCGGTGAATCTTCAACACCTACTATGGAAATACTTAATCGACCGTCAGTTTATGATTAAAGAAGGTGATTATTTAAGCCGTCCTCAACCTATAGGTGCTGGCGTCCCTCAAGGTAGTATCTTAGGACCAATTCTATACTTGCTGTACACAGCAGACATGCCAACAAACAATGAAATTCACACGTCAACATTTGCTGATGATACGGCATTTTTCAGTACTCACAAAGATCCAAAAGATGCCTCGATTCAATTACAGCACCACGTAACGCAAGTAGAAAAATGGGCAAGACAATGGGGAATAAAAATAAATGAACAGAAATGCACCCACGTAACATTTACTCTACGTAGGGAATCATGTCATTCGTATTAATGACCATATAGTGCCTCAAAACTCACACGTGAAATATCTTGGTATTCATCTGGACCGTCGCCTCACATGGAAACCACATATAGATGCTAAGCTGACTCAAATGAAACTGAAAGCAGCCCAAATTCATTGGCTCATCGGCAGAAACTCCGTCCTTCGGCTCGAATGTAAGCTTCTACTCTACAACTCAATCTTAAAGCCAATTTGGTGCTATGGTATCCAGTTATGGGGCACTGCCTCCAACTCCAATATTGAGAAAATTCAACGCCGTCAAAACAAAATTCTACGAATGATAACTACCGCTCCTTGGTATATTAAAAACAACAACATACACAACGATATTGATGTTCCACTTGTCAAATGGGAAATAACTAAACACGTGGCCCATTATTTGGGTAAGCTGGAAACTCATCCAAATCCCCTCGCTCGAGACATCTTACAACATCCCGGTCATAGCCGTTTGAGAAGGAGGGACACCACCGCTCTCAGATGAATAAATACAAGTTGCTCATTATATCCTATCGAATTTGAAAACTAGATTTTGTCTAGCATTGGCTGGACTTATCTTAATTAACTTTAGTTTTAGGATTTGAATACCTATTGTTAGTTCATTTAAAATGAAGATACAATAAAAAAGTATATGCAAAAAAAAAAAAAAAAAATATAGCCCCTAGGTCGAGAAATTCGAACTAGTGCAGAACTGGACAATGATCTTAAGCATACCTCCAAAATTGTGAAAGAGTGGTTGTTCAATCATTGTCCAAAAACTTTAGATCATCCTCCGCAGTTCCAGAGCCAGTGGGATTATCTGGACAAAAAATTAGGCAAATAAATAGCAAGGATAACGTAAAGGCAGTAATATAGAATCAATGGATCAAAATTTTGGTTGATTTTACTAAAAAAAAATCTCGTTGATTCTATATCTAGAAGATTCTCAGCTGCGATAAAGGAAAATGGTTACAAACAAAATATTTAATACCATGTTTTACAATGTCAAAATAAAGTAAACATGCAATATATTTTCTTTTTTAATTTGTACTTATATTTCTTATTATAATTTATTTGATATTTTTCATTAATATTTCAGTAATTGTTCAAGCTTAAGGTCTTTTTTTATACCCTTCACTTTCATGAGAATATAATATAATATAATATAATTTTCCGACCCTATAAAGTATATATATTCTGGATCCTTATAGATAGCGGAGTCCATTAAGCCATGTCCGTCTGTCTGTCTGTCTGGATGTTGAAATGAGTTTTTTGAAGTCCCAAGATATATCCACTTGGGGCCTCGCAAAATTTATAGCATTTCCTGATAGGAGGATTACTTTTGCACCACCTTGTACAATTAAACATTTTTTTAAACAATATTAGGTGTTTACTTTATATTGACGTTTACAATATTTTAAACATGTATAAAAATTCCATCGAAATTCTTTGGCCCGCAACATATTCAACAATAGTGACCATTAAGAATGAGGGCACAGAAATCAAATCAGAAGAACTATGAATACAAATCTTAAATACATATAAAACATTTAGTTTGAAAAATATAGCTTGTGAATTGGACAAGTGAAAATGTGAAAAGTTATAATCTTGCAGGTTTTTTTCAATTTTTGTGTCATACAAAATCGTTTCAAAACAATTATCACTTCTCAGACTTTAGATGATATAAATAGTCCCCGCCTATTTAATATTACTTTTTTGTAATACTCGTAAAGGGATAAAAAATGTAAATAAGTTAAATGATTTAAATAAGTATTTACCATTTAATTATAATTATACTTTGTGGAATGATTCTCCTAGAATTGTTAAGTTTTCTGCATTGAGATTGATCTCCTTCTAAAGCGCATCAACTTAATTAAAGTCTAGCATAAAATTAAAAATCAATTTACCTGACAATTGTACTCCATGTCGGCGTAAAATCCTACTGGACGATTTCTACAATCGAAAGAGAATGTAATGTTATCTAAATTCGTCCATTCTTTTGTTTTGTGGTTTTGAAATACTGGACTCGCTACATCCTGCAGTGAAACAACAGCAAATAATATTGGTCCTGAAATGAAATACAAAATATGTAAACTTACTAGCAATTTAAACCAATTTTAAATCACTAAAATATTAAGGGTATAATATAAAAATATGACGTTACTAATATTTTCAGTAGATTAATTACTATTCTGCATCCTTTTCAGACCCGACGCAAAACTATCAGGAATTTTTTTATAATTTTTGGAATATGTGATCTCTACAGCGTATGAAAATATAATCAATCATTAGGTTTTTATCAATTTATGTCCTTCAAGGATTTTCAGGACACACACACTTGATGCATCTCAGTCGATTTTCATTAATATTTTTTACTAAAACACAGTTTTATTGCACGAAACAATTTCAATTAGTTTGAAATTAAAATTTATTATTTAGTTAATATATGTATGTATGTATGTATATGCACTTTATTATTTGTAAACGATTAATACTTTTGTAATTAAAGACACTTACGAGTACTTACTTCCACGGCTCATTTTGCTAAAACTGAAATGTGACTGAAGAATGTCGCAATAATTCAAGTAACAGTAAATGAAACAGAAGGAAATGTGAGAAGCAAATATAGAAAACAATCAGCATGATCAATGCATGCCAGTTTATTTTAAATTGGGTTAACAGAAGCAAAAATATTGAAACCGAAACCCACCCGCACAATCGATGCATCACGGTCTGAAAGGGGTAGAGGAAATAAATTTTGTTGTTAATCCAACAATATTTATATTCGGCTATTAACAAAAAACAAGTAAGAATTTATATTCGGCTGTGCCGAATCTTATATTCCCACATCTTCATACAATATTGCACCGTAATTTATATTTCTTTTCAGTTTATTTGAGTTGAATTTCATCTCAATAAATTTATTTATAAGAATTTTATGCATATTACACTTATAAAAAAAAAGCACTAGGAAACTGATTTTGGCTTTTTGAAACGTCAAAATTGTCACTTCTGTTACTCTTTGGTTATTCGCGGAAGTGTCAGCTTTATCCAATTATGGACCAACTTTCACAAAAGTCAATAGCATAACTTTTACATACTTATAACTGATCTGTGTAAAATTTCGGTTCGAAATGGATGATTATGTAGGTTAGTGAGATTTTGGGAGTAGTCCTCTTGAGGGAACTATGACGTATTACGGGCCAATCATCATGTACGATGATTAATATGTATATTTTTTTTAATTATTTGTGTTGAATTTCAACGTAATCATGATTTTCATAAGGGATTTATGCTCATTTTGGAGATTTTGCAAAGTGAACTTTATATAGAGGCTATGGTCAAATATGGGCCGATCATCATCATATTGAGATTGACGATGTATGGACTATTTGTGCTGAACCTCAACTTAATAGTGGTTTTTTTAAGGGATTTAGTTTATTTAGTTAGCTTTATATGGGAGCTACGATCAAATATGGACCGATTGTCATCATTATGATGAGGGTGGTGATTTATATATATGTATGGATGTATGGATATGGTTAATTTCCAACTTGATAGTGATGTTTGTAAGAGATTTATACGTATTTAAGTAATTTTAGGAAGTGGACTATATATGGAGACTACGGTCAAATATAGACCGATCATTATGAAATTTGGTACGACAATTTAGATGTATATTTGGATTATATTTGTTGAATTTCAACTTGATTGTGATTTTTATCAAAGATTTATGCGCATTTAAGTGGTTTCCGGAAGTGAACTTTAAATATATTGGGATATGTCAAAATAAGGACCGATGCAAGCAAAATATCGTTTTGATATTTTACTTTGCAGAATTTTGTATGTATACGGCTTTTCTATAGACATATTAATGTACCATAAAGCCATATTCCGAGAAGAGAGTTATATGGGGGCTATGAGAAATAGTGGACCGATCCCTACCATTTTTAATAGCACTTGTCCTTGTATAGTAAAAATAAAGTGTGCAAAATTTCATGATATTATCTGCATTTTATATGAAGAAAAAAAAAACAAAAAATATCTGAAAACTATTGACGTAGTCTGAAACTTTGATCTATAAGTCGGATTCTCCTGAACCGATTTAGCCCATTTTCAATACCAAACATTTCAAACATGGATCAAAGAATGTTTGGTAAAAATTTAATGTTTTTATGTTTTTTTCGAAGCCTTATCGTATTAACAACAGACGGACAGACGGACGGACATGGCTAGATCGTCTTAGAATCTTATAAGGACCCAGAATATATGGACTTTTTGGTTCTACAACCATTATTTCGATGTTTTACAAACGGAATGACAAACGTAATATATCCCTAATCTTTTTGGTGGTGGGTATAATAGGTTGGTGGGTAAATTATAAGGGACCTCAAACTCGTTTTTAATTACGCATATACCCGAAGGGGCGTCCCCTTCTGTATTCTGTATTGCGATGCGAAAGTCATAGCGATGCGCAATTGAATTGCGATCCGAAAGGTATTTGGTATTCTGTAAGACTTTCGCATTCGCAATTCATTCCAGTATGTGGCAACACTGTACCAAAGTAATAGCGTGTTCAGATATGACCCTTAATTGCGTTAATCGCAATTAACGCCATTATTGAGCTCAATATTCCATATAAAATCTCAATTAATTATTGCGCAATAAGTACGAAATTGTTATAATATTGAGTAAGATTTCGAATGCAACACTGTTCACAACTGTGTTTAGTGAACAAAATTGTATAAAATGAAAATGTCAACAAAAGAAATCATTAAAAAATCAATGTGAAGGTAAGTTTGTTTACGTAGAAACACAACAACCACATAGAACATTTTTTGTATTGTTTTCCAACTGTCAAATGATTATTGAGTAAGCTGAAAATTGCGTATGCCTGAACACTTAAAATAATATTGGCAATTTACCGAATATTGACTCAATTAAGTTTCATATCTGAACACAGTATAAAGAAATAAACGTCAAATTTATTTGGTTTATGACAAGTTTTACAAGTTAAAAAAATTGCTAGTTTTAACTATTAAAAATATACTCGTATACTTTAATTTACAAAATAAAAAAAAAAATTGTGTTAAGCCTCAGTTAGCCGACTGTAATGGAATGTAACTGCAACAGTAAGAAACAGCTGATAGATATTGTTATGTGTAAAGTAATGCAAATGGTTATGGAGATGTAAAGTAACGCAACACCGTAATGTATGAATCTGTAAGAAATAGAATTTCCTTACATTTTTACGTCATTACACTACATTCCGTTACAGTCGGCTAACTGAGGCTTTATTCGCAAAACTGGATTCTGTTATACTACGTTTCCACGGTACATGCTTCGCTCTCTATTCATGCTTCACACCCCAATCTTTAGTAAAACAACTTGCTTCACCATACAAAATTCTAAGAGCGAATCAAGTAGATTCATATTGAATCTACTTGCGAAGCACGAAAAATTGCACTCTTCTCTAATTTTTATCGCAAGTTTATCTGCACTAGCTGTAAAAATTTAATATTATTGTAAACAAAGCCAATTATTTTCTTGTTGCTGGAAGTAAAGAAAGTAAATACGTACGAATGTATGTTTTTTTTCAAATAATCTAACTAATTTCCACTCACTTTTGTTTGTCCATTGAAAAAAATTATTTTCCACAAATTGTAAATTCTGTTTTTTTTATTCTGTTTGTTTATTAAAGACAACTGTCAAATCGAATCAAGTTTATTAGTCATGTAAACAGCATGATTCATAAACATGATTCAGAAGGCGAAGCAGGTGATTCAAGTCGTCGTGGAAACATAGTATCAAACTGTTGCCCGTACATTAAGATGCTGAAAATATAACTGAATGTAGTTTTAAAAATACATCTAAAATACATACATACATATCGATGGTCTCATGTAGAAAGGCCCTAACTCGCATATTTGAAACTTTACAGTAGAAGGTAAAAACATAATAGAAACTGTAATATTCAACATGTAACTTTTTTTGTACAACTGCTTATAAAATCGTTATTTTTTACACTATTGCAATAAATTTTTGTGAGGAGGTGTATTTGCGTTAAATGCATTGGAATCGCAAAAAAAAACAAATTTCGAAAAACTAGCGAGTTAGGGCCTTTCTACATGATACCAACGATATATAATTATACTAGGTAAACCCGGTGTGCTTCGCTACCCCCTCGTTATAATATAAAATAAAACGTATTTATATATTTACAAAATTTAATGACTTTTTTAATTATTTAAGCTTGAGGTCTTTATATTAATAAAATATTATATTTATTATTTTCAATATTTCGCTAACCTTTGGTTAGCATCGTCAGGAAATTATTAACAAATTTTATTAAAAATAACAAAAAAAAAAAAAAAAAAACGATAACAAATTTATGAAAAAATATTTTTCTTTTTTGTCATAAATTAAATTCAAAAAACTATTTGTCACAAAAATTTCTTAACCTAGTAATAATACCTATATATCTTACATACTTATAAATAAATACATTTCTAATTAAACTTATTTTATTCTAACATACATATCGTGACCTAAGAACAAGAAAATCTTAATTTTTATGTAATTTAATTTGCAAATTTAACCTTCCTGTTCCAAGGTCACGATATGTATATTTATATTATTATATCTAAACTTCTATCTCTTAATAACTAAATTTCTATAATTATTAGCTATATGTTCTGTGTCTGCTTTAAAATTTATTCTCTGTGTAATTGGTGTATTAATTATTTGTAACATTTCTAATATATATCTGCGTTTGTAGTTAGTTTCAGTGTTTAAAACCGACGCTTCTTCAAAATTTGGATAGTGATTAAATTGATGACAATGATGACTTAATGCTGTCTTTTTTGAATTAATGTCCCTATATTTTTGATCAGATCTATGTCCTGCAATTCTAGTCTTTAATTTGTTCTTCGTAGTACCTACGTAAACCTGGTTGCATCTTTCATTATCATTTCCTTTACAAGGAATTTTGTATACAATGTTGGACATATCCCATTTACTAGTTTTATCCTTTGTCTTGCTAAATAAACTATTCAATGTATTATAAGCTTTGTATGTTATCTTATATTTATCATTGTTAAAGATTTTTGATTCTTTTATCCTTTCTGAAAAATTTGATATATACGATAATGATTTGTATATCATAGGTTCTGTTGGTCTAATAATTCTATCATTCTGATTACTCCTATCTTTGTATTGATTAATTAATCCATAACTCAAACTATTTGGAAAATTGTTATCCCTTAATATATTTCTAATTTTAATTATGTTTTTTATGTGATAAACCTTGTCACTAATTGTTAGTACCCTATTAATTAAATTTTTAGCAGTATTTATAATAATCCGTCTACTGTGTCCAGAATAATAATTTAAAATTCTGCCTGATGCTGTTGGTTTTTGATACCAATCTATTAATAAATTATTTCCATTTCTTATTATTAAAGTATCTAAGAAAGGTAATTTTGAGTTACTTTCCATTTCTAAAGTAAATTTAATATTACTATTAAACTCATTAAATGTGTCTAACAAGTTATTTACCCCACCTTCATTAATAATGCAGAAAAGGTCATCAACATATTTAATCATTATCTTAGGTTTAATATTCAGTTTTCCAATGGATATGTCAATGGAAAGGTTACTTGACAAAAACCAACAGTTTTCCAATGGATATGTCAATGGAAAGGTTACTTGACATATCCATTGGAAAACTGAATATTAAACCTAAGATAATGATTAAATATGTTGATGACCTTTTCTGCATTATTAATGAAGGTGGGGTAAATAACTTGTTAGACACATTTAATGAGTTTAATAGTAATATTAAATTTACTTTAGAAATGGAAAGTAACTCAAAATTACCTTTCTTAGATACTTTAATAATAAGAAATGGAAATAATTTATTAATAGATTGGTATCAAAAACCAACAGCATCAGGCAGAATTTTAAATTATTATTCTGGACACAGTAGACGGATTATTATAAATACTGCTAAAAATTTAATTAATAGGGTACTAACAATTAGTGACAAGGTTTATCACATAAAAAACATAATTAAAATTAGAAATATATTAAGGGATAACAATTTTCCAAATAGTTTGAGTTATGGATTAATTAATCAATACAAAGATAGGAGTAATCAGAATGATAGAATTATTAGACCAACAGAACCTATGATATACAAATCATTATCGTATATATCAAATTTTTCAGAAAGGATAAAAGAATCAAAAATCTTTAACAATGATAAATATAAGATAACATACAAAGCTTATAATACATTGAATAGTTTATTTAGCAAGACAAAGGATAAAACTAGTAAATGGGATATGTCCAACATTGTATACAAAATTCCTTGTAAAGGAAATGATAACGAAAGATGCAACCAGGTTTACGTAGGTACTACGAAGAACAAATTAAAGACTAGAATTGCAGGACATAGATCTGATCAAAAATATAGGGACATTAATTCAAAAAAGACAGCATTAAGTCATCATTGTCATCAATTTAATCACTATCCAAATTTTGAAGAAGCGTCGGTTTTAAACACTGAAACTAACTACAAACGCAGATATATATTAGAAATGTTACAAATAATTAATACACCAATTACACAGAGAATAAATTTTAAAGCAGACACAGAACATATAGCTAATAATTATAGAAATTTAGTTATTAAGAGATAGAAGTTTAGATATAATAATATAAATATACATATCGTGACCTTGGAACAGGAAGGTTAAATTTGCAAATTAAATTACATAAAAATTAAGATTTTCTTGTTCTTAGGTCACGATATGTATGTTAGAATAAAATAAGTTTAATTAGAAATGTATTTATTTATAAGTATGTAAGATATATAGGTATTATTACTAGGTTAAGAAATTTTTGTGACAAATAGTTTTTTGAATTTAATTTATGACAAAAAAGAAAAATATTTTTTCATAAATTTGTTATCGTTTTTGTTATTTTTAATAAAATTTGTTAATAATTTCCTGACGATGCTAACCAAAGGTTAGCGAAATATTGAAAATAATAAATATAATATTTTATTAATATAAAGACCTCAAGCTTAAATAATTAAAAAAGTCATTATAAAAATAAAGGTCAAATAAGAATAAAATAACATTTACAAAATTTATTTATTTGATTTTAATTCATTTATTGCAATGCTTTAGGATATGCAATATTTTTAGTTTGCCCATCAGGAGCATACACATATAAATCGGTGGGTTTTCCTACACGGGATGTTAACAATAATCGCAAACGCTAACCGAACAGGAAACTGCAATTGTTTAAAATCGTGGCAAAAGTACATCTGTACCTTTCTATTTTCCTGTTATAAGCTTCTATTAAATTATTTCTCAGTTTTTTTTTTTACTGCAAGTCGAGTTCCATTGAAAGCCGTGGTGATCGATATTACGCAGTAAAATAATTGGCTCTCCAATTTGAGCCTGAAATCAGATGTTTGCCGCATAGAAGCAAAGCGGAGCGTACTATTCGAATTACCAGTAGTCGGGTTTAACATTTTTAATTGAAAATGGTAGCCATCTTCCCCTTGTGATTATCGGATGGCATTCGGTCTATTGCAACTTTAAATAATTTCACCAATTTTTTTTGTAATGATTCTATAATGTTGCGGCGTAGTCCCGTAGCAATTGCAAGGAAATATATTTGCAAAAATTTGTATTGTTCATCAGGAATAGGCAATAAGGACCTGCTGTGTGATATATTTGTCCTTGTACTTTAAATGTTGGCTGATACATGTGCCAAATATTGAAAAATCCTATTCTTGAGTTAAAAAATAATTTTTTTGATAGATATCCCACTCGTATCCCATTAAGCGATTATAAAGGTCTTAAAGTAAATTATATAAGCTTTCTTTTGAGAAAAATTAAAAAAATTTTTTTTTTTTAAAAATTTAAAAAAAAATATTTTTGAAATGATTGAAGAAATAGCTATCTAAAGTCCTTTGGACAATTTTTGCTAGGACCAATAGGTGAAAAGTTATATTCATTTTAAAAAACCCTGTAAGACCAAAATTTACCAAAATGTCTAACTTTGACCCCCTCTAACTCCGGCACTTCTGGACTGATAGAGCTGAAAATTTGTGCCTGGCCTACTATCCAATAGTACTAACCATTCAATTTTTAACATTGGGTTACTTGACGTGAAATTCACCATATATATATATATTAAAGTAGGCGTGGTCATACCAATTGAGAAATGTTTATTTATTTATTTAGTGTACGGTGTAGTTTATCGGAAATTTATTTTATATCCCGCTCGTTTTATTATTTTTTTTAATTTATTTTTGTGGAACTGTCAATTTTTTCTTGTTCAGTGCTGTATTTTTTAGTACTTTAGTATGAAATTCAGAGTTGTATTGCAAGATTTTGTGAGATTTTGCCAAAATCCCGTGTCGAACTAGATTTTGTTGTATGGGAAATCTAGTAGAAATGAACAAGATGTTTCTCAAAATCCTTTAAGTACTTAAGTGCGTAGGTGTAAATGTAGTATAATAGCTTAAAAGAATGGTCAGAAAATAGATCGTATGATAATTTCGTAGTAATACAATTTCTATTTATATTTTTTGATATGGCAAAATCTATAAGTTTAGGAATTTTACTAGGATCAGAGGGCTCAGGGCATATGCAATCCAAGCAGTTCTTTCGATCAACTAGAGTCCTGTATAGCTGTCTACGCACTCCCAAAATAAAATTGCGATTTTCTCTTGATGAGTCCAGACGAAAAAGTGTAATAGCTAGCTGCAGTTCTATGAAAAAATGCTTAACCGAATGAGCTTTAGAAAATTCAAAATCATTTTTTATTAGAGCACACAACATGGCAAATACCCTCGGCGGCACTCTACGACAACAGATATGTGTTTGGCATTATAATCACCACAAGCCAGGAAACAATACCCTAGTGTATAAAAATTCTCGAATTTTTCTTTGGTCTGAGAACATCGTGGAGGACAATATTCTGAGCTTAGAGTTGTTTCACCAGCTTCGCATTCAAGTCAAATGGATGTTGCTTGTATATATTCTTTTAAAAAACCCGGTCAGGTTTTTTTTGTGACCGTTTAGACTAAAATTTTGTATCAGTTAATTTTAGATATTCATGACCAAAAAAGACACAACTAAAGCAAATCAATTTTTTAGGTGCAGGTCGAATGTACATGTCCATAATACATACACACATCCTTATGTGCATGTACTTGTACATACCCTGCAAACATTTTTGAGATTTTCTGGCGATGGTTTTTTGGCGATGATTATGCGATCCTTACGAATCGCTAACTATCGCCTACGCCTTACAACTAAGCGATGAATACGCTAGCGTAACAAGTAAACTTTTTTTCTAAAAACACTTTATGCTGACAACAATTTTGATGACTTTTACGATGTGAATCGCGCGCCTTCGCCTACGCCTTACACCTAAGCGATGAATACGCGAGCGCACACAAGTAACGGGAAATATCCTCACAACAATTAAAATATTTTTGTATTCTTTATCGTTTAGAGATGAGTCATTAATGTTTTCTTGGTGCATGTTTTTTCTTGTTGTTTTGTTCAGGTAACGGCAAAATAAATATTTGGTTTCATGAACAATTAGCAAAATTGTCAGTTTGCTAGAGAACGTGATACTCACAAGTATGGATTTTATACGAATTTATTATATAACATCTTTCAAAACTACTTCGCACAAATTTCTTGTCTTTCTTATTTTCATCCCATTACAGAGTCGCCCCACCATTCGTGAATCGCTTGACCATAGTTTAATAATGACACGCGATTCGCGAACGTTGATTCGCTGGCGAATCGCGACAGGCACACAGGCGATGGTTTTGGCGAATCAATCGCCGCGACTATACACAATTCAACGGCGATTCGCGGGCGATCATTAGGCAATTAAAAATGTTTGCAGGGTAGAGTAGATATTTTGTTAAATGAGTGTGTTTATTGCCCCTATTACGGTTCACAACTTTTTTAATAATTTGGTCGTCTTTCATAAATCGGTATTGCCATTCACAACTTATATGTAGTAGAGTTAATGTAGAGTTAAAGTCGGGTTGACTGACAGACGACCAAACTTAGTTGAGTTGAGAACGGCAATAGGGGCATATGTTTTTTATTTATATTTTTTGTATAAGGTATTGTGTGGAATATTAATTAAATAGAATGTAAGTTTTACTTTTCTTATTAATACATTTCTAGGTTAGTATGTATGTACATATGTATCTACACAGTAGTTATCAGTTTAATTTTATTAAATGAATATCGTTGTGTGAGTGTGTGTGTGTGAGTGCGTTTAGCCAACAACTTACCAAGTAAAATACCAAAAAGCCAAAACAGTCTATAACTGTAATCCATTTTAGTCCATAGGTTTTTTTACTCGATGTTTGTTTGTGTTCTTTTGGTTTTGCTTTCCTCCGTTGACAGTCGTCAGTCACTCTCACTTCTGTCTTAATTCACGGTCGGATCTTTTTATGCCATTTAGTACGTTAAGCACACGCGTGGACAAATTCTGATAAAACCAATAACCGTTTATACCTAAAGTATTACAAATTGGAAAATGACATTTTGCTGTGTACCTAAAGTTAAAGAAAGAAGACAGACAAATGATTAATATTATTTATATTAGCGCAATTCGCAATCTTGTGCAAATTGTAAATATATGCAATTGCAAATATGTATGTATGTGCAAGATACTAAATTAACAGCTGATTTTATCAATGAAACAAATTCTCAGAAATAAATAAAATAATATGTCCAAGAAAAGAACACTTGGTAAACTTTTTAATAGAAAATGCTGCTAAAATGATTTTGAATTTGCTAAAGCTTTTCGTCTGGTTTCATCAGGAAAAAGTGCATCGTTTAGAAAAATTGCAACTATTTTTGGAGTGGGTGATGGCGTAACAATATCAAAAATTAACAGAGGGTCTTCGAAGCATTCTTTATGTTGGCCAAATGAAGCTACACGCTCTCAAATAGTATCGGATACATTTGAAGAACTTCGGGTTAGCATTGAACATATTGATGAAACTGAGATTAAGTTGGCGGAATCCTCTATAGAATAGCATACATCACACCCAAGTAGTTTGTGATTCAAAACGCATATACACAAATATTTCAGTATTTACAAAAAAAAAAAGATGAAAAAAAAGACATCAATGGATAGCAAGCGACTTTTGTATGAGGTGTTCCCGGTTTGGAAAACTACTTTCTGCTGACAAGCGCTTCTTTTAACCTAATCAAACATGCAAATAAAGCACTTTCCTAAAGTTTTTATACCCTACACCACAATAGTGGGGAGGGTATATTGGATTTGTGCTGATGTTTGTAACGCCCATAAATATTGGTCCAACCTTAAAGTATACCGATCGACTCAGAATCACCTTCAAAGGTCCATTATTTCACCTGGCCCCCATACAAATTTCCTCCCGAAATTAAAGTTTACCGATCATAAATGTTTGAATTATGCAAGTATCCAAACACATTTGATCACAAATGAGTGGCAAATAGAGCCAAATCACATCAACGAATTTTGTGCAGATCGGTTCATAATTACTTGTACCTCCCATATAAGATCCTCTCCGTAATTCACTTTAACATCCATAAATCTTTAAAAAGTATTTATATCAAGATAAAGTTTAACACATATAATATCTATCTTCACAGAAATCATGACTCTAAATTTATGGATGATCGCTCCATAATAGGTTATATCTCCCATATACAGCCCATTTCTGAAAAACTTTTTTATACGTATACTGGGTGTAGGGTATTATATGGTCGGGCTTGACCGACTATTGTTTTCTTAAATGTTTTAATGTTTTCAACTTGTTATAAAGATAATTTTCTCTGGACGATAAGATTTATTTTAACAAGTAAGAGCGTTCACTCTATTTGGCTATTTTTATATAAATACCTGTTTAACCCAAATCATTTATAGGTCATGTTTTTATGTAGGCGATACAACGTGCCTTTTATAAAGTACATTGATTAGCTCAATGTCGATGTCAAATGTTAATTTTTGTGTAAAAATCAGCTTATGTACATATACATAAAGGCTTATACAGTAAATAAAAGGAAAATGGAAAAGGGTACATAACGAAGGAAATTATTGGCCATTTACAGAGTTTCTTTTCGATTCTGGATTGTTTAAGTACGAGTATTGCGTCAGCTTTTTTGAACCAGTTCACCACACGATTTTTCAGACTACGAAGTATAATGATTGAAAAGTTGTGTTTGTGTAAAGTAAGTATGTATGTATAGTACATGTAAGACATGTAAATAGAATATTTAAATATTTACGAGAATACTGTAATCACAAGTCTGTTTTTTTAACTATACCTACATATATTTAATAATTACCAATAATACTCGCATATAGGGATGCTATTAGCAGTATCGAAAATATTTAAAGGGTCAAATTATCTACAATTACATATGTATCTATATATATATTGTTTTGCCGTGCGTCCTTTCTCTTTCTAAACATTTTCGCATACCTTTGCCTATTTGGGGATACCAATGAATTTCTTTTTTTAATGTACGAGTATCTAGAGAGGATTTGAAAATTAAGAAAAGGGCTTGGGTATCACACTTTATGGAACCGTAATAGTGGGATATCTGAAGTAATCTGGGGTTTCCAATAAATTTCAGTGTTTTGAAAATATAAATCTTTAGATTTAAAGATTGTCAAGCTTTTGACTGGTTATAACTTTAACGTCTTATGAAACTTAGTGATCAAAGTGTGGTTAATGTAAACGTATGCAATTTGTTAGAATTCTTTAATTTATAAATAATTTGTTAGTTTAAGTCAGTTTCGTTGCAGTACAATTTTTCTGGGATTTAACCGCATACATACTCGTATGCATTCATTTCCAAACATTCATAAAAAAATGGTTTGACATTTATTAAAATAAGATTTAACCAAACGATTATTTAGGCCCATTATTACAACTTGGCAATAGTTAAAGGTATGATGTTATCGGATAGATTAGAAGTATTTAGTTATTATAAGTTTACTTTAATCTAAAACCAACCGATAAGCTAAAGGGAAGATCATCTTGCCTTTAAATTTTATAGTGAGGTTTAAGTATTTGAAGTTGCCATATGTTCTGGAAAGAATGTCAACTTCATAAAAAATAAATTAATTTTAATTTTGTTTTGCCAATAAATAATTTGCTAAACAAAAATGGAAAGCAGACGTTTGATTTATATTTTTTTCACAAACAAATATTTTCACAAACACAAACAATTTACTGTTTCTTGTCAGCAATTTGTCAAAAGTAATCGGGTTTTCACTGGTATTGGCATATTTTAGAAAAAAAATTATGTAATTTTACAACGAAGTTGTAATAACGAAAAATTTTAAAGGTCACTTTATTCCTCACTTTAATTAAAGTTACCTTTTACTATTAAGAACATTAGAGGCAAGTTGTAATAATGGCCCTTAACTTACTAACTTTTGGTGTATTTCAGATATGTATGATGAGGAAATTAACCCCCTGGCCCACGATGTCGAACGATAACGTTCGCTTAGATAAGACTTAAGACACAAACTTGATTGTGGAATAAACAAACTTGATTGAGTAAAAAAAATAGAGACGATAAAAAGTTTTTGTCTTAAGTCTTATCTAAGCGAACGTTATCGTTCGACATCGTGGGCCAGGGGGTAAGTCATGGAAATAAATAAATATATATGTATGTATTTAATTTGTAAACGATTAACAAAACTTCGCATGTAGATATGCGTATATCGGAGTTTAAGTTTTTAACTAAACAAAATGAGAGAATTGTGAGGACTAATGACATTTACGATATGTATTCCAAAAGAACAATTCGAAGTACTTCCAAGTTTCAATATAATTATAAAAAATTGCTTATAAGATTATTGCCAGCAACAAAATAAATTCATAAAAAATATGAATACTAATCATTTTACTCTACCGGAAGTGATCTTGACAATATTTAAAGATTTGTCCGCTGTCTTTGTTGTGTCTACGGGTAAGTTATAAAAAAATAATTTAAAAGATTGAGATCTTTGCATAAAGGCTGACTTGACTGACGACTCTTATTCATAAATTTATTTGTGGCAATTTAATTAAAATAAAATAAATGTTAAATTTATTGTATGTAAGCAGAGGAAGAAGATGTCTATTTAAATGACGAAATTGCTTTTATGAACTAAATTGCCACTTGATGTGATTGACTGACTGACTGCAGTATGAAAGATGTGATTTTGTTGGAATTGTGAGCATGGATATGTGTGTGTGTTTATGTTGTCTTCCCTCAATATGCCATTGTTAATACATATGTATGTATGATGTGATGTAATGAATTCTTTTTAATTTTTAATGAATAGTGTTGTGTCTGATTTGCCCTTGTAACGAATTTCATTCATTTACTTTGTAATTGACACGTTTCTATTTCAGATTGTAGGCTTGAAGATAAATCATATTAAATAAATAAATGGAACAACTTCAGAATTTGGAAAACATTTTGGGATGGTTTTGAAGTAAATAAATAAGTTATATTTATACATTAAATAATTGTAAATTATTGATATTATTTGTTAAACACAATATCGAGAATCGGGTAAAATCACAAGAAAAAGAAAAAAACTGCTTCTGGGATAACAATCGCAGATGTTTTATAGAAACTGTGACAAATCTTTTTATTTTTTAAAACATTTTTTATTATTATAAATCATCTCATTTTATAAGAATCACATAATCACACACAACTGAAACCGATAACTAAATTGAAATTTTGTTTTGGATCTGAAAATGGTTTAATCATTCATAGAGCAATTCCATATGAAAGCGATCACATTTTGGACGACCCCTCTCCGATTTTAAAATAAATAGTCTCAATCGATTGCCCAGCAAAAAATAATGTACCTACATTTTTTTTTATAGTGACTGGTTTAGTGGTGGTGTACACCACTGTCTGTGACAAAATTGAAGAATTCTTCATAAGGGACCTCATTGAAAATTGTTTAAAAAAAAACTACTAAAGCGATCGCAACGAGTGATAGCTCGTTCGAAAGGTATTGAACCAGGCTTTAATTGAAAAATAAAGAATGAAAAAATTTTTACAATCTTTGCATAATTGAAGAAGAACAAAACTGCAAGGTCGAGTGGCACTTTTTCGCGACGTCCCACGGTAAGGGCCCATGCGATGCGTTAGGGGGAACCCTAAAACGCATAGCGACTAAGGCAAGTTTGCAAAGGCCATATACTGACCAGATCTTAAATGTACAACATTTGTTTTCGTGGATTCAAAGCAAGGAAATTGCCATTAACACAGTTTTATGCACTCAAAAAGAACACGATGCCATGGAGCGACGAATTCAAAACAGATATAATAATGTCAAAACTATAACTGGAACGCAAAAGTTTCATTGTTTCATACCAAATATTTCTGATATGTCAAATAATGTAAAGCGGTACTCTTCGTCTGCCGACGTGCTAAATTTAAAGTTACTTTAATTTTATAATGATGCCAAGACAATTGAAATTTTTAATAAATATTGTAATTAAGTATAAGCAGCAAAATAAGAAAGATTTTTTCTTCACAAATGTATTTTTAACTGTAAAATAATTTTTAAAATGTATTTTTAACAAGGTGGTCTCTTAAATGCTCTTCTCCTGTCCAAACTAGGAGTCGGGGCCCATTTTTTTATTGCTGATTCTTAAAGCAAAAATTATGAGGAATCCAAAAAAAAAAATTAGCCGGAAAATTTAGGATCTTCTGTGGAAAATCGGAAAATTTAATTTTCATGGGAAAATTTAAAGGTAAATTTCTAAGAAAAATTAGGAAAATTTTATTTTTTAATTAAAGCCTGATTTCCTTTCCAACGAGCTATCACTCGTTGCGAGCGCTTTAGTAGTTTTTTTTTAAAACAATTTTCAATGAGGTCCCTTATGAAGAATTCTTCAATTTTGTCACAGACAGTGGTGTACACCACCACTAAACCAGTCACTATAAAAAAAAAATGTAGGTACATTATTTTTTGCTGGGCAATCGATTGAGACTATTTATTTTAAAATCGGAGAGGGGTCGTCCAAAAGGTGATCGCTTTCATATGGAATTGCTCTATGAATGATTAAACCATTTTCAGATCCAAAACGCATTTTAGCATTATTTTAAATCGTCAGTGAGTACGATTTTGAAAGTATATTTAATATACTTTAATTTACTTTTCATAGCTGATACTCGTACAGTAGTACGACTGTATTTATTATACTTATGTATGCATGTGTATGTGTGTGTATCAATGAATTTAAAGATTTCAAGTTCAATGAAGCTGCAGTAGCCGCGTTGTCAACTTGGTGCGTTTCGCACCATTTTTGGTGCTTTATTAAATTTTTGGTGCGAAAAATTCTTTAGTTGGTGCGCGGTGCGCTTTTTTTAAATTTTGGTGCGCTTTTTAATTTTTGATGGCACCAAAGCAAATTCAACACAACTTTTTGTTTCAGTGTGAGAAAAAATTTTTCTGCAATAAAATACAACTGTTTTAGTACCATTTCATTCAACACTGCAAAACTTTTTTTGTGTATTTTGGTGCGTTTTTTATTTTTTTCGAAAATGTGATGAAATCTTTATTTTTACTAATTTTTTAATAATTCATAACTCATGAAAAAATGTATTTTAAATACGAATGTATGATAGATGAAATCATATTCTTCAAAAATCTTTGTTTGAAAATCGAATTAACATTTTAAAAATGTAAATAAAAATTCTTGTATAACCTGACGGTTTGGTCTACTGAACTGTAGACGAACAACCACGGTTAGAGTACCAGTGGAATCCTAACAAATTTTATTGGAAAAAATCAACTAGAAAACAGAAATATATATAAAAAGAAGTACCAAATATGTACTGAAATTAGCTTTTTTACCAATTAGTACTTTAGTTCCGAATAGCATATTGTGAGTTAAATTTTGAGTGGTTAAATGCTTATTTTACCTTTATCAGCTTTAAAAAAAGCCTTTTACTATTATTACTTTTACTAATAATCGTTGATAAAAAGTTTTTTATAGAATTTATGATATTAAAAAATTTCAAATTAATTCAATAAATATTTGAAACAAAAACGAAATTCTTAACTTGGTGCGTTTTTTTGTAAATGGTGCGCTTTTTTCTCCATTTTGGTGCGTTTTGAAATTTCAAAGTTGACAACGCTGTGCAGTAGCAACTCGTATCCAGTGTTGTCTTATACATATCTTCTCTATCCTTAAACGAAATAAAAAATTACCCCAAAAATATAATTTTTTTATTAAAAAAAAAAAAAACAAAATTATTGAATTAGTCTAACATTTGACAATATCACATTGTATAAAAATTCGGCCCTTACATTTTGAAAACAATTATTTGCGTCTAGAAATTGTATAATCTTTAGATAATGACAAGGAAATACGTCTGTAATGCGAATTACTTTAAATGTCAAAGCAAAACTCACCCAAGATCTTTAAATTATATTCAGTTATTGATTGTCATTATTGATAAATAAAATTACGTAATTCTAAAAATGTTATTCTAAGTTTCTAAACAAAAGAAGACATTTGAAAATTTAAAACCGATCGGTTAGCGTATTTATTTTTAGAAAAGATTTTTCCATACAAAAGATAGTTTTCTGAAATTACCTTATAATAGTATAATAAAATGTTTGGTTTTCATTTTAGTCTTTAGACTCTTCGTTATTCCCAATCAAATCTTATGAATATTTGAAAATATCCCCAATAAAGGACAAATCGATAAGTTTGGCAAGCCTGCCCGTAGCACTTATTTATGCCAATAATAATAACCAATTTCAAAAAATAGCAAAATAAAAACAAATATAAATTAACAAAACCAACAAGTTTTTCTAGTAAATTGAACAACTTGTTTATGGATTTTATTCGAATACAGTTTTTAGTTTGACATTTAAAAAAATGTTTATTTTTATTAGCTGTACGTTTTATTTTACTTTTAAATCTTTTAGTTGATTATGTTAACTTGTTTGATTTCATATTCTACTAAATAGTAGTAGTACAAAAAAAAACAAATTTAAATATACGAGTAAATATAAAATAATAATTTACAAAATATTGTGCAAATATTTATTGCTAATCTTAAATTGTCACTTGTAATTTGAATAACAACGTTTTTTCTAAAAAGGTCTGTTTTATGAAATAAAAAAAGTATGAAAACTTCTGTTTTATTTTTCATTTAATCAATTTTAAGAACAATTTTTTTCTCGCTTACAGAAAAGCGTGGGCGCGTTGCACAGTGTCGTGATTTCATATAACGAGTGGCCATAAATAGAAGGAGTGGTTGTAAAGAGTTGAAATTTGGCACACGTATTTGATTTGATAAAAGAAAACAAATATTAAAATTTCAAAAACTTTGGAGAAGGGATTCGTGTCCTTCCCATATATCCTGAAATTAAAAACCGTCATAAAAGATAGAAAAAAAGTCCGAACTTTATGAAATAGTCGTTTAGTTTGATACCCTTAATGATTTGACCAAATTTTATCCAAATCGGCGCAAGGACACGCCCATCTCAAAAATGTCCTTTTTCAAAAAAGTAAAAAAAGGGAACAAAAAGTAAAATTTTTAAATTAATTTCATACACGAAGCACTTGTTACAAGAAAAATGTGTGTGTCAAATTTTTTCCAATTCGCAGCAAGGACATGCACTCCCGGCCACCCCCTAAATCTTGTATTAAATTTTTCTAAAAACGAAAAAAATTCAATGAAAAAAATTCAAATGGTAAGAAAAGTAAATCTTACTTTTTAATATTTACACTTGTTTTATTATTTAAATAAATTATAAAAAATAATGTTTTGAACAATTTTTATTTATTAAATACAATAAAAAAGAAAATGTTAGAATTTGTTTACTCTATTCATCCGAATCACTTTCTTCAAGCTGGTTTATTAAATTTTCTTGATTATCCGCATAAATATTATTTTCCTCAATAATGAAATCATTTATTTCTTCACAACTCCTTTCACTTATTTTATCTTCTTTTCTATGTATAGATAACTTTGGTTCAGACTGCAAAACTATTCTTTCTATTAGGTCTTTATTAGTATTTGTACGACTATTTTTTCGAGTATGGTTTAAACGAGTTTTTCTAAAAACTTTATGAGTGGCTTCTATCGCTTCCTCAGATAACATACCTACTGGAATCTTTGAGTTTTTTATAAATTCTGCTCCATGTGGACAGTAACAGGCATACAATACCAAGAATATTTTTGAACATATAAATTCCATGTTTCTCTAAGCAGCTGTTGAAAATTTATAATATTTATTGTTTTACTGCTTGAAATAGTTTTTAAAATCAAAGAAAAATTTTTAATTAGTGATGGATCAACCTGCGTTATGCTAGATGAGACATCAATGTTGCTGAAAAACCGTCTCGCAGTATTCCCATCATTTGTTGTACCAAAACCGGTTTTAACTTTATCTACATTTAATCCAAATCTTCCTGAATTTTAGATTTTCTTTGATTTAAAATTTGCTTATCATCATTTTTTGAAACTCTCCAAATTTTTAGAGGCAACCTGTAAGCTATGTGTAATATACACTCAAAGAATTTTATCCATGCATGTTTAAGGTCCCTCTCAAATACTTGAATTAAATTCATTTCAGTGGGTTTTGCACCGCAAACAAAACAAGAAGAACTGCTTTTGTTATCAGCTAACACATTAAGAACAGCTCCATCTACCATTGTTAATCTCATGTCAAAATGAACGGTAAGGTTTTTTTTTTATCAGAAACATAATCAAATGTTTGCAAATTATCTATATCTTCCTCAATAATTGCCCTTGTAGTTTTAACCAAATCCGAATTTTCTTTTTCCATATAATAGCATATTGGACGACAATACCTTATTGAGGAATGTTTTAAATTATTCCATAAAGTGTTTTCTGTAGCCCAGTCTAAAAATCTTAATGGAACAAATGAAGCAACAAATAAATATTCATCTCGCGAATTTGGATCATTAAACTTTTGTTTGTAATTGCTATGGCCTGAACTACCATCAAATCCCCATTTCATTTCCAAAACTACATCATTTTTGGTTTCAAAATCATTTAAATCTAATAAACTTTTGGCTGTCATATTTAGAAAATTTTGTAATGGTATTTTTACTGACGTTTCTGATATTGATATATTTTCCGGAATATATTGTTTCTTTGCTTTGTTATGAAACAAATGCTGAATTATTGAAAATTAAACATGTTTGGTTGTATTTCTTTCGGTCTGAAATATTAAAATATACTCACGGCAGTCATGTTTTTTTAAGTTCAGGTTGGTATGAGCACCCCACGCTTTTCTTTAAGGGATGTGTGAGATTTTTTTCATTTTGATTCATTTGAGTTATTTTTTTTACTTTTAAACGATTTTTTTAGTATTCATATTTATTTTGTGTTCACAACTGATCAATATATTAAGGAAAGAAAAGCGTTTCCTAAAAATGTTTTTTTTATTTATTTCCTACTTTTTAGTAACGAATAGCTTTAATTAATACATTATAAAATCCATGCTAATTCCAGGTCTATTGTTTTCCTTAGTAAAGTAGGAAGGAAATGTGATTAAACGTATACATCGGAATAAAAGGATGTTTATTAAAAAAAGCTTTTTTTGCGATCGGAACCCGTTAAAAACAGCCAAAATCGTTGTTTTTAAATGCTTTTTTTTAGCTTCACTTCGGAAAATCAACTCTTGCAACGGATTTTATCCTGGTGAATGCCTGCAAAGTTTTATCCATTTGCATTGAGTAGAAGGCAGTAAAAAACGAATTTTACCAAAAATAAATTTTGAACCCCCCCCTAGATTTTATCCTGGATACGCCCAATGGGCGCGGATCCACGGGGGGGAAGGAAGTTCGAACAAAATATAAGCAGTAACAGTGTGGCATCTATATATGATATTAGACAATAGTCTGTCTCAAAACCACATACACTTGTGCCATCTATGTGTGCAAACATTTAAATAGATGTTGCCAAAACTATATATATATGCGATATATGCAACACTTATGGTGTTTTCTGTTGTGAAATAAAATGTTACACCTTTAGTATGCACATTTTTATAATGTTTACACCACATTTTAAAGATGTCGCATTTTTAATGGTCAGAATAGAACATAAAATTACAACAGTGTAACACTTTTTTTCATGTACAGCTGCTTTTGTTTTTTTTTTTTTGTTAAAAAAGAAGAAGCAGATAGCTCCCTGGTAAGATCGCTTGAAATAAGACAATGAATATTTATCAAAAATACCAATGGCACCTTCCCGACTAACACGGAAATTCTTCTTAAACTATAAAAAATATATATATATAAACATACATTACAAGTAGGAGATATTGTCCTATGAAATTTGACATACATCAACTTCAGAGTATTCATAATTACGTTCTCTACAAAGCCTTTCACTTCTCCATAATCATCATCATCAGATGATGAAGATGAATTCAACAAGTCATCCAACATTTTTTCAGCACATAAAAAAGTAGTAATATTTTCCATTTTGTATATTTTTTTTTGTTTCTTAACACAAATACATATTCATAAACAAAACAAGTGTCAGCTGCAGCGATGCCAACTTAGCCCTTTTCGGGCTAGATTTAGCAGGATTTTAGTCACTCAAAACGCGAAAGAAAAATAAAATTGGATGTGGTATTATATGGATTATTTTCCATTTTCAAATTTTCCTTTTTTCAAAAATGTTTATGCGTTTTGAGTTTAAAAAGTTGGCATCACTGGTCAGCTGTTTTATCGTGCGATTCTCCCCCTCTAAAAATACAGAGTGTGAAAGGTGCACCATTTTTTTAATTTATAGTGTGACATTTATAGAAAAGAACACACTACACTACGGCAGTGTTTACATTTTTTCAGAAAAGAACACAAAAAAATTAAAAAAGATGCGAAATGGGAAAAACGTGTAACATTTTTGCCAGAAAAGAAAACGCCATTAGTCTTCGAAAAGTTCGTTATTTTGTGTTCCAATTCTAAAAAAAAACAGCTGCCTACTATTGACACCTGTTTGTTGAAAGTTTTTTTTAAAGTACAAGTGGTGATCTGATATTTGTGATTTGTGTTTTTTTTTTAATTTTTAAATTAATAAAACTGTTTTAAAAATGGCAAGTATCATATGTATAATGTAAAAATGTGGTCATATTAAAATATTGATTATTGATTAAATACGTAAGCAAAATTCCAATTAACAATTAGAGTATCTTCAGAAGAACCTATGAATAATATTTATTTAATTTTCTTGTAATGTAAGTTTCTGGATAAAACAATTAAGAATAATATATTTTTCGAAGATCCACTATATACACTAGGCCGGGTCGATTTTTGGGGAGGCAAAAAAATCGCCCATGGCTCAGTGAAAATCGTACTCTAGGGATCAAAATAAGAAACTTTGCCGAAGGAACCATACCTCTAAAACGAATTCTATTACCCCCCAACTGTTGACTTTTGTCCCGTAGGGAACTCTCCTGAGGGGTTCCCCATACAAACATTTAAAAAAACCACCATTTTGGCACTTTATTTTATTATTATTAAATCGACCCGCCCTAATATACACTTATCACAATATCATTCGTTGTAAATTTAATATGAATTTTGGAACCCCTATACTGGAACTTACAAAAGAATTCATCGTGCTTTAAATTAAATAATTATCGAACAATACTTTTTTTGCATTTAAATTTCACAAATTTAATAATAAAAATTGTGAATTTTTTATAATATTTTAATATGACCAGTGGTGATATTCGAAACAATTAACAACCGGTTCGCTTAAAAAAATTATATTTTTGCCAAATTTTGATAAAAATAGCGAAAATTTTAAATTCGCATCCCAGTAACAGACCACAAGCCTCTTGAAGGAAATTATATAAACTTTTGTTTAATTAAAAAATAGTTTTGATTTTGCAAAATAAAAGTCAAAAAAAATTGCTTTATTTTTTCTCCAAAGATTGAAGAAAACGCTATCGAAAACATCATCATCCAAGAATCCAATGTATGACCAAAATAAAATTTTTGGACAATGAACAACTGAACAATATTGTGTTTGTTGCCGAGACTAATCACCTTAATAAATACACATTATATAAAACCGTTAAAACAAAAAACATAATCACCCACACAAATTTCATATGGAATTTTTATTCACGAGAAGGGTGAGTATGCAACAACCGGTTCGCAAAATTTTTAAAATTTTAACAACCGGTTCGAGCGAACCGGTCCGAACCGGCTGAATATCAGCACTGAATATGACCATGACCAAAAATGTACATTATTAAATAAAGTATTTATTGTACAGACGCACCGACAAAGCTTAATGATGACATTTCTTATTTCAAATAAAAAGGCTCGTTTAGAGAATAGTAGCAGTAATGAAAGTGTAAAATCAAATACAGACCTACATACAGATAAGCAAAATACTCCTTCTGGTGAGCTTATTTAAATAATTTTGAATAAATATTTTTATAAAACTCTATTTCTAAATATATATGTGTACACAAAATTTTAGATGAACCTTTTTCGTCAAATTCTCATGTAGAAGAAAGTCATGATCTGGGTGAAAATTTATGCAGTTCTTTACATAGAGAAAACGGTAAAAAAATCAAACTAAGTAATTTAATTAAGAATACATTGTAACATTGCTTTTCAGATCAACTGGCCATAGGTTTACAGCTATCCATTTTCAGAAAGAAAAGTGACCGGGAAAGTAATAAAACACTTTGTAAGTCCAAAACATTTGGAACTGTACAAAGATTGGCTGGTACTTTCAGACATTAAGAAAGGACTGTTTTGCAAATATTGCGTATTATTTACAGTTCGGAACGAGGGTGGATATCAGAAAAATGTTAAATTAAAATCACTTGTATCAGTGCCACTGGTAAATTTTAAAAATTTAATGGGAGTTAAAAGTGATTTAGAAAATCACATTAATTGACACTATCATAAAGATTCTGTTGCCAAAGGTAAACAATTTTTAAAATCATTGATTGATCCGAAATTAAATATAAAAAGCCAAATGAATACAAGCATTATTCAACAAAAGGCTGAAAATCGTAAAAAGTTAATACCAATTATAAAAACAATTATATTTATTGGTAAGAATACCATTCCACTACGTGGGCATCGGGACTATGGCCCCTTAATGGAAACCGATTCCTCAAATTTCCGTATAGAAGCGGGAGACAATGTTTTGGAGAACCATTAAAAAACTTGTCAGACAAATGCAACATATATATCAAAAAATATTTAAAATATTTTAATTGAATGTTGTAGAGAGGTTTTAATGGATACAATTTTAGAAAATATTTCCGATTCGCATTATTATTCAATAATTTTTGATGAAACTACCGATCTATCTGGTAAAAGACAAATTTCTTTGGTATTTTAATGTTGGTTGTATAGATGCGTTTAAGGAAGCATTAACATTTTGCACAGCTGATTCTGAAATTAGTATTAATGCCTCAGTACTAGCCAATATAATTATAAAAGCTGTTCGAAGCTTAAACTTGGACTTAAATAATTGCGTGGCTATAGGCACAGATGGCTGTCCACTTATGTAAGCAGAAAAAGGTACAGGAAAAAAAATTCAGCAATTAGCCATAAACGCAAAGCAAACCCCATGTTTTTCACACAAACTAAACAACTCTATATCCAAAAGCACGAAGGTGCCTATAATACAAAAGGCTTCGTCAATTGTGAAGAAGACAACATTAGGGTGCCCCGATAGACTAGGCGATAGTTTGCCGAACTATCAGTCAGAGGGTTGCGGGTTCGATTCCCGCTAAAGACTCTGGGTGTTTTCTGCAGATAAGCCAAAAAGCTTCGCAGTTTGTGTTTGTTAATTATATTTAAAAAAAAAAAAAAAAAAAAAAAAATTTTCAAAACCCACAATTCAAAACGAAATGTAGTGTTAGCAAAATATTTGGGAGGAAAATTATCAACCCTCTGTGAAACTAGGTGGGTTGATCGTCATGCCACCATATTATATTGTACAAAAAATGTCGGTCTAATAATGGAGGAGTTCATTTTAAATTATTTGTGGACTGCACATTCTATGTGACATTCTTACATTAACAGAAAGATCGTTACTACTCTCAAATTAACTTTAAGAAATAAAAGAGATGAGGCTGAGATACAATTTAAGGGAATTTTTCAAAATGTTAAAGTAATTTGCGAAGAGTTGGAAATATCGATCGAAAAGCCCCGATTTCAACGGAATCATCCCTTAGAGGATTGTGAAAACTTTTACCGCATAGATGCTTACATTCCACTATTAGACAGAGTATTGGATGATTTAAATGTTCGATTTTCTAAAGACATTTTAAATATTTTTGATATACCTAAGCTACTGCCAGCAAATGTAAAAAAGCTTTCTTATGATGACATAAAAAGTGCAACTGATATGCTTATAAATGAATTTGGAAACTTCTTTTTAATACAAAAATAAATTCTAAAGTCAAAACTTGATTATGAACTATTTCATTGGCAACAAAGTTGGAAATGTGTAGAGAATATTCCAAATGAAACTATAAGCGCACTAATTAATTGTGATCAAGATATGTATCCCAATCTCCACAAAATACTAAAAATATTTATCACAATGCCAGTTAGTAACGCTACAGCAGAAAGGTCATTTTCAACACTTTGCCGCATAAAAACATATTTAAAATCAACAATGTCGGAAGAAAGACTTAACGGGTTAACAATGATGAATATTCATCACGAAGAAGAAATATGCCCTAATAAAGTTATTGAAAAATTTGCAGCTAAAGGAAACCATAAAATGCTTCTTTAAAACTACAATATGTTGTACATTACTATTAAACCTTTAAGTACAAATTTTAAATTAAAAATATTTATGTTAATTTTTTTAAGTAAAATTTTTAAAGAATTTTAAATTATGGATTTTTTGTTTTTTAATACATATTTGTTTAAGTATATTAAATATTAACATTTATTTCTTTAAACTTTTAAATAAAAACTGTATACAAATGTAATTTAAGAGGTTAATAGTAGGACATATCTAAATTAAGGTTTCAATACAAAAAATGTTAATATTTAAACAAAATTTGTAAAATTCCCCCCAAAACCATTGGTTGGATCCGCGCCTGACGCCCATATATTCGTGTATTGCCATCGGGAATATGTATGCCTGCAAAGTTAAATTAACGTTACAAGATTTGATTTTTCGAAGTGAAGCTAATGAAAAGGTTTTAATAATAATAAAAAAAAAATTAAATAAATAATAATTAATAATAAACAATGCTTTTCCCCTTTTTCGACCGTTGTTACACATTAAAATATACTTTTGGATAAAGTACTTTTCTAATAGAATGATATGTATAAAAGACTGCAGAAATTTCTTAAAAATAATCACAAAATTCAACTTTTTCAGAAATTTAAGAAACCTACAAACTCTCAAGTATTATCAGTTCAAAAGAATTAAAAAAAATATAAAATTATTAATATAAAATTAAGCTCTACCAGTTTTATTTTAAACAAATGCATTAATTTAAATAGATGGTATGATAAATTTTTTATGTCTAATGTTACCTATCAGATATTGTTTGGAAAACGACTTCTATAATAATATAATAATTGTTATGTACCCTAGTAAAGTCTAAATACTACACTACTCCATATGTATATTAATTTATCAAGTATGTTTTATCTGTAACACTGTTTATACCCTACAGCACCATAGTGGGGATTTGTGCTGATGTTCGTGACGCCCAACAATCTTAGTCTAACACCAGTTGACCCAGAATCACTTACATGGGTGTCAATGTAAAATAAATAAATAAATAAATAAATTTGTTTGGTGAAAATCAAAAATATTTGACGTTTAAATAAATTTAATGAAATTTCATAATTGTTTCAGTTGTATAGCAAAATCTTTTAAAATTTTACTTTCTAAAAGTAATGAATGTTTTTTCGCTGCTTATTAAAAAAATACTGGCATATATTTATGTACATATGTGACCACCAGCAAATTGTTTTACCCTTCATGTTTGACATTGTTTCTTTGCTGTTTGATTTAACAACTATGACAAATAAATGTGTACAGTGTGACCAATATTAGCGTAGTCTGTTTATCTTAATTTTTGTACAGTTTAATAACCAGAAAATCGATCGACACTAAAAGTGGGATTTTATAACTAAAAAACGGGACAGCTCAGCGAAAAGAATAACATTTGGCAACACTACTATATATGTATACGATATACGAATTTTCGAAACATATTCTAGGGAATAAAAAACTGAATACATATCCATCCCAGAAAGCCATATGAGTCCGAAAAGAGTCTTTTTTGACACCTTTTTCGGAGCGTTTACGCTCTTTATGAGCCCAAAAACAATCATAATTGCTCCGAAAACCTTCAGAAAAGAGAGTCATTACATTCGAAAATGGTCCGTCAGAAAGAGCTCTTAGATAATGTCAGAAAAGAGTCTTTTATGAGGGTTTTTTGGGCTCTGTGTAATCTTGTTTTTATCATTCTTGTGTAGTACAGCTATGTTTTTTTTTTCTTCAAAGCACAAATAGCAGGAGAACAACGCTTTGGTACACACATAATTAAGTGGAATTTCTGAGTCATACTGCGTGCCGACTCAGGACAGTAACAAGCAAATTTTTCTTTCGCTCCGAAAATGCTCTTTAGTTGGACTCTTTTCTGACTCCTATTTTCGGAGCGCTCCGAAAATGCTCTTTTGTTGGACTCTTTTCTGACTCCTTTTTCGGAGCGCTCCTAAAATGGTATGCTGGGATACTATGCTATATATGTTTGTATGTAGTTACCTTTTCGGTATTGATTTTTATAAATAAAATATGCTAGTTTGGACAATTACTGCTGTTGCCTAATATAAACTAAATCTGGTTTTTACGAACAGTGTCCTAATTTTGTTTAAGGTTAAATTTATTAATTTAAAAAAATAAGAAAAAAAAAACAAAACAAATCAAGAGAAGTCTTCGAAATGGAATTAATTGACGTTGTTTGTTTTTCTACATTTAAAAGTATTTTTAAATATTGTATTAGCACGATTTTGTGTGATTGGATGCGTAACATGTTCATACTTATACATTTGAAGACTCATAAATATTTGGAATTCATTTCCGTTGGCAAGGTACAATAAACGTAAATTGCGATACTTGCACATTCATTCATGGTTAATACCGTATATTCGTACGTACAAGTATATATTCACTCGCAAACCTAAAAATTACATTATGTAGGTATATGGTTGTTTTTTTAACTACGATTTGTTTATTTTTGTTTTTTTTTTAACAAAAAGTGTTACAATTTTATTTTGGAGTAATTATTAAAACATCACATACTCGTACATTTTTATATGCATATTAACGACTTGCAGAGCTTTATGCAGATGAATTTATTATTTGGTTTTCGTATTGATTGTAGTAATTCATTTTTAATAGATTTTTGTATGATGACTTGTACACTATCAGAGAAAATAAAGCAGGGACGCTAGAAATGTAGTAGACCGATAGGGACAGCAAACGACGCCATATTTTTTGCCGCTCTTTTGACATTTCTCTTCAGTAAGGTTTGCCATTTCATGATGGAAAGATATACGAGCCAACAACGAGTCGAAATTATTAAAACTTACTACCGAAATTCGGAGTCAGTGGCCTTAACGTTAAGAGCGCTACGTCCAATTTATGGTCGTCATAATCGTCCTACCAGATCAACAATTGAGCGTCTAGTGGAAAAATTTGAATCCACAGGCACAGTACAAAATGTTCCCGTGCCAGTGAGACAAAGAAGTGCCCGTAGTGTCGAGAATATTGCTGCCGCTGAGGCTTCAGTTGAAGAAAGCCCAAATGTGTCTCTCACACGACGTTCTCAAGCGTTGGGCAACTCTATGACGTCGTTTGGCAAATTTTACGAAAAGATCTTGGCCTACATCCTTACATAATCAAATTGATACATTAGGGTAGTCTTTATATTGGACATTTTTGATTTTCGTTGCTTATCTAAAATTATGTATTATCTGTCGTATAAAAACTAAGTGTAGAAAATTAGGTAAACATTTTAAGAGTTAATAAATTGGCGAAAAAAGATAAAAAGATGTAAAAGAGATATTTTCAAGTACTATCTAAATAAATATTTATTTAACATTCGAATAAAGAATGTATGTTTGCTGAGTGTTCATCTGTGATGGCTGTCCACTAGGCCCCATTCCAACTACGAAACCATCCAAACTTTTAAGGATATACATATATACTCCTATATATTATATTATATATATGTATATTAAGAAATACATAACAGTAATTGTATAAGTATTTAATATTATTTATTAAATATTAGTAAAAGTTTATGAACACTTGTTTACACAACCAATTAACAAATTATAAAAGAATTTCTTATGTAAACAAAGTAGTAAATATTAATAGAACTTTAAAAACTTTGAGAATGTACGTTATGGATACAAACAAGTGACATCTGACATGTTTATACTTTAACTTTTTATTTAGCAACTTAACGTATGAATTTTTATATTCACATATTTATTTCAACACTTTAAGTCATTTGTCGCCGATTAATAAAAATTATCAAGAGAAAGAAAAAAATATACCATGTAAATAGATTACATATTTACAAATCAAAAAAAAAAAACTGTTTATAAGTTTTATTCATTCATTTACTTAAATTCCATGGCTATTTTTCGAATAAATATACCTAGTATAATGATTTAGTAAATTTTTGAATGCGAACATGAAGTGAAAAAATGATAGAATAACATATAAATGCTATTTGCCCATATAATGCTTGCACAAGAATTCCGAGAAGCGGACAGACAGGCAGGCAGACTGACTAGAACTGTTTAAATAAATGTGTTGATGCTCTTCGAAACTGCATACCTTTGGATAGGTTAAATTATTTTCCGAGTTGTGCATAAATATTCAAATATTTCATTTGATTGTATTCGTATTTATACATTTATGGGCGCATATTTTAATGTACCATATTTATTGATGTTGCTCTTGGTTAGTGTTCTTAAAATCATGCCAAAAAATAGCATTTGTTTTTGGTTTTCTTATAGGATGGATAGATGATGCCGTTTTATATGAAGTTTGAGATGATTTTATAAGAAGTCTGCTACATATGTATGTACTTATTTTAGCTTATGGTAATGAGGCAGTAGGTGGTAGATGGAGGTGTTAAAAGCAACAACAATATTTGAATGAATGTTAATAAGTTTTACAGATATATGTAAATACAAATGACTACATACATACATGGATACATATACATACATACATACATATATAAATACAAATGTAAATTCATGTGTATGAATATCGTTTGATATGGTTTTAATTACGATCTGACAACGTAACATATTATTTCATATAAACAGGTATTAAATTTGCAATTTATTTATTTTTATCGGTTTGTTTTTATTTTGGAATTTCCGAACATCTTAATAAACTGTGTATTAGTATTAACATTTCATTTTTCACATTAGTATTAATTACAAACATACATACATATTCATACATAGGTATGTATTTATGTATGTTTGCATTTGAATTATTTTAAGTTCTGTACATATTTGATTATTGTTGTTTTTACCGTTTATGCTTCTCAAGAAAATCTTGATCAATTGATCTTAACAAAAAAAAAAAAAAAAAAAATCCAAACCTAAACACAACACATTTTATTTATACAAAAATGCAAAAAAATGTGCAAGTATCTAGATAAACACATACATACATACATTTGTATGAACATTCGTACATTCATTTATTATGAATGTACTTTTCATAATTGCACAATAGTGTCTGCAATTTAAAATTTTGCCATTGACTAAATTCACATAGACGTACATACTCATACAAACTATGCTCACACTCTCACTTATACACTGGCATGCATACATACATATGTATGTACTCGCCCTGCCAACATTTTCTATTGCGGAAGTGACTCAGAAGTGACGCTAAGAAGTTGAAACTCATCTTCTGCGATACCATTTTCTGATCGTAGAAGTGTCTTCCGTATTGAGAAGTTGTACCCCCCGGAAGTAACTTCCAGAAGTCACTTCAGCGTAACTTCAAGAAGTCACTTCAGCGTAACTTCCAGAAGTTATTTTCTTCGCCTCTCTTTTGCTTTTGATTTTTGTTTGCCTTTACAGATAATACACTCATATTGATTATGGGATAACAGATATGTAAAAACTACAACAATAACAATAACAAATCGAAACCACACTTTACCACTGACCGACCAGAGCAAATGACAAAATAAAACTAATTTCTATGATGTCGAAAACTTCTTTTTTGCATTCTTTTCATTTCATTTATAACGGGACATGTCATTTTCGGCTGGTGTTGTAAACAACAAACAATCTTCCAAACGTCGTCTGGATGACTAAAAGACGACTGCAATGTAAATTGTTATTGTTATCTTCCAATTAACGTCTGGAAGTGAGTAAGACGTAACGCCTTTGACGATGGACGATGAAAGAAACTTCCAATTGCTGGCAGGGCGTACTCGCATCTGCGAACACAGACACTAACTCACACAGTGTAATAATAATAATAATAACTTTTATTTTTTCTAAAACACTCAGCAAATGCAGTCCGTAGCAGTGCAAATGTCGGTGAAAACGAAAAGTCACCAAGTTAGCAACACTACCCGTTGTAAGTGCTGGCAAAACTTCGGATTTGTTATTGTTCGTTTCTTTTTTTTAAGAAACCATACCGAACGAACTAATCATACCAAAAACCTTTAGTAGTCAGTTAGTCAGTCAGTCATTCAATGAGTGACTTCAAAATGCGTTTTTGTCTGTTCATGTTTTTGTTGGTATTTCTCACACGCACAGCCGCAAACATAATCGGTAACAGTCTGTGCATATCCGTGCCACTGTTGATCACCTTAGCGCTCAATATTAAATGGCAAATTGCCAACAAAAATTTAACTTGACTTCGGACCAAGAAGCAACAGAAACAAAAACATAAACAGCAATCGCAATTTCAAAATTATGTATGACAGGTAAGCAACAATATCAACAAACAAAATATCGAACAAACAAGACAAAAGAAGAAACCAAACAAAATATAACGAATACCAAACGTACCATACATACATACATGCACATGTACAAGCAAAATTAACAAATGATATAGTAGTTGTAGACGATTTAATCGCTCGATGGATGTTTTTGTATGGAAATCAATACACAGTTCGAGATGAATGTGAATAATAGATGAATAAATCAATCGTACATGTACGTGTAAAGATGATAACAAAACACACAGATAGACCGAAAGATAGATACACTATTAAATAACGCAAAGAAACCAAATTTAAGATACGAGTATTAAAACTTCGAATTGACTCGATTAGCAACCAACCGATCGACCACAGTGCCAGAAGCTCAAACACAAACTAAAACGTGGATATCGCATTGATGCAGTCTGTATGTGCGCATATAAGAAAAGCTAAAAACCAAATTATATGTACATATATAAAAGTTATAAAAATTCAAATTTCGAAAATAAATAATAAAAAATAAGAAACAAGAAACGAACTACGAGTACACACGATATTAGTTATTTATTTCAATATTTTGTTGTTGTTGTTCAGTATAGATCGATGAATATTCGAAGTTTGCTTGAAATTGAATGTATTGTGAGTTTTTGGTTGTTTGTGCTCATAAAAAGTGACGGTGGTGGTAATGATTGTGTTGGCAATTGTGATGGAGGTATTCATTTGTACATTTTTTAAAGAAACATTTCAATTGAGATCTCACGTTTGGATGTGTGTTGTCGGTCGTTTCGTGTGGTTTGAATGACGTTTTGCAAAATACCTCTTGTTTTGAGTGTTTCTGGCTTTAATGTTAACCAGGTTCACTTTTTTGGCGTCTTTACCGTTTATTGCTTCTTGTTTAAGCGTGTACGTGTCTACCGTTTTTAGTCAAGAGTACAACTGGTTCGATCCCAGAATAGCAATTTAATTTTATATCTTGAAGAGTTTTACTTTTATATGGCCAACTCCAAGTGCTCACTCACATTTATTTTTACACATTCATTTGTTCATATGCTCGCAAAGAAACCATTGATGGATAGATGGAGTACCCGATGCATAGAAGGAAGCCAGCAGCATTGAATTGCTTGAGTTTAAGCAGTTGCATTCATGTTTAATTCAAATGAGATGCAGTTTATCTTGCGACTGAACTCATGTTGTCGTAGGTCAACAAAGAGTCACAGTTGTACACCATGTAAGAGAAGATATCAACATAAATAATTTCGAAAATACATTTTCAAAGAGAATCATTGGAAGTTGATTACTGAGCCAGACAGAAGTTCATATTTGTATATGTATGTATGTGCTGAGATCTCAGAACTTCGTCATAAAAATTCCTAAAAACATTTCAACTTTAACAGTTCTTGTATTTAGCCTTCGTTTGAGATTGTTTCAGGGACGAGGCAGTCATTTAATATTGAAATCTAAGAATCAGGTCTTAGGCCCTGTGCGTATTTAAGTGCCATTTATTTTTAAAGTGCATTTAAGTAGAAAATATTGTTTTTCACTAAAAAATTAAATGCAACTTAAATGTCCAACGATGTTCATTTAAGTGCAACTTAAGTTTTAAACATTGAACATATGGTTTTGACATTTGTTTTTGGTTTTTTTTCAATCACGCTGCTGTATTTCTTAACAGCGTCCAACAAGAAGTCAATCTCTATTAAGGTAAAGTTGGGACTTCTTTTATTTTATCCATATTTATGCCAAAAAAATTAATATATACAACACACAAAACAATAAAACACACAACACAATAGAACAAGTAAACACAAAATTGTTGGCAAATTTTAATCAAAAAATTACTTGTTTTCTGAAATGTATCGATAATTTTTTGAAATTTCAAAGATCTACCGTATTTTTACCACAAAATCATAACAGCAATTAAGTATGACTGAAAAAATTAATCTGTATTTAAATGCAACTTAAGATTTTATGAAAGTTAACTAAAACTACACATAAATACGCACTGTTTTATTGGGCATTAGTCCTATAAAAGTAATATTTTCACATTAGCTTTTTATAGCCTCCACCATAATAAAGTGATAAATGATATGCATATGTACGAGTATGTAACGGGTCCGCCATCTAACGTTTTTCTTTCAACTGGTGCTTATTTCGTGAATGGTAACACTTAGCTCATGTCTGATTTGACAGATAATTAGTTTTATACTTTCGCTGAACGAATATGGTTGTGTATACGCTTGAACAACGCTGGGAAATATTGCGACATTACTTTCAAAAGCAAGCAAAATTGTCGTATATGGGGCACAGAAAACCCGCACGCATACATTGAAAAGCCGATGCACCCAAAACGAGTCAGTATTTGGTGTGCGGATTTTGGTCCAGAGGCATAATTGGGCAATTTTTCTTCGAAAATGAGCAAGGAGTGGTCGTTACAGTCAATGGCGATCGTTATCGGGCCATGTTGAACGAATTTTTGTTCACAAAAATTGAAGAGGAGGATATTAGCAACATTTGGTTTCAACAGGACGGCACTACGTGCCACACAGCCGAAGCTACACTCGATGTTTTGCGCCCTTTTTTTGAAGATCGCATTATCAGCCGCAGAGCTGATGTCATTTGGCCACCTCGGAGCTGCGATTTGACACCGTTGGACTATTATTTGTGGTGTGCTGTCAAAGATAAGTGTTACGCCGACAAGCCAGAGACAATTGACGCTTTAAAGGACAATATTCGTGTAGGCTACTGCATGACCAGCCGAGGCAGCCATATGGATGAAATTATTTTCTATTATTAACCGGAAGGTTTGTACTTTCAAATAAAAAAAGAAATTTGAGAAAATATTCAGTAGTTTTTTTATAGCATTTTCAAAAAAAAAAAGTTATTTGGCGGACCCTTTATAAGCTTTTCATCTATGACCCAACTTAATTGTCCTAAGCAGTTTGGTGCTGAAAATCAAAATCGTTTCAGACTGATCCATACATACATATGTATGTAGTACTGTTAAGGTAAGGTCACATTTGGCAAATATTTGCCGAAAAAGACGTAACCACTAAATAACATATATTCGAACTCGTTTATTATTAAAAAAAAAAAAACTTTTCTCATTTAGGCCAAAGCACAACAAATATTTAGTTTTAAATTATTTGATGCTGTTTGATATTAATTAATTAATATCTAACAAAACTCTTATAAACAAATTTGTGCTAAAAGAAGTGGTTACGCTTTTTGGAGTAAATATTTGCCAAATGTGACCGTACCTTTAGTTATGAATAAAAATGACAGAAAAAACTGTTGATTTTTTTTTTTAAGTTTATTAAATATAAATATTAATATACATATATGTAGTAAATATAATATTATTTATTTTTTATTATAATAATATATATAAAAATATAAATATTAATCGAACAAATATTATGGCATGTTTCTAGATAACAAGTGACTCAAATTTTTCGCCCATATGATTACAAAAATTAGTTTAAGGGTTTTATAACACAAGTGTCAATTGAGTGAAAACGTAAGACTATCTTTTTTTATGGTTTCTACATTGCAATTTCAATTGTCCTACTGTCAAAAACAGGCAAGTAGAAATAAGTGCTTGTGTGCATCACAAAACAATATTTTATATATTCACCCCTATCGTGAATAAAAATTCCACATGAAATTTGTTCACTTTTATTTTTTTAACATTGAATTTAAATGGGAAAATGTGAAAAGTGAACAAATTGCACGTGAAATTTTTATTCACGATAGGGGTGATTATTTCGTATATTTCTACAGCATAAACTGTTGTCCACTACCTTAACTTTCAATTTCAATGTTAATTGGGATAAATGGAAACATTTTTCATTCAATTTATTACAAAATTAAAAAATTCATACCAATTTCAATTCACATAAATTATGTTTGTATTGTAAATAAAACACAGCTGTTTTATTTTGGTTTTTAGGGTTGCCCCTAAAAAATTAAAATATTGAATATTAACAAAATATCTAATTAAATAATTTGGCAATAATGCAATTTAACAAGCCTTGCCTCAGGCTTGCTTGCCTGAGAACTTACTTGTTATGTAGAAATAGGCCATTAATTCAAACTTTTTTCATTGACAATAACAAGAATTTACAAATATAAAGTTTAACATTTTGGTTAAATTTTTAATATCTAATGATTTAGTTGTATACATTTTATTTATTATCCAATCTTTAATATCTAACAATTCAAGATGAATTAAAAAAAGCTAAAACATAAATATGTCAGTAAATAGTTTAACAAATAATTTTAGTACGTTGAATAAAAAAGGTGCTGCCCTCTGCATAACGTTGTCAGAGCGATATCTATCATCTGATTTAATTTTCAAATAAAAGTTCTTCTTGTTCTGTTTTGGATATAATAATTCTGGCTACAACATTTTATTAAAATTAATTTATTATACAATATTTTTCAGCAGAGTTGTTTAAAATTCATTGATACTACTTGAAATCGGAAAAAGTAATCACCCCTATCGTGAATAAAAATTCCCCATGAAATTTGTTCCCTTTTCACATGTTTTCTATTAAAATTTAATGTTAAAAAAATTAAAGGGAACAAATTTCATGTGGAATTTTTATTCACGATTGGGGCGAATATCGAAGTTATTTTCATTATATCTTAAAAATTCAACTTATATACATATGTATGTACATAAGCATGTATGTATGTACTTTTTGAAATTTAAATGATTATCTGTAGAATAAAGAAAAATTTTATTAACCTGATTCTTTATTAAATTTGAATTTTTTTTATTATTTTGGGCACAAGGTAGCTTTTTTTATTATGTTTGTTTTTAGTTCTTCACTCTATGAATTCCCCTTTGCACTATGCACATTGTTATTCTGTGAATATAAAAATTACAATTATTATTAATTTTTTCATTAAAAGCATCGTTAGTTTTAAAGTGTCTAACATTAATAAAGTTTGCATTTTATGGAGACCAAATTTTCCTAAAAAGTTTTTTTTTTTAAATATAGGTACAAAGATCAATAATAATTCTACTTATTGAAACCATTTTCATCTTGAATTGTATTGTTTGCTTAAAAAGAGGATCACTTTTTATATGATTTTTAGACGTGTCAAGGGGATCATCTTTCATTAGAACTTGATTTTATAACCGTTTTAAAATATGTTTTACTGTATTCTTGGCTTCGCTTTTGATTTTCTTTTGTTGTCCTCAGTTATGAAGTTAAAATTGTATACAAATTCTTAGGATCTTATGTAACAAGACCATTTATTTTGATATGAATTTAATTTAATCAAATGAAATGCTGATTAACAACAAAAAACTCGTTTCATAAATGTGATAATTATATATGTATATTCTTTGTGTTTTTAATAGAATACAATAAAAAAAAAATAATAGAGGGGGAAAAAAAACACTCAACGAGTTAACCCAATGACATTTATAAAAACATATCTATGTATGTATGTATGTATCTAACCATTCACATGCATAAATAAATACATATATAGATCAAAAAAACAAGCAAAAAAGATTGATATATTTATATGTAAATGCAAAATCTGGTTTCAGCTATTAATTGATTAAAACAACTTTATTTATCTGTAAAAATCCATACATATATTTCAAACAATCCGATATATCAAAAATATTATTTCATTTTAACATTTCATATTATGTCTAATTTTGAAAGCAATCTCTCAGGTAACTTCTCTCCCTACTTTACCGATAGATATAGGGTCCGCTGTAAAAATGCTTAAGAGCTTGAACTTAGGACCTCATTAGCTTGTTATATACATACGTACATACATACATACATTGCAGATTATGCGAGGACCCGGATGAGCTGGAGACAGTTGAGCACATTCTGTGCCATTGTCCCAGGCTGCAGGGCAGTAGGATGAGATGGTTGGGCAATAGATTCTTAGGCGAATTAGGGGATGTCTCTAGCTGTGGGCTGGAGAGTCTAATAGGATTCGTAATGGGAATGGCCTGGCTACGCGTCAGAAGACTGGGTATGGGTCGCACAAATGGAGGACATATGTCCGAGTAAGGAGTTGGTCAGGTTTCTTTCTTCTCTTTTCTATCTTCTATTTTCTCTTCTCTCTCTATACTATAATATGCCTCTCCTGTCTTTACTTTAGCTTTCATTTCACTCTATGTACCACAACTTTTCCTAAAGCATCGCAATGGACCGTATTGGTCTCTGGGTGAGGGTGTGAGGCAACTCACACCGGCCTTCCTACCTACCTACATACATACATAAATACATATGTATTATATTATTATATATATATATAGGATCACAAAGATTTGCTCTTGTGTCGTTCAAACTTCGGGACTAATGCCATTAAGGTGGCTGTTAATTAAAATGTGCAGGAATCTATATTGATGCGAGATCTAATTTGGTGCTTGGATCTGTATACGATACAGCGATCCATTCTACTAGATACCGAATCTCCAATGTGTATAAGGCAATTACTTTGTATTTATACAAAGAGGGGGAGTTCGATCTTAGAATCGAAATTTACCATAGAAGTTGCCAGAACGAAGAAGAGGTGCACAATCATCGCTTTTATTAGACTTCATTGGTTTTTCATGCTCTCCCCAAACCCTAATATATATAAATGAAATCTAAAATTTTCTTTGTCACAAAAGTGTATCACAGATAGACATAACTTTCAACGACAATGGTGTATTCGGTTAAATTTATTTCATACCATATCTATTTCTATGCTCTTCATTATGATCATATAATATCTTGATAATTTTGAAATTAAAAATTAAACATCCAGAACTAAAAACACTCGCATCTGTCAGAAAAATCTATAGAAACAAAATCGTTTTTCTACATGTACTGTTACTACAAAGTCTATCAACATTTCCGCGAATATCGGAATGAAATGAATGAAATATAATATAATAATTGCAATGAAATATAATTAATATCAAATATTACAAAGCTATTATAATATGTGCATATGTATAGGTAGATATGTACATACATACATATATGCGTAAGTATGCGGTTTCGTAGCCAAAGATGTGACGTTAGCACTAAAAAATAATAGTAAATAATAAATAATAAAGTTAAATGTCAAAGTCATTTATTTGTATATTTTTGATAGTATTTAGAAGACATCAAACTAATTGGATCAAAATAAATTAGAATATAAAATACACACACATGTTCGAGTATGTACAGTGATGGAAAAAATAATAGAAACGACTTCTTTATTTTTAATAATGCGAAGAAGAAAAACTTAAAAGAAGTAATTTTGTCAGTTCCTATTGCCAAACTACTGATGATCTGACTATTATATCAAACTCTTTAATGGTCAGAAGTTTATTGCCCTAATTTTATTGAACAATTTTCTGTTTTTAACTATTGTTTATATTATTTTCCTGTTGAAATAAAATTCAATGATGTTTGAAATACAAAGATGAGATTGTCGTTCTTATTATTTTTTTCAAGCAGATTAACATTTTCATGATAATTTTGACAATTACCTTACATATGTATGTTTTTCTTCATTGCATCATTAAAAATTACAAAAGCCCTTTTTATTATTTTTTCCAACACTGTATGTATGATATGTATGAAGCACAATATCTGTGTATGTACGTCATTTGTGATGATCCGATGACAAATCACTACACAACATGGCAACAGTCTCCAAACTAGTTTAATTAATTATGTGTGTTGGAATGGAATTTTATGGGCACTAGGCCTGCCCTTAATAAATAAATCTTTGTCGAATGCGTTCATTAGTACATAAAGCTATTTAATTAAAGAAGAGATCCCGTGCCAGAGATTGCGTTAAAAATACTTGATTTTGGCAAAAAAAAAATATTTTTTAAACGTTTGCATAAAATGATCTTCTTAATCTATTAATCGTTATTTACGGGAGATCATTTTGTTTGCATGTGTTAATAAGATATTTAAATCAATAAATTCAGGTGATGATAGAGCCAGATTCGGAAAAAACTGTTTGTTGTTTTTTTATATTTTTTTCTGAGGCAAATGAGAGCAGTGTAAAGATGTTCGTTATATTCTATTATGTTGTGTTGTTTTGTGACCGGCAGAGTTTGCCACTGGCCACGCTATTTACTTTAGCCGATCTCAAAGAATTGAGGGCTAAAGGAGATTTCGAAATAAAAGAGTATCAAGGCAGTTAATGCCAGTTTGAAGTCTAAATTGAATCTGATTTATTTTGGGCAATCAGCCCCTTTTATACAAAATTATCTTATGCTTAATTCTTATTCTATTTCCCCTGCAATGTTTCTTGAAATTGAAAAATTCGAAGTACACAACAAATTTATATTTAAGCTTACGTGTGAAAAAATTATATTATTATAGTGCGATTTGAAAATTGATGTTAAAAGTTGTCTAGAATAAATCACCCATCCTGTTATGCGTAAAATGTTCTATAAAAATACTGTTATAGAAAATTATAAGCATTATTATTCTTAAATCAAGTTGTAAGGAAGACCATAAGAGTCATATAATTTATTTTGTAGGACTTGTAAACATTGTAACGTAATCCTATGATAAGAAATTTATAGTCGTAAGATGTCATATAACACCTATGGCATAGACGTTGTTATTAATGGTTGGTTGCACTATTTTTTACTTCACTAGTCATCGACGACATAAACATACCAGTAAGTAGATTTGATTCTTTGTAAATAAATAATATAAACAGTCAGATTTTTGGAGATGCTAAAGCAAAAGAACTAACTGAGTTGGAGTTATATAAAATTATAAATAATGTATGTATGTATGTTAAAACTAATCACTTGAAAAACGAACAATGATAACTCAAAGATATGATTTCGAATTTATATGAGTATATGTATGTACATTAGGGTGGCCCCGTTTGTATGGAGAAAAAATAAGGTATCGATGTTCCCGACTAATATGAAAATTTGATTCATTTTAAGACTACGTTTCTTAATTTTTTTGTGCTGGTGTCAATATTTGGTGAGCTGGGTCAAAGGATAAAAATGTCCTTTTTAGAGGTTTTTTGATTTTTTTCACATTTCTTCCAAAGGAACTATAAGTAAATTTGGTATCATATGAAAGGTCTTTGAGAGGCGCATTTAATTCAACAGTACAAAAAAATCGATTTCAAAGTGCACACTATATTTGTATGATATTTGTGTACAAACTACCTATGTACTAGTGCTGGCAATTCTACTACTTTCCATTACTCAATAATATGCAATACTTTTCATTTGGGTAATCAATACTACTCGATACATTTAACGGATTTTTTGAAATTGTAACGCATAGTTTTTATCTGCAAATTGAAGTAGTTTCTTCAAAAAATAAAAATAGATCTTCAACTATTATTGGTTTTATATGTCTTTTATTATTAAATCAAAAATAAATGTAAAGCTAACTTTTAATTAAAGCCTGATTATTTACCTAATTTATTTAGAATTTAAAAGGTCGAAACAAAAACATATTTAGCTAACTTTTAATTCAACGTTAACAACAACTTATGAAATAATAGACAGCTGTATTTCGGCGGTTGGTTTAATTTTGTAGCTTACAGATTGTTGTCTTTACAGTGATTTATTTTTATGCACTATTTTACCCACTCAACTTGATTACAAATACAACTCAGAAAGTATCGAGTAACTACTTTTGAGTATTGAGTATCCAAAAAAAAAGGGCAAATACTCGATACTCGGTACACATTACTCAATACTTTGCCAGCACTACTATGTACATATATTTATTCATTGAATGCAAATAAAATACCTGTACATACATATGTACATTTGGATGTAATACGTTCGTACATAGTGTACATACATATGTATGTAGGTACAATATGTATTTGAGCAAAATGAATACAAAACAAAACAATATTTATTTCTTTGAGCGATCGTTGGAGTATAAATTACACAACTCAAAAAATAACAAGCAAAATATGTAAGTTGTTATTAAATGTTCGATTTGTCGCAATCAAATTATTGAGTAAGTGGGTTGTGTGATAAATTCCTGACAGCTATACGTCAACAAGACTGTGATAATAATTTTGTAATGTTCATAAGCAAAGAAAATAATTTATGTACTCGTACACAACATTTTAAAACTGAATTGAAAAGAAAAATATTATTCTTAAAGTCATTCATAAAATAATAAATTCCGAAAAAGTAAAAAAAAAAAAATTGAAAACTAAAATTTAAAGTTTTATGCCCTTATTCAAAAACGATTATTAAATTTAACAAACAGAATTGCATATAAAAATTAATAAACGTTTGTTAAATTTAATAATCGTTTTTGAATAAGGAGGTTAAATAAACATTTAGTAGTATTTTGTGCTTACTAAAAATATATTTAAATACTAATATATTATACAAACATTTTAAACTAATACGAGTAGAAATAAAATGTTTATACTATGCAACGAAATTGTTTAGCATTAATAGCGGAAATTAAATCTAGCGAATGCTTTTGGGAATTTAATGACATTGAGAACTATTGATTTTTAGAATAAATTTATACATACATATGGGCAAATTCGTGTCAGTGACCCAATTTTTAAAATTGATGTCTTCCGATTTGGATGAAATTTGCACCAAGGTTAGTACTATTGGATAGTAGGCCAGACACAAGTTTTCAGCTCTATCAGTCAAGAAGTGAGGGGGTCAAAGTTGAACATTTTGGTCACACAGGGGTTTTTTTAAATGAGTGTAACTTTTTACCTATTGGTCCTAGCAAAAATTGGTCAAAGGACTTTAGATAGCTATTTCTTCAATCATTCCAAAAATTTTTTTTTTAATTTTTTTTTTCAATTTCGGCCTTTTTTTATAAAAAAAAGCTTATAAAATTTCCTTTAAGACCTTTATAATCGGTTAATGGGATGCGAGTGGGATAATTATCAAAAAAATTATTTTTTAACTCAATATTTGGCACATGTATCATTTTCATTTTTCCCCATTTTTTTCAAAATGGAGTTTTTTTATTTTACCGCAAAAGCAACTTTAGACCATTTCCTTTAATTTAAGAGCTTTGTGTTCACTTAAGGATGCGAGTGGGGTATCTAAAAAAAATTTCCAACTCAAAGAAGAAAGTGTTTCAATATATACCATATACACTATTTCCATTTTTTCCTATTTATTACTTATAATACTAAATAACAATAATAATAATAAATAATTTAATAAAATTAATATATAAATATTGAAATTGCCAATCTTTCTTCCTTCTTATTTATTGCCTTTATTTTTAGCTTTTTTTTGCCAATCCTTTCTTGGAGTTACTAGTTTCAGCTGCTGATTTCGCTGCTGCTGTCTTTTTTGGCTTTGAAAAGAAATCGCATTGAGTAGACGCAGAAAACTTTTTCAACTGAAGTCTTCCATCGATAAGTGGTATAAAAGCATGTTATTGAGTTGTGCCATCAATTGTTACAGCAGCATCGAATCTACTCTTCAATGTTTTTAATGTTTCCTCATGATCATCTTTGCTACTAAAAACTATTTCAGTTACTTTACAATGGTTCTTTGCCCATCGGAATAAAGCGTTCGCATCTAAGATGTGATCTTGATGAGAGCACTGCAGGCTATACCTCGCTGCATTTTTTTGAGATTTGCTCCAATGCCATCACATGCTCCTTTGCCATGTGCAGTTGGATGAGAATGCCATTCAGCTGGAATTCCAAAATTTTTTCGTGAGCTATAAGATAAGCTATTTTTGTTTTTAAAATGTTGACGAACTCCATCCGAAACGTAGTATACCTTCTCCACTATAAATTTAGATTTTAGATAATTTAGAATTATCTTCTGGTATTCATAAACTGTAGCGGTATCATGTTTTAAATCATCGGATATGATTGTCATACTTTTGTGTTCCAGTTTTTCATCTTCTATGTAGTAAATAACAACTGTGAATATAGTTGCTTGGTCATTATTGAAGTGGAATCATTGTATGGCATCATGAATAACATATTTATAGTTCTCTGCGAAATCATATGAAATCACGAATTCACCAGACTTCAAATGTGTCTTCAAATCATTCAAAAATTACCATTGCTGTTTGACTAAAAACTCATGGGTTCTCAAATTTAGCAAATCTTTGCATATTTCTTCACACAAAATCATCCACATTTAAAATTACTGTTTTTAAGATACATCTTTCAGTCTGAAGCCAAGATTCAAATTTTATCTCATCAATACATTCTTGCACCTATTGGCCGACGGAAGATTCCCGAAGTTATTGACTTCGGAGTATTGAAAAATATCCCTGTAGAATCGATACAAGTGGAGCCTTCATTAGACTTGTATTCAGATCACTCTCCTACTATTATTTCAATGCGTTTCCTTCAAGGGAATGGCTCTCCATTTCGGGACATATCTAAAACCAGAGTAAGTTGGATAAAGTATAAAAAGTATTTAAGTTCTAATTGCACGGAAAATGTTGTGTTGAGAACTACCGACGATATTGATGAGTCGATTGGCAACTTTACCGAGAACCTTCGACGAGCTGTGCATCACGCTTCCACTTATCACTTTGAATGTAGAAATAGGACAAACAGAACTTATTTCTCTGAACTCGAACATCTCCTATCAGAAAAAAGAAGAGTTAGAAGAGAGTGGCAAATTCACAGGTCTCCTGAACTGAAAGCTAGGCTACGGGAATGCAGAGATATACTAAGACATTTCTTAGAAACCCAAAGAACGGCCTCACTTAGATCTTACTTGGAAGGTCTTGATAGTACCTCACAATCTGACTACTCGTTATGGAGGGCGGCAAGAGGTTTAAAAAGACGAGTGAGAGGAAAACATCCTTTGCGAAATCCGACTGGTGACTGGGCTAGAAATGATTCCGAGAAAGGGACATTATTTGTAAACCATTTGAGAAATGTGTTTACTATAAACAACTCAAATAATAACGAATCTGATGTGCCACCACTTGTTATAAGACCTCCTGTACCTCTAAGACTAAACTTTCGTGATGTCCAAAACGCTATTGGTACTCTGAAGCTTAGAAAGGCTCCAGGTATGGATAAAGTCAGCAATAAAATGCTTGTGGAGTTACCTCGTGTAGCAAGAAGAATTATCCTCTTTATCTTCAACGCTATTTTACGCCTAGAATACTATCCTGCAGATTGGAAGGTGTCTATGATCACTATGATTCCTAAGTCAGGGAAGGACCACACCAAAGTGGAGTCATATAGGCCAATTAGCCTACTGCCGACAATTTCTAAACTGTTCGAAAAATTGTTAATGACTAAGTTGACTCCAATTCTGAATGACACTGATTGTATTCCTAATCATCAATTCGGCTTCAGAGCTAAACACAGCACCATCGAACAAACGCACAGATTGGTAAATGTAATAAGAGGGTCGTTTGAAGACAAAAAATACTGTTCCGCCCTTTTCATTGATGTGTCGCAAGCGGTCGACAAAGTTTGGCATGACGGTTTAATGCACAAAATTAAATTAACTCTGCCTGCTAACACCCATAAACTCATGGAAAGTTATTTATACGGTCGCAAATTTAAAATCAAAGAAGGCAATTTTTTAAGTACCGCTCAGCCAATTGAATCAGGTGTGCCACAGGGTAGCATACTGGGCCCTACTTTATATTTGATTTATGCCTCCGACATGCCGTCAGACCCCAAAATCCACACGTCAACTTTTGCAGACGATACAGCCTTTATCAGCGTCCATAAGGACCACCAAGTTGCATCACAGAATTTGCAGAATTATGTTTATACGCTAGAGAATTGGCTAGAGCTTTGGAAAATCAGGATAAATGAACAAAAATGTATTCATATCACTTTCACATTGCGAAAAGATACCTGCTCGTTCATCAAAATAAATAATCAAATTATTCCTCAACATAATGAAGTCAAATACCTCGGCACTCACCTCGACCGCCGTTTAACTTGGAAGTCTCATATTGAAGCGAAACTTACACAAATGAGATTAAAAGCAGTGCAACTTAATTGGTTAATCGGCAGAAACTCTACATTGAAATTGGATTGCAAACTTTTGTTATACAATGCAATACTAAAGCCAATCTGGTGTTATGGAATTCAAATATGGGGTACTGCCTCAGCATCAAACATTGAAAAAATTCAAAGGAGTCAAAATAAAATTCTACGTATAATTACTGCAGCTCCATGGTATGTTAAAAATTCTCGAATCCACAAAGATCTAGGCGTGCCATTAGTAAAAGTCGAATTTACAAAATATGCGCAAAGTATGTCAGCAAACTTGAACACCATCCAAACCCACTTGCACGAGACATCCTTAACTTTAGTGGCCACAATCGGTTGAGATGGAGGGATACCCTTGCTTTAACTCAAGCGCAAAACAGATGACTGGATCAGTTGATGTGAAATTTTTTTAGTATCATAAAAATTTTTGTCTAGCACTGGTTGGGCTTATTATTTTCTTTTTAGTATTAAGATTTGAATACTTATTGTCATTTCATGATATGAAGATTCAATAAATAATTAAAGGCAATAAAAAAAAAAAATACATTCTCGATCAAAAGAGTTCACTAAATTCTCCTTAATGAATATGGTGTCCGGGCAATTTGAACATTCGTCTAATTGGCAAGAATTAGTTACATTAGGACACATAGCCAATTTAAGGCAATCACGGTAATCGTACAAATCTTCTGAGGAATCATCTGTCAAATACTTTAAGTTGATTTCCTTCGACATGAGTTTAACATTTTCATGGTAAATGCAAACGCATACTGTGTGTGTTCCGCTGCTTCCTGCCAAAACGCAATGCTTTGGCCTCATTTGGGTAAATTTTGTAAATCCAATTTTGACGTCCTCGTGTTAAGATTGAAATGTTGCATTTAACTCGTTCATGTTACAGAGAACCATCCTCTTCTGCATTTGGACTTTATGGCCATCGATTCCAACAGACACCCAGTCTTTCATTCCTGGCGTCATCCTGGCATTATCATCTCGCTGATAAAATTGAGTTACTAGAGCTTCAGTTTCGCACTCTAAAATTTTTCCCTTCTTCTCGTTTGGAAGTCCCATGCTCAGCAACCAAGTTTTTAGCAATTCTTGCTTCTCGTTGAGACGTTGCAAACTCGGTCATTATTTTTGATCAACTCCATGATGATGTGACAAGAGTAAGAAGTTGAATTCTTTCTGATCTACTCTGTGACGATTTGTACTTCTTTTTTATTTGTCCACAAATTTCCACTGCATCCTTGTGATGTTGATTTTGGCACTCATTATTAGGTCTTATAGGTTTTACTGAAAAGTTAGAACAACCATCATCTCCTGCAGAACTGTCATCATTTTCAGAATCGATTTTGTTCTCATGTGGAATAATCGCTAATGTGTCCAACTTTCCCATCATTTTCCTGCACGATCCACAAATAAGCAAACGTTTTGAAAGCGTTGGGAATTTTTTCAATAAGTTGTCGGAAATATTTCGCATATCTGATGATCTGTGCTTCTTTTTGTTTAAGGGATTACAACAAAAAGAAATTAAACGTAGCATTATAATAAAGTACCTGTTAAGTTCTACCTCTCCACCCACATTTTAAAGTCAAGTGTCATAAAATTTCAGAGAATGGCTTTCCACTTGATTCAAAAAGGGTCTCAGGGGTACCTGTTACTTTGATAATAAAAATTTCATTCAATATTACGTGCGCTTTAAACTACATATAGAATTGACAAAAAAGCCTCAATGAAAAAATGTGTGACTTAGAAAATAGCAGGTAGAAATTAATAGTGGTTGGTCTCACACAGCACTATTTCACGGGCGTCTCTAGGCTGTTGTTGGAGTTTTCATTTTTATCATTTTAATAAAACTTACACACAAATAGGAAAAAAATTAAAATAGTGTATGTATATGGTAAATATTGAAACACTTTCTTCTTTCAGTTGCAAATTTTTTTTATAGATACCCCACTCGCATCCCATTAAGTGACCACAAAGCTCTTAAAGGAAATGGTCTAAAGTTTCTTTTGAGGAAAAATAAAAAAACTCCATTTAGTTATGTTATCCTACTCGCATCCCATTAAGCGATTATAAAGCCTTAAAGGCAATTGTATAAGCTTTCGTTTGAGCGGAAAAAGGGCCCAAATTGAAAAAAATTTAAAAAAAAAAATAATTTAAAAAAAAATTGTTTAAAAATTAAAAAAAATATTTTTGAAATGATTGAAGAAATATATATCTAAAGGCTTTTGGACAATTTTTGCTAGGACCAATAGGTGAAAAGTTACACTCATTTGAAAAAAAAACCCTGTATGACCAAAATTTCCAACTTTGACCTCATCTAACTCCGGCATTTCTGGACTGATAGAGCTGGTGCAAATTTCATCCAAATCGATTTTTAACATTGGGTCAGTTGACGTGAAATTCACCATATGTATTTCTTATTCAATATTTGATTTTATATCATTGCAGACATTATATTGTGTTGTGGGGGGCTTTTACATGTTTCAGTTACATGCACTATTTCAATGGTTTCGCAATAAACGTTCTTAATTAATTTCTAATAACAAATATTTCTATTTCTTTATGAAATTCTTTGATTTCTGGTTTCACCAGTTCATCGCTCAATATGCAATCTCTTTTTGATATATCTTTGAGCTTAAATAAAAGTACAACATCGACAGAGATTCATGCCACTGCGGCAAACGCCTTCACTGTTACTTTAACCGGATTTAAAATGACAACTATTTGTTTAAATTAAACAAATAGTGATCTCGAATTTGGAAATCCAAAATTAAATTTTATTGTTTCACCTTCATTTCTTCTACTTACTTTTGTAAATTTTTAATTTTCGTTGGTGACTTTATAAATAGTTTTGAAACGTTTCTGAACTTTTCAATTTGTGATTTAATGAGGAAACTGTTTATTTATCTTATGAAAAATGCTATAAAAAACATTGAGTTACTTTAACTGAAGATGTTTTGTATTAGTCTATGCCAAAAAAAAAAACAGATAAAAACAATTATACTTCTCTGGATCTTTTTCACAAATTTTCCCTAAAATTAGTATTTGTGTAATCCTTAAAAATCCCGGGATTTTTTGGGGTCGGAATTTCAGGATTGGCATCCCTATACATAACTATGTAAATGCGAAAATGTTTCGCAATTAAACCTTAAGTTAATTTTTTCTCTGTAATAAATCAAAGAATACAATCGTAAAGTAATATTATATTGAATGAAATAAATAACAAAGAAAAAAATCCCGACCATATAATACCCTACACCCAGTATATGTATGTATAAAATAGTTTTTCAGAAATGTGCGCTATATGGGAGATTATGGACGGATCATCCCAAAATTTACTGTCATGATTTCTGTGAATATAAATATCGTGTATGTTAAACTTTATCTCGATTTTCTCGATAAAAGATTTATAAAGGTTAAAGTTGATTACGGGGAGTTTCGACTAATTACGGACCGAACATTATAAAATTAGGTGTCATCATTTCTGTATATTATTTGTGTCGAATTTTATTTGGTTACCAACATTCTTAAAAAATTTATGATCGTTAAAGTGATTTTCGGAAGTGGGCCTTCTATGGGAGCTACGTCTAATTATGGATCGATTATAATAAAATTGTACCGTATTATTTCTATACATATAAAATATATTTGCGTTCAATATTATTTGGATACCAACATTTTTGAGTAAGTTACGCGCTTTAAAGTGATTTTCGGGAGTGGGCCTTAAATGGGAGCTACGACTAATTATGGACCGATCTGCACGATGTGATTTGGCTTTATTTACTACTCATTTGTGGTGAAATTTGTTTGGATACTTGCATAATTCCAGCATTTATGATCGTCAAACTCCTATTTAGGGAGGACATTTGTATAGGTGCCAGGTGAAATAATAAACCGATTTCCACCAGTTTCAATCCCATCCATCCTTGGGCCGAAAAAATATCACTTACCAAATTTTATCGAAATATCTTCAAAATTGCGACCTGTACTCTGCGCACAAGCTTTACATGGACAGCCAGCCAGCTAGACGGACGGACGGACATCGTTAAATCGACTCAGAAAGTGATTCTGAGTCGATCGGTATACTTTAAGGTGTACTTTAAGGTTTTACCAATATTTCTGGGCGTTACAAACATCAGCACAAATCCAATATACCCTCCCCACTATTGTGGTGTAGGTTATAAAAACGCATTTTAAAACACACACACACTTTCCTTCCAGGCTGTTTTTTACTTCCGATAAATTAAAAAAAACCCTAATAATGGGCATATGTGTAAATTAAATTATTTCTGCAATTCTTTGAAACATAAATCCATACACACACACAAATGTATGTATTTACAATGTAAATTTTACATGAAAACAACTTCATTACTCAGATAAATACTCGTGTAATCGTGTAGGCATAACTGCCCTTTGTGTCTTTAAAACTATCTATAAATACATACATATGTATGTACATAAATATCACTCCTTGAACTTTGACTGCTTAATAATGTAAGAGTTTGCTGTTGCTGTTATTGATATTTTGATTTTGAGCATCAGTTTATTCAATGGAGGATTTAAATATATAGCGGGCAAGAGAAGAAAAAAAAACTTGCATTTGTTTAAATGAGTCACTGATGTAACTAGCTGCTGCTGTTGCGAACGAAAATCTTGGTATGCAGTCTTTTCAGTTCAGTGCAGACAAAGACCATGGCTATTGAAAAGGAAAGGAGTTAACCTTGTGCACACTAAATTCATTCAATCAGGCCTACGTACACACATTCTATTCTACACCAATGATGATAATTTTAGTAGTGCTTACATCGAAAAAAACCTCTGTGCTCCCACGACATATTAAGTTTTTTTCTGATTTTTCTTTAGTAATAATGTAGATCGACTTTCTTATATTAATTAATAAATTTTCTTATAGAATTCTCTATTATCTGACTTTGTAGCTCATTTGTTTTATTTATTAAATTAAATTAGATATTTTACATTTCTGTTGCTTGAGTACTTGATTTTAATAAGATTTTAATATATTAATAAAATATAAATATTAAATATGACAGTTAATCTTCCTAAAGGTCTATTTATTAACTTTAATATTAAAAAATCACAAATTTTACAGTTTAATAATTTTTTTTTGTAAAAAAAATACAAAATGAAACGTAAAGCTAATTTACGACTTGCAATTTAAAATTTCTTGGATTCTGGATGATGCGCGTACAAGCAGATTAACGATGAAAAAATACAGCTGTTATAATTGACAGCTGATAGATAGTGTGACCATATTTAGAAAAAATATATAAAAAAATACACATTAACAAACACACAGGTAAAAACAGCTTTTATAGTTAACTATGTATTTTGTATATATATTTTAAATTATATAAAGTAAAAAATTGAACAATAATTAAAGTTAAAATTAACATTATTTACTAAAACATTAAAAACTAAAACGAAACATGGTCACCCCGTTTGTTTGTTTTTTGGCGACGAATATTCGCAACCAAAAATTTGTCGTTCGTTCCAGTTGTGTTCCTAGCATATACCTATTATTTCGAAATTAATATAATTTTTTAATTGGGCTCATATTAAAGTCAAATGTACCTATAAAATGTATCTATAAAATAAAATACAATGATTTAAAATTAACAGTTCAAAATAAAAATAATAATAAAAATAAGGCACAAGCTAATGTTTGTAGTTGTACTTTAAGTGGTACACATAAAATGTCGACGAAAGTAGACAACAAACATAATAAAAATGTATTCAGCAGGGGGCTAATTCTGGCAGTCGTGATCGAAATTGTTACTCAATAGGTTTATTGCTTACGATTAAAAACTCGCAAGGTTGCATTCGAACGCTCGCTCGCTATTGACTGCTGTCATTAGAAATTTCGATACATATTATTCGATAACGACTAATAGAATCCCAAAAGTTAAAAAACTCGAACTCACGAGTAAGTATTCGATCGTATATGACTGCCAGAATTAGCCCCCAGGTTTTCGAGACGAAGTCGTGGCATGAATACGAAAAAACTGAAGAAAAAGGAGGCAACATGTAAAATAAATGAAAAAATGATAATTACAGCAAATTTCGAACCACCAGTGATACTGGTTAAAGGATTGATGTTTGACTGTTGGCTAGCGGGCGCCGCAGTGGTGCAGAGGGTGAGAACGTAAAGAATTCTGATGAGAGAAAGTGGTGTTTCTCGAAACATATATGTAAATTCAACCAACAACCCAGGTTCGAATCCTAAGCCAAGAAAAATTATCAATAAACTTTAATAATAATTTTCATGTAATAATTCCTACTTTCAGTAAAAATAATTTAATGAAAAATTAAATTTAATGAACTCGAGCCGAAATAAAAGAAATATCAATTCGTAAAACTGGACAAATAAAAATTAAATTATTATTAGAAGATGTGTTTTTCTTTTGTTGTATTTTGATTTGTGTTTTAAACGTTACTTTTTAACACTATCAAATTTCAACCAATTAAAAGAAGTTGCATTTTCCGATAGAACTGAAATATTCTGGAATGCACTGTCTGACAAAACTTACATACAATGTATGTCATACATATGTATATCAAATGAAGGAATTACAGTCTTGGTCTGCACTAAGTCAAAATAATGAGGATATTGATGGTGATCAAAAGTTAGATCCCAAAATAACAAATAACATGATAATGCTATTAAACACTTTAAATAAGTAGATCTACTTTGTACAAATACTGTAAATAAACTTCACTTACGTTTTTAAGAGAGCTACAAGATTAAAAAAAAACAAAATTTTATTCCAAAGAAACAGATTTGTGCTTCTGCGAGAGAATTGCTTTTTTCATGTGTTTTTGTTGGTTGTTACTTCTTTAAAATTTTATAAAAAAAGAAGGATTTTTTCTGTATTTTTCTAAAATAAGAATTAATTTTTACAAAATTAATTTTTTATGTATTTTTCATTATTATACCCTTCACCTTCATGAGAAGGGTATATATAAGTTTGTCATTCCGTGTGTAATTTCCACAATATAATTTTCCTACCCTATAAAGTATTTATATTCTGGATTCTTATAGTCGATTAAGCCATGTCTGCCTGTCTGATGTTGAAATAAATTCTCTGAAGTCCCCAGTTATCTTCGGGATCCAAGTCTTCAATAATTCTGTCAGAAGTGCTTTCGAGAAGTTTGCTATTTAAAATCAGCAAAATCGGTTTAGGTCAACCAGAGTTATGAACCAATATGTGAGACAACCTCCATAAAAATTTGATATTTTTTGTCCATTTTCTTGCAATATTTTGAAATATATTACAGATAATACCATGAAACTTTGTATACGTTGTTTGTATGATAAAAGAAGAAAGTGTGCGGAAAATAGTAAGAATCGGTCCATGATTTCTCATAGCCCCCATACAAATATATATATTCCCGAAATATGGCTCAATGGTAAATAAATGCCTATAAAATTGGAATATCAAGACAAAATTCAGCAAAAATAAGTTTTAGGCAAAAAGAAATCGCAAAACGAAAATTTTTTTAATTCGGTCTATGTTTGACCATAGACCCCATATAAAGCATAGTACGGAAAATCTCGCTTCGCGAAAGGTATTTTCATTTTTATCTCTCGTTTTGTTACTCACGCTCAGAGACAAAAAAAGTAATTCTCGTGAAAGTAATTTTTATTTACGAAAGTTATATTTTTTATCTTTCATGAGTGCTGAATACATGCTTTAAAAGTATTGCTCTCTCTTACGAAAGAGAAGAAAAGATAACACTGATAAAAATAACTTTCACGAAAGTTTTGTTTTGTATTTTGAATGCGAAAGTTAAAAACAAGGCATATTGAATACAAGGTAGTGTTGAAGACACAGCTGATTTTTTTTTTTGGTAGTTTTCTTATGTCAAACGTCGTTTATGTTTACAAGTTTCTAATTGTCAAAATTTGTTTATTTATTGTGTTTGTTGTAATCTTAACACTACCTTGTTATCAATATGCCTTGGTTAAAAATAAAGATAAATATGAGAGAGAGCGCGAGGGAGACAAAAATATAAAAATACTTCTCTTTGGAAATTGTCAATTGTCAATATCAAATTGACATAGATCAGTTTCTTTTAATGTTTTGTTTGAAACATTTGGTACAAAATGGGTCGCCAGAAGTGTTTCGAGTACTACAAATATGTTTGTTATGATGAAACTAGACAAATGTCGAAGTGTTTATTGTACGAAAAGGAGCTTAAAGGAAAAAACTCCAGCAATATTAAGCGCCACTATGAACTTATTCATAGTAAAAATATAGGTGAAAATGAAGAAAATGCGCATTCTACATCGTCAAATGGAAAGTTATTAAAAAGAAAAAGTAGCACTATATGTATTTCCATGAATAAAAATGAATTCTTGTTGTGTTGTGTTGGTCTTGTGACAGTAAAAAGTATTCCATTTAGAATATTCGACGATGAACGTTTTTTTAAAAAACTTATACGTCCTTATGAAGACATTTATAAGACCAATATTACCTCAAAAAATATTGTGGAAAAAGTGCGTATTGTGGTTAAAATAAAATTATGGTATTATTTCACTTCGCTGCTTAAGCAAACGTCGTCTGCGCACTTCACTGGAAAAAAAATATTTTTCCACTTTACCTAACTGCAAAAACATTTAATCAAAGCAACAAATGTGTCTCCTTCTCATTTGCTCGTTATATAACTATATACAGCTCTATACATATGAACAAACGGCAATTTCATTCTCGCATACACACATACGATGGACGACACTCATGATTAAACTCGTGAGTGAGAATTAATTTCTAACGAGTAGATATAATTCTCGGATGAGTGCTCAGTATATAAATCTCGTGAGTGAGAAAAAAAATTGTTCTCTTCATATTTAAAATTACTTTCACGAGAAAAAAATATTTATCTTGAGAAAAAATAATATTTATCTTTAAAGAGAACAATTTTTTTCTCATAAGGTATTTTTCTCTGTTCAAGAGAATAAAAAACGAGTACTCTCCGTACTATGATATAAAGTCCACTTCCAAAATTCACTTAAATACGTATAAAACAGATATAAATAATGTTAAACCGCTAAAATTTGACATAAATACTCTTTATGGGCAAATAAATTGTTGTACTAAATTTTATGGTGGTCGGCCCAGAACTGGTCATAGCTCCCATACAAGGACCACATCTGAAAAAGACATTTATCCCTATATATATTGTATAAATATCGTTACCGACCCAAAACTTTGCACAGATCATTTATATATATACAAAAATCATCCCACAAAATTTTATAAATTTCGTTCTTTTTTTACCCGTAGGCCCCATATAAAATCACTTTAATACTCATAAATCTCTTATAAATAAGGGTACCAATCCAAAATTTTACACGGATCATTTACATACATGCCTAAATCAAACTGCTGGATTTTGAGAATATCGGTCCATATTTGACTATAATACCGAAAAAGACATTTAAGCCCCCACCAATTTACCTGAGAGAGCCCACTTCCAACAAACTGATACAAGGAATTGTTGTTGTAATAGGTGAAAACATGTTTAGCGTAACCTCAATTAAACATGGAAATATCTGCGAGACAAAGATCCAAGTGAATAGGGAAGATGATTTTCGAAAATTGTCCAACCAGTTGGAGAGGGAGACTAGGGATTTCTATACCTATCAGCTCAAAAGCGCTAAAGGACTCCAAGTCGTTCTAAAAGGTATAGACCCATATGTTGATCCTGCGGAGATAAAGACCGGTTTAATGGACAAAGGGTTCAAAATCAAGAGCGTAGTGAATATTAGAAACCGTGAAAAGATCCCTCAGCCCATGTTCAGGGTGGAATTGGAACCTGGAGATGTTGTCTTAAAGAAAAACGAGTCCCATCCCATCTACAATCTGATGTACCTTCTGCATCGTAGAATCACCGAATCGAAAACTGATTCAAAAATAAAAAAATGCAGTAACTGCGGAGGTAATCATACCGCAAATTATAGAGGTTGTCCAATTTACACTCATTTGAAAGGCATTAGAACCAACAAGACGACTGTATTACCTGATCATCGTCAACAGCCTATTTTTGCATCGAGTGACAATTTCCCTCAATTGTTACGGTCCACTAGTCATGTAAACGCGCCTAGTTCTAGACAAGTTTCTTACGCTAACGTGGTTAAATCTAAAATGCCAGGTTTGGAGCAGGAACCTAAATCACAGACTACATTGCAGACACTTGTCCAAACTATGAACACTTTTACGACCACTATGACATCCATGATGCAGGAAATGCTGAAAATGCAATCCACTATCTTACAAGCCATTTTAAAGAAACGAACTTGAACACTCCGCCAACATAAAAACGAACTTGAACACTTCCTGATGGATAAGCAGATTGATGTCATGATGATTGCTGAAACTCACTTGACGGCGACAGGGTACTTCAAAATTAATGGCTACGTGTTGTATGATACTAAAGATCCCCGCGGAAGAGCTTGTGGAGGTTCGGCAATTCTTATAAAGAACAGAATAAAACATTATTTAATGAACAACATATGTGAGGATTACCTACAAGCAACAAACATTTGTATTGAATTCTGTCAATACAATTTTGTTTTATCAGCAATTTATTCGCCGCCTCGATTTTCAATAAAAGAACACCAATACTACAGCTTCTTCAATTCTCTTGGAGCTAGATTTTTAGTTGCTGGTGACTTTAACGCCAAACACACATTTTGGGGTTCACGTCTGGTGACCCCGAAGGGTCGTGAACTCTTCAACACCATTGCCAAAATGGGATTAGATGTACTCTCAAGCGGGCATCCCACCTACTGGCCGACGGACCGACGGAAGATTCCCGATGTTATTGACCTCGGAGTAGTGAAAAATATCCCTGTAGAATCGATACAAGTGGAGCCTTCATTAGACTTGTCTTCAGATCACTCTCCTACTATTATTACAATGCGTTTCCTTCAAGGGAATGGCTCTCCATTTCGGGACATATCTAAAACCAGAGTAAGTTGGATAAAGTATAAAACGTATTTAAGTTCCCACTGCACGGAAAATGTAGTGTTGAGAACTACCGAGGATATTGATGGGTCGATTGGCAAGTCTACTGAGGACATACGAAGAGCTGTACATCACGCCTCCACATACGACGTTGAGTGCAGAAGTGGGACAAATAGAACTTATTTCGCTGAACTCGATCATCTCCTGTCAGAAAAAAGAAGAGTTAGAAGAGAGTGGCAAATTCACAGGTCTCCTGAACTGAAAGCTAGGCTACGGGAATGCAGAGATATACTAATAAATTTCTTAGAAACCCAAAGAATGGCTTCACTTAAATCTTACTTGGAGGGTCTTGATAGTACCCCACAATCTGACTATTCGTTATGAAAGGCGGCACGAGGTTTAAAAAGACCAATTAGAGGAAAGCCTCCTCTGCGAAATCCGATTGGTGACTGGGCTAGAAATGATTCCGAGAAGGGGATTTTATTTGTTAACCATTTGAGAAATGTGTTTACTATAAACAACTCAAATAATGCATCTGATTTGCATCCACTCGTTATTAGACCTCCTGTACCTCTAAGACTCAGCTTTAATGATGTTCAAAGCGCTATTGGTACTCTGAATCTTAAAAAAATCCAGGTATGGATAAAATCAGCAACAAAATGCTTGTGGAGTTACCTCGTGTAGCTAGAAGAATTATCCTATTTATTTTCAATGCTATTTTACGCCTAGAATACTATCCTGCAGAATGGAAGGTATCAATGATTACCATGATTCCTAAGCCAGGGAAGGACCCCACTAAAGTAGAGTCATATAGGCCAATTAGTCTACTGCCGACAATTTCAAAACTGTTTGAAAAATTGTTATTGGCTAAGTTGATTCCAATTCTGAACGACACTTAATGTATCCCAAATCACCAATTCGGGTTCAGAGCTAAACACAGTACCATCGAACAAACACACAGATTGGTAAATGTGATAAGACGGTCGTTTGAAGAGAAAAAATACTGTTCCGCGCTTTTCATTGATGTTTCCCAAGCGTTCGACAAAGTCTGGCATGAAGGTTTAATGCATAAAATTAAATTAACTCTGCCTGATAACACCCACAAACTTATGAAAAGTTATTTATATGGTCGCAAATTTACAATCAAAGAAGGCGATTTTTTAAGCCCCGCTCAGCCAATTGAAGCAGGAGTACCCCAGGGTAGCATACTGGGTCCAACTTTATATTTGATTTATGCATCCGATATGCCGTCAGACCCCATAATACTTACCTCAATTTTTGCAGACGATACAGCCTTTATTAGCGTTCATAAGGACCATCAAATAGCATCACAGAACTTGCAGAGATATGTTTATAAACTAGAGAATTGGCTTAAGGTTTGGAAAATCAGGGTTAACGAACAGAAATGTATTCATATAACTTTCACATTGCGAAAAGATACCTGCTCATTCATCAGAATAAATAATCAAATTATCCCGCAACACAATGAAGTGAAATACCTCGGAATCCACCTCGATCGTCGTTTAACTTGGAAGTCTCATATCGACGCAAAACTTACTCAGATGAGATTAAAAGCAGTGCAACTTAATTGACTAATCGGCAGAAATTTTACATTGAAGTTGGATTGCAAACTTTTGTTGTACAATGCAATTCTAAAGCCAATCTGGTGTTATGGAATTCAATTATGGGGTACTGCCTCAGTATCAAACATTGAAAAAATGCAAAGGGGTCAAAATAAAATTCTACGTATGCAGCTCCATGGTATGTTAAAAATTCTCGAATCCACAAAGATCTAGGCGTGCCATTAGTAAACGTCGAATTTACAAAATATGCGTCAAAGTACGTCAGCAAACTTGAACACCATCCAAACCCACTTGCACGAGACATCCTTAACTTTAGTGGACACAATCGGTTGAGAAGGAGGGATACCCTTGCTTTAACTCAAGCGCAAAACAGGTGACTGGATCAGTTGATGTGAAATTTTTTTAGTATCATAAAAATTTTTGTCTAGCACTGGCTGGGCTTATTATTTTCTTTTTAGTATTAAGATTTGAAAACTTATTGTTATTTCAATATATGAAGATTCAATAAATAAATAAAAGCTAATAAAAAAAAAAAAAAAAAGACGAAGACGAAGACGAAGAGAGACGAACAGCAAGCCAAGCAACTAGCTGAAGAGCAGCACCAACAAAAAACCAGTCAACCACCCATTTCCGTGATCAAAAAACCAACATTTTCATGTTATGGATGTGGCGCACCAGGGGTATACCGTGCTAATTGCCCCAACTGTAGTAGTCACACTAAAGTGAGTCCCCAGTATTTGTCGTTTAACTCTCTAGCCACTTCCATTATAGGTCACGCATTGCCAACAACACATATAGAAATATTTGGCCTTAAGGGAGAAGCAGTGTTTGATACTGGTGCGAAGACAAGTGTTGCCAGCCTCAACCTGAAGAAAATTCTAACCAAGAATGGTTGCGTCTTCCCAGATGTTCGTGCGGAAATTACCTTGTCCAACGGATCTACTACCATTGGAATGGTTATGCACACCATTTGCGACGTAAAAATTGGTGCTCGAGTCAGGAAAATCCGACTTGTGTACCTTCCAAATGCAGAGAAAAGCCGTACCCTACTAGGATCGGACTTCTTGGAACAGGCAGGATCGTTCTTAATATGGCACAGAGATGTTGGTACTTTGAGGATTCGCCAAAAACCAAATTTCTTTTTACAAATCCTTTGGAGTTTGGAGTTTTAATATCGATATTACCAGGAAGGATGTGTCAAAATTTGTGAGTTTTGTGGAGGATAAAAAGGTGATTTCACCTTTACCAAATACCCCTAAACCATCAAATGACTACTCACCACACTCAATCCAAAATATCTTTAGAAATGCAATACCGATCGGCGAAACAACTCCTAAAGAAGTTTCTAAATTATTTGGACCTCCCATTTAAATTCGTAAATCGGATGGAGAAAATTATTTCGCCGAAGTATTCATGTCGCTGTACTCATTAGATATCCACATTTTAAAAGATTCTGATGCGATTGGGCTATCCAGCGAAGAACGCAAAGAATTGGATCAACTACTGGTGACATATGAAGATGTTTTTAAAGAACCAATTACAGCAACTCCCTTTGCTGTCCATCGTATCCATACTGAAAAACAAGATCCAGTTGCAATTCCCCCTATCGCTTGTCGCCAACCAGAAAAGCTGCTCTAAAGGATGAAATATCAAGAATGCTCAAATTAGGAGTTATTATTGAATGTCAGTCACTATGGGCTGCCCCTGTAGTCATAATACCTAAAAAGACTGGTGGAATTCTGCTATCACCAAACCAGATCGTTACCCACTACCAAGAGTAGATGACATCTTACATGAAGCTAAGGCTACCAACTTTATGTCTACACTCGATCTACAATGTGGCTATTGGCAGATTGGTGTCCATCCCGATGATCAAGACAAATCTGTATTCGTTACACGATTTGGTATGTACAAATTCACCAGAATGCCATTTGGATTACGAAACGCTCCAGCCACTTTCCAAAGGCTAATTGATCGATTGAAAGCCTCTCTACGAGAAACAATTCTTCTAGCCTATTTGGATGATATTATATCCTGTTCACCTTCATTTGAACAACACTTGAAGGATTTAAATTTGATTTTTCAACGACTTCAAGAATTCGGACTTAAAGTTAATTTAGAGAAGTGTCGATTTGCTTGCAATCAAGTCAACTATTTGGGTCATGTACTTACTCCCAAAGGTATTATGACAAATTCCGAAAAAGTATCAGCTTTACGACAACGCAAGGAACCTAAGAACGTGAGAGAACTACTTTCCTTCCTGCAAGCATGCTCTTGGTACCGCCGGTTCATACCGTCATTTGCTGACGTGTCCAAACCATTGACGTGTGGTGTTGGACCTCGGAACAACAAAATACCTTTGAAAATTTAAAAATATTGCTGACATCGGCACCTGTATTAAAACAGGCGGTGGATAATCAGCCGTTTATTTTAAAAACAGATGCCAGTGGTTACGCTCTTGGGGCAGTTTTGCTCCAGGGGGAGGGTGCAGATGAGCACCCTATTGAATACGCTAGTAGGCTCCTATCGAATGCAGAACAGAATTACTCAACGATAGAACGTGAAGCCCTTGCTATTGTTGGGCTGTCCAGAAATTTCGGGGGTACATTGAAGGAGCCTCTGTAAAGTTAATTACAGACCATCAACCATTAAAATGGCTAATGAACATAAAGTCACCAACCGGTCGTCTTGCTCGATGGTCACTTTTATTACAGCCATTTGACATCAAAATTGAGTATAAACCTGGAAAAACAAACGTCATTGCCGACACTTTATCCAGGCCACCATGTGAAGAAAATCATGAGGAAGCCGCCTCATGTGAAAATTGTTCCTTTTCTATTGAAATGCCCAGAAAGTAGGGGTGCCAGACGTACTGTTTTTAGCAGTACGCGTACTGTTTATTTTCAAATGTACTGTTTTATGCACAAGACCCAAAACAGTACGCAAATGTACTGTTTTTACACGTTGTACTGTTTTTTGTACTGTTTTTTCGTTAAAAGCTTATTTATATTAAAATTTAAAAAAATATTGATAAAAACAAATTTTTGTTCAGTGTATTACTTTATTAATAAAAGGATTTATTTATCGGGGTTTAATCTACTTTAAAGTTGATTATGAGATCAGTATTAATGGCTCTAAAGCATTGGTGTCCAAAAAAATTTGTTTGTCCATATGATATGAATACAACAACAATTGTTTCATGAAATTGACATCATTGCTCTAAAGGCATTTCTAACCATTAAACATTGTAGATTAATATGAAGAATACTAAAAAAACAAATTGGATTTCATAAATATATCGTTGTTTATACAACGTATTTAAATACATTTTTCGAAAAGCTGATGGCACATTTAATTTTACAGTAGTCATGTTATAGGGGGTTAAGATAAAATGTTACTTGGATTTTTTTCAATAAATGATACTTCTTGATTTTTAAATAATAAATTTCTACACCATGTATATTGGATCACCATTATTCTTACTAAAAAATATTGAAAAAGGAGTAAAATTGAGTGGACATTAAATTTAAAGTTCACTTTTGTAATGTAAATTAATACATATGTATACAGATTGATTTACAAAAACTAATAAATTTAAAACTTTGTATTACAAGCAAAGCAAAAATATTGTAATCTAAAAGGACTTTGATGATATAAAAGATACAATATATTATTTAAATTGTATTTTCTGTGTACCTTTTTCAAAAACGTTTATAATATATGTTATGATCTCATATTTTTATGTATTTTTTAAATTTTTTGGTTTCTTATTAAATTAATATTACAAAAATGTTATCACATGAATAAAGAGTTATGTTTTCGTTAAAAAATAAAATGTACTGTTTTTTTTGAATTGTACTGTTTTTTTGTATACGATGTACTGTTTTTCCGTATTTCAGATCTGGCTACCCTACCAGAAAGAGTTCCAGCCAGATAAGAGAAAGTCAACAAAATGATCCCTATCTTAACAAAATTATTCAATGTTTTGAAAACAACAGCAAAGATATTTCATACTGGTCCAAACGAGGTTTTGTGATGAACGATGGAGTATTATATTGCTACAATAATGAAGACTTAGATGATGTTCAACTTGTCGTGCCTACAGATGAGCGACAAGAGATTCTAAATCATTACCACAATGAAGACACAGCCGGCCACTATGGCATTGATAGAACCATAAATAAAATTACACTTCGATACTATTGGCCAGGAATTCGCAAAGACATCGGAAAACATGTGAAAGAATGTATCAAATGTCAAAGATATAAAGCAACAAACTTAAAACCTGTCGGTTTATATCAAACTGTTTCCAGCAATCAATGATTTGAAGTGGTTGCTATAGACCTCTTCGGTCCACTGCCCGTATCTCCAACTGGGAAGCAATGGATTTTCATTGTAGAAGATATTGCAGGTAGATGGATAGAATTATTTCCACTAGAAGTTGCTACAGCGGAAGCGTGTGCCAAAACCCTAATAGACGAAGTATTTCTACGCTATGGAGTACCTCGCAAAATCATAACTGATAATGGAGTACAGTTTGTATCCGCTGTCATGCAAAAAGTTGTATTTTGTTTAAGTATACAACATATACTAACGCCGGTATATCATCCAGAAGCAAACCCGGTTGAACGCAAAAATCGTGATATGAAAGCACAATTAGCAATTTTGGTGGGCAACAATCATCAGCAATGGAAAGAAAAATTGCCAAGTATACGTTTTGCCATGAACACAACAGTTTGCCAAAGTACCAAGTACACTGCTGCATACCTAACTTTTGGACGAGAGCTTAGAACGTTAGATGATGTTCAACACGATCTGAAAGCAATTGTTCAATCTGAAAATTTTGTTGCTGAAATAACTCTATACCTTCACACACTTGCTGATGTACTCAAAGACGTCAAAGAAAATGTATACAAACAGCAAGATCGCAATAAAAGTATTACTAATGAGAAAAGACGAGATCAATATCCGTTAGAAGTTGGATCGAAAGTTCTAGTAACTACACATATTCTAAGCAATAGTAACAAAGGAGTTACATCAAAATTTGTACCAAAACGGCATGACCCCTACACAATGATAGACAAAAAGGGAACGACATCTTACGTAATTGCTCATGAAGATGATCTCAATTTGCCATTAGGAAGTTATCATGCATCAGCCCTAACGCCAGTGGTGGGTAACGCAAGTGAATTTCAACAACCAGTACATATGTTAAGACGAAGAGGACGCCCTCGGAAGATTTAGCTGCTGCCTCACCGGGACGTCATCGGCATCAGAGGGGGAGTCTGTAACGGCCCTCATTTATTTATTTATTTATATTTAAACTTAGAACACATCCATAACTATTTAAACTAACATTTGAATTTAACGCTTTTATAAGATGCAACCCTTTAGTAATTTCGAAATGCAACCCTTAACATTTAAAGATAATTTTTCAATTTAACGATTTTATAAAATACCACTCTGTATAATTTTGCAGCCTTTACACTAATAACAATGTAAGCACGCCTTAGCATTTTCCTATAAAAGGCGAAGCATTTTGTAAGAAAAGTTAATTAGTATTCTGACTCCAAAGTGATAGGAACATTTCCTAGACTTTCTAAAAGTACCGGACGTGCGAATAACACTTGGAAATTTAAGAAACCTAATAAAGTTTATTTTTTAAGTGTAAATAACTAAAAAGTATTTCATTTTCAAAATTTATGTACAATCTTCGAAACAAGATTGGCTCAATATTTAATATTTATGACTTAAATAAATATAAAAATTAATTAAAATATAATTTTCTTTACAATATTTATAAAATTTGAAATAAAAATGTTATGTTAATAAATGTTAAAAATTAATTTTCAAATTTTTTTCAAAATGTATCTTTTCGGGAAAAAATGTATCATTTTGGAAACTGAAATGTATCTTTCTCGAAATTTCACTGGCAACACTGCTGCATACAACAATTGTTTAAAAATTTCACACAAATTTGTTAGGCCGCGTTTTCACTGTGTCATTTTTGTTATCAATTATATGAAAACGGGTTGTCATATGGCGTCATCTATGTGTGCAATCATGATTGCAATCTTGATTGATTGCATATAACAACCCGTTTTCATACAATTGCCAACAATTTGGACAATTTGACAACAAAAATGACATAGTGAAAAGCAAGCATTATGCTTTTTTAAAAACATTCATTCAGTCAACGTTGTCAGTTTAGGAGATTTATCCCCAAATTTAGGATTTTTTTTCGTGATTTGGGATAAAAATTTCATCTTGGGGATCCGGGGATTTGTTGGGGATGACAACACAATTTTACGGGATTTTTTTTTATAACTGATGGTAACAAGAAAGATTTTTGAGCTAAAACAGACGCACAAGTCTAAAAATGTGTGTTATTATTTATAGTGGATGGTTTCTAATAAAAAAGTATAAAATAATTAAAAAAATATATATATTTTTACCGTTTAAAATGGTTGCAAATTCTAATTTTATTAAAAAAAAGCATAACGCTTTTTGGGAACGAATATATTTTTAAAGGGTAACGCTTGCGACGAACGCGTTTTTTCAATAATGAATACTACCACAACAAAAATACGTAACAAAAAGAAATATGAATTATTGGAAGCACTTCTCAGAATAAACAGACACTTTAACAATAATTCAAATTGTTATGAGAAATTTAATTCATCTGCTGAAATGCTAAAGCTTTTTAATACAAGCAATATTTCTGAGGCTGATGAATCAGAAGATTTTGATTCTGAAGTTCTGGAAATGCTAAACTCTGGTAAATAATTTTTTATACTTCTATATATTAATTATGTGTAATTTTTTCTTTGCAAGATTTATAATTACAAATTGAATATTAATATATGTAGCTATCGATAAAAATTAATTTTTAAAAAAAATATGTTATTTTTTAAATAAAATAAAAATTTTACAAAAAAAATTTGAATCAAAAAAAAATCAGTTTGGGGATTTTTGGGGATGACAAATCAAAAATTGGGGATAAGCTCTAAAAAAATACTGGCAGCACTGGTTTTCAGACAAATTATATATTTAACTTAAAGTTTTTACTTCTAATAAAAATTTTCAATAATTTTTTTTAGCAAACACAAATTTGCAGTTTTAGAATTTTCAATATAATTTTTTATTAGATTGCTTTTTGGAATTTTTCTGATTTTCTTTCCAATTTCTCAATACAATAATTATATCTGTACTAAAAAAATGTTTAAGTATTTTTCAAAGGTTTTTGAATTGAAAAAATTTATTTTATTCTTCAAACGTTACTTTTTTTAATTTTTGTAATAATTACTTTTGTAATAGTCTGAGAACAAATCGTCCTTATAAAACAGATTTAGTTCCAAGTTTTCTGACAGAACTTAATCTGAAAAGGCGATTTGGAAATTAAAATAATTAATAATAACATAGGCCTCATAACTGTCAGGGGTAAATACAGCTGCTCCAGTGCTGTCGTCACCAAAATATCTCCAATTTCCTTTTATGCTCTACATTTGATGAAATGTTTTGTTGAAAGACTGTCTTTCTTCGAAGGCAATATAATGCAAGATATTTTATCAAACGAGCAAGGAATTAGTTGGTCAAACACTAATTACCTTTCCATGGTTGAAATTTTATATGAACAACACAATAATTTTCCTGGTGAAAACTTTTACTCATGTACAACTCCATACACAGGGGGTAAATTTATTTAGTTTTATTATTTTTGGTTTAAATTAATTTTAAGATTTAGTTTTAAGTGTTTTTTTAGTTTTAAGTTTATTAAGGTAGATATAACTCTGCAAGCATAGCTAAATGTCGGGAGCAAACATTGTTACATTAAATTTACTAATTACAAATTAATTTTTTCATATAATTAAGTTAAGCCTGCCGCATAACCAAATGAATATTGATGTAATTAAAATAATACGCTATAGTTTTATATGGTGTTCACACATGCATTTTTAATTGAAATTTTTTAATTAACGCCTAATTGAATTCAATTATCCATACAAAATTTCAATTAAGATAATTGCTTCATTTAAGAGTTAATTGTTCTAATAGTTGTTAAAATTAAAAATACAACCCTGTGACAAGTAATAACTAAAATAAACTAAATGAATAAAGAATATTTTTAGGCTGAAAATTATAATATTACAACTAAATACAGTGCACAAGGGAAAACGTCAACTAATTAAAATCGCGGGTGTTGACGTTTAACAAATTAAAAAAAAATCTGTTATTTTTTTTTCTTTCCAACACTTGAAAGTGATTCTTCTCTCTATTTATTTCATCAAATTTTAGAGTAGGTAATGTAAAAAAGGGTTGACGTTTTGGGATGTTGACGTTTTCCCGAGTGCACTGTAATTGTATTCTTTTTTGTCAGCTGCTGTCAAACGCTAATTGAATTAGCAATATGGAGCATATGTGAACACTTTTTAATTAACCAATAATTGACTCAATTAAAAATACATGTCTGAACACCATATTAAGTTTTCTTATAATTAATGTTTGTAAATCTTAAATTATGAAAAAAAGAAGTATCAATAAAGTTAATTAACTAACTAATATTGTGATTAGTTAATATTTTCTAGTATACTTTTAGGCTCTAGATATATTAATCGTAATAGGGTTAGTGTTAATTGTAAGATACATACATACATATATCGTATATACTTTTTCTAGGTTAGGTAATTACGTCTACGATATAACCTGTTTCTGTTTTCCCCTTTACGAAGGTCTGCTGCTCTTCTTCTCTAGATCTGCTACTAGCTATATCTCCTACTTTCCTTTACACTTGCTCTTTTCTGGTCAGGATTTATAAAATTTGGCATGGCTTGCACAAAACCAATAACACAATATTTACAGATAGACGGATAACACAGCATACATTAAAGACAATCACCCACGTGCTTAACTGTTTTATAGAGTATAACTTTTTATTCTTCAGCTTTTTCTAAACTTATTTATTCTCTATGTCTTTCTTATTCTTTTTTTAATTTCTTAGTAGCTCAGTCTTTATGTTTTTTTATGATTTTTCTTTTAAAGCTTGTTATGGATCACACAAACATAAATACCACTCTTGCCAAATACTGACAAACAACACCCCGGTACATTAAACAGTCTTACAAATGTTGTTAAGAGTTTATACACAACTTCTTAGGTTTTTCTTTTTTTTTTTTTGTTAATTAATTTTTTTAGTTTTCCTTTCTTTTTATTTGAATGTCACAAGAAAGCCGACTTTTTAATTTGATTGTTCTTTTGCGCACCGTATCTTGTTGCTTTCAGACCACACGTTTTCATTTTTCGCAAGCCTCAAGCCACATTTTCATGGTGTAACCAGGACCGCACTCGTGTGCGTATTTTTCATAGAGTTGCATTTATACATATGTTGTTACTCTATTTCAATGCAACTCTGACTTCGGTGACTTTCTGTGATCAGACAGTGACTTTCAAATACTTGTTCACATTTTCCTAACCTGGCATATAATTAAAGGTCTTTGGCGCTGTTTTATTTTTAATAAAAAAAATAATTATAATTTACATTTTTTTTATTAATTTAATTTTTATTATTGAATCTTTCTTTTTGAAATTTACAATATGTATTCAAATGTTAATTCTACTTGTTGTTTATTAGTTGTTACCAATGTCACCACTAACTGTTGTATTCAAATTTTAAAAATGTCATCTAGTTAGGCTCAAAGTATCGGTTCTTTTTAGCCTCTGGTGACCTTCGAACTGAAGCAGACCCCGAGCGAGGTAGTTAGGGTGGGCCATTAGTTTATCGATGTAGCTAATTGAATATTTTTTAATTTCCTCCTGGATAGTGGGGAGGCTGAAATCTCTGTAGATAATATCATTACGTATATACCATGAGCGCAGACAATTTGTCGTAATATTATAGATTGTCTTCTTTGAAGCTTTTGGATGTTAGATGCGCATGCAGTACCCCATAATTTGATGCCATATGTCCATATTGGTTTTATGATGGACTTGTATAGGAGAATTTTGATGTCTAAAGACAAGTTTGAGTTTCGACCGAGAAGCCAATGTAGTTGAACTGCTTTAAGTTTCATAGTCGTTATTTTCGCTTCAATTTGACGAGACCAGGTCAAGCGTCTATCTATATGAATTCCCAAATACTTAACATGGTTTTCTACCGGAGCAGTGATGTTATTTATTTTTATAGCTGGGCACATTTGTCTTCTGAGTGTGAAAGTTAAGTGAGCACATTTAGCCGGGTTAACCTTTATTCTCCATTTCTCTAGCCAGGCCTCTAGTTCATTGATGTGGGACTGCAGATTTTGCGACGCGATTTTTGGGTCATGGTGAACGCTAATAAATGCTGTGTCGTCTGCAAATGTAGAGGTATGCGTGTTCAGGTTTGTTGACATATCCGCTGTGTATATTATATATAGAAGAGGTCCTAATATGCTGCCTTGGGGGACACCAGCAGTAATTTTCTTGAGGGGGGAGTATTTATCTTGCGACCTTACCATGAATGTTCTGCCTGTTAGATAGCTATTCAGAAGCCTTTGAGTGTTTTGAGGAAGCATTCGTGTTATTTTGAATAGTAGCCCATCATGCCAAACTTTGTCAAATGCTTGGGAAATGTCTATAAACAGGGCTGAGCAGTATTGCTTTTTCTCAAACGCCGATCTAATTAGGGTGACAATTCTATGCACTTGTTCTATTGTATCATGTTTCGCTCTGAATCCAAACTGGTTATCCGGGATGATGTCGTGTTTATTTAGATGAGGAGTTATACTTAAAACAAATATTTTTTCGAAAATCTTCGATAGGATTGATAATAAGCTTATCGGTCTGTACGACGCAACCTGGCTAGCATCTTTTCCTGGCTTGGGAATCATAATAATTATAGACCTCTTCCATGAGGATGGGAAGTATCCGACTCTTAATATCGCGTTTAAAATGAGCAGCAAGATTCTAGAAGCAGACGATGGTAAGTTTCTTATCATTGACCCTGTGATGTGATCAGATCCCGGAGATTTTTTAATATTCACTTTTTCTATTACCTTACTAGCAAAGATTGGACGACAAGAACGTGTATGTGCATCATGTGGCGTGAAAACTTTCTCAAGGTGGCCCGCGAAAGCGTTTAATTTTTCATTTATGTTTTTGGCCCAAGTGCGGTTTTCCAGTCTTAATGGAGATTCTTTTGTTATTAGGCATTTCATATGCCGTACAGCCTTCCATAAGCTGTAATTGGAGTTTTTTGTGGCATCTAGGCTGTTTAGAAAGCCTTTTATTGCAGACTCGTGGTTCTGTCTCAATTTGTTGCGAAGAGTTGTCAGGCATAATTGTAGTTGGGTCTTAGTGGTTGGGGAACGACTGTTTTGCCATTGTCTTCTTAACTTCCTTTTTTCTCTGATAAGGGTCTCTATATCCGTCGATGTATTGTAAGGAGCACGTTTATAATTTACATGATTTTTAAATTTAATTGTTGTTTGTTTCGCTTTAAATTGTTCATTATTTGTAAAAATATAATTCGGACGCATACAAATAATGTGTATGTGTTCGCAATCTAATTTGTTTTAGTAAAAACAATGAAATACATATTTAATAATGCATATGATGCAAAACCGGTTAACCGGTGTTTTTGCCTAAAACCGTATTCTAAAATTTTTGAATGAAAAAAAATTGTTTTTTTAATTTTTGATAACCCATTGAATGCGCCTCTCAAATACCTTTCATATGATACTAAAATTACATATAGTTCCCTTAGGAAAAATGTGAAAAAATCAAAAAACCTCTAAAAAGGACCTTTTTATCCTTTGATCCAGCTCACCAAATATTGACCCCAGGCCAAAAAATTTGAGAAACGTAGTCTTAAAATTAATCAAATTTTCATATTAGTCGGGAACATCCGCAATTTTATTTTGGGGCCTCCTAATATACATATGTAGAGTTCAATAAGTAAAAATACATCGATTACAAAAAAAAGATACAGTTATCTCATTAGTTGTTGTTGTTTTGTAGTGATGAGTAAAGGCGCTAAGTCCAATTTATCACATCTTTATGTAATATCTCACTTCTTCCAATGTTGACATATCAACTGTTTCGCGCGGAATAGTCTGAAAGTCCAACCAAATGACATAATATTATTTCTCATTGGCTACACTCTCGTTGTTTTGAGTATCAACACCATTGACAGTCATCACATTAATCGTCATGATGTTACTTATTTGGATCATTCATTTTTTAAAAAATTTAACAATTTACAATTTTGTAAAACTATTTGCCCTGGCCGTGGAAAAGGCGATTCCAAAGTGACGGACATTCGAGGAATACAATGCACACCAAATGGTGAAATTAATATCAAACTTAGATTTCCTGATGAATGGAAAAATCTCCACCAAAAAATAAATGAAAATGTAGTCGCACTAGAGTGGTCGGATTTACACCAACTTCATCAGGAAAGAAGAAAAATAAAGGTTAGAAAGTTCGAAGATTTACAATATCTAAAATCCGCTTTACGTACAAAACACCATACATTTTTAGTCATAGTCATTAGCCATATAGTCATCTTACTTTTAAATCTATTAAAAATTCAAATTAATATTACTTTTTTATAACAGCAATGAAATAAGACTGCGTTTTGCGTTTTCATTATGTACAAGTACACTTATTTTTATATATATAGATATGAATAAAATTATTTATTATTGTAATTTCAATTTCGATATTTGTATATACAGGGTGGGCCAACTTGGACTGACTGATTTGAAATGCTTATAACTTTTGCATTTTTAATTTAATACTCAATTGAACATCTCCAGAATATCGCTACGACGCACACTGTGGCCGTGTAGTGCATTTAATGGCCTTAAATCAAGGAGGTTTCGGAGCTTCATGAAATTTTGCACATATTTATGTTAATTTTTTTAAGAATTTTAATTTTTTTTTTTTAATACGCCCACTTTTATGCCCACCTCCCATACAACTTAAATAGAAAATGTGGCATAACTTCCATGATTTTAAATATATCAACTCAATTTTCATAAAACGATAATATTATAATTGTAGAATGAGCTCCTGAAAATATGAACTTAAGCCGCCCACTTTTACGCCCACCTCCCATACAAATGATATTTCAAAATTGCCATATCTTCTGTAAATTTGTAACTAGAATATTTATTTTTCGCAAAAATGCATATAACATCTATCAAATATTGTTTTGAAAATATGAAGAAAATCCGCCCACTGTAACACCCACCCCCCATAGAACTCCAATACAAAAATTTTGTCAGTTTCACTCTATTTCATTTATTAACAACTTTTTTACATCTTCGTGATAATCTAATTTGTTAAGCTTAAATTTCGTTCTAAATGAATTGATATATGGGTCGGAGGATATCAACAAATGATGCATTACGTCTTCGTTAGTAGAACAGCGCCCAGTCTTGCGCGAGTGATATAGCCTATAACGTCTATAATCTTTGTTCCTCGCTTCATGTGCTTCTTCTGATAACATTCCTTTGAAAAATAAACCATATGTTAATTTAAAATGTATGAAACAAATTGTATATTTAACCTACCTATAGGTAGAATGGCCTCAGATACAATTTTGCTACCATGTATCAAAACTTTATGCACGAGTAGCAAAGAAAGAAAGAATGCGCATTTGTTTTTGCACGCGTAAAATAACGCATATTTTTTACTGTAATTTTTTGGTTTTTAATTGTTTTTTCGGCGGCGGGCAAATTGGGGCAGGTTTTTTTTTTAGTCTGTTAGCTGAGACTCTCAGCTTTAATTTGGTATATGACTCCATGTGTCGCACTGCTTCGCACACAACTAAAAGTCTAAAAGAAAATCATAAATGTTTATTTTTTTGGCTCAAAATATATTGTCAAAGGAAATTTTTTTTTTAAATTTTTTAAAATTTTTTTTTTAACCCTGCTGTTAGGTTTGGACCATTTTGGTCAAATTTTTTTTTCTTTCCTTTCTATCTTTTCAACGGTAAAACATATCGACTTGAAACGTCAGCTCACGTGGTTTTTTTCTAAATCAATGTTTTTATTCAAATAATTAAGTGTCTAACATAAATTGGGAGGGAGAAAAATAAACAGTTACAAATTTTATGTTAAGGACCGTTTTGGTCCATTGTATTTTTTTATTTATTCGCTTCTATGCAGGATGTACAAAAAATTTAGTAGTAGTAGCCAATCTTTTGGTCGACAGTATCTACGCCTCCTAAAAGAAAACAAAATTAAATTTTGTTTACTAAAAATCTATGAACACTGGCAAAAAGTTACACACCTTTTGTTTTCAAATTTAATTTGTATGAAATATAATAACAAACATTCAAAACAAAATGAATAGCTTAAACGATTTGTTAAGCATACAAATATAACTTTTAGTGAAAATATTTGTTGCCAAATACTTAATTGAAATAAATAAGTATAAAAAATAGACTTACGCCCCTTGTTTTCAAAAAAAATTGGTATAGACCAAAATGGTCCGTTAACCTCGAATTCGTAAGTTTTTTTTAACCTAACAGCAGGGTTAATTTACATAATGCTTAATGTCTATTTTAAGTGAAAAAATACTTATAAGGTACATTCGGTGTATAGTTTATAAGTAACAAGCTTTTGAATATAACATAGAAAACTATCACATTTGAGACTTGTTCACATACTTCAACTTTGCGCTGCTCGGGACAGAAAACCAATGGAGGTATTTGCATGAAATTTTCCACACATGACCTTCAGATAGTTTTTAACCATCTGTGCAAAAATCATCAAAATCGGACATAAGGTCCAAATTGATTTATTGTCGCAGTGGCCACAGTGTGCGACGTATTCTAAGAGTTGATCTGAAGATGTTTCCATATAAAATTCAATTGGCCCAAGAATTATTGCCGAGGGATGCCCCACAACGGCTACAATATGCCAATAGAGTTCAAATCATTCAGTCAAACTTGGCCCACCCTGTATATACAAATATCGAAATTGAAATTACAATAATAAATAATTTTATTCATATCTATATATATAAAAATAAGTGTACATTTTGATTGTCACTCCATAACTCGAGAACGGCTCGACCGATTGCCATAAAATTTTTAGGGAAGGAAGGTGATGATGGTTAGTTGATTTTGAAATCCAAAATCGGTCTAGCCATGCTCCAGTTATGATTTTTTTCCTGAAAAAATTCAACATTTGAAAAAAAAAGTCCCCTAAAGTATGCTGTACAAATTTGCAAATAAATAAGAGCAGGCAGGTTGTGAATACATCTTATTCTATGAAATACAAATCAATAGTAAATACACTTAGGTCTTTTTTTATGCGGTAGATGCGTTCCAAAGAAAACCGCATAAAGAAAATCCGCATAAAAAAAGGCTGATTTTCACACAAAATGGATGATTCGTTCCAAAAAGTTGAAAAACCGCATAACTTCAAATTTAGGTGTAAAAATTAGACCAAAATCGCATAAAAAAGTCACAAGATAAAAAAATAACCAAAAACAATTCATTTATTTATTATGAAAATTACATAAAAAGTCAATTTTATTACATTTATCTGCTTAAACAGGGTTATAAAAGTTAAAAAATAAATAAGTACGAACTAAAAACAAAAAAAAAATCATTTATAGAATTTAAAATTTGATACTTAAATGTAAGACATTACATATTATCGAATCAGTATTTGATAATGCATACAATCTTTATTTAGAATATTTTGATCTGTTTTTTAAAAATAATTTGTCATTAATTTTTGAGTTGTATTTTTTTTTAACTGATTGTGCTGTTCGCGATATCCTGACATAAGGTTACAAATTTATCTATTGAGTTTTAAGGCTTTTTCAGTATCTGGTTCGTTCAGAAGGATTTGATTTTGTAACTCAATAGCTGTCTGAAGAATTTGTGCAACGGTTTGAACATTGAGTTATAATGTCTTCGTCACAATCACTTTTGGATTTCCATCATTTTCTTTAAATTTTTGAAAATTGCTATGCAGTAGTGATGCCAACAAAATAATTATGAAAACTCAATGAAAACATACATACAAAAAAAGTCGATTTTAAAACCGCATAACTTCAAATCCGCATAAAAATAAACCGCATAAAAACAGACCTAAGTGTACCGTGCGAAGCCGGGGCGTCAGCTAGTTTTTGAATAAATTCTGTTTCTTTTTTTACAATAATCAAAACAAACTTTAACTTTTTACATATTATTAGCTTTTTAAATAACAACAATAAAAAAAAGCAACAAAAGTACACTTTCATTGTAGTAAGTAAGAAATATAAGTAGAGACAAGTTTTAAGTCCATGAAAACATACAAACTAAGCAACAGAAAAAGCTTTAAGTCCAAAAAAAGCTTTTAGCTCGGCAAATACTTATTTTTTTTATTTTGCTTTTACGCAAAAAAAAAAAACAAAGAAAAATACAAAAATAAATTGCATTTACAGATTTCAAAAATGTTTATTCAAAAAATAGTTAGATTGTTTTCTGTCTCTCCTGTAATATTGTAAAATATGGACTTAGAGCCTTAACATCTTAAGCCAGCGATATTTAATACACTTGCATTCTTGTGGAAAACAACAAAAGATAAAATATTAAACGTTTTTTCTTTGTTTCTTTAATTGGTGGAAAACGCGTAATTATAACAATGTGTGGTAATGAGAACATAAAAGTGGTCATTCATTTAAACAGTCCGTCAGTCAGTCTGTCACTCACTCACTCGATCATAACACCCAAACCAAAAATAAAATGCAAAATTTACAGTCACTTGTTAAGTGACCTACATTAAATGAAATCTGCATTTGCAACCTGACCCAACTAGTCTTGTCCATTAAGTAGTCTGTCGATTCAATGCATTTACAGTCGTACGTGTGTTCACATTGTTTGCAAGCATTTATGAAACGAGAGAATAAAACCGTTCATATACAATATTCAGTAATTTAATCATTTAATAAGAAAAATATATACAATATGTATATGTATGTATGTACAGCTTTGCCGCTTAGCTGCAATATTCATAAATCCGATTAGTTTCAATGCTGCTTAATGTAACCAGATATTTTAAATCTTAATTATCGTAAATCAGAGAATGCATTTTTTGTAATTGTAATGTACTCGTAAACATCTGAAATAAGTAATGAGTGTCAGATGAAATCTTATGCCCCATATACTCGTAGTTGCAAATACTGGTAAGTAATGTCTGGATTTGTTTTGATTTGAACGAGAACACATGTAAACGATTTCCAATTGAATGTTGAATCCTTTTTATACCCTTCAACATCTGGAGAAGGGTATATATAAGTTTGTCATTCCGTTTGTAATTTCCACAATATAATTTTCCGACCCTATAAAGCAGAGTCTATTAAGCCATGTCCGTCTGTCTGTCTCTTGAAGTCATTTTTCTGAAAGCCCCAGATATCTTCGGTATCCAAATCTTTAATAATTCTGTCTGCTTTCGAGAAGTTTGCTATTTAAAATCAGCAAAATCGGTTTAGGCCAACCAGAGTTATGGACCAATATGTGAGAAAACCTCCATAAAAATTTGATATTTTTTGTCCATTTTTTGCAATATTTTGAAATATATTGCAGATCATACCATGAAATTTTGTATACGTTGTTTTTATGCTTAGCGAAGTGTGCGGAAAATAGTAAGAATCGGTCCATGATTTCTCATAGCCCCCATACAAAAATCTTCCCGAAATATTGCTCAATTATACATAAATGCCTATAAAATTGGAATATCAAGACAAAACTCAAAACGAAATTTTTTTTTAGTTCGGTCCATGTTTGACCATTGACCCCATATAAAGTCCACTTCCAAAATTCACTTAAATACGTATAAAACAGATATAAATAATGTTAAACGGCTTAAATTTGACATGAATAATATTTATACTCAAATAAATGGTTGTACTAAATTTTATGGTGGTCGGCCCAGAATTGGTCATAGCTCCCATACAAGGACCACATCTGGAGAAGACATTACTCCCTATATATATACTAGCATATTTGAAACTGTACAGGAGAAGGTAAAAACATAATAAAAACTGTAATATTCAACATGTAACTTTTTTTATACAACTGCTTATAAAAGTGTTATTTTTTACACTATTGCAATAAATTTTTGTGAGGAGGTGTATTTGCGTGAAATGCATTGGAATCGCAAAAAAAAAAACTAATTTCAAAAAATATTGTATAAATATCGGTACCGACTCAAAACGTTGCACAGATCATTTACATATATACAAAAATCATCCCACAAAATTTTGTGAATTTCGGTCTATTTTTAACCGTATGCCCCATATAAAGCCCTCTTCGGAAAATCCCTTTAATACTCACAAATCTCTTATAAATAAGGGTACCAATCCAAAATTTTACACGGATCATTTACATACATGCCTAAATCAAACTGCTGGATTTTAAGAATATCGGTCCATATTTGACTATATCCCCCACATAAGGTCCACTCCCAAAATCCACGTTAATACTAATATATATCGTATATACAGCGTTATTATGTTGAAATTCGGCGTGAAATATCGTCATATGCATGAAAATAACTGTTCCAAAATTTAAGAAGATCGGTCCATAATTTATCATAGCTGCCATATAAGAACCATTTCCGAAAAACAAATAAATCCACAAAAATGTCTAATAAATATCGATATCGAACCAACTCTAATATATTTTTTTTTTTAATACATTTTATTTATTTATTGAATCTTCAGATGTTGAAATGACAATAAGTTTTCGAATCTTAATACTAAAAGAAATAAGTCCAGCCAGTGCTAGACAAAATATTATGATACTACAAAAAATTTACATCCACTGATCCAGTCATCTGTTTTGCGCTCCTTCTCAACCGAACATGGCCACTAAAGTTAAGGATGTCTCGTGCAAGTGGGTTTGGATTAGGCTTGCCAGATTCAATTTGCCAAAAAGCTTGACATTGACCAAAAAAAACTTGATTTAAAAAAAAAACTTGACAAATAAAAACACTCATACTTAGTGATGGGACGATTAATCATTTGATGCATTATAATCGATTTTTTTCTTTCAATTAACGATTTAATTGTATCGAAAAATGGGTTTCGATGAATCGAAACGTTAATCGATTAGTTGCTAAAATAATCGAAAGTAAACGTAATAGCAAAATAATATTGACATCTCTAATAGCATTACATTTATCGCGCAAAAAAAGAGCTTGGTACGGACGCACAGTGCTTTGTCCCATAGGCAAAATTAAATTAAAATAAAATAAAGTGCTTAGAATATTTAAGTAATATACATTTTTTTAAAGCTAACAAAGTACCTTAAACAGATTCGTGAGTAGAATTTATGATATCTTCTTTTTGTTAACAGTAGAGGGCGCTAAAGTCAGAAAACGTTTGAGGTAAAACTGTTAAACGGAAAAACGATTTTTACTGTGTTACAAAAAAAATTGTCAAAATTTCATTTTTTATTGTATTGCTTTGAAACTAAACAGTTTTGTTTATTACTATAGGTACAAAAAAACAAAAATAAATTTTGGTAAATATTTTATATGGAAAAGTTGTTTGTGCCATCGAAAACTTTTGCGATTTTTTATTTGGATTTACCAAAATGCAAAAGTTTGATAGAGTAAAAAAGTTTTTTTTAAGAGTAGGTAATTTTTTATTTGTGATTTTAGTACATTTTAAAGGGCTTAAATAGAATATGTAAAGAAGTTTTAGATTTTCACCCGGAAATGTAAAAGTGATATGAATTTTTTAACACATGTTTCCTAAGTCATTAAGTCTCGTCTCATCGAACTGTTCGGACGTGTTACTTTTAGTGCGGCTGAATTTTCGGTGAAAAAATCGTAATAGGTGAAAAAGTGCAATAGGTTGAAATAAAACAGAAAAGTGAAAAAATAACTCGTAATAGGTTAAAAAAAAATCTACGGCAATATCGGTAATTAAAAAAAACACTAAAAATCGCATAAAAATTGTATGAGTGTTCCTCTCAGATGTAATTCTGAGAAAGAGCTTAGCTCGTCTAGAAAAACTAAATGGGTCTCTGAGGAAGAATCCATAAAAAAATCTGTGGAGAATCTTCTCACTACAAGAGCCGCAGAACGGCGTCGTTCCTGTTCGCCCAATATAGTGATTTCAACAGATGAAAAAACATCATCTTCATCAAACAGTGCAGTCAAACCAAAAAAACAAGTAGGTATGGATAAGTACATAACCGTTCTCAAGCGACAGAGGAGCCCGAAGTCTGCACAAATGTCATCAAATGCAAAAGCTCCTAAGATCGTGAGTAATGATCAAAATAGGTTTGCTTTCCTCCAGACGGATGAGCCAGAACTTCCTAAGAAGACGTTTAAGCCCCCACCAATTTATCTGAGAGAGCCCACTTCCAGTAAATTGGTACAAAGAATTGTTTCGGTAATAGGTGAAAATATGTTTAGCGTAACATCAATTAAACATGGAAATATCAGCGAAACCAAAATTCAAGTGAAAAAGGAAGATGATTTTCGAAAATTGTCCAACCAGTTGGAGAGGGAGACTAGGGACTTCTATACCTACCAGCTCAAAAGCGCAAAAGGACTCCAAGTCGTTCTAAAGGGTATAGACCCATGTGTTGATCCTGCGGAGATAAAGACCGGTTTAATGGACAAAGGGTTCAAAATCAAGAGCGTAGTGAATATCAGAAACTGTGAAAAGATCCCTCAGCCCATGTTCAGGGTAGAATTGGAACCTGGAGATGTTGTCTTAAAGAAAAACGAGTCCCATCCAATCTACAATCTCATTTATCTTCTGCATCGTAGAATTACCGTGGAGGAACCGCATAAGCGCATTTGACCCGTCCAGTGTGTTAATTGTCAAGAATTTGGCCACACCAAAGCGTGCTGTAAATTGCCGTCTGTTTGTGTTGCGTGTGGGGAACTACATCCAACTGCTCAATGTAATAAGTCCAAAACTGATGTAAAAATAAATAAATGCAGTAACTGCGGAGGTAATCATACCGCAAATTATAGAGGTTGTCCAATTTACACTCATTTGAAAGCCATAAGTACCAACAAAACGTCAGTTTTACCTGATCATCGTCAACAGCCTATTTTGGCATCGAGTGACAATTTCCCGCAATTGTTACGGTCCACTAGTCATGTAAATGCGCCTAGTTCTAGACAAGTTTCTTACGCTAACGTGGTTAAATCGAATATGCCAGGTTTGAAGCAGGAACCTAAATCACAATATTTCGAGCCTAATATTAACTCTCTAGAGACTACATTGCAGACACTTGTCCAAACTATGAACACTTTTACGACCACTATGACATCCATGATGCAGGAAATGCTGAAAATGCAATCCACTATCTTACAAGCCATTTTAAAAAAATGATTTGTTTAAAAATTTGTTTTTGGAATGAGAACGGCCTCCGCCAACATAAAAACGAACTGGAGCACTTCCTGATGGATAAGCAGATTGATGTCATGATGATTGCTGAAACTCACTTGACGGCGACAGCGTACTTCAAAATTAATGGCTACGTGTTGTATGATACTAAAGATCCCCGCGGAAGAGCATGTGGAGGATCGGCAATTCTTATAAAGAACAGAATAAAACATTATTTAATGAACAACATATGTGAGGATTACCTACAAGCAACAAACATTTGTATTGAATTCTGTCAATACAATTTTGTTTTATCATCAATTTATTCGCCGCCTCGATTTTCAATAAAAGAACACCAATACTACAGCTTCTTCAATTCCCTTGGAGCTAGATTTTTAGTTGCTGGTGATTTAACGCCAAACACACTTTTTGGGGTTCACGTCTGGTGACCCCGAAGGGTCGTGAACTCTTCAACACCATTGCCAAAATAGGATTAGATGTACTCTCAAGCGGGCATCCCACCTACTGGCCGACGGACCGACGGAAGATTCCCGATGTTATTGACTTCGGAGTAGTGAAAAATATCCCTGTAGAATCGATACAATTGGAGCCTTCATTAGACTTCAGATCACTCTCCTTCTATTATTTCAATGCGTTTCCTTCAAGGGAATGGCTCTCCATTTCGGGACATATCTAAAACCAGAGTAAGTTGGATAAAGTATAAAAAGTATTTAAGTTCTCACTGCACGGAAAATGTAGTGTGGAGAACTACCGAGGATATTGATGGGTCGATTGGCAACTTTACTGAGAACCTTCGACGAGCTGTGTATCACGCTTCCACTTATCACGTTGAATGTAGAAATAGGACAAACAGAACTTATTTCTCTGAACTCGAACATCTCCTATCAGAAAAAAGAAGAGTTAGAAGAGAGTGGCAAATTCACAGGTCTCCTGAACTGAAAGCTAGGCTACGGGTATGCAGAGATATACTAAGAAATTTCTTAGAAACCCAAAGAATGGCTTCACTTAAATCTTACTTGGAAGGTCTTGATAGTACCCCACAATCTGACTACTCGTTATGGAGGGCGGCAAGAGGTTTAAAAAGACCAGTGCGAGGAAAACCTCCGTTGCGAAATCCGACTGGTGACTGGGCTAGAAATGATTCCGAGAAAGGGACATTATTTGTTAATCATTTGAGAAATGTGTTTACTATAAACAACTCAAATAATAACGAATCTGATTTGCCACCACTTGTTATAAGGCCTCCTGTACCTCAAAGACTAAACTTTCGTGATGTCCAAAACGCTATTGGTACTCTGAACCTTAGAAAGGCTCCAGGTATGGATAAAATCAGCAATAAAATGCTTGTGGAGTTACCTCGTGTAGCAAGAAGAATTATCCTCTTTATCTTCAACGCTATTTTACGCCTAGAATACTATCCTGCAGATTGGAAGGTGTCTATGATCACTATGATTCCTAAGTCAGGGAAGGACCACACCAAATTGGAGTCATATAGGCCAATTAGCCTACTGCCGACAATATCTAAACTGTTCGAAAAATTGTTAATGACTAAGTTGACTCCAATTCTGAATGACACTGAATGTATTCCAAATCATCAATTCGGATTCAGAGCTAAACACAGTACCATCGAACAAACTCACAGATTGGTAAATGTGATAAGAGGGTCGTTTGAAGATAAAAAATACTGCTCCGCCCTTTTCATTGATGTGTCCCAAGCGTTCGACAAAGTTTGGCATGACGGTTTAATGCACAAAATTAAATTAACTCTGCCTGCTAACACCCATAAACTCATGGAAAGTTATTTATACGGTCGAAAATTTAAAATCAAAGAAGGCAATTTTTTAAGTACCGCTCAGCCAATTGAATCAGGTGTGCCACAGGGTAGCATACTGGGCCCTACTTTATATTTGATTTATGCCTTCGACATGCCGTCAGACCCTAAAATCCACACGTCAACTTTTGCAGACGATACAGCCTTTGTCAGCGTCCATAAGAACCACCAAGTTGCATCACAGAATTTGCAGAATTATGTTTATAAGAATTATGTTTATAATGAACAAAAATGTATTCATATCACTTTCACATTGCTAAAAGATACCTGCTCGTCCATCAGAATAAATAATCAAATTATTCCTCAACATAATGAAGTCAAATACCTCGGCATTCACCTCGACCGCCGTTTCACTTGGAAGTCTCATATTGAAGCGAAACTTACTCAGATGAGATTAAAAGCAGTGCAGTGCACTAAAGTTGGATTGCAAACTATTGTTGTACAATGCAATACTAAAGCCAATCTGGTGTTATGGAATTCAATTATGGGGTACGACCTCAGCATTAAACATTGAAAAAATTCAAAGGGGTCAAAATAAAATTCTACGTATAATTACTGCAGCACCATGGTATGTTAAAAATTCTCGAATCCACAAAGATCTAGGCGTGCCATTAGTAAAAGTCGAATTTACAAAATATGCGTCAAAGTATGTCAGCAAACTTGAACACCATCCAAACCCACTTGCACGAGACATCCTTAACTTTAGTGGACACAATCGGTTGAGAAGGAGGGATACCCTTGCTTTAACTCAAGCGCAAAACAGATGACTGGATCAGTTGATGTGAAATTTTTTTAGTATCATAAAAATTTTTGTCTAGCACTGGCTGGGCTTATTATTTTCTTTTTAGTATTAAGATTTGAATACTTATTGTCATTTCAAATATGAAGATTCAATAAATAACTAAATGCAATAAAAAAAAAAAAATGTTTCCTAAGTTTCAGAAAAAGTTACAAAGACCTAAGTTTATGGTACTGCCAAAATTTAAAAAAAAATAGTTCAAAGTTCTGTTAGATCAAAAAATCGAACGATTTCAGAATTGATTGAAAATAATTCATTTGAAGAACTTCAATATGCAGCAGACAAATTAAGAAAGAGGTGTAATAATAATTTAGACAGCACTAAAGCTGAAGGCTTTGGCGCTATACATGGATTTGGATTTGTCGGAACGAAAATATAACGTATTGCAGCAAGCAATTAATGAGCTTCATCCAAACTGTTTGCCATCATAATATGCGTTAAGAAATGAAAAATTAAAATTCTTACCCCCTATTGCAACGACTGAAATTTCAGCAGAGGTTGACTTGAAATGCATAATGTGTAAAACAGCGGCAAGTGTGATTAAAATTTGTAATACGGAACAAAAATGTACAAAGCTGTCCCTAATTTGAAAGTGGGGCATGGATGGTAGCTCTGGCCATAGTCGCTATAAGCAAAAATTTGAAAACGAAAATAGTTCCGACGAGTTCATTTTTTTATAGCCTTTGTCCCTCTGAGGTATGTAAATTATTATACACAGATGTACATTTATACATGCATTCCACAACTAGCCTTTTATATATAAAATTTCTATTTTTTCAGATTGGTAGATTTCGATTCAAAAGAAGTATTATGGGTAAATAAAACACCATCTTCCACAATTTATTGTAGACCCCTTAAATTTGTATTAACAAAAGAGAATCCAGTTTTAATTAAGCAAATGCACAACGATTTTATTGAAAAATTTAAAAATTTGGAATGTTCTGTAATTGATATAAATGGTTCAATTGTTGAGGTGTCTTACGAAATGCGCTGTACAATGGTTCAGTTGCAAATGTTTTAAGTGACACAAACTCAGCAAGTAGGTGCTTTATTTGTAATGCAAGCCCTACAGATATGAACATTATAAATATAATTAAGGAACCTTGTATTAATAATTATAAATATGGACTTTCTACACTCCACTGCTGGATACGCTTTTTTGAATGTATATTGCACATTGCTTACCGTCTTCCTTTGAAAGTTTGGCGAGTCAATAAGGAAAATACCTCAATTTTTTCACAAACCAAAAAAAGAATTCAAAATGAATTCAAAACACGGACGGAATTAATAATAGATCAAGTAAAAACGGGATTTGGAACTACTAACGATGGAAACACGGCTCGACGATTTTTTCAAAATAGTAAAATTTCTGCTGAAATTACGGGGATTGATAGAAGTCTTATTGATAATTTTGGCATAATATTAAGAGTTTTATCTTGCGGAATCCCGGTTAATGTTACAACGTTTAGGGAGCTGCTAAATATTACTAGGAACTCTTATTTAATTCAGTATGGCTTGTATTACATGCCAAGTACTGTTCATAAGGTTTTAGTGCATGGGTGCGATGTTCTGGAATACTTCAACTTGCCAATAGGTAATCAAATATTAAAAAAACCTTTTAGAAATTTTTTTAAAACTATTTTTTTTCTAGGGTGTTTGTCCGAAGAAGCCTTAGAAGCCAGTCATAAAAATATAAGGAATGTGCGATTTTCCCATACAAGAAAAACGACGAGAGTAAATACAAATAGAGATTTAATGGCTCATTTGTTATTAATGTCGGATCCGGAACTATCGTCACTTAGGTCCACAAAACACATAAAAAAATTATGAATTCAAAGAAATTGAGAAATACATTTTGAAAGACAACATCATAAATTATAATTAAAATAAAATATCTTATTTCTTGAGCAAATTTAGAAAGAAAATTTTTGTGACGCATTTTAAAGGGAATATGTATAAAATTATTTGCATTTTAATCACAAATGTAGCTAAAATTTTGTTTTTGAGAAAAAGGATATATGGGAGATGGTCATGTCCTTGTATCGACTGAAGTGAAATTTCCCAGAGAGCTCAAAAATATAGTTTTATAAGTTGTTATAAGTTTTTAGTGCATTCTGATCACTAATGTAGTTACAATTTAGTTTTTGAGAAAAATTATATATGGGAGGTAGTCATGGCCTTGCACCGAATGAAACAAAATTAACCACTAAGCTAAAAGACATATTTTAACAGACAGTTACCAATTTTCGATTTATTCTATTTACAATTATAGCTAAAATTAAAGTTTTAAATTTTAGGATGTATGGGAGGTAGTCATGTCCTTGCACCGATTTTTCCGAAACTTTGAATTTTTCTTAATTGACATATTTTGAACCAGCACATCAAATTTCATTCTCCTACGATAATTGCTCTAATTTTGCCGATGGGGTCAAAGCACTGCGGGACGCTTTCTAACAATTTCTAATTATTCTAACAAAACTATGGCTCCAATTCAAAGCAAAGTGTGGAAATTTTATTCCAAAATTAACGACAAGGGAGCGCAGTGCCGGTTGTGTGAGAGAAGAATGACATGGTGCAAGAATACTACGAACATGCCTCAGCACACTAGGCTAAAACACCCAAAAGATGCTGAATACCTCAAAGTAAGTGTTTCAGCTTCAATTACAATTAAATTCATTTAAAATTTTAATTATGGAGTATTAGGCACCAATAGTATGCAATGAAGACTCTGAGGGTGATGAGGAAAGCATAGAAGTCACAAGCACAATCCCAAAAGCAAATTCAGTGCAAAACAGTCAGCCCAATATTCAAACTGTTTTTTCAAACGCAAACAGTTACGCATCAGGTGGCTCCAAGCACCACAAATTAGCCAAATCAATGGGAGGAAATGAGAACGGTGTACCCTAAGCTTTATATAATATCTCGTAGCTACTGTTATCTTTTAGGCACTTCGGTACCAGCAGAGCGCCTCTTTTCAAAGGCAGGTGCTACTTTCTTTTATTAATTCTTTGTTATTGTTATTACAAGGCATTTGCATTACAATTCACATATCAACATACCACAAAGTTACACGGTTTAGTTAAAATTTTAAAAAAATCATTTGATTATTCGATTATTTTAATTTTCCTTCGATTAATTGCAATTAATAATCGCTCGGTTTCAATTAATCATATGATTCGTTAATCGATTAAAGAATTTTTTTCCAATCACTACTCATACTATTGGTTTTTATTAATTTTTTATTATTTTTTTTTATAAAAATTATTAGAATAAAAACAAAAATATCATAAAAAGTAAAAATAACAGAAACAATATAAAAGAAACAAAAAACAATATAACAATTAAAATTCAGTCTTTATATATTTTAAAGAAAACTTAGGTGTTATTTAAAAAAAATATAGGTTCTATTTATTTTGCCACATATATTTCGTATTCTTAGATACAGAATTAATTAATTCTCTACCATCGGGTGTTGTTAAAAATTTTTAAAGTTTTTTCAATCCTCATTAAAATTTATTATAAGATCGAAGGACATTCTATTCCTATCTTTGGTATATAATTTATTTAGAACACTAAATGCTTTTTCACAAATGGCATTGCTTATTGGGATAGAAAACACAAATGAGATCTACTTTCTTAAATGTTGAAGATTGCTGTCTGCACACTTTTTTAAAAAATATGACCATATTCTATCATTTGGTAAATATGTATGTATCATATTAGTCGTTAGTTGTATTGATAGTAAAAATATGCTCTTTCGATTTGTTTTTTAGAAATATAAACTTACTTTTTTAAGTATTATTATTAGCTAGAATAAATTTGAGAAAAAAACTTGACAAATCACTTTTTCACTTGACGCGCATTAAAAAATTTGACAATCAGGCCAAATCAGGCCCGTCTGGCAACCCTAGGTCGGATGGTGTTCAAGTGTGCTGATATATTTTGAGGCATATTTTGTAAATTCGACTTTCACCAAAGGAATGCCTAGATCTTTGTGGATTCGAGAATTTTTAACATACCATGGTGCTGCAGTAATTATACGTAGAATTTTATTTTGACCCCTTTGAATTTTTTCAATGCTGGATGCTGAGGCAGTACCCCATAATTTAATTTAATAGCACCAGATTGGCTTTAGTATTGCATTGTACAACAATAGTTTGCAATCCAACTTTAGTGCACTGCACTGCTTTTAATCTCATCTGAGTAAGTTTCGCTTCAATATGAGACTTCCAAGTTAAACGGCGGTCGAGGTAAATGCCGAGGTATTTGACTTCATTATGTTGAGGAATAATTTGATTATTTATTCTGATGGACGAGCAAGTTTCTTTTCGCAATGTGAAAGTTATATGAATACATTTCTGTTCGTTAACCCTGATTTTCCAAAGGTCAAGCCAATTCTCTAGTTTATAAACATATTTCTGCAAATTCTGTGATGCTATTTGATGGTCCTTATGAACGCTAATAAAGGCTGTATCGTCTGCAAAAGTTGACGTGTGGATTTTGGGGTCTGACGGCATGTCGGAGGCATAAATCAAATATAAAGTAGGGCCCAGTATGCTACCCTGTGGCACACCTGATTCAATTGGCTGAGCGGTACTTAAGAAATCGCCTTCTTTGATTGTAAATTTGCGACCATATACATAACTTTTCATAAGTTTGTGGGTGTTAGCAAGCAGAGCTAATTTTATTTTATGCATTAAACCATTCTAGGCGTAAAATAGCATTGAAGATAAAAACGGCTCTTGTAGTGAGAAAATTCTCCACAGATTTTTTTAATGATTCTTCCTCAGAGACCCATATAGTTTTTCTAGTCGAGCTAAGCTCTCTCTCAGAATTACATCTAGAGGAACACTCATACAGTTTTTATGCGATTTTAATGTTTTTTTTTTTTTAATTACCGATATTACCGTAAATTTTTTACCTATTACGAGTTATTTTTTCACTTTTTTGTTTTATTTAAACCTATTACACTTTTTCAGCCGCACTAAAAATAACACGTCCGAACAGTTCGATGAGACGAGACTGACTTTTTTATGGATCAGAAATTTTAAACCAGAAATCATAGTAGTATCGGTTATACGGCAATTAAGCTACTGGATTTTGTAGCTGGCAGTCAATAATAACTCCTGAATTAAGTCCACTTCCGAGCATAACAACCAACCATACAACTCTTGTAAATAACGCTATTGAGATGAAATTCAACCAATATAATCCTAAAATACATAGAAATCACATTAGTGGATACTGGATTTAGAAGCTATCAGCCCATAATTGGTCCATTTCTTCTATGCCACCCATAAATCTTTTGTAAATAATGTTATTCAGATCAAATTCAAACAAAAAAGCCTCATCTTATATCTTATCCTTTTTATACCCTTCACCTTCATGAGAAGGGTATATATAAGTTTGTCATTCCGTTTGTAATTTCCGCAATATAATTTTCCGACTGTATAAAGTATATATATTCTGGATCCTTATAGATAGCGGAGTCTACTAAGCCATGTCCGTCTGTCTGTCTGTCTGTCTGTTGAAGTCAATTTTCTGAAGTCCAGATATATTCGGAATCCAAATCTTCAATAATTCTGTCAGACATGCTTTCGAGAAGTTTGCTATTTAAAATCAGCAAAATCTGTACATAAATAACGAAGATATGAGCAAAAATCCGAGACAACCTCTGAAAAATTCCAGATGGCGTTGATCAAACAAAGTGTATTAATATTGTTGCGAACAAATTCATCAACAGATGACCTGTTTAACATCAAAGTGTGCGAACACTTTAAGTGTGTTCTTAAACCGTAATATAAGTGTGTAAAAAGACAGTGTGTTAATTTTTAATGTGTCTGTGTACATTTAAATAAATAAGGACTCGTTATATTTGCTTCAAACTACTTGACGCTTTTATTTTGCAAATAAAAAGAATCCGGTTTATTTAAAGGAAATAAGCCACCGTTTTTAAAAGGTAAAATTAAAATAAAACACAATTAAAAAACAAGTAAGAGTGCTATATTCGGCTGTGCCGAATCTTAAATACCCTTCACCTAAGCGTAATAAGAAATACAGAAACTACACTAGACTAGAATATCCTAATTCTGTGTTTTCTATTCAGTCTTAGTGCAAATTTTATTAGTATTTGATATATTGTTTGAAAGACAATTTTACGACCAACATAATTTATGTTAAATATTTTGAAATTTTGTCTAATTTTCACCATTTTTAATTGATTTAATTACTAATTCTTACCATAATTTACAGAGTCTGTCTGACATTCATAATAATCTTCAGTGTAATTTAACAAACAGAGTATAAAAAAGGGGTACAATTCGGTTTTAGTGGTTTTGCTCAAAAAAAAAAAAAAAAACAAAATCAAATAGGGCTTTTAGAGGAGATGCCAGCAAAAAAAATTTGTTGGCGGTCACGCCTATTTTCGAGGGGGCGGGCCCGTAAAATTGAAAATATATAGGCCTATATCTCGGGAACTACTGGGTGTCTGATAATTTGGAATACATTAAATAAAAGGTATTAAAAATACCTTTCCATCGATATATATCATGATTATAAAATATAGACCGAATATGGGTTAAATCCGAAAGGAATATTTTTTGACCCGAATTTATTTGTTTTTTGGAAATGGTTGTATATGGCAGCTATGACAAATTATGGACCGATCTTCTTAAATTTTGGAACAGTTATTTTCATGCATATGAGGATATTTCACGTCGATTTTCAACATAATAACGGTATATTTAAGATATATATTAGTATTAACGTGGATTTCGGTAGTGGACCTTATATGAGGGATATAGTCAAATATGGACCGATATTCTCAAAATCCAGCAGTTTGATTTAGGCATGTATGTAAATGATCCGTGTAAAATTTTGGATTGGTACCCTTATTTATAAGAGATTTATGAGTATTAAAGTGATTTTCGGAAGAGGGCTTTATATGGGGCCTACAGGTAAAAATAGACCGAAATTTACAAAATTTTGTGGGATAATTTTTGTATATATGTAAATGATTTGTACAAAGTTTTGAGTCGGTAACGATATTTATACAATATATATAGGGAAAAATGTCTTTTTCAGATGTGGTCCTTGTATGGGAGCTATGACCAGTTCTGGGCCGACCACCATAAAATTTAGTACAACAATTTATTTGCCTATAGAGAGTATTTATGTAAAATTTTAGCAGTTTAACATTATTTATATCTGTTTTATGCGTATTTAAATGAATTTTGGAAGTGGACTTTATATGGGGTCTATGGTCAAACATGGACCGAACTAAAAAAAAATTCGTTTTGTGATTGCTTTTTGCATAAAACTTATTTTTGCTGAATTTTGTCTTGATATTCCAATTTTATAAGCATTTATTTATCATTAAGCCATATTTAGGGAATATATATATATTTGTATGGGGGCTATGAGAAATCATAGACCGATTCTTACTATTTTCCGCACACTTTCTTCTTTTATCATACAAACAACGTATACAAAATTGCATGGTATTATCTGCAATATATTTCAAAATATTGCAATAAAATGGACGAAAAATATCAAATTTTTATGGAGGTGGTCTCACATATTGGTTCATAACTCTGGTTGACCTAAACCGATTTTGCTGATTTTAAATAGCAAACTTCTCGAAAGCACTTCCGACAGAATTATTGAAGATTTGGATCCCGAGTATATCTTGGGACTTCAAAAAACTGATTTCAACATCCAGACAGACAGACGGACATGGCTTAATCGACTCCGCTATCTATAAGGATCCAGAATATATATACTTTATAGGGTCGGAAAATTATATTGTGAAAATTTCACACGGAATGACGAACTTATATATACCCTTCTCATGAAGGTGAAGGGTATAAAAATAAATAATAGTGTATAATTATTTTCAAAGTTTTTACTTCGAATAAAAATTTTTAAAAATTGTTTAATACTCGCAAGAGGAAAAATTCTCATTTAATATTTAAAAAAAGTTAAATATATGAGGTTTGAAAATAAACACTGTTAGACACAAAAAATGCTGATGACGGCTTTAACAGGCCAGAAAATGCATTACATTTTGGTAGTGTCTCTTTGTATATATTTTTGTATGATTTTACATTTATGCTTTCCAACGGAAAGCTATGTGAAACATATAACAGAAATATACAAAAATAAATAGTAGTGTATAATTGTTTTCAAACAAATTATATATTTAACTTGAAGTTTTTATTTCTAATAAAAATTTTTCAATAATTTTTTTTTGCAAACACAAATTTGCAGATTTAGAATTTTCAATATAATTTTTTTATTAGATTGCTTTTTGGAATTTTTCTGATTTTCTTTCCAATTTTTCAATACAATAATTACATCTGTACTAAAAAAATGTTTAAGTATTTTTCAAATGTTTTTTAATTGAAAAAATTTATTTTATTCTTCAAACGTTACTTTTTTTAATTTTTGTAATAATTACTTTTGTTATAGTCTGAGAACAAATCGTCCTTATAAAACAGATTTACTTCCAAGTTTTCTGACAGAACTTAATCTGAAAAGGCGATTTGTAAATAAAAATAATTAATAATAACATAGGCCTCATAATTGTCAGGGGTAAATACAGCTGCTCCAGTGCTATCGTAACCTTTGTTGAGTGATAACCAGTGGAGAAATCTACCAATTTACAGCCTTAAGAACCGCCATAAGCTTTCTTTACATTGCTATCTTCCCGAGGAGACAGAGGTTCTAGCGGTCAAGGACCACGACGTAAGTTCTATCTGGGATTTCACTAGGAGAGTCAATTAAACAATCAAACATCAAACAGTGGGAGGCAGCTCCGATGCTGTTATATACCGAATTTAAATATTCATTCGTTTATACATCAATCAATACATTTACAGATTTCTGTTTAGTTTAATACAATTTGCATTGTTAATGAATTTTGATTTATGAATGAATAAAAAACATAGTTTGTAAACCTGTAGTGGAATTCTGTAACTTATTTTAACAACACTTGTCATTGTTAAAAAACTAAACAACTGATTAAGCGATTTTGCTATTGTCGAACTTATTTAGCAACACTTGTTATTGTTTGCAATCAGCTGAGTTGTTAATTTTTTTTTTTTTTTGTATTCCTTTTAGCTCTTTTTGTTTATTTTAACAAAGGTGCCACATAGTGCCAAATTGTAACAATATTTTTAACATTAAGTTACAGAATCGCATAATCGTTACTGCAAACGACAAAATGAGTCGACAAGAAAACAATTCTTGCTATTGTTAAAAGTTACAGAATTCCACTACTGTAATATATAAGGCAAGTTTTTCCGCATGAGTGCCAAATTGAAGGTGCTTGTAATGCACTCTTCAATTTATTACTAAACACTGGAAATGGTTGTAATTTACTCTTCCAATGTTAATATGACACTGAATTTACTTACCTTAAGTACATTAAAATCTTAAACTAAACTAGTACATACATACATATGTATACGAACTATGTAGTACTAAGCTGTCTATTATTCTTATCAATGCGTATGGTAAACAAATACACGAGTGATAATAATATCTATCTTAAACGCATGTTTGAAGTGACATGACCTCTTTCATTATCTACTCAATGCACAAATGTGTTTAGCAAAGTCATACAGTTTTACATAAAACTTAATCTTTGTATAGACGGTTGTCAGATCTTACAACGCTGTCTGACAAATTTTCAGAAAATGTCTAACAACCGTGTGAACTTAAAATTTTTGTCTTCCAACGTTGTAAGAAAAAGCATTGACAATTTGCCTTTTGCTAACAATTTTTCAATGTCAGTACATTGTTAGCATATTGCTAGATCTGACAACATTGTATGATATGACAGCCGTCTATACATAGCTTTACAATTAAATAATATGTACATACATATGTATGTTAAAATATGTTTGAACATTCTGCCAGGGAAAGGAAAACCGAGAAATATAATAAAATATAAATCACAAATATACGGGTATAATAAAAAAACAATGTTCAAGTAATTTGAACAGTTTTATTTGGGCTTATTAAAATAACATATTGAGAAATATTAAATATTAATTTTCAATATAGTTTTTGAATTGTATAAAAAAATTGTAGTTTAGTTGTCAAAACAAATATTCTCTATTGACCCACCATGGTGGGAAGGAATTATTGGATTTGTGCTTATGTTTGGTAACGGCCGTAAATATGTATTAGTCTTAATACCCACCTTAAGCTACATGATAATGGTTTGTCGGCTATTGAATTTATGACCTTCCTCCCCAAAGAATGCTGTACTATTATGGAACTTCAAAATGTTTAAAAAATAAAAACAGCAGACTTTAGGGATGAAAATATTGAAAATAATTATTTTTACGCACAGTAGAGTTTCTATATATAAGTACAACAGTAAAGCTGTATTTATGGCATGACAAAAATCAAGAGTTCCACTTAAATTGATTTATTTAGGGATACAAAAATAAAAAATGTAGCTTGAGGTCGTATCCCATGGTCGTTTCCAATAATAATAACCATTATTTATTATTGGTATTGTTTCTTTGATAATTGTTCGTTAATTAATTTTAAGTATTTATTAAAAAAAAAACATTTTTTACAACTTGTACATTACGTGTCACAACTATGAAATAATCATTTTTAATTTTATATCAGTTTAAGGACATGCTGTGATTAAACTTTTTTAGAATGTTAATGTGTTATAATACAGCTTTTTTTAAATATGTTCTTTAAAGTTAAAATATGGTGGTCAACTATTTTATTATCAATTTAATTTTGTTAATTAACACACAAAATTTAATGTTCAACATACATATATGTATGTACGAGTATATCTCAGAGAAATTGAACAATATAAATTGTTGGCCTATTTAACACTAATTTTAAGATAATAAATTTTTTGGTCAAATATGTAACTCAAAACGTTATTTAAAAAGCAACAACTCCATATGGCTTTGATCAGATATATGCAGAATTTTATCTTATCAAGTTTAATATCTTATTAAAAAATTTATTTCTTAACTCCAATCATGCTATTCAGGTGTTGAAAAGAAAATTGTTTAAGCAAACTGAAAAGACGCACAGTGGCACCGCCCCATACATTTCTTGGAAAAAAAAATAGAAGGAGTCGTCGTACAGCGATGAAATTTTGCAGAAACAGTTTTCTGGGCTTAATTAAGAAATTTTGAAAAAATCTTGGAAAACTGCCTACTGCCACACCCACCTCCCATATAACTGCACTTGCCAAAACTTTTATTTTTGGACCTAGGGACTTGAAATTTTGGACACTTCTTAATTGATTTCTACTTATGAAAAAAATTAAACATATTGGGGATGCAACGCCTACTTAGATTTTATGCCCATTGAAAGTTGTAGATTTTAGGTGTTTTTCTTCCCTATGAAAATTTCATATAAGTTTAAAAATGTTAATTTTTATTCAAAAGTTAAACATGTGTTGTCTCCATACAAAAGAAGAGAATATCCCCAACATCCTTCATCCTTAAAATACACCGAAAATATCGAACAAATGCATGTCGCTTTTCTAGACAAGTATGCCAAGTTAAAGTGTGTAACACCTTATACTATGTTTCCATGGTACATGCTTCGCTCTCTATTCATGCTTCACACCTCAATCATGTGCGAAACAACTTGCTTCATCATACAAAATTTTAAGAGCGAAGCAAGTAGATTCATATTGAATCTACTTGCGAAGCACGAAAAATTGCACTCTTCTCTAATTTTTATCGCAAGTTTATCTGCACTAGCTGTAAAAATTTAATATTATTGTAAACAAAGCAAATTATTTTCTTGTTGCTGGAAGTAAAGAAAGTAAATACGTACGAATGTATGTTTTTTTTTCAAATAAGCTAACTAATTTTCACTCACTTTTGTTTGTCCATTGAAAAAAATTATTTTCCACAAATTGTAAATTCTGTTTTTTTTATTCTGTTTGTTTATTAAAGACAACTGTCAAATCGAATCAAGTTTATGATTCAGAAGGCGAAGCAGGTGATTCAAGTCAACAACAACTTGATATAAAATATAGTTCTGAACCCTTTTTAATGCTTGTTAATGAAAAAAATGGCGTTGCCAACATTGAGACGCCAAATGAGGTTATTTATACCTTTCAGCTTGAATATGTAACAGGCGAAAAATTGTAATATTATTCAAGCACCATATCTTTAACAAGGGAATCTAGTTCTAAGAAAATTTTGTTCGAATGACGCCTTATACTACTTATGTAAGGATCTGAAGTTATAAGAAGTCTGTTGAATACATCAGTATTTGTGGAAATTCGATCACACTTTCTCGAAAACATCAATCGATACACAGTAACAGGCATATAAAACCAACTATATTTTTGTACGAACAGTTTCTCAGTGTCCGACGCATATAATTTAAATTTGTCATATTAATATGAACTATATAAATATACATATAAATGAAATTTAATATATTTTAAGCCGTGACCACTACATATACATATGTTTTTATTTCGATTGAAATGTTATTCAATTTCTGTACGCCTACATATTCGGAAACAAAAACACTTATAAATCGTTTCAAGCTTTAATTCCCGAAAGCCTGAAAGTATACCCAATTTTTTGTCTTATTGACCATTTGTATGAAATATTGGAAGTGACTTTTGAAATTAAAATCGATGTTACTAATAGCCGAATTCACAGTCTTTAATTAGCTAATGACAAAGGCTTAACTAATGATTCTTTATTCGCTATGCTTAGTTTGCCATAAGAATAACAAGTAATAGTTAAACAATAGTCAGTATTTTAGTTTACCAATGGTTAACTAATGACCGAGAATTCGGCCATAAAAGGGACGGTATTTGGCGGTAGTTTTTAATTTCTTATTTGAAAGCACACACTCGGACCTTTAATTTATTTTATACGAGTGGAGAGGGCTAAGCAAGGCAAAGCACATAAAGTTTTTTTCCATCAAAAAGTGAAAAGTTGATATTTTTTAGTATCATTTTTGATAAATTATAATAATTAGTTTACTTTTCCAATTTCAATAATTCTTTTTTTTTTATAAAAAAGTAAGTGCTATATTTTCACTAAAAAATAAAACAAAAGCCCTAGCTATAAACTTACACACAAAAAAGTTCTTTATTTGGACAATAATTTTAATCTAATTTCATTGAATAAATTTCCGTTGACTTCTGGTAGTTTTTTTAAACTACAAAATTTCACTTTTCATAAAAACCTTGTTGAATTTTTCTTATCCAAATATTTCTTTACAAAACCAAATCATTAAAATTTTAAAATTGGAAAGTTGAAAAGCCCTATTTTTTCCGCCAAAATACCACTGTGTGTCGTCGACCTTGTTGAGTGCAAGAGTGCTTTCAGTAACTCGTAAGAGATGCCTGCAAGTTACGTGAGATACCATCGCCACAATGGTGCAGTCGTTTGCAGAGGGAGATAGTTTTTAATAGGAATGGCAACAGGACATCGCCTAGAACGACTGTCTGCAAAATAAATAAAGTTTTGCCAAAAAATGTGTAAAAAGTTACAACAAAATTGTTGTTTATTAAAAATATTTACTACAGTTTTCTGTTCAAAAAATTGATTCTGAGTATGACATACATACATTTTTTTTTTTTTTTTATTTATTTAGTAGTATTCATAATACTTTATAATTAATATAATAATTTACATTTTTACAAACTACTATTGATCATATTATTTCTTAAAAATTGTACTATATTTCTTTTGCATATATTAATATTTCTTTCTCTTTTTATATTTTCTGGTAATGTATTATATAGTTTAAGACCTTTAAAGAATAGAGATCGTTGCATTGCTGTTGTTGTTACCCTTGGTATTCTGAAATTCTCTTCGTTTCTGAGGTAGTATGGTTGTGCTTCTCTTACATAGCCAAGTTGTTCGGTAAGGTATTCTGGTGCGTTTCCAATTTTCATTTTCTGAATGAATTGCAGTGTATTTAGTTCCAGTCTTTGTTGAATATTTAACCATTTCAGTGTTTCTAGCATTAGTTGAATTGGAGCATATATATTGTATTTTAGAATTGACCGCATAGCTTTATTTTGTAATTTTTGAAGTCTTTCTATTTGTGTTGGTGTGCAACAGGTGTATAAAATTGTGGAGCCGAATTCAAAATGTGGTTTTATCATTGTGTTATATATGTGTATTGCCGTTATAAGAGATACTTTATTTCTAACCCGTTTAAAGAAACCAATTTTTTTACCAATTTTCTTACATATATAATCAATGTGTTCTTTTAGTTTTAAGTCTTTATCTATAATAAATCCGAGATATTTAATTTTATTTACTTTTTCTATTGTTTCATTATTAATTGTAATCACATATTCACTGTTCATATTTATTTCAAGTATTTTAGTTTTGAGTTCGTTAAGTTTTAATTTATTCATTTTAAGCCATTTATTTATGTTGTTTATGTCGTGCATTAGGTTTTCCCTACATTGTTCATCAGTGTCTCCTTCCGCATAAATTAATGTGTCATCTGCGTATAGAATTATTTCGCATTTCTTTAGTATATTTGGCATATCATTTATGTATATTATGAATAATAGTGCGCCTAGGATAGAACCTTGTGGAACTCCAAATTCATTGTTTACTTCATTTGATTCTATACCATTCACCTTTGTAATTTGCCTTCTATTAGTAAGATATGATTTAAACCAATTTAATTCAACTTCTCTTATACCATACATATATAATTTCCGAATCAGTATTTCTCTATCAATTGTCTCAAATGCTCTTTTGAAATCCAAAAACATTGCCATTATTTTTTTCTTTCTATCTACAAATTTCCATCTGTTTATCACATAATTAACCGTTGTTTCACATGAGTATTTTTTACGAAATCCCGATTGATATTTTGACAGTAAGGAATTATTTTCAATATATTTTTCTAATTGTTCTTTCACAACTTTTTGCAAAAATTTTTCACATGTTTTCAATGAATTTATTGGCCGGTATTCTTCGCATTTATTGGTTTTTAGCACTTTTTCAATCTGAGTTATCGTTGTTATTTTCCAGTTTTCAGGAAAAACACCTGTCTCTATCGATTTATTAATAATTTTTAATATTGTTTCTCCTGTTACGTTCCAGTTATCAAGAATTATTTTATTGGATATTTTATCACAGTCTGTTTTATTTTTCATTTGTATAATTATATTCTTAAGTTCTAAAATGTTTATTGCACGGAATTTAAATCTATGGTTTATCACATTTATTTGGTTTTCATATTGCACATTCTCGATTTCGTCTCTTATTAACTTAATACTATCTACAAAATAATTATTGAATTGACTGGCGATTTCTTTATTATCTTTATATTCCACTTGGTTAAATATCACAGTTTTTATCTCGTTATGGTTTTTTTTTAATTACTACTAACGACTCCTCCAGTTCTATTAGATGCAGATATCGACACAATATGATCAAATCCTTGTAATATAATTTCATTTTCTTCTACGTCTTTTGTTATATGTGTTTCCGAGAGAATAAATAAGTCCGGATTCTCCGTTGTTGCAATGACTTCCACTTGATTATAATTATTTAATAATCCTTGCACATTTGTGTATAGAGCACGAATATTTTTTGATTGTTAAACCGATAAGCCAATTCTTCTCATTTTTAAGTTCAATTTATTTTGGTATACTGGACATTCTCTACTATTTGTAAAATGATTTTCATCTAAATCCATATTAAGTTTACTGTTCATTTTTATGCAGTTAATACATTTTATTATCATTTCCGTTTTTTTGCATTCTCTTATTTTGTGTTGTCCATGACATCTTAAGCATACTTCTTGATTTTTACATTCTTTTGCGATATGATTATATCCTCTACATTTTAGGCACTGCGTCACATCTGTTCCATCGAACACTCTACATCTTTCCCATCCAATATTTACTTTTCTTGCTTCTGTCATTTTAGTATATGTTTCGTTATCGACTGCCATTTTTACATTATAAATTGTTTTATTACTTCTTTTAATTTCGTATTTTTCTATTATTTTGAGTTCTGCGTTAGAGATATTTGGGTTCTGCTTTTTTATTTTCTCAATCATTTCATTCTCTTCATGTTTAAAAGTCATATCCGTTATTTTAATTCTTAGTTCAATTGGGTTCGGCACCTTAATTTCATGTCCTTCAGTTAATTCGTTTTCTATTGCATTTTTTATTTTCTCTCTTTCTTCGCTATTTTCACTTTGAATAACAACCGTTCCATTTCTTCTATTTTCTACACCTATAATTTTTAAATTAACTGGATCAACTTTATCATTTAGTGCTTCCCTTGTTTTGTCTACCCCTTGTTTTTCTTTAGGTTTTACAATTAAAGGCACCTGTTTGTTCACATCTGGTAGCGCTGTTTTTTTTACCGACTCTGCATATGACATTTTTGTTTGTTTTTTGTTGGTTTCTTTAATTACCTTCTTTATTTCGTTACACATATTTAGGTTTTTTTCTTCTAACGACTTGCACATTTCTTTGTTGTTGTTTTCAAAATCATTAACATTAAGATATAATTTTTTAACTTCTTCAACATTTCACATGATTTTTGAACAATGTCCATTTTTTTCAACCTTTCTTCGTACCGTTTTTCTATCGCTTCCAACAATCGTTTGATTTCATTTTCGTTTTGTTTTAGTGATGATGAAAATTCATGTTTATAGTTTACTAGGTTTTGTTTATTTTTATGAACATCTTCTTGTATATCCCTTAGGATCATATCAACATTGTGTATGTACTGCATACAATCCTCACATACGAAACGTAGGAAATTATTTTCCTGCAAAGCTTTTTGGGAATACTGATCAAGACCAGAACACTTTATTGAACCGTGATACGTTTTGCGAATTGATGATTTGCACTTACTGCACTCAGCCATGACTGAGTGCTTTTATTGTTTATTTTTTTAAATGTTTGTTTAATGAAAAAGAAAAAAGAATTTATTTTCCACTAATTCTAATTAATATTTTTCTATGGTTTCCAATAGTCCTATCTATTTTTTTAAACCAATTGTTATTTTATTTTTATTAATTTTATATAGCTTTAATTTTTACACTTGTTAACATTCTGCGTTGCCAATAGTTTGAGTCATTCCATGTCAAACGGTACGAATTTGGGAAAAAATTTAACGCAATGATTCCGATTTTTATGGAAATTTGCAGATTTAGTCCTCTACAAATTCTACTTCATCCCCGATGAGAAAAAAAATATGAAAATTGTTTTTCAAAAGTTATGACCAATTGAACTTTGGTGAAATGGAGATTTTTTCAAAGAGGTGTGTTCATTCAATCGCATGTAACTCCTGAAATATTGGACCGATTTTAATGTGCTATACCTTGTTTTGAAGGTAATTTCAATTTCTTTTAAAATGCAAAAGCGGTATGACATATCCCCATAGCATTTTTTTAAGTTTGTATCATTTTCATCCTTTTATTTCGATTTTCAAACTGATTACATCTTTTTTTTCTTGAAATTTTGAGAGTGTGTTCTTATAAGTCTTTTTTACAGACTGTGTGAGTTTTGAAGTGGTGAAATAATGCGTTCTATTTTTAACGATTTTTTTTACCTTATACATTTTGCACGAGCAACAAAAATTTCTATGAATATAGAAAAAAATATATTTTTCGATAGTTTATTAACACAAGATACAAACAACAAAAAACAAAGAAAACGTAGTTCAGTCATGTGTAATATTTACAGTAAAAAAGAATACAAAAAATACAGTGAAGAAATAAATGTTATGCGTCTTAATACAGTACTGCTCAGAAGATGATGTTGTCTGAACTTTAATTTTTTTTATCGGGTTATGGAATGAATGCGTGGTAGCCAAGAGTTCCAGAAATTATTTTCGCTTTGTCAAAGCGCTCCTTTAGGTGTTTCCCTATCTTCATATTGGTAGTTATTATAGAACTCTATATGAATATTCTTGACGTTTTTATTCACCCAATCATAAAATTTGACGGCACTATTAATGGGATTTATGAAGCTGGACAAGCTTGAACGTGCTGCTAATCTTTTGACTGTTCCTCCCAGACCATCGCAGAGCCCTTTGCCATGAGACGTCGCAAAAAATGCCATTCCGCTGGTATTCCAAAATCATCTACGTGGAACGTCAGGTTTAAAAAGTTTTTCTTATTTTTGTATTGTGCGCTTGCACCGAAATCATGCGTCTGGATGCTCCAATGAAAGTATCTTCAATCTGACTAAAAGTCCAGTCTGAGACTAGGGTTAATATTTTAATTTTAATTTTCCTTTCTGTTGCACTTGCCAAATTTTTTTTATGTTTGTCTAATATTAAAGCATTTTTTGTTTCATTGTCAGGAACATCTTCGCTGTCTTGATTTGAATTTTGAAACACGCGTTCGTTTATCAAATTAACAATTTTCTGTTTTTTAATGGCGTTATATTTTTTCTGCTCAAGTTTTTTTTTTATTTATAGGAGAACCGTTATACAACAGCAATGCCTCATTAAGATTCACCAATTTTGCACTTTCTACGGAATAATCGCTGTCAATAGACATATTGTCATTTATTTCCACATCAGAAGCACTTTCTACGTCAGTTTCACTCACTTTACTTAATTTAATACGGCAATTAGTACAATTCTAACCTTGCCCTTTAATGATTTAAGTTTTAATTTTCGTTTACGTTCAACAACACTTGAACTTATCCATCGCAATGTTTTGTTAGAACTTTTCTTATGACACCTTGATTGAAACGGGTTGCAACAAACATCGAACCGAGGTGGCATTTTGATTCTGAAAAACTTATTTTATTATATTTTTCTGAGAACTTCAAGGAAGTCTGCGTTTATCGTTTGTATTTAATAAAATTGTTCGCAAATAAGACTGTTACAGTAATTGCTTTTGTTGTTCTTATTGTTGTATTAATAAGTCAAAAAACTTATTATCATTCTGTTAACTATTCTAAGTAAATTCACAGCAATTTATGTTGCTTGTGGAAAAGATGTTTCGGAAAAAATTTTTTTAAAAAAAAGAACGCATTATTTCACCACTTCAAAACTCACACAGTCTGTAAAAAAAAAAGATGTAATCAGTTTGAAAATCGCAATAAAATGATGAAAATGATACAAACTTAAAATAATGCTATGGGAATATGTCATACCACTTTGGTATTTTAGAAGAAATTGAAATTACCTTCAAAACAAGGTATAGCACATTAAAATCGGTCCAGTATTTCAGGAGTTACATGCGATTGAATGAACACACCTCTTTGAAAAAATCGCCATTTCACCAAAGTTCAATTGGTCATAACATTTGAAAAAAAAAAAATTTATATTTTTTTCTTGAAACACGTATAAAATATTTTTAAGAGAAGAATGCATACACAAACTGCCGAAGCAATCCAAGTTAGTGATGTAAAAAATACGTACCGTTTGACATGGAATGACTCATATTTCTTTTATAAATCAACTAGCTAAACCCGGTGTGCTTCGCTACCCCCTCGTTATAAAATAAAATAAAACGTATTGATATATTTATAAACATTTATTTATTTATTTTAATGTATTTATTGCAATGCTTTAGGATATGCAATATTTTTAGTTTGCCCATCAGGAGCATATATACGGGATATTAACCTTGAGCTCTGTTAACAATAATCGCAAACGCTAACCGAACAGGAAACTGCAATTGTTTAAAATCGAATGGTAAATCTTTTGGTAGCATTGGAATGCGTGGCAAAAGTACATCTGTACCTTTACATTTCCCTGTCATAATGGTCGCTTCTATTAAATTATTTCTCAGTTTTTTTTACTGCAAATCGAGTGCCATTGCAAAGCCGTGGTGATCGATATCACGCAGTAAAATAATTGGCACTCCAATTTTAAGTTGTAGCGCATGTGGTGGAAAGCCTGGCACATCGAGTGAATTTAAGAACTCAACAGGACAATTAACGGCCTTACGGGTTGCTTGATTGATTTGACGCATTTCAAAGTGATATCCATCTTCTCCATATGGAAAAATAATAGGATACTGAAGCGCGTCATATGAGCGATGCATTTCAGTGGGCGAGGCCATGCCCCTTTGTCCACTTACATAGTCAAGAATTTATTATTTCGTAAGAATATTCTATTGTGAAAATTTAATGACGATCAGTCCAGTAGTTAAGACTATATTACGATTTTACATTTTCCTAAAAAGGGACGTGGTCCCACCCACTTTTCTCCTGGTACGTATTCCTAATTATGCCAATACCATATGTACCATATACCATTGACGTATGTAGGTAAAAAAATGCCCAAAATATGGCGATTTAAATTTTTGGGGTATATGCGCGGTGCCACCCCCGTTTTTACAATCGAAACTTCATATAGCCTATTATTCCTTCCAGAGTCACAGTAACATGCTGTGAAAATTTCAGGCAGATCGATCTAAGGGTTTGGCCTCCTATTAAGCACAAACATACAGACACACATTCATTTTTATATATGTATATAGATTAAAAGCAGATTAATTATAAGTAATACTAGGTTTCCACGACTACTTGAATCACCTGCTTCGCTCTCTGAATCATGTTTATGAATCATGCTGTTTACATGACCAAAAAACTTGATTCGATTTGACAGTTGTCTTTAATAAAGAACAGAATAAAAAAAAAACAGAATTTACAATTTGTGGAAAATAATTTTTTTTAATGGATAAACAAAAGTGAGTGGAAATTAGTTAGCTTATTTGAAAAAAAACATACATTCGTACGTATTTACTTTCTTTACTTCCAGCAACAAGAAAATAATTGGCTTTGTTTACAATAATATTAAATTTTTACAGCTAGTGCAGATAAACTTGCGATAAAAATTAGAGAAGAGTGCAATTTTTCGTGCTTCGCAAGTAGATTCAATATGAATCTACTTGATTCGCTCTTACAATTTTGTATGGTGAAGCAAATTGTTTCGCACATGATTGGGGTGTGAAGCATGAATAGAGAGCGAAGCATGTACCGTGGAAACGTAGTATAAGGGTAAAAAGGGGGATTTGGTAATAAAAAACAAGTAAGAGTGCTATATTCGGCTGTGCCGAATCTTAAATACCCTCCACCTAACCGTACTAAGAAATACAAAAACTACACTGGTTATAGGACTAGAATATTCTTATTCTGTGTTTTCTATTCAGTCTTAGTGCAAATTTTATTAGTATTTGATATATTGTTTGAAAGACAATTTTACAACCAACATAATTTATGTTAAATATTTTAAAATTTTGTCTAATTTTCACTATTTTTAATTGATTTAATTACCAATTCTTACCATAATTTACAGAGTTTGTCTGATGTTCATAATAATCTTGACTGTAACTCAACAGAGTATAAAAAAGAGGTGCAATTCGGTTTTAGTGATTTTGCTAAAAAAAAAACAAAATCAAATAGGGCTTGTAGAGGAGATACCAGCAAAAAAAATTTGTTGTCGGTCACGCCTATTTTCGAGGGGGCGGGCCCTTAAAGTTGAAAATATATAGGCCTATATCTCGGAAACTACGGGGTGTCTGAAAATTTGTAATACATTAAATAAAAGATATTAAAAATACCTTTCCAACGATATATATCATGATTATAAAATATGGACCGAATATGGGTTAAATCCGAAAAGAATATTTTTTGACCCGAATTTATTTGTTTTTTGGAAATGGTTCTATATGGCAGGTATGACAAATTATGGGCCGATCTTCTTAAATTTTGGAACAGTTTTTTTCATGCATATGAGGATACTTCACGTCGAATTTCAACATAACAACGCTATATATACGATATATATTAGTATTAACGTGGATTTCGGTAGTGGACCTTATGTGGGGGATATAGTCAAATATGGACCGATATTCTCAAAATCCAGCAGTTTGATTTAGGCATGTATGTAAATGATCCGTGTAAAATTTTGGATTCGTACCCTTATTTATAAGCGATTTATGAGTATTAAAGTGATTTTCGGAAGAGGGCTTAATATGGGGCATACGGTTAAAAATAGACCGAAATTAACAAAATTGTGTGGAATGATTTTTGTATATATGTAAATGATCTGTACAAAGTTTTGAGTCGGTAACGATATTTATACAATATATATAGGGATAAATGTCTTTTTCAGATGTGGTCCTTGTGTGGGAGCTATGACCAGTTGTGGACCGACCACCATAAAATTTAGTACAACAATTTATTTGCCTATAAAGGGTATTTATGTCAAATTTTAGCCGTTTAACATTATTTATATCTGTTTTATTCGTATTTAAGTGAATTTTGGAAGTGGACTTTATATGGGGTCTATGGTCAAACATGGACCCAACTAAAAAAAAATTTCGTTTTGCGATTTTTTTTTGCACAAAACTTAGTTTTGCTGAATTTTGTCTTGATATTCCAATTTTATAGGCATTTATGTATAATTGAGCAATATTTCGGGAAGATTTTTGTATGGGGGCTATGAGAAATCATGGACCGATTCTTACTATTTTCGCACACTTTCTTCTTTTATCATACAAACAACGTATACAAAATTGCATGGTATTATCTGCAATATATTTCAAAATATTGCAATAAAATGGACGAAAAATATCAAATTTTTATGGAGGTGGTCTCACATATTGGTTCATAACTCTGGTTGACCTAAACCGATTTTGCTGATTTTAAATAGCAAACTTCTCGAAAGCACTTCTGACAGAATTATTGAAGGTTTGGATCCCGAATATATCTTGGGACTTCAAAAAACTGATTTCAACATCCAGACAGACAGACAGACGGACATGGCTTAATCGACTTCGCTATCTATAAGGATCCAGAATATATATACTTTATAGGGTTGGAAAATTATATTGTGGAAATTTCACACGGAATGACAAACTTATATATACCCAGTGCTGATATTCAGCCGGTTCGGACCGGTTCACTCGAACCGGTTGTTAAAATTTTAAAAATTTTGCGAACCAGTTGTTGCATATTCACCCTTCTCGTGAAAAAAAATTCCATATGAAATTTGTGTGGGTGATTATGTTTTTTGTTTTAACGGTTTTATATAATGTGTATTTATTAAGGTGATTAGTCTCGGCAACAAACACAATATTGTTCAGTTGTTCATTGTCCAAACGTACAAGCAAATGATTTTATTTTGGTCATACATTGGATTCTTGGATGATGATGTTTTCGATAGCGTTTTCTTCAATCTTTTGAGAAAAAAATAAAGCAATTTTTTTGACTTTTATTTTGCAAAATCAAAACTATTTTTTTATTAAACAAAAGTTTATATCATTTCCTTCAAGAGGCTTGTGGTCTGTTACTGGGATGCGACTTTAAAATTTTCGCTATTTTTATCAAAATTTGGCAAAAATATAATTTTTTTTTAACGCGAACCGGTTGTTAATTGTTTCGAATATCACCACTGTATATACCCTTCTCATGATGGTGAAGGGTATAAAAATGTATGACTACCTGATTCCCCTTTTAACATGTGTGCACACTTTATGTCACTGTATATGCGTTAAATAGTACATATGGGCATTTCCACAGAAATGTCAACCACAGCCAAAAAATTTTTGGTCTATAAAAGTATGTTGTTTTGAAATATTTTTTTAGAGAATCTATTAAAATTATCTAATTTAAAAATTTTCTTTGTTTTACCGTATATTTCGTTGTAGCGTGCGACATTGAAAAAGGACATTTTTTATCAGTGAGTCGAAGGTATTTGAACAAAACGCATCAAACGCAAGTAACAAATATATATTTTTATTGCAAATTAAAAAAAAAAAATTTTTTTGCTGCAAAATAATCAGCGCTTTGTTCTCTTCACTTATTTAAAGTTTGAAGCGTGCGACATCGTAAGTGTAAAATTCATAAAATAAAAAAAAAATCTAAAATATATTTATTTGTATATGTTAATATAAAAAATTTCGAATGTAGATGAGTAAAAATGGCGGAGAAAAAAACCAAGCCAACTGCAAACGATGGAGAGAAAGGTTAAAGGATGATGGAACAAAATTACAAAACTATAAATTGAAAAACAGCGAAAGAATGCGGAATGCTAGACGAACGTGGAGAGCGCAGACTGAAGGCAACGAAGATATAATTCAAGAAAAACGGAAGTATAATAAAAAATCAAACAACATAAATGGAATCAAAATGCATTTTATGCCATCTGCTCAAATTGAAAATTTGTCTCTGCAATATAAGTTGGACGAAAAATGGAAGGAAGTGAAAAGCATTCCAGGTATATCCCAGGTTCCATTCGTTTTGTTGCGATGGCCAACAGCTAGAGGCAGCTAGGACTGCATATTCCATTAAAAAAACTCTTTTTGATCTTAGTAATACTATTCTCAGTTAAGTTAGTTTCTGTTTTTGTTGGACATACATTAGATGAATATAAGTATGTATTTTTGTTTTTCTTTATTGAAGATATGTTGTTAAGTTTATAATTTCTGCTGTGAAAATAATATATACTGAATAAATTAAAAATCATTTATAATCATATTTTGTATTTCTTAATACATTAAAAATAAAATAATAAACATAAAAAGTATAATGGAACAAAATGTCGCATGCGACATGTCACGTGCGACAGTGATAAAAAATTAAATAAAAAATAAACTTCTTAATATTTTTAAATAAAATAAAAAACATTATTGAGATACATCAGTGCATTATATTTATAATAAGTCCCGTTAACATATTCCTTCAAGTTTCGCTGATTTCAGTGTTTGATTTGTTTAGTTTGAAAGCGACTTCTGTTTTTGTCGCGTGCGAATGTCTTGGTTTTTTGTAATTATCTTGAAAACGAAAAATTGGCGAAAATTAACTTAACCACAAACTAAAGTGCTAATCAAGAGCTATAGGTTTCGCCTCTTATCAAAATAAAATCATGTCTTGACATATGTTTTTTTCAATTTGAATGCGTACGAATGTCGCAATTCGACATTGGAGAAATGCCCATATGCGCATTTTATGGATATACATATATAAGTAATTCAGAAGAAGAATCTTACGAAGAAATAAGTGAGCCAATAACATCGTACGATGAGGCGTTAAAACTTGTTGCGCATTTGAAACAATTTGCCAAAAATGATTTTGTAGCTTTTCAACACATTAAAAATATCGAGACTCATTTTGAAAATTAAAATTTTAAATTAAAACAATCACTATTTAATCAACTACATATGTATTAGAAAATTTTTTCAACCAAAGTGGTAATGAAATGTTAAACTAGTTTACAAGCTTGTACAGTGCACATACATACATACATATGTATTAATAAATATTATTTATAAATTCGTACAAAATATGAAATATACGACAACTACTAAGTATTTGGAAGCAATTTAAATAAAAATTTTCTGAGCCTTCTTCGATCACCCTCCCTATAAGCGGACACCTCCCATAACCGGACAAAAACACTGCGACGGTGAGTGTCCGGTTATGAGGAGTTTTACTGTATATATATACATATGTATAGATATAGAACCCTAGATATTTAATATTAATATTAATTTTGTATATGAGCTGACACGCCCACTGGTCCGATGACTATTCACATTAACAAATCATCAAGGTGTACAAATTTCTAAGACTATGGCTATTATAGTACTGTAGATATATGATATTAAATATTCACTTTGTATGGGAGCTGCCACTCCCACTGGTCCGATCCCGAGTGAAATATGGGATACTGCAATGTTTCAAAACTCTTGCTATCACAATAGTCAAGATATATGATGTTATTCAATTTATGTGGGAGGGGCCACGCCCACTTAAAATATATATCCGAAAACCTTACTTGAACTATAACCTTTCAAATGAAACCGGTTTGGGCCAAATCGGTTGGATAGTTTTATATATATAGATTTAATTTTATAAAGAATATTTAGATATCCTATGAGATATCAATCTTAATTTGGAAATACTTTTGAAATACTGTACTTATGTATGTACATACATATGTAGATCTAACGATTTTTGTCGAATTTCTTATTGAATTTCTTGTTTGTTTCCCTTTAAATTGTTATTATATGTAAATATATATGTAAAGGGTGTCCCAACTAGAACGCAGTTTTTAAATATTAAATAAACACAGATATTTAAAAAAAATCATGAAACCTTATTATATCGTAAAGTAGACAGAATGAGGTTATGTATGGAACAAGATATAGTGCAGATGGCAGCCGCGGCTTTGCTGGCACACACGCGATCTTTTAATGAAATTTTGAATTACCTTTTTGCATAAATGCTGCGGTATTTCATTAATGCAGCGTACAATTTTCTCTTTTAAGGCTTGAGTTGTCGTCGGCTTATATGTGTAAAACATCGACTGTAAGATTACAGGTACAGTGGGCCGAAAAAAACGAGAGTGTGATGAATTGGTAAGTTGTTGGGTTGAAAATAATAGGAGTCCTAAGGAGAATAAAGGACCATGGTAGGGTGGGCAAAACACACATGGACCTAACATCTAATCCATGGTTAAATTGTCTGATGTTCTGTGTTGATTAAACCATTGTTATATGTTTGGTACATATTAGGAATATTGTTTTATATAGAACACACCACGCATGATGAGTTGCAAAACATTGGCGCATATTCAGAAATGATATCTAAGTTTAAACTTTTCTAAGCACCAACTTAAGTTATTCTAAGTTGATTACTTTCAGCACGAAAAGTTACAACTAAATTATGTGTAAAGCGGTAACTAAATGTCAACTAACAAATACATTTAAAGAACAGCTGATTGATTTTATTTCTTGTCGTCGATGATGTTAACATATTTGGCTACCAAGTCTTTAAATGTAGTTTTTTCATCTGGCGACCAATTTGAGTCTCTCTAAAATACACAAAGCAATAAATACATATTTTTTTCTAACAATAATAATAAACTTACCTTATTTTCTTTGCTAATTGTGTCCATTTTGACCAAAAAAAAATCACAAAAAAAATAAAAAACAAACTAGAGATGTGTTTTTCGTCAACAAAAATCTACTAAATGCAATGTTGCATTTTTTTAACAGCTGAAAGCAGTTGCTAATACTATGTTTCCACGGTACATGCTTCGCTCTCTATTCATGCTTCACACCCCAATCATGAGCGAAACAACTAGCTTCACCATACAAAATTTCAAGAGCGAATCAAGTAGATTCATATTGAATCTACTTGCGAAGCACGAAAAATTGCTCTCTTCTCTAATTTTTATCGCAAGTTTATCTGCACTAGCTGTACAAATTTAATATTATTGTAAACAAAGCAAATTATTTTCTTTTTGCTGGAAGTAAAGACGTACGAATGTATGTTTTTTTCAAATAAGCTAACTAATTTCCACTCACTTTTTTTGTACATTAAAAAAAAATATTTTTCACAAATTGTAAATTCTGTTTTTCTTTATTCTGTTTGTTTATTAAAAACAACTGTCAAATCGAAACAAGTTTTTTGGTCATGTAAACAGCATGATTCATAAACATGATTCAGACAGCGAAGCAGGTGATTCAAGTCGTCGTGGAAACATAGTATTAGTTATACTAATACAAAGTCATTTGAATTACTTAACTGTCGTATATGGATGGAAGCAATGCAATGAACTTAAATCACTTCAACGATGCCAAAATAAAGCCTTTAAAGTGGTTTCTATTATTGCTATTACGTTCCCAACAATATCATTATATCAGGATAAATTCAAAACAGTTTTGCCAGTTTTTGGTATTTACAAATTGCAAATTTTGATATGTCTTTAAAATTGTACACAATATTAGTCATCACATGACTCAGTTTACAAGGAATCAAGTGTTACACAATACAAGGAATAACAGTAATTTGTCAGTAGCAAGGTGTAGGTTGGAAACATCCAAACAAAGAATTGAATATATTGGTAGTGGTGAGTATAATAACTTACCTCAATACTTAAAATGATAAATAGAATTTCAATATTTAAAAAATGTTTGAAAGATTATTTACTTCAAAATTTAGAAGAACTTCTGATGTAAAATAGTTTGATCTCAAATTGTATTAATATGATAAAAAGTTATTTTATTATAACAACAATTATTATTTTTAGTCGAACTGTTAATTTTAAATTTTTGATATATTTCTTTAGTCAGGCTATAGTTCATTAAATTTAATTTTCATTAAATTATTATTTTTACTGAGGGTAGGAATTGTTTTTACAACATGAAATCTTATTAAAAATTGTTATTGATAATTTTTCTCTTTTTTGAATACTGATAATGATGATAATCAAAAGAACACCAATACTACAACTTCTTCAATTCCCTTGGAGCTAGATTTTTAGTTGCTGGTGACTTTAACGCCAAACACACATTTTGGGGTTCACGTCTGTTGACCCCGAAGGGTCGTGAACTCTTCAACACCATTGCCCAAAATGGGCTTAGATGTACTCTCAAGCGGGCATCCCAGTTACTGGCCGACGGAAGATTCCCGATGTTATTGACTTCGGAGTAGTGAAAAATATCCCTGTAGAATCGATACAAGTGGAGCCTTCATTAGACTTGTCTTCAGATCACTCTCCTTCTATTATTTCAATGCGTTTCCTTCAAGGGAATGGCTCTCCATTTCGGGACATATCTAAAACCAGAGTAAGTTGGATAAAGTATAAAAAGTATTTAAGTTCCCACTGCACGGAAAATGTAGTGTTGAGAACTACCGAGGATATTGATGGGTCGATTGGCAAGTTTACTGAGGACATACGAAGAGCTGCACATCACGCCTCCACATATGACGTTTAGTGCAGAAGTGGGACAAACAGAACTTATTTCGCTGAACTCGATCATCTCCTGTCAGAAAAAAGAAGAGTTAGAAGAGAGTGGCAAATTCACAGGTCTCCTCAACTGAAAGCTAGGCTACGAGAATGCAGAGATATACTAAGAAATTTCTTAGAAATCCAAAGAACGGCTTTACTTAGATCTTACTTGGAGGGTCTTGATAGTACCCCACAATCTGACTATTCGTTATGGAAGGCGGCACGAGGTTTAAAAAGACCAGTTAGAGGAAAGCCTCCTCTGCGCAATCCGACTGGTGACTGGGCTAGAAATGATTCCGAGAAGGGAACTTTATTTGTTAACCATTTGAATCTTAAAAAAGCTCCAGGTATGGATAAAATCAGCAACAAAATGCTTGTGGAGTTACCTCGTGTAGCAAGAAAGATTATCCTCTTTATCTTCAACGCTATTTTACGCCTAGAATACTATCCTGCAGATTGGAAGGTGTCTATGATCACTATGATTCCTAAGTCAGGGAAGGACCACACCAAAGTGGAGTCATATAGGCCAATTAGTCTACTGCCGACAATTTCAAAACTGTTTGAAAAATTGTTAATGGCTAAGTTGATTCCAATTCTGAACGACACTCAATGTATCCCATATCACCAATTCGGGTTCAGAGCTAAACACAGTACCATCGAACAAACACACAGATTGGTAAATGTGATGAGACAGTCGTTTGAAGAGAAAAAATACTGTTCCGCACTTTTCATTGATGTTTCCCAAGCGTTCGACAAAGTCTGGCATGAAGGTTTAATGCATAAAATAAAATTAGCTCTGCCTGCTAACACCCACAAACTTAAGAAAAGTTATTTATATGGTCGCAAATTTACAATCAAAGAAGACGATTTTTTAAGCCCCGCTCAGCCAATTGAAGCAGGAGTACCCCAGGGTAGCATACTGGGTCCTACTTTATATTTGATTTATGCATCCGATATGCCGTTAGACTTTTTTGAATACTGATAATCATAACTAATATGTAAATTTTACCAACTCGCCTTAACAATGCCTATAAGGCGCTGAGGCAACAAATGTAATTATTAAGCAAACAATTTTAATTGATGAAAAATGTACTGGATTATTGGAAAATAAATAAAAACACAGCGATAGAATCTCTTACTTGTCTCATTCATGAAGCTGCGCTATTATCAACATTATCAAGCTAATGAAAGTCAAATTTTATTACCAGCAGAAATAAGAAATATGATTTTGCATAAACGAAGGCGAAGAAAAATATGGCAAACAACAAGAAATCCACTTGATAAAACAAATTTTAATCGTGCATCTAACAACTTGAAAAACGTATTACATGGTCTAAAAAATTGTGAAACCACAAAATTCTTACATAAAATCAATACCGCAAGTGACAGCACACACAGCCTATAGAAAGCTACAAAATACTTGAAAAGACCAGCTGAAAGAAACGTTCCGATTAAGAAGGATGATGGCACTTGGTCCAGATCAGGCAAAAATAAAGCAGAACTATTTTCTTAGCACCTAGAGCAAACTTTCAAATCTTTTCCAGCTGCAAACTCTCCAGATGAAACCAAAATTTTAGAGTTTCTAGATTCGCCTTGTCAGATGGACTTACCCATTAAACCGCGTACAATTACAGAAGTTAAAAATGAAATACCTAAGCAATAGTAAGTCACCTGGCTACGACAAAATAGACTCTATAGTTGCCAAAAATTTATCGGAAAAAGCTCTTCTATGTATATTTGACATATTTCTTCATATATACCAATTAGTTTGCTGCAATTATTCTCAAAAATATTTGAGAGAATTATTTCAAATCGTCTCACGCTAATCTTATTATATGGTGTTCACACATGCATTTTTAATTGAAATTTTTTAATTAACGCCTAATTGAATTCAATTATCCATACAAAATTTCAATTAAGATAATTGCTTCATTAAGAGTTAATTGTTCTATTAATTGTTAAAATTAAAAATACAACCGTGTGACAAGTAATAACTAAAATGGCATTTGATTCGCTTTTAAATTAATAAAGAATATTTTTAGGCTGAAAATTACAATATTACAACCAAATACACTAGGCAAAATGTCAACTAATTAAAACCGCGGGTGTTGACGTTTAACAAATTAAAAAAAATCTGTTATTTTTTTCTGCCTTCTCTCTATTTATTTCATAAAATTTTAGAGTAGGTAATGTAAAAAAAGGGTTGACGTTTTGGGATGTTGACGTAAACGAGCGTTGACGTTTTCCCGAGTGCACAGTGCACTGCATTTTTTTTCAGCTGCTGTCAAATGCTAATTGAATTAGTAATATTGAGTATATGTGAACACGTTTTAATTAACCAATAAATGACTCAATTAAAAATACATGTCTGAACACCATATTAGAGAGACAAAATATAATACCTGATTATCAATTTGGATTTCGTCACAAACATGGCACCCCTGAGCAATGTCACCGTCTAATTAATGTAATTACTGATGCTTTTGAAAGAATATTATATTGCTCAGCTGTGTTTTTGGATGTCAAGCAGGCTTTTGATAGGGTTTGGCATGAAGGCTTGCTTTTCAAACTCAAGACAATATTACCAGCGCACAGTGGCTGAAAATCGTTTTTCATTGGCCAAAAGTCGAATTTTTTTTTGTCACCGATTTTTAAAATTTTTACACCTTTTTGGAGCTAATATATCCATATTAAGGTAGCCAAAAAATTAGGTTAAAATATTAATAATTGTGGGCGTGGCATGCTGTCAAACTCAACTGTTTTTTTAATTTCAGAAAAATGTGTTTTTTATTTGTTTTTTGTCAAAAATAAATGGTTACTACTCGCAAGCTATCATTGATAATGGCCTGCGGTCTTTCTTATAATGTTGGTAGGATTATAGTCTTTAGTTGTTGTAAGCGGTTACCGCTCTAGCGTTTAATATTAGGGGCGTTCTGAAATATTTATGAAACTACTATATTTTTCTGAAATTTAAACTTTAGTGGAATAGAACTTCTAGGGAACAAAAGGGAACAAGAAACGTATACCACCCGAAGAAAGGTGAAAGTGTCTTCTTTAACCCTATATATACTTTTGCACCCGCCACGACCCGCCGGTAGAACACTTTTTTAATTTTAATGAAATTACTCTAAAAAAATTCAAATTACGATAATTTAAACAGCCCTATAATTACTCGTATACAATGGTGTATTAAATTTTCACTTTTTCGCCTAAAGGTTTATGTTTTTTTACTTTAGACTACGTAAAACTAAAATAATTAAATATAATACCTGCGAAAGGGTTTTATGGCTTTGTTTTGATTAGCAAAAAAATAAGTCATAAAAATATCACAATAGGTTCTACAGTAAACATATGATCTCTTTCTAATATACCTGTTATCAACTGTTAGGGTCAACCAAAGTCATAAACAATTTTATAAAAATAATCGGGACAATAAACCACTAAAGAAAAAAAAAACCCAATATTGGCGAGATACTAATTAATTTTACCTGATATTAACCCTTTCGGCCGCACTTGAATTTAGCTGTGACTACCAAGAACATCACATATTTTTTCATGACTTTTTACTGTGGATCAAATGACGACTTATGGAACATATACTAAAAATCAGTTATGATTTGGATTTCGGGTCTTCAGGATCCATAAGAAACAATGGAACCAACAAAGAGTTAAGAAGTTCAAAAAAGAAACATGTTCAAGATGAATATCGCAAATTTGGATTAATTATAGATCAGCCAAAACAAGGGTCAGGCAATACAAATGATGACAATACCGCACGAAGATTCTTTTCAGATCCAGAAACAGCATCTGAAATAACAGGAGTGGATTTAAACCTTATTTTCAGATTTAAAATAATCCTAGAAGTACTTGCGTGCAATGAAGAAATTGACGCTAGACAATTTGGAGATTATGCTAAGGAAACGGCAAAAATATATACAACCAACTACCCATGGAGAAATATGTCTGCAACAGTTCACAAAATCCTTTATCATGGAGAAGATATCATTAAATATGATTTGGTGCCTCTTGGAGATCTATCAGAGGAGGCTCAGGAAAAAAGGAACAAGGATTACAGATTTTATAGAGAGCACAATACTAGAAAAATTTCATGAAATTCCACAAATGAAGATCTATTTAATATATTATTGGCAACATCAGATCCGTTCATATCCAATATTCGAAATCAATGGAAAGTGGAACATCGGGATTAGATGAAGAAGCCAAAAAACTACTAAAGAACAGAAATAGCGCAGAACAAAATATAGAATATTTGCAATCAATATTTGTTTCAAATGAATAATAATTATAATTGCCTTCATTGTTATTTAAGTACGAAAAACATAGTATTAGTAAATAATTCTTTAAAAAAACCGACTTCAAAATTTCGGCCAAATAAAATGGTGGATTAATTTTCAAAAATGTTTAATATAACTAATGTTGTTGCACTTTTTTGATTGAAAGAAAGAATTTTGAAAATCTTGTTAATCTTCTAAAAAATCGGTTTATGCTAAATCTATAATGTTTTCCCATTAACAGAGCTAAATTTTGACACCCATATTCGATATATTCTTAAAAGTCGGTTTATGCTATATATCCCCGATATATCTCAATCAATTTCTGAAATTTTAATTTTTTTACCTTAAATATATTTTTCTGCAAGCCAAAATTAAAATTGCAGAAATTGATTGAGATATATCGGGGATATATAGCATAAACCGATTTTTAAGAATATATCGAATATGGGTGTCAAAATTTAGCTCTGTTAAATAAATTAGCTCTTCCAAATAAAAAATTTATTTTTAAAATTGATTCATAAATCACGAAGTTATTCAACAATTTATAAGAGAAGCACAGAAAAAATATAGATACCGGTAAATAAAAAACCGTATGTCCGTCCGATCTTCATAAAAATTAAATGGGACCCACCTGCAAGCAAACCCTTTCAAACAAAAAAATTAAAATTGGTTCAGAAATGGTTATCGTGGAACAAACATAAAAACAGCAACATACCATTCGAATTGATAACCTCCTCCTTTTTGAAGTCGGTTAAAAATAATAATAAATAGAACCTACTATTTTTACAAATGCTAATAAAATCTATTGCAGTTTTTATTTTTAAAATGTTTTTTAAAATTATCAAATCTGACAACAAAAAAGAATAAATTTTTCTGTAGTAACAGCAAAATCTCCAGTGAATTTTACTATTTTTTTTTAGTGTAAACATTTTTTTGAGTGTAAAAATTTTTTTGAGTGTAACATTAAAAAAATTCCATTATCACAAAAAATAATTATAATTATTATTAAGTTCCAAATATTAAATTTTTTAATATGTAAATAAAAAAAGTAAACCCATATTTCACTCCAAAAGTTAAAAAAAATCAAAAGTTCAACTTTGACCTACAAGTCCTTAAAAAGTCATCAATCAATTTTAATGTAATTAAAACTGAGCCAAGCTGAACTAAATATCTGTCCATTAAAAAAAAAAATTACTTCAATATTTTGATCGGTTCAAAAGTTACAGAATTTTGGCCAACGAAAAACGATTTTCAGCCACTGTGCAGCGCCTAATTACTTGCTATTAACGTATTTGGAAAAACGATCGTTTTACGTAAGAGTGAGTGATGAAAATTCTGTAATACGTTTTATTTATGCAGGGGTACCTCAAGGAAGTGTACTGGGTCCAATATTATACATAATTTATACAGCCTGGCATGTTGGCTTACGAAAAAAACTACAATAGCAACTTACGCCGATGATGCTGCAATAATAGCTTCTGATGAATCTCCGATTACAGCATCATCTTATATGGTGTTCAGAACCTAGAAAATCGTCCGTCTAGCGGAGATGTCCGCCTATTAGAGCTGTCCGCCATTGGAGATTTCACTGTATATATCTTAAATATATCGTTATTATGTTGAAATTCGACGTGAAATATCCTCATATGCATGAAAATAACTCTTCCAAAATTTAAGAAGATCGGCCCATAATTTGTCGTAGCTGCCATATAAGAACCATTTGCAAAAAACAAATAAATTCGGATCAAAAAATATTCTTTTCGGATTTAACCCATATTCGGCCTCACGGGCCTAGGCGTAATTCCACCACTGGATAAAACTCTAGTAAATATTGTTATTGAGATGAAATTCATTTCTATTTATGTATTTATTTAGGTGATTTGGTAATGGATATATAAGATTCGGCACAGCCGAATATAAACTTTTACTTACATATTTATGTTGAAATCGAGATAGCTTTAGAAATTTTCGATGGGGTTACTGTAGGGACTCTGTGGTGGCTCCAAACATGCGGGCAGTTATTCAACAACCATGACTTCAGATTGTAAGCCTTATTCCACATATCATTGTTCTGGTGGAAATGGTAGCTGACGTTAAGACCCAGCTTTTTTTTTTGCAATAGTGACAAACTTTTATTGTAAAATCTCCAACTAATCAATCTGCACCATTATCAGCGTTGCCATTTCAGCGGTTTTTCGGCCAGATATGGTGTTTTTATTTTGTCAATTACGGGAAAGTGTGTGAAAAAACGGCTGAACTATTTTTTTAGCTACTTTTTTTTATTTCTGCGTTTTTTAAGCGATTTTTCTAGTGGGCAGCACTATAATTTTGCGATGTATTACTTTGTTTTGCTTTTGTTCGGTTACAAGTGCATTGCACATCACTACAGACGTTAACGGTTTACCCCCTTATTTAAAAAAAAACTTACAGCTGCCATAGTGAGTGAGAAGAAAAGAAGTACATACTTACATATTTGGTAAATCTTAAAAAAGAACATCAAATTTCTTTTATATAGATTACCAGAAAATCGTAGAGCATTACAAAATGTCGATAGCTTTTCAGTCAAAAATATATTTCAATGTCAAAAAGATTCTGTTTTATCCACTTTAGAATATTTTGGGTGCACCGCTGAATCTATTGAAATTATTTTAAATCAATTTGGTAACATCAACATGATCAGATGGAAAAACGTTTCAGATACTTCATCATTCTGGTTTGAAGTTGTTCAATACGAAGAAAGAACTGGGTTCTTTCGCTTTACAAATTCTTTGTTTGCCTTGGTCAAACGCTGACGTGGAAAGAATATTTAGTCAAATGAATTTGGTAAAAACAAAATTAAGAAATCGTTTACAAATCGATATGGTAATTGCCATATTAACAGTAAGGTAAGTACACATGAAACATAATATTATATTTTCCTAAAAATTTCCTTTTTCTTTCAGATATGGTTTATGCCTAAATAACAAATGTTGTTTCGACTATGAAATACCTGAGCAAGATTTGAAACTAATAGGAACTTTTGAAATTTACGATACTAACTCAGATTCTGAAGATGGTTTGGACTTCATAGTCATTTAAGTCACATTATTTTTGTTTCCTATTATTACTTGTGCAAATTCTTAATTTTGAGTTGTAGAAATCTGAAATATATTACAAAAAAACCGCATTTTTCAAAAATTTTAATCGAAGTTGCCTTCAAGTTAAATATACAATTTATTTGAAAATAAATTGTTACACTACATTTATTTTTGAATATTTATGTTATATGTCTTACATAGCTTTCCGTTGGAAAGCATAATGCAAAATCATACAAAAATATTCAAAAGGGACACTAGCAAAATGTAATGCATTTTCTGGCCTGCTAAAGCCGTCATCAGCATTCTTTGTGTCTAATAGTGTTTTAACTTGAAGGCAACTTCGATTAAAATTTTTGAAAAATTTGTTTATTAATACTCGCAAGAGGAATAATTCTCATTTAATTTAAAAAAACCGCATATAATTAAAGCATTTAAATCATACATGTAAGATTTAACGTTTATACATGGTAGTATTTATTAGCCGAATTCAGCTGGTTAATTTTTAACGTTTAGCGGTTTCTGGCGTTTTTTTTAATCCATTCTGGCTATTTTTTGCTGGCATGTTTTGGCAACACTGACCATTCTAGTGTAATAAGCTGGTGCACGAATTTCGCTTGGAGCTACTGTGTATATAATGTTAATGTAATGTTGTGCCAAAGTCGAAAAATCGAAATATAAACCTATAATTAACTAATTAAATTTATGAACTCAGTATTTTATTTATCTTTATATACATATATAATTCTGTTTGTGTTGTGACTGAACAGATTTGCAGAAATTTTTTTTGTATGCGTTTGGGTGGCGCCCCGGGTGGTTTAGATTTACAGTTCGGTCCAATTGGACAAAGGGGCGAGGTACCTCCCATACAAACCAAAAATTAAAAATCTATTATTTCTGCTCCTGATAACGGCATTTGAACAAAATTTGGTACGTCGGTTTGGTGTGCATTTTTTAAGTGCTGCTGCAAATATGGGCGGGATTTTACAAAGGGGCGTGGTACCTCCCATATAAACCACAAATTAAAAATCTAAAAAATTTTAAGGCTAAGGAACGTTTGCCGGGTCAGCTAGTTGTTTAATAAAACTTTGAATTTCAAACAAAAACAGGTATCACACGATGACTTGAAAAGATCTAGCTTATTTTTTTTAATAATAAGGCAATATCCTCACGAACTGTTTTCTTTCGCGGTGGCTTCTTCCGATTTTTTTTAAATAAATTTACATTTGATTTAACACCTTTAATGACATTATGAACCATATTTCGAGAACATCCAATTATTTCAGCTATTTCTGTTCACTTTTTGGTGGAGTTTCCAAATAATTATTTTTTCTCAAGCGGCAGTGCGGTTCTTTTTCCATTTTAATTAACAAAACTAATGATAAGCAATATTTTTGTTAAATTACACAAAAATTTACCACCTAAATTAGCATCAACTCTTTTTATTTCAAATCGAAATAACTGTGCGATATTTCATTGTCAAATAAAAAAAAACTTAATTAAAAAGTTAACAGGACATTTCCAACGAATTTTTGGAAAAGCAAAGTTGAGCAAAAGAAAAGCATAGAATTCCATGTTATTATCATTCCATTTTTCAATATAATACGTTTGGCACTTTGTAGAAAATTGGTGCGCTATTTCTCTGTCCATAGCTGTATATACATAAATACATATGTATATATGTACCTACATACATACGTATACATACATACATATGTACAGCTGCGGTAAAAAAAATAGCACCAAGGGTAGAAGTGGTATTCTTTGGTTAATTTTTTCATCATTTCGTTTTTAAAAATTTGTTATGACTTTAGTATATATGTATTAGGGCGGGCCAAATTTTTTGTCGATTAGAGCCGCCCCCTAGGATGATTCTATGGACAATTCTAAGCAACTTTGGTGAAGGAACCATGGGTCAATCTCGATTTTCGAGTCTCCCACTTTTCAAAAAATGATTTTTTTCCCCAGACTTGAAAGCAAGAAAGACTTTCAAAAATAACTTATTCCGCTTTTCTTCCACTAAATTAATTTTTTTTACACATGTTCTTATTTTTTAGGTTGAATTTCTGTTGAAAAAAATAAAATAAATATCAATTTTACCGAACATTTTTTCTCGGAAAATAGACGAAAAATATTACAAATATGCATGAAACGCCCTCTGGTGGTGTTCATAGGTAAAAATAAAGATCAAAAATGAATTTCTCGACCCCAAAAACCCCCCATATACACATAAAAAAGATAATATAACGATGAATAAAAAATCGAATTTCGAAAAGTGGGAGACTCGAAAATCGAGATAGACCCATGGTTCCTTTACCAAAGTTGCTTAGAATTGTCCATAGAATCATCCTAGGGGGCGGCTCTAATCGATTTTTTCGGCTCCATACAAATTGGCCCGGCCTAATATGTATGTATGTAAATAAAACACAATTTTACATAAAATAAAAAAGATTTCAGATTTATATTTTTTATTTTAATAAAACGGTTAATCAAAATTCATTTTAAGTCCTAAATGAAGTCGGTAAAAATAATAGCACTATCAGGTACCAATATAAATTTATAAAATTTAACTTTTAAAAAATTGTTAATGAGATCGCATGCCTGTATAATATTTAGTTGCATGGCCTTTGTTGGCAAGAACGGTGGCGCAACGCCTTGGCATGGCGTTCACTAGATTTTCACACATTTTTTTCGGTATATTGCTCCATGCCTCCCATAGTAGCTCGTTGCTGGTAGGTTTTGTTTCCCAAACGTGTTTTTTTTTTACGTCAACCCAAAAATGTTCTATGGGGTTTAGGTCTGGGGACTGAGCCGGCCACTCCATGACATTAATTGAATGTTCTGCAAACCATTGCTTAGCTTTTCGACTGGTGTGTTTTGGGGTGTTATCCTGTTGAAACATCCATAACAACGGCATTTCCCCTATGCTTTATGGTCTTGGAGGTGAATTTTGGGTTGTATTTAGCATTTGGCGGTCGTCATACAAACGCCCGAGAACCTTTCCCACCATATAAAGCAATTTTGCTCTCATCGGTCCACAAAATGTTCCTCCATTTATTAACAGGCCAATGTTGATGGTCCTGTGCAAACTTTTTTCGTTTGGTCACATGCCTTGCTGTTAGAAGCGGAACTTTTCTTGGACTGCAGGCTTTCAAACTATGGTCTCGAAGACGATTTCGGACGGTTTCTACACAAGCTTTAATTTGTAGATCCTTTTTTAGTTCTGTTGCTGCTTTGAAAGGATTCGGCGTAGGTTTTTCTCTCAGAAATCATTTTTTTTTATAATTAATCTTTTCTTCTCAGTGCAGTGCTTTCCACGACCCATTCTTATTGCTTTTTTAAAATTTTTTCACCCTAGAATTTTATTAATTTTTTTTTAAAGCTGCTGGGGTGTTTCGATTCGAAAGCGAAAGCTTTCGAAATACAATGTAAAAAGTATACAAATTCGAATGATTTTCTTTTCGAATCGAAATACGGAGTAACCTCCTGGTTTATATACACTGATCGCGAATTACTGCAAAATAATTGCTAAAACCGAATTTGCAAAAAAAATCTGACTAAAACAACCAGAAGTTCTATTTTTTACCGTTAAATTTTATGTATTACTCTTAAAAATACTTTATATGTAGTAAAATAAGAGTTTGCATTTAAAGAGAAATAATCATTCTCTCATAGAGAGTACAATATATACTACCAGCGTTGTCAACTTGGTGCGTTTCGCACCACTTTTGGTGCTTTTTTAAATTTTTGGTGCGAAAAATTCTTTAGTTGGTGCGCGGTGCGCTTTTTGTTAAATTTTGGTGCGCTTTTTAATTTTTGGTGGCACCAAAGCAAATCCAACACAACTTTTTGTTTCAGTGTGAGCAAAAATCTTTCTACAATAAAATTCACCTGTTTGAGTACCATTTCATTCGACACTGCAAAAATTGTTTGTGTATTTCGGTGGGTTTTTAAATTTTTAATTGTAGTGTTTTAATAGTTCATAACTCATATACGATGAAAAAATGTATTTTAAAAACGAATGTATGATAGATGAAATCAAATTCTTCAAAAATCTTTGTTTGAAAATCAAATTAACATTTTAAAAATGTAAATAAAAATTCTTGTATCACCTGATGGTTTGATCTACTGAACTGCAGACGAACAACCAGGGTTAGAGTACCAGTGGAATCCTAACAAATTTTATTGGAAAAAATCAAATAGAAGTACTTTAACTAGAAAACAAAAATATATAAAAAAGTACCAAATATGTACTGAAATTAGTTTTTTTACTTTAGTTCCGAATATCATATTGTGAGTTAAATTTTGAGTAGTTAAATGCTTATTTTATCTTCATTTATTAAAAAAAGACTTTTACTAATAATCGTTGATAAAAAGTTTTTTGTAGAATTTATGATATTAAAAAATTTCAAATTAATTCAATAAATATTTGAAATAAAAACGAAGTTCTTAACTTGGTGCGTTTTTTTTTTGTAAATGGTGCGCTTTTTTCTCAATTTTGGTGCGTTTTGAAATTTCAAAGTTGACAACGCTGTATACTACATATAGGTATTCAGTATTGCCAAAAAAAATTTATAGAATAATATTACAAATTTTAAGTGCAGTTTAATTATGGTGCTATTTTATTTACCGGCACTCAAACTTGTTATAATCATCTACGGTTTTGATTTGCATTTTTAAAATGACACATATGTATGTACATACATATGTATGTAGGCACATACTCGTAAATATTACACATCGCAAATTAAGTTATTTGGAAGATCGTTGATTCATTTCCTGTTTCACCTAACCTCTTTTAGGCTATGTCTGAATATTAATTTTTTATACAAAAATCCAATTGATGGAACACAGACAAAGCCTAGTAGAGGCTAGATTCATATCAAGAATATTTTTTATTCATGTCCACGTAAAAAACATATCACACTCTCACTGCAAACATAAAAATGCAAAAGAAAACCAAAAACACTTGTATTTACTTGTTTTATTTTCAGTCTTTTTAATAACTTTCACTTTTTTTCATTTCAATTTTGTATTTGTTTATTGCATGCGATAAGTGAAATATGCGCATTTCATCACGAACGAAAATTGCCAAACAATTTGGCTGATAACTGGCAGTACAAACAGCAACAACTACAACAGCTAGAAAAAAAAGAATCAAAAGCAAACAATGACAAGCATCTACGAATTGTTGATATAAATATGTACATACATACATACGAGTACGAGTATGTACATAATTTTCATACCGTATCTTTAAATGTTGTTAGAACGGTTGTTGCTATTGGACAGCAACAAGAATCATACTCGTATTGTGTACAACAGTAGAAACTATAAATAGGTACCCAAAAATATTAAAGTTCAAGTTCAAAGTTTTCAATACGAGCACTGAATCAAGCGAACGAAACAAACCGAGAGCAAAAACAACCACACTGTATCTGTCGATGTAGAATTTTGCTGTTGTGGCAAACAGCAATATTTTAGATCGTGCAAAAGTAGAAAATTTTGTATATTTTATCTGTTTTTTTGGCATTGTTATTGTTTTCAACATATTTGTTGTATGCGAACCGCGTACATGTTTAACTATTTTCCATATGATTTCGTTTGTTTTGCTCACGAAATACATACCAACAAAGTAGTATTTTACGCTCTAAAAGTCTCGATCAGTGTTGCCATTTTAGCACTTTCAGTGCTAGAAAATGCATTGAAATTTTTAAAAATTATGCTAAATGCTTTTTAGCATAAGTTGTTTGATAAAAAAAATTTTTCTCGAAAAAATTATTACTATTTTACTTCAAAAATACTTTTGGAGAAATAAATTTCTTTGTGTGGTAAATAAATGAACACGGAAATTTATGAACTAATACCTATATGAAATGTAATCTATTAAAACAAATCAACAATTGTTATGAACGAAATGAGAAAGAACTATAAATTATATTTGTAACATTTGAAATAAAAATTGTATTGTTACAATGAAAAATTTAGCACTTATTTTTTCTTCTGTAGAACATTTTAGCATTTAGTTTTTCAAGTTTTAGCATATTTTGAAGTTCATTTTCTGGCAACACTGGTCTCGACCAATATTTTCGTGTCTATGACTACATTTCACTATACTTGCGTGTACTTTACTCTTTGAACACTCTCAGTCACAAAATCAAACCAAAATCCATGAAGCTATTCGTTCATGTATCTACTCTAAGTCCAAGAGCGTAGTAATGTCAATTTAGCCGTTTTCAAACATTTGATGGATTCTATTTATTTAAGCGTGTTTTATATTGTCGAACTAAAATGTTATTTATATACATACATATGTATGTATGTAGGTATGAGGTTTGTTGGAACTCAAACATAAAATATTTTTGTAAAAATACGAACTTTATTTGGGTGTATATTAGATATATTTGCATATATGTATCAACATATTTGCATTTACATTAAATGTTTTTAATTTTTTATCTTGCATACACTTTTTGTTGTCGTTCGTTTATTTTAAAAACTCGAATGTAGAGTTCATAAAAAAACGTTTTTTTTTAGGAATATAACTCAAACAATGCGTATTGTTGTGCTGAAGGGGAAAAATTGGAATAAAAAGCACAAGGTAATCCGTTTCCACGTACCAGCTGGTGAAAATCAAGATGTAAATTCAATATGTCAGCAAAAAGTTTCTACAATTTTGTCGAAAGATTTAGTTCTACAGGATACTCGAATCCCAAGGTAATAATTTGTAATACACATCAATTGCGCTATGACAATTTCAACCAAAAAAATATATTTTATTTGGATGGACTAAACGTTATAAACTGGTGTATTACAAGCTCAAGTATTCGAGTTAATACTTTGTCATTTTGATTGTTTATATCTTCAGAAACATTTCGAAAATACAAGCAAGGCTTTAGTTTGATACATTTTAAATAACGTACTCTCATTTAAAGAGTTCCCAGTTCCGACTTTATGGAATGCGTGGCAATCTTCTATATTTTCCATTTAATTTCACATTGAACTTGGATGTTCTTGGTGAAAATACTTGTAGCTCTTTAAGGAAATGCACTTGGCATCCTTTTGATCAACAGTTAAAAGGAAATTGTTTTCTTGGGCATAGTTGCGAGTCAATGTCAAGTGTTTTTGCCCACCATATTCTAATGCATATGTATTTGATTTGTGATTGTATTGTGCATTAATGTGGGGAGCAAATAATGTCTGATTTCTCTCACGACCTCCACATTGGATTTGTTTGGTTTTCTCTGTATTTCATGTATGTATGCCACTGTATAATCATTGTTTGTTGTACCCTCCACCGCCGCAAGTGATGAACAAGTTTGTCATTCCGTGTGTAACACTGAGAAATATTCATCTGAGACCCACAAAGGGGTGCCCGATAGACTATGCGATAGTATGCCTGGACTATCAGTCAGAGGGTTGCGGGTTCGATTCCCGCCAAAGACTCTGGGTGTTTTCTGCAGACAAGCCAAAAGCTTCGCAGTTTGTGTTTGTTTAAAAAAAAAAAAAAAAAAGTAGCCTAAACTTTGTTTAAAAAAAAAAAAAAAAAAAAAAAAAAAAAAAAAAAAAAAGTAAGTATATGTATACGAGTATATTCTTGATCCTTATGGAAATCAGCAAGGTTTACAAAAATCAGTTTATAATTCTCCTAAGCAGCTTGGAATTGAAAATCATCAAAATTGGTTGAGGCGAAGCAGAGGTATGAATCAAAATGTGTAACAACCTTTATAAAATATATTTAAACACTTTTTTGTTATTTGCTATTTTGTTTAAATATATTGCAGATAATAGGTAACACCAGACAATATACAATATCCACTTCAGAAAATTACTTAACTACTCATATCTATCTTAAATATACCAATATTTTGTTGAAATTCAACATGATTAATCCTCATTATATAAAATTCTCTGTACCGAATTTAATCAAAATCGGTCCATAGTTGGTCATAGCTTCAATATAAGAACCAATTCCGAAAAACAAGTAATAAATATCAATATCAAACTAACATTTTATACCGATCAGTAATTTTAACCCAGAAATCATACTAATATCGGTAATATGGCAATTATACTTCTGAATTTTGTAGTTGTCAGTCCAAATTTGGCAATAGTACTACGTTAGTGAGTACTGATGTTGAATTTCGAAAATATCAGTCCATAATTGGTCCACTTCCACTATAACACCTATAAAATCTTGTAAATACAGTTATTGAGATGATATAGGTGTCACTTTATAACCCTACCCTTTTTTATACTCTTTTCCTAACATGGTGAATATGGAAAAATGTTTAACATATTTTAGTTTTACAAATGGTTACATTACATATAAGATTGTTGTGATAAATATGCAAACTCTGCAAATGCATCAATTATTTATAAACTAAATTTTGCGTAAACTTGTCTATCAAACAATATATGTATACGAGTAAATTACTAACAAAATTTTCGCTAAAACTGAATAAGAACTACTGAATAACAATTTGTTGGTATTAAAACAGCGTAGTTTTTGTATTTCTCATTATATTTAGGTGGAGGGTATTTAAGATTCGGCACAGTCGAATATAGCACTCTAACTTGTTTTTCTATTAGTTTTCCCCTCATGATTGGGTGTGAGTGATTGTAGATGTACGAAGAATGAATGCTCTGGAGAGATCGCGGCCGTTGCAGTTTGCTTTTGCTACCAAGGCTATTTTATTTTGTAGTTATTGTTGTTGTTAGTGTTGGCGCCGGTAGAAGTAATCCATGTCAGTAGAACACTTTCAATTTTTATTTACTATTTCTTTATTTATTTTGTTGTTTCTCTATTTCATTTGTTTCGCATTTTTGTTTGTTGTTGGTAGTTTTTATGATTTGTATGTGAATTGTTTTTGTTTTCTATTGCTGCTTTTGTTGGCGTTTTCTTCTTTTTAGAAAATTGTACTGTGGATTTGAAATTCACCTGTGATAAACGAGTTAATTTAAATAATACACTAGAAAAGCAGATATCAAAATGTTTTTTGTTTTAACTTCTTGTTTATTTTATCTGTAATTCAAAAGTCTTTTGCACTTTTAGAATTTTTTTATTTTTACTTTACTCATACGAGTTTATTAGATAGATAAAAGAAATAAACATGACAAAAACAGGGCGTTGCCTCCTTTTAAAATAATTTCACTTTTGTTTCATTATCGTGATGCAGCAAAGTAGGTACTATGTACATATGTATAAGTACTTAAAAAAGTAAGTATGTATATACGAGTATACTCGTATGTATGTTTTTATAACCATATACATACGTAGAAATGAATTTAGTACCTAGGTGTGTTTTTCGTCTAGACTCTAGATACATATTTATACTTGTCGATTTATGTATTTTGAATGTTTTGTGTCCGTTAACATCGACCGATTGATCTTGACACTCGCACAGCACTCGTTTTAATAAACTCGAGTTTGAAATGATTTTTAGCTTTTATAGTCTGTGCTGCAAAATTCTCGCAAATGTTATGTGTGCGTTGCTTTCATTCTTCGTCCGAATTTGAGTTTTTTTTCACTTTTTATTAAAAATTTCATGTTTTCTTCGCTTAACTTTTTATTAATTTTTTTCTTTTATTTTTTTTTTGTGAATATTGTTGTTGTTTTGTTTGTTTTTACAATCTGGTCGTCGACGTTGCCGTGTATGAGTATGAGTCTTTCTTTGGAGTTTTACTGGCTGATCGCATATTTTGTAGTCTTGATTGTCGTTAATCGTCGATGTCATCTTCTTCTTGTTCTGCTATTGTTGTTGTTTTGGATTCTTTATTCTTTGCAAATGTAGTGCAACGACATACTCGTATACACAGATACATTTCCATACAAAGGCACCTACACTTCCTTACATTTACAGGCATACCAAGTTCGGAAAGAATAAATATTTCACCTAAAATATGTGTACCCTCTATTATTGAATTAACATTAGAGTGTCCCACAGAACAACATTTTATATGAATGCCACTCAAACTGTGTGTATTAATGGATCAATAAGGATCAAATTAGAAAAACATTTTTTAATTACAAATGTACATATGTAGATCTTCAGCTGCTTAGCAGAGATTGAAAATTTGTATATTATTATACTAAATTGCCCAAAAAATAATTCACAATTTTTAAAAAAAATGTGTTTTAATTTATTTCTTTAAAAAACATTTTAAAGAAAATATTTTAATGATTAATTTCAGATTGTTTCCTTGGAATGGAAATTTATAATGTGTATCAATTATAAAAAAATAATATAAATTAGGCTATTAATATTGTAAAAATATGTGTTTTCTATGTGTTTTCTTTAATCTTAAATTAATAAATGTTTTTAAATAGTAAATGATGATTCATAATATTCAAGTATTATTAATTATTTTCGATATTAACAATATTGCAAAAAATCCAATGTTTTATAGATAAAATATTTTAAAAATCTTACTATAGAAGATCCACTCTTATTATTTCACTGTGGAGAGCAGAAATGTGTCAGCGAGGCTCCATCTACGCATGAATATTTTAGCAACGCACTTCAAGTTATTTTAATTTCAAAATTTATAATCACACCCTTGTTATACCCTACAACACAATAGTGGGGAAGGTATATTGGATTTGTGCTGATGTGTGTAACGCCCTTAAATATTGGTCCAACATCCATCTTAATGTATATAGATCGACTCAGAATCTCTCCCTGAGTCGATTTAACGATGTCCGTCTGTCCGCCCGTCTGGCTGGCTGGCTGTCCATGTAAAGCTTGTGCGCAGAGTACAGGTAGCAGTTTTGAAGATATTTCGATAAAATTTTGTACGTGATATTTTTTCGGCCCAAGGGCGGATGGAATTGAAAGTGGTGGAAATCGGTCCATTATTTCACCTGGCCTCCATACAAATATCCTCCCGAAATCGGAGTTTAGCTATCATAAATGTTTGAGTTATGAAAGTATCCAAACAAATTTCTCCAAAAATCAGTAATAGATGAAGCTAAATCACATCTACAAATTTTGTGAATATCGGTCCATAATTAGTCGTAGCTCCCATATAAGGCCCACTTCCGAAAATCACTTTAACGACCATAAATCTGTTAAAAATATTGTTATCCGAATAAAATTTAACAAAAATAAGTTTCATATGTACAGAAATGATGACACCCAATTTTATAATGGTCGGTCCATAATTAGTCGAAACTCCCATATAAGAGCCTCTTCGTACTTCACTTTAACCTTCATAAATCTTTTAAATCGAGATAAAGTTTAACACATATAATATTTATATTCACGGAAGTCATGGCACTAAATTTTTGGATGATCTGCCCATAATAGGTAATATCTCCCATTTAGCGCCGATTTTTGGAAAAACTGTTTTATTTATATACTGGGTGTAGGGTATTATATGGTCGGGCTTGACCGACTATACTTTCTTACTTGTTTTTCTTCTTTGTTTGCAAACATTTTATTCGCTAATTTATAATTCTACATATTGTATACAGGGGGGTTACTGTGTATTTCGATTCAAAAGCAAAAGCTTTCGAAATACAATGTAAAAAGTATACAAATTCGAATGATTTTCTTTTCGAATCGAATTAACCCCTCAGATTTTCATCTTTATTTATATGCATGTACTCGTATATGTATGCATGTATGTGAGTGCAAACATTACTATAGAACTATGAATAAAACATTTACATACATATATGTTTCAAAAAAACTTAAGAATTTCGCCATTTACATCATAATTTTGCATACATATTTCCAACTTGGCAACAAATTTAAAGCATATTTGGCTTTTTAGATCAATTTACCGATTTTTAAATATATATGCATATGTGCTCATTTAAATATTAATATTTATAAATTTAATATATGGTGTAATGTGCTCAAAATTTCGATAGAATTAATTGTTAATCAAATTTTTAAAATCATATAAATTTTATTATCTTAGCCATTCAGAGACTGTACGGTATTCCAGAAACCTAGTACATAAATTTAAAACCCTTCAATGTATTCTGAATACACCAAATGTGGATCTATTCAAGAAAAATCTTGTTGTATATTCGAATATATTTTATTTGTTCCGAAGTAAAAAAACTAGTAATTTCACTTACATATGTATATGGTGAATTTCACGTCAAGTGACCCAATGTTAAAAATCGATTTGGATGAAATTTGCACCAAGGTTAGTACCATTGGATAGTAGGCCAGACACAAATTTTTAGCTCTATCAGTCCAGAAGTGCCGGAGTTAGAGGGGGTCAAAATTGGAAATTTTGGTCATACAGTGTTTTTTAAAATGAGTATAACTTTTCACCTATTGGTCCTAGCAAAAATTGTCCAAAGGACTTTAGATAGCTATTTCTTCAATCATTTCAAAAATATTTTTTTTTAATTTAAAAAAAAAATTTGTAATCAAATGGAATCAAGTTTTTTGGTCATGTAAACAGCAGGATTCATAAACATGATTCAGAGAGCGAAGCAGGTGATTCAAGTCGTCGTGGAAACATAGTATCAACAATGACTCACAATAAACTAAACTTTTGAGTAATTTCAGTAATTTTGGCGGCATCTAGAGAAGACAATCGAAAGTTCCTTTCTATGGCCGTTAAAACCTAATGTCGCCATACTGCGTGTTAATAATCAACAATATTTGTAAATTTGCAAATGTTAATAAACATGTTGTACGAATTGAATTTTAACAAGTTGGAATGCAATATTCGGCTGTGCCGAATCTTTAATACCCTCCACATAAACGTAATAAGAAATACAAAAACTATACTGGTTTAGAACTAGAATATCCTTATTCTGTATTTTCTATTCAGTCTTAGCTCAAATTTTATTAGTATTTTCTATATTGTTTGAAAAACAATATTATCTAATTTTGGCCATTTATAATTGATGTAATTATAGATTCTTACTATAATTTACAGAGTTTGTCTGATATTCATAATAATCTAGAGTGTAATTTAACAATTTATAAAATTAAAAACACATTTTTCCATTCACAGGGTATAAAAAAGGGTAAGATTATAAAGTGAGGCTTTTTTGTTTAAATTTTATCTCAATAATATTATTTACAAAAGATATATTGGTGGCATAGTAGAAGTGGATCAATTATGGAGTGATAGCTTTTAAATCCAGTTTCCACTAATGTGATTTCAATGTATTTTAAGATTCTAACGTTATTTACAAGAGCTGTATTGTTAGTTGGTATTATCGGAAGTGGACTTAATTCGGGAGCTAATGCTAATTATTGACTGACTGCTACAAAGTCCAGTAGCATAATTGCCATACATATAACTGATATTAGTAGAATTTCTGGAATAAAATTTCTGATCTATATAAAACTTGGTTCCTGTTGCGGCAAAATGATTGTCGACTTCAATCATTTAAGTATCTGCGTTTCCTTTTATATAACATATTAACTACATTACCTATATATTTTTTTTATCTTTAATTCTTATGTATATATTACATATGGTAAACACAATTATTGGAAAAAGGAATAACGGTTAAGTACCAAAGTACACGTAGCCAATTTTATCTTGAAGTTTCTTCTTATTTAAATTTGTACAGTAAATTTACTTGTTTTTAAGAGTTGGCAGAATAAAACAAAATAATTTTAAAGCGCTTCTCGCTGTTTAATTAAAAATTAAAATAAAAGCAAAATTGAACTTAATAAAGTGTTTTATTTTAAAAAACTAAATAATAGTGAGGCACTCTTAAAACTTGTTGAGTTTTGCCTGTAACATTTCTTTAAAATTATTTTTGATTAAAAAACTCCAACAGAAGCGATAATGGCTGGAGACAATAATTGTAAAAAGTGTAGTGAGAAAGATACAGATGAGATGGTACAATGCGACACCTGCGACCAATGGTACCACTTTGGGTGTGTTGAAGTGGATAGTAACGTGGCCAACGTAAGTTGGAGTTGTGAATTCTGTAAAGCTACATCATCCCTTGCACTTGCCGGCCATGTTACTCGCACGTCCACACCAACCAATACCAAAGTTAATATACAACGATCGTCAACCGAGATGCAAGGATTAAATCAACAAGCTTATGTTACGCTGCCGTCATCAAGTGCAAATCTGGTTCTGCAAGCATCTTCATCTCAAGGTTTAGGAAATATTATACCACCTCTACCTCTGGCAATAGGTACAACACCACCGCAATCTGCCCCTCTGTCAATGGTACCACTACATTCGATTTACTCTGCTCCTATAATGTCATACCTACCACCATCTTCATGGCCAAACGCTTATTACCCATTTATTCCTGCGTCCGTGCCACCAAACTTACAGCCAAATCATTTTAAACCCACTACTTCTTCAAATTTTCAAAGCCAAACAACGCATGTAGCACAAAACAGAATCTTTGATGATATTACTAGGCAAAGAAATTTAGAACTAAAACAGCTCGAAGAAGAAATGCAGGTCAAGCGGCAGTACTTAAATGAGAAATACAAAATATTATCGCAAACGAGTGAATCATCGACACCAAATTTGCCGATGCCAACGCCAAATTCTGGGCTAGCAGTGACAGCTTCAGTAAACATTGGACCTACATCAGCACAATTGGCTGCGAGACAGTCTTTTCCAAAACAACTTCCAATCTTTAACGGCGATCCCGATGAATGGCCACTTTTTATAAGCAGTTTTGAAAATAGCACATCTTTAGCAGGCTACACAGACGCTGAAAACTTAATGAGGCTGCAATCATCACTTAAAGGTAAAGCTCGTGAAATTGTTAAACATAAATTACTAGTGCCACACATGGTTCCTGATATTATACGGACACTTCGCATGTGTTTTGGAAGACCAGAACACATTCTAGAGCGCGCAATTTCTAATGCCAGAAACTTTCCACCAATTAAAGATAAATTAGAGACTTTAATCGAATTTGCAATGTGTGTTCGCAACATATGTGCCACAATGGAAGGGTGTCAAATGGATTCTCATTTGAATAATCCGCTATTGGTTAAAGAATTAGTGGACAAACTTCCTAACCACCATAAATTGAACTGGGCAATGTTTCCTAAGGACTTCAGCGTCCCTAACGTTAAGCATTTTAGCGACTGGCTATACAGTATGGCAGAAGCAGCAAGTAGCGTGACACCTTTGTTTGGAAAGACTGGTGCATCAGTAAATACGCACAACCGTGAAGAGCCCCATGAGAATAACAACACAGTGAGTACCTCATGTTTCGTATGCAATGATGGTAATCATAAAGTAGTCCAGTGTGATGTATTTAAAAATGTGTCTCTCAATCGAAAGTGGGAATATGTGAAAACCAAAAATTTGTGTCGTCAATGCTTGGGGAGACATAGACGCAAATGCGACTCCAATAAAGAATGTGGTATAGACGGTTGTAAGTATAAACATAACCCGTTGCTGCATAAAAAAGTTTGCGTTGAGCAAAACAGTGACATAAATTCTTCTAATCAACAAGACTCAGTATTAAATGCGCACAGCAACAGCTATGATGAATCTCAACCATTATTTAGAATAATACCGGTAAATATACATTCATTAAATAAAATTAAAAAAGCTTACGCTTTTCTAGACGAAGGTTCGGCAGTAACCCTCATTGAAAAAAGTGTTTTTGACGAACTAGGCCTTGAAGGCAAGAGTGACCCCCTTTGTCTTAGATGGACCGGCGACACAACACGTCAAGAAAGTGACTCTGTAAAAACCGACATTACAATATCGAGCGTGACCAACAACAAAAAATTCCAGCTGAACGGTGTTCATACAGTAAGCAATTTGGGCCTTTCATCACAGACGATCGATGTAAGAAAAATGTGTAAAATATTCCCGTATTTGGCGCACCTACCAATACAATCGTATGAAAACGTTACTCCTGTAATTTTAATCGGAGCCGATAACTGGAGTCTGGCTATTCCCCTTAAGATACGTGAGGGGCTGTGGAACCAACCTATCGCGTCCAAGACCAGACTAGGTTGGACGTTGCAGGGCTCTAGGAGTAAGGACACCAAGGAATATCGTATGAATATACACACGTGTGACTGTCAGCAAAAATACAACGACCTTCATAATATGGTAAAAGAATTCTTCTGTGTAGAATCATGTAAAGAAAAACAGCTGCTTTCCCATGATGACAAGCGAGCTGTGGCGATTTTGGAAAACACAACCAAAAAAGTCAACGATCACTATGAGGTTGGTTTACTATGGCGCAACCCAAACGTGCGATTGCCTGACAGCTATAATACAGCTTTAAATCGTTTGCAGTGTCTTCAAAACAAATTTAAGAAGAATCCATCCTTAAAAACAACTGTACAAAATCAAATTGACAATCTTGTGTTAAAAGGTTATGCCAAAAAACTTACTCCAAAGGAGATAGAGACGTATCATGACAAAACGTGGTACTTGCCAATATTCGTGGTCTGCAACCCTAATAAACCAGGTAAAGTCAGGCTAGTTTGGGACGCGGCGGCGAAATCCAACGGCGTTTCGCTAAACGACTTCATGATATCTGGGCCAGATCTTCTAAAGCCTTTAACGGAAATCCTCCTCAAATTTCGTATTAGAAAAATTGCTATATGCGGTGATATTTCGGAGATATTTCATAGGGTGAACGTAATAGAAAGCGATATGCATGCGCAGCGATTCCTGTGGTACGATGAAAACGCTAATGACGCACAACCAACTGTTTTTGTAATGCGGGCGTTAACCTTTGGCATCAGTTGTGCTCCTTGTATTGCTCACTACGTACGTAACAAAAATGCAGATATATTCAAAGACAGATATCCTCGTGCGGTTGAAGCCATACAACATAATCACTACGTCGATGATTTTATTGACAGCGCTCCAGATGAATCACAAGCCATAGAATTAGCGATGCAAGTAAAAGAAATTCACGAAGCAGGTGGATTTAAGATGCATAACTGGACATCAAATTCAGAAATGGTCTTAAAGCAGTTAAACAACAACAACCTACCTGAGATGAAAATGCAAGACTGGGGCTCAACTACAAAAATATTAGGCTTGTATTGGGATCCAAATAATGATGAGTTTAGATATATTTGCAGATTTGTAAGGCTAAAACGAGATGTTCTTAATGCGTGCCTAATACCTACCAAACGGGAAACGCTTCAAGTGTTGATGTCTATATTTGACCCCCTGGGATTTGTATCCTGCTTTACCATAGGCTTAAAAATACTAATTCAAGAAATATGGCGATCTGGTATAGCATGGGACGACGAGTTGACAGACGATTTGAATAAGAACTGGTGCAAATGGAAAACATTTATTACAAAAATAACGGCCATTAGAATTCCTCGATGCTACTCTTCAGTAATGGAAACCGCTGAGGATGTTCAACTGCACACCTTCGTTGATGCCGGCGAAAGTGCTTACGCTGCCGTATGTTATCTACGTATTAAGAAAAATGACGTCATAACGCTCTCGCTAGTTGCTGCTAAGAGCAAAGTAGCTCCACTGAAGCCGTTATCAGTTCCAAGGCTCGAATTGCAGGCTGCCCTTCTTGGTACAAGACTAGCAAAAAAAGTACAGCAAGTGCCTCAAGTAAAAATCAACTCTCAGTTTTGGTGGAGTGATTCGAAGACTATTTTGAAATGGCTACAAATGGACCCTAAAAGGTTCCATCAATTCGTGATGCATCGTGTGGGTGAGATTCTCGAGTCTACAAACGTTCAGCAGTGGAAATGGGTTCCGTCAAAACAAAATCCAGCTGACCTCGCTACGAAGGTACCGATGGCCTCTAATACGCAGATGTGGTTTGATGGACCAGAATTTTTACGCGCTGATGCAACTGACTGGCCTCACTGTGATGATTTTGAAACACTTGATTCATCAGAAATAAAACACTGCAGTTTGGTGATTGAAAACATACACATCGTAAAACTTAATATTGAATATTTTTCAAAGTGGAGACGGTTATACCGGGCCGTGGCAACCTTTCTCCTGTACTGTCAACGACTAAGGGAATTTGCGCAACACAAAATGATCGAAAAGTATACAGAGGTCGACTTCACCATAATTGAAATGGCTCAGATGTTCTTGTTTAAATATGCACAGAATAGCGAATATGGAAAAGAAATATTTTGCTTGGCACAAGGTAAGGTTATACCTAAAAACAGTAAACTAATTTCCCTAAATATATACCTAGATAAAAGCGGTGTTATCAGAAGCCATGGAAGAGCAGAATTCCTTAATAATCATGAAGATGTAATCGTTTTGCCTACTAATCACTATGTGACATTTTTATTGATTCGCCATTTTCACGAAAAATTCCGTCATCAGTGTCACGAAACGGCGCTTAATGAAATAAGATCTCATTACTATATATCGAAGCTAAGAGTTTTATTTCGAAAAGTTCGAAGAATGTGCCAGTGGTGCAAAATTACCCGTGCCGCACCCCAAGTACCACAAATGGCTGCGTTGCCGGCAGCAAGGTTAGCAGCATTCGAACGACCTTTCACTTATGTGGGTGTGGATTATTTCGGCCCCATAAACGTAACAGTTGGCAGAAGATGTGAGAAGAGATGGGGTGTCATTTTTACTTGTCTGACAGTACGTGCAGTACATATAGAGATTGCCCATAGTTTGGACACCAGCTCTTGCATGATGGCGATTAGAAATTTTATTTCAAGACGTGGTACACCTAAAGAAATTTATTCCGACAATGGATCTAATTTTAAAGCTGCGGAAAAGATCTTGTGCTGTCAATTTAAAAACGTAAATTTACCTACAATCCATACAGCCTTCGATCAAATTAAGTGGAAGTTTAACCCACCTGCAGCACCGCACATGGGCGGTGCTTGGGAGAGGTTGGTGAAATCTATTAAAACCGTCATTTACAGCACTTGCCCAACAACGAAATTTACCGACGAAAGTTTAAAAAATGCTTTGTGTGAAGCTGAGTTTATAATAAATTGTCGCCCATTAACTTTTGTTTCTATTGAGAGCAGCGATGATGAAGCACTCACGCCCAACCACCTACTAATTGGCTCATCAGATGGCTACAAACCAATTGCAAACGAAGATGTGGACCTCCGACAAAGATGGTACAAAACGCAAGAGTTTGCTGATCAGTTTTGGCGAAGGTGGCTAAAAGAATATGTACCCATTATCTCACGACGGAGTAAATGGTTCACCAAACAACCACCTATTAAAACAGGAGATGTAGTCATTGTTGTCGACCCGGAACTACCCAGAAATATTTGGCCCAAAGGAATTGTGATTGATACTGTAGTAGCAAAAGATGGCCAAGTTCGCAGGGCAAGAATCAGGACCAAGAGTGGCATTCTACAGAGACCAGTGGCAAAATTAGCAGTTTTGGATGTGTCTGGTCCCTCTGAAGGTAAACTCAACCTCTCGACCTCGTTTACGGAGGAGGGAATTGTTGCGGCAAAATGATTGTCGACTTCAATCATTTAAGTATCTGCGTTTCCTTTTATATAACATATTAACTACATTACCTATATATTTTTTTTATCTTTAATTCTTATGTATATATTACATATGGTAAACACAATTATTGGAAAAAGGAATAACGGTTAAGTACCAAAGTACACGTAGCCAATTTTATCTTGAAGTTTCTTCTTATTTAAATTTGTACAGTAAATTTACTTGTTTTTAAGAGTTGGCAGAATAAAACAAAATAATTTTAAAGCGCTTCTCGCTGTTTAATTAAAAATTAAAATAAAAGCAAAATTGAACTTAATAAAGTGTTTTATTTTAAAAAACTAAATAATAGTGAGGCACTCTTAAAACTTGTTGAGTTTTGCCTGTAACAGTTCCAAATCGATGTTTATTAGACAGTTATGTGGGTTAAATTGTTTATCGGAAATGGTCTTTATATGACAGCTATGTCAAATCATGGGCCGATCTTCTTAAATTTCGGAACAGAGAATTTTATGTATGTATATGAGAATATTTCACGTCGAATTTCAACATAATACCGGTATATTTACGATATATATTGGTATTAACGTGGATTTCGAGAGTGGATCTTATATGGGGTATATAGTAAAATATGGACCGATATTCTCAAAATCCAGCAGTTTGATTTTGGCATGTATGTAAATGATCCGTGTAAAATTTTGGATCGGTACCGTTATTTATAAGAAATTTATGTGTATTAAAGTGATTTTCGGAAGAAGGCTTTATATGGGGGATACGGTTAAAAATGGGCCGAAATTCACATAATTTTGTGGGATGATTTTTGTATATATGCAAATGATCTGAGCAAAATTTTGAGTCGGCGCCAATATTTATACGATATATAAAAAGATAAATGGCTTTTTTGGATGTGGTCCTTGTATGGGAGGTATGACCATAAAATTTAGTACAATAATTTATTTACCTATAAGGATTGTTGATGGCAAATTTTAGTCGTTTAACATTATTTGTATTAGTTTTATAAGCATTTAAGTGATTTTTGGAAGTGTACTTTATATAGGGTATGTGGTCAAACATGGACTGAAATAAAAAAAAAATCGTTTTGCGATTTATTTTTGCATGCAACTTATTTTTGCTGAGTTTTGTGTTAATACTTCAATTTTATAGGCATTTATGTATTATAGAGCAATATTTCGGGATGATTTTTGTATCATGGGCCGATTCATATTATTTTCCTCATACTTTCTTCTTTTATCATATAAATATAACGTTTACAAAATTTCATGGTATTATCTGCAATATATTTAAAAAAATCGATGAAAAATATAAAATTTGTATGGACATTTTTTTGACATTTTAGTCCGTAATACCGATTTTGCTGATTTTCAATACCAAACTAAGAAAATCCAAACAGTTTTCTGGAAATTCTGAGAAGTTAAGTTTTATATTTTGGACGTGAGTGTGTTTTACACGGACGGACAGACGGACATAGCTCAATCGACTTAGACTTTCATAAGGATCAATAATATATATACTTTCTTGGGTCTCAGATGAATATTAATAAAGTTTCAAACGTAATATACGCTCATTCAACAATTTTAATGGTGGAAGATATAATTAAAATATAATTCCGTAACAATATGTACTCATACATGTAAAGTGTATTATATACATACATATGTATAATTAAATAAACAATATTTTGCCACCAATTGCATTCTACAGAGACCTGCGCCGAGCAATTTAATCGGCGGCTTAAATAAAAATCATCGGCGGCGGCTCAAAATCGGCGGCCAGCCGGCTGAAAATACCAAACATGACTACATATCGACAGCTCAATTCCAAAACATGCTAAGTCGAAAAAGTGAGTTTCGCAGGAAAAGCTTCTAAAGTTTACAGGCGATATCTAAAAAACCATATGAGGTAGAACTTTGTTGTTTATAACTTTTGATTGGACTAGCCAATCATAACCAAAATTTAACAGAATTTAAGTTGAAAAAATCTAAATTCAAAAACGCAAAAAAAATTAAAAACATGCTAAGTCGACATAGCATAGTTTGGAATTGAACTGACGATATTTGATTCATTTACGACAAATTTTAACTAAAATGTTAATTTTGTCATACATGTAAATAATAGTTGCAAATCTATTAAAATGTCTATTATATAAGTTTTCCAAATAAACAATTTAGACAAAAGTTATAAAGAATAATAAAATAAGACATTTTATGTAAAAAAAAAAATCATATTTTATTGAAAAGGTTTTTGTATTATTGTGTTTAACAAAAAAAAAACAACATAAAACAATAACCTAAATGAGAATTATTCCTCTTGCGAGTATTAATAAAAATTTTTTATAAAAAATTTTAATCGAAGTTCACTTCATTCTTTGTGTCTAATAGTGTTTTATTTTTAAACTTTGTACATATATTTAATTTTTTTTATAAATTAAATGAGAATTATTTCTCTTGCGAGTATTAATAAAAATTTTTTATAAAAAATTTTAATCGAAGTTCACTTCAAGTGAAAAAACATTTATTGTTTACACGATAGTATTACAAATATTTTATATCTTTGATGATTGATATTTTTCTGCAAACTTTATTTTTAATTTATATTTTCTTTACATTTTTGTTTGCTTTATTTGTATTTATAAATACATACCCGATACATATGAAAATAAAAAGGTTTTGAATTGTTTTAAACAAATTTTGAATACCGACCGTAAATAAAAAAAAAAAATATTTGTATTTTTTGAAAATCTAATACAAAATTTGTTTAGACGATGTATTATGTATTATGATACTTGAGTTTTTGACAAATATTAATACTCAGTATTGACGTCTATAAATACCTTAATTGAGATCAATGAATCCAGTTCATTTTATTTATTCTGAATCTGTGCCACTCAAAATGTAATAGTGCCAAAAATGGCACAATTTTACCACAAATCCCATCACTGATTTACATTTTATTGTTTAAGTAGTAATTGTTGCAATAAACGAAATGTTTCCAATAATCTTGTTTCATAAAATATAATAAAAATTTAAATTAGAAGCAATATTTTTTTTGAAATAAAACAAAAAATTATGGACGGCGGCTGCTTTTAAGCCGATTGCACGCCGAAAATTGTTCGGCGGCGGCGGCTGTTGAATATCATCGGCGGCTCAGCTCAGCCGGCTTGCAGCCGACACGGTGCAGGTCTCTGGCAGTCTAATAATAACTGCGGGTTCCGAACCTTTTGACGGCAAACATAATGAAATAATTAAATTTTTTATATAAACATTATTGTTAAAATTCCGCTACTCAATCTGTACTGGTGCAAGATATTATGCCTGACTTAATCCCCTATACTAGTTTGATTTCGAAGTCTGGCGACGTGCTTCAAAAGTTTTTAGCTTTTTTATTTGTATAAACATTTCTATATTCTTATCTCATATGTACATTGTAATTTTTGAATACATCTAATACCTACATATAAGCTATTTATATGAAAAACAAAAAAATTACTAGTAATCTATATATAAGATATACTCGTACATACTAATGAACATATTTGTAATAATATGCGCCTTAGCTTTAATTTCAATTTCTTTCTCAATAATAATGTTTAATGGATAGAAATTTTAGATTATGTATTTATTTAAGAAATTCTTTCTACGTGGATTTGTACCTATTAAGATTTGTGAATATATACGAGTACATACATATGTATGTATGTAGGTACATACAATATTCAAATAAAAAATTTTCATTGGCAGTACATATCGTATGTATGTATGTATGTACCTAAATATATGTATGTACATATATAACTGGCCATTTTTGTTCTCTGTTAGGGTGATACCCTCATAGATGTTTATATGTAACATATGTACATTGTAACATAAGTCTCTACTACCCTGCAAATAACGCGACTAGTCCATACATGCATGTAAAGACTAGACCAAAGAAGAGTACTCCAAATATATGAAAAAAGGTGGTCGATTGGACCATATAACCCATCGGAGTAGTCACAAAACTACTCCATTGTTCTACTCCATGGAGTACTCAAGAGCAGCGATGCCAACTTAGCCCTTTTCGGACTAAATTTATCCCGATTTTAGTCACTCAAAACGCGAAAAAAGAAAATTTGCCCTAAACTAAAAAACGCGTAAATCTAGCACGTTTTACAATTATATTTACCCTTTTAGCCCGTATTACTTTTTGCTTGATATGGCTACATTTTAGTTTTTCGTACTTTTTCTTCCTTTAATCTAATAATATCGAAATAATGCTATTGGTAAATACCCATTCCTTAAACTGTCCAGTTTTGCCAAACACATATTGACATATCCGTACTCAAACGCAGAAGTTGATAGGAGTGTTAGTGTCATGAATTTATTCGAAAATAAAATTAGAAACAAAATGTCATTAAATACGTGTAACAGTTTAATACACATTAAATGTAGCCTAAAAAGAGATAATGTATTTTGTTCAAACTACAAAATACACCTGACGAAGTGTGCTCAAAAATTAATTCGAATGAAACATATAAAAAATCTAAATATTTTATTGATAGTGTCTTATGAACTGAAAATTACGATGAACAAGAAATCGAAATTTTGTTCAGTAACGACCAATTTTAAATGTATATGTACTATTTAATACTATGTATTTAATCTACGTACGTATGTATGTACCTTATTTATTAAAATGTAATATGAAATGTAATTGAAATATGTATCTCATGGTAGTAATTTTTTTCTAATAAATTATTTTATAAAAATGTGTTTGTTGTTTTGATTTTTAAAAGAAACATTTTATAATTTAGCCCCTTTTCGCACTTTATCGAAAATTTTGACAGGATGTGGCTTTAAACGCATTTTTTTCAATGTAGCTCTGTTTAGCCCTATTTCTAAAATGTTTACTCGTTTTGAGTCTCAAAAGTTGGCATCACTGCTCAAGAGGGTTATTTTTAAACAACAACAACTCAATATGCAATCGTGTTAACACGAAACCATGTCGTTTAACTACAAACTCTTGTGTAACTATGACATGGTCCATGACTCCATTACATTGGACCATGTTGTAAGTAGTCCATTTCATCAAAAATGGCTCACGTAGACCAATATTATTTGCAGGGTAGTACGAGTATATGCAAATATGTACATACAAATAAATAATAATACTAACTTTGTAGATATTTCTTTTGCATGCATAACAAGTGAATGTACGTACGTAAATACATCTGTGCATACAAATATTTGAAATTTTACTTTTTAGTAAATTATGAAGTCATGTCCATATTAATATACATACATACATATATACATATGTACATATGTATGTATATACAAGATACAAACACATAAAGACAAGGACACAAAAAACTAAAATTTATACATAATTCAAAGCACAGTTCATAAATTATAGATACCTAGTTCATGAAAAGGCTCAAAATAAATATTTGCAATTAATTTTACACACAATGATTATTAAAACAAAGTGCTTTATAAAGAATCCAAAGACTTTTGAATTTTTCAAAACTCGATCGGTTTCGGTGAAAAGCCGAATTTAAGACGTTTAACCCTCTTATACAAAACCAATTTATAAAGCTTTGTAAAAATATTGTCTGTGAAGTTTTGTAATACTACATTTACACCTACGCAAAATCTAAAAGATTTTAATTAAAATCTTAAAGAAAATTTTTGGCGTTTACACTACTACTTTTTGACATATTGTTGGATTTCATTTTCATAATAAAAACAGCTGATTGAAAAAGAAAATAAATTATATTGTAAACTTTTAGTAACAAAAATGGAGAGACATAAATAAATTTTATTATATTTTACATCCAGATCTGAAAAAAACAACAATCGGAATTAACATTTTTGCGTAAAAAAACAGCAGCATTTGTTAAACATAAGGTTTCACAAACTTCTGCAAATGTACTACACGCAATTATTATATGGGAAATATATGGCTATTCCTTCTACATCATCGAAGCTCTCCAATGTGGTCTCCTCAAAGTGTTATTAAAAGAGCCTCTTCGTTTGTATTCCACTGCTTCTTCTTTTTGTAGGTACGTTTTCTGTAAATTAAGCTCGCTTGTAGCATTACAGTTTATATTAATATAATAATTTACATACCCTTTATTTATTACTGGTTTATCCATTTCCACAAATGTTTATTTATTGTAGTTTGCAGCAAATTTATTTTATATCCCGCTCTTTATTATTTTTTTAAATTTATTATTGTGCAACTTTTAAAATTTTCTTTGTTCAGTGCAAGATTTTGTGAGATTTTGCCAAAATCTCGTGACGAGCTAGATTTTGTTTTGTATGGAAAATCCCTTAAGTACTAGATTTTGCGTAGGTGTTAATGTAGTATACGATATTTTTTAACTCAGAAATAGGGATGGATTAAAAATACATACATACAGACAAATTATTAAAATTATAAAAACGAAAATCATTTTTTTCTAAAACACAAATTATCGAAAACCTTATTTTTTCTAATATTGTGACATGTGAAGACATTATTTGTGAACTACATCTTAATTACTTCAAAATTGTTATGGAAATACTTATAAGAAAAACTTAAGTTGGTTGTTCGATTGCTCTATATACATATGTACATATGTATACTTAATTTGATCTAAATCAAATTATACTAGAATTTCTTTATTGCAAGTCATATTTAAAACTGCAAGCATTTGCTGTTATTTTGGTAACAAGCTAATAAAAAATTAAGATTCCGATTTTTGAAAATCACGATAAAATTCAATTTTTCTAAAGAAAGAATAATTCAGCAGGAAGGATCCATATGTAAGAAATAATGAACAAATAATGTACATACTTATGTATGTAAATATGTATTGATGTGCATTTGAGTGTTTTTTTTATGAAATATTTTTGATAATTAAATGAAGTGCAGATCGGACTATCGTGACACTTGATATAAAAGTTCAACTCTAAAAATTTAAAGTCGAAAATCGGTTGGTTATTTTACTTGGGATATATGTATAGTCAAAAATAACAAGTTCATTACTTTTTGAGTTTTTGAGAATAGTTATTAAATTTTGATAGGACTTCAAGGAAGTTATCCATGAGGGCTGAAGGTATAATTATGTATATAAGACCAATATTTATATATTATTTCGAAGCCTAGAGAAATAAAACTTTTCAAAGTCTCATCAAAATCTACCAAATATTTTGAGGTATTTTAACGAAAAATCCCGTTGGTAAACTTAGTTAAACCAAAATTCACAGAGTATTAGAAAGTTATTGTATTATTAAATTTCTTAAAACGAGAACAATTATTTTAGATCCAGTGTCCCCTCACTCCTTAAATAGCTCGTACATTTTACAAACATTCATTTTAAGATACATGATTCGATTTTGTAATAATAATGCAAAAATTAATATTTAAATACAATAGCGGTGTTCAGTGCAAATGACATTGTAAAAGTGCAAATGCAAAACATAGTAGCTTATTATTGCAATCCAACAACAAAATACACACAATTGCATTTGTCAAAACATTGCGTTCATGCAATACTAAAATAGTTTTTTTGTGTGTATTGCGTTTGCAACTCTGACATTTAAACAGCTGACATATTTAAACACTAATAAAAGAAATAAAATTAAAACAATGGATCAAACAATTCCACAGAAGAAAATTAAAAGGGAAAAACCAAGCAAAAAGTGGACGACTGAAGAAGTATATAGGTACTAAAACATTAAATGTGTATATACCCTAATTCCAAATTGTTTCTTCAGCAACTTCTTCTTCTTCTAAAAATTCAAAAATTTTTTCTTTGGCACTTTTTCGTGGCATTTTTAAAATACGTTTAGAAATTGTTTTAGTGCATAAATTGCTTTAGTATAGCGAAATACGAAATAAATGGAGGGCTCACAATCAATGTCAAAACATTTGCAATGTATTGAAAATTTTTGCAATACAAAACGCATCGAACATTGAATACCACTAATGTTGTTTGGAAAAACTAAAAATATAAATGTTTCTCCTTCCAAACATCAGAGTCTATGTTATATTACATTATCTGATTTTATAGAAAATTTCCTTATTGTGGTTCAATACAAATAAAACTGTTTAAAAAACGTCAATTTTGAAAAAATAAAGTTAGATTTTTTAAAAGCAATATTTTAATGTTTTCAGAAAATGACATTAACGGGAATGGTTGGTTTTATTTCTAAATGACACTAGTAGTTACTTAGTATGTAGTAATAGGGTGTGTTTTTGATATACCCTAATGAATGTGTGTATACATACATACATATGTACATATATGTACAGACATATGTATGTATGCAATGCTATTAAGGATCCAGCATTGATATTTGCATTGATTTTGAACTTTTATGAACTTGTTATTTCAGTTTGTTATTTTGTGTGGCTGTTGTATTGTTTTTGTTGTCTTTTGTTTTCGTTTCTGTTGTTTAAAAAGTGTAGAATAAAGAAATGCAAAATAAATTGCGCATAAAGTTTAATCACACCGACTGACTGCGTCTCTTATTCACTCTTAACGCAAGGGAAAAAGCGAAAAAACACACATTCACAATAAAATTTTTCTTCTTTAAGTATTTATAAATAAAAAATAAACACAAAAAAAAAAACCAATTTTAAAAATAAATATAATAAAAATTAAGAAAACAACATTAACAGCAATAACACAACAACAACCCACTAAACGATACTCTACCAATACAATGAACATGATAATATATGTACATATACATATATATACTCGTATATATACATATGTACATATGTATATATATTATAATGGATAATAAAAAACTGATCGTCGTCAACGACGAGAGCAATTCAAATACGAAAGCTACGGCGACGGACTCACAGTGTAACTTCTACATATAGAAATTGGTAAAAACTGGGAAATATCTTCTGTTACACAATGTTTTGTTCTTAAAGCCACTTCCACATATTTGTATTTATTTCTTCTACTCCCAAGTATAGTTAATATTGTAAAAATGTACCTAAATGATAAATATGTAGATAAATATGTATGCCTTCGTAACAATATCAAAGAAATGTATAAAAAATATTAGTTTAACAAACCTTAAATAAGTTTTTACTGTATATAAGAAAATGTTTGCCTCTTTTATATGAGATTAATATGATAAAAATTATATGTATAGGTATGCCAGCTTTTTCAAAACGCATTTATCAAATTGCAAAACTCTTTAATTATTTTTGTAATTTTTGTATATGGGGCAATACACTGTGCGACGACGCAATGCCCCGTGATACAAACGAATGCAAACACGACACCAGACAACAAGCGTCAACAACAACAACCACCACCACCACCACCAACACAATAACATTTGAATTATTCAATACATGAATGGAGGAAGAGTCAATAACCTTGAGTGCATTACTCATTTTCAAGACAGTGTGTGTCCTTCAAAAAGTTATCTTTTATAATTAAACAACTCGCTTGTTATTGTAATTGTGAGTTATTCTGCTGCAAAAACTGAAGCTACGGCGCGCCGGCGGAAGATTTTGTTTTTTAGTTGCAAATGCGAATATTGCTCTCTTGTTGTTGATGATGATTTTAAGTGGATTTTTGTTTAGAATTTTGTATGTGATCGCTCGTGAATGTACAAGGTGTCTGCAACCAATTTCCTAGTATTTGACGAAACTTCGTCAGTTGCATGTCTCCTATTTGATTCACGAAACGATCTTGTATGTATGTAAGTAAACCTTTTGATTTAAACTACCGTCATGTTCCAACCGTATTTTGTCCAGTAAAATAATTAGCTACTGCTTTCAAATGCTTAATAAAGATGTGTTGGAATCATATAATTCTAAATTATACATACATATATCAATCGGATAACAGTAATATTTAACACACTTATGCTAGAGCTCAAGTGAACAATTCGTATTTCATAGACGTGAGCTAAAACCATCCACCCATCTTCTTAGTTTTCTACGCACACTTTAGCTTTCCTTTCATAAGCGCATTTAGGTTAGTTTGCCACAACTCGATTTCGGTAGGATTGCTAAAAAAAACTAACAAACAATGCTGCCTTAGAAAACCCTTCGATGCTAGTAATTTGTTGGTGGATAGTTCCAAATTTGACTTCTATAAATTATGCAACTACAGTGGTGATCCAATATAACGAACGCCGATATAACGAATGCCCAGTATAACGACTCTAAATAATGAACGGTAGAAAAATTAAGTATTCTATATAACGAATGCTTTCTTTTTCTATGCTTTGTATGTTTGCTTTAAGCACTTACACAAAGGGAACGACATTTGTTGACAACTAGTCGCGTTAAAGAATACCATTAATGCTTTCCAAACGTGTATCAACTGGGCAGAAGAAAATGGAATTGAGCAGAGCAAAGTATTTATTTTAAGGAGATTGCAAAAACAAGCTATTGACTTGAATACAACAATCAAAAAAAAACAAACACATATTGGAGATTTTTTTCCAAAAATAATTAATTTTGTTCATGTATATAATTTTTCCCCGTTTTTTTAAATAAATGAATTAATATGATACGAATAGAGTTTAACTTGGTACTACACTAATATTTACGAAAAGAAATATATATTTCGATATAACGAATATTCGATACACCGAACGACCCTTCGTTATACTGAACCACCTCTGTATTTCATTAAAATCTAAAAATACTAACGAATTTGATATGAAAATACCGCAATAACTGCAGACATTTCAAAATGTTCATATGTTTGTACATATGTATGTATGTATCGGTTCGGATTGTTTGACTCAGATTAATTGTTAGACATAAAGTATGGTTACAAAACTTATTTTGTTTGCATTTTTTATTATTTTGTTCAGCATTGTTTTGATATGAAACGAAAATGCGTACATCTATACATACATACATATTAACATTGTACGAGTACATACATATATACATCCCAGCATACCATTCTAGGAGCGCTCCGAAAAAGGAGTCAGAAAAGAGTCCAACAAAAGCGCATTTCCGGAGCGAAAGAAAAATTTGCTTGTTACTGTCCTGAGTCGACACGCAGTATGACTCAAAAATTCCACTCAATTATGTGTGTACCAAAGCGTTGTTGTCCTGTTATTTGTGCTTTGAACAAAAAAAAAACATAGCTGCCCAAAAACCCTCATAAAAGACTCTTTTCTGACATTATCTAAGAGCTCTTTCTGACGGACCATTTTCGAATGTAATGACCCTCTTTTCTGAAAGTTTTCGGAGCAATTATGATTGTTTTTTGGGCTCATAAAGAGTGTCAACGCTCCGAAAAAAGTGTCAGTAAAAAATTCTCTTTTCGGACTCATATGGCTTGCTGGGATACATATGTACAGTGTATCGCGAAACTATATTTTGCATATTCATATTTAAGATATACATATGTATGTATGTATGTATATGATTTTAATTCATACATAAAATTATAAAAAGCACGTAAAAACATTTTTTTATTTTCTGTAATGCAAATCCGAAAAAATTGTAACAATGTCGTTTTTCGCTCAGTTGTTGTTGCATTATATTCATTTGGAGGTCATAAAATAATACCGCTTTTAGGAAGTTGCAGTTTTTTTTTTTTGTTTTTCTTAACTGTTCTTGCGTTAAAAAGGCCAAATAGAAGCTAGTTTAACATTTTTGAAGGAAAATTTGTTTTACAGATTTACTATTAGGCAACATTTAAAATTTACCACAGAAAGGCTGTTCAAAATCATTGAATGCAGGGGAAGAAAGACTAATACCTACGGAAAATCGCTTAAACCTGCATCTATCCGGACCAGAATAACACTATATACCAATGTAAAAATCCAAAGGGTGTTGAGAGACAAAAATATATACGGTCGTATGTCAAGGTAAATACCATGTGACATCCATAAAAAGAAACATTTTGAGTGCCGGCAATATGTTATATTCTATGTAATATTTTTGGCCAATTTATAGACTAACTTTCACAAAAGTCAATAGTATAATTTTTACATACTTATAACTGATCTGTGTAAAATTTCGTTTCGATATGGATGTTTATGTAGGATAATGAGCTTTCGGGAATAGCCCTCATAAGGGAACTATGACCTATTACGGGCCAATAATCATGAAATTCTGTACGATGATTTACATATATGTATATGCGAATTATTTATGTTGAATATCAAGGTAATAATGAATTTCATAAGAGATTTATGCGCATTTAAAAGGTTTTAGAAAGTGGACTTTATATGGGGGCTATGGTCAAATATGGACCGATCATCATTATATTGAGAGTGACGATTTTCGTATATGAGTAGCTCCATGAAAATTTCAACCACGTTCAAAAAAATAAGAGTACTTGAAAAATGTTTCTAATATGATTTAATAAGAGAAAAATATTCGATTTTTCGTAATATGGAAGCATTTACAGGTTATTGAAATTTTAAAACTCATAAATGGAAGAGAAAAACTGAATGTCTCTTCGACTCAGTTTTTGCATATAAAATAAATTATTTTCTCTTTGGTATTAACTAAATTAATAGATTTGAAACATTACACTTACATCTTAAAAATAAATTTGCAATAACAAATAATTATAATAATGAGAAAAACGAGAAGTTAGAGCTCGAATAACGGTATTTTTTTTTTTTTTGATTTGCTTTTGATGGTATTCTAATGTCACGTACGTTATGCAAAAACATTGTTTAACTATGCCATTTGTATATGAGCAGTCGCAGGTAAAGAATATTACAATTCTAAAATAAGACTTCTTCCAATTAAAGATATTAACTAATATTTCCTTTTCAACCGAAATAAAAAATAGTTATTACCTTTTAAAGTTTGTCGCATACGTTATTGTAAGTACGATAATTTAAATTAAATGCATCAAAATCAATGTTAAATGCAAATTTTCTATTTAGATTATTTTAAATTGTAGTAAAACCATGAAACGGTGGCGGGATGAGTTAAAAAAATACGAAGCAAAACTAAAAGAGCACCAAAAAAGAGGCTGAATTAATATTAATAAACATTTTATGAATTTGATATTATTTACTTTTTGAATAAGTAAACACTTATTTTCTTTCGCCAAATTTATGTCTAAAATTATCTACGAAATACATTTCATTATTTATATACGAGAAACATTGTCACGTACGTTATTATGTTTTTTATTATTATTATGTATAAAACTAACCAGAGATGATTTCTCTTTAAATATTAAAGGATTGTAAAGGTATATTATTTAGCTTATTTTGGGAATTTTTAAAGAAAAGAAAAACTTCCATGATTCGCAGACTTTCGCATGTACGTAAATATGCCTTAAAACTACTTCCATTTTTGTCACGTACGTTATCACCTTATTTTGATCGGATATTTTCGACACCAAAATTTTGAGGCTGCCCAATTTTTTCTCAGACATAGAAGCTTTTGATTGCAACATAACTGTAATATTGTTTTTCATTAACTTCTATTTTTGTGAGATTTATATTACTCAATATGCGTGCGAATGTCACGTACGGCTGTATGAAAATACCCATATGTATTTACTATTTGTGTTGAATTCCGCTTTTAAATGATTTTCGGAACTGGACTTTATATGGGACTTTTGTCGAATATGGGCCAAATATCAAATATCATGATATTTAGTACGACAATTTAAATGTCTATAAGGATTACTTCTGTTGAATTTCGACTCCTTAGTAATTTTTATAAAAGATTAATGGGCATTTATGTGATTTTCGGAAGTAGACTTTATATGGGGACTACAGCCAAATATGGACCGATCATCACGAAATATGGTGCGACAATTCAGATGTATATTTGGATTATGTTTATTAAATTTCAACTTGACACTGATTTTTATAAAAAAATAAAAGTGATCAAAGATAAAAGTGATTTCCGAAAATGGACTTTATTTTGGGCTATGTCAGAGTATGGACCGATGCAAACAAAATATCGTTTTTATATTTTGCTTTGCATGAAACTGCAGAATTTTGTATGTATACGGCTTTTCTATAGACATATTAATGTACCATAAAGCCATATTCCGGGAAGAGAGTTATATGGGGGCTATGAGAAATAGTGGACCGATTCCTACCATTTTTAATAGCACTTGTCCTTCTATAATAAAAATAAAGTGTGCAAAATTTCATGATAATTGCATTATATATGAAGAAAAAAATATCTGAAAAGTATTGACGTAGTCTGAAACTTTGATCAATAATCCTGCTGGACCGATTTTGCCCATTTTCAATACCAAACATTTCAAACATGAATCAAAGTATGTTTAGTAAAAATTTCATTGTTCTATGTCTATTTTCCGAAGCCTTATCATGCTAACAACAGACGGACGGACATGGCGTGTCCATGTGTGTACACACAACTCTTGTCGTTGTTTTGTTCTTGTTATTAGTACTAATTTTGTCCTTATTGCGCGCAGGTATCTTTGCGCTAAAAAGGCCGAAAGACAAATAATTTTACAGCTTTAAAACTAGGACAATAGTCAATAGTTTAATAAATTGGCCTGAAGTCAGCATTAAGCATTTAAAATTTACCACAGAATGGTTGTCCAAAATCGTTGAATGCAGGGGATGGAAACCCGTTTAAACCTATATTTATTCCGACCAGAATTTAACGGCCAACTAAGAGAAAGATCTTCACAGCTGAGGGCAATAAGGAAATAATTATTACTAATAATAATTGGAATGTGTATAACAAATATCTTTTTAACAAAATATATAAAACAATTACATGATAAATAAAAGAAGTACGAAAAACTAAAAAAAAATTAACAGGAATTAAAAAAAGCAAAATACTTTTGTGACCTTCAATTAATTTTAATTATTTGACAATGAACGAGTTAATAAAAAAACAGATAAATTTGATAAATGTCTATTAAATTGGTGTATAAATTCTCTACTGGTTATGCAATTATATACCTTAATGCGGCCGAAGAATAGTTACCAATATAAAAATGTACTTAATTTTTGTGTACTATTACGGCAATTGATGAGCTAGATCAATGAGCAAAAACTATATTTTTATTATCCAAATCTTGGTTTCAAAATAATTCTACATACATACGTTGGGAGCCACCCTATTTATATGTATGTATGTATGTACATGTATATTCACATTTGTATGACAAATATTGCACAAACAAAAAACTTTTAAAAATAAAAGGATTTGTCACTAACTACTCTTGGGTCAATGAATTTTGCGAAACCAGAAGATTAAGACTAAATCGGAAATAAAATGATTTCATTGAAATTTATGTGTTTGCACATCTGTATGTAAGTTTACATCTGCAGACAAAATACATCCCTGCAAGCCATATGAGTCCGAAAAGAGTCTTTTCTGACACCTTTGTCGGAGCGTTAACGCTCTTTATGAGTCCAAAAAACAATCATAATTGCTCCGACAACCTTCAGAAAAAAGGGTCATTACATTCGAAAATGGCCCTTCAGAAAGAGCTCTTAGATAATGTCAGAAAAGAGTCTTTTATGAGGGTTTTTTTGGGCTCTGTGTAATTTTGTTTTTATCATTCTTGTGTGGTACAGCTATGTTTTTTTTTTGTTCAAAGCACAAATAACAAGACAACAACGCTTTGGTACACACATAATTAAGTGGAATTTCTGAGTCATACTGCGTGCCGACTCAAGACAGTAACAAGTAAATTTTTCTTTCGCTACGAAAATGCTCTTTTGTGCTCCTAGAATGGTATGCTAGGAATATTTACGATATTAAAAATCGTATTTATGTATGTATTTAAAATTATATACATATGGTGAATTTCACGTCAAGTAACCCAATTTTAAAAATCGATGTCTTCCGATTTGGATGAAATTTGCACCACGGTTAGTACTATTGGATAGTAGGCAAGACACAAATTTTCAGCTCTATCAGTTCAGAAGTGCCGGAGTTAGAGGGGGTCAAAGTTGGACATTTTGGTCAATTTTTGTCATACAGGGTTTTTTTAAAATGAGTGTAACTTTTCACCTATTGGTCCTAGCAAAAATTATCGAAAGGACTTTAGATAGCTATTTCTTCAATCATTTCAAAAATATTTTTTTTTAATTTTTAAAAAAATTTTTTTAAAAAATATTTGTTTTAAATTTTTTTTCAATTTGGGCCCTTTTTTTCTCAAAAAAAAGCTTATACAATTTACTTTAAGGCCTTTATAAACGCTTAATGGAATGCGAGTGGGATATCTATCAAAAAAATTGTTTTTTAACTCAAGAATAAGATTTTCCAATATTTGCCGCATGTATCATTTTCATTTATATATTAACTAGCTGACCCAGTCCGCGTTGCTGGCCCTAAGCAAACATTAGTGTTGTAGGGGGTGTTTTTTTTACAGGTTTGTTTTTCGAAAAGAGATAAAACTGGCATTTTGTGGTCAAATCTGGCAACTCTAATGTCATTTATGTTCAGTTTGGTTTGCCATTTCATCATAAACAGGTTGACAAAAGAACAACGCTTGCAAATCGTGCAAATTTATTTCAAAAATAACGGTTCAGTTCGCGAAGTTTATGGTCGACATAATCGTCCATCAGAGCAATTAATTCGGTTAACCATGGATCGTTTTCGCACTACGTTTACTCTATGTGATAATACGCATCCGCAGAGACGTCGAACAGTGCGCACCGAAGAAACAATTGCTGCTGTAGAGCAAAGTGTTGAAGAGGACCCGAATTAATGGAGACCGGTATAGAGCCATGATAACCGACTATTTTGTTCCCGAATTGGATGGCATGAATGTGGATGAGTTGTGGTTCCACACAGCGCACGCCACAATCGATTTATTGATGGAAACATTCGATGAGCGCATAATTTCGCGGAATGGACCTGTCAATTGGCCACCAAGATCGTGTGATTTGACACCATTGGATTATTTTCTTTGGGGATATGTGAAGTCGCTCGTCTACGCCAACAAACCAGAAACGTTAGGGGAATTGGAAGCCAACATTCGTGGCGTTATTGCCGACATACGGCCCGATATGCTCGAAAAAGTGGTTGAAAATTGGACCTGTAGAATTGGCTTTATTCGAGCCAGCCGCGGCGGGCACATGCCTGAAATCATATTTAAACATTAATGGCATAAAATTATCCTTCCAATAAAGCCAAATTGATGGTCATTAAAACGATTTTCTTGTGTTTTATTTCAATTCGAAGTTCTATACCTCTCAAAAAAACACCCGATATTACCACACGATTTAAATTAAGCTTTTAAAGAAATGTACGGCCTTTAAATAAATTTATGGAATATCTATCATAAAGATTTGTTACAGAATAACTTACATATGGTCTAGGTATGGGCTCAATCAAAAAAGAAACGCATTTATTTAAGGCAAATTGGAAATTAGATTTATTTATTACTTCATCTTGGGGCCAGCGGTGTTTTTTGTTTTTTGGCGTGCCGTGTGGAAAACATAAATTTTCCAAAATTAAGCCAGCAATAGTTAATGATGTGACTCTTGCTTTATTGATGGCAATAGTACAGGTAAGACGCAAAGGGAATTGGAGCCGCTTTAATTGGAATGGTAAATCGTTGGAAATCATCCGAATTCGTGGAATAAGTACATCTTCGCCTTTGAATCTGCCACCGATGATTGTTGCCTTGATTAAATTTGGTGAGCAGTTTTTGATGGTTAATGTGGTTCCGTTGCATAACTTTAGTGCGTTTAAGTTGCGAATAAGAATTACCGGTGATCCAACGTTTAATGTTAGCACATGCGGTGGCATTCCGGGTGGTTCCAATGAATTTAAAAATTCAGTGGGATAATTGACGGCTTGTTCTTCATCCATTACTGTATCGATCGATTTGTATTTGATTAATTTGCCGGGCAGTTTCAATTGAATTTGATCATTGAGCTTGTTGGCATCGTAATTTGTTGGTGCCAAAATTGCACGTTCCTACAGCCAATCCGATTTTTTGTAGAAGATTGTTAGACTTGGGAAAACCTTGTCGACAACGGCTTGAATATTCATTTGCATTCGACAGAAGTTAGGCGGGAACGAAATCTCATTCGTGGCGCGATTAATTGGAATTTTTCCATTTCCGATGTCAAAAAGTTGTTCTGATAATGTTTGGGCAGACGGGTCTTGCAACAAATGCACACGCATGTTCGTCGATAGCGTGATTTTATCGACTCGGTTCCAAAGATATGAAGCTTTCAAGCATGCGTTCAGCTCATCTGCGGTCATTGATAACGGGCAAAGTTTGACGAAAATCACCAACAAAAAGAATAAGAGCGCCTCCCATCGGTTTGTAGTATCCTCGAAAATCACGTACAGCCCGATCAAGCGCTTCGAGCAATTTGTTTGAATGTACCGTTATTTTTTATCAGCGTTTGAAAAAAACTCACAAATGTGCACAAAATGTAGGTATCTTAAATGCAAGGGTACATAAAGTTTTTTATCATCGATTGATGATATAATATTATTTTTAACTTATTGTATAATGTTGCACCTTAGTAAGCGTGGAATATCTTCTGTTATCGAATGATGTAAATATTTTGTAAATAAACCGAAAACTCTGATTTTTGAATGCAACATTTCGAAGGTTTTAAAATTTTGATATTGGATCGGTAATAACATAAGTTTTTTGCAAATATCTTCGGAACTACATAACCGATTTAAGAGTTTGATATCTCGTTTTGAAAAACATGACAACGGCTTTGAAAAAAATTAAATAAAATAAAAAAAGCAAAATATATGTATGTATGCTCGTATGTCATTGGTGATGCAATATGAAAATTGGATTTTGCCCTGCGCGCGCAGACTGAAAAACCATGCCAACATTAATTTTTTTATTTTTACCTCGCCTTCAGTAAGATGTGGATACAATCTGTATGAAGTAAATCTGTAAAAACCCATGCAGAAGCAATTAATCAATTAAAAAAAGTGGGCGTTAGAGTAGGTGTGGTCGTACCAATGGTGAAGGTAATGGTGGTAATTTGACCTTACCACTGAGACAGCACAACCCAGGCGATTCTCCGGTGCACTTTAATGCACCGCAATGGTTGCACACAATCTCCATTGGGCCAATTTGAACGGAAGGATGCTAGCTGTAGTCAAAAGTGCAATCGTAATGAAACGCTACTCGATTCAAATCAACACTTGAAGCTCTTCTTCTAACGCGTTGATTTAGATTTTCACGTTGTTGAATTGCTTGATTTAATCCATGATTTCTAGCCGTTTCATTTGTCGCCTGTCTTTCTCCTTCTGTTTGCGTTACGCGAAGTCGGGCCTTACTAACACGCCGCTGATCTCGTGCGATTTCTTGTTCATCCGTATTCAATCGATTGGTAATATTCCGATTTGTAATTGCATTACGGGTTCGGTGCGAAAGATCAGATCTTCTGGGTCGCGGCATTATGAATAACACTGAGAAATTAATGTCACAAAATCATTTAGGGAACTTACCTTTTGAAATCACTTTTAAAAAAGGTTGAAAATTTTTAAATACTACAAAAATAAATCAGGTGTCAAAAGTTTATGCACACAACGTCATCTACTGGCAATAGCAGAACCAGAATTTGTTTTTGTAAGAAAAAATGAACAAAAAAAGTTTTCAATCAAATTAGGTGGAAAAAAAATTGTGATATACAAAAGAACGACATTTGATTTTTGGATTTTAGAAGATAATAATTAAAAGTAATGGGTGATACAATTTGAAGTAAGTCTTTTAAAACCCTTGTAGAATCGATTACACAATTTTAAAGCAGGCGTGGTCGAATTCGGCTGTACACTGCGGGCGTTGCTACAAGCATCAATTTAAAAAAAAGTAGGCGGTCAAAAAAGATCGCTAGAGATGGGACGTGAAAGGAGGCGTGGAGTATGAATCTTAATTTTTGATCTCGCCTAGAGTAAAGTGAATATGTTAAAATCAGAGTAGAATCAATTACACACTTTAAAAAGAAGGCGTTAAAGTAGGCTTGGTCGCAAAAAAGAAGTATTCTAAAAATACTTAGTGGTGTGATGTGAAAATTTCATGCAGATCGCTCTAGCGGTCTGGCTTACCTGGCAAGCGTCTTGCATGTGATGGGGCGTGAAAGTGGGCGTGGCACATACAATTTTTATTTCTATCTCGCCTACAGTAAGATGTATATACAATTTGAAGTAAATCTGTAAAAACCCATTTAGAATTAAATAAAAAAAAGTAGGCGTTAGAGTGGGCGTGGTCGTACCAACTTACAAACCTTCCCGGGCTCATGCACAACAACTTTGCCGAAGATCATCACATGATCATTTACGATTCTATAAAGTGCATACACACACTCACACATAAAAACATTAATTTAAAAAAAGTAGTTCTTCTCTGGCCTGATACCAGCCTGAATTCGTGCGAATCGTTGCAATCGGTCCTGGCGTTCTTTAGTTATAAAGCTAGTAACTAACGTCACTCTCTTTTATATATATAGATTTCATTAAATTATTTATTATTATTATTCTTATTTAGTATTATAAGTAATAAATAGAAAAAAAAATAAAATAGTGCATATGGTACAAATTGAAATTTGATTTGGAAATTTGTTTATAGATACCCCACTTCATCCCATTAAGTGACCACAAAGCTCTTAAAGGAAATGGTCTAAAGTTTCTTTTGAGGAAAAATAAAAAAAACTCAATTTTGAAAACAAAAATAAAAAAAAATGGGGGAAAATGAAAATGATACATGTGCCAAATATTGAAAAATCTTATTCTTAAGTTAAAAAATATTTTTTTTTTTGATAGATATCCCACTCGCATCCCATTAAGCGATTATAAAGGTCTTAAAGTAAATTGCATAAGCTTTCTTTTGAAAAAAGGCCCAAATTGAAAAAAAATTAAAACAAAAATAATTTAAAAAAAAAATATTTTTGAAATGATTGAAGAAATAGCTATCTAAAGTCCTTTCGATAATTTTTGCTAGGACCAATAGGTGAAACGTTACACTCATTTTAAAAAAACCCTGTATGACAAAAATTGACCAAAATGTCCAACTTTGACCCCCTCTAACTCCGGCACTTCTGAACTGATAGAGCTGAAAATTTGTCTCTGGCCTACTATCCAATAGTACTAACCTTGGTGACCAAACCAAATCGGAAGACATCGATTTTTAAAATTGGGTCACTTGACATGAAATTCACCATATGTATGTATGTAAATACTCGTACGAAGAATGTATTAGGATGTAAATTTAATTTAGACTTTTTCGAATTACGGTGATTCTAAAATTGTTCTCCGTCATACAAAATGCAATTGCTGAAAATATAAGCAAGGTGGATTATGCGCCACATTTTATTTGAAGTTTTGACATAAAATTTGATGTGTTTATTATTATAAAAAACATTTCGTACCTATACTACTTTCTATATTTTAATTCTGGTGTAATTTCAGAAAAAAATACAAATATTATTAATTTGTAAACAAATGTGAAAATTGTGATTTTTATACGCTATCGCACCATAGTGGGGAGGGTATATTGGATTAATGCTGATGTTTGTAACGACCAAATATAACAGTCAAAAAATTTTAAAACTGGAGAATACATAAATATACTGTTGTGTTTTCCCCATTTAAAAACGGTGTTTTTTGCTTTAAATAAACCGGATTTCTTTAAAATAAAGCAAAATAAAAGCGTCAAGTTGTTTAAAAAAAGATAAGGAGTCTTTATTAATTCAAATGTACAAAAAAACAATTTCAAATGAACACTCTGTCTTTTACTACTCTTTTACAGTTTACTTTAACAGACTTAGAGCCATCCCTAAATAACGGTGGCAAGCGTTTTTTAACTGTCAAAATTTCTCATGCTCACACATTTTGTATGAAGCATACCGAAACTACGCGGCGGCAACACTTTGCTATTGGAAAATCCGATTTTTACAAGGCGTTTCACAGTGAAGTTAGTTGCAAAGGAAAACAAAAAAAAAAATAAAAAAATAAAACAACAATGTCCAGCTGTTACAATAATCTGTTTTTATCGTTTTGACATAACGTTGCCGCTTTTGTTTAGGGATCGGGTATCAGCGTTAACGCTAAGCGTAAAAAAACGTACCGCTTACCGCCGGTATTTAGGTATGGCTGTTAAGCATTTTTAAGCACTGCTCACAGTAACTTTTGAGTGGCCTTGTTTGCTTTATTTATACAACAGCGCCTGGCGACATCTAGAGCAGACAATCGAAAGTTCTTTCTAGGGCCGCACAGTGGCTGAAAATCGTTTTTCATTGGCCAAAAGTCGAATTTTTTTTTGTCACCGATTTTTAAAATTTTTACACCTTTTTGGAGCTAATATATCCATATTAAGGTAGCCAAAAAATTAGGTTAAAATATTAATAATTGTGGGCGTGGCATGCTGTCAAACTCAACTGTTTTTTTAATTTCAGAAAAAGGTGTTTTTTATTTGTTTTTTGTCAAAAATAAATGGTTACTACTCGCAAGCTATCATTGATAATGGCCTGCGGTCTTTCTTATAATGTTGGTAGGATTATAGTCTTTAGTTGTTGTAAGCGGTTACCGCTCTAGCGTTTAATATTAGGGGCGTTCTGAAATATTTATGAAACTACTATATTTTTCTGAAATTTAAACTTTAGTGGAATAGAACTTCTAGGGAACAAAAGGGAACAAGAAACGTATACCACCCGAAGAAAGGTGAAAGTGTCTTCTTTAACCCTATATATACTTTTGCACCCGCCACGACCCGCCGGTAGAACACTTTTTTAATTTTAATGAAATTACTCTAAAAAAATTCAAATTACGATAATTTAAACAGCCCTATAATTACTCGTATACAATGGTGTATTAAATTTTCACTTTTTCGCCTAAAGGTTTATGTTTCTTTACTTTAGACTACGTAAAACTAAAATAATTAAATATAATACCTGGGAAAGGGTTTTATGGCTTTGTTTTGATTAGCAAAAATAATAAGTCATAAAAATATCACAATAGGTTCTACAGTAAACATATGATCTCTTTCTAATATACCTGTTATCAACTGTTAGGGTCAGCTAAAGTCATAAACAATTTTATAATAATAATCGCGACATTAAACCACTAAAGAAAAAAAACCCAATATTGGCCAGATACTAATTAGTTTCACCTGAAATTAACCCTTTCGGCCGCACTTGAATTTAGCTGTGACTACCAAGAGCATCACATATTTTTTCATGACTTTTTACTGTGGATCAAATGACGACTTATGGAACATATACTAAAAATCAGTTATGATTTGGATTTCGGGTCTTCAGGATCCATAAGAAACAATGGAACAAACAAAGAGTTAAGAAGTTCAAAAAAGAAACATGTTCAAGATGAATATCGCAAATTTGGATTAATTATAGATCAGCCAAAACAAGGGCCAGGCAATACAAATGATGACAATACCGCACGAAGATTCTTTTCAGATCCAGAAACAGCATCTGAAATAACAGGAGTGGATTTAAACCTTATTTTCAGATTTAAAATAATCCTAGAAGTACTTGCGTGCAATGAAGAAATTGACGCTAGACAATTTGGAGATTATGCTAAGGAAACTGCAAAAATATATACAACCAACTACCCATAGAAAAATATGTGTCAGTTCACAAAATCCTTTATCATGGAGAAGATATCATTAAATATCATTTGCCTCTTGGAGATCTATCAGAGGAGGCTCAGGAAAAAAGGAACAAGGATTACAGATTTTATAGAGAGCACAATACTAGAAAAATTTCATGAAATTCCACAAATGAAGATCTATTTAATATATTATTGGCAACATCAGATCCGTTCATATCCAATATTCGAAATCAATGGAAAGTGGAACATCGGGATTAGATGAAGAAGCCAAAAAACTACTAAAGAACAGAAATAGCGCAGAACAAAATATAGAATATTTGCAATCAATATTTGTTTCAAATGAATAATAATTATAATTGCCTTCATTGTTATTTAAGTACGAAAAACATAGTATTAGTAAATAATTCTTTAAAAAAACCGACTTCAAAATTTCGGCCAAATAAAATGGTGGATTAATTTTCAAAAATGTTTAATATAACTAATGTTGTTGCACTTTTTTGATTGAAAGAAAGAATTTTGAAAATCTTGTTAATCTTCTAAAAAATCGGTTTATGCTAAATCTATAAAGTTTTCCCATTAACAGAGCTAAATTTTGACACCCATATTCGATATATTCTTAAAAATCGGTTTATGCCAAATATCCCCGATATATCTCAATCAATTTCTGAAATTTTAATTTTTTTACCTTAAATATATTTTTCTGCAAGCCAAAATTAAAATTTCAGAAATTGATTGAGATATATCGGGGATATATAGCATAAACCGATTTTTAAGAATATATCGAATATGGGTGTCAAAATTTAGCTCTGTTAAATAAATTAGCTCTTCCAAATAAAAAATTTATTTTTAAAATTGATTCATAAATCACGAAGTTATTCAACAATTTATAAGAGAAGCACAGAAAAAATATAGATAACGGTAAATAAAAAACCGTATGTCCGTCCGATCTTCATAAAAATTAAATGGGACCCACCTGCAAGCAAACCCTTTCAAACAAAAAAATTAAAATTGGTTCAGAAATGGTTATCGTGGAACAAACATAAAAACAGCAACATACCATTCGAATTGATAACCTCCTCCTTTTTGAAGTCGGTTAAAAATAATAATAAATAGAACCTACTATTTTTACAAATGCTAATAAAATCTATTGCAGTTTTTATTTTTAAAATGTTTTTTAAAATTATCAAATCTGACAACAAAAAAGAATAAATTTTTCTGTAGTAACAGCAAAATCTCCAGTGAATTTTACTATTTTTTTTTAGTGTAAACATTTTTTTGAGTGTAAAAATTTTTTTGAGTGTAACATTAAAAAAATTCCATTATCACAAAAAATAATTATAATTATTATTAAGTTCCAAATATTAAATTTTTTAATATGTAAATAAAAAAAGTAAACCCATATTTCACTCCAAAAGTTAAAAAAAATCAAAAGTTCAACTTTGACCTACAAGTCCTTAAAAAGTCATCAATCAATTTTAATGTAATTAAAACTGAGCCAAGCTGAACTAAATATCTATCCATTAAAAAAAAAATTACTTCAATATTTTGATCGGTTCAAAAGTTACAGAATTTTGGCCAACGAAAAACGATTTTCAGCCACTGTGGGCCGTTAAAAACATAAAAGATTTTCTTATACATTTTATTTACATTATGTATTTTAAGATATTTAGTACCTGGCATACATATATCGCTTTGGAATACTTTCGTAATCCAGAAAATAATTGTAATTTAATTGTTTGGCTTTTAAAGGAAATGAATCCATTCGTGCCTCCCTAATGAGCTCTACAAATTGAGAAGGCAAGTTTATTTGTTTTTTTATGTATCTTTCGTTCTTTTAGCGAATGAGTTGCATCACACTCCATCTGTCTATGGCCGCTTATCAAATATTTTTGCTCAATTGTTATACTAGTTTTCTCCCAGAAGACTAATAATGCGTTGGATAATGTTACGTTTCTATTTTGATAAAAATTTAGAAGCGTATTTAAAAAAGTAAAATAAATTCAACGCCTACTAAGTATCTGTGCGTCAATATATTTCAGATCGTGCAACTTACTTTCCTCAGTATAAGTTTATTTCAAGAAATGAGTTATGTAGGTGACTTAGGGCTTTTTAATACTGCTTGTATGTTTGTTATTTTTGGTCGGATCGAATCAATTTTTTTTACCATGAGTGTACTTAGAGGATTGTCTATCAAAATATGGAAAAAAAGCAAGGAGAATTATTATAATATTAAGGAAAGTAACTCTCAATTCAACGCGAGTAATGGATGGCTGCAGAATTTCATTAAGAGATTGGGCGTAAGATTGCTAAAAATTTCTGGAGAGTAACTTTCTTCTCAACCCCAGTTGGTTGAACCATTTAAAGTGGCACTTAGATCGAACTTAATAACGTCGAAGAATTGGATTTATTTTGAAAAAATTTACCAAGCCAAACTTCGTGACATCTCAGGAAAAATCAGCCCCAGGTACAAAGACTGAAAAACAAAGAATTACAAATGCTACAGGATCTCATCAGCTCAAACCAATGGGGTCCCTTCGACTCTACTTGTTGTTTCCAGAATTTTGATTGCCCTGTCCATTATCGTCATTCTAAATCGTCGTGGCTGACTGGTAGCAATTTTAAAGACTAGTTTCATCGCTCATTTGTGCCAGCGGTAAAAGTTTTTACATTGAGGTTAATCGACGCATACCGATTCATTTTAAAATATTTTTTACATAATTCAGGTGGAAAAATTTTTAACCAAAAAAGGGATTCCAGTGAAAGCATAATAATAGATAATGCCCCATCTCACCCACCTGAGAACGAATTAAAATCTGAAAACTCCTCTTGTTTTGTGATGTTTATAATACCGAACGTGACCCCACTCATCTAGCCCATGGACCAAAATGCTATAAGGATCACAAAGCTGTATTACAGAAATAGCCTTTCTGGTTTCCATTGTTCCCAAAGGGGGTGTTTTGATAGAAAGTATGAAGAAGCTATAATTATTTCGGAATCAGCTTGGAGAAGAGTGGATACAGCTGTGTTATCCACAGCTGACAGTGAATCAAGATGGTCCCGAAGATAAAATTCCTCTATGTGTTGTTAGATAAAATTTACAAATGAATTTACGTGAATTGGAAGAAAGCGCCGCACAGTGGCACTTTTGCGGAAAAAATAGGGGTTTTCAATTTTAAAATTTTAATGATTTGGTTTTGTAAAGAAGTATTTGGATAAGAAAAATTCAACAAGGTTTTTTATGAAAAGTGAAATTTTGTAGTTAAAAAAACTAACAGAAGTCAACGGAAATTTATTCAATGAAATTAGATTAAAATTACTGCCCAAATAAAGAACTTTTTTTGTGTGTAAGTTTATAGCTATGGCTTTTGTTTTATTTTTTAGTGAAATTGGAAAAGTAAACTAATTATTATAATTTATCAAAAATGATACTAAAAAATATCAACTTTTCACTTTTTGATGGAAAAAAACTTTATGTGCTTTGCCTTGCTTAGCCCTCTAGCTATAAAAAAATGAAAGGTCCGAGTCTGTACTTTCAATTAAGAAAAAAAACTACCGCCAATTACCGTCCCTTTTAGTAACATCGATTTTAATTTCAAAAGTCACTTCCAATATTTCATACAAATGGTCAACAAGACAAAAAATTGGGTATACTTTTAGGCTTTTGGGAATTAAAGCTTGAAACGATTTATAAGTGAAACATTATTTTTGTTTACGAATATGTAGGCGTAACTAAATTGAATGACATTTCAGTCGAAATAAAAACATATAGTTTTCACGGCTTAAAATATATTAAATTTCATTTATATACTTATATAGTTTATATTAATATGAGTACTTTTTTGTTTTTATACAAAGAATTAAGCGAGGAGCTTATTAACAGTGCTCGCAATGTTGATTTATTGACTGAATATATAAAATCGAGAAATTCAGGTGTAACTGATGAAGATGTTGCATATGTGAAAAGAAATATATCGCAGCGGTTTTTACCTTTATTTATTAAAAGGTGGTTTGCCGCATCTCAAAACATTGCTCGTTTTTTTTGGCTTACAAGTAAGTTTTCGAGTAACAAGTGTAATAAACTATCTTATTATCTTTTTGTTATTTTTAAGATGCATTTGAAGTAGCATTGCCATGCACCTCCTCACGTGAAAGTATAGCGAAGGGGAGAAAAACAAAAGCTTTTGAGGAATGTAGTGATCGCGCGAAACGGTATAAAGCTGCAGCTTTGGTGTCACAGTACCCACAACAACAACTTTCACTGGCAAGTGAAATTATTGAAAAAGAAAGCCCTATATTGATTCTTCAATTGTATTAGCATTATTAATGGATGCTGATTTAACAAAGATGCAATACAATACCATAAGAAACGTTTTGCAATCTGAAGGGTATAATATTCTTCCACCTTATAACAAGCTGAAAAAGAAAAATGTTATCCAGAAAACATTAATGTAACGGAAACAAGCGCTTCAGTTAATCTTCAAACCGAATTTTTGAAACTTTTTCAACAGAAACATTGGAGTCGCTGTCGCCGTGCAACTACACTCTTACAAGTAAGTGGGGCTGCCATGGGCCATCTGGGCATGCAGAATACAAACAAAATTTACCCAAAGATGTGAATGATGACAGTATGTATTTACTCTCTATGGTCCCATTAATGCTGCAATCAGATAACAATATTGAGTATTGGCGTAATTCCAGACCTTCTTCAACTAGATATTGTCGACCAATTTCATTTGAATTTGCAAGGGAAACAAAAGAGAAAGTAATGGAAGTTAACGAAAATATGAAGTCAGATATTGCTGCATTGAATAGTACAAAAGTTGTTGTAATGGGCAAAGAAATTAATGTATTACACAAGCTCCTTTTTACAATGCTGGATGGTAAAACCGTTTAGATAGTGACACATACTACTGCAGCAGCAGTATGTTACATTTGTGGAGCGAAACCTACTGAAATGAACAACTTAGAGTTAGTTTCAATGAAAACAATTAAACCTGAGGCATGTGAATTGGGAATTTCATCCATACATGCTAGAATAAAATTTATGGAATGCATTCTCCATATAGCATATAATTTACCATTTCAGAAATGGGCTGCAACCTTCCAAAAACAAAGAAATTAAAAGACAAAATGCGGTTGCGAGTTGATTTTGTTCAACTAGGTACAGGAACTTCTAACGACGGGAACCCGTCAAGGCTTTTTTTCAAACCCACAAATTGTTGCGGATATTACTGGCGTCAGTGAAGAACTTATTGATCGATTCAGGATAATTCTACAAATAATTACATGTGGCGAAAAAATTGATAGTGACAAATTTAAATTATATGCGTCGGACACTGCGAAACTGTTCGTACAAAAATATCGTTGGTTTTATATTCCTGTTACTGTGCACAAAGTACTAATGCATGGTAAGGATATAATTGATGCTGCCGTATTACCAATAGGAATGCTTTCAGAGGAAGCCGAGGAATTTCCACAAATACTGATGTATTCAACAGACTTGTTATAACTTCGGATCCTTACATAAGTAGCATAGGCGTCATTCGAACAAAATTTCCTTCGAACTAGATCCCATTGTTAAAGATATGGTGCTTGAATAATATTACAAATAAAAACTAACACAATTTTTCGCCTGTTACATATTCAATTAAAACATTGTATATTATATTGGATTTTTATCAAGCTGAAAGGTATAAATAACCTCATTTGGCGTCTCAATATTGGCAACACCATTTTTTTTTTCACTAAAAAGCATTAAAAAGGGTTCATAACTGTATTTTATATCATTTTGTTTCAATGACTTATGCTTGGTTTTCACTATGTCATAGTGAAAATTGGGAATATTCCCTTCTTTTGTATGGAGACAACAGATGTTTAACGTTTGAATAAAAACTAATATTTTTTAACTTATATTAAATTTTCATATGATTCTAGACAGGGAAGAAAAACACCTAAAATCTACAACTTTCGTAAAATCTAAAGTAGGCGTGGCATCCCCAATATGTTGAATTTTTTTTTTCATAAGGAGAACTCAACTAAGAAGTGTCCCGAATTTCAAGTCCCTAGGTCCAAAAATAAAAATTTTGATAAGTGCAGTTACATGGGAGATGGGCGGTTTTCCAAGTTTTTTTCAAAATTTCTTAATTTCTTTCCTAGGTTCAACATACGGCCTCGAACGTTAAAGAATGGAATGAGGATGCTTTTGAATCTGAAGATAATGAAGTAGAAGCCATATCCGATGAAGATGATTGTGTGGAGGAACCAAAAATGACGATTAAAGTCGGGGAAGCTCTAAATATTTTCAATAAAGCGTTGGATTGGGCTAAAGGTGAAATGGTAGAACAGCGAGTTTTTAATGTTTTAAGAGACTTAAATGAAGAAGGTAATTTTAAAGGTTCTCGACCAAAATAAATAACAAAAGAAGATATCCGACTTTTTTGAACATTAGCTTTATATTTCTAGCATTTATTAATATGAACATGTATAGAAATATATACCTAAGTATATTTTTGTTTGCACAAACAATCTTAATGAAAAAAATTATTTTATGTTTTAAAAACAAAAACTTAAGCTATTTAAATTAAACTTTTATTTATACTGCAAAGAACTTTAGTTGGTAAGTAAATGACTTGGTTTTATTAAAATTTTGTGCCATTTGTAAATATGAACAATCCTAATAATTTGAACTGCCCTTGTTTTCATTTATTTAACATATACACATGGTTTCTAAAATTCGCACAAATATATCTACATTTTTATGTATGTACATATGTATGTCTTTTCCTATAATTTTGTATTCAACGGCAGACCTAAATACGCATATCATTCAAAACACTTTCAGTGTGTTTTTGCACGGTGTTGCAGTTTTCCCATAATCCATTAAAATAAATAAAACTGATATTGTTTTGGCCTTGGAGCTTGCTGCAATGACGTTTAACAGTGAGTGACTTAAACTCCATCCACAACAATGTCGATGGAAATCGTTGAATTTGAAATGCTGAATGCACGCAGACATAAAGCCAGCGTAAAGAGTGCAACAACAAACGCAGCACATTGCACGCATCTGGATGTTTAAATTTTCAATTTACAAATAATAATACACTGAAACAAATGTTGTAAGTTAGAAATATCGACATATCAAACACATTTATTTTTAAAAATTGTCAAAATAATATACTAATAATAACATTGGGCCATAACCATAGTCACAAAAAATTAAAATAAAATAACAACTCATAAAAAACAAAATATAAAGTTTTATAGAAAAACAAATAAATTTTCAAATACATCTGTTTCATAATCATCATCATCGGGCCACAAAACAGATTTAATGAAATATTCAGACCTTTTATAAGTATGATTTAAATTAATTTTTAAGTAAACAGTTGAACTTTTGGCTGAGTTTAAAGAAAGTCGGTTTCTGATCTTTGGTTTAAAAAAAATTCATTAAACTAAACGAATTCGGCATTTGAGTCAGGAAAAGAACGTATACGAATAACAAAGTCAGCTAGTTCATGAAAAGGATTTTCTCCCAAATAATTTTTAAAATTGTAGACTTCAATCCAAAATTCATCAGTTCTTTCAATATTTTTCCATTTTTATCACGTTAGATTTTTTAGGGAAATTTCCATTTTCTTTATTAGAGACGAATCATCAATAAAGTTGTTTATGAAATCAATAATATCCGCTTCGCTATTTTTAATAATATTGTCAACACTAAATAACGATATTTTTGAAGCAATATAAAATTTGAAGGCAGTCTACGTCTTAGTTCGAGTACGTAATATTTTGTAAATTCTATTAAATTGTTCAATTATTTTATAATCTCTGCAAGACTTCGAAATGATAGCCAAGATACCAAAATTCGTTAACGCTTTCATCTAAATTACCTTCTAGATAATCAAATTTTGTAATAGCATTGGCTGACTCGAAAGCTAGATTTACTTTTTGGACTTCTTCCAAAACTGCACCAAAAAAATAGAAAAAGCGTCAAAAATACCCTTTTTAAAAAAGGGTATTTGAAAAAAATATAAGGGTAACGAGACCAAAAAAGCGTCATAAAACACCCGAAAAGCGTCAAAATGGCAAATCTGAATCTTATACACTACCGCAAATATTCTTTTTCGGCAGTAGCCCAATTCGCCTCTCTTTCTCTTTGTTTTTTTTTTTGTTCCTGTAAAGAATTATCAAAAAATCAACGCCAAAATAGCTTATTATTCTTACATTCTACATTTTTCCACCACAAACACTTTTTTAAAATTTTCCCGCTAATTTTATTATTTTGCTGATTTTTATTTTTTCCCAATTTTCAATAACAGCTGTTTAAAGCTGCCACTTGCTTAATTTTCTTTACAGTTTGTATGAAATAATTTTCTACATATGAGGTGGCACCCAGTTAAAGTCGGTTTAATTTAAAACGACCTTAAATTTTGACTATAGTTACAAAATAATTAAAAGTAGGTTTTAAGTTTAAAGTTGTTTTTGAGAAGAACCGACTTTAGTGTTGTTTATGGCCCATTAAGTTTAATAAATATAAATTGTTTGTTCTCCTCAATTCCACATTAAAATAACGTTACCGAAATAACAGGAAATAGCATTATCGCTAAATAAACGTTACCTTCCAGCCATTTCGAATCGGTAGACGATCTTATAACAGAAACGGAAATCTCTTTGTAAAATTTCACAAAATCATAGCTGAGGTCGTTTGTCTTGAGTCTTCAAAATTAAAATAAATAGATTGTATTAACAAAGAATTGCCTAATTATTCACTTAAAAATGAATATGTATATGATAAGCATGATTATGATTAAATTAGCAATGTAAAAATGTGGTTCCCGTAATACAAATTGTTTGTTATTCGGTTTTGGACTATTTTTAATATTTTTTGACGCTATTTAGGAAGAGCTTTTGGAATAAATGATTATGCCTAAAAGTACAAACGAACGGTCGTCTTGAGAAATATATTACTCTGGAAATACTATAAAAAAGTAATAAAGGTTAACATCCAGGGTTATTCATTTTTGTGTCAATCGACCAAAAACATAAGACAAAAAATATTTGTAATAAGTACAAGAAGTAGTATACACTCGTACATGATTAGTTTTTTAGCGATAGCAGAAGTGAAGTCTTTAGTATTGCGTTATTGCCACCGGTGCAGGGCATGTTAAGTGAGTTATGAGTGAGAAAAATCTTTACACAAGAACCTTTTCATTGCTAATTTGTTAGCGTGTAATTTTGAGAAATTATGCAGTTGTTTGTATTAACTTACAGTATGTAAGATATGTAAATATCGATAATGTAAGGCCCGGTTTACATGATGATTTTTACGACGTCTGTTTTTATTAATTCTGTTTTGAAGATGCTACGAAAATTTATTTGCATTTATACGACGTTGTTTTTTAGACGTCGTTTTTTACAAATTTTAATTTTTGTTGTAGTCAGGGTTGATTTTCTTGTTGAATCTTCTTTAGTTTATTGTTCGTGTTAAAAAATGTTCTTTGTCTTTTAACAAATAATTTTAAATTATAGACACAATGTGCGCACTTAAAAATCACACATATGTATATGTAAATAAATAATTACAGAAACCCACACAAAATAATTATTATTCTTGTATACAAAAATATTCACCTTATTTATTTATTTTATTTTTACATGTTGAATTTCTAAACGAACCATTCAATTCAAAATAATAACAAGAATAAAACGGAACAACAGAAATGAGTGTAAAGAGAAATATGAAAAAAAAACATGAAAACAGAAATCGTGTCTTTTTTTCTACCTCGCTTGCTTCACTACACCGCTCGCCAACAAACCAAAAGCAACGTCTAAAAAACGACGTCGTAAAAATCATCATGTAAACCGGGCCTAACAGTATGTATCAATAATTTGTAGACTACACCATTTTGAAAAAAAACTTGTAAGAGTTTACAAAATGAAATGACTCATAAATTCAAAACGTTTGCTTACATTTTCCATGAAACTATGAAGTTTACCCAGTTATGTAAGTAATCATTAACTTTAAAGACAAAAATACTAAGGGCAACATTTTGTTAAGCAATAAACATCTTAAGAAATCTGTATGAGATTTATTAGAGAGATAATAACAAAATTATTGAAAATTTACACAGAGAGAAAAAACACATTGTATATGTACATGATAGATGACATAGATGACCCCATATGACAACCCGTTTTCATACAATTTGACAACAAAAATGACATAGTGAAAACATAGTGAAAACGCGGGCTAAGTTAAATTTCTGCAAACATATTACAATGACGACAAATAAAGCTCGTGGTGTGCTTGCTTATATAAAACGATGGTCTAAAGCAGGAGTGCCCAATAGTTGCTTATATAAAAGCAAACACCAATACATTTAAATAAAAACTAATTTTCCCAGCAAGCCATATGAGTCCGAAAAGAGTCTTTTCTGGCACCTTTTTCAGAGCGTTAACGCTCTTTATGAACCCAAAAAACAATCATAATTGCTCCGAAAACCTTCAGAAAAGAGGGTCATTACATTCGAAAATGGTCCGTCAGAAAGAGCTCTTAGATAATGTCAGAAAAGAGTCTTTTATGAGGGGTTTTTTGGGCTCTTAAAGAGCTCTTAGATAATGTCAGAAAAGAGTCTTTTATGAGGGTTTTTTGGGCTCTGTGTAATCTTGTTTTTATCATTCTTGTGTAGTACAGCTATGTTTTTTTTTTCTTCAAATCACAAGTAGCAGGAGAACAACGCTTTGGTACACACAATTAAGTGGAATTTCTGAGTCATACTGCGTGCCGACTCAGGACAGTAACAAGCAAATTTTTTTTTTCGCTCCGAAAATGCTCTTGAGTTTGACTCTTTTTTGACTCCTTTTTCGGAGCGCTCCTAGAATGGTATGCTGGGTTTATTCAGTATTTTTTGTTATAAAAGCCAATACATACAAAGAAACAACACACTTTTTTAAACGGTATCATACGTTAAATAAAAACAAAATCTACATTGACGATCGCAGTCACCAATGTTTACCAGTAGAGCATACGAAAGTGTTGCTTTGCGCTTGCGTGTATAGATTGAAGTACGACAAAAAAACAAAAAAGGCAAAGTTGTTTGTGTATTTCGTATTGCTAGTGCTGCGTGCTGTAATGAGTATACAAAACACACAGCCTTTAGCTAAGAGTTTTTACAAATACAAAAGAGCACCAAGAGTATAAGGCTTGGGCACTCCTGGTCTAAAGAGTTTACAGATCCCAATGTAACGAAACAACTATACACATCCCTAGTAAGACCAATTTTGGAGTATGGGTCTATTGTCTGGGATCCTGAAATTAATATGCACATAGACCGAATTGAATCTGTTCAAAAGCAGTTTCTCTTATGCTGCCTGAGGAGCTCATTTGGGCGTTATGCTAGGGATCTTCCGAGGTTATCATTAATTAAACTACCTATATTAAAAAGGTGAAGGACTATGCTAAATGTGACATTTCTAATTAATTTGATTAATGGCGATGTCCTCTCCGGCTTCCTTCTTCGTAACATAAATTTTAATATTCCACGACGTTTTACCCGACACCTAATACGTCTGCACCTTCCTGTTGTTCAAACAAATTATGCTGATGCTGATCCTTTGAGGAGGATATGCAAAAATTTCAATGAATTGTATAGCTTAATCGATTTTTCTATTAATATAAATGTAATTAAACGCAATATTATCGTGTTTTTATATACTTACAGCCTGTTTATAGAACGCGACTCGCCCAACTCGCGACTAGACGACCGGTGGACGAGTGAGAAATAAAAAGCGTTTATAGAACGCGAGACGATTTTGTCGTGCCACTTACGTTAATTCGCGCATATGTCAAAGTTGTTTGAAACCCTACTATTGTCAACGTGTTAAAAAATATTTTTTGTTTATATTTCTTCATACAAAATTTAATATTAAATGTTAAATATTAAGATGGTAACCCTACTATTATGAAAAATATCAAATAAACATAAACAAACAAAAAAGTAAAACAAAATTTAAAGAATTTTTAAAATTTTTTGATAAAAAAGTAATTTAAAACGTTTTCTATTAGAAAACAAGGAGTTTTCCGTAACTTTTTAAACAAGTAAGTGTAAATTTATTGAAGTATGAATATATTCATGAATGTATGTATGAATGTATTAAAATTTTGTCTTTATTTTTAGATATATTTTTTTTAAATAAACAAGAATTTATTTTAATTGCCCCAGCTCCCAAGTACATTCCATAGTAGATTTGCTGCTACCAAACTGAGGAGCTCCTGTGGCCAAATGTGGAAACTCCTCCATGCAATCCACCAATTGCCTGAACTGCATTGCTGTAGTTATTTTAATGCTGAAAATTTAAAAAGTCGAAATAAACTAAAGAAAACATTTGTGATATCAACGTGTACTTCCTTTTTTTTTGATATATCCATTTTGTGTTTGCCTTTTTCAATGAAATTGTAATTAAATTTTACGCGCGAGCACAATTCTATATTCGTCCAATTTTGACACTTCGGCGACTCTAACCGTCTTGTATATACCAAATAAATTGACAGCAGTTACGTTTTTTAGCAAACTTGTCAACAGTCGTGTTCTATGACCCAAAATAACAAAACTGCTAACATTTCAGCGGTTTTTATCAGCGAGTCGCGTTCTATAAACAGGCTGTTACAGCCTGTTATAATAACAAAACCGCTAACATATAAGCGGTTTTTATCAGCGAGTCGCGTTCTATAAACAGGCTGTTAATATGTCTTATCACAATATTTGCGTTAATAATGCCTTTGTATAAAATCTTGTAATATATATTAGTCTGTAAGGATTTATATCCATAGATTTAATCAAACAAATAAAAAAAAGAAGACCCAAAAAGTGGTTTGTTTCTTCTGCTTTTAAAGGTCGTGATACACTATCCTACACAATCGTACGATTCATTCACTAGAAAATCTGATCGATTTCTATCACACTCAAAAAAATCGCAACAAATTCTGTCATATGTGCCACACTATTATAAAAAAAGATGCAAAACATATGTTTTTGCTAATATAAACAAACGGAGTTTTCCGCCATTTACATTAATAATTGTGTTCATTAAGCTATGTGTCCACGATGGTCAGATATTACAACGTTGTCCGAAAAATGTGCAGAAAATGCCTATCAACCGTGTAAACTTAAAATTTTTGTTTTCTAACGTTGTAAGAAAAAGCATTTTCAGTACATTGGAAGACAAAAATATTTTCAGACATCTAACAATCGTGTAAACACACAATTTTGTCATTGTCATTGTTTTAAGACAATTGACAAACACTTTTCATTGTCATATGTGCAAAGTTTATGCATTTGCCAATGGCAGCATTGCCATAGAAATTATTTCTAAATGCAACTCTGTATATACATAAATAATAAACAAACAAGTGTGCATTAATAAAATTTTTTAAAAAAGTGGAAGAAAATTAAAGAATTAAATTATAGTTTGCATTAATAAAATTGTTAAACACACACACAGAGCTGCAAAACGAATTTGACAATGCCACACAATAATCTGACAACCGCGTAAACTGACAATTTCGGTTGACAGATAAATTAATTGTGTGCAAATGAAATTGTTAGTTTTCTTACAGTCGTTTAAACTGACAATTTACCTTTTGCTAAAAATTTTTCAATGTCAGTACATTGATAGCACATTGGTAGATATGACAACGTTGTAATATCTAACCATCGTGTATAACAAATGTGAATATAATAAATTGTATAAACTATAAAAACAATTAAAAAATGTTAAACGTCTCAGATTATAATTTGTGCTTTAAATCAATGAAGCCGACATTGTTGTTTTCGTATCAGCTATATTAGAAAATACAACTCTGATTGCATAGAAACTATCATTTTATGAACATTTTTAAAAACTTTTGCAACTCGGACAGACTGTCATTTAGTTAAATTTTTATGCTCCACTATCATACTTTATGAACACACACGATTTGTTTGACATACCGTACGATTAAATAGGATAGGCAGTCAGTAGTGGCCTTAAAATACATTAGTTAAACACACAGAAAACACGGATTTTGCCTTTTACGGTTTAACCTTTTAGTAGTTTAAAGAAAATATAATGAGTCTTTATTTATTCAAATGTACACAAGAAGCAATTTTAAAAAATTAACCTCTGCCTTTTACACACTTATATTACGGTTTAAGACACACTTAAATTACAGTTTTGATCAAAGTCAAGTTTACTTATGATGACTCACAATAAATTCAATTCTGAGTTGCCCTGTTTGCTTTATTTATACAACAGCGCCTTCTGACTAGTAATTTATGGCGGCATCTAGACAAAAATCGACTAGACGAAATCGAAAGTTCCTTTGTATGACCGTTAAAACTTAATGTTGTCATACTGCGTGTTATCAACAATTGTTGAACATTAATGTTTGTAAATAGAAGCTTCTCCTAAGGCAAATGTTGCTAAGCATGTTGTATGTCGATAAACATGTCGTATGTTGATACCGGCCGTTAAATTAAATTGAAATACAACTTATAATACTTTATATTATATTAAACACTGAATCGCTTTGATCTCCAACATCGTTTACCGTAGGCTAAAAACCGTTTTCTACTTGATTTAATAATCCTTACGGCTTTTCTAAGAGTATTCATTTATTTTAGGCATTTTTAATAATGTCGATTTTCGCGATAAGTAACACAAAGTTAGCAATGACACAAGAATTCAACTCAATCGACGACGACTGATATACAGAGAATATTCGCACTTAATTTTAATAAACAGTAATTGGTTTTCACACAATATCCAATTTTGTACTATAAAGCTGGATATTTCTAAACGAGATAGTATTCACCTCACAAATCCAATTTTTAAGAGTGTACATTTAAATATTTTTTAGTTTTTCAAACATCTATAATTTTGTTTTATTCTAGGAACTAGGGTATCCAAATTATTCGACTTTTAATTTGTTCGAATAAAAGGAACAATTCGAATAAGAGATTGTAACCTATTCGAATTATTTAATTACACATTTAAAATTAATCAAATTATTCGAATAATAAAAAGGTCACCAATGTCATCATTAATTTCATTCTCTTCAACATTCTCAACACCTCAGCCAACAGTACTTTAGCGATCTATTATCATTCCAATTCAATGTACTGATATTAATAATATTCAAGTGTTTAAGCTTTTTCTAAGCCAACTTTTCGTTTTTACTAAATAACTAAGATTTCTTATTTCGATTATTCTTCACAAAATTATTTGAATTATTCGTTATTTGAAAATGGTAATTTATAAATTTTCGAATAATTATTCGTAAGAAATCGTTCGAATTATCGAATGGATACCCTACTAAGAACTTTATGAGATCATTAGAAATTTAAAAATCATGTTTGTTGACAACATTGCTGTAATTGCTTTTTAGTGAACATCAATTATTTTATAATGCATTTAGCATTTCAATTCGATTTCTTTGTTTTCTTTTAACAATTTTAATATTACAAAATAACCTTCTCAATGCTAAAAGGAGTACTAAAAAGCTAACTACTAATAGCCTGTTTAGCGATCTCGAACGATAACGTTCGCTTAGATAAGACTTAAGACACAAACTTGTTTGTGGAATAAACAAACTTGATTGAGTAAAAAATAGATACGATAAAAAGTTTGTGTCTTAAGTCTTATCTAAGCGAACGTTATCGTTCGAGATCGCTGAACAGACTATAAATGTAGTAACTCAGCAACTGGATATTCTTCCAAAAGTCAGCTGGTAAGGTTTCGCCACTGAGCTTTAATCATGGTTATTTCATTAGCGGTATTGCTCAACTTTTGCATTAATGTACTCGTATATATATATTTGGTTTTACTATTTGTAGTGAATTATCACTGGATAAAAAGTAAATTTTTCAAAGTGTATCCATTTTGATGGTAATCTTTATCTCAATTGTTCTATTTATTAAAAAATGTTTTCATTAAAAACTTTTATACTTTTTGCGTGTTTTATTTTATCTCCCATTGTATATTGCTTAAATTTATTTGAAAACTGCGCCGATAACATTAAAAAAAATTAACAAGTAAGAAAGTATAGTCGGTCAAACCCGACCATATAATACCCTACACCTAGTTTATGTATAAAACAGTTTTTCAGAAATGGGCGTTATATGGGAGATATAACCAACCTATTGTGGACGGATCATCCAAAAATTTAGTGTCATGATTTCTGTGAATATAAGTATTATATGTGTTAAACTTTATCTCGATATAAATACTTTTAAACGATTTATGGAGCTTAAAGTGAATTACGTAGAGGGTCTTATATGGGAGTTTCGACTAATTATGGACCGATCATAATAAAATTGCACCGTATTATTTTTAGACATATGAAATATATTTTCGTTCAATATTATTTGGATACCAACATTTTTGAGTGAGTTATGCTCTTTAAAGTGATTTTCGGAAGTGGACCTTATCTGCACAAAATTTGTAGATGTGATTTGGCTTCATTTACCACTCATTTGTGATAAAATTTGTTTGGTTCCTTGCATAATTCAAACATTTATGATCGGTAAACCCCAATTTCAGGAGTCAGGTGAAATAATGGACCGATTTCCACCAGTTTCAATCCCATTCGTCCTTGGGCAGAAAAAATATCAATTAACAAATTTTATAAAAATATCTTTAAAATTGCGACCTGTACTCTGCGCAAAAGCTCTACATGGACAGCCAGCCAGATGGACGGACATCGTTAAATCTACTCAAAAAGTGATTCGGAGTCGATCGGTATACTTTAAGGTGGGTGTTGGACCAATATTTCTGGGCGTTACAAACATATGCACAAATCCAATATACCCTCCCCACTATTGTGGTGTAGGGTATAAAAATATGGTCACTTTAGGTATAACAATTAGGACAATATACAATATACAATGTACACAATATGTAATGTAATTACTTAGAAATAAAAATTTAGTAGTCACATTAGAATTACTCTGATACAAAATTGTATCGGGGTTACATATTGTTTTATTTTTAAATTTTTCTTTCAGAATAAACAAATCAATAAGCCAACAAATTATTTGATATGACAATTTGGCGCGTACAAAATTATAAAGAAGAAACATTTAATTTGGGAACAAGTTTCATGAATGATGACTTTAATAAACCAGTTTGATTTTTTTATGTTAAGACATTTTAACAATGCTGGAATCTGTGCAGAAAATACGAACGCCTATGGATGATTTCGAAAGAATTTAAAAGTTGCATTTTTAAGGAAATTATTATAAGTCTTTGGAATCGTTTGTGTGTATAGTGTTTCTTTCTTTAGTTTTTGTTATAAACATTTGCAGACGATTTTGTTGTTTTTATTTTTGGCTGGTTGAACGACATTCCAAACATTTGACTTTATTTACACAGACACTATTCTTTGTTAATATACAATATATGTACATACATACATACATTCGTTTGAATGTATTTATTTATTCATATATTTTACATACGACATGAAAATATGTGCAATGCCCCAAATGTACAACGGAAATGTTTCATTATATTATTACCTACTATGTAGTTCTTGCTGTGACATTGCACCCCACACTGTGGCCACTGCGGCAATAAATCAACTTGGACCTTCTGTCCGATTTTGATGATTTTTGCACAGATGGTTAAAAACTATCTGAAGGTCATGTGTGGAAAATTTCATGCAAATACCTCCATTGGTTTTCTGTCCCGAGCAGCGCAAAGTTGAAGTATGTGAACAAGTCTCAAATGTGATAGTTTTCTATGTTATATTCAAAAGCTTGTTACTTATAAACTATACACCGAATGTACCTTATAAGTATTTTTTCACTTAAAATAGACATTAAGCATTATGTAAATTAAAAAAAAAAATTAAAAAATTTAAAAAAAAAATTTCCTTTGACAATATATTTTGAGCCAAAAAAATAAACATTTATGATTTTCTTTTAGACTTTTAGTTGTGTGCGAAGCAGTGCGACACATGGAGTCATATACCAAATTAAAGCTGAGAGTCTCAGCTAACAGACTAAAAAAAAAAACCTGCCCCAATTTGCCCGCCGCCGAAAAAACAATGAAAAACCAAAAAATTACAGTAAAAAATATGCGTTATTTTACGCGTGCAAAAACAAATGCGCATTCTTTCTTTCTTTGCTACTCGTGCATAAAGTTTTGATACATGGTAGCAAAATTGTATCTGAGGCAATTCTACCTATAGGTAGGTTAAATATACAATTTGTTTCATACATTTTAAATTAACATATGGTTTATTTTTCAAAGGAATGTTATCAGAAGAAACACATGAAGCGAGGAACAAAGATTATAGACGTTATAGGCTATATCACTCGCGCAAGACTGGGCGCTGTTCTACTAACGAAGACGTAATGCATCATTTGTTGATATCCTCCGACCCATATATCAATTCATTTAGAACGAAATTTAAGCTTAAAAAATTAGATTATCACGAAGATGTAAAAAAGTTGTTAGTAAATGAAATAGAGTGAAACTGACAAAATTTTTGTATTGGACTTGTATGGGGGGTGGGTGTTACAGTGGGCGGATTTTCTTCATATTTTCAAAACAGCATTTGATAGATGTTATATGCATTTTTTTCGAAAAATAAACATTCTAGTTACAAATTTACAGAAGATATGGCATTTTTGAAATATCATTTGTATGGGAGGTGGGCGTAAAAGTGGGCGGATTAAGTTCATATTTTCAGGAGCTCATTCTACAATTATAATATTAACGTTTTATGAAAATTGAGTTGATATATTTAAAATCATGGAAGTTATGCCACATTTTCTATTTAAGTTGTATGGGAGGTGGGCGTAAAAGTGGGCGTATTAAAACAAAAAAAATTAAAATTCTTAAAAAATTTAACATAAATGTGTGCAAAATTTCATGAAGCTCCGAAACCTCCTTGATTTAAGGCCATTAAATGCACTACACGGCCACAGTGTGCGCCCCTGTCCTATTCCTGTCTGGAATTTACAACAAAAAGAACTCATATACTTAATGTGCAAGAATAGATACTAGACTGTCTAGCAAGTCCGTTACAAGTCCACGATGGTTTTAGTTAATTTTCGGAAACAAAACAGAATAATTAAAAATAATTAAACATTAAAACAACAATTTAACGACCACTTAATTATTTTCTTTACTCTGCAACTCAATGCCTGTATAATTGGTATTCTAACAACAGATTCTTAAAAAGCTGTTTCTCTGGACACTCTAATATTTATGAACAATATTTACATATTAAGGGTTAAACGAGACTGGATTTGCAAATCCCGGAATTCGGTATTTTAAAAATGCAAATCCCGGGATTCCAGGATTTCTGGGATCACGGAATTTTTTTGGATTTGAGAATTTTGTTTCTTATCAAAAGAAATTGGTTTATTAATAATAAAAACTATTTATTTAAAAAAAAGTAACTTATATTAAATATAAATATGTTTGAAAACAAGTATTTCTTTCCTCATAGCTATAAATTTTAAATTTACTAAAACTTATAAAGCATTAATAATTTAAAAACATAATAACATTACATTGAAAATTAGATAGAGAAAAATAATATGTCATTTCACCATTAATTTCTATATTAATTTAAAAGCAATAGAATATTATCGTTCGACCTCAAAAAAGCTTCTTAAGAATATTAAGGCATCTACAGTAAAGAAAATCTTGATTTAATTTTAATTATTACTAATTTTTTAAGCTTGAGGTCTTTTTTTAAATATAAAAACTTTTTAACTTTTATTTTAAAACCAATATTTCGGCACTTCATTTAGTGCCTTCGTCAGGGTTTTTTTCTTTCTAATTTTACAAATTTTTAACAAATTATATATTATTATAAAAATTTGTAAAATTAGAAAGAAAAAAACCCTGACGAAGGCACTAAATGAAGTGCCGAAATATTGGTTTTAAAATAAAAGTTAAAAAGTTTTTATATTTAAAAAAAGACCTCAAGCTTAAAAAATTAGTAATAATTGAAATAATAAAGGTCGAACAAAAATACATATTGATTTAATTTTGTTACTAATATATGACACTGACGAAAAACATCGTTCACAATCAACGCTTCTGAGCAAAATTGTTAGCAAATTATTGTATGCTGGGGCCAAATTACCACATTCGTGATCGAATGAGCTATAGAATCGAAAAATGATTTCGATATCGAAATTATACTACGTTTCCACGACGACTTAAATCACCTGCTTCGCCTTCTGAATCATGTTTATGAATCATGCTGTTTACATGACTAATAAACTTGATTCGATATGACAGTTGTCTTTAATAAACAAACAGAATAAAAACAAGTAAGAGTGATATATTCGGCTGTGCCGAATCTTAAATACCCTCCACCTAAACGTAATAAGAAATACAGAAACTACACTAGACTAGAATATCCTAATTCGGTGTTTTCTATTCAGTCTTAGTGCAAATTTTATTAGTATTTGATATATTGTTTGAAAGACAATTTTACGACCAACATAATTTATGTCAAATATTTTGAAGTTTTGTCTAATTTTTACCATTTTTAATTGATTTAATTACCAATTCTTACCATAATTTACAGAGTCTGTCTGATATTCATAATAATCTTGAGTGTAACTTAACAAACAGAGTATAAAAAATGGGTACAATTCGGTTTTAGTGATTTTGCTCAAAAAAAAAAAAAAAAAAAAAAAATCAAATAGGGCTTTTAGAGGAGATACCAGCAAAAAAATTGTTGGAGGTCACGCCTATTTTCGAGGGGGCGGGCCCATAAAGTTGAAAATATATCTCGGGAACTACTGAGTGCTTGATAATTTGAAATACATTAAATAAAAATAATAAATTAAAAATACCTTTCCAACGATATATATCCTGATTATAAAATATGGACCGAATATGGGTTAAATCCGAAAAGAATATTTTTTGACCCGAATTTATTTGTTTTTGGGAATGGTTCTTATATGGCAGCTATGACAAATTATGGACCGATCTTCTTAAATATTGCAACAGTTATTTTCATGCATATGAGGATATTTCACGTCGAATTTTAACATAATTACGCTATATATACGATATATATTAGTATTAACGTGGATTTCGAGAGTGGACCTTATGTGGGGGATATAGTCAAATATGGACCGATATTCTCAAAATCAAGCAGTTTGATTTAGGCATGTATGTAAATGGTCCATGTAAAATTTTGGATTGGTACCCTTATTTATAAGCGATTTATGAGTATTAAAGTGATTTTCGGAAGAGGGCTTTATATGGGGCATACGGTTAAAAATAGACCGAAATTCACAAAATTTTGTGGAATGATTTTTGTATATATTTAAATGATCTGTACAAAGTTTTGAGTCGATATTTATACAATATATAAAGGGATAAATGTATTTTTCAGATGTGGTCCTTATATGGGAGCTATGACCAATTCTGGGCCGACCACCATAAAATTTAGTACAACAATTTATTTACCTATAAGGAGTATTTATGTAAAATTTTAGCCGTTTAACATTATTTATATCTGTTTTATACGTATTTAAATGAATTTTGGAAGTGGACTTTATATGGGGTCTATGGTCAAACATGGACCGAACTAAAAAAAAATTCGTTTTGCGATTTCTTTTTGCATACAACTTATTTTTGCTGAATTTTGTCTTGATATTCCAATTTTATAGGCATTTATGTATAATTGAGCAATATTTCGGGAAGATTTTTGTATGGGGGCTATGACCAATTCTGGGCCGATCACCATAAAATTTAGTACAACAATTTATTTACCTATAAGGAGTATTTATGTAAAATTTTAGCCGTTTAACATTATTTATATCTGTTTTATACGTATTTAAATGAATTTTGGAAGTGGACTTTATATGGGGTCTATGGTCAAACATGGACCGAACTAAAAAAAAATTTTGTTTTGCGATTTCTTTTTGTATAAAACTTATTTTGGCTGAATTTTGTCTTGATATTCCAATTTTATAGGCATTTATTTATCATTAAGCCATATTTTATTTGTATGGGGGCTATGAGAAATCATGGACAGATTCTTACTATTTTCCGCACACTTTCTTCTTTTATCATACAAACAACGTATACAAAATTGCATGGTATTATCTGCAATATTTTTAAAAATATTGCAACAAAATGGATGAAAATTATCAAATTTTTATGGAGGTGGTCTCACATATTGTTTCATAACTCTGGTTAACCTAAACCGATTTTGCTGATTTTAAAAAGCAAACTTCTCGAAAGCACTTCTGACAGAATTATTGAAGGTTTGGATCCCGAGTATATCTGGGGACTTCAAACAACTGATTTCAAGAGACAGACAGACAGACGGACATGGCTTAATCGACTCCGCTATCTATAATGATCCAGAATATATATACTTTATAGGGTCGGAAAATTATATTGTGGGAATTTCACACGGAATGACAAACTTATATATACCCTTCTCATGAAGGTGAAGGGTATAAAAAATGATGTAAAAGGGTCAACTGGCCAAAAAATTATTCAAAAATTAAACAATGTTCTCTTGAAGAATAAAGGTTTCCTTGAAATAAGGAAATTTGCAGGAATTTTGGAATTTGATGAAAATTCTTCCCAAACCAATTATACAATAAAAGAAGTGTGCTTTTGAATATGCTCCTGTAATATTTGTTGATATTGAGCTTTCCTTTTCTATGTACAAGAACTTTTTAAGACCTAATCGGGAAAGCTTTGTGTTTGAAAACCTTAAAAAGAAGTTTTTTGTTTACGCCAATAATGCAATAAATTGAAATTGATCTCTTTTATATATACTTAATTGCTATAATTTTATTTATTATGCCCTACACCACCATAGTGGGGAGGGTATATTGGATTTGTGCTGATGTTTGTAACGCCCAGAAATATTGGTCCAACACCCACCTTAAAGTATACCGATCGACTCAGAATCACTTTCTGAGTCGATTTAACGATGTCCATCCGTCCGTCTAGCTGGCTGTCCATGTAAAGCTTGTGCGCAGAGTACAGATCGCAATTTTAAAGGTATTTCGATAAAATTTGGTACATAATATTTTTTCGACCCAAGGATGGGCGGGATTGAAACTGGTGGAATTCGCTCCATTATTTCACCTTGCCCCCATACAAAATTGGGGTTTAAAGATAATAAATGTTTGAATAATGCAAGTATCCACACAAAATTCATTAAAAATGAGTGGTACATGAAGCCAAATCACATCTACAAATTTTGTGCAGATAAGGTCCACTTCCGAAAATCGCTTTAAAGAGCATAACTATCTCAAAATGGTGGTATCCAAATAATATTGAAGGAAAATATATTTCACATGTCTAAAAATAATACGGTTCAATTTTATTATGATCGGCCTATAATTATTCGAAACTCCCATATAAGACCCTCTCCGTTATTTAATTTAAGCTCCAGAAATCTTTTAAAAGTATTTATATCGAGATAAAGTTTAACATACATAATACTTATATTAACAGACATCAAGACACTAAATTTTTGGATGATCCGTCCACAATAGGTTGGTTATATCTCCCATATAACGCCCATTTCTGAAAAACTGTTTTATACATAAACTAGGTGTAGGGTATTATATGGTCGGGTTTGACCGACTATACTTTCTTACTTGTTAATTTTTTTTAATGTTATCGGCGCAGTTTTCAAATAAATTTAAGCAATATACAATGGGAGATAAAATAAAACACGCAAAAAGTATAAAAGTTTTTAATGAAAACATTTTTTAATAAATAGAACAATTGAGATAAAGATTACCATCAAAATGGATACACTTTGAAAAATTTACTTTTTATCCAGTGATAATTCACTACAAATAGTAAAACCAAATATATATATACGAGTACATTAATGCAAAAGTTGAGCAATACCGCTAATGAAATAACCATGATTAAAGCTCAGTGGCGAAACCTTACCAGCTGACTTTTGGAAGAATATCCAGTTGCTGAGTTACTACATTTATAGTCTGTTCAGCGATCTCGAACGATAACGTTCGCTTAGATAAGACTTAAGACACAAACTTTTTATCGTATCTATTTTTTACTCAATCAAGTTTGTTTATTCCACAAACAAGTTTGTGTCTTAAGTCTTATCTAAGCGAACGTTATCGTTCGAGATCGCTAAACAGGCTATTAGTAGTTAGCTTTTTAGTACTCCTTTTAGCATTGAGAAGGTTATTTTGTAATATTAAAATTGTTAAAAGAAAACAAAGAAATCGAATTGAAATGCTAAATTCATTATAAAATAATTGATGTTCTCTAAAAAGCAATTACAGCAATGTTGTCAACAAACATGATTTTTAAATTTCTAATGATCTCATAAAGTTCTTAGTAGGGTATCCATTCGATAATTCGAACGATTTCTTACGAATAATTATTCGAAAATTTATAAATGACCATTTTCAAATAACGAATAATTCAAATAATTTTGTGAAGAATAATCGAAATAAGAAATCTTAGTTATTTAGTAAAAACGAAAAGTTGGCTTAGAAAAAGCTTAAACACTTGAATATTATTAATATCAGTACATTGAATTGGAATGATAATAGATCGCTAAAGTACTGTTGGCTGAGGTGTTGAGAATGTTGAAGAGAATGAAATTAATGATGACATTGGTGACCTTTTTATTATTCGAATAATTTGATTAATTTTAAATGTGTAATTAAATAATTCGAATAGGTTACAATCTCTTATTCGAATTGTTCCTTTTATTCGAACAAATTAAAAGTCGAATAATTTGGATACCCTAGTTCCTAGAATAAAACAAAATTATAGATGTTTGAAAAACTAAAAAATATTTAAATGTACACTACTAACTCTTAAAAATTGGATTTGTGAGGTGAATACTATCTCGTTTAGAAATATCCAGCTTTATAGTACAAAATTGGATATTGTGTGAAAACCAATTACTGTTTATTAAAATTAAGTGCGAATATTCTCTGTATATCAGTCGTCGTCGATTGAGTTGAATTCTTGTGTCATTGCTAACTTTGTGTTACTTATCGCGAAAATCGACATTATTAAAAATGCCTAAAATAAATGAATACTCTTAGAAAAGCCGTAAGGATTATTAAATCAAGTAGAAAACGGTTTTTAGCCTACGGTAAACGATGTTGGAGATCAAAGCGATTCAGTGTTTAATATAATATAAAGTATTATAAGTTGTATTTCAATTTAATTTAACGGCCGGTATCAACATACGACATGTTTATCGACATACAACATGCTTAGCAACATTTGCCTTAGGAGAAGCTTCTATTTACAAACATTAATGTTCAACAATTGTTGATAACACGCAGTATGACAACATTAAGTTTTAACGGTCATACAAAGGAACTTTCGATTTCGTCTAGTCGATTTTTGTCTAGATGCCGCCATAAATTACTAGTCAGAAGGCGCTGTTGTATAAATAAAGCAAACAGGGCAACTCAGAATTGAATTTATTGTGAGTCATCATAAGTAAACTTGACTTTGATCAAAACTGTAATTTAAGTGTGTCTTAAACCGTAATATAAGTGTGTAAAAGGCAGAGGTTAATTTTTTAAAATTGCTTCTTGTGTACATTTGAATAAATAAAGACTCATTATATTTTCTTTAAACTACTAAAAGGTTAAACCGTAAAAGGCAAAATCCGTGTTTTCTGTGTGTTTAACTAATGTATTTTAAGGCCACTACTGACTGCCTATCCTATTTAATCGTACGGTATGTCAAACAAATCGTGTGTGTTCATAAAGTATGATAGTGGAGCATAAAAATTTAACTAAATGACAGTCTGTCCGAGTTGCAAAAGTTTTTAAAAATGTTCATAAAATGATAGTTTCTATGCAATCAGAGTTGTATTTTCTAATATAGCTGATACGAAAACAACAATGTCGGCTTCATTGATTTAAAGCACAAATTATAATCTGAGACGTTTAACATTTTTTAATTGTTTTTATAGTTTATACAATTTATTATATTCACATTTGTTATACACGATGGTTAGATATTACAACGTTGTCATATCTACCAATGTGCTATCAATGTACTGACATTGAAAAATTTTTAGCAAAAGGTAAATTGTCAGTTTAAACGACTGTAAGAAAACTAACAATTTCATTTGCACACAATTAATTTATCTGTCAACCGAAATTGTCAGTTTACGCGGTTGTCAGATTATTGTGTGGCATTGTCAAATTCGTTTTGCAGCTCTGTGTGTGTGTTTAACAATTTTATTAATGCAAACTATAATTTAATTCTTTAATTTTCTTCCACTTTTTTAAAAAATTTTATTAATGCACACTTGTTTGTTTATTATTTATGTATATACAGAGTTGCATTTAGAAATAATTTCTATGGCAATGCTGCCATTGGCAAATGCATAAACTTTGCACATATGACAATGAAAAGTGTTTGTCAATTGTCTTAAAACAATGACAATGACAAAATTGTGTGTTTACACGATTGTTAGATGTCTGAAAATATTTTTGTCTTCCAATGTACTGAAAATGCTTTTTCTTACAACGTTAGAAAACAAAAATTTTAAGTTTACACGGTTGATAGGCATTTTCTGCACATTTTTCGGACAATGTTGTAATATCTGACCATCGTGGACACATAGCTTAATGAACACAATTATTAATCTCCCATTTAGCGCCGATTTTTGGAAAAACTGTTTTATTTATATACTGGGTGTAGGGTATTATATGGTCGGGTTTGACCGACTATACTTTCTTACTTGTTTCTTTAATAAAGTATTGAAAAAATATTTTTAATTGCATATTTTCAGTGTTTTTAGTACATATTTTTTAATTTTAAGTGTGTGTTTTAAGCGCATATTTTCGATTTTTTAGAGCAGGAGTGCCCAAAAGTTGCTTATGTAAGAGCAAACACCAATACAATACTACAATGTAGATTTTGTTTTTGTTTAACGTATTATACCGTTTAAAAAAGTGTGTTGTTTCTTTGTATGTATTGGATTTTCCAACAAAAAATACTGAATAAAAATTAGTTTTTATTTAAATGTATGTATTGGTGTTTGCTCTTACATAAGCAACTTTTGGGCACTCCTGCAGTAGAGCATACGAAAGTGTTGTTGCTTTGCGCTTGCGTGTATAAAGTGAAGTACGACAAAAAAAAACAAATAAGGCAAAGTTGTTTGTGTATTTCGTATTGCTAGTGCTGAGTGATGTAATGAGTATACAAAACACACAGCCTATAGCTAAGAGTTTTTACAAATACAAAAGAGCACCAAGAGTATAGGGCTTGGGCACTCCTGTTTTAGAGCATGAGATTCCTTGACCTAATTATCGTATACTAAAGTCGATAAAGTGTACCGAAATATTGTTAGTTGAAATATATTTATGTAAGAAAAAATATTAGTTATCAACTCCATCAATCCTTATTATTCGATGAAAGTGAATTGCGTTAAACAGTGCGATTGATATTTCGATGTTGACAATTTAATTAAATATTTTTGAACAGACAGTTTACGTTTTAAAGTTCTGTTTTGAATTATAATTGTGGTATTATTCACATATGTATGTACATATATGTACATATTTACATATACATACATACAAATTCGATTAGATAAATATAAAATTAAATTGTTGTTCATAAAAAGAAAAACAAATAGAAAAAATGTTTATTTAACCACAAAAATGATTTGTTTTCGTTTCTTAAGATCAAGGTCAATCATTCGTTGTGTAGCAACAAACACATAAACGACAAAGCCAACAACAAAAATAATCTGCATTTAAAAATAACACATTCTATGCTCTCTCGTATACAAAATATTAAAAAATAATTATAATAAAATTAACAAAAAAAAAAATGCATGCAACAGCATTTGTTAAACAAATATGTACATCCATATATGTATATGTATGTATGTATTTAAAATATACATACATATATGTATATATACATATGTATCTAAGTACATATGCACATACCCTGCCAACATTTTCTATTTCGGAAGTGACTTAGAAGTGACGCTAAGAAGTTCAAACTCATCTTCTGCGATACAATTTTCTCATCGTAGAAACGTCTTCCGTATTGAGAAGTTGTACCCCCCGGACGTAACTTTAAGAAGTCACTTCTGCCACTCTTTTGCTTTTTTTTGCCTTTACAGATAATACACTCATATTGACTATGGGATAACAAATATGTAAAAACTACAACAATAACAATAACAAATCGAAACCACACTTTACCACTGACCGACCACAGCAAATGACAAAATAAAACTAATTTCGATGATGCCGAAAACTTCTTTTTTGCATTCTTTTCAATTCTTTTATAACGGGACATGTCATTTTCGGCTAGTGCTGGCAAATTCTACTACTTTCCATTGCTCAATAATATTCAATACTTTTCATTTGGGTACTCAATACTACTCGATACTTTTAACGGATTTTTTGAAATTGTAACGCATAGTTTTTATCTGCAAATTGAAGTAGTTTCTTCAAAAAATAAAAATAGATCTTCAACTATTATTGGTTTTGTATGTCCTTTATTATTAAATCAAAAATAAATGTAAAGCTAACTTTTAATTCAACGTTAACAACAACTTATGAAATAATAGACAGCTTTATTTCGGCAGTTGGTTTAATTTTGTAGCTTAAAGATTGTTATCTTTTTATACAGTGATTTATTTTTATGCACTATTTTACCCACTAAACTTGCTTAAAAATACAACTCAGAAAGTATCGAGTAACTACTTTTGAGTATCCAAAAAAAGGGCAAATACTCGATACTCGGTACCCATTACACAATATTTTGCCAGCACTATTTTTTTTTTTATTCATGATTGGGCTGATTGTTATCTTCCAATTAACGTCTGCAAGTGAGTAAGACGTAACGCGTTTGACGATGGACGATGAAAGAAACTTCCAATTGCTGGCAGGGTATGTACGTACATATGTACATATTTCTATAAAATACACAGAATTAAATGAAACATGTTCAAATATAAACGAGAAAAGAAAGAAAGCAACTTGTTCTTATCACTTTCTACGTACTCGTACTCAATGCAAAGACCATTCACTGGACCCGGTCCAGTCCGGTATGGTAATGAACTATGTACACATTCACAATAACAAAAAATAAAAAAACAACAAAGAAATATGCATGTTATTGCTGTTGTGAAATGTGTGAAATAAACTTGATTTGGCAAAAACAAAAAATCAAGTCAGAGTGCAATATTCGGCTGTGCCGAATCTTAAATACCCTCCACCTAAATATAATGATAAATACAAAAACTACACTGGTGGACTAGAATATCCTTATTCAGTGTTTTTTTTTTCAACTAATAGCTTAGCATTTTATATATTGTTTGAAAGACAATTTTACGAACAACATAATTTATTTAAAATGTTTAAGCATTTTATTTAATTGTACCTTTTAAAATTGATGTAATTACCAATTCTCACCGTAATTTACAGAGTTTGTCTAAAATTCATAACAATCTTGAGTGTAATTTAACAATTTATAAAATTAAAAAAACATTTTCCGTATTCACCACAAATTAAGAAACCGGGTATAAAAAAGGGTAAGATTATAAGGTAAGGTTTCTTTTGATTGAATTTGATCTCAATAAATTTAATTACAAGAGATATATGGGTGGCCTAGTAGAACGGACCAATTATGGCCTAACAGATTCTTAATTCAGTACCCAGTAATGTGATTTGGTTAAAATTTATTTCAGTGATGTTATTTACAAGTATGGTTGATTGCTATATTCGGAAGAACAACATAATTTATTTAAAATGTTTAAGCATTTTATTTAATTGTACCTTTTAAAATTGATGTAATTACCAATTCTCACCGTAATTTACAGAGTTTGTCTAAAATTCATAACAATCTTGAGTGTAATTTAACAATTTATAAAATTAAAAAAACATTTTCCGTATTCACCACAAATTAAGAAACCGGGTATAAAAAAGGGTAAGATTATAAGGTAAGGTTTCTTTTGATTGAATTTGATCTCAATAAATTTAATTACAAGAGATATATGGGTGGCCTAGTAGAACGGACCAATTATGGCCTAACAGATTCTTAATTCAGTACCCAGTAATGTGATTTGGTTAAAATTTATTTCAGTGATGTTATTTACAAGTATGGTTGATTGCTATATTCGGAAGTGGGCTTAACTCGGGACCTATTGCCAAATATGGACAAATAGCTACATAATTCCGTATATTCCAAATTGCTGTATAACCGATATTAATATTATTTCTGGATTAACATTTCTGATCAATATAAAAGTGGGTTTGATATCGATATTTATTAGACATCATTGAGGGTTGACTGGTTTTTCGGGAGTGGTACGTATATTTCAGCAATTACAAAACATGGGCCGATCTTCTTACATTTCGGAACAGAGAATTTTATACATATGAGGATTTTTGTGTATATGTAAATGATCTGTATACAGTTGTGAGTCGATACCGATATTTATAAGATAAATACATATAAAAATAAATAACTTTTTCGGATGTGGTCCTTATATGGGAGCTATGAGGATTATTTGTGTCGAATTTTAATCTAGTAACTATGTTTGTATCAGATTTATACGTATATAAGTGAATTTTAGATGTCAACTTTATATGGGGTCTATGATCAAACATGAAACGAATACAACAAAATTTTGTTTTGCGATTTCTTTTTACATGCCACTTATTTTTGCTGAATTTTGTATTAATATTCTAATTTTATAGGCATTTATTTATCATTAAGCCATATTTCGGGAAGATATTTGTATGGGGGATGTAAGAAATCATAGAGCGATTTTCACTATTTTCCAATATTTTCTTTTATCATAAAAATAACCTGTAAAAAATTTCATGGCAATATCTACGCCATATTTAAAAAAATTGCATGAAAACTTTTAAAAATATCAAATTTGTATGGATGTTGTTTCACATTTTGGTCGATTTTCAATACCAAACTGCTTAGAAGAACTTTAAATGGTTTTTTGTAAACTTTGTTGATTTTGGTTGTGTCGTTTGGGTGTGAGAGTGTTTTACACAGACAGCCAGACAGGCGGACGGACATAGCTCAATCGATTTAAAATGTCGGACCAAAATTAAAGACCAAGAATATATATACTTTGTTGGGTCTCAGATGAATATTTATCAGTGTTACACACAGAATGACAAACTATGTATATTATATACTCTATATACTTATGGTGGTGGAGGATATAAAACACAATAACAAATCAGAAACGTATGTATGTATTAGAGATAAATAAATAAATAAATACAGTGAACGCAAATATTTTACTTACGATAAATTTGTTTTTTCCCATTAGAAATTGCAATTAACCAATTAAACGCCCAGGCACAGATCCTGCTAAAAATTTAAAAATTGGTAATTTATATTAATCGGGAGGAATCTGAACGAAAAAGAGAATCCTAAATGTGTTGAGAATTACAGAAAATACACTGGAATTAGGATTGCCACATGGCCTGGAATGAGCTTGATTGTCAAGATTTTTTAGATCCTGTCAAGTGTCAAGATAAAATATAATTTGTCCAGTTAATTTTTAAAATTATAAAAATCCAATATTAAAAAAATGTATCATCCAAAAACTAATTCTTATTTTTTGCCCAACATCTATAATTCATTGCAATCGATAACCAAAAAAGTATCCACACTTGTAATTTCCCCCCTAGCTCATTATTGACTTATTGCTTGTTTTTGCACAACACTAAAAAATTACAACATTAAACAGCTGATTGAAATTAAGTACAAATTTGTTTGATGTGAATTCTGTGCAATAAATATCAGATTTGCCGATATAATAGAAATAATCGAAATGGCGGTGGTGTGTTAATTGCAGTTTCATGTCGTATTGTCTCAGAATCTATTTCGACCGGCTCTTCAGATAATACTGAGTTCTTATGTGTAATGATTAAACTCAATTATAATAAAATTTACCTCACCTGTTCGTACATCCCTCCTAATTCCGATGAATTAGTTTATTAACAACATGTTAATGCTATTAAAACTATTGCGGAATTTGTTGAACCTGAGGATTCGTTCTTTGCTTTCGGTGATTTCAATTTACCATCATTTTTATGGACAAAACCACCTGATGCTTCAAATTTAATTCCAACAAAATCTACAAAGTTTGATGAAGATTTTTTAAACAATGTATTCGATGTTTGCCTTTATCAACTAAACAACATTTATAATGAATTTGGTAAATTATTAGATTTGGTATTCGTAAATGATCCATGCAATTGTGCAATTTCTCGTTGTGATCCTGTTACTTTGCCCGAAGATAAATTTCATCCAACATTTAAATTTATTTTCTCTCAACTTGCTGTCATAAATCATCTACTCAAATTAATAATGAGAAAGTTTATAATTTTAAACAGACGAACTACGTTAAATTAAATAATTTAATGGGTGGTATTATTGATTCCGCACGGAAAGGAAAATTGTGCGGAAAATTTTGAAAAAATTGCAATTATTCATTCCTGCGGTATACATTTTCCGCGAAGCAAATTTAACATCTCTGTTTTAATAAATTACGAGTTGATTTTGAGTCAGCTGATGAAAAAAACGACATTTCAAAACAATACTCTAAATTACAAAGTAAAAAAAGTGTTTTTAGTAAATTATATGTGAAATTTTAAAGGCAGTTAATATAAAATTTTTTGATGATAATAGTGACGATGATTACTTGGACATGCGGTTAGAAATAAGAGTTTTACGCTATAAATCTAAGATGTGTTACAAATGAACGATAGAGAGTAAGTTCAAAAATAAAAAATATCAGGAGAACTATTATTTATAATTTTACTTTAAATTCAGGGACTTATGACTTTTATCAAAAAAATCATGATTTTTATATTTTTAAATGAAAAATAAAAGTTATTTTTGATTTTTATATTTTTAAATGAAAAATAAAAGTTATTTTTGATTTTTATGTTTTTAAATGAAATATAACTTATTTTTGATTTTTATATTTTTATATCAATAATAGAAATCAATTCAAAATTCGTGACATAGGTACGCGGTACGCCACCTATCAATGGAGATGAATTATTCGTCTTCGGACGACGATGATACTCCTACGACAATAAATGACAGCGTCCGCAAAGCTTATTTTGAAATAGACAATTACAATGAAAAGCGTTTCGATACTTCTGCTAATTTATTGGAATATTGGGAGAACAAAAAATTTGTGTTTCCATGGCTTCGAAAATTAGATTTAATTGTTCATTCTGTACCTGCCACTCAAGTCAGTGTAGAAAGGTCATTTTCAGCATTCAGATTAATATTGGGAGATTTGAGATATAATTTATCTGAGGAACATTTAAAATCAATTATGATGGTAAAATTGAACACCTGAAAACGACCTCTTAACACTGACTTGAATGGCAGCCAAAACTTATAAGCTATTTCTATGCATTCATGTTTTTATAGCTGATAATGGATAAGTCACATAATAAATTATATTCATACAGAAATTTGAATGAAGCAGCATATTATAATACATACGGCATCAACAAATAAATAAGAGGTTTGAATTGATTTTTATTTGATATAAAAATCAAAAATAACTTTTATTTTTTCATTTAAAAATATAAAAATCAAAAATAACTTTTATTTTTCATTTAAAAATATAAAAATCAAAAATAACTTTTATTTTTCATTTAAAAATATAAAAATCAAAAATAACTCTTATTTTTGATTGTTAAAATAAAAATCAAAAATTTAAAAATCATGCAATATGTTGGATGCATTTCGCCTAAGAATCATGATGGTGTAATTAAAAGTTTTCTACGATGTTCATTTATGTATGATTTATTTCTTCAAAAATTGAAAAATAACTCTTATTTCCGGTCCCTGTTTAAATTAATTTTTTTCACAGCTTTCAAAAAAATTTTCGCTTAAATAAGGCAGCGTTTAAATATGTTTTGTCTGAGCTGGAGTCTGCAAGCTCTGGAAACGGTCGTCAAGGATCACTTTCTGCAAAAGATAAACTTTCTGCTTGTTTGAGGTTTTTTGCAGAAGTCAGCTACCAGCATTGTGTCGGTAAGGATTTCAATATCAACATTGCCCAATCAACGTTTTACAAAGTGCTGGATGAGGTTTTGAACAAGCTAGAAAGTTTGTTGTATATACAGTAAATGGATATCCATGAACATGAATGGAGATGAAGAAAGAATAGCAAAAATGACTTTCTATGAAAAATGTGGTATTTCAAATGTGATGATGGCTCCAAATTGCAATAAACACCTTTTTTTTAATCGTAAAGGTACTACAGCATAAATGTTATGATTGTAATTACATAAAGCTTTTTTAAGTAGTTCAGCACAGCATTTTTCTAATATTTCAAATATGTGTTACTGGTAAGTGATCACGATCAGAAAATACGATATGTGGCTTCCCAATATCCTGAAAGTTGTCATGATTCGCACATATGGGAAATGAACGATGCAAAAACTTTTCTTCTTGTTCTTTTTTCTTTTTCTTGGCGGCGAAATAATTGAAGTAGTTGATACAGTAAAAAACCTTGGTGTTACATTTAACAGAAATCTTACCTGGACCAATCATATTAACCAATCTTGTGGCAGAATTTATGGTATGATACGAAGTCTTTGGGCCACACAATATTTCACTCCGCCAAGAGTAAGATTACTTCTGGCAAAAACGTATTTATTACCGACTCTATTATACGCTTCTGAGCTCTTTACTGGATGTGACACGAAGGATAACAGAAAACTCTGCACGACTTTCAATAACATTATACGTTACATATTTAGCCTTCGAAAATTTGATCGTGTATCCCAGTTCTCTTGTCGTGTATTAAAAATTCCCTTTAGTAATTACCTTAAATTCAAAAATCTTATATTTTTTCACAAGATTGTTATGACGAAAGAACCAAATTATCTATTTGAACGTTTACAGTTTGCAATGTCGAATAGAGGAAACTACATTATACAAATCCGTCACCGCGACCATGCTTCTGAGCGTCAATTTTTTATTTTTACCATTCGTCTCTGGAACCGACTACATAGGGATACTCAACGCACAAGCAACGCAATATATTTCAGAAAATTGTTGTTTAAACATTTTTCGTAATTTTTTGTTATTTTTTTTCTTAATTATTACTAAATGCTTATTTTGTTTTCTTTGATTTTAATATTGTTCAAAACCTTTTGATTCTCAAATTTGTAATTTAATCTAATTTAGTTTTAAGTAGAATTAAGTTATTGATTTGCAATATACTGTTTAACTTGTCTGATTCTAATACTGTAATTTATAAGATATTGTATCTTGTTGTATTAGAAATTCAAATAAATAAATAAATAAAAAATATAACAATAGAAGAAATTCCCTCGTTTTGGGTAAGCAAATTAATAAATTATTAGCAACAAAGATGTACAATTATATTTTAAAAAATGTTTCTGGTGATAAGGGATATCCTTTACAACCAGCCTGTTAATTCTCCCAGAAAAACTAGGTTTAATACTGCACATTCTAAAGGAAGAATTATAGTAGAAACAACTATTGGGTTGCTCAAATCTGTTTTTAGGTGTGTTAACAATGAACATTATGATCCAGAAAAATCTGGGAAAATCATAAATCTCTGTTGTGCGCTTCACAACATTAGACTCCATTGCAATATTACAAACGAAGAATTTGATATGACATTACCTGAAGAAGAAGATACATTAAACTATGCTAATGAAGATGATATCAGCGGGGAAGCAAATAAAATAAGAAATCAAATACTACAAACTTTTAATTTGCACTTCAATTTTATTTAGTTAATACCTATGTACATTAGGGTGGCCCCAAAATAAAATTGCGGATGTTTCCGTCTAATATGAAAATTTGATTCATTTTGAGACTACGTTTCTCAATTTTTTTGACCTGGGGTCAATATTTGGTGAGCTGGATCAAAGGATATAAAGGTCCTTTTTAGAGGTTTTTTTATTTTTTTCACATTTCCCCCAAGGGAACTATATGTTATTTTAGTATCATATGAAAAGACTTTGAGAGGCGCATTCAATGGATTATGAAAAATAAAAACTGTTGTTTTCCAGTAATAATTTTTTCATTTCTTCGTTGTGCCTCTTTTCTTCTTCCAGCTGCTGTTCAAAGATTTTTGTTTGTTTCTTTTTTTCATCGCTAAGCTTATACATAGCTCTCTTTATATCTTTTATAACTTTGAAATTTTCCTTGTTTTGTTCCTTTATTGTTTCTAGAGCAGATGCGACGTCAGAACCTATTTTTTTTTTGTATCTCAATTTGCTCTTTAAGCAATTCTGTGTTTTCTTCTTTTCTATTTCTTTTAGAGGCCCGTGGTTTTAAATTTCCGAAAGGACTGTTCTCTGTACTTGTTTCTTTATTCTCAGTTTCCAACGTTGTCAGTTTTTATTCAATCACCAAATCCATTTCCTGAGTCAATTTATTTTGTTCCAACGGCAAATCTAATTCCGAAAGGTTTAAACCTTCATCTCTTCTCGGTAATTGAGTCCTTGAAACACCGAAATTGTTTATATTAGCTATTCCGTAAACAGTCGTGTTTAAGTTTAACAGAACGCTTACATCTTCTTCTATTTCAGTTAATGGAATTTCTTTGTATTGACCTCCACCTGTTCCAGCTAAAAGTTGTTTGTTCTTTGAGAGTTTCTTTTTTACACCGCTTTTGTAGTCTGTCCATACCTACAATACCAGAGCAAGTTATACTCACATAAACAAAACGTAAAAGATAAAACTGGATTACCTTTCTCCAACCGCCGCCATCTTTTAAAGGCGGTCCAGAACCATTTAATGTAAGTGCTAAATCTTCCCAGAATTTTTATACCCTTCACCATCGTGAGAAGGGTATATATAAGTTTGTCATTCCGTGTGTAATTTCCACAATATAATTTTCCGACCCTATAAAGTATATATATTCTGGATCCTTATAAATAGCAAAATCGATTAAGCCATGTCCGTCTGTCTGTCTGTCTGTCTCTTGAAATCAGTTGTTTGAAGTCCCCAGATATACTCGGGATCCAAACCTTCAATAATTCTGTCAGAAGTGCTTTCGAGAAGTTTGCTATTTAAAATCAGCAAAATCGGTTTAGGCCAACCAGAGTTATGGACCAATATGTGAGACCACCTCCATAAAAATTTGATATTTTTCGTCCATTTTATTGCAATATTGTGAAATATATTGCAGATAATACGATGAAATTTTGTATACGTTGTTTTTATGATAAAAAAAGAAATTGTGAGGAAAATAGTAAGAATAGGTCCATGATTTATCATAGCTCCCATACAAAAATCTTCCCGAAATATGGCTCAATTATACATAAATGCCTATAAAATTGGAACATCAAGACAAAATTCAGCAAAAATAAGTTTTATGCAAAAAGAAATCGCAAAACGAAATTTTTTTTAGTTCGGTCCATGTTTGACCATAGACCTTATATAAAGTCCACTTCCAAAATTCACTTAAATACGTATAAAACAGATATAAATAACGTTAAACGGCTAAAATTGGACACAAATACTCTTTATAGGCAAATAAATTATTGTACCAAATTTTATGGTGGTCGGCCCAGAAATGGTCATAGCTCCCATACAAAAATCTTCCCGAAATATTGCTCAATTATACATAAATGCCTATAAAATTGGAATATCAAGACAAAATTCAGCAAAAATAAGTTTTATGCAAAAATAAATCGCAAAACGAAATTTTTTTTAGTTCGGTCCATGTTTGACCATAGACCCCATATAAAGTCCACTTCCAAAATTCACTTAAATACGTATAAAACAGATATACATAATGGTAAACGGCTAAAATTTGACATAAATACTCTTTATAGGCAAATAAATTGTTGTACTAAATTTTATGGTAGTCGGCCCAGAACTGGTCATAGCTCCCATACAAGGATCACATCTGAAAAAGACATTTTTCCCTATATATATTGTATAAATATCGGTGCCGACTCAAAACTTTGCACAGATCATTTTAATATATACAAAAATCATCCCACAAAATTTTGTGAATTTCGGTCTATTTTTAACCGTATGCCCCATATAAAGCCCTCCTCCGAAAATCACTTTAATACTCATTAATCGCTTATAAATAAGGGTACCAATCCAAAATTTTACACGGATCATTTACATACATGCCTAAATCAAACTGCTGGATTTTGAGAATATCGGTCCATATTTGACTATATCCCTCATATAAGGTCCACTACCGAAATCCACGTTAATACTAATATATATCTTATATATACCGTTATTATGTTGAAATTCGACGTGAAATATCCTCATATGCATGAAAATAACTGTTGCAAAATTTAAGAAGATCGGCCCATAATTTGTCATAGCTGCCATATAAGAACCATTTCCAAAAAACAAATAAATTCGGGTCAAAAAATATTCTTTTCGGATTTAACCCATATTCGGTCCACATTTTATAATCATGATATATATCGTTGGAAAGGTATTTTTAATGCCTTTTATTTAGTGTATTAGAAATTATCAAGCACCCAGTAGTTCCCGAGATATAGGCCTATATATTTTCAACTTTACAAGCCCGCCCCCTCGAAAATAGGCGTGACCGCCAACAAATTTTTTTTCCTGGTATCTCCTCTAAAAGCCCTATTTAATTTTGTTTTTTTTTTTTTTTGGAGCAAAATCACTAAAACCGAATTGTACCCCTTTTTATACCCTTCACCATCGTGAGAAGGGTATATATAAGTTTGTCATTCCGTGTGAAATTTCCACAATATAATTTTCCGACCCTATAAAGTATATATATTCTGGATCCTTATAGATAGCGAAGTCGATTAAGCCATGTCCGTCTGTCTGTCTGTCTGTCTGTCTGTCTGGATGTTGAAATCAGTTTTTTGAAGTCCCAAGATATGTTCGGGATCCAAACCTTCAATATTTCCGTCAGAAGTGCTTTCGAGAAGTTTGCTATTTAAAATCAGCAAAATCGGTGTAGGTCAACCAGAGTTATGAACCAATATGTGAGACCACCTCTATAAAAATTTGATATTTTTCGTCCATTTTATTGCAATATTTTGAAATATATTGCAGATAATACCATGAAATTTTGTATACGTTGTTTGTACTATAAAAGAAGAAAGTGTGCGGAAAATAGTAAAAATCGGTCCATGATTTCTCATAGCCCCCATACAAATATATATATTCCCGAAATATGGCTTAATGATAAATAAATGCCTATAAAATTGGAATATCAAGACAAAATTCAGCAAAACTAAGTTTTGTGCAAAAATAAATCGCAAAACGAAATTTTTTTAGTTCGGTCCATATTTGACCATAGACCCCATATAAAGTCCACTTCCAAAATTCACTTAAATACGTATAAAACAGATATAAATAATGTTAAACGGCTAAAATTTGACATAAATACTCTTTATAGGCAAATAAATTGTTGTACTAAATTTAATGGTGGTCGGCCCAGAACTGGTCATAGCTCCCATACAAGGATCACATCTGAAAAATACATTTATCCCTTTATATATTGTATAAATATCGACTCAAAACTTTGCACAGATCATTTAAATATATGCAAAAATCATTCCACACAATTTTGTTAATTTCGGTCTATTTTTAACCGTATGCCCCATATAAAGCCCTCTTCCGAAAATCACTTTAACACTCATAAATCGCTTATAAATAAGGGTACGAATCCAAAATTTTACACGGATCATTGACATACAAGCCAAAATTAAACTGCTTTATTTTAAGAAGAACGGTCCACATTTGACTATATCCCCCACTTAAGGTCCACTACCGAAATCCACGTTAATACTAATATATATCTTAAATATACCGTCATTACGTTGAAATTCTACGTGAAATATCCCCATATGCATGAAAATAACTGTTCCAAAATTTAAGAAGATCGGCCCATAATTTGTCATACCTGTCATATAGAAGCATTTCCAAAAACAAATAAATTCGGGTCAAAAAATATTCTTTTCGGATTTAACCCATATTCGGTCCATATTTTGTAATCATGATATATATCGTTGGAAAGCTATTTTTAATACCTTTTATTTAATGTATTACAAATTATCAGACACCCAGTAGTTCCCGAGATATAGGCCTATATATTTTCAACTTTAAGGGCCCGCCCCCTCGAAAATAGGCGTGGCCGCCAAAAAAATTTTTTTTTGCTGGTATCTCTTCTAAAATCCCTATTTGTTTTTTTTTTTTTTTTAACAAAATCACTAAAACCGAATTGTACCCCTTTTTTATACTCTGTTTGTTAAATTACACTGAAGATTATTATGAACATCAGACAAACTCTGTAAATTATGGTAAGAATTGGTAATTAAATCAATTAAAAATGGTAAAAATTAGACAACATTTGAAAATATTTAACATAAATTATGTTGGTCGTAAAATTGTCTTTCAAACAATATATCAAATACTAATAAAATTTGCACTAAGACTGAATAAAAAACACAGAATTAGGATATTCTAGTCTAGTGTAGTTTCTGTATTTCTTACTACGCTTAGGTGAAGGGTATTTAAGATTCGGCACAGCCGAATATAGCACTCTTACTTGTTTTATACTCCGTTTGTTAAATTACACGGAAGATTATTATGAACATCAGACAGACTCTGTAAATTATAGTAAGAATTGGTAATTAAATCAATTAAAATGGTAAAAATTTGACAACATTTCAAAATATTTAACATAAATTATGTTGGTCGTAAAATTGTCTTTCAAACAATATATCAAATACTAATAAAATTTGCACTTAGACTAAATAGAAAACACAGAATTAGGATATTCTAGTCTAGTGTAGTTTCTGTATTTCTTATTACACTTAGGTGAAGGGTATTTAAGATTCGGCACAGCCGAATATAGCACTCTTACTTGTTTTATACTCCGTTTGTTAAATTACACTGAAGATTATTATGAACATCAGACAGAATCTGTAAATTATGGTAAGAATTGGTAATTAAATCAATTAAAATGGTAAAAATTAGACAACATTTCAAAATATTTAACATAAATTATGTTGGTCGTAAAATTGTCTTTCAAACAATATGTCAAATACTAATAAAATTTGAACTAAGACTGAATAGAAAACACAGAATTAGGATATTCTAGTCTAGTGTAGTTTCTGTATTTGTTATTACGCTTAGATGAAGGGTATTTAAGATTCGGCACAGCCGAATATAGCACTCTTACTTGTTTTACTTCAGCTGGATTGCGTTTACTAAAACCACAAGCAATGTCTGGATTTTTTTTTATTAAATCACCATTAGGATAGGATAGGATAGGATAGAAGGGTAGTGCATAAAGTGCACTTCTACTCGGAGACCTAGTGGTCCATTGTGGTTCCCCTCAGTAGAGAAAAATAAAATGAGAAAATAAAGATAAGATAGGTATAGAAATAAGGACAACCAAAACCGCTTGATAAGGGGGAGAAAGAAGAAAGAAAGAGAGAGTGAAGAATCCCCTTACGGATTTGGAGTCGCCGTAGAGTATCCCTTAAATAGCCACCATATTCCCCTAATGAAACCCAGGATGTTACTCGGTTCGCAGCCAGCAACATCACTGAGTTCGCCCAGGAATCTATTTCCTAGCCACTTAAGTCTACGACTCTGCAACCTAGGACAATGGCACATGATGTGCCCTATTGTCTCTGGCTCCTCTACATCCCCACACACTCTACAGAAATCCTGTGTGTCGTTATCCCATTTGCCTTTGAAGGCCCCAATCAAACAGTGTCCGGTTATCACTCCTACTAGAATCCTTAGACTATGCCTGTCCAATTCCATCAGCGTTTCGGTCGCGTTTGCATTTAGTCTTGGTGATAAGGACCTCGACACTATACAATCCGACCTACTGCCCCAGGATTGGTCAGCATAGTCACGGAATCTTTTCTGAATCAGCCTGTAGAAGTGACAATTAGGTGGCTTGACCTCATTTTCTCTATTATCATGGTCCAAACCAGAACCATGTCTAGCCAGCTCATCTGCCACCTCATTTCCCTGTATGTCACAGTGCCCTGGTACCCAACACAATCTAACTTGGTAGAGTACCAATAGCTCCTCTAGAGCTCTCCTACAGTCCTGCACTAGGTTGGAGTGTATTTGATTACACTCCAGAGCCTTTAGTGCCGCCTGACTGTCCACATAAATAGTCACTGTAGACCCCCTCTCTACGTGTGCCTCTATCAGCTCCGTGACTTTCCAGATCGCATAAATCTCCGCCTGGAACACGCTGCACTCGTTTGGGAGTCTATAAAAGCGCTTGATTCCATTTTCAACCAAATAAACCCCGGCCCCTGTACCAGAGTCCATTTTGGATCCGTCGGTGAAAACTGCGCACCCCTCAAACAGTTGATCGGATTCAACCCAGTCAACCCTACTGGGGAACTCTACCGAGGGTGATATACCGAAGTAATAGGTTGCGACCTTATAGTCAGAAATCCCAGATGGATTAATGTCCTGACCCTTATACAATATCCTAGTGTGGCCAACCCGCAGGGGTTTTACCAAGGAAGACTCTGATAGTCTGAGTAGATTCCTTGCTGCCACACTCTCCACATAATGCTCTATGGGTAGTAGGTTCAGGATTATATCCAAAGCCGCCTGCGGGGTGCTGCCTAAGGCACCTGTGATACCTAGACAAGCACACCTTTAGGCTTTATTGAGTATAGTCCTATAACTACGTTTCCTCATTGCCTCCCACCACACTGTGCAACCATACGTTATAATAGGTCTAACAACCGACGTGTAGATCCATTTAACCATGCCTGGTCGCAAGCCCCAATTTCTGCCTATTGAGTTCCTGCATGCATAGTAGGCATTGAGGCCCTTCCTTAACCTCTCCTGCGTATTAAACTTCCAAGACAATTTCTTGTCAAGGAAGGTGCCTAAATACTTGGCTCCTTCTGATAGTTTCAGTTCCACACCATCCAGTTTCGGCAGTTTGAAGTTATCCACCTTATACTTCCTGGTGAATAACACTAATTCCGTCTTTGATGGGTTTACACCTAGCCCCTTAGTTTTCGCCCAGGACGAGAGATCACCAAGCGAATCCTGCATGATATCACTGATAGTTGAAAGAAACTTTCCCCTAATCAGTATCACCACGTCATCCGCATAGGCAATTATCTTTCTACCCTTGGATTCGAAGGTTTTACGAATAGAGTTAACCGCTAGTACCCACAGAAACGGAGAAAGAACTCCACCTTGTGGTGTACCCCTGGTAACCCTTCTTCTTATCACTTCGTCCCCTAGGGTTGAGTTGATAATCCTGCTTTCCAGCATTACGATGATCCAACTCACCAGAAAGTCGTCGACCCCATGTTCTACTAGCGAGTCCCTAATTGCCTTAGTACTAATATTGTTAAAGGCGCCCTCTATATCCAGAAACGCAGCTAAAGTATGCTCCAGACTGTGCTCTATGCAACCAACCACCTCATGAAGCGCACTCTCAACAGACTTACCTCTGAGATAGACATGCTGAGCGTTGCTAATGAAGTGAGTATCTATCTTGCTCCTTAGATGTAGATCTATCAGTCGTTCTAAAGTCTTCAGAAGAAAAGACGATAGGCTGATAGGGCTAAAATCCTTCGGTTTCGAGTGGCCTTGGGTACCTCCCTCCACCCATGTGGTAGATACCTATTCCTGAGACAACTCTTATAGATATCCTCCAAGAGAAATAGCGCTATATCCGGGATATTACATAGCATGGCTGGGAATACTCCATCCGGACCCGGTGATTTATACGGGTCGAAAGTTTTCACCGCCCAGGCTAGTTTATCCTTTGTGACTATTTCATCAACCTGTCCAGAGTCTTGACCAATACCCTCAAGCATATTGCCCCATTGGTCCTCAGCCTCCGTTCCTATACCTTCGCAACCGGGAAAGTGCGCCTCAACAAGCAGTGAGAGAGTTTCCGAGCTGGATTCCGTCCATGAGTTGTCATCTCTTTGAATATATCCTATGTCGTTTGGGGCATTGGATAGGATTCGCCGAAACCTTGACATCTCATTGACGCCATCCACGGATTCACAATAATTCCTCCATGAAATCCGCTTTGCTCTTTTTAGGTCCCCCTTGTACCTATTGAAACACACCTTGTAGTTGTTCCAGTCTCCCTGAAGTCCAGTAAGCTTTGCCCTGTTAAACAATTTCCTAACCGTCGACCTCTGAACTTGAAGTTCCTTGGTCCACCATCTAGGCTGTTTGCGCCTACCTGGAAACTTTAAAGGGCATGATACTTCGTAACTCTCTTTGAGTAAACAAGTGAAATTGTTCGCCGTATTTTCCAAATTGGATGGTAACGGACCACATGAATTTGGCTGTTCCATCCCCAAGTGAACCCTATCATAAAAGATTCCCCAATCCGTCAGCCTAGGATTCCTAAAAGGTACCCCTGCCGGTGACCGGAAGTCCAGGGTGAAGGTAATCCTGCTATGATCCGAAAAGGAACAGTCCAAGGATACCCTCCAATCTCTAACGAAATCATCCTTCTGGTTCGTCAATGTCATATCTATAACCGTCTGCCTATCTCTATTCCTGAACGTGGGCATATTGCCCCTGTTACAAATTACCAGATCATTGACAGTTATAAATTTATTAATATCCGCGCTACCCCACTGGCTGTGATGGGCATTTGCATCACAGCCCATGACCAGGATAGCACCTCTCCTTTTTGCATGTGCCGTTAGCTCCACCACCTCATTTCCAGGTGGTTCTGCTACGTCATACGGCATATATACCGAAGCCAGTGTCAGCGTCCGCTCACCCTTGGCTTCTCTGTTATTTACGGTGATGTCACCACTCCTGAAAGAATGAGAAATTATTAGTTTTAGTTCTCTCCTTGCCAGGATACACCTTGTCACCAGTGGACGGGACGAACAACGTGTATCCCGCTAACCCTAATCCGCAAACCTTATTTTTATTTATCCAAGGTTCCTGGATTAGGGCCACATCAGTTTTGGATTTGGTGATAAAGGTTATCAGCTCTGTCGAGGCCGCTTCACAATGATGCAGGTTTATCTGCACCACCAGCAGCCTCTTTGGCAGTGTCGTGTTTTGAATACCGAAACCTAACAGTGCCAAAGCCAAAGCTGACAACCCCCTTCACCTTATCCAGCCATTCTATGGATTTGCGATCCACTGCGAATCGAAAATCCCTCCCGTTATTATTCTTACAGACCATTGAGTTTACAGCCTTCCAATGGTCTACAGGAATATTAACGTTCTGTTTCTTCAAGATAGCCAGTATGTTTTCCACCGGTCTTACTGGTGGTGGAATCCACACTGTAACTATCGTCCTAAGTGGTAACTCCGAGGCGCGCACCACTTCAAGTTTTAAGGCCGGATTAAGGTCGCCAAGTTTCCCAACTGCGGTTTTTAAAAATTCAAAAGAATTTTTGTTTCCGCAGTTTATCACTTTGACTCCCTTAGCCCAGTCTGCACCTTTGAAGGATACGTCCTCAGAGCTACCATTGTGGAAGGTGATCTCATCCAAGAGTCTACCTTCAATCAGCTGCCATTGATCGGTACTGATCTTCCCATCCAGATCATTCCGATCAATGCTAGCTGCCTGAAGGACCTTAAGGACCTTTTCGCCTTCTTAGCGGACGAGGTAGGTTGGTCATCACCAGATCTGGCCCTCTTAATGGTCTCTTTTTGGGTGCCATTAAAACTACCAGACGGGGTTATCACCGCCCTACCCGCCGCCCTCTTATTCGAAGATGTCTTGGCTAACGAGGGTAGAGGTTCATCGGATCCATTTCCCTTAATGTTACCCTTACGGACCACCTTAAGGGAATCAGTCTGAGGGCTCTTTACCCCCTTCGCCCCTGACATCTTTATGGGTGATTTATTCGAACCACCCTCCTTTGGGTTTACCTCGCTACTAGTGGTAGAAGCTATTGATCTATTACCCGTAAGGGTTTTAGCCAGATCCACAGCCACTCCCACTCGCTGCTCACCAGGATAGGACTCTCCCAAGAGAACACTCACGGGGCCGTAGATTCTTTCAAATCTAGCGACGTCCTGCCTATGTTTCTTGAGAAGGTACTTCTCCTTTGCGGTTAACGACCCAGGATCACTTTGTCCCATCTTTCTCAGAAAGGCTAGCGATTTCCTGGTGGCGTTTTTGGCCCTATCCTCCTTCGTTCGGCTTGGTGTAGCAACAACTCGTGAAGTGGCATTAAGCGTCTTCTCCACGGCGACCTGCCGAACAAGATTGGCGTTACCATCTTCTATCGAACGGCTCTCCTGGTTAAACTTGTCCCTAGCGGCGGGAGGGGATGTCTCCACCATCTGAGTTTGAGCAGAAATTATAGTGATTTCATGTTCCTCATCAGATAGCAGAGTCAGCTCCTCCAGCCCCTGAGTGGCACCAGTTTCTCCAAGAGAGTCTTCTAGTTGTCTACAGGCTCATATCAAAGAACTCGAAAAATGGCTTGACAAATGGAAAATAAAAGTAAATACAGCAAAGAGTGCACATGTTACTTTCACCTTGAGAAGGGGAAATTATCCCAAACTGAAGATAAATAACATCGATATCCCCGAGCAAAATCACATAAAATATCTTGGTATACACCTCGATCGCCGCCTTACCTGGTCTCAACATATTGATTCCAAATCCACGCAACTCAAAATTAAAACACTACAGCTGCAATGGCTCCTTTGTTCCCATTCTGCTCTAAATCTAAACTGCAAAGTTCTACTCTATAAATCTATTATTAAGCCATTATGGACCTATGGTATCCAATTATGGGGAACAGCTTCTGCTTCTAATATAGAGAAATTACAAAGACGACAAAATAAAATATTGCGACAAATTACCGGTGACCCGTGGTATATTAGTAACGCGAATATTCATAAGGACCTTAATATTGCATTTGTTCGCGACGAAATAAAAACCGTCTGCTCCAAATATGTACGAAAACTGGCAACGCATCCAAATCCTCTTGCACAGGATCTACTGTATTATAATGGACATACTCGCCTAAAGAGGGTAGACACATTGGCTCTCGCTGCACTGCAAGATAGATGAACAGTTTCCGCAACCAGAAATGGAGTTTCTATTGCAATGGCAATAGACCCAGAAATGATTAATTAATTTTAAGATTTTAATACTTATTGTAAATTTCTTTTGTAAAGAAAGATCCAATAATTAAATTAAAAGTAATAAAAAAAAAAAAAAAAAAACTTTCTAAAAACCAAAATTAATACCTAATTTTGCAAATTCTTGTCATTCGAATTCAAACGTTTGCAGTTCCCAGTGCGACTTGCTTTCGCAATTACTATTGTTATGCATTCAGATGATGAGATGAGGAAAAGACACGTGTTTGCTTCTTGAATCCATATAAAGAAGTAAATTTTATTCTTGTCAAATCTTATTATTCAAATAATATAAACTACCAATAGTAAGTACAAAAGTATATATGTATCTTAAATTTAGAACAAATTTAATGTCTTAGAATTACTTTTCCATCTACACGTGGCCTTAATTCTCGTCTTGGCGGATCTTCATAAACGGTTTCACCATTGCTTGAATCCATTCCACTTGCATTGGCATTGCCATCATTGCAGTGACTATCAATGCAAACGACATCATCGTTGACAGTTGTTTTCCTTTCAACGGTGGTGTCATCATTTGAATTATATGAACGTTTTTCTTCACTAGTGTTCAAGCCACGAATTTGATCAAGGTGTCGTTTTATTTGTTTTTGGTTTTCTGAGAAAATACACATATACGACTGTGGACCTACCCTACGATTTACTGTCGCAGGAGACCAGCTTGCTTTATTCGGGTTTTTGTAGGAACGAATAAGAACTTTTTGGCCTTCGTTAAACTCAACATTGTGATTTCCCTTGTGATGCTGTATGCTATTGTTCTGAGAGTCTATTATCTTTTCTGTTGTAGATGGGGGTTTTAAATGACTAAATCTTGTTTTCACATTCCTACCGAGAAAGAGTTTCGCCGGAGATTCGCCCGTTGTACAATGACTTGTATTTCTGAAATCGATCAAAAACCGATTAATAATTATATCAAGATCGATTTCACCTTGACACTTTAAATTTGCAATTATTGACTTCTTCAAGGTTTTCACAAAATTTTCGGCCTGCCCATTAGTGGAAGGATGTCCAGGTGAAGTCAAAATATGCTTCACTCTGTTCTGTTCTAGAAAGCTTTTGAATTTATCTGATGTGAATTGAAGTCCGTTGTCGCTAACAAGCGTATGTGCCAGGCCGTATCTACAAAAAAGTTCACGCATGTAAATGGTGAAATTCGAAGTGATATACTCCGTTTTTAATACCTCAACCCACTTTGAAAACGAGTCTACTACGATGAACAAATACTGACCATTAATAGGTCCAGCAAAGTCTACATGTATTCTAGACCAAACAGAATTGGTAGGTGCCCATGGGATTAAGTACCCTTTTTCTGGACTTGCCTGTAATTCTTGACAGGGTTTGCAATTTTTTACTAAATTTTCAATTTCATCATTAATGTTTGGCCACCAAATATATGATCGAGCTATGGACTTAGTTTTGACAATACCAAAATGAGATTGGTGTAATTGTCTAAGTATTTGCATTCGAAATTTGCTTGGAATTATAGTTCGGTAACCCCATAATATACAGTCCTTTTCTACTGAAAGCTCTGAACATTTGTCCATATATGGTCCGAATTCATCACCGCTTAAACAGCTAATTCTTCCATTATTGATAGCGTCAGCAACTTTTGATAAAATCGGATTCCTTCGGGTTTCATTGGCTATATCCTTAAAACTTAAATTAAGCATATTGTCGTTTTCGACATACTGAATATAACTACACTCCTGATTATCATCTGAAATTTCAGCTTGAGGCATTCGTGACAAATGATCCGCTTTATTTGAAATGCCTTTTATATGTTCAACAGTGTAGTTGAAACCTGACAGGAAAAACGCCCATCTTTGCATGCGTGCCGATGCCATAATTGGTAGACCTTTTTTCACCAAAAATGGAAATTAAAGGTTTATGATCTGTTTGCAACATAAACTTATTGCCAAGCAAGTACTGCTTTAGCTTCGTAACGCAAAATATTATGGCCAACGCTTCTTTTTCCAGTGTGCTATAATTTAGTTCACTTTTTGAAAGAGCTCTAGAAACGTATGCTATTGGTCGCACAGAGCCATCTGAAAGTCTGTGGGATAAAATTCCCGCTACTGCATTATTGCTCGCATCAGTGGTTAGCACTATTGGCAAAGCTGGATCAAAATACATCAATACTTGTTCCGATGTAATATCTCGTTTAAGGGTTTCATATGCATTTTGACAGTTTTGGGACCAAACAAATTTAGAATCTTTTCTGAGCAATTCGTAAAATGGGTGCATCTTTTCAGCAAAATTGTCATTGAACTTAGAGTAATAATTAAACATACCAACTAAGGCCCTAAGTTAAGAAATAGTATTCGGTATCGGAGCTTTCAAAATAGACGACACTCTGTCAGCATTTTTACTCAGACCATTTTTACTTATGGTAAAACCTAGGTAAGATACTTGATCTTGAAAAAACTCGCATTTTTCTGCCTTTATCTTAAGACCGACTGATTTCAACCGATTCAAAACAGTTTTTAAATTTCTAATGTGATCTGCAAAATTTTTACCTGTGACGATAATGTCGTCCTGATACACAGCTACACTAGGGATATCCCTCAAAATATTTTCAATTGTCTTCTGAAATACGCCCTTGCCCTTGCCAAGTCTAGTTTCGTAAATAAATGTCCACCTTGTAGTGACGCAAAAATTTCGTCAATTCGGGGAAGCGGATATTTAAAGTCAATCAAATGTTTATTCAACGTGACTTTATAGTCACCACATAATCTTATTTCACCGTTTGGTTTAAGAATGGGAACAATAGGTGTGCCCCAATCCGAATTGTCGACTTTCTCCAATATTCCCTCAATAATTAAATCATTTAGTTGTGTCTCAGTCTTTGCCTTCCACGCCAGTGGTAATGGTCGTGGTTTAAAAAATGTAGGTTTAACGCCCACATCAATCTCTAAAGAAACTTTTGCATTTTTCATTAGATTTACATATATTAGGGTTTAAGGGTTCTGATACGTATTTTACATCTTTTTTTGATCGACAAATTGATGCCAAGTGTCCCTTTTTCCTGCATGAATGACACTTGCTCTCTTTGTATTTGCATGCTGAGGAACTATTATTTTTCCAGCCACAATGAGAACATTTTGCGCTCTGTGCTTTGTGATTTTCGTTGCTGCTGGAATGGTTGTTGTTGTTGTTACTTCTGCTGTCATATTTATTATTTCTGTCATCTTGATTGCTGCCTCTGCTGTATTTGTTACCGCCTCTGCCAACTGCGCTGTCATGCCTTTGATTGGCATGCCATGTGTTGCGTTTTATATAATGTATGTCATCAGCTTGTGGGTTATGTAACCTTTTAAATTTAGTTTCCAAGATTAGTGCTTTTTTTAAAGCATTCTCTATTGTAAGATGCTCGTCTTCCTTGCAAAATCTTTCAAATATTTTGGACGGTAATTTCATGATGAATTTGTCCAAAACAAAAGCATTCAGTTGGGTTCCAAAATTGCAATTTAATGCGAGCCTCTTTACTTTAGCAAACCACGATGAAATACTTTCTTCTTCACCCATGGTTGCAGAATGGAAGCGCCTGCGTTCTTCAAAAATAATTGTAGGCGGTGTGTAATGACTTTTTAAAATGCTACACAATACTTTGTACGTTTTTGATGCCGGCGAGTCTGGGCTGCATAAACTATGCAGGACAAAGCACAAGGACAATCGTTGCAAGTGTGTGGATTAAATTTGAAGAATCCATGCTTCTCACATGGGAAGCTTTATGTGGCCTGTTCACGCGTCGGAAAACCTTCTGATTTATTCGTTTACGCACCGGAAGGAAAAACAAAAAATATCGTGTATCCAACAGCACTTTAATAAAAGACGAATTAAAATGAAATACTGCAATTTCACAATTTATCAAAATGAGCAAAATCAATAAAATTATTTAAAATTAATTGAATATTTGTGTAATGTCTTTCTTTCAAATTTATTTTAATTGGTAGCGTAGCAACGCGCGCAGGGTACAGCTAGTATTGAATATGTGCAGAACTAATTATTGAAGATATGTATGTATAACCAAAAATACATACATATGTATATCAAAAAAACTAGATAGTGACTTAAATTACGGGTAAAAATGTTTGTTAAATTATTATTTTATTTGTTGTTATTTTTCTTTTTTCTTGTTATATGTAATTCATTTGTTCAAAAAGTAATTTTATGATAGGTTGCTGAACTGTTCGGAGAGTGCATTGAAAATAAAAATATTTTTTATTATTTATTTATGATTCAGTTAACGTTTCGTAAAGTTTCAGGGACAAATGACGTCAGTTAATCTAAAATTATTTTGCTGCGTTTTTATTTTAAAATTCGTCCGTTTCATTTGTTGTTTGGATTTTATTTTTTAGAGTTGATAAATAAAATTTTAATTGTTTTGTTTGCTTTTTTCATAAAATTTGATTATTTTGTTAAATAAACAAAAATATAAACCAACATTAATAGAAATTATTAAAATTGCACAGTACATGTAAACATGCATATAAACATACATATGTATGTCTGTATGTATGTATGTATGTATGTATGTATATGTTTTAAATTTTAAAATTATTATAATTTTTTCAGCAAATATATTTCAGGGAGATGAAGATATAGTAAGAAGTATTTCGGTAGAACATTTGTATGGTTTAATTGTGGATATTTAATTCAATCAGTAATTAATCACGAATTAAGTATTTCAGTTATTATATTATGTATATCAGTTATTGACTTTGAAGTTGAAACTTTCCCAAATATTGGATTGGATCATGGACCATCAATCGTTTAGCATCTCACTAGCATTTATACTAAGAATCACTTTCTGAGTCGATTTAACAATGCCCGTCTGGCTGGCCGTCCATGTAAAGCTTGTGCGCATAGTACAGGTCGCAATTTTTAAGATATTTCGATAAAATTTGGTACGTGATATTTTTCGACCCCAGGATGGATGTGATTTAAACTGGTGGAAATCGGTCCATTATTTCACCTGGACTCCATACAAATGTCCTGCCGAAATTGGGGTTTACCGATCATAACTATTTTAATTATGCCAGTATCCAGTAGCTCCCATATATGACCCCCTTCCGAAAATCACTTTAACGATCATAAATTTCTTAAGAACGTTGGTAATCAAATAAAATTCGACACTAATAAGTTTCTTATATACAGCAATGATCAGACCTAATTTTATAATGGTCGGTCCGTAATTACTCGAAACTCCCATATAAAACCCTCCCTGTAATCCACTTTAACCTCCGTAAATCTTTAAAACGTATTTAAAGCGAGATAAAGTTGAACATACACAATATTTATATTCACAGAAATCATGACAATAAATTTTTCACCAGGTTTAATCCCATCCATCCTTGGGCCGAAAAAATATCACGTACTAAATTTTATCGAAATATCTTCAAAATTGCGACCTGGGGGGTTACTCTCTATTACGATGCGAAAGCAAATGCGATGCGAAAAGCATACAAATTGTACGGTTATCGCATCGCATTTGCTTTCGCATCGCAATAGAGAGTACTCTGCGCACAAGCTTTATATGGACAGCCAGCCAGACGGACGGACAACGGACATCGTTAAATCGACTCAGAAAGTGATTCTGAGTCGATCAGTATACTTTAAGGTTGGTGTTGGACCAATATTTCTGGGCGTTACAAACATATGCACAAATCCAATATACCCTCCCCACTATGGTGGTGTAGGGTATAAAAATACTACATGTCTGTCAAGGCAATTTAGTATCAAAAACCATAGTATTTGTATTATGGTATAGAAATCCTATTAATGTCAGGGGTATAAGAAAGTTCACAATAAAAAATCTTAAATTTTAATTAAACTCTTGTTAATTTGAATTTTTCCTATCTCCTCTTGTTCATTTGAACTCTCGTTAATATGAAATCTCTCTGGTCCCTTGAATTTAAAATTATCAAGAGTCGACTGTATCTGAAAAACTGTTTTATGCATATACTGGGTGTATTATATGGTCGGGCTTGGCCGACTATACTTTCTTACTTGTTATACCCTTCACCTTTATGAGAAGGCTATATATAAGTTTGTCATTCCGTGTGAAATTTCCACAATATAATTTTCCGACCCTATAAAGTATATATATACTGGATCCTTATAGATAGCGGAGTCGGATAAGCCATGTCCGTTTGTTGAAATCAGATTTTTGAAGTCCCCAGATATATTCGGGATCCAAATCTTCAATAATTCTGTCAGAAATGCTTTCGAAAACTTTGCTGTTTAAAACCAGTTTTTTATGCATTTTGATAATGTATTGATTGAATTATGTATATGTGAGACAACCTCCATAAAAATTTGATATTTTTTGTCCATTTTATTGCAATATTTTGAAATATATTGCAGATAATACCATGAAACTTTGTATACGTTGTTTGTATGATAAAAGAAGAAAGTGTGCGGAAAATAGTAAGAATCGGTCCATGATTTCTCATAGCCCCCATACAAATATATATATTCCCGAAATATGGCTTAATGATAAATAAATGCCTATAAAATTGGAGTATCAAGACAAAATTCAGCAAAAATAAGTTTTATACAAATAGAAATCGCAAAACAAAATTTTTTTTTAGTTCGGTCCATGTTTGACCATAGACCCCATATAAAGTCCACTTCCAAAATTCATTTAAAGACGTATAAAACAGATATAAATAATGTTAAACGGCTAAAATTTGACATAAATACTCCTTATAGGCAAATAAATTGTTGTACTAAATTTAATGGTGGTCGGCCCAGAACTGGTCATAGCTCCCATACAAGGACCACATCTGAACAAGACATTTTTCCCTATATATATTGTATAAATATCGCTGCCGACCCAAAACGTTGAACAGATCATTTACATATATACAAAAATCATTCCACAAAATTTTGTGAATTTCGGTCTATTTTTACCCGTGTGTCCCATATAAAGCCATCTTCCGAAAATCACTTTAATACTCATAAATCTATTATAAATAAGGGTACCAATCCAAAATTTTACACGGATCATTTACATACATGCCTAAATCAACCAGCTGGATTTTGAGAATATCGGTCCATATTTGACTATACCCCCACTTCCAAAATTCACTTTAATATTAATATATATCTTAAATACACCGTTATTATGTTGAAATTCGACGTGAAATATCCTCATATGCATGGAAATAGCTGTTTCAAACTTTAAGCAGATCGGGCCATAATTTGTCATAGCTGCCATATAAGAACCATTTCCAAAAAAAAAAATAAATTCGGGTCAAAAAATATTCTTTTCGGATTTAACCCATATTCGGTCCATATTTTATAATCATGATATATATCGTTGGAAAGGTATTTTAAGACCTTTTATTTAATGTATTACAAATTATCAAGCACCCAGTAGTTCCCGAGATATAGGCCTATATATTCTCAACTTTACGGGCCTGCCCCCTCGAGAATAGACGTGACCGCCAACAAATTTTTTTTCTGGCATCTCCTCTAAAAGCCCTATTTGATGAAGTTTGTTTTAAGCAAAATCACTAAAACCGAATTGTACCCCTTTTTTATACTCTGTTTGTTAAGTTACAGTCAAGATTATTATAAACATCAGACAAACTCTGTAAATTATGGTAAGAATTGGTAATTAAATCAATTAAAAATGGTGAAAATTTGACAAAATTTCAAAATATTTAACATAAATTATGTTGGTCGTAAAATTGTCTTTCAAACAATCAGGTATGTGATGGAAAACGATAACGATAACGAGTGAGTTTTTGAAGTCCATTTTAAAGTATTTATAATTAAATTTTTAAAATTTTTGTTTTAAGATTCTCTTTAATAGTAAATTATCTTTATATTTTGTGGGATATAACTATTTTAATACAGAAATATTACGTAAAAATTAACTTCTAAAACTCACTCGTTATCGTTTTTCATCACATACCTGATTATATCAAATACTAATAAAATTTGCACTAAGACTGAATAGAAAACACAGAATAGGGATATTCTAGTCCTATAACCAGTGTAGTTTTTGTATTTGATATTTGAGATTTGGCACAGCCGAATATAGCACTCTTACTTGTTTTATTTTATTGTTGTTGCATTTTCCATTTCTTTTCCCAGCAAGAAAAATTGCTAGGGCTTCCATTTATAGGCCTTATAGAAGACATGTTTACACATTCTATAAGATTTGATACTCAGTCCTCTATGGCTTAATAAAATCATAAATTTAGCAGACCTTTAATTGCGCCTTCTATGAGGCATTACTAGGCAGGCCTTCTAATTGCCCTTCTCAAGTATGCCTTCTATCAGGCATCTAACCAGTAGCCAATGGGCAAGGCATTGACTACCAATGGCACGCTGTGTAAAATTCTAATGATTTTACAATGCGGCTGGAAGCCATTTATAGCATAATTATCCCGCTGGATTAGAACACTGCGTGCATATGTATGTACGTATGTATGTAAAAAGTAAAATTTTTGTCATTAAAAACTTTTGTTTTCAGCAGCTTACTGTTTTTTTGTATCTCCTGTTATTCATTACCTCAGTTGTTACATTTCATTCTTAATTTTCTATCATTTTGAACACTTTTTTTATTCCTCATTAAATGTTGATGCATTTTCATTCTTTCTATACCATTCTTGTTTTTGTTGTTGTTAATATATTCATACCGCATTATTACCTACATACGTACGTCCACAACTTTTTAATTTCTTAGTTACATCTTTAATTTAAAATTTTCTGAATTCCTATTACAAATAGCACGAATGCATTTGAAGACTCCATAAATAAATAAATAATTAAATAAATAATTAATCAGAATCATTATTAAAAATCATATACATGAATTTAAAAAAAACAAATCATTACCTTGAAAAGGCATCAATCATAAACTTCAATTCCTTATCTTAATCAGGTATGTGTTGGAAATCGAAAACGAAAACGAGTGAGTTTTAGAAGTTAATTTTTTCGTAATATTTCTGTATTGAAACAGTTTTATCCAACAAAATATAAAGATAATTTACTATTAAAGAGAATCTTAAAACAAAAATTTTAAAAATTTGATTAGAAATATTTTAAAATGGACTTCAAAAACTCACTCGCTTTCGTTTTCGATTTCCATCACATACCTGAATAACACACAATTCTATACAAATTATTATTTTGTAGTATAAAATTATATAATAAAATTTAAACACACAAATCAACGTATACTGTATGTATGAACCTTTTCTTATTTCTAGTTTTTTTTTCCAGTTTTCTGCACATTGCATATATACGGCGTAAATATTCCACATATGCGACGAAAATAGTAGAAAATAGTAAGGCCTTCATGACCAAAGTCCCTCCCAAAATTCCTTACCTTTTTACCCATATCCCTCTCCTCCACTTGTAATGTTAGTGAGTAGTTAAAGGAGGACTAGTCGCTTCAGTTCCCCTCCGGTGCCAGGCCTTACGTGCCTACTCGTGTGACCAAAAATGAAAAAAATACGTAATAATGATCTCATTCGAGGACAAACTTCTCGCCTCCAGTCAGGAGACGATAGTTGGACTCTCAGGTGGCGACGGTAACAATCTAATGGTGTTTTCTTTTCTGAAATAAAATGTTACACCTTTATTATGTACATTTTTATAATGTTTACCCCACATTTTAAAGATGTCGCATTTTTAATGGTCAGAATAGAACATAAAATTACAACAGTGTAACACTTTTTTTCATGTATAGCTGTTTTTGTTTTTTGTTAAAAAAGAAGAAGCAAATAGCTCCCTGGTAAGATCGCTTGAAATAAGACAATGAATATCTCTCAAAAAGACCAATGGCACCTTCCCGACTAATACGTAAATTCTTCTTAAACTATAAAAATTATATATATAAACATACATTACATATATGTATAAGAAGTAGGAGATATTGTCCTATGAAATTTGACATATGTATGTACATCAACTTTAGAGTATTCATTAATTACGTTCTCTAAAAGCCTTTCACTCGCGGTTGTGGATTTCTTTCCATAATCATATAAAATATTTCATCATCATTAGATGATGAAGATAAATCCAACAAGTCATCCCAAATTTTTTCAGCACATAAAAAAATAGTAATATTTTCCATTTTGTATAATTTTTTTTGTTTCTTAACACAAATACATATTCATAAACAAAACAAATGTCAGCTGTTTTATCGTGCGATTCTCCCCCTCTAAAAATACAGAGTGTGAAAGGTGCACCATTTTTTAAATTTATAGTGTTACATTTATAGAAAAGAACACACTACACTTTAGCAGTGTTGACATTTTTTCAGAAAAGAACACAAAAAAATTAAAAAAGGTGCGAAATGGGAAAAACGTGTAACATTTTTGCCAGAAAAGAAAACGCTATAAGTATTCCGCTACCCTCACACAAAACCTCACAACCTCCCCAACAATTGGCCGTCAAGTCTGAGGAAAAATCAATAAAGGGTAAACGTAATAAAAGAAGAGTCTCTCTCGTACTCTCGCAACTCCAAGACTATGTTTATTTTTTACAAGATTGCAAAGTATGCTGGCAGGAAGAACCCATGAACGCGATGAGACTTATCGTGTAAAATATACCAGGCTGCGGTAGACGAGTACCTTACTTAAATACAGGATAACGTACATATCTCAAGAGACCTTAAACTAGCTCTAACAGAATCGCTTTCACGTGGAGGGTGACAAATCGCCGAAAAGAAGGAAGGTCAACGAGTAGTCGACCACTCCTTGCTATGTCAAAACGTCAACCGCTTTTAACGAGCTCATTAAATATAATCTTTGTGGTGGCACTGGCGAGCGAAAAGGGCAATGTTGTTACTCCTGTAATAACGGAATGGAGGTGCCATGTATGTAGGGTACATAGTTAAGACATCAACCAAACAGTTTTGAACTTAAAAAATATATGGTAGACCGGTACCTGCACTGCTTGGCTTAAGTCGGTTTTAGTGACTTTTTTCAAATCACCATCAAAATTTTATCACTAATAGAATTTTAAATTCTGATTAAAATAACAAAATAAAATTGGGGCGCTCACGCCTATTTTCGAGTGGGCGGAGCTCCAAAGGTTGTAATATATTGAGCTATATATTGAAAACTAAAATTTTTTTATTAGACGATATATATAGCAAATGATAGGTATTTGAAAGACCTTTCCAACGATATATAACATGGCCTATTTATATGGACCACCTATTGATAAATTTCGCAAAATAATTTTTTGATCCGAAATTTTTTTAAAAAATCTAAAAAATCCGGGAAAAGGTATATATGAGTAAGTAGATAAATTACAATATTTTCAAGTCAAGAAATTAAGCTTTAATTTAAGGTATAACATGATCATGTAGGTAATATAAATCCGAAGATATTAAAGAAAGATTATGACATTTCACCATAAAAAATACAATCTGTACTGTGCGAAGCCGGTGTTCTGTATAACATAGAGGAGAAAATCCTTCGGCCCGGCCGTAGGCCGTCAATATCCCGAGACATTTTAATTTAATTCTTTAATTTTCTTCCACTTTTTTCAAAAATTTTATCAATGTTTATTATTTATGTATATACAGAGTTGCATTCACAAATAATTTCTATGACAATGCTGGCATTGGCAGATGCATAAACTTTGCACATATGACAATGAAAAGTGTTTGTCAATTGTGTTAAAACAATGACAATGACAAAATTGTGTGTTTACGAGATGTCTGAAAATATTTTTGTCTTCCAATGTACTGAAAATGCTTTTTCTTACAACGTTGGAAGACAAACATTTTAAGTTTACACGGTTGTTCGACATTTTCTGCACATTTTTGGGACAACGTTGTAATATCTGAGCATCGTGGACACATAGCTACATAGGCTCTTTTTATAAATTTGTTAGTTAATTCAGCAACCATCCCGTAAAACTGTAAAAAGTTTCATTGCCTACTTTCAGGATGACAAATTTTCAATGACCTTGACTAATTTCGAGTTTTTGTGGTGCATTTCTAAAAACTCACCACTTTTTTTAAATTCACCAGCCGAGCAAAAAATTCTCTGGAGGGTGGTGGGTGGCGAATTTTTTCCCCTTCAAACTCACTTCTTTTTTCACCACTATATCCTATTTGATTAATTTTTTTTTGTCCGTCGTTGCCGTTTTTTAGTTTTTATTTCATGTGGGTGTCTTACTTAGAAAATAAAACCCGAAATTAAAAAAAAAACGGGATATTTTTGTAATTTCGTTTGCCATTTTAAACAGGTGCTGCCATCTATGTATTTTTGTTATAAGTTTTCCGAAACAAAATTTAGTGTTGCAAACTGTTTTTTTAGAAACGTGAAATTATATATGCAAAGACTCTAAGTCCATATTTTACAATATTACAGGAGTGACAAAAACAATCAAACTTTTTTTTTAATAAACATTTTTGAAATCTGTAAATGCAATTTATTTTTGTATTTTTCTTTGTTTTTTATTTGCGTAAAAGCAAAATGAAATAATAAGTATTTGTCGCGATAAAAGCTTTTTTTGGACTTAGAGCTTTTTCTGTTGATTAGTTTGTATGTTTTCATGGACTTAGATCTTTTTCTAAAAACTTGTCTCTACTTATAATTCTTCCTTACTACAATGAAAGAGTACTTTTGTTGCTTTTTTATTGTTGTTATTAAGAAGCTAAAAACATGTAAAAATTAAAGTTTGTTTTGATTATTGTAAAAAATTTATTCAAAGTTATGAATAACATTGTTATTGTAATTTCAATATTTGTACAAGTACATAATGAAAACAAAAATTATTCGGTCTTATTTAATTGCTGTTATAAAAAACCAATATTAATTTAAATTTTTAATGGATTTAAAAGTAAGATAACTGGCGACGACTATTTTTATTCGTATGGCAAATTGTCATAAAATTTATGGTGTTTTGTAGGCAAAGTGGATTTTAGATATTCAGGCGTGAGATGGAAATCGAAAACGAATCAGTTTTGGAAATACATTTTAATGAATTTATAATCTAATTTTTAAAATTTTTGTTTTAAGATTCTCTTTAGTAGCCCAATATCTTTATCACCCCTATCGTCAATTTTTTCGTAATATTTCTGTATTGAAAAACTTTTATCACATAAAATATACACCCCTATCGTGAATAAAAATTCCACGTGAAATTTGTTCACTTTTCACATATTCCAATTTAAATTCAATGTTAAAAAATAAAAGTGAACAAATTTCACGTGGAATTTTTATTCACGATAGGGGTGTATATTTTATGTGATAAAAGTTTTTCAATACAGAAATATTACGAAAAAATTGACTTCTAAAACTCATTCGTTTTCGTTTTCGATTTCCATCACATGCATGATTGTAAGTCTTCGATCTTTCTAGTCTTTATTTTTCTTTTTTCTTGATGAATTGGTGTAAATCCGACCACTCTAGTGCGACTACATTTTCATTTATTTTTTGGTGGAGATTTTTTCATTCATCAGGAAATCTAAGTTTGAAATTAATTTCACCATTTGGTGTGTATTGTATTCCTCGAATGTCCGTCCGCGGCAAGGGCGAATATTTTTACAAAATTGTACATTGCTAAATTGTTTTAAATAATGAATGATCCAAATAAGTAACATCATGACGATTAATGTTATGACTGTCAATGGTGTTGATACTCAAAACAACGAGAGTGTAGCCAATGAGAAATAATATTATGTCAATTGGTTGGACTCTCAGACTATTCCGCGGGAAACAGTTGATATGTCAACATTGGAAGAAGTGAGATATTATTACTCAAAGATGTGATAAAAAACAACAACTAATGAGATAACTGTATTTTTTTCTTTGTAATCGATGTATTTTTACTTATTGAACACAACTGCATCAAAATCTCAATTTCTAAAAAAAGTGGACTTAGAGTCTTTACATGTTAAGCCAGCGATATATAAATAGCGATTTTGGGAATATTGGTTTCTTCCTGGCTACTCTGCCCCAAACCCCAAAGAAAAAGAGCAGAAAGCAAGTGTCATAATAATATTTTGTTTGTCTTTTTTGTCATTTTCTAATAGTATTGCAATTTACCTTTGTTATGCGTTTCTTGTCTTTTCTTTTGGAGTTTTATTTTTCACTTCGTTTAAATTCAGTGCGAAAATTTCAACAAGAAATTTATATTAATTAAAAGTGTTTTGAAAACTAAACAGTATAAAAACAGAAGACAATGCAGAAATAAAATAATTCAATAATTGTTTTTAAAATGGTTGTGTGCAAATAAACAATATAAATTGACAAAAAGTTGAAAAGAGCAGCAGACAAAAAGTAAAACAGAAGAAAGAAAAATTCATGTATGATATCGTGCATTCAATTCAGTATTTTGTGTATAAGTGTTTGTTGCATACGAATATATTTGTGTGTCGGTTTGTTTCTTTAAGTTTTTTTTTTTTTGCTATTTCGAGCGCAATTGAAATACTTTAAGAAATTATTATTATGTTAAATATTTTCAGGAGACATAGGTACATATTAAAGATAAACAAAAATGTTACAATAACGTACCCAGTGTGTCTATAATTTAGTCAATATTTTACGAGGTTCTGTTTGTATGAAAATGTTTCATCTACATTGTACATATATATTATATGAGGGTATGTGTGTGTGTGTAAACCCTCCTAATAATGCTATTTATTAATAATTGTTTATGTTTATTTATTTGTTTAATTCTTTATACATCTCAAACACCATCATAAGTCATGTCAAACATTATTTCGAACGTTAAGATTTGGCAATATATTATAGTTGCTATTCACAAATGTGTAGCAAATTAAGCACATACCTACCAAGGCATATTGATAACAAGGTAGTGTACACTACCTTGTATTCAATATGCCTTGATACCTACTATGTATTTACATACGTTTGGATAAAATTTTCAACTTAAAATTATTAATCGATATCATACGAAGTTGATCTTTAACTTCGTTTTAATAGGAAAAGATTTTAATAATAACAAATGTGTATTTAAAGTATTGGCGCAAATGATCGAAAATTATCGTCAATATTTAAGTAAATAACGTAAAATTAATTGCGTCATTGCGCCAAAAAATATCTAAGATTTAACGCACCAACAATTTTTTCATTTATTTTTATTTAAACAAGTAAAAAAGTATACTCGGTCAAGCCCGACCATATAATACCCTACACCCAGTATATGTGTAAAACCAGATTTTCAGAAATAGGCTCTATATAGGAGATATGACCTTTTATGGAACGATCATCCAAAGATGTATTGACATAGCTTATGTGCATATAAATATTATTTGTGTTAATTTTTTTTTATTTATTTATTTATTTAGTAGTATTTTCAATACTCTTTCCCTCACAAAAAATTTTACAATTATATTGCTATTAAATCATTTTTTATAAAATTCACAATTTTCCTGTTGAAACGCATATATTTCTCTCATTCTTCACATCATATGGTAGCATCTTATATAGTTTAAGGCCCTTGTAAAATAAAGTGCGCTGTCCAGCTGCTGTTGATACCCATTGCATTCTGAAGTTGGTAGAATTGCGTAGATAATACGGTTGTATTTCACCAACATACTCCAATTGTTCACACAAATATTGAGGTGCAATACCCATTTTTATTTTCTTTATGAAGTAAATTGTAGTTAATTTCATCCTCTGTTGAATATTCAGCCATTTTAGTGTGTCAAGCATGAGTTGAACTGACGCATACCTGTTGCATCTTAAAATAGCTCGCATTGCTCTGTTTTGTAGTTTTTGTAGTCGTTCGATTTGTAGATTTGTACAGCATGAAAATAATATTGTGGATCCATATCATATCAGAATTGAGTCCCGAATCAATCACCTGAAAAATGTTAATTGGAAGAAGATCTTTTATGTCGATTAAATCTGTTGCAATATGGAAGAGTGGCTTAGTCGAAAATTTAAGTTTTGAGATATCATCAATTTTGTGAAATTTTTATTCTGCTTGTTTTTTGCGAATAATTTATGAATTAATATATTGGTAACATGTTTATTAGAGAAGAAGGATGAATATTGTAAAAAATATTGTTGAATTTAGAGGATTTTACGCCTTTTCTACTTAAACACCGTTTATTTTTAGCGTCGCGTAACAGCATAAGCTGTTCTGAAATATTTGTTTTTTGTTTCTTTCATTGAAAAATATTTCGTCGTAAGAACTTACATTCACTTAAGATAACTGTATACAAGAATCACATTCCATTAAAAGAACTCATGTAAACATAATTTGTTAGAAAATAATGAGTTTATTTTTTCAAAGTTAACATTTATACAGCTTAAGTAAAGTTAAGCGATACCGGTATATAATGAATGGAAAATCTTAATATGTAAATAAATCTATGTGTACATAAGTTGTTTTGATAAATGCATAATTGATTCAAACAACTTAAGCTAAAAAGTAAAAGTAGGTACATAACATCGATAAGAAAAACAGAATTTTTCAAAACGGACAAAACACATTCAAGTGCCCTTTTTTTCTTTTTTAAGTCGCCAAACGCCTTAACTCAATTCTCTCTTATGTCGACTTAGGCTACTCTTCCATATTGCCACAGAAATATATTCTTATGTAAACTTAAACGAATTTATAATTTATACAATGTTGTAAAAGTTTTAATTATGTGTCCACCGTACGAACGTATTACCGCAAAATTAGGCATTATTTTACAAAATAAATTGATGATAGAGAGAAATAACTGAGGAATCAAGAGCTTCAGACATAAGACAGTAAGCATTGTGGAAAAGTAAGTGAATGTGATTTTCTTCTTGTCTTTTTATAAACATCAGCTGGACGAATTTGATCCGTACACTATTGAACGAAAACCGTTCAGTTAAATGACCGGCTCATTTCGTTCAATGGAGTGATCCGTTCATTTTAACCCGTTCGTTCATGAACGACACAGCTCTAATATGAACACCAATGTTGGCTACTCGTTTTAATAAATGCAAGCTCGATGAAACGAATGAGAAGGAAAGAGGAAATAATCTTTTATCTTTTTCCTTCTCATTGAAAAATACTTGACTTGACAGTCAGAACTGATGAATGCGAAACAGGACAAACAAAATTTGTGTATTTAAGTACATACATGGTGCAACTATACAAGGTGAGTGTAGTAGCCCAGCTGACTGACTTTGTTTACAAAAGTAATACTTTTTCACGTATTTTTGACAGTAGTACATTATTTTACGCACACAAAATGCTTGTTGTTTCTGTTTTGTGTTGTATTTGTTGTCGATTTGCACTCACCTTGTATAGTTGCACCATGACTACATACAGTCAAAGACTAAAGTTTAAATACACCTCAAAAATTGATTGTTTAAAGAAAAGTAAAAGTTTCAGGAAAACTTAAAGTATACAGTTTTATTTAGTTTTATAAATAACAAAATAAAATAACAAAAAATATAGACCTCATTACGAACATAACGGTAATTCTTAAAAATACGATAAAATTCACTCGACAAAAGTTTAAATACATCTTGGAATGTTAATAAATTTTTTTTAGATAAATTAAAAAAGAAAACATTTCAATACTTTTTGGACCGCCATGGCTATCAATAACGGTCTGCAAGCGGCGTGGCATAGAAAGTGCCAAGTTTTCTGTTTCAGAAGACGATATTTCTGACCAGATTCTTTTAAGAGCTTCTTTAAGCGACTTTTTGCTCGTTATTGAAGTTGCCAATAATTTGCGCTTCATTATATCCCAAACGTGCTCAATTGGGTTTAAGTCTGGCTGTCTGGGATCAGAATAAAGCAACCTCTCTTTCACAGAAAGTGCGGTGTGCTTGGTATCGTTATCCTGTTGAAAGATCAAACGGGATCCAAGGCCAAAGATGTCGACGGATGCTTGCAAATTGCTTTCCAATGTACTCTTTTAAGTATGTTGATTCATGATCCCATCAATAAACTCCAAATTTTCAACCAACGCTGCTCCAATCGCTCGCCAAACTATTACATTGGCACCACCGTGTTTTACCGTAGGAACCAAATTTTGGGTTTGAAGGGCAGTGTTTGGCCCTCTCGTCTGTAAAAAGAACTCTTTTCCAAAACTCTGCGTCTTTGTTTCTGTACTTATGTCCAAACTCCAGTCTAAGTTTTCTGTTTTTTCACTTATTAGTGGCCTTTTTCGGGGAACTCGGCTTTTATATCCATTTTCTCGCAATGCTCTTCGAATAGTTCTTGGATGAACATTTTTGTTATAGTTATTAGCGATATCATCTGCAAGTTTTGGTGCACTTATTCTTGGATTATTTTTCACGTCTTTTACGGTGTGGTTACCAATCGTGATATTGGTAAGTTTTTTTGAACGACCGCTTCTTGGAATATTTGCTACGGAGCCATTTTCCTTATATTTTCTAATTATATTTTGGATACTTTTAAATGATACATTTAATAATTTTCCTATTTCCTGATAGGATTTTCCTTCGTTGAAACGTTTTATTATTAAATGTTTAATGCTGGACTCAATTTATTTACCTTTGCCCATAATTTTCGACAAAACTTGCAATGCTGTCAATAAAAAGAGTACTAATAACAAGTTCTGGCTTGTAGGAACATAATTTCACCGAAACAAAATATAATTGTACTTTGTTTTTGAGAAATGAAAGAGAGTTCTTTGTTTTGCAAGATGTATTTAAACTTTTGTCTAGTGAATTTTATCGTATTTTTAAGAATTACGGTTATGTTAGTAATGAAGTCTTTATTTTTTGTTATTGTATTTTTTTATTTATAAAACTAAATAAAACTGTAAGTTTTCCTGAAACGTTTACTTTTCTTTAAACAATCAATTTTTGAGGTGTATTTAAACTTTAGTCTCTGACTGTATGTACGAGGTCTGATCAAAAAATAACCGTTTTTTTTTTTAAATTTCGTGAGTTCCGTATGTTCGATTTTCGCATTTTTTTCTGTTATGTTGGTACACATGTCTGTTATATATGTTGGTAATATCAGCCATTTTGGATTGCCAGTTTGTTTTTGACAGATAAAAGAATAGTTGTGTTTTGATGTGCTCTTCGATTTTTTACTATTCAAAATAATGGATGAAAGAAACTATTAAGTTTTGTGTAAAAAATTAAATTAAATCCGCAAGCACATTTGAAATATTGACTGTGGCGTTTGTGCGAGTCTACTATGAGCAGAACACAAGTTCAATTGTGGTATAACCGGTTTAAGGAAAGCCGAGAAGATGTCAATGACGAGGCTCGTCCTGGTCGCCCGAGCACGTCAACAACCGATGAAAACATTGAAGCAGTGAAGAAAATGATTTTGGATAATCGTCGAATCACTATCAGAGAGGTTGCTGATGATGTTGGCATATTGTACGGCTCATGGCAAGCAATTTTTACGGATGTTTTAGACATAAAACGTGTGGTAGCGAAGATTGTTCCAAAATTGTTAAATTTTGAGTAAAAACAACGTCGCTGGACATCGCTCAGGAGTTGTTGAACATCGTCAACGACGATCCAGATTTCCTCAAAAAGGTCATAACTGGTGATGAATCATGGGTGTATGGCTATGATATTCCAACCAAAGTCCAATCATCCCAATGGAAGCGTTCAGAAGAGCGAATACCGAAAAAAACACCTCATGTTCCGTCAAATGTGAACGTTTTGCTCAGGTTTTCTGCAACTGCAATGGCGTGGTGCATCATGAATTCTTACCACAAGGTCGTATGGTCAATAAGGAATACTACCTTGAAGTTATGCGCCATTTGCGCGAAGCAATTCGACAGAAACGCACAGAATTGTGGAAAAACTAATCATAGATTTTGCAACATGATAACGCACTAGCTCACACATCGATACTTGTGCGTGAGTTTTTGGTCAAAAACAAAACCGTTATCATGCCTCAACCATTGTATTCACCGGACTTGGCCCCCGTTGACTTTTTCCTCTTCCCAAAACTGAAGACACCGATGAAAGGAAAGCGTTTGGCTACGATTGAGGAGATAAAAGAAAAATCGAAACAGGAGCTGTTGGCGATACCAAAAAGCGCGTTTCAGAAGTGTTTCGAGGATTGGAAAAAACGCTGGCATAAGTGTATTATATCCGAGGGGGATTACTTTGAAGGGGACAAGATAGTTATTGATGAATAAATAAATACTTTTTGAAAAAATTGAAAGTAACGGTTATTTTTTGATCAGACCTCGTATATACATATGCCTAAATTAAACACATTGCAAACGTAAAATGCACAGTAAATTAAGTTTCGTTATTTTTGTAATTATTTGGTTTCAATTTTGGCTATCTCTTTTTATTCTTTTCCAGATTCGAACAGTATTTACTTCAGAGCGTACATGATTTTAATTCTATAGTTAATATTCACAGTTTAATATGAATTTTTCTTATGGCTTATGTACATATGTATGTACAGTGGATCAATTAAGTTTAGGAACACCATGATTTCCAAGAGAAGTCTCTCAATTACTTTGCTTCTCCTTAAAAACCCAACTAGAATATGAATTAGCAAGCTTGAGCAAATTGCAAAAGTTAACGAAAAGTCTGTTAAATGCATAAGCAATTTAAAGCTAATAGTGGAAGGCCAATGTATGCGGCATGCGGCCGCGGGTGGCAACAGTATTACCAGTGAATAAAAGTTTTGTTTACAAAATTATTCATACAAAAATTTTGAAGTATCGCAATTTATTTAATCTGGTAATGGTGTGAGAAGCGGCAGCGCGGCAAAGTAGAATTTTGTTTTTTGTTCCCCAAAAAACCCTCATAAAAGACTCTTTTCTGACATTATCTAAGAGCTCTTTCTGACGGACCGTTTTCGAATGTAATTACCCTCTTTTCTGAAGGTATTCGGAGCAATTATGAAAGGTGTCAGAAAATACTATCTTGTTCTAATACAATCATTACTTAGTGGAGATTTCTTAAACATCAATGCTTTTTCTAACACCGTATTCACAGACGGCCTTCGGTTGGTCGCAAGTAATAGTTCCATTCCCACAATGTTTGAATATCGGAAATATCAGATATTTTGTTATAATGTTTATTTTTTTTGTCCCATGTCCATTTGTTGAAAATCACAATATCAGTACAATCTGTTCAGAAATATTCAGTAGTAAACCTTCTATATATAAGAAGGTACAATGTCGGACAAAATAAAATGCGGTTCAAATATTTCTTGTTTTTTTATTAAAACATGTATTTATTATTTTCTAATAATTATAAATTATAGTCTTGTTTTTAATTCAGTTAGATACTATTTAACCTAATATTTATGTACTTCTTTGCAAAGTCTAGCCGAATTTTTATATTTGCAGCTCGTAGTAGAGACTTTTTAGACCGCTTTCGTTAAGTCTTCTTTAGACAGTTCGAGTCGAAATATTTAATTCTAGTTCCTGCTTTATATCTCTGGCTCTGGTGTATATTAAAGTATGTAATATTAAATTTAATAAATAAGTACTTCGCTATTATTTATTATTTTGTAAAAACTTACCACAAATTTTGTCCGACAGTGTACATACATCGAGAAATATAAAATAAAATAAAAATATGTTTTTAATTTATAAATTAACCTATGCCTACGGTTTATATATAAAACAATATCTACCACATTTAATGTATTATCTCTTTTACAATTTATTAACATTGTAGACAAAAATCTGCATTATGAATCTATAAATAAAAACCTTAATTTTTTTACATAGCTTTGTTTATAGCTTCAAGAAAAAAGCAGTTTATTTAACAGCATTGGTGCAGTTCTAGTTAACAAGACGAGAATACAGAATAGACAAAAAACGATTACCGTTAAACTCTTAAACAACGCAAAACGTTTGACAATTGATTCTTCTTCATTGCTTCAATGCCATGAACTGCAAAAGTTATTCAACGACGAGTACGATAATAGTACAATTACAATTTGTTAATGACTTTGTTAAACGTCTAGTCTGTAAGTTGTCCTTGGCCAAAGCGGAGGAATCATCAAGATTGAGGAGAGCAATTAAATCTACGCTTTATGATATGCTTATGTGAGTTATACGATATAATTTATTGCCAATATTATACAATTCTATGTACATACATATGCACCTATATGGATGTATGTATGTACATAGTATATAAATACACAAATATTGTAAAAATATAATAGATTTCATTCAACTTTTGTTTTCTTTTCATAAATGTTCAGTGTCGTGAAGACTGGTTAAGAAGAACAAGACAACGATGAAGGTATACTGCTAGACGGGCGTTATTGTAAATACAGTGCAAGGACTACTCCGAACTAAACGAACTATTCAAACACAACAAGCCATCAAGTATTGCTGTTGATCAGCTTAATAATTAATTGGTAAGTAAATACATACATACATATGTATGTATTTAATTTGTACGCTGTTCTTATACATACATATGCATAATAGATAACAATATCAATAATATTAAATAGAGAACATATTTTATCTTTTTAAATTAAAAAACTAGTTCTGGAAAAAAGTTCACAGGTTTTTACAAGCTCTCTTGGATGTAGCCTTCGTTTGCAAACAAATAAGTTTATAAATAAATGTTAAACATTAAAATATTGCATTCAATTGAATCACGTGCGAATTTAGGCATAAACAAAACATTGCAACTTATTTGCACCATCACAATATCGACCAATATAATCCAGAAATATACATACATAATATCATGATATAAAGCATAGAAGGTAGAAATAGTGAGATTTATTAGTTGTTGTTGTTTTTGTTGTTGTAGCAGCAGTAATTGCTGAGTTGACAGCCGAGTGATCTCGGGCCATTCCGGTGCGTAGAACCGGATGTCGTGGGAATGGATTCATTAGTTGAACTTCTCCGCTCTCAACTTCAGCAATAAATTTTAACTGTTTCATAATTCAGATTGAAACTTGCATAAAATTAATTGTTGCAAACGCAAAATTAAATTTTTAAACAGTTTGGATATACATATCGCTGTCTTAACATGTAAAGGCTCTAAGTCCATATTTTACAATAATACAGGGGAGACAAAAACAATTAATATTTTTTTTTGAATAAACATTTTTGAAATCTGTAAATGGAATTTGTTTTTGTATTTTTCTTTGTATTTTATTTGCGTAAAAGCAAAATGAATAAATAATTTTTTGTCGAGATAAAAGCTTTTTTGGACTTAGAGCCTTTTCTGTTGCTTAGTTTGTATGTTTTCATGGAATTAGATCTTTTTCTTAAAACTTGTCTCTACTCATATTTCATACTTACTACAAAGAAAGTGTACTTTTGTTGATTTTTTATTGTTGTTATTTAAAAAGCTAATAATATGTATAAAGTTAAAGTTTGTTTTGATTATTGTAAAAAAAGAAACAGAATTTATTCAAAAATATGAATAACATTATTATTGTAATTTCAATTTCGATATTTGTATATACTTCTACATAATGAAAACGCAAATTATTCAGTCTTATTTCATTGCTGTTATAAAAAAGTAATATTAATTTAAATTTTTAATGGATTTAAAAGTAAAATAAATAAAATTTTTATTTGTACGGCAAATCGTCATAAAATGTATGGTGTTTTGTAGGCAAAGTGGATTTTAGATATTGTAAATCTTCGAACTTTCTAGTCTTTATTTTTCTTCTTTCTTGATGAAGTTGGTGTAAATCCGACCACTCTAGTGCGACTACATTTTCATTTATTTTTTGGTGGAGATTTTTCCATTCATCAGGAAATCTAAGTTTGAAATTAATTTCACCATTTGGTGTGCATTGTATTCCTCGAATGTCCGTCACTTTGGAATCGCCTTTTCCACGACCAGGGCGAATATTTTTACAAAATTGTACATTGTTAAATTAAAAAAAATGAATGATCCAAATAAGTAACATCATGACGATTAATGTGATGACTGTCAATGGTGTTGATACTCAAAACAACGAGAGTGTAGTCAATGAGAAATAATATTATGTCCATTGGTTGGACTCTCAGACTATTCCGCGCAAAACAGTTGATATGTCAACATTGGAAGAAGTGAGATATTACATAAAGATGTGATAAATTGGACTTAGCGCCTTTACTCATCACTACAAAACAACAACAACAAATGAGATAACTATATATTTTTTTGTAATCGATGTATTTTTACTTATTGAACACAACTGCATCAAAATCTCAATTTCTAAAAAAAAGTGGACTTAGCGCCTTTACATGTTAAGCCAGCGATATGTATATGGATATATCTGGCCCACAATCAAATAAACAATCAGCAAAATAATTTTAGTTTTACAAACAATAACAGCCAAGCGGATCAGAAATAAAACTCTTATTGTTATATATTAAAAATAACCCACGCTCAATGCAATTTTCTGACTCGCAGTTAACCCATATCAGCACAAGAAGTTTTCCATACAGTAACACAGTCCCACACCTCTAAAATACTTTTCTTTCATTTATTTTGTGCTTAGAATTAACAAGTGAAAGAAGAATCGTAAGTATGCCCTTCTAATATCTTTAAAACCAAACTGACCCAAATACCATATATTTGCTGAAAAATAATTATTCTATGTTAAATCTTAAATATTGCCTTGACTATAAAAGTGGCATATGTTAGAGTGTAATTTTCTTTGTTAAATTCCAGTTTTATAAATACGAATTATATTAAAAAACAAGTTAGAGTGCAATATTCGGCTGTGCCGAATCTTAAATATCCTCCACCGAAATATAATGAGAAATACTATATAAAAACTACACTGGTTATAGAATATCCTTATTCAGTGTTTCTTCAACTAATAGCGTAGCATTTTATATATTGTTTGGGAGCCAATTTTTCGAACAACATAATTTATTTCAAATGTTTAGATTTTTTTTTAATTTTGGCCATTTAAAGTTGATGTAATTACCAATTCTCACCGTAATTGACAGAGTTTGTCTCATATTCATAACAATCTTGAGTGTAATTTAATAATTTATAAAATTTAAATACAGTTTTCCAAATTCACAACAAATTAAGAAACAGAGTATAAAAAGTGTAAGATTATAAGGTGAGGCTTCTTTTGGTTTAATTTGATCCCAATAACTTTATTTACAAGAGATATATGGGTGGCCTAGTAGAAACGGACAAATTATGGACTTAAAGCTTCTAAATCCAGTATCCAGTAATGTGATTTGGTTGAAATTCAATTCAGTGATGTTATTTACAAGTATGGTTGGTTGCTATATTCGGAAGTGGGCTTAACTTGGGAGCTATTGCCAAATATGGACAAATAGCTATAAAATTAAGTAGCATAATTGCCATAGAACCGACATTAGTGTGGTTTCTGGATTACAATTTCTGATCTGTATGAAAGGTAAAAATAAATCGATATTTATTAGGCATTATTGAGGATTAACTTGTTTTTCGGAGCTGGTACGTATATTTGAGCAATTACAAAACATAGTCCGATCTTTTTAAATTTCGGAATAAAGAATTTTATACATATGAGGATATCAAACGTATTACCGTGAATTTCGGTAATGAACCTTACATGCGGGATATGGGCAAATATGGACCGTTATTTTCAAAATCCAGCAGTTTGATTTGGCATATATGTAAATGCCACGTGTAAAATTTTGGATCGGTATCGTTATTTATACGAGATTTATAAGTATTGAAGTAATTTTCGGAAGAGCGCTTCATATGGTCACATATGAACCGAAATTCACAAATTTCTGTAGTATGATTTTTGTGTATATGTAAATGAACTGTATAAAGTTTTGAGTCGATAACGATATTTTTAAGATAAATATAAGGTAAATGACTTTTTCGGATGTGGTCTTTATATGAAAGCTATGACCAACCACCATTACATTTAGTACAACAATTTATTTATCTATAAGAATTATTTGTGTCAAATTTAAACCAGGTAACTATGTTTGTACCAGATTTATACGTATTTAAGTGAATTTTAGATGTGTACTTTATATGGAGTCTATGGTCAAACATGGACCGAATAAAACAAAATTTCATATTATTATTGAGGTTTTTGTTTTTCCTCACGCGCTATTTGATTAATAACACTGGTTTACAGCCAAAAAAAATACCAAGAACGCCACATGCCTAGATAAGTTAATTGGGATTTCCTGAACACGAAAAACGCTGTAATTTTTTTTTTCTAAGTACCGTTTTTTAGATAACGGTACTTTTGTGTTTTTCGGTATATGGTCCCATTCAAACCCTTGTGGAGCCTAACCGAAGAGATGAGTGGCATATCGTTGGAAAGGTAATCGAATACCTTTTCCGCCGATATGCTGCAAATTTCTATGTGATAAGAAATAGCTGAGTTATGGCACCTCAAAGTTCGAAATTTGCCTATTTTTTACGTTTTTTTGAAAATTTTTCTTTTTTATTTCGTTTTTTTTCTACGTTACAGTTAATATCTGGAATGTTTTATTTTTTATCCAAATAGTTTATTTAATTACCAACATTTTAAGCGTAATTTGAAAAAAATCGGATGAAAAATAAAGTTTTTATTAAGGATTTTGTGGAACGACAATATTTTCATCTTCATTGTTTACACACTATATTCGGCGTCCATCAGTTTTGCAATTTGGGAATTTACGTTTGGGAATTTACATTGAAACGACAATAAAAAAATAAAATTTGTTTTGGTTTTCAATACAAGTTCCCGGAATTACATTTTAATTTTAAAAACAGATGTGTTCAATCGATCCCAACGAATTTTGTTATGTTTGTGGTGTTCTTGTGAAAAAGAAATCACAACATTTGATGCGAAAAATTCATACGAACAATTTATTTGAAGCGTATAAGAATTATTTCGGGTTTCGACCTGCGTCTCTCGACAAACCGTGGACACCGAATAGTGCATGTAACAACTGCCGAACAATATTAAATAAAATTGGTAAGGGTCAAGAGTGTTTCTTCGCATTTGGAAAACCAATGATATGGAGAAACCAGATCAACCATACAACAGATTGTTATTTCTGTTTAACGGAAAAGGCTATCGGACGTAGAATTGAACCAGTTTATCCAGTTGTTAGCTCAGTGACGCTACCAGTGCCGCACTCAGTATCGTGCCCCAAACCGCAGCTGATTGTAGCGGGCCCCACAGAAATACGAAAAATAACAATACAAAATGATTCATCAGATGAGGGCAGTGAATTAGAAATGCAATCAAATAAGAAACTACATTTACTTACTCAGGCCGAGCTCAATGATTTGTGCCGAGATTTGTATTTGACGAAATCGAAATCTGAATTACTTGCATCACAATTACAAGAGTATGGATATTGTGCTCCTGAGACACGTGTTACATATTACCGTGATCGCAGCAAACAACTTGCACTTTTCTTCGCAAAAACGGCAAACTTTTGTTTTTGTGCCAAAATATGCAGTCTTTTCAATGCTCTCCAACAAAATTATGACCCAGAGGAATGGCGTCTTTTTATGGATGGAGGAAAGGACAGTTTGAAGGCAGTCTTGCTTCATAAAGGGAATACGAAACCATCAATTCCAATCGGATATGGAAAATACATAAAGGAAAGATATGAAACAATAAAAGAACTTCTCGATCTCATACATTATGACCAACATCAATGGAAAGTTTGCTCTGATTTTAAATTAGTTGCCATACTATCTGGATTGCAAGGGGGCAATACGAAGTTTCCCTGTTTTCTATGTCTATGGGACAGCCGTGACCGTCAGAATCACTACACCCGAAAAGTTTGGCCCGAGCGAAGTGAACGTACGCAAGGAGTGTACAATATCAAAAATGACCCACTCATTCCTATGGAGAAGATAATACTTCCTCCATTACATATTAAGCTTGGGTTATTTACAAATATTGTGAAAACGTTGACAAAAGACAGTCTTGCCATGATTTACCTTAAACAAAAATTTCCGAGAGCCACAGCGAGCAAAATTGAAGCTGGTATATTTGATGGACCTCAAATTCGGGCTCTGTACGGTGACCAAGCATTTAATGAGTGTTTAGGTCCAGCTCATTTGGAGGCATGGGAAGCATTCCAGGACATCGTTCACAACTTTTTGGGAAACTACAGAAGTCCTGATTACGCAGAGAAGATCGATACATTACTGCAAAAATTCAATGCCATTGGTAAGCGTTGAGTGAAAACATGTATATCAAAAAGGCCGTTATGATTTAAAATTTATTCTTTTTAACCTTTAGGTTCAAATATGACACCTAAATTACACTTCTTATTCAGTCATTTGGATATTTTCCCCACCACCTTGGGCTCCGAAAGTGATGAACAAGGTGAAAGATTTCACCAAGAAATGGAAGAAATCGAGAGACGTTACAAAGGCTGGTGGGACGAACAAATGATGGCGGACTATTGTTGGTTCCTCATTCGCAAAGATCCATCCGAAAAAAAACGCAAGAGTTCAAGTCGCTCGTCATTTTAATTTAAATTGTTTGAATTTACGCCGAATATAGTGTGTAAGCAATGAAGATGAAAATATTGTCCTTCCACAAAATCCTTAATAAAAACTTTATTTTTCATCCGATTTTTTTCAAATTACGCTTAAAATGTTGGTAATTAAATAAACTATTTGGATAAAAAATAAAACATTCCAGATATTAACTGTAATTAACGATATGCCACTCATCTCGATCGGGCTCTTCGGTTAGGCTCCACAAGGGTTTGAATGGGACCATATACCGAAAAACACAAAAGTACCGTTATCTAAAAAACGGTACTTAGAAAAAAAAATTACAGCGTTTTTCGTGTTCAGGAAGTCCCAATTAACTTATCTAGGTATGTGGCGTTCTTGGTATTTTTCCAAATTAAAAATTTGTAAAGCAGTGTAATTCTTCCTTTTCCTTCTAACAAATGTAAATAAAAAACATTTATGGTTTTTTATATATTTGTTCTACCCAACGTTTCGTTCGCTTTTTTCGATCTTCATCAGGGGTACTTTTATTTCCGTAATAATCTAGTAACAAATAGATAACAATTATAATTAAATCTAAAACTTTTATACTATCATAGTTTAACTTACGAATTAAGGTTTAAATTTATATTGGACTTTTCAATTATTTAATTTTAAAAAAACCGGACTACACGACACCGAATTAAATAATTAATAAATTAAATACTACACAAACATTGAATAATAAGTCAAACTTGCTAACATCACAGAACCATAACTAATTCTAATCATTAACTATTGAAATTTCGTTTTGAGATTTCTTTTTACATGCCACTTATTTTTGCCGAATTTTATATTAATATTCCAATTTTTATGACATATCATGGACCGATTCTTACTATTTCCCTTACAGTTTCTTCTTTTGTCATAAACTTTATATAGAAAAATATACTTTAAAAGATAAACAGTAAATGAAACAAATTTTATTCATATTTTTAAATATAATTAGCCATTATCACTGAAAAACTCGGTAGTTGTTGTTACTGTTTCCATTAAATCAATTATCCGAAGGTTAACACTTATAATGTGAGGTAGTGGATGTAACGTGTAACTAATTTAACACGAGAAGTTTTATGTTATTCTCAAAATTTGTCGTAGTTTACTCAATTTAACTCTTACTCCTAGAAAATAACTGCATATTGTGTCAAATTAATTATTATTTTTTAATCTTCAGGTACGGTCACACTTGTCATATATATGCCGAAAAAGACATACCTTTAGAGTCAAATTTTCAAATAAGATTGATATCAGTCGTGCATATAATTAAGAACATACCACAAATTTTACAAAAAAGTATTTATTTAAAAATATGTAAATCAGTATTTTGTTACAAATCCATTGTTTTCGATAACAGGTTGACATCTGTGAGGCATTGAGGTCGCCAAATGTTTACATACACTACTTGGAATGGCCTCCCAAGCTTTATTTGTTTCGGCAAAGAGATCATTAAAATTGCTTATTTTTACAGAGCTTTCTTTGGTTTTTACAACTTGTCATAAGTTCTTAATCGTGTTGAGATCAGGGCTGCATGAAGGCCTGTCAAGAACAGTCACCGAATTGTTACAAAAACATTGTTTGACGTGATGAGCCGTATGCTGCGGATCGTTATCTTATTGAAATATCCATGTTACTAGCGTGTTCTCATCAACATCATTGTATCACTTAGAATTCTTGCATACTGAAACTTATCCATACTTCCCTCAATTTTGTGCAGCGGTCCAACACCACATAACGACATAGCACCCCAAAGCATTATAGAACCTCCTCCATGCTTCAAAGTGGCGCGGGTACACTTTGGATCAAATTCTTTCAAATTTGGCCAGCGAACATATTTTTTTCCATCTGGAGATATCCTATTAATTTTCGTTTCGTCCGAGAATAATACCCTTTTTCATTCTACATACGTCCAATGGAGGTACTTCTTTGGGAATTCGAGTCTCTTCTTTCGGTTACGTTCAGACAATAGTGGCTTCTTTCGTGAAATTCTACACAGGAGTCGATACCCTTAATAACAAGTTGAAGTCCTTTACTGCTCTTTAGTTGATAGGTATAGAAACTTTTTCTACGGAATTGGAAATCAGTTACAATTTTGCGATAATCATTTTCATGATTAACCTGAATTTTGATATCATTAATATTACCTCTCTTGAAAGCGACGCCATTTAACAAAATTAAATCCTTCACTATTTTGCTGGAGTTTTGTTGGGGTGGGGTTTAAAAGATTTTGTTATTGTTCGTCCTATCATTACCATTATCCTTCGGTACTTTCGAATTAGAAGCCACTTTGGAGGAGTTGGGGTTTCGTCCTCGTTTCACGACAGTAATATATCTAATTAATACCCATTTGTACTGGAGATTTTTGGGTAATTTCATCAAATTGAGCAGTTTTGCGTAATGTTCCCGTGTTACGTTCACTACGCTATAGGCTTGAGACACTTACATGCTCTTTATTGTTTAGGCAATCGCTTACTTATTAATTTTGCCACTGTTTTTTTTTTCTGTTTTTATACCCTCCACCACCATAAGTGGTGAATGAGGGTATATATAAATTTGTCATTCCGTGTTTAACACACTCATCTGAGACCCAACAAAGTATATATATTCTTGGTTCTTACGAAATTCTAAGTCGATTGAGCCATGTCCGTATGTCTGTGTAAACTCTCACGTCCAAACGACACAACCGAAATTAACAAAGTTTACAAAAAATTTTAATAGATCTCCTAAGCAGTTTGGTATTGACAATCAGCAAAATCGGTATAGTAGAACAAGAGTTATGGACCTTCATAAAAAATTGATATTTTTAATTGATATATTGCAGATATTCCCATGAAATTTTGTGTACGTTGTTTTTGTGATAAAAGAAGAAAGTGTGAGGAAAATAGTAAGAATAGGTCCATGATTTATCATAGCCCCCATACAAAAATCTTCCCGAAATATTGCTCAATTATACATAAATGTGTTTAAAATTAGAATATCAATACAAAATTCAGCAAAAATAAGTTTCATGCAAAAATAAATCGTAAAATTAATTTTTGTTTACTTCGGTCCATGTTTGACCATAGACCCCATATAAAGTCCACTTCCAAAATTCAAATATCAAAATTGAAATATCCTCATATGCATAAAAATCACTCTTCCAAAATTTAAGAAGATCGGCCCATAATTTGTCATAGCTGCCATATAAGAACAATTTCCGAAAAACAAATAAACCCACAAAAATGTCCAATAAATTTCGGTATCAAACCAACTTTTATATAGATCAGAAATTTAATCCAGAAAACATACTAATATCGGTTATACGGCAATTATGCTACTGGATTTTGTAGCTGTCAGTCAATAATTGGCAATAGCTCCCGAATTAATTTCACTTCCGAGTATAACAACCAATCATACAACTCTTGTAAATAACGTTATTGAGATGAAATTCAACCAAAATAAGCCTCAAATACTTAGAATCCACACTAGTGGATACTGCATTTAGAAGCTATCAGTCCATAACTGGTCCACTTCTACTATGCCACCCATAAATCTTTTGTAAATAATATTATTGAGATCAAATTCAAACGAAAGATCCTTATCTTATATCTTATCCTTTTTTATACTCTGTTTCTTAAATTATGGCGAATCTGGAAAAATGTTCTTTTAATTTTATAAATAATAATTTAATGAAAATTAAATTTAATGAACTCAAGCCTAACTAAAAATTATCAAAAATTTTATAAATTGTTAAATTATACTCAAGATTATTAAAAAAAAAATCAGACTCTGTAAGTTACAGTAAAAATCGGTAAATACATCAATTATAAATGGTCAAAATTAGATAAAATTTCTAAACATTTGAAATGAATTATGTTGGTCGCAAAATTGTCTTTCAAGCAATATATAAAATACTAAAAAAATTTGCACTAAGACTGAAGGAAACACAAAATAAGAATATTCTAGTCCTAAAACCAGTGTAATTTTTGTATTTCTTATTACGTTTATGTGGAGGGTATTATAGATTCGGCAGAGCCGAATATAGCACTCTAACTTGTTTTTTTTTGACTTATTTTGTTGGTTTTTTACAGTTTATTTTTTTATAACTTTATTTAATCAAAGCAGTAGCGTCCATTCACTTATTTAAAAGACTTAAAAAATAATTGCGAAGTAAAATTAAACACGTCCGTAAACGCGAAAGTCCAAAAGTCTTGTGGATAAATATAAATTTGAATAATTTAGCTATTTTTTTCATATTAACAAGTTGTCGCTATTAATCTTTTCATGTATCTATTAATATTATGCTGCAAATAAGAAAACTTGCTTTACGGGCCACTGTATATTTTCTAAATATTTTTAATTTTATTGACAAAATTTGTCTTTTTAAAATTGACATTAGAATTATAAAATGTCAATAAAATAATAATGATAACCAAGGCATATTTATATTGGACTATTAAAGAGAATCTTAAAACAAAAATTTTTAAATGATATTTCTAAATGCTATTATGAACTCTATGCAATGAAATGTTGCATTGCATACTGCGTTTATGAAAACAGCCTATTTAACAAATATTAAAAATGGTACCATGGAGGTCTAAAAAGTACATTTTATTTATATATGTAGTTGGTACGAAAAACAAAAACCCATTTACCATCACTGATTCAGGTATGTGATGGAAATCGAAAACGAAAACAATAATTTTTTTTTTTTTTTTTTGCATATTCTTTTTTATTGTATCTTCATTTTAAATGAACTAACAATAGGTATTCAAATCTTAAAACTAAAGTTAATTAAGATAAGTCCAGCCAATGCTAGGCAAAATCTAGTTTTCAAATTCGATAGGATATAATGAGCAACTTGTATTTATTCATCTGAGAGCGGTGGTGTCCCTCCTTCTCAAACGGCTATGACCGGGATGTTGTAAGATGTCTCGAGCGAGGGGATTTGGATGAGTTTCCAGCTTACCCAAATAAAGGGCCACGTGTTTAGTTATTTCCCATTTGACAAGTGGAACATCAAGATCGTTGTGTATGTTGTTGTTTTTAATATACCAAGGAGCGGTAGTTATCATTCGTAGAATTTTGTTTTGACGGCGTTGAATTTTCTCAATATTGGAGTTGGAGGCAGTGCCCCATAACTGGATACCATAGCACCAAATTGGCTTTAAGATTGAGTTGTAGAGTAGAAGCTTACAATCGAGCCGAAGGACGGAGTTTCTGCCGATGAGCCAATGAATTTGGGCTGCTTTCAGTTTCATTTGAGTCAGCTTAGCATCTATATGTGGTTTCCATGTGAGGCGACGGTCCAGATGAATACCAAGATATTTCACGTGTGAGTTTTGAGGCACTATATGGTCATTAATACGAATAGGGGGACATGATTCCCTACGTAGAGTAAATGTTACGTGGGTGCATTTCTGTTCATTTATTTTTATTCCCCATTGTCTTGCCCATTTCTCCACTTGCGTTACGTGGTGCTGTAATTGAATCGAGGCATCTTTTGGATCTTTGTGAGTACTGAGAAATGCCGTATCATCAGCAAATGTTGACGTGTGAATTTCATTGTTTGTTGGCATGTCTGCTGTGTACAGCAAGTATAGAATTGGTCCTAAGATACTACCTTGAGGGACGCCAGCACCTATAGGTTGAGGACGGCTTAAATAATCACCTTCTTTAATCATAAACTGACGGTCGATTAAGTATTTCCATAGTAGGTGTTGAAGATTCACCGGCAAGTTCTGCTTTAATTTAGATATCAGGCCTTCATGCCATACTTTGTCGAAAGCTTGAGAGACGTCAATAAAGAGTGCCGAACAATATCTCTTTTCCTCAAAGGTTTTTCTTATGACTTGTACCAATCTATGTGTTTGTTCTATTGTACTGTGTTGACGTCTGAAGCCAAACTGGTGATTGGGAATGCAGTTGTTTTCATTCAAAATCGGAGTCAGCTTGGTTATAAGCAATTTCTCGAATAATTTGGACATAGTTGGTAATAGACTTATTGGCCTATACGAATCAACTTTGCAAGGATCTTTTCCCGGCTTAGGAATCATCTTTACTAGTGCAATTTTCCAAACCGGAGGGTAGTACTCAAGCCGTAAGATGGCATTAAAAAGAAAGAGGATTAATCTTTTTGCAATGCGAGGCAGCTCAAAAATCATTTTATTGCTGATTTTATCAAACCCAGGTGCTTTTTTAACATTTAAATTATCAATAGCCTCAACAACCTCCAGATATTGAAATCTTATTTGTACAGGTGGTCTGGCAACAACAGGCGGTAGTTCGCTAATGTCAGTATCCGTATTGGGAGTGAATACATTTTTTAAATGACTTACGAAAAGGTTGCCTTTTTCTTCGTTATTTCGTGCCCAAGATCCGTTCAAAGTACGCAGTGGAGGTTTTGCGATTACGGGTTTTCTCAGATTTCGGACTGCACGCCATAATGAATAATTTGACTGGGAAGTTGCGTCTAGACCTTCCAGATGTTGTTTGAGAGACGCTGCTTTTTGGGCTTCTAGCAAGATCCTAAGGTTTTTGGTACATTCTCTCAACCTAGTTTTAAGTTGGGGCGATCTGTGTTGTTGCCACTCTCTTCGGACTCTCCTTTTTTCAGACAATAGTTGCTCAACATCTGCAGAAAAAACTCTGTTGTACCTATTCGGGCGGTAAGTGGAAGAAGCATGTTCTGCGGCTTTCTCGACATGTTCATTAAGACTTTTTATACAGGCATCGATGTCTTCAGCAGTTTTTAACGGGAGTTTCTCTGTGCAGTGAGTGCTGATGTATTTTTTGTATTTTAACCAATTCAGACGTTTGACAAGAAGTAAGGCATCAGTTACGCTTTGCTGAGGACTTCTGATGGTGATTACAGTGGGTGAGTGATCTGAAGAAAGATCCAGTGAAGCCTCGACTTCAATGAGTTCCGGGGATACCCCTTTCGCCACGCCGAAATCGATAACGTCAGGAATTTTTTGCTGGTCAGTTGGCCAATAAGTTGGTTGACCAGTTGAAATCACATTCAGTCCCATTTCAGACAGGGAGTCGTACAAGATACGACCTTTAGGGCTAACGAGTCGTGAGCCCCAGAATGTATGCTTAGCATTGTAGTCGCCAGCCGCTATGAAACGGCTACCTAGTGATTTGTAAAAATCTCTATACTGATCTTTTGTTATTGAAAATCTGGGCGGACAGTAAACTGACGAAATCACGAGGTTTTGACAAAAGTTCTCAATACAGATGTTTGTTGCTTGAAGGTAGCACTCTGAAAGACCACCCAATGAATGGTGTTTGATTCGCGATTTGACCAATATTGCCGAGCCACCACATGATCTATCTCTGGGGTCCTTGGTGTCGTAGAATGTATAACCACTTATTTTAAAAATGCTTCTCGACGTCATATGAGTCTCGGAAATCAGCATTACATCAATTTTCTTATTAAAAAGAAAATATTCAAGTTCATTTTTGTGTTGGCGTATGCCGTTTGCGTTCCAGAAACATATTTTGAGACAGTTCATGGTCTATTAAGTATGGCCTGCAGTAGCGTGGACTGCATTTTTTGCATCTCCTGCATCATACTTGTCATGCTTGTCATGAAATGATTCATGGATTGCGCCAGATTCTCCATTATACCTTCAAGACGGCTAAAATTATGGCTGTTTGTATCATTTATTGGTGATTCATTTTGCACTGTTGGTTGGTTAGATCTTAGCACGTTGGCATATGAAAATTGGCTAGTGGATGCTTGTGCTACGGGGGGAATAATTGTAATAGGTACTTTTGTCGTCTGAGTAGGGGTAGAAGCGGGTTTGTTGATCAAGGAGCGTTTAACGACCCCGAAAACAGGGCAACCCCTGTAGTTGGCAGTGTGGTTTCCACCGCAATTGCTGCATCTTTTTACCCTGGAATCATCCTTAGGTTTATCGCACTTTGAGGTGTCATGAAGATCCCCACAAACAACACAAACAGTAGGCAACTTACAATAAGATTTAGTGTGACTATATTCTTGGCAGTTCGAACACTGTACTGGGCCAGATCGCTTATGAGGTTCTTCCACTGTAACTCTTCGGTGCATTATGAATTTCAAGTCATATATAGGATGTGTTTCATTTTTCTTCAGCTTAACATCACCAGGTTCTAACTCCACTCTAAATAATGGTTGAGGGATCCTATCTCTGTTTCTTATATTTGATACGGCCTTGATTTTAAAGCCTTTGTCGGCCAAACTGCTCTTAATCTCCTCAGGATCAACAAAAGAATCAATTCCCTTAATTACGACTTGTAGACCTTTTGCGCTTTTAAGTTGATACGTGTAAAAATTCTTTTTGCGTTTTTCAAATTCCGAAACTATTCTCCGATAGTCGTTTTCATTATTAACCTGAATCTTTGTTTCATTAATATTGCCACGCTTAATTGGAGTCACATAAAAAGAATTTTCACCAATTAATGAAACTAATATTTTTATAAGTTCGTTTGAATTTTTTTCTCTTAAATATATTGGAGGTGGTTTTACTGGCTTATTCACAGCGTTAGGGACATCATTTTTCTCTTGGAGGATGGCAAAACGATTTTGCGAGCGTGGCTCTTCAGCATTCTTTGATAATTTTGCGGCTGGTGTAATTTCGGCAGATTTTGGGCTTCTGCCTCTCTTCGATACTGTTATATAACGGTCCATTCCTACCTGTGTTTTTTGTTTTTCTTCAACAGCAACTATAGGAGCGGTCTTATTTGTAGGACTTAATGTGCCTTTTGCAGCTGTTGACGTCTCTCCAATATTTGATAACGAGGACCGTGAAGAAGACGGTCCTTCAGTGATTTTTCTATTTAAATTAAATATGCTTTGGGCTAAGTTTGTGCCCTGTTCAACACATTTATTTAAGTTTGGTGCACTTGCACTTAAATTCAGATTTGTGCTTATTTTTGGTTTCACAGTTAAGTAGTTTTTATTAAATTCGGGATTTTTAATGTTCTCATTACTAACACTTGCCGAGCTCAACACGAAATAAGCATTTCGGCTCTGGGGCCCACTCGCACTCTTAGAATTGCTACTCATTCACTGTCTCACTGTATTTAATTTTGTAGTTTTCAAATAATTAAAAATAAATTTTTACAATTTATTAATTTTTTATTGCACCTAGTGCAATTATTTGACTTTGTAAAGTTTTTCACCTATTACGAGTTTTTTTTTCCACTTTTTTATTTAATTTAACTTTTTATACTTTTTCACCTATTACGATTTTTTCACCGAAAATTCAGCCGCACTAAAAGTAACACGTCCGAACTGTTCGATGTATCAAGCAGAGAATGAAAACAATAATAATAAACAAATTTTGACACTTATAAACATTTTGACAATTATAAATTGGTACACTCACAATATTATTACAGTAACGGAATGTAGTTTTTTTAGGAAGTATTCCGTGGAGTTGTTTTTAACTAAATAAACATTTAAAATTCTAAGAAAATTTATTTTTAACTGAATCTAACATTTATTCAAAAAACTAAGTGCACATTAATACGGATATTCAGTTGCATTTGATATTGACAGTTGCTTACGTTAAAGTATTTGGTATGTAAAATTAAATGAAACTGTAATTTAAAATAACTGAAAATTTACTTAAAAACCGATTTACTTATTTTTCATTTCATTTTAACAAAAAGTTCATTTAATTTTAAATGTTAAAAAAGCTGACTTAACTATCAAAAAAACAAGTCACGAATTCCGTGAAAATAAAAGATTTTTCCTTTGTTTATGCTATTTTTACTATCAAAAATTCAACTGTGAATTCCGTTAAAACAAATGAAATTTCAGTTATTTTATATATGTAATTTAACTATTAAAAAATTGTTGCGTGTAGTTACAAAAACAAAGAGTTCCTATGTTAAAATTCACATAATAATAATAATTCCCTATTCTATGTTATAATTCTTAAACAGTCAATGTGAATTTTAATATAAGATATGTAAGATTATAACAATGAGATTTTTCTAAAATTGTGTATTATTTTTAACAATTGAAAAAAATTGCAGTTTGAAAGTTAAAATACATAAAATAACTGAAAATTGTGTTGATTTTACGGAATTTTTGGTTAATTTTTTGACAATTAACATACATAAAATAACTGAAAATTCTTTTGATTTTACGAAATTCGGAGTTGAATTTTTGACATTTAAAATTAAATGAACTTTTCGTTAAAAATAAATGAATAATAAGTAGATCGGTTTTTAACTGAATATTAATTTATTTTATATTACAATTTCAGTTAATTTTACGTACAGAATTTTTTGAGTGTAAACATAAACAACGTTTGACATAAGAAAAGTAAAAAAAAAAAAAAATCAGCTGTGTCTTCAAACCCACCTTATAATAAATATGCCTTGAATGATAACATTTGGTGAAACTCTGCAATTGTTCTATTTTGGAGCAAAGTTGTAAACTCCTCACCTCAGAAAATGGCTAGAGTGGGAAAAAATCTCTTTTATTGTTATATGTATTTTGTATAGTGGGATCAATTTAAAAAAAATCCGTTGTAAACGTTTTTTGGTTTAGTTTTCGGACGGGCGGCAGTATGTACATAGTACATAGTATAGTGGATCAATTAAGTTTAGGCACACCATGATTTTCACGAGAGATCTCTCAATAACTTTGCTCTCCTTAACTTAAAAAAATAATTTTTATATCGTTTTAATGATTGATAGTTTTATTGACCATTCAACAAAGAAAATACTTCATACTTTATTATTCTTAAGATACATTAAAAATTGAAAAGCAATGTAAATCTATGTTTTCATGTGAAAAGTTTTAATATATGTATGAGTTTTTTTTTTTGTAAACCTAATATTTAGTTGGACATCCTTTGGCCTTGATTGTTGCTTCTAAGCGGAGGTATATAACTCTTACTTGGCAAGCTGTTTCATCGGGTGTAATTGGCTTTGTATCTGGCGACTGTGTTTTAAGGGTGTTTTAAGCTGTTTGATATAATACATAAGTCATTCCTGGACAAGATATGACGAATATTTTGGGTCATTATCTAGTTGGAATAAGAACTTCCCATCTAAGCCCAGCTTCGCAACACTTAAAGCTAATTTTCTTTTAGAATGTTGAAATATGTATGTTATGTTATAATCTATAAAGATAATAAATGTATCGCAAATAAGTCTTAACAACATTATTTGCTCGAGCAAATATGTTTGGCTCGTTTGCCAAACATGTTGAACTTTCATTCATCGCTAAATATCATGCTATTCCATTGAATTCTACAGAATGTTTCAAACTGATTAATATGAAGTTTAGCATATTATAATCTTAATTTATAATGGGGAACTTTTCCACGCAATCTGCTTTGTACAAAGTATTTCGTGTGGTTTGTGGATTGAAGTTTTCCTGAAAACTTTGCTTCATTTCTTAGCACAATTTCACAGCCGAAATCTTTGGCTTTTGAGCTACTGCAGTAACAACGACACTTGGAACTTGGCTAATAATATGATATGCAATTAACAAGTTCATTAAAGTGAAAAATTACCGTTATAATAGCAAATAAAGTGACACATACATATGTACATATGCGTATGTGCCTAAACTTTTTTTCATAGATTGACGTTGCTTTATAAGTAAGAATAGTAAAATATGAAATATTTTTTGTGTTGAATGGTCAATAAAACAATCCACCTTTAAAACGATATCAGAATTATTGTTTCAAGTTAAGGAGGAGCAAAGTTATTGTTGTATAGTTATCATGGTGTACCTAAACTTAGTTGATCCACTGTATGTATGTCGAAAAGCATCTTTTCATAATAGTTCATCTTATTTCAGCCCATGCCAAAATCTGACTTCTCTTACACTATGAATTTTAAACCTAAAGACAGCAGGACTCATTTCCAACAGTAATCATACATAACAGAAAATATAGGAATCTTTATATAAAATTAATTAAAATAAATCCTCATAGAATTTTTTAATGTTATTAAAAACATACATATAAAAAAACTTAATAAAATATTTGTTAAAAAATATTACACATACAATAGGCAGCATAGCTCTGAGTACAAGAACGAAACCTACAACAGTTTTGGAAACTATTGATGTTTTTTGTAATTTATATTTACCATTTTCAATTAAAAAAATAATGTTTGGAAAAATTTAATTTTTCTAATCCTTTGATGTTCTATCGTGCCATCAAGATACGGACGTATATAGCTAAATCGTCTTAGAATTTTATAAGGACTCGTCATATTTATTTATTCGACCAATATTTCGATATGTTACAAACGGAATGACAAACTTCATTAACCCCGATGTTTTTCGTGATGGGTATAAAAAGTACCAAAATGGTATATTTGAGTTTGCCAATCGTAGATTCTTAATCAAATCATTTAACAATTAGTAAACATACATTTCATTCTAAAGGGTGTCCCAACTAGAACGCAATGGTGTCAATGGTGTTCGGTATCGTGAAATGATACCCAGTTTTTTCTTGCCTAGAATTGAAGAAATGAATGTGGAGGGCATGTGGTTTCAACAAGACGGCGCCACATGTCATACAGCTAGAGAAAATGCATCAGCCATTTTCCGGTCGTGTTATTTCGCGTTTTGGAGACCAGAATTGGCCTCCTAGATCGTGCGATTTAACACCTTTAGATTTTTTTCTTTGGGGTTTTTTGAAGTCGATAGTGTACGCGAATAAGCCGACGACGACTCAAGCCTTAAAGAGGAAATTGGACGCTGCATTTATGAAATGCCGCAGTATTTATGCAAAAAGGTCATTGAAAATTTCATTAAAAGATCGCGTTTGTGCCAGCAAAGCCGCGGCGGCCATCTGCACTGTATCTTGTTCCATACATAACCTCATTCTGTCTACCTTACGATATAATAAAGTTTCACGATTTTTTTTTTAAATATCAGTTTTTTATTTAAGATTTAAAAATTGCGTTCTAGCTGGGACACCCTTTACATTCATTCAATTAGGATTTTTTTGCGTATTTTGTTCATAATGTGCCTCTAATTATTGTTTGGTAATAAAGAAATTTATATTAACATTTATAATTTTTCGAAACGAATCTCTGTTAAACCATATAATACCCTATATCCAGTATATGTGTAAAAACCGTTTTTCATAAATGGACGCTATATGGAAGGTATTACCTATTATGGACCGATCATCCAAAAATTTAGTGGCATGACTTCTGTGCATATGAATATTTTCTGTGTTAAATTTTATCTTTATAAAGCAGTGACGGCCAACTCTTGTTGAAACGACGAAGTTTGGTCGGGTTTCACACACTCACAGCACGAACGTTTACGAAACAAAAAAAAAAAAAAAAAAAAAAATAGAGAGGAAAAAACAAAAAAATTCACTCAGTTGCATACCAGCATCAACAAGGGCAGGTTGTCGTCACTTTGTTTGATAAATTATGATTAAATTTTATGAAATAGGTACACTGGTAAAATATTCAAACAGCACATTAAAATACAACTTATAATTCTCATAATTTAAACACTTGAATTAAATTTACGTTTATATATATTTTTTTTTATTAAATCATAAATTTTTAAATTAAATCATCATTAAATACGATTTGAATTGAATTTACGTATATGTATTATTTTTATTAAATCTTTCATTACTTAATTTTAACACACATAACCTCTGAAAACCAATTAATTATAATATTTTTAAACTTATTTTAAGATAACATACTATGTGAAAAGAACTTACGTACCTGTTTTCTTAAAGAAAAAAAAAAACATAATAAGTTAACATTTAACATATATAAGCAAAAATAGTAAAACAATCCAACAACGCAAACAAAAGAAAACAAATGCATTTCTCCATGCGTATATTTACCAATACACTCTCACTTTTGTTAAACACAACTAAACATTCTCATTTCTCTTTTTGGCCACCACTGCTATAAAGTGATTTTCGAAGGGGATAATATATGAGAGCTTTGACTAATTGTGGACCGACCGTTATAAAATTAAGGCCCAATAAAACAGTGCGTATTTAAGTGTAGTTTTAGTTAATTTTCATAAAAACTTAAGTTGCATTTAAATACAGATTCATTTTTTCAGTCATACTTAATTGCTGTTATGATTTTGTGGTAAAAATATGGTAGCACTTTGAAATGTCAACAAAATTATCGATATATTTCAGAAAACAGCTGATTTTTTTAATAAAATTTGCCAACAATTTTGTGTTTCGGTTTTTGTGTTTACTTGTTGTATTGTTTTGTGTGTTTTATTGTTTTGTGTGTTTTATATATTAAATTTGGTGGCATAAATATGGATAAAAGAAGCCCCAACTTTTGACTTCTTGTTGGACGCTGTTAAAAAATACAGCAGCATGATTGAAAAGAAAAAAAAAACAAAAACAAAAACAAATGTCAAAACCATTTGTTCAATGTTTAAAACTTAAGTTGCACTTAAATGAACATCGTTGGCCATTTAAGTAGCATTTAAGTTTTCAGTGAAAAACAAAATTTTGTACTTAAATGCACTTTAAAAATAAATGGCACTTAAATACGCACTGTTTTATTGGGCCTAAGTGTCATGATTTCTGTAAACATATGTATGTACATTAAACTTATTTATGACAAAATTTGTTTGGATATTTGAATAAATCAAACATTTATGACCGATAAGCTAGGTTAGGTGAAATTTTCCATTGTCCCATTATGTTTTTTGACTCCAAATATCTCAAACTTACTTTCATCGGTGAAAAAACTCTTATTCCAAAAAAATTCAGGCTCGTTTAATTATTTTTTTTCTTTGATATAAAGGGATTCGTACGTGGCAGGTTTTTTAGAAGTTTCCGTTACATTTGCAGCCGTTTTTACAGCACTAGATGTTGGGTTTACTATTACTTCTCTTACTTTTGGTCGTTTTGCACTGGGCAAATTTTCTTCAGTATTGTCTTCGGTATAATTGTCTATAATTTTGTCTATTCCACGGTAATGCCTTCCAACGATTTTACCTATTTATCGCAGTCTATTTAGTCTATTGTGATTTGGCAAATCTCAATTGATGTTTGACTTCCCATTGAAGGGTGTCCCAACTAGAGCGCAATTTTTAAATTTGGCGCCATTCGAAGTGTCATTGTTTGACATTTGAACAATTGTTATTGTTTGGTAGTAGAAGGAGCGCTACACGAATGAACAACGCATTCTCATTGTGAAATTGTTTTACCAAAATGGTGAAAGTTTTGCGGCTACAGTTCGCAAATTGCGATCAATTTGGGGTCACAATAATGCTTCAAAAGAGTCAACTGTAAAGAGATTAATGGATAAATTTGCCAAAACTGGGTCTGTTAGTGATATAAAGACAACAACGCGTCTTCGACCAGGTCGATCGACCAAAAATGTCGCAGCTATACGTGATGATGTCGCTCAAACTCCATCCACCTCAATTCGACACCGAGCTCAGCAAATTGGTGTCTCCAAATCCACTGTGCAGCGAATTTTTACAAAAGATTTGCATCTTCATGCATACAAAGTTCAATTGACTCAGGAACTGAAGCCAGCTGATCATGGACAGCGAAGGGAGTTCGTTAATTGGGTATTGAAGAGACAACATGAAAATGCTGATTTTGCCGATAAAATCATCTTCAGTGACCATCTTGATGGCTTCGTCAATAGGCAGAATTGTCGCATTTGGGGTGAGGAAAATCCTCGAATGATTCACGAGAAGCAAATGCATCCTCAACGTGTCACTGTGCGGTGTGGTTTTTGGGCTGGAGGAATCATTGGACCTTTTTTTTTTTGATGAAAATGAGGCAGGTCACGCGCAAACAGTCAATGGTGTTCGGTATGAAATGTGAAATGATAACCATTTTTTTCTTGCCTAGAATTGAAGAAATGAATGTGGAGGGCATGTGGTTTCAACAAGACGGCGCCACATGTCATACATCCAGAGAAACAATTTAATTGTTGCATCAGTCATTTAAAAATTGCGTTCTAGTTGGGACACCTTTTATGTATACCTAAGTTATAAAAATGCAATATAATTTTTTAATTTAATATTATTTATATTAATATATACTCGTAATATACATATATAAGTTATTGGTTCTGTTATTTTCGTGTTGAAATAAGGTTCAATAATGTTTTAAATTCAAAATTGAAAATATCGGTCTTATGATTTTTTCGATTTAAATAAAAAATTAAAAGATCCTTAAATATAAGAAAAACGCCAACTGATATTGAAAACAATGTGATAAATTTGTTGCAAAATAATTATTCATGTCGTAAAATTGCTAAAAAAATTAAATTTAAGTAAATCGACGGTAAATGATATAAAAAAAACGACGAATGTAGCTCGCAATAATTACCAAGGAGGTCGACCAAGACTGCTTTCTGATGGTGATGCCCGGCAGATTGAATGTCTGCTGCATAATAAGGACATCAAGACCCCGAAAAATGCTGCAAAAAGTATTGGACAGTTAGACGCGCATTAAATAGAATTCGTTTAGTAGCCATTTTTGTAGAACATACACAAATTGGACAGTAGATGACTGGAAACGTGTTTTTTTGAAGCGACGAAACGAAAGTCAACCAATGCCAGTCTGATGGAAAAGAGCGTATCCAAAAGCACCATCCTTCATGCAAAAGATCCGGAGAGTTTTGCTTCCCACTGTACATGCATATAATTGCATGTCGAATTCCGTCCATTGATTGGGAATATACCAAATGGTATCGTTTGTTAACTTAAGTTTTAATAAAATTCATCAAATTATTCGCACTTATTATATTTTCTGTTTTAAGATTCTTAACCTATTTCCGATTTTCGCTGGTTTTACCTTTTGTTTCTATTAAGTTGGTGTGGAAGTGCTTGTCTGTGTACGAGTATGTGGTTGAGAACTGTATGTGTTAATATCTCATACATATTGACGACATAACATTCTTCTTCATTATACAGATACTGATAGTTTTTTGTTTTTGTTTGTTTATATATTTACGTATTTGATTTATATAGACCAATCTCCCTCTCTATTTCTGGCCTTTGCTCTCCATTGTTTGGTGTCCGTCCTGAGAAACTTTGTTGTTTTTCGTTCATTTTGCTATAGTTTACATTACTTTTTTGGCATGATTCCCATATAAAAATACATCAAACTCAGTGTGACCAGATAAGTTTAAAAATTAGCTAAAATATGCTAAAACTTGTTTCAAAATGCCAAAACAATGTGCTAAATTTTTTAAAATACTTTCTTGAAATAATTTTCTACAATTTGAAATTGTACTCATTATTTAAAAAAATAACTTTTTATATAAATACTAGCTAAACCCGGTGTGCTTTGCTACCCCCCCCCCTCGTCATAAAATAAAATAAAACGTATTTATATATTTACAAACATTTATTTATTTAATTTTAATGTATTTATTGCAATTCTTTAGGCGAGACCATGCCCCTTTGTCCACTTACATAGTCAAGAATTTATTATTTCGTAAGAATATCCTGTTGTGAAAATTTAATGACGATCGGTCCAGTAGTTAAGACTGTATTACGATGTTTAATTTTCCTAAAAAGGGGCGTGGTCTCACAAACTTTTCTCCTGGTACGTATTCCTAATTATGCCAATACCATATGTGCCACATATCATTGACGTAGGTCAAAAAATGCCCAAAATATGGCGATTTAAATTTGTGGGTTATATGGGCGGTGCCACCCCCGTTTGTACAATCAAAACTTCATATAGCCTATTATTCCTTCCAGAGTCACAGTAACGTGCTGTAAAAATTTCAGGCAGATTGGTCCAAGGGTTTGGCCTCCTATTAAGCACAAACATACAGACACACATTCATTTATATATATATAGATTAAAAGCAATATAATTTAAGGTGAAATGGGGCGAAAAATGGGGATTTGGTAATAAAAAAATGTATGTAGTTAAAAAGTATATAAAACTTTAGGTAAATACATATTACAAAAAAAGTATTTTGTATAGCAAACATTGTTAGTGGTATAAGTAATTATCTGAATTAAAAAAAAGGGGCGATCAAGTAGGTATGGTTAATAGTTATATGGCAACGTTAACAGTATTAAGAGCAATATACTACCAAATCAAAAAAATACGTTGGAATGAACAAATTTGTATAGAGAACAAAAAGTATAAAACTTTCAAAAATTTGGCGTGAAAAGGGGCGTGGCTTAAGAAATCTTTATTTTTACCTCGCCTGGAGTATATAATGTGTATACAATTTGAAGTAAATCTGTTAAAAACTATATGGGAGCAATTACATAATTTTTAAAAAGTGGGCGTAAAAATGGTCGTGGTAAAAAAAGTACCCTATTAATCATACCAGAGTCCCAGTTAAATGCTGTGAAAATTTCAAAAATATCGGTCCAGAGGTTTGGTCTCCAATTACAATATTTTAAAAAAGTGGGCGTAAAAGTGGGCGTGGTAAAAAAAGTACCCTATTATTCCTTCCAGAGTCACAGTAACATGCTGTGAAAATTTCATCAAAATCGGCTCAGCCGTTTTGGAGTCTATACGTTACATACATACATACATACATTGAATCTTATATATATAAAAATAAGTGTACATTTTGATTGTCACTCCATAACTCGAGAACGGCTCGACCGATTGCCATAAAATTTTTAGGGAAGGTACAGGGAGGAGTGATGATGGTTAGTTGATTTTGAAATCCAAAATCGGTCTAGCCATTCTCCAGTTATGATTTTTTTCCTGAAAAATTCAACATTTGAAAAAAAAAGTCCCCTAAAGTATGCTGTACAAATTTGCAAATAAATAAGAGCAGGCAGGTTGTGAATACATCTTATTCTATGAAATACAAATCAATAGTAAATACCGAGCGAAGCCGGGGCGGTCAGCTAGTTTTATATATATAGATCAGGGGCTTCCAAAAATTTTTTTGTTTATGTATTAGTGAATACGAGAGAGTAATAAAATTGAGAGAATGTATTTATTTAAAGCCGCAAAAAAATGTTAGTAATATACATATTTTATAATTTGCTATGTATGTTACCAAAAGCATTTTTGATCGCACAATATTTTTTGAGTGTCATCATCTGTTAACCTGAAAAAAATAACATAGCATCCGCTAGACATGTGCACTTGTCGAAGTCACATCGACGACTGAATTGAAGAGCATAAAAATATGTCTTGGTAGTGGTAGGCTGAATTGAGCTATGAAATGGAAACCCCTGATATAGATGTATAACAACTTTGAACTCAAAAATAAAACTAATTAAGTTTCTCTTAAGGAGTCTAACCTTAAAGATAACTCAGTTGTTAAATATTTTTTGAGTAATTTGGGAAAATGGTATTTAAAATCATAATGTTTCTTATTTTATTATACCCTACACCACCATAGTGGGGAGGGTATATTGGATTTGTGCTGATGTTTGTAACGCCCAAAAATATTAGTCTAACATCCATCTTAATGTATACCAATCGGCTCAGAATCACTTTCTGATTCGATTTAATGGCTGTCCACGCAAAGGTCGCAATTTTGAGGATATTTTGATTGTTGAAATTGATCCATTATTTCTCAATGTCCTCTCGAAATGGAGCTATATCAATCATAAATGTATGATTTATAAACATATCCAAATAAATTTTGCCACAAATAAGTTGTATATATAATCTATTCATACCTACAAATTTTGTGCAGATTGGTCAATAATTAGTCATAGCTCCCATATAAGGTCCACTTTTGAAAATAACTTTAACGGTCATAACTCTCTTAAAACTAATAATATGCAATACAAATAATTTTCATATACATACTAGAGCTCTGCACAAATGTATTTGACAGCCAAATGAGTGTTGTGTGTGTATTTGATTTTCAATTCAAATGTGTAAAACAAATGAGAGCTCGTCATTCACGTTCAATCATTTTAAATGAAAGATCAACACAACACCGTTCATGAAAAAGTGAAACACATACACTAACACTAATTGTGTGTGCGTCTCAATTATATTGTATTGCTTGATAAACTCAAATTCATACATCTCACAATAAAAAAACCTGTGTGAAGTTAAAAATCACACAATTCCTTCGTGTGTTTGTTGTCTTTCTTATTTTGTTAAAATTGGGTTTTACCCTATTTAATAAATTTTCCTAACGTTCTTTGTTTTGATACGGGCATTTACTAAGTTTTTGTGTTTCGGTTGCCCAGCAGTCTTGTTTTTTCTTTAGTTTGGATTTACATAAATACAATTGTATTTACTCGTGTAAAACAGCATATTTGTTATTTACAGTTGAATCAAATATTTCTCTCACAACACTCACATAATGAATTGAACGCTTTGCACAATATGTTATTTCTTACACACAATAAATTTAGTGTGATTCTTAAATCACACACAACACACTACTTGCTAGTTTGATGTGTGAATTCATGTGTCGTTTAATCGCACACATGCAGACCACTAATACATACATATATAGAAATCATGATACCTAATTTTATTAAGTTTGGTACAGAATTAGTCATTGCTTCCATATAAAGCTCAATCCCATATAAGAATCTCTTCTTAAAATCACTTCAACACGCATTACCGACTATACAATCACATTGGTTTAATAGAATTTATTCCACTAAATATACGTTTAACTTCTGAATTACTAAATGACAAAACTAAAATCTTCATAACAAAAGATTTCATAAAACGCATGCTTGTATTCATAAACCAGCTTCTACAGTTGAGTTTTGATTTTCACACTCATATGAAGTTAATTTTCTAAAATGGCAGTTCAAGAGTTGTAATTTCATCTTTTAATAATTTTTTTTTTATTTTCAAGTTATTTTTAACAGAAAACAAAATTTTTTTTTATAACTTTTTTATTATTTATTGAATCTGCCTTATTTCCTTAGGCCTAACAATAAGTATTCAAATCTTAAAACTAAAATAAATCTAATTACTCTCTAACAGAGCATTAATTTCTTATTGGCTGTTAAGCTCTACGAAGCCTCGACACCGTCTGGCTCTGATCTAGAATTCTAGCAAGCGGGTTTGTAGCTTTTTGATGTAGAAAACAAATTAGCGTTCTTAGATTTTAAAATGCTTAAAGATGTTAAATATATTATTAAGAAATGCTAAATATAATGCTAAATGCAAAATGTAAAATTTTGCAGCTAAATCAAAATAAAATAAGCTAAATTTGGCCGCAAAAATGGTACAATGGTCACACTGATCAAACTTTGAACAAGTGTGTCGAAGAAAAAGCTATATTATTCCCATACAATTCTTAAATTTATTGTGTGTAAAAAAACGACCGCTTTATACCGTTTCCAGGCGTGATTCTAAATAATTGTGTGTATAAGTCTCAGAATTTAATCTATCTGTCCTAAATTATTTTTTGAATTTTATATTTTATTTTCGTACCGCTTCGAGGAAAGAGTTATAAGTTTGTTAATTGATTTTAAACTAAATTTTAAAGTATCGCAAATCAGGATCGATAATTTAATTTTAAAGACTTTTTATGTTCTTGTAGGACATGTTATAAGTTTAAGAAATTTTTAATTTTCAATACGAATATCTATCTATCTGTAATATGTAAATATATATTTTATAATGTTTATGAGTTTAGGTATGACTCTTGAGTATGAAAAAGTCTGATAACGGTTATAAATGCTAAAACTTACCTTTGTTCTCCAAAACGGTACCATTTTGTTGAATGTTTAATTCTGTTTCATAAATATCTTGATGTTAACCTTCCTTGCAAATGAAGTTTTATATTAGATATATTATGATTTCCATAAACTTTACATTCTAATAAATTCCGATCTTCATAGAAATTTAAAAAAATCGCAACAAAATGTCACGTTCGCCATTTATTTTTTTCATAATTATATATGATGTATACATATATATATTTAAACAATTAAGAGACATACAAATGATTCCTTTCTAAGTAATACATAAACTTAAAAATCTATATCTATATATATAAAATACAATGTTTGTATGTTTGTCCTCTATAGACTCTAAAACTATCCAACCGATTTGGCCCAAACCGGTTTCATTTGAGAGTTTATAGTCCCAATTAGGTTTACGGCTATATATATTTCAAGTGGGCGTGGCCCCTCCCACATAAATTGAATAACATCATACATCTTTAATATTGTGATAGCAAGAGTTTTGAAACATTGCAGTATCCCATGTGTTACTGATTTGAATAATCAGGAAAAAATGGGCGGGATCGGACCAGTGGGAGTGGCAGCTCCCATACAAAGTAAATATTTAACCCATCTTGTACCACTATCCGAAATCGTTTACATTTCTTTACAAATTTTGGTATGTGGGTTCTTATCAACCTCCTGATTACTGAAACTGAAAATGAAAAAAATCGGGTGGCCATGTTGGGCGTGGTTAACTGTTGCGAAAACGCAACGTTAGCTAATAACATGCAAATCACATTTTTGGTATTAATAATTATTATATTTAATTTTTCGTTAAAATTAAGGTAAAATAACTTATTTTTTGCATTTAAGTTTAGAATGTAGTTTTTTATTATTACGAAAATCTAATTTAAATTGTTATGATATTTATCAAAGCACTTTGGATGCAATGGGACATTAAATTTTTTGCATTGATAAACACTTTGCGAATGACATTCATTGCATCTCTTTCGTTTTTCGTCTGGAATTTTCCAAATAATATGTTCACGTATATTATTACTTCGAGGTAAATTATTTGGGTTCTCTATTTTATTAAGCTTAATATCCTGCATCGGCTCTATATCAGGGTTTTCTTCAAAAAGAAGCAATTTATTTATTTATTTTATTTTATTATATTTTCTTCATTTATTTGTAATATTAAGCCTTCTCGGCCGAAATAAAAATATATTACATTGTAATAAAAACTACCTGAAAATTTTAATTTAATTTAATAATAAAACAGTTAATAATAATTAATAATAAAAATAAAAATAATATTAATAATAAGTAACTATAGGTTCCCCAACCATAAATATATATAGAAAAAAAATAACAAATATTTTTTAATTTTATAAGGTTCCATTCAGGAACAACATATATACTTATGTACATATGTATATTAAATAAAAAACATTAAATAACATTACATTGACTCAAAAAAGTGGCGCAAAAGTTTTAGGCGAAAAACGTTGTTACAATGCGTAAAAAGGCGCAATGGCAGTGGTAATATGTTCCACCACCGAGCAATTCTAACAACATACAATCTCTCAAAAAAAGAGGAATTATTTTTAGGTATACAAATTTGTGGGTTTCTAGTAGATTGCATAAATAAAAAAGAATTATATAGAGAAGGTGGGTTGCTATCCTTAATAACATTGTAAAACAGTACAATATTCCTATATTTCAAAAAAAAAAAAGTTTGAGATATGTTCACGGCGCCTTACATTATATACGAAACGAACAACTGAATTGACCAAACGATTAGTCCTACGCAATTGAATAGAATAGGTTCCAGAAAAAACTTCTAGTCCATACAAAATCTGTGACATCAACAGTGAATATGCCAATTTATACTTTATATGCATAGGCAAATATAAGTTAAGAGAGTATATTCTGCGTAAAATACCAAAAACTCTAGAGCTTAAAGTGTCAATGTGAGTACATAAAGAAAGCTTAGTATCTAAAATGCCACTTAAACACTTGAGCTGCTCAATAAAGTTGACACTCACATTATCGAAGACAATATTTAATTTAGGAAAAAAACGAATGGTAGGGCCAAACATAATAGCATTGGTTTTTGATGGATTCACAGTCAATGAATTACAAGAAGCCCACTCAAAAACACGTTCCAGACAAAAGTTAATATTATTTTGTAAAACATCAGGGAAATCAATACTGCTCCGAAAAAGCAAGAAAATGTCATCAGCATATATAAAAGATTTACATATCGGAGAGGCAATAAAATCTGGTAAGCTATTCATGTACAAAATAAATAGAAGTGGGCCTAATACAGACCCCTGTGGAACGCCAGATAATAAAGTACGCATGGAGCTACACTGTCCACCAAAAACAATATATTGAGACCTATCTGTCAAATAAGAGTAAATAAGACGACAAGAAGTACTAGTGAAATTTAATTCATCCCTCAGCTTTCTAACCATAGTAGCAAAAGAAATTGAATTAAAAGCTTTAGAAAGATCTAAAGATATAAGTACACTCAATTCACTGGCATTAACATTTTTCCTAATGTGATCCGTAATATCCAGAAGCATTTTAGTGGTGTTGAACCCTTTACGATAGGCATATTGGCCATCATAAATGCACACCGACGTGGATGAAAGTATTTGTTCCGTAATAATATGTTCAAAAACTTTAGATAACACTGGTAGGATAGAGATAGGTCATGAATTACTTTGGCCTTAGGAATTGGAATAATACGAGCAGTCTTCCAAAGACTAGGGAAAGAAGATGTCGTCATCTTCTTTTGTAATAAATTTATGAGAAAACACGTCTGCTTACAACCACAGTTTATCAGAGGAGTCGACTAAATGAGGGTGCAACATGAATGAATTTTCTGTTCGCGCCAAATCTATGAATCTTAATGTTTCGAAGTGCACAACATATTTATATTTTGATTAGTTTTTACTAAATAAATATGTATTTGTTAATATATATGTACAATTTTTTTAATGTCTAAATCCACATTCTGGTAATTACGTGTATAATGGTTTATTGAAAATTTGGGATTTGTGTAGTATGTAAAAGTCTAAAACTTAATTTTTTTTTAATGATTTGAATAGACAAAATTAAATTAAAAACAAAATAAAAAAATTAAAAGAATTTGAAACAAACTCTTGAAGTAATAACACTGTCCAACAAATTAAGAGTTTTTGAATGGAACAGAATAGCGACCCCATAATTCTGAAAGGGTATGTTGAGTAGATCATTTTTGTAGAACAAACTTATGGTCCAGCACGTCTGAGTTTTTTTTTACAGTGGGTCAAAGTTTTCATTTTTTGGTCGAAGGGAGCATTATACTATATGAATAAAATGTTGTAAGTTAATGTCTGAGAGAATTCTTATGGTCAGAGTTGTATTGTGGAATTGTATGAGGATTATTTTTGTGGAAGATCTTAACCCTCTAACTGGTCTCTTTATGGGTCAATTTGACCCTTTTTTCAATAAAATCAAAAAATATCCTTTAAAAAAGGACATTTAAGGATTAAAATATTCTACGAAAATGTTTGGCGGAAAATTTCAGTGGGGGTCGCCAAATACACCATTGTTGTAAATAAAGCTCTTTACGATTTGTAAGCTGATTTGTAAGTCACAGTTGACTAGACGCGAGAACTCAGTGTTTGGCCTAGCCGAACTTGACGATGTTTTCACCTGCTTTGTATGTGTTGGCGTGTAATTTTGCCAATTAATCGTAAAGAGCTTTATTTACAACAATGGTGTCTTTGGCGACCCCCACTGAAATTTTCCGCCAAACATTTTCGTAGAATATTTTAATCCTTAAATGTCCTTTTTTAAAGGATATTTTTTGATTTTATTGAAAAAAGGGTCAAATTGACTCATAAAGAGACCAGTTAGAGGGTTAAGATCTTCCACAAAAATAATCCTCATACAATTCCACAATACAACTCTGAACATAAGAATTCTCTCAGACATTAACTTACAACATTTTATTCATATAGTATAATGCTCCCTTCGACCAAAAAATGAAAACTTTGACCCACTGTAAAAAAAAACTCAGACGTGCTGGACCATAAGTTTGTTCTACAAAAATGATCTACTCAACATACCCTTTCAGAATTATGGGGTCGCTATTCTGTTCCAAAAATGGTGTTGGACAGTGTAATTAATGGTTAATTAATGTTTTTTAATTGTATTACTAACAGAAACGTGATAAATTGGCAACAGGCAAAAAAAATAATTAAATTACAACAACAGTTACAACAATAACTTTTTATTATATATTTCTTTAAATTTCTATTACTTTCATCGTCATTCCTTAAGCCCTTATGACACTACATGTTTTGTTCATTGAATTGATATAGAATTGATAGAAAGAAACAGAAAATGTTAGAAAAAGCAAACTATAAAAAATGTAAACAAAAAAGCCTTTTAGTTTTTTTCTTTTGTTATGGTTTTGTATATTTTCTTAAATGTTGTCAACTTTTTGTTTATGAGAAACATAAAAACAAAACAAACAAAAAACGGTTAATCGCCAAATTTGCCCATAAACCGCTGATTCAGCAACACTTCTAATATTTCAAGCTTATACACTGTGTCCACGGTACATGCTTCGCTCTTTATTCATGCTTCACACCCCAATCATGAGCGAAACAACTTGCTTCACCGTACAAAATTTCAAGAGCGAATCAAGTAGATTCATATTGAATCTACTTGCGAAGCACGAAAAATTACTTTCTTCTCTAATTTTTATCGCAAGTTTATCTGCACTAGCTGTACAAATTTAATATTATTGTAAACAAAGCAAATTATTTTCTTTTTGCTGGAAGTAAAGACGTATGAATGTATGTTTTTTTCAAATAAGCTAACTAATTTCCACTCACTTTTTTTGTCCATTAAAAAAAAATATTTTTCACAAATTGTAAATTCTGTTTTTCTTTATTCTGTTTGTTTATTAAAAACAACTGTCAAATCGAAACAAGTTTTTTGGTCATGTAAACAGCATGATTCATAAACATGATTCAGACAGCGAAGCAGGTGATTCAAGTCGTCGTGGAAACATAGTATTAAATGTCAGTTTTAAGTTGAACAATTTTACATTTTTTTTTTGACATAACTTAATTTTTTATCGATAACTTTTGTAAAATGTTTGACAGTTTGCCATTTATCTTAATACTGCTGAACTCTTTGCACTTGGTAAATTTGTCTATTACATTATATTTGTATTGTTCATCAAAACTTGAACAATGCATTAAAAATGTAGTGTCATAAGGCCTTTACATTCTTAGAACCAGTCATTACCGTTACTTTTTACAAGAATAAAAGTGAAAAAATAAAGTCAATTTAAATTTGTCAATTGTTTAAGTGCAGTGTTTAACAATATTTAATTTAAATGAATGAATGTTGGTTATCAGCACCTCCAAATAACAAAATCTCTGTATAAAAAAATTTGTAGAACGCAATATTGGAAAACGAAATTTAAAAGAATTATACATACATCAAAAAGTTTATATAGGCGATTTTTTAAAAGAGTGAAATTACTGGAATAAATAAAGATTTAATTGAAAATTTCCATATAATATTAAGGTTGCTGTCCTGTGGGATACCAATAAATAATGAAGAATTCCAAGAACTTTTAATAATCACAAGAAACATATATTTATTCCACTATAGTTGGTTTTATATACCCAGTAGTGTACAAAAAGTTCTTATACACGGATGTGACGTTCTTAAGTTTTTTGATATTCCAATAGGTTTGTTAGCACTTAACTTTTTATATAAAACGGATATGTACTGCTTTTTTATAATTTTTTTTTAAGGATGTTTGTCTGAGGAAGCTATTGAAGCTAACCACAAAATCGTTAGAAAGGTCCGATTATCACATACACGAAAATCATCCAGAAAAAATACAAACAAGGATTTAATGACCCATTTGTTGTTAGCTTCAGATCCTGTGTTGTCGTCAAACAGAAAGTTAAATAAGAAAACAAATACAACTAATGAAGAATAATTAGAAAAATATCTTGTAAAGGAAAGTGTTAATGCGGAAATATATGCTAGTTCTTCTTCTAGTGAATTTTTTATTTTTGTTAGAAAGCTGTTCCGTAAACATATTAATAAATATTTATTTTATGAAGGGTGTCCCAACTAGAACGCAGTTTTTAAATTTTAAATAAAACACAGATATTTAAAAAAAAAATCGTGAAACTTTATTGTATCGTAAAGTAGACAAAATGAGGTTATGTATGAAATAAGACATCGTGCAGATGGCCGCCGCGGCTTTGCTGGCACAAACGCGATCTTTTAATGAAATTTTCAATGACCTTTTTGCATTTCATAAATGCAGCGTCCAATTTCCTCTTTAAGGCTTGAGTCGTCGTCGGCTTATTCGCGTACACCATCGACTTCAAAAAACCCCAAAGAAAAAAATCTAAAGGTGTTAAATCGCACGATCTAGGAGGCCAATTCTGGTCTCCAAAACGCGAAATAACACGACCGGAAAATGGCTGATGCATTTTCTCTAGCTGTATGACATGTGGCGCCGTCTTGTTGAAACCACATGCCCTTCACATTCATTTCTTCAATTCTAGGCAAGAAAAAACTGGTTATCATTTCACGATACCGAACACCATTGACTGTTTGCGCTTGACCTGCCTCATTTTCATAAAAAAAGGTCCAATGATTCCAATGATTTGATCGACCTGGTCGAAGGCGCGTTGTTGTCTTTACATCACTAACAGACCCAGTTTCGGCAAATTTATTCATTAATCTCTTTGCAGTTGACTCTTTTGGAGCATTATTGTGACCCCAAATTGATCGCAATTTGCGAACTGTAGCCGCAAAATTTTCACCATTTTGGTAAAACAATTTCACAATGAGAATGCGTTGTTCATTGGTGTAGCGCTCCATTTTTACTAACCTCGTACCTTCTACTAGCAAACAATAACAATTGTTCAAATGTCAAACAATGACACTTCGAATGGCGCCATATTTAAAACTTGCGTTCTAGTTGGGACACCCTTTATTACAAAAAGTATTTTTTATAAAAACTTTTTCCATCATGCTTTTATTATTTTTTTGGTAGTAGTTAATTTAAAATTCAGGATATATGTGTGTCCTTGCGCTGTTTCTGTAAAAATTGTATACATTTTTTTATTATTTTGACAAAGAAAAAAAAATTGTTGCAATTCCATGATTTTCAAAACGTATACACTGTTTAAAAAAAGGATATATGGCAGCTTATCGAGTCATTCTTGTAATTTAAATAAAATTTTCTACAAATATTAATACCTTCATTATTATATCGAAATTTTTTTACAACATTGTAATCAGAATAGAAGCTTTTTTCAAAATTTAAGATTCAGGATGTACGACAGGTGTGAATGTCCCTGTGCCGATATGGAGTTTTTTTTAGTTTGGACTGAAGAAAAATAAAAATTTAAACAATTGGATGGTTTTCAGGGCGTATTTTGTGCTTTTAATAAAAAGGATATATGACAGCAAAACGAGTCCTTGCAGCAATTTAAACAAAATTTAACAGAAATTGTTATTACGTTATATCTAGAATTATAACAAGTTTATAAGTCGATAAAAGCCGAATTGTAGATTTTATTCAAAATTTTAAAGTCAGGATGTATGGGAGGTATGAGTGTCCTTGCACCAATTTTTTAAAAAAATGGTTTTTTTCTTTTCTAATTTTGACAAATAAAACCAGCATGCCAATTTTTATTCATATACGAGAACGCCTTCTATTTTTGTGCCTTCCTTATATGGGATCAAAGCACTGTGAGCGGCGTCATTGGGCCGTACTTCTTTCGTGATGATCAAGACCGGCACGTAACTGTGAATGGAAATCACTACCGTTAAATGATAACAGAATATTTTTGGCCCCAATTGGATGATATGGACTTAGAGAGCATGTGGTTCCAACAGGACGGCGCCACAAGCCATACAGCGAATGTCAAAATCAATTTATTGGAAACTAAGTTTGGAGAACGTGTTATCTCACGAAATGGTCCAGTCGATAGGCCGCCTCGGTCGTGCGATTTGACGCCCTTAGACTATTTCCTGTGGGCCAGCGACGATTGATGAACTTCGTACGAATATCGAACATGAAATTGCAGCAGTATCGGCCGATTTATGCTTGAAAACCGTCGAAAATTGGGTTCAGCGTCTGGACTTCTGCAAGCGTGCGCGTGGTGGCCATGCAAAAGAAATCGAGTTCCATACATAATGGCTTCGAAAGTACTTTCACAGGAATAAAGAATTTCATTGATATCCAAAACCGTTTTGTTTTATTTAAAAAACTTATTGAAAAACCCGTTATTTACATATTTTTTATTGAAATTGTTTTTAGAGGTTTCTGCGGCTTATAAATATACGTGAAATTGTGCTTTGCAAAAATATATCATATAATAAAACACAGTCAAAAATTTTCGACTTTTTTACGATTAAGTTTACAAATTGAATTAGAATGTATATTTTTATTTATAATTAGTGTTTTTAAAGGGTCCGCCAAAAAAAAATGGCTGCCTCGGCTGGCCATGCAGTAGCCTACACGATCGGTCCAATTTAAATATCCTCCTCTTCAATTTTTGTGAACAAAAATTCGTTCAACATGGCCCGATAACGATCGCCATTGACTGTAACGGCCACTCCTTGCTCATTTTCGAAGAAAAATGGCCTAATTATGCCTGTGGACCATAATCCGCACCAAACAGTGACTCGTTTTGGGTGCATCGGCTTTTCAATGTATGCGTGCGGGTTTTCTGTGCTTGTTTACATACCCGCCAAGATCAAAATGAGCTTCATATAAAAATTTTCGCACACATTCTGCAACATTACCATGATTTTCAAAGTAATGTCGCAATATTTCCTAGCGTTGTTCAAGCTTATACACAACCATATTCGTTCAGCGAAAGGATAAAACTAATTATCTGTCAAATCAGACATGAGCTAAGTGTTACCATTCACGAAATAAGCACTAGTTGAAAGAAAAAAACGTTAGATGGCGGACCCGTTATGTTGCTTTTCAATAAAATTAATGAATTTATTTTAAAAATAATTAATATATAATTGGTTTTTTTTTTAATTTTCACCACAAAAAAAGAAAAAGCGCTCGTAACTCGTTTTTCACAACAACATCAGTTTTCGCAACAGCCGAGATTTTTATTAGTTAAGCGAGGTTGCGCTGTATATTAAATTTATTTGCTACAATTTAATTTCAGATTTCCTCTTTGGCTTGCAAATTTACGATTTTGAAACTTTGACTTTCCAGAACATAGTTAATTAACCTTTTAATATCAATAGTCACCACTAAAAATAAAAACTAACGAAAGTAGTGTGTTAATGTTAACCACCCAATTGTTGTATTGTTTAGTATATAGTGTTTAGTATGTGAAAAGTTTTAGTTTTACATGGACTTTATTAAAAAAATCAATTTGTTTTTATACCCTCCACTACCATGAGTGGTAAATGAGGGTATATGTAAGTTTTTCATTCCGTGTGTAATACTGATAAATATTCATCTGAGCCCCAACAAAGTATATATATTCTTGTTCCTTAATTTTGGTCCGAAATTTTAAGTCGATTGAGCTATGCCCGTCTGTCTGTCTGTCTTTCTGTGTAAAACACTCTCACATCCAAAAGCGACAACCAAAATCAATAGAGTTTACAAAAACCCGTTTATAATTCTGCTAAGCATTTTGATATTGAAAATCAGCAAAATCGGTATAGTAGAACCAGAGTTGTGGACCAAAATGTGAAACCATTAAAATTTGATATTTTTAAACATTTTTCCTTCAATTTTTTTTTAAATATATTGCAGATATTGCCATACAATTTTGTACATATTATTTTTATGATAAAAAAAGAAAGTGTGAGGAAAATACAAAAAATCGGTCCATGATTTCTCATAGCCTCCATACAAATATCTTCCTGAAATATGGAAATATATACATTAATGCCTGTAAAATTGGAATAATAATACAAAATTCGGCAAAAATAAATGTCATGGAAAAAGAAATCGCAAAACGAAATTTAGTTTTATTTGGTCCATGTTTGACCATAGACCCCATATAAAGTCCACATCTAAAATTTACTTAAATACGTATAAATCTGGTACAAATATAGTTACCAGGTTAAAATTCGACACAAATAATTCTTATAGATATATAAATTGTTTAGTTCGTTTTTTGACCTTTTTAATATTTAATAATTTCTTTTTACAAGCAATAATGTCACTTGAATTTTATATAAAAATATTTAATTTACAGGTATCCCTCAATTTGCGCGGTACTTTATTTGCGCGGCTTCGATATAACGCCATTTAATTGTTTTTCCTGTATAACGCGCTTTTTTACGCGTTTTTAGTATAACGCGATTTAAAAATAGTGGAAACCCTCAAATTGCGCGCATTTCACCATTATTTAGAACATTCAGAACAAAATTTTTAATTTTTTTTTTTCAAATATTATTTTTACAAATAATATTTTGTTATATCTACTGAAAAGTACAAATAAAATAAATTTAATTCAAATTATATTATACTAATAAGCATTTTTTTAATACGGATTTTCGGTCCAAATTTAAATTTTGTATATAGTTAGTGATTCAATTTACGCGGTTTATTATATTTCTGGTCCCAAATCAGAATTTTGTATTGATAAATAATCTTTATTTACGCGGTTTTGAATTACATGGTTTTTATTCAGTCCAAACGTACCGCGTAAATCGAGGGATACCTGTATTTATATATATTTATTTCCAATATTTCGCTATCACAATGGACAGCTTCTTCAGGGATAATAATGGTAATATTGAAAATAAATATGTATATGGGGAATTTCACGTGAAGTGACCCAATGTTAAAAATCGATTTGGATGAAATTTGCACCAAGGTCTATCAGTCTAGAAGTGCCGAAGTTAGAGGGGGTTAAAATTGAACATTTTGGTCAATTTTGGTCATACAGAGTTTTTTTAAAATGAGTGTAACTTTTCACCTATTGGTCCTAGCAAAAATTGTCCAAAGGACTTTAGATAGCTATTGCCCATTTCAAAAATATTTTTTTTTTAATTTTTAAAAAAAAAAATTTTTAATTTTTAATAAAAAATATTTTTTCTTTAATTTTTTTTTAATTTGGGCCCTTTTTTTTTCAAAAGAAAGGTTATACAATTTACTTTAAGGCCTTTATATAGAGCTGCAAATTTGTGTCTGGCCTAACCTTGGTGCAAATTTCATCCAAATCGGAAGACATCGATTTTTAAAATTGCGTCACTTGACGTGAATTTCACCATATATAAATAAATTAAATATTTTTCTATAAAATTCAAGTGACCTTATTGCTTGTAAAAAGAAATTACTAGATATATAAATTGTTTAACTAAATTTTATGATGATCGGTCCATAATTGATCACAGCTCCCATATAAGGATCACATCCGAAAAAATTATTAATCTTTATATACATAATCTTATTAATATCGCTATCGGCTCAAAACTTTGTATATATCATTTAAATATACACAAAAATCATTCCACAAAATTTTGTGAATTTCGGTTCATATTTGACCGTATCCCCCATTAAAAACCCTCTTCCGAAAATGACTTAATTACTCATAAATCTCTTATAAATAATGGTACCGATCCAAAATTTTACATGGATCATTTACATACATGCCTAAATCAAACTGCTGGATTTTGAGAATATCGGTCCATATTTGACTATATCCCCCACATAAGGTCCACTTCCGAAATTTACTTTAATCATAATATATATCTTAAATATACCGTTATTATGTTGAAATTCGACGTTTAATATCCTCATATGCATAAAAATCACTGTTCCAAAATTTAACAAGTTTGGACCATGATTTGTCATAGCTGCCATAAAAGGACCATATCCGAAAAAGAATTTAACCTACAAAAATGTCGAATAAATATCGATATTCAACCAACTTTTAATATACCGATCAGAAATCATATTAATATCGGTTATACGGCATTATGCTACTGGACTTTGTAGCAGTCAGCCAATAATTGGCATTAGCTCCCGAATTAAGTCCACTTCCGAGTATAACAATCAACCATACAGCTCTTGTAAATAACGCTATTGAGATGAAATCAACCAAAATAAGCCCAAAATACGTAGAAATCACATTAGTAGATACTGAATTTAGAAGCTATCAGTCCATAATTGGTCCAATTCTACTATGCCACTCATAAATATCATGTAAATAAAGTTATTGAGATCAAATTCAACTAAAAGAAGCCTCACCTTATAATCTTACTCTTTTCTTTAATTTTATAAATTGTTAAATTACACTCAAGATTGTTATGAATATCAGAAAAACTCTGTAAATTATGGTGAGAATTAGTAATTACATCAATTTTAAATGGTCAAAATTAAAAAAAAATTCTAAACATTTGAAATAAATTATGTTGTTCGAAAAACTGGCTCCCAAACAATATACAAAATGCTAATAAAATTTGTGCTAAGAAGTGGAAAATGTGGTGAGAATTTCTAATTACATCAATTATAAAAGTGATTTACGACCAACATTTTGTAATATTGTCTTTCAAACAATATATAAAATACTAATGAAATTTGCACCAAGTCTGAATAGAAAATACAGAATAAGGATATTCCAATCCTACAACCATTATAGTTTTTTCTATTTCTTATTATGTTTAAGTGGAGGGAATTTAAGATTCGGCACATCCAAATATTGCACTCTATCTTGATTTTTTCGTTCTTTTTTTTAACGTTTTACCCAGTGGTGATATTCGAAACAATTAACCGGTTCGCTTAAAAAAATTATATTTTTTGCCAAATTTTGATAAAAATAGCGAAAATTTTAAAGGCATCCCAGTAACAGACCACAAGCCTCTTGAAGGAAATGATATAAACTTTCGTTTAATAAAAAAAAGTTACGTTTTTAACAAAAAAAAAAATAGGTTTGATTTTGCAAAATAAAAGTAAAAAAAAAAATTGTTTTATTTTTTTCTCAAAAGATTGAAGAAACCGCTATCGAAAACATCATCATCCAAGAATCCAATGTATGACCAAAATAAAATCATTTGTTTGTACGTTTGGACAATGAACAACTGAACAATATTGTGTTTGTTGCCGAGACTATAGGTATCATAAATACACATTATATAAAACCGTTAAAGCAAAAAATATCAAAATATCACCCCTATCGGGAATAAAAATTTCACATGAAATTTGTTCCCTTTTCACATTTTTTCTATTAAAATTCAATGTTAAAAAATAAAAGGGAACAAATTTCATGGGGAATTTTTATTCACAATAAGGGTGAATATGCAACAACCGGTACGGAAAATTTTTAAAATTTTAACAACCGGTTCGTGGGAACCGGCCCGAACCGGCTGAATATCAGCACTGGTTATACCTACATAACATATTCAAAACACGGTTTCTGAACACCACATTAGCGCTACAACTGTGTTATTTTACAGTAAATGTACTAAGTTAGCATCACTGTTTATATCAACCCCTAAATGTTTACCTTCCACCCCAAAAGTCTACACATACTACTACGACAGTGCTGCATACTATTATTATTATTACAGTTACACGACTACGACAACGAACGAGGACGACAATAATAAAAACAACAACAACAGCACCGAAAATAACATTGATACGATACGATGGTTACCTTAACCTGTTCTAGTTAAGCGTTTACGCACAACGACAGTCATACAAACAAAACAAAACAAAACAATTGCAATATGTTACGTGTATGATGTTGGTTGTTTGTAGATGTAACTGTTGGTTTTGGTTGTTCTTTGTGTCATATTGTTGTTCTTTTACGTCGTTCCGTTGTTTGTTTGTATGTTAGGTAGGTAGTAGTTGTTTATTTATTGTTTATGGGAAAGAATATGTACATTAAATCGATGGATGGGGGCATCACTACCAGCGTTGTCAACTTGGTGCGATTCGCACCATTTTTGGTGCTTTTTTAAATTTTTGGTGCGAAAAATTCTTTAGTTGGTGCGCGGTGCGTTTTTTTTTTTTTAAATTTTGGTGCGCTTTTTAATTTTTGGTGGCACCAAAGCTTTTTTGTTTCAGTGTGAGAAAAAATCTTTCTACAATAAAATACACCTGTTTGAGTACCATTTCATTCAACACTGCAAAATTTGTTTGTGTATTTCGGTGCGTTTTTTAATTTTTTCGAAAATGTGATGAAGTCTTTATTTTTACTAATTTTTAATTGCAGTTTTTTAATAATTCATAACTCATGAAATCTATACGATGAAAAAATGTATTTTAAATACGAATGTGTGATAAATGAAATCAAATTCTTTGAAAATCTTTGTTTGAAAATCAAATTAACATTTTAAACATGTAAATAAAAATTCTTGTATAACCTGATGGTTTGGTCTACTGAACTGTAGACGAACAACCAGGGTTAGAGTACCAGTGGAATCCTAACAAATTTTATTGGAAAATGTCAAATAGAAGTACTTTAACTAGAAAACAAAAATATATAAAAAAGTATCAAATATGTACTGAAATTAGCTTTTTTACCAATTAGTACTTTAGTTCCGAATATCATATTGTGAGTTAAATTTTGAGTGGTTAAATGCTTATTTTATCTATATTGGCTCAATTATTAAAAAAAGGCTTTTACTATTATTACTTTTACAAATAATCGTTGATAAAAAGTTTTTTATAGAATTTATGATATTAAAAAATTTCAAATTAATTCAATAAATATTTGAAACAAAACCGAAATTCTTAACTTGGTGCGTTTTTTTCTCCATTTTGGTGCGTTTTGAAATTTCAAAGTTGACAACGCTGATCACTACATTTATTTTAACGCACACTCAACTTTATGTTATTTTCGTGTTATATTTTAGAAGGAATTAGCAAAAAAAGAGAGAGAGAGAGCAAGTTCGTGTATGTGTGAAAATATTTTCACGATGATGACAATGAGAGTGTACGATGATGATTTTTCTTTTGTATGTTAAATACATTTAGTAGCACAAGAACGAAATCAACCCAGAAATACTTGGCCCAGTATCAATTTGTACGTTTTCCCATAATGTCTGCCATAGATACGTGGAGATCATCATCGTTGTCGTGTACGGTAGAAGAACAACAGCAAAAATAGTTCCAACCAAGAAAAAAAAAGTAAAATAAAATAGAATAATACAGTATAGAAATAATTTAAGCAAAAGAAAATTATGATTTTCGGAAAAATAATGTGTAAATAATATGAAATATAACGATACAAAATTATCATTGCGTATTGAAAAAAAAAACAATTCAAAAAATGTGCGATTGTGAAAAATTTTAATGAAAAATTGAATTGAAAATTTCAAAAATTCTTCTTCAAATACATATACATATGTGTACATACTGCATATGCATATGTATATGAGTATATTTACATGTTGTTTGTGTTTGTGTGTGAATCTGAAAACGAGTCGAAGTCTGTGTGCCCATATAGAATTTTCGCCCATATAGATACACACTAACTTTAACCACACGTTCTGTGGCGAATAATTTCTCGAATACGAGTCGAGATATTGTCGTGTTTTTCGTTCGTTAATGTGCTTTAACAACAGCCAGCCATCAAAACAGGCTGTTTTAATGTCGTAAATTTTCTCGTCGGACGTCGTAAAGTGCCCCGTTTTATTAAGAATATAAAAAAAAACAAGAAAAAATTTGAAAATTTAAAAAAAAAAAATATATTTAAAAAAAAATCTATTATGTGATTATTTATAGTGATTCAACACAAAAACATTTGAAAATGTTATAACAGCTACATATATAAATAAATAAATAAATCAAAACGTCATAAAATTTGTATCCAATAAATTCAATTTTCGTTTTTTGTTGTATGTAGCACAAATGTATGGATGGATTATTAATCATAAAATTTCCCCAATTTTCTTTATTAAATAAAGCACATACAAATGAAATAATATCAGAAAGTGAATAAATCGTTTAGTCGTATCACAATAATTGCATTCAGGCAATGAGAGTCAGTAATAGAATTTTGTTTATTGCACATTTTTAAACATTACTCTTCGTTATTTGTTTCTTTCCTCTGTTTACCCCAATATTCTTGTTCTTCTCCTCTTAGGAAATGATTACATCAACTAAAATGCACTTGTACCATCAAATTCTCTGCCTCTCTTTTGCTTACCATTTAACGAATTCTCTTTTTAACCCCTCTCCACATGTTACTTCCGATTTGTTTACAGCGCAAGTCCTTTCAGTGATGCCAACTTTTGAGACTCAAAATGCGTAAACATTTTTGAAAAAAGGGCTAAATTGAAAAAAAATCCGTTTAAAGCCACATCCTGTCAAATTGTTCGATAAATTGCGAAAAGGGGCTAAATTATAAAATGTTTCTTTTAAAAATCAAAACAACAAACACATTTTTATAAAATAATTTATTAGATTTCAATTACATTTCATATTACATTTTAATCAATAAGGTACTTACGTAGGTTAAATACATAGTATTAAATCGTATATATTTAAAATTGGTCGTTACTGAACAAAATTTTGATTTCTTGTTCATAATAATTTTCAGTCCATAAGACACTATGAATAAAATATTTAGATTTTTTATATGTTTCATTCGAATTAATTTTTGAGCACACTTCGTCAGGTGTATTTTGTAGTTTGAACAAAATACATTATCTCTTTTTAGGCTACATTTAATGTGTATTAAACTGTTACACGTATTTAATAACATTTTGTTTCTAATTTTATTTTTGAATAAATTCATGACACTAAAACTCCTCTCAACTTCTGCGTTTAAGTATGGATATGTCAATATGTGTGTGGCAAAACTGGACAGTTTAAGGCAAATATATGACAGATATAATCTATGGTTTAAGGAATCGGTTATTACCAATAACATTATTTCTATATTATTAGATTAAAGGAAGAAAGAGTAAAACTAAAACGTAGCCATATCGAGCAAAAAGTAATAACGAGCTAAAAGGACTAAAAGATAATTGTAAAACGTGCTAGATTTACGCGTTTTTTAGTTTAGCGTCAATTTTCTTTTTTCGCGTTTTGAGTGACTAAAATCGCGCTAAATCTAGCCCGAAAAGGGCTAAGTTGGAATCACTGGTTTGCATAATCTCCCTACACAGCTGAGCGCTTACATTTCTATCGCTAGCTACTGCTGTGCCGTCACTATATCGCTCTTTCTGTTGGCCAGGTAATTTTGTTTGCTTCCATGTTTTGCAATTGTCATGGGTTCCGTATCGTACAAGTGTCCTACTTGTTCATACATATTTGTCTTTAACATAACAATTTTTTAGTCGTTCCGTTCTCTTGGCTCTTTTGTTTTAGGTCCCTGTATTCTTTCGTCCACCCATTTTAAGGTTTTCACATGCATACAACCAACAAATATATCCACATGTATATATATTTGTGTCGTCTGGCCTGTTTTGCATTATACATATACGTATGTACGAACTTTATATACTAAGTAGGCACATACGTATGTTGTATTGAAATGTTTATTATGTTTTTAATATGCATGAACGTACATATGTATGTGTGTATCTATGTAGACAGCTACGCAAAATATACATATGTATGCATAGATACATGAATTGCGGATACGAGGATATGAAATAGATTTTGCTGTTTACCTTTTCTTTGATGCAACAAAATAAAACAAATCCATTAAGTGAAATTTTATAAAAATATATACGTACATACATATGTACCTACACACAAATCCTAATAAATAAATATATTTTGACATATGATGTATGTGTATGAGTGTGTTTGGTTTATCTTCTCCTGTCTAGAGTTTTGTGTTAATAATAAAGTTATGAGAACTGCAAATACAAATTAAGTTAAGTTATCATTTGATTTTTACACGTTTTTGTTGACATATGTATATGGATACAGCGAAATAATAATTAATATTAGATTTACTTAAAAATGTATTCATGCATGTACATCAAATAAAAAATGTATGCATGTATGTATGTATAAAATTTTCTTTGTCTTGTACTTCAATTGGGTCAAATTTTGTGTGTCGGTATGTATACGAAAATGTATTTTGTATAGTTTCTATGTATGTATTCGTTTATTGTTCGACCTTCGGACTCAATACATGAAGAGTTCGTGTAGTTTTTGTTTTGTACATATTAATTTTCATGAACATACATACATTTAAAATTTGCTAGGAGATTAGATGGAATAACTTTCCCGTGTACACACTACTACACCATACAAATTCTATTCCTATAAATTGCAATAGCATATTGAAACTCATAATAAATATTTCTAAGTCCATGCCAATATGAACAAAGATCAGAATTGTCAAAAAGTAACAAACACACAGTGTCTCTAGTTTCAAAAATTTGGACTGTGCAATAATGGATATTTCAGATAGTAGCCATTAGTGTTACTCTTTTATACATATTTAATATATAATATGCTGTTTTCATAAACACAGTATGCAATGCAACATTTCATTGCATAGAATTCATAATGGCATTTAGAATAATTTAAAAGTTATTTTATGTGATAAAAGTTTTTAAATTATATTGATGCAATGAAATGTTGCATTGCATACTGCGTTTATGAAAACAGCCATATCTACATGTAGACAAACATTGATGAACTAGTTGTTGCATCTAAAATCAAACGATATAAAAATCATGCAATAATAAATACGAGTAGGTTGTTATACGTTTAATAATATCCAATAAATTTGGTAATAAATATAATTACTAAATAATAATATAAAAATAATAAAACAATAATAAAAACAAAAATGAAAACGATAAACAAATTGTTTAATAGTCTCGCATTTGTTCTTTGTAAAATAAATAATAATAACGATCTCTTAATGCAGCCGTTTTATACGTATTAATTAATTAATTCTAAGAAAGCAATTTTCTAATCTAAAATATGTGATTCTTAAACTTAAAAAAAAAAATCGTAATAAAAGTTATTACAACAAGTGCACAACAGTGTTATTTTAATACAAAAAAAGTGACTAACTAAATTTTAGTTCATTGTACTGCCAGACAATTAATAAATAAAATGATTTTCTTTAAATATAATAAAAAACTACCATTAAACTTTTGCAAAAAACATCATCAACAATACCAACCACAACAACTAAATCAACAAATATTTCTACAACAATAAAATTTTGAAAAAAGACATTATTTAAAAAAATTTACATAAATAAATCTAAATCTAAGTGATAAGAAAAACTTCTTATTTTCTTAGTTTATATACATACATATATTAAATTTTAATTAGCTTTAACATACGGCAAAATGCAGTAGTTTCCTTAAGGTGAATAATTTGTTTTCAGATTTGCTTCAAATGCAAAAGAGAAAAAAATATCAAAATCTACATACATATTATTATTAAATTATGGAAATTTTTGTTCTATTGCAGATTTTTTATACATTGACTGTGATTATGAGTTCCACAAAATCGCAAGTAGCTGTCGCTACAAATATTCCAAATTTATCATCTGGTCACCAACAAAAAGATTATAATACAGAAGAATCCTTAGGCCGTCAAAATAGTTTTGGTATAAACAGGAGGGTAAGTTAAATAATAATTATACATATATAAATATATACAGTATGTAGAAATAGTGATACTGGATTTATGCTGATGTTTGTAATGCCCAAAAATATTAGTCTTAACACTCACCTTAAAAAAATAGACTCCATGCAAATTTGTGCGCAAACTGCAGAATTTTGTCTGGCCCAAAGGCAATTCGGATAGAATTTTCTTGAAATTGGTTCATTATTTCACCTAGCCCCATACAAATGTCCTCTCGAAATAGGGCTTTATCGGTTATAAATGTGTGACTTACAAACGCATCCAAACAAATTCCGCCACAAATAAGTTGCGTATGAAACCTACCTACACCTACAAATTTTGTGCAGTTTGGTCAATCAATAGCTCTGATATAAAGCTAGATTTACACGATTGAAATTTTCATCAAAATTGCTCTTCAAAATGCTTCAAACTCGTGTAAACAGCAACATTTCTTCAAAATTTATTTATTTAATAACTATTAATAACTATTAAATAAATAAATTTTGAGGAATTTTTGCTGTTTATACGAGTTTGAAGCATTTTGAAGAGCAATTTTGAAGAAAATTTCAATCGTGTAAATCTAGCTTAAGGCTCAATCCCAAAAATCACTTTAACGAACATAATTTTCTCTCAATACAAATAAATTCTATATATTTATATAGAAATAGCTAAAACCCGGTGTGATTCGCTACCCGTATCGTAATGAAATAAAGGGTTTAAAGTTAAACAAATATACCGCATTTGCCGGACGATAAGACGCACACTGATTTTAGGTCAAATTTTCAGAGTAAAAAGGTGCGTCTTATCGTCCGGCAAATACGGTATTTATTATGTTATTAAAACCTACAGTTTTCCTTTTAAATTAAATCTTATTATATTATCTTATTATGATTTACAATATACAAACAAACAAACACACATTCACTTTTATATATAGATAAGGGTTTCAAATGTATACAAATTTTAACATTTACTTAATATTGTTGCTAGTCAGCGCATTGGTGTCCTAAATATTAATATTGATAGCTGATATAGCTTTCCCTATATATAATTTGTCATCATATCTATGGGAGTTGCTACGCCCACTATTGATAGTCCGCCCATTCTTGTCCTAAATATTAATATTGATGGTAGAATTACCGTACCATATATCTTATTGTATACCATATATTTGATATTTTTTTAATTATCATCATATGAGAGGTGCCACGCCCCCTATCGCTACTACTCCCATTTTTTAAGCAAATATTTAAACAAACAATGGAATTTCTCATGCAAAATTTGAGTACTATAGCTATTATAGTATATGAACGAGAATTGGTTTTTTATATTATTTCCAAAATGGCCAATCACAGCGATAAATAGCAAAAATGATTAACATTAAAGCTTCCACAGTCCAAAAAATCATTGAGCGCTTCATCCATGAAAATCGGGTCCATAACAAAGGCAAAAGAGGCACAAATTAAAATGTTCAATGAGCATGATGGGTGACACATTTTACAAAAACTAAGGGCAAATCCAAGGCTATCAGCTTTACAACTGGCCTCCGAAGTTGAAACTGACCTTCGAAAATAATGTTGCGTTAAACCTGTTCATCGTGTCTTGCGCCAACATGATTCCAAAAGCGGAGTTGCAGGCAAGAAACCGTTTTTAAACCTCAAACACAGACTGTGCAGACAAATTTCAGTAAAGAACATGTTTGCAAGGAATATGCATTTTGGAATTCGGTCATTCTCGCCGATGAATCTAAGTTTAACATATTCAATTCAGATGGCATGTCGTACGTTTGGTGGAAACCAAATATACAACACAACAAAGAAAACCTAAAGGCAAGAATGAAGCATTGTGGTGGCAGTGTCATGGTTTGAACCTGTATGACAGCTGCTAGTACTGAAAATTTAACATACGTATGAGTATATTGAAACAATCATGGACAAGTTTAAGTAACTTTAGATTTTGAAGCACAACTATGCATAAATTGGGTATTGTGCAAACGTGGCTAATATATAACTGCCCACATTCAATGACACTGCCACCAAGTCACCAGATCTTCATGTTATCGAAAATTTATGGCCAATTTTATAAATCAGCATAAAGAAACGCAACATTTCTAAAAAACGATTTAATGAAAAGGCTACTGGAGAAGTGGGCGAATCTCCTTAAATCTGTTGTAGATAATAAAGGCTATCACACCAAATATCAAATCGTGTAATTTCCAGTTTCAATTTCAAGTGTTAGAAACCCATACTTGTCTTCACAAAATAAGCTGTGAATTGAAAAACAAAAATTTGTTTGTTTTTTTTTTTAGTTTTAATATATTAAAAAGTACATTGTTGTTTACTTGTTTTAATTGATGGGTCGATTTTGTATAGCAACCAAACTGGAGTTGGGTTGCCAATAGGCAACGCAAATGACATGCAAGATGGTTTCGCAAGCAATTTTGCTATTGTGGTCTGAAGAGTACCCCTTTTGTTACCTCTTCAACTATGACTTTGAATATTTATATATAAGAATTAAGGAAACCGAAAATTTCCTAATAGAAGGGATTTCAATGCCGCCTGACACTATGTAGCAAAAGTGAACCGTATTTTGCTAACTAAAGATTTAATTTAATGAAAGAAATATAAATGAGTTATTATTAAAACTAACACCTTTTATAAAATAATTAAATTCTGTGGAATTTTGACAAAACACTAATGTCGAAAAACTGAATTTTAGAGGAGGACCAAAAAACACTTTTATAGGGTCACAGAATCGTCCCAGAACATATCTAAGCAAATGTAACCTATTTTTATGGTGGAGAATTTAAATACCTTTATTTTACAATATGCATCCTTTTTCCAGATACAACTGTTGCCGAGAAAATGTCCAAAAACCTAGATGTGTTGTTTTGTCAAAATAATTTTTGATCGAAAAATCAACCCTTCTCTAGATAAACTCTTTTTTCATACTGAAAAGTAACAAATATTTCGCAATCTTTGTCGGGACTAGTGCTTTTATTAAAATGAAATAAGAAAAATTCAGTGACATATGTTGTTTTCTTAAATAGAATTCAGTTTATTTTAAACGAATATTATAAAAAGTTATGCTTTCTATTAGACCAATTACATGTATTTTTAGGTATGAAAAAGAAAAGTTGAAATTAATTGAATTAAAAATACAAATAAGAAATAGTTAATATACTATAATATATTGTAGTTCACATTTATATTAAATTGCTTTAATTTTTATAATTCAGAAAATATAAAGAATAATTCAGTCTACAGCTAATCATATTCGTCAATATGCTAATCATCTTCCAATTGTACTTCACCTTCAACGTGAAAGTTATTGTAAAAATTATGAAACTCTGCATTTATAAATGACAGAACGGACTGTAAATCACGTTTTTTATTAGAAGATATTGGCAAAAGATCAGGGGCCAAATTACCGCATTCGATATCGAGTAAAATTGATCGTAATTTTCTTATTTGAGATTATGGCATACGATATCGAGCAAGAAATTTAGTACATTTTATCATAATTTCGATATCGAAATCATTTTTCGATACGATTGCTCATTCGATCACGAATGCGGTAATTTGGCCCCAGAATAACATTTATTAAATTTTAAATTTGTTATTTTCCGTCGTCGCTGTGTCTAGTTCCTTGAAGTCCTCGTCCGGCTGTAAATATAGCTTGTACTGTAAAATTCCAGACTTAGATTTCTCATAAATCTAAATACTAAAAATATACAAACATAAGTAGTGTTACACGCACCTAATGTATTAGTATTTCTCCACGTGTATTTGTTCTTTAATATACTACCAAAGTCAAAGTATTGATCTCGATTGCATTGTATTTTTCATTTGTAGTTGCTATTAAAGTAGCCCAGTCATGTGGGTGATGTATGGAATTCACGCATTTTTTCTTCTTTTTTTCTATTTGGGAATGAACCGTGTCACATTACATATGCGTGTGTCCAACAACCAGAAACTTGTAATCAATTAATTCTATAGTATGACGATGTTCTAAATATCGGCAGTTGAACAAAGGTGCACAAACACCCTCTGTTACGCCCTCTAGAAAAGTCGAAAATTCTAAAATCATTGAAAATTACATACAAATTGACAAACTCTTTGAAGCCGTAACGTGGGTACCTTCAAAACAGCTGATAATTGTCGTAATCTTGTATATGTATAAATCTTGTTGTCAATGTATTCACTTGCGAGAGAGTCAATGCTCCTCCAAAACTTTGGAACCTTTGTTTTTTTGTTGTCTTCCTCTGTGCATTGTTTATGTTTTTCTATATTAGGAAACAACATATTTTCATTAAAAACGTCTTCATTTGTTACACATGCACACGACAAAAGCACTTGATTTGATATATGTTCCTCTTATTTCGTTAATTCCTACTATACTAAAGGTTGTTTTGTCACAATGAATGCTAATGATCAAATGGCTATTAAAAGAACTTAACTTTAGAAGGGAACGTGTTATTTTCGTTTATGAGTGCAAATAGGTTGTTTTGTCAAAATAATTTTAGTAAATTATTGGAAACCGATATTTAAATAGGTTCTTTTGTAAAAACTACGTTATGATATTTCTCTTTGTTCCCTGCAGCATATTTCGATATGTGTTCTTTTGTCAAAAGCAGATTGTAAAAATTGCGAGATAGGTTGATGGGGGCTTCTATATCTTCCGATCTACACTATCTAGTAATACGCTGAAAAGACAGAAAGATGCGCTTTTAATACTTATACATATGGTTTAAAAAGTGGAAAATTGTCCGATCTCGAGTTAGGTTCTTTTGTCAAAACTCCACAGAATTGTAGTTAAATGACTTCAAATGTCCACATTTTTGCGAATCACCTGCTTTTTAGAGTGAGAAATATTAAACTCATCCCAAAACTGATCGTTTTATCCTAAAGTTTCATTAAACATTCTGGTTGTTCCAATTTTCTATTTAACATGGATTCAATTAAATTATTACACGACACTATTTTCTGACAAAAATATTTTTTTTATTTGATTAATTTATTTTTATACCTACCACTAAAACAGATAGGTAGTAAAACTAAAAATTATATATATTCTGGGTCCTCACAAGATTTCAAGACGATCTAGACATGTCAATGAAATTTCTCTCAAGTATTCCTTGTTTTACAGAAATGTTAGGTATTGAAAATGGGCAAAATCGGTCCAATAGGATCCGAGTGTTTTTGCTATTTTCTTCAAATATAATGAAATTTTGTACACTTTATTTCTTTTATAAAGCTCTGTTGAAAATGGTAAGAATCGGTCCACGATTTCTCATAGCACCCATATAAATGCATTCCCGGAATATGGCTCTATGGTACATAAATGTCTTTAGAGAAGCAGTATCCATACAAAATTATGCAAATATTAGTTTCACGTAAAGATAAACTACAAAGCGGTATTTTGTTTGAATCGGTCCATATTCGGCCATAGCTCCATATAAACTCCATTTCCGAAATTAACTTAACTGCTACTAAATCTCTTATAAAAATTACTACAAGTTAAAATTTGACAGAAGTAATCCACAAACATATATACATATATACAGTCGGGCCTCGATTATCCGTGATGGACGGGACCAGAAGCATTACGGATAATCGATTTTTACGGTTAATCGAATTACAATTTTTATTATACAGTTTTTAAATATTTTTATTATTTAACAAGTGAACATTGGTGTACTACATACATACATATTTATAGTAAAAAAATTAATTCTTCTTAAAACTTCGTATTATTGAGCTAGCATTTTAAAACTCACATTATTTTTTAATGCTCGTTAATTATTTTAACTTTATCATCAATATCACTTTTAAATGCTTCTGACTGATCGTATGCAAACAAGGGAATTCCCCGTTTTTATGTTTATTTTATTGTATGTATGAATTTGAAGTTAATAAAAAAAAATTCTGCCATCACGGATAATAGAGGTAATCGCGGTTAATCGAAGCAAACAATTTGAAAACATTGCAAACAAAAAACAATAGACTGATATTTTTCCATCACGAGGCCCGACTGTATATGTACTTAAATCAGCGTACAGAATTTTATGATGATCGGTTTATATAAAGTCCAATTTCGTAAATATTTTATAAATACCAATATCGAACTGACATTTTTCACCGATCAGTTATAATCAAGAAAAAATTGGAGTTTGTGCTGGTCAGTCCATAATTGGCCGCAGTTCCCATATAAGGTCAATTTCTAAGAATATTGTTATTGAGATATGAAATTCACCGTAATGCTTGGTTTTCACTATGTCAGTTTTGTTGTCAAATTGTTGGCAATTGTATGAAAACGGGTTGTCATCAATAAATTTAATTTTTTGCAATCATCATTGCAAACGCCATATGACAACCCGTTTTCATAAAATTGCCAACAATTTGACAACAAAAATGACATAGTGAAAACGCGCCCTAAGTTTTAAGCAGCAGCAAATTTTTTAAAAGAAATTCAACGCTGATTTCAACATCAATATTTCAAATATGTACATACATCCATACATGTATGTATATAATTAAATTCAGTATTAGAAATCACTGTTACACATTAGAGTTGAGTCATTGGAAGACATTTTAAATTTATTTGCCATTTTTGTTTAATTTTTTTTAATTAGCCACACTGTGGATAAACGATTTCAATAATAAAGTATGTTACGTAATACTTTGTTTGAAACGTGTGCTCCACTTGCAGGATTTATGAACTTTGACCTATGACTCCATTTTTCACTTTCAATTACTAGCAGATTATTTAATTTCTCTATGTAAACGATTAAAAAGGAAAACTGTATATGTACGTGGTTTTATTAAGAACACACACACTTTAAACCCCTACTCTAACTCTTAACAATCGAAACTCTAAATGCAACAACAAACGCATGTGATTTTTGTCCATGCAATGGGAAATAATTGTTGTTCTACAATGGAGACATGGCTCGTACACAAAAAATAAAAACTTACAACCAAATACATGCAACAAACAATTTAATACCTTTTTCTTGTTTATTTTTTGAATTTTTGATTTTATTTGTTATATTCTTGAAAATTCGATCTCAATCAACACGGGTTTCCTAGAAACTATTATTTCATTTAATTACACAATTTTATATTTTTCGAGTTCAAGGTTTATTTATTATTTAAACTTTGTTTTCTTTTAAGTAGTTCCTTTAAAAGGAAAATCTTTTAATCCGCCCAATCATAAATAAAAAATCCGCGGGAGTTTTTTCCCTTTTTATTTTTTTTAACATTGAATTTGAATAGGAAAAATGGGAAAAGGAAAAAAACTCCTGCGGAATTTTTATTCATGATTAGGCTGAATATGTTCATGTTTTAATTTCTATATAGTATTCCTCTGTGTAATCGTAAATATTTTATTTACGAATATGTATATGTATATATGCAAATATGTATGAATGTATGTATGTACATATGTATAAAAGTAAGTATGTTTTAAATAAGTTGTTAATCATTTTACCGTCCATTTTGATATTGTTAAATCGCTTTAGTCACCTCAGTGTGATGTAGAGTTATTATATTCAAACAAACTTACATACGTATACATTATTAATCAGGTTAAATCTATAATCAATGGGTTTTTCTAGTTGGGTTTCATATTTATTATTAGGTCACCACCACCAGTAATTACTGGGGCGAATGTTTGGTGAATGTCAATATATAGGAGTGAGTAACTAAATACGGACAATAAATGATACAATATATTAATGATCGAATTTATTATATCCGATTGTTATAAATATATTAAATACATACATATGTATTAACAGAATTCAGATACGTTGTCCAATTTGAAAAGCACACCGATTGCTCACCGAAGCTTTTGGTAAATGTAATGGAAAGTATGGTAAATTACCATCTTGTGAAATATCTACGCTCTACGGGTGACTTACTAGCCTTCCTATCGGAAAAATGGTGTCGTTTCATACATCGTTTTGGCGAAAGTAAAGTGGTGGCTCTAGATATTTCTAAGGCGTTTGACAGAGTCTGGCATGGTTCTCTCTTATCGAAACTTATTGCTTTTGGCGTCGGTGATAACTTCTCTCGATTTATATCGAGTTTCCTTAGAAATCACACTATACGAGTTGTTATAAATGGGGTCTCATCAGACGAGTTCAAGATTAATTCAGGGGTACTGCAAGGCTCCGTTCTTTTTCCCACTTTATTTCTCATCTTTATAAATGGCCTTCTTTGTCAAACTTCAAACCCTATCTACTCTTTTGCAGATGATAGCAACATTTGCCATTCATACTCATTAGCATAGACCAAACCCTTTGGAGATTGGGGAAATGAGACAAAATATGAATGATAAACTGAGCCGAGATCTTGATACAATCTCGGAATGGGGTTGAGCGAACAGAGTCGATTTTAACGCACGTAAGACTCAGTGTTGTTTATTAATGCACAAACGCACAACAGATCATGTTGCTTCATCTGTTTTTATGGGCGGCGTAAATATTAAGGAATCAGACGCTCTTGACGTTCTAGGCATGATAATCCAGTGTGATGTCCGCTAGACCAAACACATTTTTCAAGTGTAAAAAGAAGCGCTCAAGTGCTTTGGTTTTTTAAAACGGTGTAGAAAATACTTCACTCCATCTGATCTTCTTACTATTTACACCACCTATATTCGGCCGAAAATGGAATACAACTCCCATGGCCGGTGCTTCGAAGTCTATTTTGGAGTTACTCAACCGCGTACATGAGAGGGCGAAGATGCTTATCGGTGGCAGAGCATCGTCGCAATGTGGGTTGTGTTTCACTGTTCTATAGATACTATAATGCAATGTGTTCTGCTGAAATCAGGGAACTTGTTCGTGAAACACGTAATTTTTTTACGTAATACACATTCTTCAGTCAGGACTCACCCATTTGTGATCGCTTGGACAGTTGATCGCACAACACACTACAGAGAAAATTCGTTCTTTAGCCGTACTGTCCGTATGTGGAACAAACTCCCAGCAGAAGTATTCCCTGCCACTTTCAATATAGGAAAATACAAGTCAAATGTTCACAAACACTACTCCCTCTATCCTCCCTCCCATAACCTATTTTCCTAGTTCCAACACAATGCATTACATCAGTAGGGGTCGTCCCCTGAGTGCTGCTCCAAGAAAAAAATCCAATCTTAGCCGAAAAATGGAAAAAGGCTAGAAACCTTAAAAATTTTAAAAATTCTGAATTTTTAAGTTAATACGAGTACACCCAATACATATTGAATTGGTCAATTGGTGATATTTTATAAATTGCTCTGGCAACCGTCCGACTAATGGTATTGGGCGTTAGTTAAAAATCAATTAATCAAAAACCAGATAAGAACATTAATATGTTCTTCAATAATAAAAAATTGACTGAAGGTTCTAAAAAAGCTTTATGTATTCTGTATTCTGCTTTTAGCAAAACAAAATTAATAAGAACAAATACAATCTAAAAGATTTGGCTATTATAAACTTGAGATTAGTTGACCATGTGACCATGATGTCCAATATTACCTGATTCCAAACAGCCCATGTAAGGAAATCAAAGATGTATAAATCCTCGTGTGCCTCGTTTTTCTTGGCCTGAACAGATATGACTTGTATAGTCTTAAAAAATTAAAATGTGTATTTGAACGACAGATTATCATAAATTTAGTTTTTTCTTAGATTTAAGCCGATTTAATTCTTCAGCATTGTCTGCTATAATAGTAGTGTCGTATGTTGTTGATAAATTGAAATTTGTTTCATACTTTCTATCTCATTCATTCTGACGTATTCGTGGAATATTACTTTTGCGTATATATTGAAAAAGGGATTTATGTTTCATCGAAATCATAATCAATAAAATATATACATACATACATATTTCATTAAAACAATTTTTACGCATTTATGTATAAAAGTACAGATATTTCTATAAAAAAATAGTATGTGTATAATATGTTTCGAACCAAACCCGATTGGCATTGAAAATGGTTGAGCTCGTTACATTATTTCACATAGCATAAATGTCTTAAAATTATTGCAATGCAAATAAAATTAAATTTCATTTTAACGACCATAAATATTTGAAAAAAGTTGATACCCAAATAAAATTCAACAACTAAATTTTATGCATACAAATGTCATTTTATCTAATTTTATTACGATCGGTCCATAATTAGGTATTGCTCCCATATAAGACCCTCTTCTGAAAATTACTTTAACATGCATAAATCTTCTACAAGTTTGGTTGAAATCCGATAAGGCATGTGTGTGCGGTGCGTATGTGAAGTGAGTGTGTTTTTGCCGCAGGCATTTTTTGTACCGCATACAGCATTCATTAGTATTGAATACATTTTGGTCGTTTGTGTATTGGAGAGCATTGCACGGAGTGATGCAAATAGCAATTTGTTATCATTTCTCTTTGCTCTTTGGACGTCATTGGTGATTGATCTTATCATAATCGATTTTTCAAAATATTAATTTCTTAAAAGTTGAATAATAGGGAACAAAACCAACTTTATTAAAAACAAGTGTGTTTCTTTTCTTATTTTGTTCTGCCATGTGAAGCAGGCAACGGGCCCGCTAGTTAAATATAAAATAATATTATATTAGGAAATAATCTTGAATTTTTATATATTGAGTTTTTCAATAAGAGCGCTACAAAAATCTTTATATAAAACAAAAACGGTTTTGGATATCAATGACATTCTTTATTCCTGTGAAAGTACGTTCGATGGCATTATGTATGGAACTCGATTTCTTTTGCATGGCCATCACGGGCGCGCTTGCAGAAGTCCAGACGCTGAACCCAATTTTCGACGGTTTTCAAGCATTAATCGTTCGATACTGCTGCAATTTCACGTTAGATATTCGTACGAAGTTCATCAATCGTCGCTGGCTTGTTGGCATAGACCATAGACTTGACGTAGTCCCACAGGAAATAGTCTAACGGCGTCAAATCGCACGACCGAGGCGGCCAATCGACAGGACCATTTCGTGAGATAACACGTTCTCCAAACTTGGTTTCCAATAAATTGTTGAAACCACATGTCCTCCAAGTCCATATCTTCCAATTGGGGCCAAAAATATTCTGTTATCATTGAACGGTAGCGATTCCCATTCACAGTAACATGCCGGTCTTGATCATCACGGAAGAAGTACGGCCCAATGACGCCGCCGGCCCATAAACCGCACCAAACCGTAATTTTTTCAGGATGCAATGATGACTCATGGAGTACGTGTGGATTGCTGTCTGACCAATAACGCATATTTTGCTTATTGACGAAGCCATTCAGCTGAAGATGATTTTTCGATGAAAAACCGAATCAATTTCAAGTTGTTGCTCAGCCCAATTCACGAACATATGACGCTTCTGGTGGTAAAGCGGCTTCAGTTCTTGCGTCAATTTGATCTTTTAAGGATTTAGGCCAAGATCTTTGTGCAAAATTCGCCACAACGACGTCACAGAGATGCCCAACGCTTGAGAACAACGTGTGAGACATATTTGAGCTTTCTTCAACTGAAGCCTCAGCGGCAGCAATATTCTCAACACTACGTTGTTGGCTCATATATCTTTCCATCATGAAATGGCAAACCTTACTGAAGAGAAATACCAAAAGAGCGGCAAAAAATATGGCGTCGTTTGCTGTCCCTATCGGTCTACTTTTGTAGCGTTCCTGTTGAAATACGCTTTAGTTATTTAAGTAGAATTAAATTGCGTTACGGCTTTTCGATGTTGTTCCAGTCTCCTATATGAAGGTATAGGTCGACTTGGAACTTACGATCCTGGGATAACCTGGCAATTTGAGGGATTAATTCTCCGCCAACCAAATTTATATTAAAAAAAAAAGCTATGACGTTAAGTTGTGAACAATTTACAATGGGAAGATAACATCAAGTGAGACTCGGCAAATCATAATAGAATAACATATAAAAGATAAATCCCTGCGTGAAATAGGAAAAAACGTTTGAAGACATCACTGTTCAATATTTCCAAAATTTGCTTAGTGCAAAACGACCAAAGCGTCTTACAAAAACTGAAGTATGGGCTATAGTAAGAGAAGTAAATGCTAGTGCTTGAAAAATAGCTGAAAATGTTACGAACACTTCTAGAATACCTGTAAGCGCGAGTACGATTTAAAGATCTTTGCATCAAATTGGCCTACATGGTAGAGTGCCACGTAAGAAGCCCTTTATATCAAAGAACAACCAAACCAAACGTTTGAATTTCGCAAAAAATATTTAAACGCAAAATATATTCAATTTTTTTTGGAATATTATTCTTTTCGCCGGTGAAAGTAAGTTTGAAATATTTTAACTCAAAAACCCCCCAAAAATATGGCGAACCAGTAACCTACTAAGAGCTAGTTTCTGGGATAAAGATAATCTACATTTTTCGCTTAAACCTAGATTAAACTAAAAATTGTGTTTCTCAGTTATTATTTATTTGATATATAATCTAGGTTTAACTGAGCATCATTGGTGAGTTAAACCTAGATATAAAAGTCAAAATACAAACAGCTGAAAAATAAAATAAACAAAATATGTCAATTGCTAGAAAGATACGAACAATAAGGACACGTCCAAATCATTTCTGCATTTATACCGACGCCGAATTCTTTCAAAGATTTCGCTTAACAAAACAATCCGCATATAATGTTTTAGAACTAATTGGACCACACATTAAATCCATTTTTTTAATTTTTTTTCAAAGTTAAAGTTTTCAAATACTGTTGACGCGGTTGCTTTTATGCGAAAATTTAAGATATTGCCATATTTATATAAAAAATTAGGAGGAATGCCATATGTATTTTGACTGAACAGTACGGCAATGTTAACAAAATTGACAGGAGATAATCCACTACTGAGAAACACAATCAGTAGTTAAATCCCGGCAAAATATATTTGAAGTATATATTTGAAGTTTATTTTTATGTTACCAAGACGGTAAAACATGGCGGTGGCTCAGTAATGGTCTGGGGTTATATGGTCTCTAATAATTATGAAAGAGTGGTTGTTCAATCATTGTCCAAAAACTTTAGATCATCCTCCGCAGTACCACAATCCAATTAAACATCTGTGGGAATATCTGAACAAAAAAAATTGGGCAAAGAAATATTTCTGGCAAGACAACCTAAATGCAGTATTTCAGGATGAATTGAACAATATTTCACCTGATTTCACTAAACAAATCACGTTAATTCTATCTCTAGAAGATTGTCAGCTATAATAAAGGCAAAAGGACTACAAACAAAACAAAATAAAAAAAATCATAATATATTGTACAATTTTGGAGAAACTTAACATAAATCCCAGCAAGCCATATGAGTCCGAAAAGAGTCTTTTCTGACACCTTTTTCGGAGCGTTAACGCTCTTTATGAGCCCAAAAAACAATCATAATTGCTCCGAAAACCTTCAGAAAAGAAGGTCATTACATTCGAAAATGGTCCGACAGAAAGAGCTCTTAGATAATGTCAGAAAAGAGTCTTTAATGAGGGTTTTTGGGCAGCTATGTTTTTTTTTTTTTTTTGTTCAAAGCACAAATAACAGGACAACAACGCTTTGGTACACACATAATTAAGTGGAATTTCTGAGTCATACTGCGTGCATACAGGACAGTAGGTTAGGTTAGGTTAGCAGGCGGCCGTGTATAACGGCCCACTTAGGTCCATATCGTTGGTCCCATTGTGATGCCTGATTGAATAGGAGATTATATAGAGAAGAGAAAGAGTACAAGAGTGAGCAGGGTAGTAGTAGGATGAGTGGAGTGTAAGAGGGTGAAAAGTACGAAAGATTTGAAAGAGAAACGTGTAGACCAAAACCTAAAGAGCGCAGATACCCAGATGGATAGATTAGGCTACTGCAGCCAATTACTGCTTCTGATAAAAGCGTCAATATCCTCCAACTTCAAAGCTGAAAATTCAGATAAGTCGTCAAAGAATGGTTGCCCCAGACGAATGGTGCGAGATCCACTCATTGCTGGGCATTGACATACACATCTTTAATGATAAAAATATTAAAAAATAATTTTTGGATTTTTTGTTCTAATAAATAAATTTTGATTTTATTTTAGGGTAACATGAAAGGAAAACATTTAACAAGGAGTCATGCTATGAGAGAAGCGACTTCACCGCCACGTACTCCTACACCACGAGCGTCAGAGTCTTCATCGCAAATGTCACCAAATGGGTACCAACAGCTAAATCAGCAGCAGCATATGGATGTTAATGATGGCAACAATAATAGCAATAATAAATTGCATACACAATCATCAGCCACACGCGGCAATTCACCAATAATCGATACACCTACTGTGATTGTGACTAGTCAAATCAAGCAGCAACAGCTGCCACCACAACAGCAACAATCAAATGTTGCTCTATGTAATGAAACGGAATTTCCAAAATTAAGCCCGCCCAAATCCAAAAGCGGTAGTAACAGTAGTGCTGGTGGCGGGGGTGCTGGAGTAGGATCAGGTAACAGTTCTAGTAGCAGTAGTGGTGGAAATAGCAACTGCAATAGCAATCAACAACGTATTAATAATGCTTCGGAAGGTCACAGTAATAATACTAATAACAACAATAGTAACAACAAAAAGACAAACGGTGATACTGCAGGTGTTAATAATGAAACGCACAATAAAGGCACTAACAATGTGAATGTGAACGCTGGGACTGTAAATAAAAATTACAATCAGTCGCAACAGCAGCAATTTAGTGCTGGCAATGCGTTGCAGAAAGCTTTAAATGTCACTGATAATACACAGCCTACTCCGATTTACAATTCCCCTATGAACTATCAATTGCATCCCAATGATGTCAACCGTGAACAGCAGCAGCAACAACAACAACATCAACAACAATCGTATATCGTTTACGATAAGGAAAATCGTTGTCCACGCAATGACAGCCAGAACAGTATGAACTCTAATGATGAAATACATTATGAGACGCAGCCGCAACAACCACATCATCAGCTACATCAGCAACACACATCACAGCAGCATCACCAACGTTCAGGAGGCGGTAAGAAGCACCGCACCAATTCAAATTCAAAAGGATCCAAGCCTCGATTGAAGAATATGGGCGGCACTAATAGTGGCGGAGGTGGTAGCGGCAACGTATCAAACATGGGTGCTGGAGGAAGTGTTGTTGCTGGTAGTGGTGTAACATCCAGCAGCATTGATGGTAGTCTTAATAGCGGTAACAATACGTCAGGATTCATTTCAAGAGGTTTGTATCGACGCGTTTTATAAAAAATTGTATCTATTTTTATTTCTTTAGTCTTCACAAATTCAGAAAACTCCAACGAACAATACACAGACCACGGTGGCACCGATTTGCTTAGTTTTTTCAAAGAGACATTAAACAAGAACGTCAAAGATCGTCAATTTTTGTTAAAAGTCGAAAAGGATTTAATTGAATTTGTGCAGGAAGGAAAGTGAGTATTCAAGCAATATATGTATATGAATGCATTGAAATGTGTACGAAATGTTTGCATTATTTCGTATAGTCGAGGTGAAATACGGTTTCCCCAAGCATCCTCATACAATCGTATGTTGATCCATAGAACGGCTGCCTTTTTTGGAATGGAACATAATGTGGATACTGAGACTCAACAATGTGTTATTGTAGCGCCGACTAAAAACACTCGCATACCAGAAGTAAGTGCTGAAAGTAAATTATTTGTTATTTATTGATAAAAGCAACATTTCCGATCATGTTTTTAGATTCGATTTAAAACATTGGTCATTAATAATCGTGATGATTCACGCAAGTCTATCTTGAAACGCGACACGCACAGTTTTGATGAAGCTCGACAGAGCAGTTATTTGTGTCCGGACCGAGGTGGCATGCTCGACCGCAAAGCAAGGAGTTTTGAAGAACGTGAAGAAGATTACGATCGTAATCGATCGGTCATATTTAATCGAAGCCAAAACGAGCAATGCCCTGGCGGAGGTGGTAGTACGGATGATGACAACAACTACATTAGTTGGACCAGTTCAGTTGATCCGCAACAATTTCCACGTGGACGTTCCAGTGGCAAAGTATTGAAGATTCAAAATGTAAGAAGTTTTTTTTTACAAAGTCTTTAAATTCAAAAATTATTGCAATAATATCTTCCATAATAAATACAGTCTCCAGATGGCCGAGCCGGCAGTGTTGTTCAGAAATCTAACAACAACTTTGGCAATTATGGTGCTTCCAGCCAGAGCGGAGCACCACTTATACGCGGTGACTCGGCAAATTCCAATAAAAGTATGGGGACCGGCAGTGGAAATGGAACACGAATATTTTCTAAACAAGATTCGGCAGCCAGTTCCAATACATCGTGGCGATTATCTCCTTCAAGCAGTGGGTAAGTTCATATTTTAAAATTCGTTGCTTCCCTCTCTCATCACTCAATGTAAAAAACTTTACACATTCTTTGTATTTCTGAGGAATAAAGAAAAAACTAAGAAGATAAAATTGTTATTTTTAAACGCTCAATTGTTTAGCTATAAAACCCAAACGCAATCGATTCGTTCCGATTCGGTTACGCCATCACCAACCGGTGGTTATGGCAGTGATGAACCACATTTGCCAGATCATCCTTCAGTCATCGCAAACAGGGAGATCAGTGAAGATTCAACATCGCTTTCTAGTGGACTAGTGTGGGCCGTCACAGATATTTCGAATGTGCCAAAAGGCAGCATTCTAATAAATCCGCAAACCTTACAACCAATCCTAAATACAGACGGGTAATTTACAAAACTTTAACCAACCAATCACTACAATAAAAAAAAAAGAAATCAAAATTCTGTTATGTTCTTCCGTTTTCATCAATCACTAATCAATTTTTACATTTGGACGATTAAGAAAATGCATACGCATTTCAACATTGTCCAAATTTATAACTTTTTTTATCATTGTGTTACTGTTTTTATAATTACTATTGTTATGATTTTAATTAAAAAAATTATTTTCCAATACATAGTTTGCAAAAATGTTTATTTTTCGTTCCTTTTTCCATTTTTCTACCTTATAAACAACGAGCTTTCCAAAACCTTCAATGCTTACAAGACATTATTATAGTTTCTAATATGATTTCCATACAAGATTAAACATACATATTTTAACAGCTAATAAAGAAATAGATTGGAAAATGTCGATTGAATTTCTATTTTTTTTATAATTTTGTGTTTGATTTCACTCTGCTGGTCTTTTGCAAAATTCTGGTTACAGTCTTAATTTAGTTGTAAATACAAATGCCTACATTTTCGCAAAAATTTATATTTTAATTGGTATATTACTTTCATCATTACCTTCACCTTCTGAAGACATACGAATCATTTAATATTTCCACCCACATATAAACTCTTTGCAAACTATTATTTTTACAAGTTTTCTTTTAACATTAAACACTAATTGGCATATTTAAATTAAATTAATATGTTTGTTCACAAGTTTTCGTAAATTATCTGTTTTTTAAGTACTGCAATACATATGAATACATAAAAACCAAATATAAAATACATATATTTTTTATTCTGCTTTTGGCTTACTGAAAATCTTCATGCTTACATATGTATGTATATGCTCACTTAATAATTGAACGGCATTAAAAAGCAACCTATTAAATATTTTCATATCTACTACCTACTATATATTTTCGATCTTAAACTTTTTATTAATGTTGTATCCACATTTACAAGGAATTCAAATGTTTAGCAATTTACTTACTAGTTATAATACGAGTATTATTAAGAAAAAGCTCTTTCGAAATAAAGAGAGCAGGGTTTAATATTTAGTAAAACAATTTTTCCAACTGACTATTGACTGTGGAATAAATATGTACCACTTTCATATTTATAAGTAGAAATACTAAAAATATACAAACTATGTATTAACCAACGAAATATGCACTTATATGCACTGGCTTCATGGTAGAAATATTTCTAGTAGTAATTCTAAAAATATTTTTCAATACAAAATATTTCTAGTAGCAACCAGAACACAAAATAAAAATTTTTCTTTTGCAATATATTTACTACTAGAACACACGCATACTTTTTATAGTTTACTACCGAACCATAAACCATGCAAAGAAATAGTAACTTGAAAAACCACTAACAGACAGCAATATGCGAAATCGAAAAAACAAACTAAACAACTATGGCACATGAAATATGTATATAAACTGGCAAATAAACGAAGTTGAAACATGTACATATGTATTTAAAAAACGAAATTGTGCGCAGCTGAAAATGTTAAAAACGAAAATGTGCATATATAAGATTTCTTCGCCGCATAAATAAACTATTTTCGTCGCATATGTGAAATATTTACGCCTCATATATGCAATGTGCATATATGCATGGTTTAGGGTTCGGTAGTAAAATATAAGAAATATGCATGCGTTCTAGTAGTAAATATATTGCAAATGAAACATTTTTATTTTGTGTTCTGGTTGCTACTAGAAATATTTTGTATGGCAAAATATTTTTAGAATTACTACTAGAAATATTTGTACCATGAAGCTAGTGCATATACATATTTCGTTGGTTAATAGTTTGTATATTTTTAGTATGTGAAAAGTTAAATATTATTTTCGTAAAATATTTTTCTAGTTTTCCTATAAAATTATGAAATATTTTGCTATTTTTTACATAATATAGTAGTAATTTTAAACTCTGATGGAGAGTATTTTACCATTTTTTTTATTATATTACATATAATTAACCTCATAACGAAATATTTATTTTATCAAGAGATAACAAAAGCAAATTTCTAGTTAGAACAAATTTCTTTTATAAAACCTCAATAAAATGCATTTTTTATAAATAAATAGGTAGGGATCATCAGGGATAGGTATGTTTGGGGTACAAAATACACATATCCATTGCGATTCCCTTCAGAGTATGGCACGTGAATCGTTTATCTAGACTGCACTGCACATAGGTCACAGTTACCTTTTTTTGAGCTTCATTTTGTTTTTGGTCTTTGGATTAATATTTTTTTGGAAGTTTGATTTAACTTAACTAATTTTGGTTTGATTTTTTTGAACGGGAATATACAAGGTTTATTAACGGGCTTAACATACTTGATAATCCGAATATAAAAACAGCACACAAAAAGAACAAAAGTATAAGAATGGATGATTTTGTGCCATTGCCGGAAGTCGTAAGAAATGATGGTCATATACCTCGCTGCAGATATTTTGAAACTGAGATGCGTCAACTGCCAAAAATTGGGTCACACAAAAAATAGATGTCAGAACATAGAACTTTGCAAAGAATGTGGTTATGTCCCTCCTCATGAACAATGCTTAGAGAGTTTTTAACGAGAATCCTTGTTAAACCATTTTCAAAAAAAGTAACCCATTCTCTGATATACATACCAGAGATCGGCAATGAATCGTTGTTTTACGATTCACAACTACTCATAACATTTTAAGTATAAGTGGTTTTAAATCATTGAAATTTAACTACTCTGAGTTACTCAAACTCACAACAACGTTGACTTATAAATGCGGGTGGATATAAGTATGAGTAATACGCCTTCGAGCTCATACCATTCCCAATATGTTTGATTCATAAACAACGGTATTTAGATTTACATTTTAAGAAAAATACTCACATACTCATAAAGTATTCAACTCAGTTAAGTCATTAAAAAAATTTCAGCTTATTCCGTTATGTATTTATACAAAATAAGTAAAAAAGAAATATAAAAACATACAAGTAAGTTTATAGGAAAACATATTGGGGAAAATATAACATTTATTATTTTATAAAATTTTTATAAGCGGACTGTAAAAATAAACGACACTCGCATGAGTGTATGCGAGTCATACTTATTTTTTTATCGTCTACGTACATTGAGTTAAGGAGAGTCAAAATAAACAACATCATACATGAGATTAAATCTGAATATAATGAGTACTTCAAACTTTAAATATGAATATTGTTTTGATGGTATTGAGACAAGTATGAGTACGTATAAGTATAACAAATTATAAGTCATGATTCAAGTATACTCACTTTTTCAGTACTCATAACTGATCTCTGATACATACATACATATGTTTTACGAAATAATAATTCTCACACAAAACAACGATCAGTCATCAACAAAAACATAATAAAAACGAATGAAACGTCTAAGAAAAATATACTAGAAACTATGACCTTGGAAGAGACCAATAAAAACGCAATAAATATAAACTCTAGCAACAACAATATCAATAACAACAATAACAAAAATAACAAAAATACTGTAAAACATTCCATATTTATAAATGTAAACGAAAATCGCGTTACATCAAATGATAACTATTCAGCCCAATATATGAAGGTCTATAATAATATTATCGATGCAGAAGAAGATGAAAACATCGACTTTTCATACGATTTTACAGCAGACCATTTACAACTTTCAGAAGATACATCACTAAATACACCACCAAGTAAATTTACAAATAATTCTGATTTATCTTCTTGTAGTAGTTTGTATAATAAATTTCCAAACTTAAATGTTTTAATAACTCCAAACACTCTTAAGAAAACAATGCCTCGAATGAATGATGATACGGGAGAGTAGACTTAATTGTAACAAGCACCGTGGCAGAATGGCAGGTCCATTGGAGAAAATTCTTATTTGCTCGGATCCCTGTCAGTTGCCAGAAATTTAACAATCATTTTATAACCATTTTTTACCACTTTCGAATTAAGTTTGTGGCAAAAACAGAATCAGTCAATAACAATAAAAATTAAACTCAAACACACGACGATTATACCTTTCTTTCCTCTTTCTTTTATAAAATAAAATCAAAAAAAATCAAAATCAAAAAATAAAATCAAAATTAAGCATTTTAAGCAATAAAGCAATATATTTCAAAAGTGATGCTCACGAAATCTTGCCAATTTTGGTTTTTTTTCGTAGGCAATTTATTTCTCAAATTCACAAATTATAAAAAAAATGAGTTGAAACCATGTAAACAATGATTGTCAACATTTTTTACTTTTAATATATTCACTTTTAAAAAATTAGTGTGACGGTCAAGAAATTTTATCGCACCCTTACCATGGTGTTCACAAAAACTACGCAAATGCACATTTTTTTAATAGATTTTTTTCGCTTTTTCACTTTTGTAATAATTGAAGTTTGTATTTCCTTACGTTATTTACTTTATTTATATGTAAATTGAAAACTTGATTTATAAAAAAGTGACGCTCAATGCAAACTGTGGGGACAAACTTTCTTTGCAACGCCAAATTCGCACTAATTAAGTTTTGACGACTATAACAAATCAAAACACAAGAAAGAAACGCAATAATTCGAAAACTGTTAAAATAGTAGTGTAAAGTGCGTGGGCACAAAAATTGCGTTTTTTTTTTCTTTGAAATTGACCCATGTATATGTACGCTACTAAGTCCAAAACTGCATTTAAACGATACGCCATCTGTTATGAATACCGCATTTTTAAGTTATACACTCTATATATAAATACATTTTAAACAAAAGGATATCAGAGTCTTAATCCATATCGAACAGAATACAATTAATAATAAAGAGTTGCATAATTGTAATATTAGGGTATCTACTAAGAGAAATAAAATAAGAGACAGTTTTTGCAAAATGTTTATTAAAGGTCATTGGTATTGGCATTTGAACCGGTTTTTAAAATTACTACTTCTCAATGCGACATGTTTGCTCTACTGCAAAACGTACGAGTATTTAATAAGGTGAATGATTATAATTTGTTTCCCTATGTTATTTTTTTACTCTAAAACAATTCTTAAATTTTATATATAGGATAGGATTGAAAAAGGTGTTATATGCATTACTGCCAATGTCCAAAAACCAGTAATTTATTTTTTATTTGTTAGTTTTTATATTTTTCATACAACATAAAATTGTAAATAACAGGTAATATTTTTTCTTTTTCGCAGTTGATATTAGACATTGTGTAAATTGGTAAAATACAAAAAAATTGTAAATAATTTTATTCTATTTTCTTCGACCTTTTTAATGATTTTTATTAAATAATTTTTAAGCTTGAGGTCACTTTTTTGTTATTTATAAAAGATTTTTTTATTTTTATATATAATTAACTCAATATTTCGATTTTCTTTGGAAATCTTCTTTAGGAGTTATTTTAATATTATAACAAATTTTCTATGTGTAAAAAAAATTTTTTTTGATATAAGTTTGAAAGGGGTTAAAAAAATTGAATGTTATTATCGAAAATTTAAAATTATTTTTCTGTAAAACATGTTTTCAATTTTGTCAACCCCTTTCAAACTTATATGAAAATTTTTTTTTGAAATTTGAATATACATATTTTTTTTTATTGAAAATTTTCAAGTTTTACTGCATATTTTGGATTTTTTAGTGCATTTTTTGGATTTTTTAGTGCATATTTTAAGCGCATATTTTCAATTCTTTAGTGCATGAAAATCTTAGCCCTAGTGATGACGAAAGCAAATGCAAAATTTTTCGTTCAGATGGTCTAGTGGAAGCCAAATGAAGCCTTATGTATAACAATACAAAATCCACGCTTAAGTATGATGGCGGTTCTATGGTGATATGGGGCTGCATTTCTGCCACTGGAGTTGCTAATCTTGTATATACTGATTATATTATTGGCCACCATGGATATTGGCTCATTCCGAAAGCAAATCGTAAATGCAAAGTAGACAAATGGATCTACAAAGCAATATTGTTATTTTAACATTTTAGACCCGAAGTAGACTGATTTAGGTGTTAAAATTTTGCTTTTGTACATTACCAAACACTTGCCAACAACTCCTCAATGCTCGGACATGAAATCGTACAGATATAATATATTTTTTTCTCGGACCTGTTTAATTCTTTTCCTTTCGGCATATTTAACACAAAGACCTTCACAGCCGAGGGCAATAAGGAACAAATTATTACTGATAAAATCTTTTCCAATTCTTTGCATCAATTCCATGCAAAATTAAAAAACAACGAGTACTTAAAAACTAAACAAATTAACATGAATTAAAAAATGCAAAATACGTTTGTGACTTTTAAATTATAATGGAAATTACTAAAATGCAACAATAACTAAATAAAAATTAATATTAAAAAAAAAAAAAAAAAAAATAATGTCTTTATTTGATTTTTACAATTACAGGTATCCCTCGATTTACGCGGTACGTTGGGACCGAATAAAAACCGCGTAAATAAAGATTATTTATCAATACAAATTTCTGTTTTGGGACCAGAAATATAATAAACCGCGCAAATTGAATCACTAGCTATATACAAAATTTAAAATTGGGACCGAAAATCCGTATTAAAAAATTCTTATTAGTATAATATAATTTGTTCTAAATAATGGTGAAATGCGCGCAATTTGAGGGTTGCCACTATTTTTAAATCGCGTTATACTAAAAACGCGTAAAAAAAGCGCGTTATACAGAAAAAAAATTAAATCGCGTTATATCGAAACCGCGCAAATAAAGTACCGCGTAAATCGATGGATACCTGTATATGTCTAAATGAAAAACAAATTTCTCCTCAAAATGAGTAGGCAAAATAGTTTTGCGATATGTACACTGTTTGAATGTGTAAGAAAATGTCAATTTAATAAAAAAAATATTTTATTGAGCATTAACCACATTCGCCACAGCAAGCTACCGACTAAAATATTTCAAAAATAAAATACACACGTTTACATTAGAATGATTACTTTTTGGATTTGATTTTGAAATTCGCCAATGTCTAATACGTAATAATTTATATTCCTAGTCATGGTGTAACTATACAAGATGAGAGCAGTAGCACAGCTGACTGACATTGTTTACAATTTACTTGTGTCAAAAGTAATACTTTTTCAAGTGTTTTTGGCAGTAGTACATTAGTTTACACAAACAAAATGCCTGTTGTTTCTGTATTGTGTTGTATTTGTTACCGATTTGCACTCACCTTGTATAATTACACCATGTTCCTAGTTTTAAGTTTTTAAAGTATTACAGTAAACATGTGCTAGAAATAATTTGTGTAATTTTATTTTTGCGTGCTTACACCATCCTTTTATCGTCTTTCCATGAAATGATTATCTTTTCGGAAACTGTCTTTTCACAGAACTCTTTATTTCTATGCGTACTGTATACTTACATATGTATGTATGCATGTACTCGTATATGCAATAAATATGTATATTAACTTCGATCTAGACTTCATTGTTTAAGTATTAAAATCAGATAAACATAATTCTTCTTCGAATAGTATTTTTCTGTAAAACACAAACTAAAACACTTTAAATGAATTGATAATAAACTTTTAATAAAGTTTATATCTTAGCAATCATTAAACAAAATTAATGTTTGCATTTCTTTTCTTGGTATATTTATAGTACGGTTTATCATTACGATCCGTCTAACATGCCACCGGCACAAGCGATGACAAGTGGTGGCAATGTCGTCAACAGTGGCGGTAATAATTATCATACAAATCAAAATAATTCACCTACACAACAACAGCATTCAATGCACAATCCCTTAAAGAAGCAGCTAAAGGGGCATCAAATTCAACAACAGCCATCGCAACAGTATAACAAGATCGAATCAACAACAACAACAGGAGCAACAACTAGTGGCAGCGATTCAGTGTCAGAATCATCGACACAAACAATTAATGTCGGCGAGGAGGTAATCCCTTCCAATAGTATATTGGATGTCAGTTATAAAGAGGAAGGTAAGTGCTAATATCAGTCTGCTTTTTTAGAAGCATAAACTGATGGCTTCAATATATTTCAGATATATGCAATCCGGATGAAAATGATGAATGTGACAATTCGGTCAATGGTTGTCTGAGTATAACGACAACTACATCCACCAAAAATTACGATCGAATTGAAGTTCAAAAGTTTAAGAATCAAGCAACTAGTCCCAATATACCCATCAATGAAAAGGATAATATCGTCAAACGAGAGGTATTAAAAAATATTACACTTTTGAATGTGTGAATAAGTATCAAATAATGATTATATATTTAGCACTCAAGCCAGACTCCGATAAATGCGACTCCAACACAGCAACCCCAATTACAACAACCACAAACTCCACAGCAATCTCAGACGCAGAACCGTGAAACTCCACACTCTTCGCGCTCTACGCCATTTAGCAATAGTGATACATTGACAAAACGTTCTTCCGAAGAACCCAGGACGACAAGTTGGACTCAAAGCTACCAGGCTCCCGATGGTTCTACGGTATTTCATACTACAGCCACACCCAATAGCAGCGCCACAAATCCTTATTGTACTACCACATATCAGCAAGGGGTATGTGTTTTTATAATCTATACATCTTTGTGTTGTTTGTTTGTTTATTTGTTCTTTTGCAATGTTGATTTATGTTTTAGCCTGATGGAAGCATTTACGCAGTGCCACAAGGAATGATTTACGCTTATCCTCCACCCGTGGAAGGGGAGTTTCAAGGATATTTTATGCCAGTTTTTGATCCCTCTCAACAACGTAGTGATACCACCGGACTTTTGCAGCCCGGAACTCAAGCTATATATCCAGCGGGTAGTGCGACAACGATGGTTCCAGTAGCTGCTTACCCGACCGCACAGTTCGCTACAACTAATGGTGCTCCGATATACCCCGGCCAAGTGATATACTCCGGCGAACAATTTCAACCAGCCGGTGCTCCGTTAACGGCAACAGCTCCAGCATCTGCTACAGCCCAATTGCAGCAAATACCAATGACAACTTATCCGATAGGATATCCATATCCGTACAATGGTAAGTGAAACTCAATTAGTGTATATACATATAAATGTATGCCTGTATGTACATTTCTTTGGTTGTTTTCGCATTTGTTATCTAGGATACTGGGGCCAAACCATGACATACTATGTACCTCAACAAGCTGTTCCCGCCACCTCACTGTTAGCTGCACCGCCACCACCTCCGTCAGCACCTGGTAATATTAATCACGTCGCAGGCGGCGTGAACACGACTGGTCCGAATGGATGCAATTCGACGGCTGGACCGTCAACCAATTCCTCGAATACTATGAACAATTCATTAGGCCATGTTGGCAACGGTAATACACCGAATACCAGTCATCAGAATGGCGCACTAACAGCAGGATACCAATCACATGTACATACAGTTGGCGGTGGTGTAGGTTCCAGTCACAGTGGTGGTACAACATATTATGGCACTGGTCGTATTAAACGTCCCAATCCTCCACACTTTACTAGTGGAGCAACTAATGGTGGTCATCAGGTTTTAGCTGCTGCCTCCATACCTAATGGTGTCACAACCGCCACATACCAACTAGGTCATGCAGTTCCCACACTTACGTTGGCGGCGGCAGCTCCTCCTCAAGTCACAACTGGAGCCACAACAACAACAGATCTCAGTGGCGGCGGTAATGTTCCAACAACTGCGACCATGTACGCCTTGCCGCAGCACGCTACAATATTTCCAGCAAATATGTTCCCATATGCCACAAATGCAGCTGCGCAAGCCATTGGCCCACAATCAGGCGCTAGCATGGCGCCTCAGACAACAATTATCCAACCACAAGTCAATCCACAAAGTCATGTTGCAGGTCTAGCTGGTCAAGCGAATGCGACAGCTAGTGCCATTCATAATCCTCACCATTCAAATACTGTGATCACGCCCTTCTACACCACGACACATCATCATGCACCGCATCCGGGAATACAATCCGCTGGTCACACAATACACGCACCCGGTCCATCAGCCATACCTATAGTGGACCCGGCGACAATTACAAATACAGCGCAACTTGGACCGGCCAACAATTCGGTATACCTTGGACGAGGTGGTGGTGGTGGTGGAAACACTGCTGGTACTTCTCAATCTGCTCCTAGCACTCCGCATTCGATGCCATCTTCATCAACACTACACCACTCACAGCGAAATCCTTCTGTGTTTTCCACACCACCTATATTGAACAACAATGGAGGCAATTACAGTAGTTGCAATTCAACACCTCAATACTATGGAAATGCCGAAATATCCCATCAAACATCCTTAAATACAGGTGGAGGCAACAATAGCAACAGCCCTCACAATTCATACGTATCGTCCTCGTATGAAAAGCGAAACAACACTAACAGTGGAGGAGGTAAGAAGCCTCTTTCGTATCAGAGTGCCAGCTTGAGCAGACAAAATTCAACAAGTGGTGGTGGTTACAATGGAAATGGCAAGCCATCTGCTTTGCATAATAACGCCAATAACAACAACGATACTAGAGCTTCGCCAAGCAGTAGCACTAACTCTCGACCACATTCAATAAAACGTGGTGGAGGAGGCGAAGGAGTATCCAATGATAAACCACAGACTCCGCTACTAAGTGGACCTCCCAGTTTTGTAGGCAATGCCAATATACAGAACACTAATAACAATAACAGTTATCAGGCTATTCCAAATGCCGACATAGGCACCGGAAATATTCCTGTAGTAAATGTTTCTAAGCCACCGATTCGGCTGAATGCAGCTGCTGCAGCATTCCGTCAAAAGGGCACTACTAGCAGTGTTGGAGGAGGCGGATCCGCTGTGGAATATCGTCGCAATCCGGCATCGCAGCGCAATTCGCCTGGTACAAATGCCAGCAGCAGTAATGACAACAGCAACAACAATTCGCCCAACAGTATACACAATTCTTCCAATGCTGCCACACCCATTGCTGCTGGATGTTACGCACCATCGTACATGATCAATGCTCAAAATAATGTCGGCGAACCTGTTCCAACACATCCACCATCGCTTTATATAACAACTGCACCTGCTCGAGGACCTGCACACATTCCACCACATCTACAATCAGCTGCCACCAATGGTGCTGCTTTACCGGCAGCAGCTGCGGCAGCTACAGCAAGCGTACCCCAACAAGCAGCCACAGCTGTTTTAGGTGGAGCTGCTGCTGCAGCAGCAGCTGCTGATGTGGCTAATGCTGCCGCCGTAGCAGCCGCAGCTGCTACTGTTGCTCATCACCATCATCATCAACCGCTGTTGGGTACCTATAATCCGGGTGCATCAGGATTGTACTTTAAATACGGACACACGTATTTTGCCCATGTACGTATTAATTTATAAAATATTCTGTCCAGACAAGACCTTTAAGTAGAACTGTTAAACTAAAATTTTTTGTATTGTTACTAATGTTTATCATTGTTTATACTCGCCTAGGTTCTACATTGCACTACGAAGTGAAACTGAATTCGTTTTCAATTCCACATAGACAATATCACTTCGTTCTAGAAAACGTGTGAAGCTTTTATAATACGATCAACCAAACTGGAAATTATATTTTACTTTTCAAATCATTTTCACTAAAATTAGAACAAAAACTTAAGAAATGTTCACTTCCACTTCATTTTACCAATGTAGAACCCAGGTGACTGACTTTATTTCAAAATAATATCTTATTCGCGATTTAACGAACAGTCATATTCTTTCCATTGAGTACCTTATATTACGAACAAATGAAAATGTCATGTACTCGGTTTAACGAATTTTTGCAAAAAAGTTAAAAAAATAAATGAAATCAAAAGAGTCATTGCAATTACATTTGACGCTTTACGAAAAAAATGGATTAAGAGAAAATTTGATTTGTATGTAAAGAAATTTTTTGTTCGCCAAAATCAAAATTTATGCGTTACAAAGTCATTTTTTAGTTTTGTTTGAACTAATTATTTAATTGAATGTGATATTTTTTTTCACCTTTATTTATTTATTGAATCTTCATATACTGAAATGACAATAAGTATTCAAATCTTAATACTAAACAGAAAATAATAAGCCCAGCCAGTGCTAGACAAAAAAATTTTATGATACTAAAAAAATTTCACTTTAACTGATCCAGTCATCTGTTTTGCGCTTGAGTTAAAGCAAGGGTATCCCTCCTTCTCAACCGATTGTGGCCACTAAAGTTAAGGATGTCTCGTGGGTTTGGATGGTGTTCAAGTTTACTGACGTACTTTGACGCATATTTTGTAAATTTGACTTTTACTAATGGCACGTTTAGATCTTTGTGGATTCGACAATTTTTAACATACCATGGAGTAGCAGTAATTATACGTAGAATTTTATTTTGACCCCTTTGAATTTTTTCAATGTTGGATGCTGAGGCAGTACCCCATAATTGAATTCCATAGCACCAGATTGGCTTTAGTATTGCATTGTACAACAATAGTTTGCAATCCAACTTTAGTGAAGAATTTCTGCCAATTAGCCAATTAAGTTGCACTGCTTTTAATCTCATCTGAGTAAGTTTCGCTTCAATATGAGATTTCCAAGTTAAACGGCGGTCGAGGTGAATGCCGAGGTATTTGACTTCATTATGTTGAGGAATAATTTGATCATTTATTTTGATGAACGAGCAAGTTTCTTTTCGCAATGTGAAAGTGATATGAATACATTTCTGTTCATTTACCCTGATTTTCCAAAGCTTTAGCCAATTCTCTAGTTTATAAACATAATTCTGCAAATTCTGTGATGCAACTTGGTGGTCCTTATGGACACTGATAAAGGCTGTATCGTCTGCAAAAGTTGACGTGTGGATTTTGGGGTCTGACGGCATGTCGGATGCATAAATCAAATATAAAGTAGGACCCAGTATGCTACCTTGTGGCACACCTGATTCAATTGGCTGAGCGGTACTTAAAAAATGGCCTTCTTTGATTTTAAATTTGCGACCGTATAAATAAATTCCCATGAGTTTATGGGTGTTAGCAGGCATAGTTAATTTTATTTTGTGCATTAAACCGTCATGCCAAACTTTGTCGAACGCTTGGGACACATCGATGAAAAGGCCGGAGCAGTATTTTTTGTCTTCAAACGACCCTCTTATCACATTTACCAATCTGTGTGTTTGTTCGATGGTGCTGTGTTTAGCTCTGAAGCCGAATTGCTGATTAGGAATACATTCAGTGTCATTCAGAATTGGAATCAACAGTTTTGAAATTGCCGGCAGTAGACTAATTGGCCTATATGAATCTACTTTAGTGGGGTCCTTCCCTGGCTTAGGAATCATGGTAATCATAGATACCTTCCAATCTGCAGGATAGTATTCTAGGCGTAAAATAGCATTGAAAATAAATAGGATAATTCTTCTAGCTACACGAGGTAACTCCACAAGCTTTTTATTGCTGATTTTATCCATACCTGGAGCCTTTCTAAGGTTCAGAGTACCAATAGCGTTTTGGACATCACGAAAGTTTAGTCTTAGAGATACAGGAGGTCTTATAACAAGTGGTGGCAAATCAGATTCGTTATTATTTGAGTTGTTTATAGTAAACACATTTCTCAAATGGTTAACAAATAATGTCCCTTTCTCGGAATCATTTCTAGCCCAGTCGCCAGTCGGATTTCGCAGAGGAAGCTTTCCTCTAACTGGTCTTTTTAAACCTCGTGCCGCCTTCCATAACGAATAGTCAGATTGTGGGGTACTATCAAGACCCTCCAAGTAAGATCTAAGTGAGGCCGTTCTTTGGATTTCTAAGAAATTTCTTAGTATATCTCTGCATTCTTGTAGCCTAGCTTTCAGTTGAGGAGACCTGTGAATTTGCCACTCTCTTCTAACTCTTCTTTTTTCTGTCAGGAGATGATCGAGTTCAGCGAAATAAGTTCTGTTTGTCCCACTTCTGCACTCAACGTCATATGTGGAGGCGTGATGTACAGCTCTTCGTATGTCCTCAGTAAACTTGCCAATCGACCCATCAATATCCTCGGTAGTTCTCAACACTACATTTTCCTTGCAGTGGGAACTTAAATACTTTTTATACTTTATCCAACTTACTCTGGTTTTAGATATGTCCCGAAATGGAGAGCCATTCCCTTGAAGGAAACGCATTGAAATAATAGTAGGAGAGTGATCTGAAGACAAGTCTAATGAAGGCTCCACTTGTATCGATTCTACAGAGATATTTTTCACTACTCCGAAGTCAATAACATCGGGAATCTTCCGTCGGTCCGTCGGCCAGTAGGTGGGATGCCCGCTTGAGAGTACATCTAATCCCATTTTGGCAATGGTGTTGAAGAGTTCACGACCCTTCGGGGTCACCAGACGTGAACCCCAAAATGTGTGTTTGGCGTTAGGGTCACCAGCAACTAAAAATCTAGCTCCAAGGGAATTGAAGAAGCTGTAGTATTAGTGTTCTTTTATTGAAAATTGATGATAAAACAAAATTGTATTGACAGAATTCAATACAAATGTTTGTTGCTTGTAGGCAGTGCTGATATTCAGCCGGTTCACTCGAACCGGTTGTTAAAATTTTAAAAATTTTGCGAACCGGTTGTTGCATATTCACCCTTCTCGTGAATAAAAATTCCATATGAAATTTGTTGGGGTGATTATGTTTTTTGTTTTAACGGTTTTATATAATGTGTATTTATCAAGGTTATTAGTCTCGGCAACAAACACAATATTGTTCAGTTGTTCATTGTCCAAACGTACAAGCAAATGATTTTATTTTGGTCATACATTGGATTCTTGGATGATGATGTTTTCGATAGCGTTTTCTTTAATCTTTTGAGAAAAAAATAAAGCAATTTTTTTTACTTTTATTTTGCAAAATCAAAACTATTTTTTTATTAAACAAAAGTTTATATCATTTCCTTCAAGAGGTATGTTACTGGGATGCGACTAAAATTTTCGCTATTTTTATCAAAATTTGGCAAAAATATAATTTTTTTAAGCGAACCGGTTGTTAATTGTTTCGAATATCACCACTGCTTGTAGGTAATCCTCACATATGTTGTTCATTAAATAATGTTTTATTCTGTTCTTTATAAGAATTACCGAACCTCCACATGCTCTTCCGCGGGGATCTTTAGTATCATACAACACGTAGCCTTTAATATTGAAGAACCCTGTCGACGTCAAGTGAGTTTCAGCAATCATCATGACATCAATCTGCTTATCCATCAGGAAGTGTTCCAGTTCGTTTTTATGTTGGCGGAGGCCGTTCGCATTCCAAAAACAAATTTTTAAACAAATCATTTCTTTAAAATGGCTTGTAAGATAGTGGATTGCATTTTCAGCATTTCCTGCATCATGGATGTCATAGTGGTCGTAAAGGTGTTCATAGTGTGGACAAGTGTCTGCAATGTAGTCTCTAGAGTGTTAATATTAGGCTCGAAATATTGTGATTTAGGTTCCTGCTCCATACCTGGCATATTAGATTTAACCACGTTTGCGTAAGAAACTTGTCTAGAACTAGGCGCGTTTACATGACTAGTGGACCGTAACAATTGAGGGAAATTGTCACTCGATGCAAAATTTGGCTTTTGAGGATGATTAGGCAATACTGACGTCTTGTTGGTTCTTATGCCTTTCAAATGAGTGTAAATTGGACAACCTCTATAATTTGCAGTATGATTACCTCCGCAGTTACTGCATTTTTTTATTTTTGAATCAGTTTTCGACTTATCGCATTGAGCAGTTGCATGTAGCTCCCCACACGCAACACAAACTGACGGCAATTTACAATACGCCTTGGCGTGACCAAATTCTTGACAGTTGAGACACTGGACGGGTCCCTGACGCTTATGTGGTTCTTCCACGGTGATTCTACGATGCAGAAGGTGCATCAGATTGTAGATGGGATGGGACTCGTTTTTCTTTAATACGACATCTTTAGGTTCCAATTCCACCCTAAACATAGGCTGTGGAATCTTTTCACGGTTTCTAATATTCACAACACTCTTAAGTTTGAACCCTTTGTCCATTAAGCCGGTCTTTATCTCCGCAGGATCAACACATGGGTCTATACCCTTTAGAACGGAGTCCTTTTGCGCTTTTCAGCTGGTAGGTATAAAAATCCCTACTCTCCCTCTCCAACTGGTTGGACAATTTACGAAAATCATCCTCCTTTTTCATTTGTATTTTGGTTTCGCTGATATTTCCATGTTTAATTGATGTTACGCTAAACATATTTTCACCTATTACCGAAACAATTCCTTGTACCAATTTACTGGAAGTGGGTTCTCTCAGATAAATTGGTGGGGGCTTAAACGTCTTCTTAGGAAGTTCTGGCTCATCCGTCTGGAGGAGAGCAAACCTATTTTGATCATTACTCGCGGTCTTAGGAGCTTTTGAATTTGATGACACTTGAGCAGATGTCGGGCTCCTCTGTCGCTTGAGAACGGTTATGTACTTATCCGTACCTACTTGTTTTTTGGGTTTGACTGCACTATTTGATGAAGATGATGTTTTTTCATCTGTTGAAATCACTATATTGGGCGAACAGGAACGACGCCGTTCTACGGCTCTTGTAGTGAGAAAATTTTTCAGAGATTTTTTTATGGATTCTTCCTCAGAGAGCCATTTAGTTTTTCTAGTCGAGCTAAGCTCTTTCTCAGAATTACATCTGAGAGGAACACTCATACAGTTTTTATGCGATTTTTAATATTTTGTTTTGTAGATATTTTTACCTATTACGAGTTATTTTTTCACTTTTTTGTTTTATTTCAACCTATTACAATTTTTCACCTATTACGATTTTTTCACCGAAAATTCAGCCGCACTAAAATTAACACGTTCGAACAGTTCGATGAGACGAGACTGAATGTGATATCAACTAATTATTTTTTTTTTTGTTTCACGTGTTTCACCGAAATGTTTGGCAAAATAAGCCTAGTAGGATCCGAATTACGGAACACAGTTTCAATTCTGTTGCAAACGGTATGATTCGGTCCACGATATCTCATAGCCCGCATATAAATGTCTTCCCGGAATATGACTATGGTACATAACTGTCTTTAAAAAAGCAGTACCCATTTAAGTGCCCATAAATCTCTTTTAAAAATTACTATCAAGTTGAAATTGGACAGAGATAATTTACATATAAAGGGTGTCCCAACTAGAACGCAATTTTTAAATAAAATACAGATATTTAAAAAAATCGTGAAGCTTTATTATATCGTAAAGTAGCCAGAATGAGGTTCTGTATGTAACAAGATATAGTGCAGATGGCCGCCGCGGCTTTGCTGGCACACACGCGATCTTTTAATGAAATTTTCAATGACCTTTTTGCATAAATGCAGCGTCCAATTTCCTCTTTAAGGCTAGAGTCGTCGTCGGTTTATTCGCGTAAACCATCGACTTCAAAAAACCCCAAAGAAAAAAATCTAAATGTGTTAAATCGTACTATCTAGGCGACCAATTCTGGTCTCCAAAACGCGAAATAACACGAACGGGAAATGACTGATGCAGCAATTGAATTGTTTCTCTGGCTGTATGACATGTGGCGCCGTCTTGTTGAAACCACATGCCCTCCACATTCATTTCTTCAATTCTAGGCAAGAAAAAACTGGTTATCATTTCACGATACCGAACACCATTGACTGCGCTTGACCTGCCTCATTTTCATAAAAAAAGGTCCAATGATTCCTCCAGCCCAAAAACCACACCACACAGTGACACGTTGAGGATGCATTTGCTTCTCGTGAATCACTCGACGATTTTCCTCACCCCAAATGCGACAATTCTGCCTATTGACGAAGCAATCAAGATGGAAATAGGCCTCGTCACTGAAGATTATTTTATCGGCCAACTCAGCATTTTCATGTTGTCTCTCCAATACCCAATTAACGAACTCCCTTCGCTGTCCATGGTCAGATGGCTTTAGTTCCTGAGTCAATTAAACTTTGTATGTATGAAGATGCAAATCTTTCGCCAAAATTCGCTGCATAGTGGATTTGGAGACACCAATTTGCTGAGCTCGGTGTCGAATTGAGGTGGATGGAGTTTGAGCGACATCATCACGTATAGCTGCGACATTTTCGGTCGATCGACCTGATCGAAGGCGCGTTGTTGTCTTTACGTCACTAACAGACCCAGTTTCGGCAAATTTATCCATTAATTACTTTACAGTTGACTCTTTTGGAGCATTATTATGACCCCAAATTGATCGCAATTGGCTACAGTTCGCAAATTGCAAAACTTTCACCATTTTGGTAAAACAATTTCACAATGAGAATGCGTAGTTCATTCGTGTAGCGCTCCATTTTTACTATCCACGGACCTTCTACTAGCAAACAATAACAATTATTCAAATGCGTTCTAGTTGGGACACCCTTTATATATGTATATAATATATAGGTACATACCTAATTTTATGATGATCGGTTCATATTTGACATAAAAACTTGACTTCCGAACATTTTTTGAATGCACATAAACATCATTATTAAGTTGAAGTTCGACAGAAAAAATCCACATACGTATATGTATATATACAGTGGGTGGCCAAATTATTAGTTACACATGCAAAATTGTTTAGTTTGAAGCCGTATAACATTTTAAAATAGTGGAAATTTATGCCCCTATTGCCGTTCTCAACTCAACTAAGTTTGGTCGTCTGTCAGTCAGCCCGACTTTAACTCAACCAAATTATTTTTTGGTATTGTTTAACACAACGATTTTTAGTTGTAATTGTTATGGCGTTGCCGACATGAAATATCGATTTCATGTTGGCAACACCGAGCATTTTATTTGTAAAGTGAAGAAAAAAAACGCAACAAAATCAAGTTTTTATAAAATAAAAAGAATGGATTTAAGTGTGGATTTATTTTTTGAAGACGAAAATCATGACGCTAATACAAATGTTACACGTATACGTAGAAAAATACGCGATGATTCCAATCCTCTTGAACTACCCACTGCGAAGTAAGAAATTTCCAAAATAAGTAACAAATATGTTTGTATAATAAGTATTATTTTTCATAGAGGCAATTTTCTTTTGCTTAATTTGTAAAAGCTGCTTGTTTATTTCATAATTTTTATAACTGTTTTTCTCCAAATCCTTAATACTTTTTTAAAGTTTAGCTTGTGTCTCGCATTGTTTTCTCAGAAGTTCCAGGCGCTCTTGTTCTGGTGATTTTTTTCTTTTCTTGGCTGGTGTGTTTATTATCTCAGGTTCATTTGTAACGATTTGTTCCATGTCGAGATTTTGAGGAGTTTCTAAAGCCTGACTTGTTGACGGACCAACGTTTTCAACGCCGAAAGTGTGTCCAGATGGTGCTACTTGGTCATTTAGTGATAACAGCTGGGACACGCAATCCTCAAGTACATTAAGCGGAATTTCTTGTGAAGGACCACCACCTGCTGCCTGTTGGTTTTGTTTATTATTAGCAAGTTTGTTTTAATACTTGCTTTGTAATGAATCCAAACCTATGTTCATGTAGGTGGGCCCAAGCTATTCAATTCTATTGTAAATCCTTCCCACGCTTCCTTACACTGAGTTTTAGTCATTTCAAATTTTTGCTTTCCTTTAGCAATTTCTGGATTTTTTTCCATCAGCTGCACAAGTAGCTCAAATTGGGCTTTGGTTGTTATTTTGACTGTCCTGCGTATGTGTATTAATCATTTAATTAATTATATTAAGATCAAAAAACACCTATACTTACGATTTTTCCATTTTTTATATTTTTTGTATTATTTTTTTAAAGGAAATGTATTAAAAATTTTATTTAAATCTATAACCGACAAAGGCTCAACTGCTAATAAGCAGTTGTGTATATCTATCGTCAACCAAACTCATCCAAAATGGTGAACCGCAATACTATTAAACACAACCAAAAAATCAGCCGCACAACCAAAAAGTCAATTACATTTAAGTTGTGAATAGCAACACCGATTTATGAAAGACGACCAAATTATTAAAAAAGTTGTGAACCGCAATAGGGGCATTATCCTTTTATTTGTTCTTATAGGTAACTTAAGTGTTTCTAATTCAATTAAAAATAAAATATTTTGTTTTGAAAATATATATTTGAGGAAAAGAAATATTACAAAATTTTTAAAAAAAAAAATCTTAATATTTCGTAGTACCTTCTTTGGCATCAATTACAGCTTGCACCCTTTTTGACATGCTGTGAATGCATTTTTGGACATTTTCTTTTAGTTCTTCATTGCGATGCCAGACTTTAATCAATATAATCAAAATTGCATATTTCACACTTCAGAGCAAAATGACAGATAATGATCTACAACTGCACTCTAATGTCACCAATCATTGTTGACGCTGCACAAATTATTTAACAGTATTACCAGAATTAAAATACGAAAACATCTGGTACAAGAAATAAATTTATATACGTATTAAAAGCGGTTGAATCTTAATTAATAAGTGTAACTAATAATTTGGCCACCCACTGTATATACATATATAAATCATAGTAACCAACTCTATGGTGATAGGTCCATAATTGATCATAGCTCCCATTTCCGAAAAACACACTAAGCTTCGTAAATATCTTTTAAATATTAATATCGAACTGCAATTTTTCACCGATCAGTATTATGTAAGTAAAAATTTTACTATTGGTTTTTGTGAAGGTCAGTCCATAATTGGCCACAGTTCCCATATAAGATCCATTTCCAAGAATAATTGAAATACCCAAAAAATATGTCGTTCTTGAGATATGAAATTCACCATAAGACTCAAATAAAAAATAAAAGTAAAATATTTTATGACGATCGTCCCGTAATATATAATATATCACATAAATAAAAGATCCAAAAAATAAAATAACTCGTATAAACATCGTTATCGATAGAAAATGTTTCACAGATTTATTTCAAGTATGCATAGATCACATTCTGATATATGTACCAGAGAACGGTTTGAATGCAGAATTTTATGCTTTCGAATGCAATCACGAAATGTGAGCATGTTGTTGTCAACTCACATGACACCATTCAAAAAAATTAAGTATGACGAATACCATGCATTGCATTGCATGTCTTCTATTAATGTCATCTAATACTCACAAAAGCAACGAATACACAACGAATGGTACGAATGTTTTTAATGCTTATTGAATGAAAAGTTCAAATTCAAATTGTACTTTTTGAGTTTTTTTAATGGTATGAAAACCACCGTTCTTTACTTTTTCCAAAATTTCTGCGTGCTGCATTGTTTGAAGTACTAAAAAACATATCAGTAGGCCAAAACTATACACAAATTCATTAATTTCTCCAACAGGTCAACGAATACTGAACGAATGGTGTGAATGTTTTTAGTTTTTTAATGGATTATCTTTGCATTTCGTTGTTTGATATATAGGTTAGGTTAGGTAGGAAGGCTGGTGTGAGTCACCTCACACCATAACCCAGAGACCAATATGGTCCATTGCGATGCCTGTCTGACTGGTCAACATATGTCTGACTCGTCTACCCAGAGTCTTTGGCGGGAATCGAACCCGCAATCCTTTGACTGATAGTCCGGCACTCTATTCTATCGGGGCACCCTTGTTTGATATATAAAGGCATTATAAAAAACGAATACGAAAAAGGCATTACATGGCAACATCAATAGTTGATGTTGTCGAGTGACTGCATGTCAAAAGCAACGAATGGTGTGAATATGCAATGAAAGCGAATGCTTTCATTCTGTTATCTGATATGTACATATGTGTATCTAGGTGGTTTATATTCTGCACAGCCGAATATAAACTCTTACTTGTTTAAAATAATTAATGGAATTTGCATATACATATAAAGTTATTAACTGATGCATAGATACTTGGTTTTGTATAATACATACATATGAAATTGTTGCTCTTCTTAATTAAAATACGTATACACTTCTGCAAATGAATTTTTTTAAAATAGATTTTTGCAATGTAATAATATATGTAATAATTATGTTGTAGTGCATTGTTTGTTTCGATTGCCTCCAATCTAACCTATACAAAGGATTTGCTGAAGTCATCTAAATCGTGCTGCTACAATTTAGAAATGAGTACGAATTTGTTAGCAAGAAGTATGTCATAAATAATACGTTTATATTCAGATCTCAACAACTAATTGTCTTTATGTACCTTTTGAAATTAAAACATTGATATTAATTGTTAAGTTTATCTTTTGTATGTAACTACTTAGTACGAATGAATTTTAATGTGCTTTTTTATTAATTGTGAAGTTTTTTACACATACATATATGTACAACTAATTTGTTATGTACGTTTTTAATAAAAAATATTGAAAAAATAAGGAAAGAATTTAGTACAATTGGGCTGAAAAAAGTACACTTTCTTTTAAAATTTAGTACAATTTGTAAAATCTTATTTTGCATCCCTGCTTCTGCACGTCAAACAATGAATTTCAGATTATCGGCCAATGAATTGTATTTTATATGGGTTTGAATTTAATACTGCATAGCTTTCCAAAAATTTCTTGATATAACTCCATTGATGTAGGAAGACTTGTCCGTTAATGTTTTAATCTTAGAAAGAAGTATGCGATTAATAGAATAATAATCGATTATTCAATTAATCATCAATTTGCATAATGAAATCTTTAATTAATCGAATAATCAGAAATTAAATTAATAAGGATATTGGATAGTTTCAGTAATTTTAAATAATTTTGAAATATTCTTTAATTAAATTCATTACAAGTGATTTCTCATAATAATTAGGCTGTCATCAACAGAAACTAGTGTAATACATGAATTATATTATTGATGGTTGAATACGAATGGTCGCATCTTCGCAAGATGCCTTAAGATACGGTCACACTTGGCAAATATTTACTCAAAAAAAGCGTAACCACTTGTTTTATCACAAATTGTTGTTGCTTGACGTTGTTCACTCTTACAAGAGTTTCGCAAGATCAAACAGCATCAAATTAAATAAAACTAAATATTTGTTGTGTCCTGTCCTAAATAAACGAAGTTTATCAAATGTATTTTATTTAGTGGTTACGTCTTTTTCGGCAAATATTTGCCAAGTGTGACCGTACCTTTAATATCTTTTTCATTAAGATTAATTACGTTTATAATTGAAATATCTCGCTGATATTGCAAAACAAATTATATTTATTTTTTAATTTTCCTAATCCCCATTTAGGAATGCGTTTTTACAATCGATATAATGAACGAACAAAGGTTTGTGTAAAGACTCTAGCTTCTCCATCTTGTTGAGCTTAAAAAACATTCTAAATTGTGGGCTGTTCATTTGAATCTATTTCCCACAAATCTTATTTTATGCAACAATTACAACGTCTGTCTTTCCGTTTACGTTTCTTACGCAGGACTTGTCTTCCACTTTATTCTATAATTCTTTTATATAATTATCTATCACAGCCGAACTAAAGGCCAGTAATCCTCCAGGTTTATTAATAAATTGTGAACTATTAACTATTATTAATTAACTAACTATTAATAGTTAATTTATAGGCAACTAAAATATACTTAAAACTATTTTTTTCAAAACTGCTGTCTTGGAAATTGTATGTACATATTTTATAAGGCATTAAAAACATTTTTTGTTTAATTTACAGCCTTCCGTAGCTTTACCAAATAGTCGCCGATCTCCATCGACAGATTTGAGGCCTCCGATTGCACAAATGGCTGGCATGTACCCCACAGTCAATATGATGATACCAGGTATGATATTTTTAAGTTTACACATTTATTAACATGAATAATGTATTATTTAATTTTTACACATTAACAGCCCAACCGCGACATCCAGGACGACACCCAAATCCAAACTATAAAGGAACACGGCCCCGTTGATACACGCGTTTATATTAAGGACCTGGTAGTCTCAACAATATCGATGATTAAAAACACAATGACGCTATACCAAAAACCTTAATATAGAATAACTTAAGTTTAATTAAACAACTATAGTAATACAAAAAGATTCAAACCAAACAAACAAAAAAAAAAACATCATGTAACTAATCTAGAAAATACATTAAGTTTAGTTAACAATAATTATACAAAATTACAACCATACAACCAACAAAACAAAATAGAAGAAAATCTACAACGGCAAAAGAGATCAATGAAGAAAAATCTCTTCCTCTCAATGGGGAGAAAGAAAAATGCAAATCTGATAAACGTATATTCAATATTTTATATTTTCCGGCCTATTTTTCCCCCCAAAACAATACAAGAATATGGGAGACATAAAATACATATAAATGAAATAATTATTATTTAATACGAATAAATTGGCTTTAATAGGTAGAGAAAAAAAAAACAAAAAAAAACTGCTCACACACTCATATACATACATAACAAATTTTAATCAATAATCGTCATCTTTAAATACATACGTACGAACGCATTAATATACATAAAAACAAATAATACATCCATAGGTCGACAAGTGAAAATATTAAAAAAAAATTCTATCAGTTAAACTATACCATTCAATAGGAATTACAATAAAAGCAATCGAAGGATCAATTAAAAAGAATAAACTGAAAAAGAAGTACGTAAAAGTACAACATATAAATATATACATAAATAAACATTTGTATATTGGAATTGGAATAAGAGCTATCCGTGACAGAATTCTTAATGACGAAGAAGAAATCTTGTAAGCGTTGAGAAAGAGAAACAACTATCAGATGCGTAGCAGAAATTGTGTGCCATTTAGAAAAGAAAAAGTCAGTCATTTAAAATATAAAGACAAAAACTACAATTCAAAATAAATAAATCTTGAAATAAAAAATACACAAACCCACATCCAGTCTCCATATAGAAACCACCCACATTTATTTACACGACACTCACATTCAACATTAAACTCTCATATACATACATACACACACACTGACACATACATAACACACACACACACACAAATATATATATATAACAATAATTCACTTAGTTATTATATTAATTATTTATAACACACACACACACATATTATATATACATATATATATACAATAAATACATCAATACATTATTAAACTCTATACACAGAACACAAATGCTAAAACAAACAAACATACAAAAACAACAAAACCTATAAAAATATTTAATTTTATAGTATTTAAAGAAATTAAATTTACTATATATACATATATATATATATATACATATTATAATTAAATAATATTATTATTTATAGTTACCTAAGGTAGCATAATGAAATTATAAAAAATAAAATATAAAAAAAACTTAAATAAAAAAATTAAAAAAAAAATCCTTATCTTATTGAGATCTTTCATATACTCATATACGTATTTAGAAATAACTGCATGTCGTTATTAATATCCATCAACTGTTTATTATACATTAACTTGAATTATTAATTTTAATTTTTTATCTGCACTATTATGCATTCAATATGTTATATGTTTCATAAGATTTGTACAAACTATATTTTCGATTTTGTTTTTGATTTGTTCGTTATATTTTTGTGTTTTTTAATTTTTGCATTTGGTTAAATAACATTTAGGTTTATTTAATACAAATATTCTCAAACGTTAAAAAGCCCCATCTCACCTACATATGCGTGAATTGTTATCTTTTTTTAATTTAAAACATAAATAAATTCTTGCAAATTAATCATTTCGAAAAAACATTTTATTTTTTTTTAATTTTCATATTTTATGTTGATAAGTAAGATTACTAACACAATTTTCAACATTAAAAACGTAAAAATCTCTCTGTCCCACAGGGATTAACTCCCATATAGCGGCTAGGCAAAACAAATAAAGGAATTCTTCTTGAAATTTAATAATTCTGAAAAACATTTGAGAAAAATATCGTGCCAACGGCTTGAAAATTATTGTTATTACTTGAAATTATTAGCATTACTTCCCACTAAGTTGTTCCTAAGCTTATTCTAAATATATGTCTCCATACATACATACATATTTTTTTTTTATTTTTTTAATACATTTCTTTTATTTATTGAATCTTAAGAAATGAAATGACAATAAGTTTTCGAATCTTAATACTAAAAGAAAATAATAAGTCCAGCCAGTGCTAGACAAAATATTATGATACTAAAAAAATTTCACTTCAACTGATCCAGTCATCTGTTTTGCGCTTGAGTTAAAGCAAGAGTAACCCTGCTTCTCAACCGACTGTGGCCACTAAAGTTAAGGATGTCTCGTGCAAGTGGGTTTGGATGGTGTTCAAGTTTGCTGACATATTTTGTAAGTTCGACTTTCACCAAAGGAATGCCTAGATCTTTGTGAATTCTAGACTTTTTAACGTACCATGGAGCTGCAGTAATTATACGTAGAATTTTATTTTGACCCCTTTGAATTTTTTCAATGTTGGATGCTGAGGCAGAACCCCATAATTGAATTCCATAACACCAGATTGGCTTTAGAATTGCATTGTACAACAAAAGTTTGCAATCCAACTTTAATGTAGAATTTCTGCCGATTAGCCAATTAATTTGCACTGCTTTTAATCTCATCTGGGTAAGTTTTGCGTCGATATGAGACTTCCAAGTTAAACGACGATCGAGGTGGATTCCGAGGTATTTGACTTCATTGTGTTGCGGGATAATTTGATTATTTATTCTGATGAACGAGCAGGTATCTTTTCGCAATGTGAAAGTTATATGAATACATTTCTGTTCGTTAACCCTGATTTTCCAAAGCTCAAGCCAATTCTCTAGCTTATAAACATATTTCTGCAAGTTCTGTGATGCTATTTGATGGTCCTTATGAACGCTAATAAAGGCTGTATCGTCTGCAAAAGTTGAAGTATGTATTATGGGGTCTAACGGCATATCGGATGCATAAATCAAATATAAAGTTGGACCCAGTATGCTACCCTGGGGTACTCCTGCTTCAATTCGCTGAGCGGGGCTTAAAAAATCGTCTTCTTTGATTGTAAATTTGCGACCATATAAATAACTTTCCATAAGTTTGTGGGTGTTAGCAGGCAGAGTTAATTTAATTTTATGCATTAAACCTTCATGCCAGACTTTGTCGAACACTTGGGAAACATCAATGAAAAGCGCGGAACAGTATTTTTTCTCTTCAAACGACCGTCTTATCACATTTACCAATCTGTGTGTTTGTTCGATGGTACTGTGTTTAGCTCTGAACCCGAATTGATGATTTGGGATACATTGAGTGTCGTTCAGAATTGGAATCAACTTAGCCAATAACAATTTTTCAAACAGTTTTGAAATTGTCGGCAGTAGACTAATTGGCCTATATGACTCTACTTTAGTGGGGTCCTTCCCTGGCTTAGGAATCATGGTAATCATAGATACCTTCCAATCTGCAGGATAGTATTCTAGGCGTAAAATAGCATTGAAAATAAATAGGATAATTTTTCTAGCTACACGAGGTAACTCCACAAGCATTTTGTTGCTGATTTTATCCATACCTGGAGCTTTTTTAAGATTCAGAGTACCAATAGCGCTTTGAACATCATTCAGTCTCAACAACATTCAGTCTCGTCTCATCGAACTGTTCGGACGTGTTTTTTTTTAGTGCGGCTGAATTTTCGGTGAAAAAATCGTAATAGGTGAAAAAGTGTAAAAAGTTGAAATTAAACAAAAAGTAAAAAAAAATCGTAATAGGTTAAAATATATATAAAAAAAAAAAAAAAAACATTAAAAATCGTATAAAAACTGTATGAGTGTTCCTCTCAGATGTAACTCTGAGAAAGAGCTTAGCTCGTCTAGAAAAACTAAATGGATCTCTGAGGAAGAATCCATAAAAAAATCTCTGGAGAATTTTCTCACTACAAGAGCCGTAGAACGGCGTCGTTCCTGTTCGCCCAATATAGTGATTTCGACAGATGAAAAAACATCATCTTCATCAAATAGTGCAGTCAAACCAAAAAAACAAGTAGGTATGGATAAGTACATCACCGTTCTCAAGTGACAGAGGAGCCCGAAGTCTGCTCAAGTGTCATCAAATTCAAAAGCTCTTAAGACCGTGAGTAATAATCAAAATAGGTTTGCTCTCCTCCAGACGGATGAGCCAGAACTTCCTAAGAAGACGTTTAAGCCCCACCAATTTATCTGAGAGAGCCCGGTAATAGGTGAAAATATGTTTAGCGTAACATCAATTAAACATGGAAATATCAGCGAAACCAAAATTCAAGTGAATAGGGAAGATGATTTTCGAAAATTGTCCAACCAGTTGGAGAGGAAGACTAGGGATTTCTATACCTACCAGCTGAAAAGCGCAAAAGGACTCCAAGTTATAAAGGGTATAGACCCATGTGTTGATCCTACGGAGATAAAGACCGGTTTAATGGACAAAGGGTTCAAAATCAAGAGCGTAGTGAATATTAGAAACCGTGAAAAGATCCCTCAGCCCATGTTCAGGGTAGAATTGGAACCTGGAGATGTTGTCTTAAAGAAAAAACGAGTTCCATCCCATCTACAATCTAATGTACCTTCTGCATCGTAGAATCACCGTGGAAGAACCACATAAGCGTCAGGGACCCGTCCAGTGTCTCAACTGTCAAGAATTTGGTCACACCAAGGCGTACTGTAAATTGCCGTCAGTTTGTGTTGCGTGTGGGGAGCTACATGCAACTGCTCAATGTGATAAGTCGAAAACTGATTCAAAAATCAAAAAATGCAGTAACTGCGGAGGTAATCATACCGCAAATTATAGAGGTTGTCCAATTTACACTCATTTGAAAGGCATAAGTACCAACAAGACGTCAGTATTACCTGATTATCATCAACAGCCTATTTTGGCATCGAGTGACAATTTCCCGCAATTGTTACGGTCCACTAGTCATGTAAACGCGCCTAGTTCTAGACAAGTTTCTTACGCTAACGTGGTTAAATCTAATATGCCAGGTTTGGAGCAGGCACCTAAATCACAATATTACGAGCCTAATATTAACACTCTAGAGACTACATTGCAGACACTTGTCCAAACTATGAACACTTTTACGACCACTATGACATTCATGATGCAGGAAATGCTGAAAATGCAATCCACTATCTTGCAAGCCATTTTAAAGAAATGATTTGTTTAAAAATTTGTTTTTGTAATGCGAACGGCCTCCGCCAACATAAAAATGAACTGGAACACTTCCTGATGGATAAGCAGATTGATGTCATGGTGATTGCTGAAACTCACTTGACAGCGACAGGGTACTTCAAAATTAATGGCTACGTGTTATATGATACTAAAGATCCACGCGGAAGAGCATGTGGAGGATCGGCAATTCTTATAAAGAACAGAATGAAACATTATTTAATGAACAACATATGTGAGGATTACCTACAAGCAACAAACATTTGTATTGAATTCTGTCAATACAATTTTGTTTTATCATCAATTTATTCGCCGCCTCGATTTTCAATAAAAGAACACCAATACTACAGCTTCTTCAATTCCCTTGGAGCTAGATTTTTAGTTGCTGGTGACTTTAACGCCAAACACACTTTTTGGGGTTCACGTCTGGTGACCCCGAAGGGTCGTGAACTCTTCAACACCATTGCCAAAATGAGATTAGATGTACTCTCAAGCGGGCATCCCACCTACTGGCCGACGGACCGACGGAAGATTCCCGATGTTATTGACTTCGGAGTAGTGAAAAATATCTCTGTAGAATCGATACAAGTGGAGCCTTCATTAGACTTGTCTTCAGATCACTCTCCTACTATTATTTCAATGCGTTTCCTTCAAGGGAATGGCTCTCCATTTCGGGACATATCTAAAACCAGAGTAAGTTGGATAAAGTATAAAAAGTATTTAAGTTCCCACTGCACGGAAAATGTAGTGTTGAGAACTACCGAGGATATTGATGGGTCGATTGGCAAGTTTACTGAGGACATACGAAGAGCTGTACATCACGCCTCCACATACGACGTTGAGTGCAGAAGTGGTACAAATAGAACTTATTTCGCTGAACTCGATCATCTCCTGTCAGAAAAAAGAAGAGTTAGAAAAGAGTGGCAAATTCACAGGTCTCCTGAACTGAAAGCTAGGCTACGGGTATGCAGAGATATAGAGCAATTCCATATGAAAGCGATCACCTTTTGGACGACCCCTCTCCGATTTTAAAATAAATAGTCTCAATCGATTGCCCAGCAAAAAATAATGTACCTACATATTTTTTTTTTTTTTTTTATAGTGACTGGTTTAGTGGTGGTGTACAACACTGTCTGTGACAAAATTGAAGAATTCTTCATAAGGGACCGCATTGAAAGTTGTTTTAAAACTTTCAAAACAGATATAATAATGTCAAAACTATAACTGGAACGCAAAAGTTTCATTGCTTCATACCAAATATTTCTGATATGTCAATTAATGTAAAGCGGTACTCTTCGTCTGCCGACGTGCTAAATTTAAAGTTACTTTAATTTTATAATGATGCCAAGACAATTGAAATTTTTAATAAATATTGTAATTAAGTATAAGCAGCAAAATAAGAAAGATTTTTTCTTCATAAATGTATTTTTAACTGTAAAATAATTTTTAAAATGTATTTTTAACAAGGTGGTCTCTTAAATGCTCTTCTCCTGTCCAAACAAGGAGTCGGGGCCCATTTTTTTATTGCTGATTTTTAAAGCAAAAATTATGAGGAATCCAAAAAAAAAAAAAAAATTAGCCGGAAAATTTAGGAGCTTCTGTGGAAAATCGGAAAATTTAATTTTCATGGGAAAATTTAAAGGTAAATTTCTAAGAAAAATTAGGAAAATTTTATTTTTTAATTAAAGCCTGATTTCCTTTCCAACGAGCTATCACTCGTTGCGATCGCTTTAGTATTTTTTTTTAAAACAACTTTCAATGAGGTCCCTTATGAAGAATTCTTCAATTTTGTCACAGACAGTGGTGTACACCACCACTAAACCAGTCACTATAAAAAAAAAAAAATATGTAGGTACATTATTTTTTGCTGGGCAATCGATTGAGACTATTTATTTTAAAATCGGAGAGGGGTCGTCCAAAAATTTGCCAATTTTGATCGTTTTCATATGGAATTGCTCTATACTAAGAAATTTCTTAGAAACCCAAAGAATGGCTTCAGTTAAATCTTACTTGGAGGGTCTTGATAGTACCCCACAATCTGACTATTCGTTATGGAAGGCGGCACGAGGTTTAAAAAGACCAGTTAGAGGAAAGCCTCCTCTGCGAAATCCGACTGGTGACTGGGCTAGAAATGATTCCGAGAAGGGGACTTTATTTGTTAATCATTTGAGAAAAGTGTTTACTATAAACAACTCAAATAATGTATCTCATTTGCCTCCACTCGTTATTAGACCTCCTGTACCTCTAAGACTTAGCTTTAATGATGATACATACATATGTATATACAACGATAAAATTACATGGTTGTTAAAACATCTTATCGTTCTTATAATTCAAGCTAGGATACTTGTGCTATTCTAAACCACATTATATTTTAAAACTATTACTATGCGAATGTGTGGGTAGAGTAAATATTCGTACCAAATAAGTTCAATTTAGCAACACAAAAGTTTTGAATATGTACATATGTATATGCATTTCTCGTTTCTTCAATTGTTGTTGCTGAGTTGACTTGACTTGTCCATAGTAAGAAGAACTTCGGCTCATTCTAGTACGTAGAACCGGCGTCATGGGAACGTAGTGAATGAAATTAAAATAACTTATCATTATCATTATTCACAAAAAATGTAGGCTTTAATAACACAAAGTATACAGAGGGGACAACTTTGACGTTTCAAAATCGCTACAATCAGATACAATAAGGCAGTTCTCTTAAAAAGAGAAAGAAAATATTTTGTGGTACTATTTGGTATGTGAAAAAGCAAAGCACTTTATACAACAAAAATTTTGTGGACAAAACAAAATAAACAAAACAATTTGAGTTAAGCTATAGCTATGTGTCCACGATCGTCAGATATTACAACGTTGTCCGAAAAATGTGCAGAAAATGTCTAACAACCGTGTAAACTTAAAATTTTTGTCTTCCAACGTTGTAAGAAAAAACATTTTCAGTACATTGGAAGACAAAAACATTTTCAGACATCTAACAATCGTGTAAACACACAATTTTCTCATTGTCATTGTTTTAAGACAATTGACAAACACTTTTCATTGTCATATGTGCAAAGTTTATGCATCTGCCAATGACAGCATTGTCATAAAATTATTTGTAAATGCAACTCTGTATATACATAAATAATAAACAAACAAGTGTCAACCCAGAAACACAACCCTGACTAAGACGATATATACAACTCTGCTAATTTTACACCGCTGAGTTTTAAAATATAACGGCTAGATTGAAATATGATGATGCAACCAAGGTGAATTTATACTAGCTGACAGCATAGCGCCAGCTGATTATTCATGGTGAAATTGAAAATGTCAAAAAGTTGTTTACAAATAGTCAAATTTTTCTGTTTTTGTTTGTTTTCTTTATTTTATGCCTGATGTTTTTGACAGTGACGAAAGTTTTTACACAAACAAAAATGCCTGTTGTTCTTGCCTTGTTGGGGTCTGACGGCATGTCGGAGGCATAAATCAAATATAAAGTAGGGCCCAGTATGCTACCCTGTGGCACACCTGATTCAATTGGCTGAGCGGTACTTAAAAAATTGCCTTCTTTGATTTTAAATTTGCGACCGTATAAATAACTTTCCATGAGTTTATGGGTGTTAGCAGGCAGAGTTAATTTAATTTTGTGCATTAAACCGTCATGCCAAACTTTGTCGAAAGCTTGGGATACATCAATGAAAAGGGCGGAGCAGTATTTTTTATCTTCAAACGACCCTTTTTCTTAATTAAGCCAACCAAAGGCTCTGCGCCAAATTTCAACATTCTACGAGCAGTCCTTATATTTTTTGCCAAACATTGTATGAACAAATACCACTGTGCGTCGTAGAGAAAACGTAACATTTATAGATTTTTCAGTATTAAACTTTTATGTTCCATTTATTTAACCAATTTTCAATTGCGTTGAGTTGTCGTTGCATTAAAACTGATGCGTTGTTAGAGCATTTATCTGAAGTCAGGATTGCAGTGTCATCTGCATAAGTTGCAACTAAAACATCCTCAATAATTGGCATGTCAGATGTAAATACCGTATAGAGAATAGGACCGAGTACACTACCTTGAGGAACTCCGGCCTTGATTTTATATATTTTGGAGGATTCATCATTAACTTTAACAAAAAAAGCTTCTGTCTGTAAGATATGATTTCAACAGAAGATAGAAAGGAGTTGGAAGGAGCCTTTTTAACTTATAATTTAACCTAGTATGCCATACTTTATCAAATGCTTGTTGAACATCCAGGAATACTCCTGAGCAATATTTTTTAGATTCCAAAGTATCTCTTATATGATCAACGATACGATGACATTGTTCAGGAGTGCCATGATGGCTTCTAAAACCAAATTGGTTTTCAGGAATGATGTTAAATTTATCTAAAACTGGTAATAATCTTTTCAGAAATATCCTTTAAAATATTTTGGAGAATAAAGCCAGTAAACTAATTGGACGGTAGGATGAAACAATGTTTTCAGGCTTGTTAGGCTTGTTAATCATAACAATCTCTGTGCACTTCCATTGCACTGGAAAGCAATTTAATCTTAGTATTGCATTATATATATAAGTTAGGTATAAAATACTCTTTTTATGCAGGGTTTGAACTACTTTTCCATTTATACTATCATAACCAGGAGATTTTTTACAGTTTATTTTTTTTATTTGATCTTTAACATCTTGTGGTGTAATAAGTTTTATTGGCCAATCCATAGGACAAGGACTATCTAAAAATGTAACTATTTCATCGATGCATGAATTTGTGTTTGAATGATGTTGAAATGTATTCTGTAGGTGGCACGCGAATGCTTCAGCTTTAGATTTGTCATTTTTACACCATGCACTGTTAACATCTTTTAATGGTACATTTCTTTTTTTAGGACGTTTTATGTATTTTGTTGCCTTCCACAAAGAAAACTCATTATTTTTAGTATTATTTGTATTAAGATTGCTAAAAAAAATTAACAATTTGTTCATTCTTTATTTGAAACAGCGCTTTTTTAAGGTCCTTAGTTGCTCTGTTATATGTTATGAGGATTTCTGTTGTTTTGCCATATTTTTCTGAGCCGTCTCTTATTTCTTAAAAGCTCTCTGATTTCCGTTGTTATAAAAACTTGATTAGAATAATTTTGAGTTGCGAAGTTTGGAGTTGATAAGTACCCTGCTTCATGAATTATATTATTAAGAATTTCTACTGCATTATCTATTTCTTCTGGGGATTTTAAGGAAACATTAAGGTTTATATTTCTTTCTATATAAGTGGTAAATGATTTTAAGTCAGTTCTGTTATTAAGAATGTTATGTTTTGTTTGCTCTGACTGTGGAGTGGTATTGAAACAAGCAAGTAAAGGTGTGTGATCAGAGCTTAGTTCATCAATGTCAAAAATATGTAATAGATTACTCGGAATTCCATTATAAACGGCAAAGTCCAAAAGATCAGGTATTTTTCTGGGATCTGTGGGCCAGTATGTTGGACTGCCCGTTAACAGCACAGAGTAATTGTTGTTCAAAATACATTTGTAAAGCTCGCTTCCTTTTGGATTGACTAATCTAGAACCCCACCATTGATGTTTAGCATTGAAATCCCCAGCAACGAAAAACTTTTGTCCCAATCTATTAAAGAAATTTTCAAATTGTTGACATTTGACCGAAAATCGTGGTGGAGAATAAACAGCAGAAACTGTAATTGCGTTTAAATTACATTTAATTTTAGTGCAGGCTGCTTGGAGATAAGATTCTCTGACTTCATCTATTATTTCATATTTTATTGTTGATTTTATTAATATTGCTGCACCAGCGTGTGCTCTATCATCTGGATGATTTGCTGTTATTAGATCATATCCTCTTATTCTAAAGAAAGATCTACTAGTAAAATGTGTCTCCGACACTAACATTATATCCACAAAATGTAATTTAAGAAACAATTCAAGTTCTTGTGTATGGTTGGAAAGCCCATTAGCATTCCATATTGCAATATTTAAATTTAGGTGCATAATTTAGCAATTAATACAGTCATCATATTCAGAAGTTTGTTTGTTAACTCCAGCTGATTTTGTATTAAGGTTCCTAATCTGTCAAGAGAACTTTTTTCATTGCTTCTTAAAGCTTCTGAATATGTAATTTTATCGTGATTCATATTTGGGTTGAACGAGTTATGGCTTAAAGTAGGATACTCATTGTCATTTTGAATAAAGCAAACGTTATTTCGTCTATTAGACATATTGGATTGAAGTTTTTTCTTTAATAATTGCTTGCAAACAATACAGCCTTTGTAGCTTGCTGGGTGACGTTGCAAACAGTTTACACATCTGGGGGAGTCTTATTATCTTTTTCACAGTCAGCAGTTAGATGTCCTAGACCACATTTAACACAATTTACCGACTTCCTACAGTAAGTCTTTGTATGGCCAAATTCCTGACAACGGTGACATTGTACGATATCCATCGTTCTCTTCGGCAGTTCAATATTTGCAATAGCGTTGCATATAGTGCTGGCAAAGTATTGAGTAATGGGTACCGAGTATCGAGTATTTGCTCTTTTTTTTGAATACTCAATACTCAAAAGTAGTTACTCGATACTTTCTGAGTTGTATTTTTAAGCAGGTTGAGTGGGTAAAATAGTGCATAAAAATACATCACTGTAAAAACGAACCGCCGAAATAAAGCTGTCTATTGTTTCTTAAGTTGTTGTTAACGTTGTATTAAAAGTTAGCTTTACATTTATTTTTGATTTAATAATAAAATACATACAAAACCAATACTAGTTGAAGATCTATTTTTATTTTTTGAAGAAACTACGTCAATTTGCAGATAAAAACTATGCGTTACAATTTAAAAAAATCCGTTAAAAGTATCGAGTAGTATTGAGTACCCAAATGAAAAGTATTGAATATTAGTGAGTAATGGAAAGTAGTGGAATTTGCCAGCACTAGTTGCATATTGTCTTAATGTCATATACAAACATTTTTGTTATTAGAACTTGGTTCCAAATCAACAAAAAACATGGGAAGTGACAATTTTGTTACTCTACTTTATGCCCCAAGGTTTCAAATTCATATTTTATGTCTGCATTTGGAATTGAAGGGTGTAAATTTTTTACAACAACTCTATAGGCTCTTTCCTGTTTCAATTGGTATGTATTATAGTTAATTTTTTTGTCATTCAGGAATGAGACAATCATTCTATATGCTTTAATATTTTGAACAGTAACTCTTATCTGTTTATTTCTTAATGTTTTATAGCTAAACATATTAGTTTCGATTAATTTTGAAAAACTTTTAATCATAGCATTGATATCTGAAACATTAGGTATTAAAATAGGTGGAGGTTTTGGTACACTCTCGTTTGTTGTTTGTACATCGTCGAATTCTTCATCATCATCTGCAATACTATTTCTTAAAGCCGAAAATCTTTTTTGATTAACATTCATATTTGCATTATTTGATGTGCTAGCATTATTTTCAGTAATAATACTTTTATTAGTAATGATATTGTTGTTGACATTCTTTTGGAGATTACTTGTATTGTTGTTATTGCTTTGCACTTACACTTTACTATATTTATCGCATATTATTTTTAATTTTATTTGATAGTGCTTAAACATATATATTATTATAGGGATATTAATAATGGTAATGATAGAAAAAATAAGTACAAATTTCAGTAATTTTTCAGAGGTTAGCAAAAGAAATAATGTAATACTTCATGTTCAATATTTTATTATTTAAAGATAAATATATGTGTGTATGTATTTGTTGTTTTTATAAATTGCTTACAAATCAAAACACAGTTTTAATTTTTGATTCGTTATTGCTAACGGCGTTTAAAAAGTGATTGAGAAAATGACAAGCAATTAGGAGAGCGCAAACACTGCAAGCAATGTTATTAGCACATGTTGATGAATGAAAACAAAACAAAAACAGTGAGTTCATACATATAGGAAAAAAGTGAATCAACTCGTGTACATCTCTGGTACCTAATGAATCATCGGCTACACCAGAAGCTAATAATGTGCCAGTGTCTCCAGCTACTATTCAAAATGAAGTTGTTGGTGAATCTTTACGTCGATCTAATAGAAATAGAATGAAACCAGCGAAGCTATTGGATTAAATATTCTATAATAGTATTTTTATTCTTTTGAATTTAATGTTAATTACAAACTTTGATTTTTAAAGTAATTATCCATGGTATAATTGAATGAAATGTTTATTAATTAATATAAATACCTTAGAATCAAATACCCTTTATTTTTATAAAATAAATAACTTGAATTAAAATTATATTTAGAGGGGAGAGAAGTGTCATATTCACACATAAAATGCAATAATTTGCAAATGTAAAATGTATTAGTATTAGTGTAGTATGTAAATAGAGACTGAAATGAAAGTAATAAAAGTCAGTCGTATTAAAGCAACAGACAATTAAACGTTGAACGTGAGAGTGTTTTACAAAGACAGACAGACAGACCGCCAGGCATGTCTCAATCGACTTAAAATTTCGCAAGGACCAAGAATATACATATATACTTTGTTGGGTCTCAGATGAGTATTTCTCAGTGTTACACATGGAACGACAAACTTATATATACCCTCATTCACTACTTATGGTGGTGGAGGGTATAAATATATGCTGAAGAAAATGCCAAATGCTAAATGTAAAATTTTGCGGCTTTATAAAAATGAAATAAGCTAAATTTAGCCGTAAAAATGGTAAAATGGTCACACTGCTTCCAGACTTTCGTTGGATACTTTCACTAATTGAAGAAAAAGAAAATCGCTCTAATAGTGCAAAAGAGCAGAAACTACTTGTCCTTCTCTCGGTATCTGAAATTCTACTTTTGTTGCGAAGAGACTTCATCTAAATATGTTGTTTTCATATTTCTCATATCCAGTAACATACACAAATAATTGTATAATTTAATGCAATATAAATACATTTAGAAACATAGTTCTTCTAAATTTAATAAAATACTTTTTCAACTTTTGGAATTATACAATTCCATCGATTTACTTTCACATTTTAATCGTTTTTGTGCCCTTTTGCCATATTTGCCAATATTGTCTTGGTAAATAAACTTTTTTTGAAGTTTGGATTAAAACATTTTAAGTAGAATTTCGAGCGTAAGTTTTTCGAAAGAGGTAAATAAAAATGACGCACAATAAAATATTTATGAACGTTTGGATATTAAAATCCGAAAATCGTACTATACCTACATTATATACAATACAATTGTTACGAATTCGTAAATTTTCCGAATTCCCCTGGGTGTGGTATATCGGTTTAAGACATGTATATATTTTATATTTAGTCACTTATAACTTACTAATTTATCAAACACTGGTCCAGTAGATTTCAAGTTATAGACCAAAATTTCAGACAACCTCGGTATTTTTCAGATATTTTTTGCTATTTTCTTCAAATATAATGCAGACAATTTTGCACACTTTATTTTTAATATCGAAGGTCAAGTTCTGTTGAAATTGGTAGGAGTCGGCCAACGATTTCTCCAAGCCTCTATACAAATGTCTTCCCGGAATATGGCTCTATGTTACATAAATGCCAAGCGAAAAGCAGTATCTATACAAAATTCAACAAAAATAAGTTTAATGCAAAAAAAATCTCAAAACTAAATTTTGTTTGAGCATAGACCCCATATCATATCATATCAAGTTGAAATTCGCTACAAGTAATTCATATAAAAATACTTGTAACGAATTTCATGATGATCGGTCTATATTGACCATAGCCCTATATAAAGTAGACCGAAAATCATTTAAAAGCGCATAAATCTCTTAGTTCCCGTTTACACAGTCGAACATTTGGAAGAAAAACATCTGGAATTCTCTTTTGTTTTGTCATTATTATTTGCTTTTTTGGCATTTCTCTTATTCGTGCTGTGTAATAATTTGTAGTAAATTCCAACAAAATTCTCTCTTCCCCACCCGTAATTTTTTTCCAAGCTAAATGTTTTTCTTCCAAATGTTCGACTGTGTAAACGAGGACTTATAAACATCACTTTCAAATTTAAATTCTTCGCATACCGAATTTCATGGTTATCGGCCCATCATAGCTCCCATATGTGGACTACTTCCGAAAACCTTAATAACCTACATAAATATCGATATCGGACAGAAATTTTACAGCGATTAGTTATATGTATGTATTGGATTTTGTGAAGATTAATCCATAATTGGCCATAGCTCCTATATAAGATCCACATCCGATTAACCGTTGGTTTTATTTCATATATTAAGGCTTTCATTTGGTCACCACTAGATCGTACCATTTGCAAAAGTTTTATTTTTATGGAGCTCAGCGAATAATAACCTCTTCTCTGTGATAATTTCCGCAAAAGGTGGTCTTTACCTCTGCGGCTGCTTCTCAGCACACTACCTGACTGTTACTGGCATTTAAAAAAGACAAACAACTTTTGTTGCATTACAATTTATAGTATTAGATTCATATATGTATGTATAACAACACCTTTACAATGATTCTTTCACTCCAAGCATGTTCTTAACTCTTCAGAAAGACAGGTCTACGTTCTATGGTTTCAAATGGGTAAACTGAAATAATGTTTTCATCATTAAGAATGGTTTAATTATTTTTATTTTGCCCATAATATCGTACAGTATTCTCCAAAACTATTACATATCCAAATAATGTGAAAATGTAGTCGCACGTAACCTTTCAACTGTTTCGAACTCAAAGCATAATTAAATTATTCTACTCGCAATTAATTTTTTTTTCAGTGCAAAATGATAATTGTCACTAAATGTATTTACATATGTATGTATGTATATGATTTAAGTTATCGCTTTTTAACAAAAAGAAGCCAAGAATAAAAACAGGCACTTGTCATCATCGTCTTTGTTTTCTTTTTCTTAAACAATACGAGTATAAAAGTATAAATAGAGCAATAGAAATGGAGAGTTGAAAATAGCAAAAGATGTTGTTGGTTGGTTGGTCTGTCGCTCTTACTCTTTCATCTACATACATCACTGATGGCAAACATGGTACAATTGTACTTTTTTTGATACATTTTAAACACAGTTGGTACCGTGGTACCAGCGTTGTCAGTTTAGGGGGTTTATCCCCAAATTGAGGATTTTTTTTCGTGATTTGGGATAAAAATTTCATCTTGGTGATCCGGGGATTTGTTGGGGATGACAACACAATTTTAGGGGATTTTTTGGAGATTTTTTTTATAACCGATGGTAAGAAGAATGATTTTTGAGCTAAAAAATGTGCATCTGGCATGTCTAAAAATGTGTTATTATTTATAGTGGATGGTTTCTTTCCCATGGTTTGGCATGGAAGCACTTCTCAGAATAAACACATACTTTAACAAGTAAGAAAGTATAGTCGGTCAAGCCCGACCTACTATATGTATAAAACAGTTAATCAGAAATGTGGGATATATGGGAGATATGACCTATTATGGACCGATCATTCAAAAATTTAGTGTCATGATTTCTATGAATATAAATATTGTGTATGTTAAACTTTATCTCGATATAAATACTTTTGAAAGATTTATGGAGGTTAAAGTTGATTACGGGGAGGGTCTTATATGGGAGTTTCGACGACCGACCATTATAAAATTAGATGCCATCATTTCTGTATATTATTTGTGTCGAATTTTATTTGATTACCAACATTCTTAAGTGATTTTCGGAAGTGGGCCTAATATGGGAGCTACGACTAATTATTTACCGATCACAATAAAATTATACCGTATTGTTTGTATACATATGAGCAGTGGTGATATTCGAAACAATTAACAACCGGTTCGCTTAAAAAAATTATATTTTTGCCAAATTTTGATAAAAATAGCGAAAATTTTAAAGTCGCATCCCAGTAACAGACCACAAGCCTCTTGAAGGAAATGATATAAACTTTCGTTTAATAAAAAAAGTTACGTTTTTAACAAAAAATAGTTTTGATTTTGCAAAATAAAAGTCATAAAAAATTGTTTTATTTTTTTCTCCAAAGATTGAAGAAAACGCTATCGAAAACATAATCATCCAAGAATCCAATGTATGACCAAAATAAAATCATTTGTTTGTACGTTTGGACAACGAAAAACTGAACAATATTGTGTTTGTTGCCGAGACTATATCACCTTGATGAATACACATTATATAAAACCGTTAAAGCAAAAAACATAATCATCCCTATCGTGAATAAAAATTTCACATGAAATTTGTTCCCTTTTCACATTTTTCCTATTAAAATTCAATGTTAAAAAATAAAAGGGAACAAATTTCATGTGGATTTTTTTTCACGATAAGGGTGAATATGCAACAACCGGTACGGAAAATTTTTGAAATTTTAACAACCGGTTCGAGGGAACCGGTCCGAACCGGCTGAATATCAGCACTGCATATGAGATATATTTGTATTAAATATTATTTGGATACCAACATTTTTGAGTGAGTTATGCTCTTTAAAGTGATTTTCGAAATTGGGCCTTATATGGGAGCTACGGCTAATTATGGACCGATCTTCACGAAATTTGTAGATATGATTTAGCATCATTTATTACTTATTTTTGGTGAAATTTGTTTGCATACTTGCATAATTCAAAGATTTATGACCGGTAAACCCCAATTTCGGGAAGACATTTGTATTGGGGCTAGATGAAATAATGGACCGATTTTCACCAGTTTCAATCCCATCCATCCTTGGGCCGAAAAAATGTCACGTACCAAATTTTATCGAAATATCTTCAAAATTGCGACCGGTACTCTGCGCACAAGCTTTACATGGACAGCCAGCCAGACGGACGGACGGACGAACATCGCTAAATCGACTCAGAAAGTGATTCTGAGTCGATCGGTATACTTTAAGGTGGATGTTGGACCAATATTTCTGGGCGTTACAAACATATGCACAAATCCAATATACCCTCCACACTATGGTGGTGTAGGGTATAAATAATTAATTTTGTTGTGAGAAATTTCATCCATCTGCTGAAATGCAAAAGCTTTTTAATACAAGCAGCATGTATAATAACATTTCTGAGGCTGAGGAATCAGAAGATTTTGATTCTGAAGTTTTTGAAATGCTACACTCTGGTAAATATTTTTTATCCACATAGGTACAATTACATTATGTGTAATTTTTTCTTTGCAAGATTTATAATTACAAATCGAATTCGTTTGAATATTAATATATGTAGCTGGAAAGTAAATTTGTGGTAAAGTTTTATGATTATTTAAAAAGTACATTTTATTTATATAGTTGGTACGAAAAACAAAAACCCATTTTCCATCACTGACATACATACATATTTTAAACATTCAATGTTTACAATTGAAATGTTTTGTAGAGTTTTGTTGGCAGATCGGTTACTGTGTGTGCGTCTGTCTGTTAGTCTGTTTAATTCATTACAAAATGAACAAGCCAGGCTTACCTATGTATTTATGTACGTTTTTCATACGCACATTATTATGGGATCATTTCTGTTTGTAAGTTCTACACATTTGGTGGCATGCAACATCGGATTTACAGATGGGATATTTTGAAAACGAAATTGTTTTCTAATGAAATGCGAACAGGTTGTGTGACCCTTGTCATTATTTTTCTTTGATCTGTGACACTCCACTTGTTCATGTAAATGTTTTATATCAATCGATAAACTGTGGTTTCATGGTTACCCAAAACACGCACACAAATGCATATATTTATATTTATATTTTATAAATATTATTATATTATTTTATAATTAAAAGAAAACTTCGTACCAGAAACGCATAATTTTTCCTTTTTTTTAATTTATCGGCAAAAGTACTAAAATGTACAGCTGTGGCAGCACTACATTGTAAATAATAATAAACGTTTACATATGTCTGTCTGCTTTTTATAAAAATTGGCTTGGAAATACTCAAGTTAAATATACATATACATATGTAGTATAAATAACTCATCAATATTATAACCATAAGTATTATTTCTGTATTTATACGTATGTACATATTTGCCAGCAGTTTCACAAATGGTTAATGTATCCTTTTTAGACAATTTAGATATTTCTGGCACTTGCATATGTACGAGTATGTGTTCTTTGTAATTGCAAAGAGTCACTTTAGTCCATGTAAGTAATCTAGATTGTAGACACTTTACAGTTTTTATTTTGTACTGTCTGAATGTATGAACTTTAATCTAGGACACGCCCATGTTAACTAGTGTCATAGACAAATATCGGGACAGTCACCCAGCAGAACTTATTTACTGTTTTAGAAAAAATAAACTACATTTATGAAACACAATAGGCGCGTTAGGCTATCAACCACACAAACGTTATTTTATCATCCTAATTTTTTTTTAGAACATGCTTTTACAGTTCAAGTCAAAATTCAAAAGCACTCCAATGCACATACATACATACATAACTACATACATACATATTAAAATCTTTGCTTGTACAGCAAAAATAGTCATTGTGGAAATATTTAAATATTTTTAAAAAGTATTCAAATATTCTACAAATATTCTACTCATAGAGAAAACATTAAAATTGGTATTTAAAAAAATGTCTCATAAATCGAAATTTTCTAAGAAAAATTTCTTGAGATAATGAAAAATACTCGTATACTAGTATAGACATTTATAAGAATTTATACAGGCAATGATAATGATAGCAACATTAAATTAAATTAAAAGATGCTAAAACCTAAAGAAGTTTAGCCAATCATAACTGCAAATACATAATACAAATCTTTTAAATGGAGCCATTCGCAAATCATCAACATTTTAAAATTTAGATAAAACTTAAATAAATAATAAAACAAATGAGACATTAAATGCAAAATTCTCTTCAAACAATGTTAATATTTACAATGATACAAAATATTTAAAAATATTGGAATCAGAAACAACAGAATTTTCTCAAAAAACGTTTGGATCAAATAACGCAAAAATTCTGGAAGTATGTAATTCAAATCCCAAACTTTCAAGAAAATAACGACACGAATGGTGATGTAAATTCTATATCGGATACGAATTTCAAAATATGTACGAGTATAAACAATAAGCGACAGAGCGATCTTTCAAAGGTGAATTGAAAATAGATTTAACTAATCTGCAAAAAAAAAATATTATTAATGCAGAGAATAATTTAAGACCTAAAAATTAATTTTGTCCACCAATATTCCTACAAGGTGTTAACAGAAAATCACTCATTGACCAACTTAATTAAAAACCGTTGGGTGAACTTAAAATATAAACTGAGTTCTATACAACAAATCAAATGAAGAGGAAATAAAAATATACATTGATAACATTGCCCCGGATACTTTTGATTCGATCACCAAATTTTCAACTGATTATACAAGAAGTAGGAAATAAATTGATACAGGTTTATTTTAAGTTACCCTTTAAGCGAATAGGACCATTATGGAGATTTTTGGCTTGTACCTAATATATGTATACAAAATCAAGTAGTTTCTAGGAAGCAATCTAAGAAAAATACAAAGATACCACAATGTTGGAGGTGCCAATAATGGAGTCACTTTTCAAAATATATGGATGATTACAATATGTATTTTGAAAAGAGACTGAAATGTGGTAAATATCATGCACCAGGCGAATGTTCTTTTTGTTTTCGATGAAACACTTTCTTTTTGTGTAAATTGCAATCGTATTGTCCATATGTACATGCAATTATAAGGTATAATTAATTATAAGAGAAATGAGAATGTTAACAAAAGTGAGAGTGTATTGGTAAATATACGCATGGAGAAATGCATTTGTTTTCTTTTGTTTGCGTTGTTGGATTGTTTTAAGGCCCAACTATAATATGCATAAGCAAGATTAAGCAAATTGCAAAAGTTAACGAAAAGGCTGTCAAATGCATAACCAGTTCAGAGTTAACTTTTAGGTGGCTACAATGACTTTGAAACTTTTTGTCCACAGTTGCTCATTTATGTTTAAAAAAAATGATTTTATTTTAACAAAAACCCATTAAATGACTATATTTTATAAATATTATTATATTATTTTATAATTAAAAGAAAACTTCGTACCAGAAACGCATAATTTTTCCTTTTTTTTAATTTATCGGCAAAAGTACTAAAATGTACAGCTGTGGCAGCACTACATTGTAAATAATAATAAACGTTTACATATGTTTTGTTAATTTTCGTATTGTGTTTGCAAAAATGGAGACAAAACCATGAAAAAATTGAAAAATTTAAATAATATAAAAATATTAAAGTTAGCGCTTGAAGGCCTGTGCACATTAAAAGAAATAAGTGAACTACACTGTAAAAGAAGAAGACGCTCTTGTTCTGTCAGAGAAATAAACCGCGACAGAAAGACATTTTTGTTAAAATAAAAAGGGTCCCTTTTATTGTAAAGGCACTTATTTTTTCCGCATTTTCTATTAAATTTAAAATAAATATAGGTATTTTCTTCTTTCTCTATTTTCTTCAAAACACAAACAAACAACAACAACCAGCTGATTCCGTACAGAATGTGCGATCAGTTTCGCTTTTTGCTTAAGCAAATGACAGTTGAAAAACTTAACGAAAAGTTTCGTTAAGTACATTATAGTTTGCCACATACAATTTATATGTGTTCGCACGTTTGCTTAAGCTAGCATATGCATATTATAGTTGGGCCTTTACTATTTTGGCTTATATACATATGTTAAATGTTAACTTATTATGTTTTTTTTTTCTTTAAGAAAACAGGTACGTAAGTTCTTTTCACATAGTATGTTATCTTAAAAATAAGTTTAAAAATATTATAATTAATTGGTTTTCAGAGGTTATGTGTGTTAAAATTAAGTAATGAAAGATTTAATAAAAATAATACATATACGTAAATTCAATTCAAATCGTATTTAATGATGATTTAATTTAAAAATTTATGATTTAATAAAAAATTAATATATATAAACGTAAATTTAATTCAAGTGTTTAAATTATGAGAATTATAAGTTGTATTTTAATGTGCTGTTTGAATATTTTACCAGTGTACCTATTTCATAAAATTTAATCATAATTTATCAAACAAAGCGACGACAACCTGCCTTTGTTGATGCTGGTATGCAACTGAGTGAATTTTTTTGTTTTTTCCTCTCTATTTTTTTTTTTGTTTCGTAAACGTTCGTGCTATGTGTGTGTGAAACCCGACAAAACTTCGTCGTTTCAACAAGAGTTGGCCGTCACTGCTCTGGAGCAGGGCTGTCAGATATGGCGATTTCTCGCCAAACGTGGCGATTTTGAAACGTGTTTGGCGTCGAGATTTTCCGTTTGGCGACATGGCGATTTTTTTGGCGATTTTTGATATCACTGGCGATTTTCTTGGTGATTTTCACCAAAACATCTATAATAAATTATGTAATGAAAAAAATCGTCTTTTTTTGGTTTTTATAAATCCAATTGTCAACGAAATGAATCATCTGAATTTTGAATTTCAATCGGACAGCATGGATGCAGGAAGCATGCATGAGAAAATGTATTGTACACTTCTTATGTTTTCAACAAAAGTTTTCAAACCTTCTGTTTTATATAATACTGAAAACAATGAAAAATTGTTCAATGATTTACATGCAGCTATTGATTCTTCAAATTCATGTTTGCCTCTAGATGCAATTGATTTTGGAGCAGAGTTTGAAACAGAATTAAGAAATGCGAAATTGAGCGAAGTAGAAATAATCGTACTTAAAGAAAACTGTTTTGTGTATTTAAAAAAACTTTTAAAAGAGATGATAAGCAGATTACCAAAAAATATGAACTTTTTTAAAGCTTTTGGACAATTTTCTATTTCAAAGTGTGCGAATACATTATCTCAAACTAAATTTGGCGTTGTTCAAGAAACATTAAGACCATTTATGGATCCAAATTTAGCAATAGGCGTGTATGAAACTCAATAGGGAAAACTTCCGTTCATAAATTGAAATAATTATTTTAATAACGAAATTCCAATAAATTTACTTGAATTTTGGCCAAAAGTGTTTGATTATCACGATACAGCAGGTACGTACCATTTTAAGGAAATATCTTTGGCCGTTCTTACTATATTGATAGTTCCAACCAGTAATGTCTGCGTTGAAAGGGTCTATTCAATAATGAATAGTACAAAAACTCGACTAAGTAAAAAATTCAATATGAGCTTTTAGACGCTCTATTGAGAATAATAATAATAATCATATGAACGTAAACAAATTATGCTGCAATTCGTTTACACCGACTAATGAAATGATAAAAAAATTCAACTCAACTATGTATGAAAGTCAAGACTCTAGTAATGAAATCGCTGAGGATGAAGTTTACGAACTCTTAGACTTATCTACTTAAGTTTAACAAAGTTTTAAAATTGTTTAAATAGTAAAAAATACAAAAACGGATATAAATGTGTATATGTTTTACTAAAATATTGTTTAATAAGTAACAATTAATGAATTAAATAAAAAAAATGTAACAAAAACTAAAAAAAAATTATTTTTGGCGATTTTTTGGTTTTTTCTCAATTTTTGGCGGTTTTTGACTTAAAAATTGAACTAGGTTTTTTTGTGTAAACAAAATTTATTTCTTTTAAATAATAAAAAAATTAAAAACTGAATAAAATCGGATTTTGGCGAATTTTGGCGATTTTTTACATCCGTTTTGGCGACGCAGCTCAAAAAAATCTGACAACCCTGCTCTGGAGTATAGAATAAAGACCTTTTTAGATAATTTTAGAAGTATGTCAAAGAATCAAGCCAAAAAAGAGTACTTATACTATGTTTCCACGACGACTTGACTCACCTTCTGAATCATGTTTATGAATCATGCTGTTTACATGACTAATAAACTTGATTCGATTTGACAGTTGTCTTTAACAAACAAACAGAATAAAAAAACAGAAGTTACAATTTGTGGAAAATAATTTTTTTTAATGGACAAACAAAAGTGAGTGGAAATTAGTTAGCTTATTTGAAAAAAAAAAACATACATTCTGTTTTATATTTATTGTCTTGAAATAAGCACGCGTCTTTATGTATGTTTTCAATCATAGATCTTTATTCAACGAGAGAATATAAGGGAATAACAATAATAAGATAAAGAGGAAAACGATATAACTTATGCTAATAACAATTTCTAACTACAGTGTTGCCATATTCATAGAATAAAGTGTTGGGTTATAACAATCTCCCACGCTTAATTGAGATCTTGTTATTATGAACTAATATCTAATTTCATTTAAATGCAATTTAGAAATTTAAGAATATAGTTATTCATTTAAATATAATTTGAAAATTAAGAATTCATTTAAAATACAATTTTGAAAATAAGAAATTATTTAAATATAATTTTGAAAATAAGAAAATAGTTAATGAGGGACATAATCACGAAGATATGTTGGCGCGTTACGTAGTCTTGTAGACCTACGAATAGCTTGATCTTGACTAGGATTCAATGGTGTAGTTTGACCACTAGGTTGATCATTTTCTTGAGATTCTGGATTTTGTTGATTTTGATGATTTGAAGTTTCGATTATATACTGGCTGTGATCTTGAGTTTGTTGATTTAATGGTGTATTCGAATTATTTGACGATGAAGTTGGATCGATGTTTTCATCCACACTGTCTGGTGCAAAACGTACTTTACGTTGTTGAACTTGCGTAACTTTAAGTTGGTCTATGTGCCGTTTAAGCGTACCTCCATCATCTAACTTAACTAAATAATGAAGTTGTCCATATTTACGTAATATAGTACCTGTCTTCCATACCGTTTTGTTGTTTCGAAAATGTATAACTTGAACTCTTTCTCCCACGCTTATTTGACGAACACCTGGTATTGGCTTTGTAGATTTAAATTCCATTGTTGGCTTTAAAGCATCTAGTTTTATTCGTATACGTCTATTGAAGTAAAGTTCAGCTGGACTCTTTCCACAGCTGAGAGGTGTTGCTCGATATCTTTGAAGAATTTCGTTAACTTTCTTCTGTAACGAACCTGGTTCCGATGACATAGCTTTTAATTTTCGTTTTAATGTTTGAACGTTGCGTTCAGCTAATCCGTTTGTACTAGGATGTCCCGGCGCGATTAATTTTTGAAAAATACCATTTTTACTGCAAAACGATTTGAATTGTTCACTGGTGAAAATTGAAGCATTGTCTGATACCATTATCGAAGGAAATCCATGAGTAGAAAAAATTTCGGTTAGAAGACTTATGGTATTTTGAGTTGTAGGTGAGTCCCGTATGACTCTAAATTCTGACCATTTTGACTTTGCATCGACGACAATTAAAAAGTTATGATCTTGAAAAGGCCCTGCGTAATCGATGTGAACTCTTTCCCAGTTTTCATCTGGTTCTTGCCACTGGTGCAGTGGGGCTTTTGAAGGTTTGTTTTGAACTTCAACACAGGCTTCACATGATCTTACCATTCTTTCGATATCGCGGTCGATTCCTTTCCAAAAGCAGTATCTTCTGGCCAGTTGTTTCATTTTCGTAATTCCCGGGTGTGTGTGATGTAATTCTTGGAGAATTTGAGACTGAAGGCTATTTGGTATCATAACTCGTTGGCCCTTGAAAATAACACCATTATTGAGCGTGTATTTTCCTTCGTCATCATCACCATTTTGTAGATGTGATAAAATGTTTGAAAGTGCTGGATCTTTTGAGGTTTCTGAAGCTAATGTTTCAGCATTTATTTGTTCACTGGAAATTTCAAAAACTGATTGACTACATAATTCATTTACCTCTTCATTGATGATTTTGTCTGTAGATGGTATTTCATTAAATTGTGTTGCCCGAGATAAACAGTCAACATTTGTGTGCTCCGATCCCTTTCTGTAGACTATTTCGTAGTTGAAGCTTGACAGGAATTCGGCGTAGCGCAGTAACCTTGCTGATGTCATGGCGGGCATCTTGTTGTCTTGATGAAAAATTCGAGTTAGCGGACGATTATCGGTGACAAGTTGGAATTTCCTACCGTAGAGGTACATAAAGAAGTGATTTATCGTAAAAATAATTGCTAATGCTTCACGATCTAATTGGCTATAATTTTTTTCAGCTGTTGTCAATGATCTTGATGCGTATGCAACTGGACGTTCTATGCCGTTGACTATGTGTGAGAGTACGCCTGCTATACCTGTAGGGCTTGCATCGCATGCTACAATTATCGGCAACTCTGGGTCGAAAGGTATAAGTACCTGATCACTGGAAATAATATTTTTAAGTTTTATGAATGCTGCTTCACATGCTGCAGACCAATGAAATTTTAAACTTTTCTGGAGAAGTTGCCTTAACGGGTATGTTTCCGAGGACATATTTGGTATAAATCTGGAATAATAAGTAATCATTCCTAAAAATCTTCTGATGTCGTCTACATTAGCTGGGCGTGGTATATCCATAATTGCTTGGATTTTCTTAGGCGATTTTGAAATTTTGTTGAATTGAATAATGTGACCCAAATATTCAATTTGAGATTGAAAAAATGAACATTTGCTTCTATTTAAATGTAAATCGTGTTGTTGAAGACGCTTGAGGCACTCTATCAAATTTTCTCTGCATTCTGCTTCGGTTATGCCATGTACTATGATGTCATCAAAATAAGACATAGTCTTTTTTAATCCCGATAAGATTTGTTCGATTATACGGTTAAATTCTGAAGGAGCAGTTTTTATGCCAAAAGAAAGGCGATTTACTCTGTATGTTCCCCTGTGGGTAGACATAGTTTGTATTTCACTGGCTTCTTGATTTACGCGAAGATGTAAATAGGCCTTATAAAGATCAAGGCGACAAAAATAATTTGATCCTTTGAGATTATTAAAAATTTCATCTATACGACGAATTGGGTAGGTTGAGGAAACTAATTGTGGGTTAACCCCTGGTTTATAATCCACACAGAGTCTAATTTTTCCGTTTGATTTAGGAATAATGACAAGAGGCGAACCCCAATCACTTTTTTCACATTTTGAAATTATTCCGGCTGCTTCTAAACTGTCCAATTCGGTTTCCACTTTTTTACGAAGGGCAAACGGAACTTCCCGTTCTTTAAAAAATATTGGCTTGGAGCCTTGACGCAATTGTAATGTGACTTCAAAAGTTGGCACACATCCAATTTTTTCAGTAAAAACATTTTGAAATTTATCCATGATATCTGTAATTGAATGTAAATTATTAATTGAAAATTCATTAATTTGATGCCTGTCTATTTTTTGTAAATCAACTCCCAAATGGCGAATCCAAACTCTTCCCATAAGAGCATCATATTCGCTGGGTACTACATACATCTCTTCATTTGAAATAATGTTATTGTACTTAACATTAACATTAACTTTACCCTCAGGTATTATAATATTTTTCGTGTACGACCTAAATGCTATTTTTGAAGGTTGGAGTGATTGATGTATTTCTAGTTTTTCATATTGATTTTTTGGTATGAGTGTAAAACCAACTCCAGTGTCGATTTCAAATTTTTGACGCCGTCCATTTATATGTACTTTGGCAAAGTATTTATCGACATCACACACATTGTTTTTATTTGAAAATATATCAACAATTTTATTTATTTTATTTATTCCATAAATTTGGTGTATAGGTTCTTCGTCTACGTTATTTGATATATTTTTATTTGATTTAATTAAAGATTGAAGACATACTTGTCCTACGTGACCTTTTTTTCCGCATGAATTACATTTTAATTTATTTTGATTTGTCCGGCAGTCTTTTGTTCTGTGGTTGTCTCTACCACAGCGTATGCATAAATGATCGATTCCCAACTGGGCGTAGTTTACTCTCGATTTTGAACGACCTTGTGCTCTTGAGGATCTGGATCGACTTTTTCGTCGGCTTGAAGTTCTGGCTTGAATTTTGTTGACGGTATTATCGATGGGCTGCTTTGTATTCAGTTCACGACAATCGATTTTTGCAGCTTCCAATGATAAAGCTTTTTGTACTATTTTTTCGAAGTCGTCCTCTTTCAGATTGAAGTAGTTGCTCCCGGATTGTGTTGTCGTTTATACCACGTATAAATTGGGCTCGAAGGAAAATGTTTGATATGTCAGCCTTGCAGGCACACTTTGACACAAACTCACATTCATTTGTATCCCGCCGGAGTAATGCTACATACTCAGCTATTGTGTGTTCTTCATTTTGGTATGTTGACAAAAATCGGTGCTGACTTACCAGGATGTTCTTTTTCGGACATAAGTGCGTTTCCAAAATTTTAATTAAGTCGACGTATTCCACTTCGTTAATTGTCTTGGGGGCAATTAATGAAACCAACAACTTAAAGTGTTGAGAGCCAATTGAATTTATTAGCATTTGATGGCAAAATTTTTTATTTGTTATAACACCCTTCATCGTTAAATAATTTTCGAAGCGTTGTATATACAATTTGAAATTTTCTTTTCTTCCATCAAAATTTTCAAATGGCGGACACACAACCTGTAATGGTGGCTGCTGCTGTTGTTGTTGTTGTGTTTGAGTGCTAGTAGCATTTACGTGTTGTAATAAATCCCGTTGAGATTTGCTGAATACTTCCAATAATTTTGCAAATTGTGCGGCATCCATCTTGAAATATTTCTTGTGGTATAGAATTTTATTTTTAATTTTTATTATAATATTTTTGAACTTTATTTTATTATTTGAATTTTTTATTTTGTAAATTGAATGTTGAAGTCACTGTTTTTTTTTTTTTTTAATTTTTGAAAATTTATTGTTTCTTTTTTACTCGTCGCCACTGTTTTATATTTATTGTCTTGAAATAAGCACGCGTCTTTATGTATGTTTTCAATCATAGATCTTTATTCAACGAGAGAATATAAGGGAATAACAATAATAAGATAAAGAGGAAAACGATATAACTTATGCTAATAACAATTTCTAACTACAGTGTTGCCATATTCATAGAATAAAGTGTTGGGTTATAACACATTCGTACGTATTTACTTCCAGCAACAAGAAAATAATTTGCTTTGTTTACAATAATATTAAATTTTTACGGCTAGTGCAGATAAACTTGCGATAAAAATTAGAGAAGAGTGCAATTTTTCGTGCTTCGCAAGTAGATTCAATATGAATCTACTTGGTTCGCTCTTAAAATTTTGTATGGTGAAGCCAGTTGTTTCGCACATTATTGGGGTGTGAAGCATGAATAGAGAGCGAAGCATGTACCGTGGAAACATAGTATAACTTAGGTTCTGTTGTAAATACTATGAAGCAAGAAAATTGAGCATATCAAATTACTCGATCAATTTAATATTGCCAGATTGATTTATTTGGTCATTTTTTGTCTACATTTCCCGATGTAATGGAATCTCAATCAAAAAATAGGCGCATTGAAGGCCGCACCATTACAGTAGCAGAGAATATTGAGGAGAAGATGAAGAAGATTATATGTTTTAACTGTAAAAAAACAGGACATTATGCTTCTAAATGTCAAAATTCTGTTAAGAAATGCGAAAACTGTAAGAAATGGGGACATCTTACAAGAGATTGTATAAATAAAAAAAGGTGAGTCTTCAATATTTATTATCAGTGATAAGAAAATTGCTAAAGTTCAAAAAAATTGTTATTTTGTGGATTGCAAAGTAAATGAAATATTGATGAAAGCTTTTATTGATACTGGTTGTTCAGTGGTGTTAATAAAGCAATCTAGTGCTAAAATTATTAAAAAACCTATCCAATATACAAGTTGTAGGATATGGGGGTTCGGTTTTATCAGTGACATCTAAAATATTTGCAAATTTGGAAATAGATTCAGTTTCAGCAATTGTTCCATTATTTATTGTTCCTGATTATGTGCAGGAAATTGATATTCTTATTGGTCAACCATTTATTAATCATGATAATGTGATAATGGTAGTCAAAGATAATATTGTTCGATTTTTATCAAAGGAAAGTAAAAATTTTTCAAACTTTGATTGTTTATCCAAGGATTGATAAAACAGTAACTATTCCTAAGGAACATGCTGGTTTTGTTGAAGTTTTCACTGATCAATCACATAATTCAAGTTTTTATTTAGAGGAAATGTATGTAAACAAACCAAATGGGGAATATAGAGTTTCAAGATGTGTAATTGAGAAACAAGGATTGATTTTCATAGAAAATGAGTCATCTAATGATCTTATTTTCCAAAAGGGCACTTGTGTAGGAAGAGTTTTTCCCTGCGAAATGGATGAACAATTAGAGTATTCTAATTATATGACAGATTGTAGGGAGTTAAGAAATTTTTTGAAAAATGAAATTATTTACCAAGCGAAACATTAAGATGATGTTAACATAGAACGATTACTGATATTACTTAATAAGTTCAGAATCTGTTTTGCACAGGACATGTCAGAATTAGGAAAAATAAAGGACATACAAATGAAAATATCATTAACTGACGAAATTCCATACCGGATGTCTTGGTCTGAGAGAGAAATAGTTCGCGAAATAGTGGATGATTTGAAGAAAGCTGACCTCATTCAAGATTCATCATCTTCTTATTCTAGCCCTATTCTTTTAGTTAAAAAGAAAACAGGGGAATACAGGATATGCATTGATTTCAGAGTACTGAATAGGAAAACCGTTAAAGAAGTTTTTCCAATGCCAAGAATGGATGATGAAATTAATAGATTAAGAGGTAGCAGCTATTTCACTAGTCTAGATTGTGCTAGTGGTTATTATCAAATTGCACTTGATAAAGATTCCTCTCAAAAGTCTGCTTTTATAACTCCCGATGGGCGTTATGAATTTTTAAGAATGCCGTTTGGATTAGTAAATGCTGTTTTTTCAAAGGACTAGCAATAAAATTCTAGGGAATTTAAGATTTACAACTGCTTTAGTTTATATGGATGACATTTTGATTCCGTCTGATACTATTGATAAAGGATTTCAGAATTTAGAACTAATTTTAAAAAGTTTAATGAAAAATGGTGTAATGTTACAAAAATGTTTTTTTTACAAAATTCAATACAATATTTAGGTTTTGAAATCGATGGCAATGGTGTAAAACCAGGTAAAAAATAATTAGTGCGGTTATTAATTTTCCTGTGCCTAAGAACATTCACGAGGTTCGTCAGTTTTTAGGATTGACTAATTATTTCAGGAAATTTATAAATCAATATTCATTAATAGCCAAACCGATTCAAGATTTATTTAAAGAAAGATATTCCTTTTAAATGGGGAGAGGAACAAAACAGAGCTTTTAATGAATTAAAAGGCAAATTAACCAATTGCCCGTTATTAGTTTTATACAATAGGAAAGCACAGACTGAGTTGCATACAGATGCATGTAAATGGGGTGTTGGAGCTGTTTATTACAGAAACAGGATGATGGAACTTTAAAACCAGTTGCATACTTTAGCCATTCAACTACAAGGGAAGAACAACGATACCATTCTTACGAATTGGAAACTTTGGCTATTATTTACGTTTTATTTAAAACGTTTTAGGGTATATTTACTGGGAATGGAGTTTAAAATAGTAACTGATTGTTCATCTTTAAGAACTGCTTTTTCAAAACGGGATCTTGTTCCTAGAATTGGAAGATGGTGGTTAACTATTCAGGAATTTAATTTTGTTGTGGAATATAGACAAGGAATTCAAATGGCTCATGCTGACGCACTAAGTAGAAACCCTGTAGATGTTTTGCAGATAGATATTTCTGAAATGGATTGGATTTTGGCAATACAATTGAATGATGATAGATGTAAATATTTAATTGAGACACTACAAAATACTCCAAGGGATAGGGAGGAAAGACAAATTCATGATGAGTATGAGTTAAAAAAAAGGTAGATTATATAGAAAAACAGAAAAAGGTAGTAAGTGGATTGTACCAAAATCTTCGAGAAGGGAAATTGTATTTAATTATCATGATAAAATTTGACATTTTTCTTTAGATAAAACTATTTCCTCTATAAAGGAAAAGTATTGGTTTCCTGATATGAATAATTATATTAAACGCTACATTTCATGTTGTTTACCTTGTTCCTATAATAAGGTCCCTTCTGGCAAACAAGTAGGATTTTTACACCCGATTGAAAAATGTAATGTGCCATTTGTTACTGTGCATGTTGATCACATTGGTCTATTTACAAAAAGTATTCACAGGAATATGTATTTAATTATTTTAGTTGATGGTTTTACAAAATATGTTTTATTAAAAGCGGTACAAAGTACCAAAGTAGAACCTTTTATAAAATTTTTGGAAGAATTCATTAGAATTTTTGGAGTACCTAGAAGATTAGTTTGTGACAGAGCAAGTACTTTTACTTGTCATAAATTTCAGAAATTTGCGCAAGATCATGGAATTAAAATCGTTCATAATGCCACTGCAACTCCACGCGCTAATGGACAAGGTGAGAGATATAATTGAACAATTTTGTCGGCCTTAAGTTCATCTGTGGATAATGAGAACATGTGGGATGTATATGTTAATGATATTCAGTGGGGTTTAAATTCTACTGTTAATAAATCCACTGGAAAAAGTCCAAATGAACTTTTATTTGGGTTTTCGCCAAGGGGAAAATATGATTCTTACTTAGGTAATGAAGTATATGAAATTAATACTAATGATGTTTTTTGTAGTAGAAATGAGGCTAAGTCATCTATAGATAAGATGCAACAGTATCAGAAACACTCATATGATCAAAGGAGAAGAGCAGGTCATATATGTAAGATTGGGCAATTAGTGTTAGTAAGGAAAACTAATTTAATTAATGGAAATCGAAAACTTCTTCCACGATATAATGGTCCATATCAAATTGTAAAATATTTAGGTAATGATAGATATGTTATAAGGGATATGTCAGGATCAAATAGATCACGAAAACCCTATGAAGGAATAACATCATCTGATAAACTTAAATTATACAATACATTTAATTGTAACTTAACTTCAAGAGAATAATACAAAATTATTGAATTATTGCGTTACTAATAACATTTAATTGCAGATGCTTCACGGGGACGTGAGTGAAGGTGCGTGGCCGAGTTGTAAGCACTTTGCTTAATTAATTTTGTAAGCACTTTGCTTAAAGAATTTAAAAATAATCAAGCAGACATTTTATGTCTATGACATCCATGATGCAGGAAATGCTGAAAATGCAATCCACTATCTTACAAGCCATTTTAAAAAAATGATTTGTTTAAAAATTTGTTTTTGGAATGCGAACGGCCTCCGCCAACATAAAAACGAACTGGAACACTTCCTGATGGATAAGCAGATTGATGTCATGATGATTGCTGAAACTCACTTGACGGCGACAGCGTACATCAAAATTAATGGCTACGTGTTGTATGATACTAAAGATCCCCGCGGAAGAGCATGTGGAGGATCGGCAATTCTTATAAAGAACAGAATAAAACATTATTTAATGAACAACATATGTGAGGATTACCTACAAGCAACAAACATTTGTATTGAATTCTGTCAATACAATTTTGTTTTATCATCAATTTATTCGCCGCCTCGATTTTCAATAAAAGAACACCAATACTACAGCTTCTTCAATTCCCTTGGAGCTAGATTTTTAGTTGCTGGTGACTTTAACGCCAAACACACTTTTTGGGGTTCACGTCTGGTGACCCCGAAGGGTCGTGAACTCTTCAACACCATTGCCAAAATGGGATTAGATGTACTCTCAAGCGGGCATCCCACCTACTGGCCGACGGACCGACGGAAGATTCCCGATGTTATTGACTTCGGAGTAGTGAAAAATATCCCTGTAGAATCGATACAAGTGGAGCCTTCATTAGACTTGTCTTCAGATCACTCTCCTTCTATTATTTCAATGCGTTTCCTTCAAGGGAATGGCTCTCCATTTCGGGACATATCTAAAACCAGAGTAAGTTGGATAAAGTATAAAAAGTATTTAAGTTCCCACTGCACGGAAAATGTAGTGTTGAGAACTACCGAGGATATTGATGGGTCGATTGGCAAGTTTACTGAGGACATACGAAGAGCTGTACATCACGCCTCCACATACGACGTTGAGTGCAGAAGTGGGACAAATAGAACTTATTTCGCTGAACTCGATCATCTCCTGTCAGAAAAAAGAAGAGTTAGAAGAGAGTGGCAAATCCACAGGTCTCCTGAACTGAAAGCTAGGCTACGGGTATGCAGAGATATACTAAGAAATTTCTTAGAAACCCAAAGAATGGCTTCACTTAAATCTTACTTGGAGGGTCTTGATAGTACCCCACAATCTGACTATTCGTTATGGAAGGCGGCACGAGGTTTAAAAAGACCAGTTAGAGGAAAGCCTCCTCTGCGAAATCCGACTGGTGACTGGGCTAGAAATGATTCCGAGAAGGGGACTTTATTTGTTAATCATTTGAGAAAAGTGTTTACTATAAACAACTCAAATAATGCATCTGATTTGCCTCCACTCGTTATTAGACCTCCTGTACCTCTAAGACTAAACTTTCGTGATGTCCAAAACGCTATTGGTACTCTGAACCTTAGAAAGGCTCCAGGTATGGATGAAATCAGCAATAAAATGCTTGTGGAGTTACCTCGTGTAGCAAGAAAGATTATCCTCTTTATCTTCAACGCTATTTTACGCCTAGAATACTATCCTGCAGATTGGAAGGTGTCTATGATCACTATGATTCCTAAGTCAGGGAAGGACCACACCAAAGTGGAGTCATATAGGCCAATTAGCCTACTGCCGACAATTTCTAAACTGTTCGAAAAATTGTTAATGACTAAATTGACTCCAATTCTGAATGACACTGAATGTATTCCAAATCATCAATTCGGATTCAGAGCTAAACACAGTACCATCAAACAAACTCACAGATTGGTAAATGTGATAAGAGGGTCGTTTGAAGACAAAAAATACTGCTCCGCCCTTTTCATTGATGTGTCCCAAGCGTTTGACAAAGTTTGGCATGACGGTTTAATGCACAAAATAAAATCAACTCTGCCTGCTAACACCCATAAACTCATGGAAAGTTATTTATACGGTCGCAAATTTAAAATCAAAGAAGGTGATTTTTTAAGTACCGCTCAGCCAATTGAATCAGGTGTGCCACAGGGTAGCATACTGGGCCCTACTTTATATTTGATTTATGCCTCCGACATGCCGTCAGACCCCAAAATCCACACGTCAACTTTTGCAGACGATACAGCCTTTGTCAGCGTCCATAAGGACCACCAAGTTGCATCACGGAATTTGCAGAATTATGTTTATAAACTAGAGAATTGGCTAGAGCTTTGGAAAATCAGGGTAAATGAACAAAAATGTATTCATATCACTTTCACATTGCGAAAAGATACCTGCTCGTCCATCAGAATAAATAATCAAATTATTCCTCAACATTGAAATTGGATTGCAAACTTTTGTTGTACAATGCAATTCTAAAGCCAATCTGGTGTTATGGAATTCAATTATGGGGTACTGCCTCAGCATCAAACATTGAAAAAATTCAAAGGGGTCAAAATAAAATTCTACGTATAATTACTGCAGCACCATGGTATGTTAAAAATTCTCGAATCCACAAAGATCTAGGCGTGCCATTAGTAAAAGTCGAATTTACAAAATATGCGTCAAAGTATGTCAGCAAACTTGAACACCATCCAAACCCACTTGCACGAGACATCCTTACCTTTAGTGGCCACAATCGGTTGAGAAGGAGGGATACCCTTGCTTTAACTCAAGCGCAAAATAGATGACTGGATCAGCTGATGTGAAATTTTTTTAGTATCATAAAAATTTTTGTCTAGCACTGGCTGGGCTTATTATTTTCTTTTTAGTATTAAGATTTGAATACTTATTGTCATTTCAAATATGAAGATTCAATAAATAATTAACTGCAAAAAAAAAAAAAAAAAAAAAAAAAAAAAAAAAAAAATTTTATGTAAAAAGAAATAGAAAAATATAAAAACTGATTATTAAAAAATTGATTGGAAAATAAAACGATTGACTTTTATTTAAAAATCCTAATAATAATAATAAAAATTATTTGTTCAGGTCTCTAAAATTTTTACTAAATTTTTCTCAAAGTTATGATGGTTTAATTTAACTTATGTGGCGATTTAAATTCAGTAAAGATTTTCAAATTGAAGTTTTATTAAGCTGGCTTTAAAACGAGTCGTTTTTACTCACTATAATTTTTAATTCTTTCCCAGGTGGTTCTTCTCATTTAGATCACTTTATAATTACCAATAATATCATTAATTTCTCTAATGATTTTAATTTTATAATTTAAAACATCTGCAAATTTTGTATCATTTATGAATACATTATATTATTGAATACATTTATATTAGTTTTGCATTATTAAATCATTTTCCACGTAATATTGATTATTTAATTGATGAATTTTATATTTAAAATTCATTTAAAAACATTTGAAAAAACAGAATGAAAATTTATCGTTTCTGTAACGGTGAAAGAAATATTCAAAATTTTTTTTGTACATTTATTTATTTATTGTACCTTCATTAAAAACGAACTAACAACAAGTTTCAATTATTAGTCCAGCCAGTGCCGGACGAAAATTTTTTGACCATTGTTAATTTTATTTATTAAGTAGGTCCTCCTTTTTAGTGGAATATAGCCACTATTATTTAATATCTTGCGGGCTAATTGGTTTGGGTGTACTTCAAGCCAAAGGCACGTTTAGGTCTTTATGGATATTCGAATTTTTTATATACCAGGGGGCAATTGTGATCATTTTGTCTACATTTGAAGCTGAGGCTGTTCCCCATAGCTATATTCCATAACACCATATAGGTTTTATGATTGAGTTGTAAAGCAATAGTTTGCAATCTAAACTTAGCTTAGTGTTTCTGCCAATGAGCCAATTAATTTGGATCAATTTCAATTTCATTTGAATCAATTTCGCATCTATATGGGATTTTCATGTAAGGCGTCGATCGAGGTGTATACGGAGGTATTTAAATCGGATTGTTGTGTTATAGCTTGATTATTGATATAAATAGGAAATAATATTCTCTACGCAATGTAAAAGTTATGTGTGTGCATTTCTTGGGGGTTTTCATGTTTGTTGGCATATCAGATGTGTATATCAAGTATAAGAAGGGTCCCAGGATGCCTCCTTCCTTAAGCTTAAATGTTCGACCAGTTAAGTAGCTTTCCAATAGCTTATGTGTGTTTACGGGTAAATTTAGTTTCAACTTGTATATTAGACCAGCAAGCCACACTTTATTAAACGCTCGAGAAATGTCGATAAAAACAGCAGAACAATATTTTTTTCTTCATATGTTTTTTTTACGATATCTCTTTACAAGTCTATGGGTTTGTTCGATAGTACTGTGTTTTCTACTAAATCCAAATTGATGATTCGGAATTCAACTGTTTTCACTTTAAATCGCGTATAACTTGTTCATGAGCATTTTCTCGAATAGCTTCGATATATTTGACAATAAGCTGACGGGTCTATATGATTCTACTTTTGTGTGATCTTTTCCCGGCTTTGGTACCATGGTAACCAGTGAAACCTTCCATTCTGGTGGATTATATTGAAGGCGTAATATAGCGTTGAACATAAAAAGTATTATTTTTATTGCTATCCGGGGTAGCTCCATAAGCATATTGTTACTGATTTTGTCAATACCAGGGATTCTGAGTCGATCGGTATTACACAAGTTGTGTTTAACATTATATTTTTGTGATTATGCCATACACCACCATAGTGGGGAGGGTAGTATATTGGATTTGTGCTGATGTTTGTAACGCCCAGAAATATTGGTCAAACATCGACTCAGAATCACTTTCTGTTTTGTTAGTTTTGTTCTTTTTTCTTTATAATTTTTTGTAAAACCCCGAAAAATTGTTATAAACATAACTTGTATTTTAACACTGGTAGCACCATGGTGAAATTAAATACCAGGTGACAGCATTGCTACAACAATTACAACAAGGAAAGAACAACAGGCATTTTTCTATATGAAAAACTTTCGTCACTGTCAAAAAGTTTTTTTTTTATATAACTTTTTGACATTTTCAAATTCACCATGAATAATCAGCTGGCGCTACGCTGTCACCTAGTATTTAAATTCACCTTGGGTAGCACTGTTTATTCATTTGTCATTATACTTACGGCAGTGCCAAAAATTTACTTAAGGTGCTATCAGACGGGATGTATTTTACATACATATGTATGTACTGTCAAATTTTCCATCTGTAAAAGTTGTACACATCGTGTGATACATATGAGACTTTGCATGTGTAAAATACATGTGGAAATACATACATATGTAATTTTTTCGATTAGAACACGCTCTATTTTCCTGTGACAAACAAAAACAAAACAGCTGGTTTGTTTTCAAACAAAATTGTTTGAAAAAATATATTGTAAAGAAAATGGATAATGAACATGGAAAAGTAAGTATTTTTCGATTTTTAATAAATTAAATTATGTTTATTATATTTATTGCAGTTAGATTGGCCAAAAGCAAGAAGCAATTCTTGAAATTTATACACGTTACAAAGTTAGCTTTTGTTTACATTTATAGGTTATGTCATATGGAAAAACATAAGCAGGTGTGATAGCGAAAATTATGAATCGTATGTAAAATGGAAATTTTGACATGCATACGGAATTACATATGGGTAAGAAAAGTGACAGTACATATGTAAAATAAATCCCGTCTGATAGCACCCTTACTAGTAAATTATCTTGCAAATTGAGCTGTAAGTGCGAAAAATATGATTGTGTTGGTAAAAAGTTTATTCCCAGCATACCATACTAGGAGCGCTCCGAAAAAGGAGTCAAAAAAGAGTCCAACAAAAGAGCATTTTCGGAGCGCTCCGAAAAAAGGAGTCAGAAAAGAGTCTAACTAAAGAGCATTTTCGGAGCGAAAGAAAAATTTGCTTGTTACTGTCCTGAGTCGGCACGCAGTATATACTCAGAAATTCCACTTAATTATGTGTGTACCAAAGCGTTGTTGTCTTGTTATTTGTGCTTTGAACAAAAAAAAACATAGCTGTACCACACAAGAATGATAAAAACAAGATTATACAGAGCCCAAGAAAAACCTCATAAAAGACTCTTTTCTGACATTATCTAAGAGCTCTTTAAGAGCCCAAAAAAACCTTCATAAAAGACTCTTTTCTGACATTATCTAAGAGCTCTTTCTGACGGACCATTTTCGAATGTAATGACCCTCTTTTCTGAAGGCTGGGAACCCAGCAAGCCATATGAGTCCGAAAAGAGTCTTTTCTGACACCTTTTTCGGAGCGTTAACGCTCTTTATGAGCCCAAAAAACAATCATAATTGCTCCGAAAACCTTCAGAAAAGAGCGTCATTACGTTCGAAAATGGTCCGTCAGAAAGAGCTCATAGATAATGTCAGAAAAGAGTCTTTTATGAGGGTTTTTTTGGGGCTCTTAAAGAGCTCTTAGATAATGCCAGAAAAGAGTCTTATGAGGTTTTTCTTGGGCTCTGTGTAATCTTGTTTTTATCATTCTTGTGTGGTACAGCTATGTTTTTTTTTTTTTTTGTTCAAAACACAAATAACAAGACAACAACGCTTTGCTACACACATAATTAAGTGGAATTTCTGAGTCATACTGAGACTCAGGACAGTAACAAGCAAATTTTTCTTTCGCTCCGAAAATGCTCTTTTGTTGTACTCTTTTCTGACTCCTTTTTTCGGAGCGCTCCGAAAATGCTCTTTTGTTGGACTCTTTTCTGACTCCTTTTTCGGAGCGCTCCGAAAATGGTATGCTGGGTTGAGTTTTTTTGCACTTGCACTTGTATGTGGCAACGGGGGTTACATGGACAGCTAGCCAGACGGACGGACATCGTTAAATCGACTCAGGGAGAGATTCTAAGTCGATCGGTACTTTAAGGTGGGTTGAACCAAAATTTATGTGCCTTATAAACATCAGCACAAATCCAATATACCCTCCCCACTATTGTGGTGTAGGGTATAATATTTAAATCAGGCTTGGGCCTAAACGAGAAGACTTTGAAAAAATTGCCCACATAGCTAATATCAATGTTTAAGAAACGGAAAAAAAATAGATTGAAGTTGTAAAAAGTTTTTTTTTAATCAAAATAAATTAAAAATATATTTCTAGATAATATTTAAATGTACGAATTTGCAATCTACTCGTAGATGCAATATACATACATAGGTATATTAGATTTGACACAGCCCAATATAACACTTTTAAATACTTGTTGTATTTTATCATTGTTATTTTTATGAAGCGTAAATATATTTTTAAATTTATTTATTGACATACAGCAATAATTTATTGAATAATATTGTTTGTTTATTAATTATAACTGCAAAATATAATTAATGTACTCGTATACCTATATTGTTACGGAATTGTATTTCAATTAATAGCCTGTTCAGCGATCTCGAACGTTCGCTTAGATAAGACTTAAGACACAAACTTGATTGTGGAATAAACAAACTTGATTGAGTAAAAAAAATAGATACGATAAAAAGTTTGTGTCTTAAATCTTATCTAAGCGAACGTTATCGTTCGAGATCGCTGAACAGGCTATAAATTTAAGGTCGGTATCAACATACACCATGTTTATCAACATACAACATCTTTATCGACAGAGGGCGTGTTTATCGATATACAACTTGTTTAGCATTTGTAGAAATTTTAATTTATTGAGAAAACCCTGTTATAAACATAGCTGGGCAATATGGCAACATTGAGTTTTAATGACTTTGGCTGAATATTCTACACGCGAACATTCTAAACTTGCAGTCATGAACAGTCTAGTATCTTAGCCCCAAACCTTCCAGAAATTATGTTTGTTGTATAAATAGACTAACAGTTTTTTAAAGGTAAACACGTAACAATATGTAGAAAAAAGTTCGTTACTGAGATGTAGTTTCTCAGAGATTTCCAATTTGAATTCATCAGATATGTATTCCAAGTTTGGTATAACGTTTATATAAAAAATGCGTCTCTAATTCGATGAAAGACAGGACATTGGCATAGGTAATGTTCTAGTATTTTGTCCCCTTTTCAAACGCTCTACAGATCGTGGAGTTGTTTACGAGCCATACGAGCCAGATGTGACCTCTGCTCTGTATGTCTAGTTAATTGCCTTATCTGTGTGGGTATATACATACATATACATATAAAGGTTTATTATCTACATTATATTCTCTTGATTTGGATTCATCATTAAGTGTCGTTCGGTCTGCTGACTGTGGAGTTCTGCAAACTTTTGACGTGTTCATCCATGCATGATGCTTTTTTCTATTGCAATAATAAATGTATTTACGAGTATATACCTATTCTTAATAAATCGAAAACAATATTATAAAAATATGCAAATGTGCCTTAAAATTAATCATATACATATATCTTTAGTAATACCGAATATTTTTTTTTTATTTTAAATGGAAAATAATTCAATAATGTCTTAAATACAAAATTTAAAATATCGTTAGTTTTTGATGAAATTGCCGGTTGTGTTCAAATTGTCGGTTGTTTGTTAACTTTCTGAAAATATTTTCGTATCGGACATATTCGTCAAAACTGACGTTTACAAAAGTGGTATACGAGTATCAACTGTACCCCATCGAAAGATAAGGATAGCAATACATATTAATAGAAAATTTTCTATCTCTTTCTAACGATGGCGTTAAATATGTGATGCCACTTTGGCAAATTATAATATCACTACTCGGCAAGAAATCAAACACACACAATATTTGCTTGTTGTTGATTATATCATCAATGTCACAACGACCACTTTTAGGACAACATTCTCTCCGTTATTGCCGATATACGGCCACAAATGTTAAAAAAAATTCCTCGAAAATTAGACCTCCAGGTCATATGCCAGAAGTCATATTCAAATTACAATTTCATGACAATTTAAAAAAATCATCTTTGTGTTATTCAATTTCCAAGTTCTATACAAAAAAAAAACCCTAGTCTTTTGACTATTTCACCAATTTTACGCAACGAGTTTTTCGATTTTCGCAAATTTATTATTATTTTACGTTCTGATTTCATGGTTTCTTTGCACTTTGGTGACATTTTTAAACATTTTTCATTTATTAACTATTTTGGCAACAACCGCTAATAAAATGATTTAACATTTTTTGTTACAGCTTCTATGACATTTTAAGTTTTTAATTGTTGCAATATATTGCGTTCTTTTTTTAAATCAAAACTTGTTATTGATGAGCACGTTTTTAAGTAAAAATTAAGGATAACATTTGCTTTTTGTATTAAAATTATGCGGCTTAAATGCTAATTTAATTTCGTGTTTTCTCTAAGAGTACCACAGGCATTGAAAATATGTGTATTTTGAATTAAAATCACAAAGGATTTTAATTACCAGAAAGATCATCTAAAAATGTAATGTGAGCACTTACTTTCTGCATCAACTGTACATAAAAACAATCAAACTAATTATTGAAAATTCTAATATCAAACAACAAAGTTTAAAATAACAGAGTTCGCTTTTAATGAAAATTATCTATATATATAAAAGAGAGTGACGTTAGTTACTAGCTTTATAACTAAAGAACGCCAGGACCGATTGCAATGATTCGCACGAATTCAGGCTGGTCTCAGGCCAGAGAAGAAGAATACCCGGAAAAAGTTCAGAAATTGACCACGGCTACTTTTTTTAAATTAATGTTTTTATGTGTGAGTGTGTGTATGTACTTTATAGAATCGTAAATGATCATGTGATGATCTTCGGCAAAGTTGTTGTGCATGAGCCCAGGAAGGTTTGTAAGTTGGTACGACCACGCCCACTCTAACGCCTACTTTTTTTTTATTTAATTCTAAATGGGTTTTTACAGATTTACTTCAAATTGTATATACATCTTACTGTAGGCGAGGTAGAAATAAAAATTGTATGTGCCACGCCCACTTTCACGCCCCATCACATGCAAGACGCTTGCCAGGTAAGCTAGACCGCTGCCTGAAATTTTCACATCACACCACTAAGTATTTATAGAATACTTCTTTTTTGCGACCACGCCTACTTTAACGCCTTCTTTTTTAAATTGTTTAATTGATTATACTCTAATTTTAACATATTCACTTTACTCTAGGCGAGATCAAAAATTATGATTCATACTCCACGCCTCCTTTCACGTCCCATCTCTAGCGATCTTTTTTAACCACCTACTTTTTTTTAAATTGATGCCGTAGCAACGCCCGCAGTGTACAGCCGAATTCGACCACGCCTGCTTTAAAATTGTGTAATCGATTCTACAAGGGTTTTAAAAGACTTACTTCAAATTGTATCACCCATTACTTTTAATTATTATCTTCTAAAATCCAAAAATCAAATGTCGTTCTTTTGTATATCACAATTTTTTTTCCACCTAATTTGATTGAAAACTTTTTTTGTTCATTTTTTCTTACAAAAACAAATTCTGGTTCTGCTATTGCCAGTAGATGACGTTGTGTGCATAAACTTTTGACACCTGATTTATTTTTGTAGTATTTAAAAATTTTCAACCTTTTTTAAAAGTGATTTCAAAAGGTAAGTTCCCTAAATGATTTTGTGACATTAATTTCTCAGTGTTATTCATAATGCCGCGACCCAGAAGATCTGATCTTTCGCACCGAACCCGTAATGCAATTACAAATCGGAATATTACCAATCGATTGAATACGGATGAACAAGAAATCGCACGAGATCAGCGGCGTGTTAGTATGGCCCGACTTCGCGTAGCGCAAACACAAGGAGAAAGAAAGGCGACAAATGAAACGGCTCGATTAGCAATGAGAAATCATGGATTAAATCAAGCAATTCAACAACGTGAAAATCTAAATCAACGCGTAAGAAGAAGAGCTTCAAGTGTTGATTTGAATAGAGTAGCGTTTCATTACGATTGCACTTTTGACTACAGCTAGCATCCTTCCGTTCAAATTGGCCCAATGGAGATTGTGTGCAACCATTGCGGTGCATTAAAGTGCACCGGAGAATCGCCTGGGTTGTGCTGTCTCAGTGGTAAGGTCAAATTACCACCATTACCTTCACCATTGGTACGACCACACCTACTCTAACGCCCACTTTTTTTAATTGATTAATTGCTTCTGCATGGGTTTTTACAGATTTACTTCATACAGATTGTATCCACATCTTACTGAAGGCGAGGTAAAAATAAAAAAAATTAATGTTTGCATGGTTTTTCAGTCTGCGGGCGCAGGGGCGTGGCAAAATCCAATTTTCATATTGCATTACCAATGACATACGAGCATACATACATATATTTTGCTTTTTTTATTTTATTTAATTTTTTTCAAAGCCGTTGTCATGTTTTTCAAAACGAGATATCAAACTCTTAAATCGGTTATGTAGTTCCGAAGATATTTGCATAAAACTTATGATATTACCGATCCAATATCAAAATTTGTAGCGGAACACCTTTTATTTTATGTATATTTTACTATTATTTTATGATATTATTAATTACTTGTGAATCCCCCAACTGTATTTTTATTATTACAACCCTACACACTACTGTTTTAATACAACACTTCACACATTGTATTGTTAAGTGCACTTTAATCAACTCTGTATGAACAGAGAGAGAGCTTTCGTTGAGTTTGAATGTTAACGATCTTTCGTTTTGTTGAAAGCTCTAGTTTGTGGGTATAAAAGCAGCACCCTCAACGACAGCAGCTCATTCTTTTTGTACAGGTTGGTTTGTGCGGTAGGACTACCACAGAGTATAACAGAGGTGACAGAAGAGCAAAGATAGTGTAGGTTTTTTCTTGTCTCTTTCTTTGAGAACTGCCTTGTCGGTTTCTTTATGTTACTATTTTTCTTTATTTCTGACTCAAATAAAATTCAATTTTGGTGGAAAAGGTAAGTGCATGTATTTCTATTAAAATTTTAAATTTTATTTAGCAGATTATACAAAACACAACGTACTTAACCGTAAAATATACAAAGCACAGATTATAATTAATTATATTTAAAGGAATCACTGAAAATTAAATAATTTAACACAACACAAATTAATTGTTTGATTTATTTTGCCACAGATTTTGCTTTGACACAAAATTGTTTTGTTTATTTTGCTTTGTTCACAAATTTCGTCTTTTATATAGTGCTTTGCTTTTTCACATTACAAATTTACTAACAGAAAATATTTTCTTTCTCTTTTTAATATACCTACTGTGTCAGCTGATTGTAGCGATTTTGAACTGTCAAAGTTGTCCCCTCTGTTATACTCTGTGGGACTACTAGTCATGACAACTACACAAACTTCGTGATGGCGTTGGCTGTCGTTGTTTGTGTGTGTTGGCATGACAGTTGAATATTCGGATGTTGTTGTTGGTCGCGATGGTGGCTGCAACCAAGAATGATAAAATAAAGATTACGCCATGCGCCTGATTTCCCGTTATGTGACGTAGTATGGTCATTTTAAGGGTTACCAATAATGTTTCATGTGTTAGAATTTAAATTTCTTGCGAAAAATTTATGTTTTATGTGATAGTTGGCAACCTTGTAATTGAAGTCTCTGAGAGTTCTAAAATAAAATCTGTGTAAAAAAGAAAAACAAACAAAAACAAAACAACAAAAAATATTAACATGAAGAGTGCAGTGAGCAAATGCAAGCAAAACATGAGTAAAAAAAAACAAGTGAGAAAAAATTAGCCAATAGAAACACAGAATGTGTGACGTCACAGGGCCTAAATGCGCAGACCATTTTAAAATTTTACGCGCGTTGGCGTAATCTTTATTTTATCATTCTTGGCTGCAACTACTAAGAATTATTCGAGCACACATACTATTCTTTTTGTACAGTTATTATTTTATCATTCTTTTTGTACAGACTTTTAAGGAAATAATTAAATAAAATAGACTTTTGAAAAAGAATTAAATAAAAACACTTCTTGTAAGAAAATTATAAAAAACCCTTACAAATTTTAAAACTTTCGAAATGTTGCATTCAAAAATCAGAGTTTTCGGTTTATTTACAAAATATTTACATCATTCGATAACAGAAGATATTCCACGCTTACTAAGGTGCAACATTATACAATAAGTTAAAAATAATATTATATCATCAATCGATGATAAAAAACTTTATGTACCCTTGCATTTAAGATACCTACATTTTGTGCACATTTGTGAGTTTTTTTCAAACGCTGATAAAAAATAACGGTACATTCAAACAAATTGCTCGAAGCGCTTGATCGGACTGTACGTGATTTTCGAGGATACTACAAACCGATGGGAGGCGCTCTTATTCTTTTTGTTGGTGATTTTCGTCAAACTTTGCCCGTTATCAATGACTGCAGATGAGCTGAACGCATGCTTGAAAGCTTCATATCTTTGGAACCGAGTCGATAAAATCACGCTATCGACGAACATGCGTGTGCATTTGTTGCAAGACCCGTCTGCCCAAACATTATCAGAACAACTTTTTGACATCGGAAATGGAAAAATTCCAATTAATCGCGCCACGAATGAGATTTCGTTCCCGCCTAACTTCTGTCGAATGCAAATGAATATTCAAGCCGTTGTCGACAAGGTTTTCCCAAGTCTAACAATCTTCTACAAAAAATCGGATTGGCTGTAGGAACGTGCAATTTTGGCACCAACAAATTACGATGCCAACAAGCTCAATGATCAAATTCAATTGAAACTGCCCGGCAAATTAATCAAATACAAATCGATCGATACAGTAATGGATGAAGACCAAGCCGTCAATTATCCCACTGAATTTTTAAATTCATTGGAACCACCCGGAATGCCACCGCATGTGCTAACATTAAACGTTGGATCACCGGTAATTCTTATTCGCAACTTAAACGCACCAAAGTTATGCAACGGAACCACATTAACCATCAAAAACTGCTCACCAAATTTAATCAAGGCAACAATCATCGGTGGCAGATTCAAAGGCGAAGATGTACTTATTCCACGAATTCGGATGATTTCCAACGATTTACCATTCCAATTCAAGCGGCTTCAATTCCCTTTACGTCTTACCTGTACTATTGCCATCAATAAAGCAAGAGTCACATCATTAACTATTGCTGGCTTAATTTTGGAAAATTTATGTTTTCCACACGGCACGCCAAAAAACAAAAAACATTGATTACCGCTGGCCCCAAGATGAAGTAATAAATAAATATAATTTCCAATAAGCCTTAAATAAATGCGTTTCTTTTTTGATTGAGCCCATACCTAGACCATATGTAAGTTATTCTGTAACAAATCTTTATGATAGATATTCCATAAATTTATTTAAAGGCCGTACATTTCTTTAAAAGCTTAATTTAAATTGTGTGGTAATACAACACTAATGTTTGCTTAGGGCCAGCAACGCGGACCGGGTTAGCTAGTTTTTTATATAAGACATTTGAAAAAATAATGAAAAAACATAAAACTAATATTTCAAAGTACTAATGATAATTAGAATAAATATTAAAGTAAAAACCGATAAAGTGTATTTCCAATACGCCTCCTCAACTGCAATCGGTTTTGAATATTAATCCCATTGCTTTAATACAAAATTGATGCTTAGTTTTTGGGACTGGTTTCGTTAAAACATCAGCAATCATATTGTCTGTTGAGAGGTATTCAATTTTGATTGTACCATCTTCTATTGCATCTCGTATAAAATGATATCGATAATGAATATGTTTGGTTCTAGAATGATGCCCTCCAAAATTTGCCATGTGTTGAGCACTTTGAGAATCACAGTTAATTATTGTAGGATTTATCATAGGATATCCTAATTCTTCTAATAAGTATCTTAGATACATAGCTTCTTTTGCACATTCTGTTAATGCCATGTATTCGGATTCAGCACTTGAAGTTGCAACAACATTTTGCTTTCTGGTCTCCCAGGATATAACAGCTCCAGCGAAAATAAAACAAAATCCCGTTTGAGATTTACGATCATTCGTATCTTGTGCCCAATTTGCATCTACAAAACCAGTTAAAGGCAAATAAGTTTTCTTGTACATAAGTACGTAATCTTTGGTTTCTTTAAGGTATCTAATAACTGCTACGGCTGCATTCCAGTGCTGTCTTCTTGGATCTTGACTAAATTGCGAAAGCTTATTTACACTGCAACAAATATCTGGTCGGCTAAATACTGCTAAGTGTAGCAAAGAACTAATAATTTCCTGATATTGTTTCTGATCCACTTTTTCTCCTTCCCCAGAAATTGTTGGTTCTTTTTCAAGATTTATTTTTGATTGCATTGGGATTTTACAAGTTCTTACATTAGTAAGACCATATTTTTCAATTAAGTTTTCTATATACCCTGGTTGACAAATAGTTAAATATTCTGGCTTTTGGTAGATCTCTAATCCAATATAGTGTTTAGGTTCTTTCAAGTCTCGAATTTCAAAATTACTTGCTAATAAATTAATTAAGTCCTCTGTATACTTTTCGTTATTACTCGCAATGATAATATCATCTACATATAATGCTACTATAATAGTATATTTATCTTTCCTCATTGAATAAATGCATTGATCATATTTTGATTTCACAAGATTAAACCTTTTTAAAACTGTATCTATTCTTTTATACCATTGACGACTAGCTTGTTTCAATCCATATATTGATTTCTTTAGCAAACAGACTTTATTTTTATTTTCTTCATTAACGAATCCTTCAGGTTGGGTCATATAGATTTCTTCATCTAAATTTCCATTTAGAAAAGCTGTAGAAACATCTAATTGTCGAAGTTTCAGATCCTTTTCAACAGCAAGTGCATAAATTAAACGCAATGAATTTTGCCTTACTACAGGTGCAAATGTATTATTGTAGTCAATGCCATATTGTTGATTATATCCTTTGGCTACTAAACGAGCTTTTCGTTTATCAATTATTCCATCTGGTGTGTATTTTGTTTTAAATACCCATTTACATCCTATTACTGTTCTATCTTTGGGTAAATCCACCAGTTGCCAAGTTTTATTCTTCATTAAAGATTCGAATTCTAACTGAGTTGCTAATTGTTCTTCATTACAAGAGTCAATTGGATTGCATTCATTTAAGACCGGGTTTTGATTACTTGAGTCAACTACATTTAAATCGTTGTGATTTGAGTTTAAATTGCGTTTATTTCTATCATAATTAAACTCGTAGAATCCTAATTTCTCATCTTTTATTTCATCTATATCAACTGCAAAATCATTCTCTATAAATCTCACATCACGACTTTTGACAACTTCATGACTATTTGGTTTCCATAAACGATATGCCTTTGCATTGGATGAGTAACCAATTAATCTATATTCTGTACTTCTTGCTTGCCATTTTGACTTTCCTGGTTTCTTATTTAATACAAAGGCTTTGCTTCCTATTTGTCTTAAGTGTTTAATATTTGGTTTCTTCTTTGTCCATAACTCCTCTGGAGTTTTATTTTTATTAAGTTTTGTAGGACACCTGTGTCTAATGTAGGAAGCTGTCATAATTAATTCACCCCATAAAAATTCTGGCAATTTGGCTTCTATCATCATCGTTCTAGCCATTTCAACTAATGTTCTATTCATACGTTCGGCTATACCGTTTTGTTCAGGAGTGTATTCAGCACTAAACTGATGTTTAATACCGCAATATTTCAAAAAATTTTCAAATTCGTGACTTGTTAATTCTGCTGCATTATCTGATCTAACAGATTTAATCTTACTGCCTGTTTCCAATTCAACTTGTTTCTTGAACTCTTTAAATATTTCTAAATATTCACTCTTTTTTCTCAGAAAATATACATAAACTTTTCGGGTATAATCGTCAATAAAAGTTGCAAAATAAAGTTTCTTACTAATGGACTCTACTTTCATTGGACCACATAAGTCTGTATGTATTAATTGCAATACTTCATTAGATGATTTTTCATTTTTCATCGGAAAATCTTGTCTAATCTGCTTACCACGAATGCAACTTATACACTGAAGCGTTTTTATATGAAACTTTGGTAGACCATAGACCATGTCATTAGATTGAAGGCTTGATAAATCTTGTGGGTTTAAATGTCCATAACGTTTGTGCCATAATTCTAAAATGTTTTTTGGATTTTGAATGACATTTGTTACGACATCATTATACTTTTGAATAGATTCGATGCAGTATATACCATTTTTCTTATTAGATGATATTAAAATATTACCATTCTTATAAACAACTATATTTTCTTTAGATACTTCAATATTACACCCGTTATCTGTTGCCTTTCCAATTGAAAATAAATTATTTCTTAAATCTGGTATATACAAGGTTTTTAACAAGTTTACGGTACTTATTTTTCCATTAATATTAACATTAATTTCAGCTGTACCAATTCCTTTTATTTCCAAATTTTTATTATCTGCTAATCTGACATTTCCTTTAAATGTTTCATCTAAGTCAATAAATTGTGACTTTAAGTTTGTCATGTGTGACGATGCACCACTGTTAACTATCCAAATATAATTATCTTCTGATAAACGACAATTCATACTAGTTTTTATAGCAGAAATTGCAAAACCTGACGTTACATAAGCTTCATTTACTTTATTTGCTTTAATTTTACAATTAAATTTGCTTTAATTTTACAATCAAAAAACGCAGTTGATACACCGAACTGTTCGGACGTGTTACTTTTAGTGCGGCTGAATTTTCGGTGAAAAAATCGTAATAGGTGAAAAAGTATAAAAAGTTAAATTAAACAAAAAAGTGAAAAAAATAACTCGTAATAGGTGAAAAACTTTACAAATTCAAATAATTGCACTAGGTGCAATAAAAATTAATAAATTGTAATAATTTATTTTAATTATTTGAAAACTAGCAAATTAAATACAGTGAGACAGTGAATGAGTAACAATTCTAACAGTGCGAGTGGGCCTCAGAGCCGAAATGCTTATTTCGTGTTGAGCTCGGCAAGTGTTAGTAATGAGAACATTAAAGATCCCGAATTTAATAAAAACTACTTAACTGTGAAACCAAAAATAAGCACAAATCTGAATTTAAGTGCAAGTGCACCAAACTTGAATAAATGTGTTGAACAGGGCACAAACTTAGCCCAAAGTATATTTAATTTAAATAGAAAAATCACTGAAGGACCGTCTTCTTCACGGTCCTCGTTATCAAATATTGGAGAGACGTCAACAGCTGCAAAAGGCACATTAATTCCTACAAATAAGGCCGCTCCTATAGTTGCTGTTGAAGAAAAACAAAAAACACAGGTAGGAATGGACCGTTATATAACAGTATCGAAGAGAGGCAGAAGCCCAAAATCTGCCGAAATTACACCAGCCGCAAAATTATCAAAGAATGCTGAAGAGCCACGCTCGCAAAATCGTTTTGCCATCCTCCAAGACAAAAATGATGTCCCTAACGCTGTGAATAAGCCAGTAAAACCACCTCCAATATATTTAAGAGAAAAAAACTCAAACGAACTTATAAAAATATTAGTTTCATTAATTGGTGAAAATTCTTTTAATGTGACTCCAATTAAGCGTGGCAATATTAATGAAACAAAGATTCAGGTTAATAATGAAAACGACTATCGTAGAATAGTTTCGGAATTTGAAAAACGCAAAAAGAATTTTTACACGTATCAACTTAAAAGCGCAAAAGGTCTACAAGTCGTAATTAAGGGAATTGATTCTTTTGTTGATCCTGAGGAGATCAAGAGCAGTTTGGCCGCCAAAGGCTTTAAAATCAAGGCCGTATCAAATATAAGAAACAGAGATAGGATCCCTCAACCATTATTTAGAGTGGAGTTAGAACCTAGTGATGTTAAGCTGAAGAAAAATGAAACACATCCTATATATGACTTAAAATTCATAATGCACCGAAGAGTTACAGTGGAAGAACCTCATAAGCGATCTGGCCCAGTACAGTGTTCGAACTGCCAAGAATATAGTCACACTAAATCTTATTGTAAGTTGCCTACTGTTTGTGTTGTTTGTGGGGATCTTCATGACACCTCAAAGTGCGATAAACCTAAGGATGATTCCAGGGTAAAAAGATGCAGCAATTGCGGTGGAAACCACACTGCCAACTACAGGGGTTGCCCTGTTTTCGAGGTCGTTAAACGCTCCTTGATCAACAAATCCGCTTCTACCCCTACTCAGACGACAAAAGTACCTATTACAATTATTCCCCCCGTAGCACAAGCATCCACTAGCCAATTTTCATATGCCAACGTGCTAAGATCTAACCAACCAACACTGCAAAATGAATCACCAATAAATGATACAAACAGCCACAATTTTAGCCGTCTTGAAGGTATAATGGAGAATCTGGTGCAATCCATGAACCATTTCATGACAAGCATGACAAGTATGATGCAGGAGATGCAAAAAATGCAGTCCACGCTACTGCAGGCCATACTTAAGAGACCATGAACTGTCTCAAAATATGCTTCTGGAACGCAAACGGCATACGCCAACACAAAAATGAACTTGAATATTTTCTTTTTAGTAAGAAAATTGATGTAATGCTGATTTCCGAGACTCATATGACGTCGAGAAGCATTTTTAAAATAAGTGGTTATACATTCTACGACACCAAGGACCCCAGAGATAGATCATGTGGTGGCTCGGCAATTTTTTTTTTTTTTTTTGCATTTAATTATTTATTGAATCTTCATATTTTGAAATGACAATAAGTATTCAAATCTTAATACTAAAAAGAAAATAATAAGCCCAGCCAGTGCTAGACAAAAATTTTTATGATACTAAAAAAATTTCACATCAACTGATCCAGTCATCTATTTTGCGCTTGAGTTAAAGCAAGGGTATCCCTCCTTCTCAACCGATTGTGGCCACTAAAGTTTGCTGACATACTTTGACGCATATTTTGTAAATTCGACTTTTACTAATGGCACGCCTAGATCTTTGTGGATTCGAGAATTTTTAACATACCATGGAGCTGCAGTAATTATACGTAGAATTTTATTTTGACCCCTTTGAATTTTTTCAATGTTTGATGCTGAAGCAGTACCCCATAATTGAATTCCATAACACCAGATTGGCTTTAGAATTGCATTGTACAACAAAAGTTTGCAATCCAATTTCAATGTAGAGTTTCTGCCGATTAACCAATTAAGTTGCACTGCTTTTAATCTCATTTGTGCAAGTTTCGCTTCAATATGAGACTTCCAAGTTAAACGGCGGTCGAGGTGAATGCCGAGGTATTTGACTTCATTATGTTGAGGAATAATTTGATTATTTATTCTGATGGACGAGCAGGTATCTTTTCGCAATGTGAAAGTGATATGAATACATTTTTGTTCATTTACCCTGATTTTCCAAAGCTCTAGCCAATTCTCTAGTTTATAAACATAATTCTGCAAATTCTGTGATGCAACTTGGTGGTCCTTATGGACGCTGACAAAGGCTGTATCGTCTGCAAAAGTTGACGTGTGGATTTTGGGGTCTGACGGCATGTCGGAGGCATAAATCAAATATAAAGTAGGGCCCAGTATGCTACCCTGTGGCACACCTGATTCAATTGGCTGAGCGGTACTTAAAAAATTGCCTTCTTTGATTTTAAATTTGCGACCGTATAAATAACTTTCCATGAGTTTATGGGTGTTAGCAGGCAGAGTTAATTTAATTTTGTGCATTAAACCGTCATGCCAAACTTTGTCGAACGCTTGGGACACATCAATGAAAAGGGCGGAACAGTATTTTTTTTCTTCAAACGACCCTCTTATCACATTTACCAATCTGTGAGTTTGTTCGATGGTACTGTGTTTAGCTCTGAATCCGAATTGATGGTTTGGAATACATTCAGTGTCATTCAGAATTGGAGTCAACTTAGTCATTAACAATTTTTCGAACAGTTTAGAAATTGTCGGCAGTAGGCTAATTGGCCTATATGACTCCACTTTGGTGTGGTCCTTCCCTGACTTAGGAATCATAGTGATCATAGACACCTTCCAATCTGCAGGATAGTATTCTAGGCGTAAAATAGCGTTGAAGATAAAGAGGATAATTCTTCTTGCTACACGAGGTAACTCCACAAGCATTTTATTGCTGATTTTATCCATACCTGGAGCCTTTCTAAGGTTCAGAGTACCAATAGCGTTTTGGACATCACGAAAGTTTAGTCTTAGGGGTACAGGAGGCCTTATAACAAGTGGTGGCAAATCAGATTCGTTATTATTTGAGTTGTTTATAGTAAACACATTTCTCAAATGGTTAACAAATAATGTCCCTTTCTCGGAATCATTTCTAGCCCAGTCACCAGTCGGATTTCGCAAAGGAGGTTTTCCTCTCACTGGTCTTTTTAAACCTCTTGCCGCCCTCCATAACGAGTAGTCAGATTGTGGGGTACTATCAAGACCTTCCAAGTAAGATCTAAGTGAGGCCGTTCTTTGGGTTTGTAAGAATTGTCTTAGTATATCTCTGCATACCCGTAGCCTAGCTTTCAGTTCAGGAGACCTGTGAATTTGCCACTCTCTTCTAACTCTTCTTTTTTCTGACAGGAGATAATCGAGTTCAGCGAAATAAGTTCTATTTGTCCCACTTCTGCACTCAACGTCGTATGTGGAGGCGTGATGTACAGCTCTTCGTATGTCCTCAGTAAACTTGCCAATCGACCCATCAATATCCTCGGTAGTTCTCAACACTACATTTTCCGTGCAGTGGGAACTTAAATACTTTTTATACTTTATCCAACTTACTCTGGTTTTAGATATGTCCCGAAATGGAGAGCCATTCCCTTGAAGGAAACGCATTGAAATAATAGAAGGAGAGTGATCTGAAGACAAGTCTAATGAAGGCTCCACTTGTATCGATTCTACAGGGATATTTTTCACTACTCCGAAGTCAATAACATCGGGAATCTTCCGTCGGTCCGTCGGCCAGTAGGTGGGATGCCCGCTTGAGAGTACATCTAATCCCATTTTGGCAATGGTGTTGAAGAGTTCACGACCCTTCGGGGTCACCAGACGTGAACCCCAAAAAGTGTGTTTGGCGTTAAAGTCACCAGCAACTAAAAATCTAGCTCCAAGGGAATTGAAGAAGCTGTAGTATTGGTGTTCTTTTATTGAAAATCGAGGTGGCGAATAAATTGATGATAAAACAAAATTGTATTGACAGAATTCAATGCAAATGTTTGTTGCTTGTAGGTAATCCTCACATATGTTGTTCATTAAATAATGTTTTATTCTGTTCTTTATAAGAATTGCCGATCCTCCACATGCTCTTCCGCGGGGATCTTTAGTGTCATACAACACGTAGCCATTAATTTTGAAGTACGCTGTCGCCGTCAAGTGAGTTTCAGCAATCATCATGACATCAATCTGCTTATCCATCAGGAAGTGCTCCAGTTCGTTTTTATGTTGGCGGAGGCCGTTCGCATTCCAAAAACAAATTTTTAAACAAATCATTTCTTTAAAATGGCTTGTAAGATAGTGGATTGCATTTTCAGCATTTCCTGCATCATGGATGTCATAGTGGTCGTAAAAGTGTTCATGGTTTGGACAAGTGTCTGCAATGTAGTCTCTAGAGTGTTAATATTAGGCTCGTAATATTGTGATTTAGGTGCCTGCTCCAAACCTGGCATATTAGATTTAACCACGTTAGCGTAAGAAACTTGTCTAGAACTAGGCGCGTTTACATGACTAGTGGACCGTAACAATTGCGGGAAATTGTCACTCGATGCCAAAATAGGCTGTTGACGATGATCAGGTAATACTGACATCTTGTTGGTACTTATGGCTTTCAAATGAGTGTAAACTGGACAACCTCTATAATTTGCGGTATGATTACCTCCGCAGTTACTGCATTTTTTTATTTTTACGTCAGTTTTGGACTTATTACATTGAGCAGTTGGATGTAGTTCCCCACACGCAACACAAACAGACGGTAATTTACAGTACGCTTTGGTGTGGCCAAATTCTTGACAATTAACACACTGGACGGGTCCAATGCGCTTATGCGGTTCCTCCACGGTAATTCTACGATGCAGAAGATAAATGAGATTGTAGATTGGGTGGGACTCGTTTTTCTTTAAGACAACATCTCCAGGTTCCAATTCTACCCTGAACATAGGCTGAGGGATCTTTTCACGGTTTCTGATATTCACTACGCTCTTGATTTTGAACCCTTTGTCCATTAAACCGGTCTTTATCTCCGCAGGATCAACACATGGGTCTATACCCTTTAGAACGACTTGGAGTCCTTTTGCGCTTTTGAGCTGGTAGGTATAGAAGTCCCTAGTCTCCCTCTCCAACTGGTTGGACAATTTTCGAAAGTCATCTTCCCTATTCACTTGGATCTTTGTCTCGCAGATATTTCCATGTTTAATTGAGGTTACGCTAAACATGTTTTCACCTATTACCGAAACAATTCCTTGTACCAATTTACTGGAAGTCGGCTCTCTCAGATAAATTGGTGGGGGCTTAAACGTCTTCTTAGGAAGTTCTGGCTCATCCGTCTGGAGGAGAGCAAACCTATTTTGATTATTACTCACGGTCTTAGGAGCTTTTGAATTTGATGACACTTGAGCAGACGTCGGGCTCCTCTGTCGCTTGAGAACGGTGATGTACTTATCCATACCTACTTGTTTTTTTTGGTTTGACTACACTATTTGATGAAGATGATGTTTTTTCATCTGTTGAAATCACAATATTGGGCGAACAGGAACGACGCCGTTCCACAGCTCTTGCAGTGAGAAGATTCTCCACAGATTTTTTTATGGATTCTTCCTCAGAGACCCATTTAGTTTTTCTACTCGAGCTAAGCTCTTTCTCAGAATTACATCTGAGAGGAACACTCATACAATTTTTATGCGATTTATAGTGTTTTTTTTTTAATTACCGATATTACCGTAGATTTTTTTAACCTATTACGATTTTTTCACTTTTTTGTTTTATTTCAACCTATTACACTTTTTCACCTATTACGATTTTTTCACCGAAAATTCAGCCGCACTAAAAACAACACGTCCGAACAGTTCGATGAGACGAGACTGAATGTGGTGGCTCGGCAATATTGGTCAAATCGCGAATCAAACACCATTCATTGGGTGGTCTTTCAGAGTGTTATCTTCAAGCAACAAACATCTGTATTGAGAACTTTTGTCAAAACCTCGTGATTTCACAAGTTTACTGTCCGCCCAGATTTTCAATAACAAAATATCAGTATAGAGATTTTTACAAATCACTAGGTAGCCGTTTCATAGCGGCTGGCGTCTACAATGCTAAGCATACATTCTGGGGCTCACGACTCGTTAGCCCTAAAGGTCGTATCTTGTACGACTCCCTGTCAGAAATGGGACTGAATGTGATCTCAACTGGTCAACCAACTTATTGGCCAACTGACCAGCAAAAAATTCCTGACGTTATCGATTTCGGCGTGGCGAAAGGGGTATCCCCGGAACTCATTGAAGTCGAGGCTTCACTGGATCTTTCTTCAGATCACTCACCCACTGTAATCACCATCAGAAGTCCTCAGCAAATCGTAACTGATGCCTTACTTCTTGCCAAACGTCTGAGGTGGTTAAAATACAAAAAATACATCAGCACTCACTGCACAGAGAAACTCCCGTTAAAAACTGCTGAAGACATCGATGCCTGTATAAAAAGTCTTAATGAACATGTCGAGAAAGCCGCAGAACATGCTTCTTCCACTTACCGCCCGAATAGGTACAACAGAGTTTTTTCTGCAGATGTTGAGCAACTATTGTCTGAAAAAAGGAGACTCCGAAGAGAGTGGCAACAACACAGATCGCCCCAACTTAAAACTAGGTTGAGAGAATGTACCAAAAATCTTAGGATCTTGCTAGAAGCGCAAAAAGCAGAGTCTCTCAAACAACATCTGGAAGGTCTAGACGCAACTTTCCAGTCAAATTATTCATTATGGCGTGCAGTCCGAAATCTAAGAAAACCCGTAATCGCAAAACCTCCACTGCGTACTTTGAACGGATCTTGGGCACGAAATAACGAAGAAAAAGGCAACCTTTTCGTAAGTCATTTAAAAAATGTATTCACTCCCAATACGGATACTGACATTAGCGAACTACCGCCTGTTGTTGCCAGACCACCTGTACAAATAAGATTTCAATATCTGGAGCATAGTACGGAAAATCTCGCTTCGCGAAAGGTATTTTAATTTTTATCTCTCGTTTTGTTACTCACGCTCAGAGACAAAAAAAGTAATTCTCGTGAAAGTAATTTTTATTTACGAAAGTTATATTTTTTATCTTTCATGAGTGCTGAATACATGCTTTAAAAGTATTGCTCTCTCTTACGAACGAGAAGAAAAGATAACACTGATAAAAATAACTTTCACGAAAGTTTTGTTTTGTATTTTGAATGCGAAAGTTAAAAATAAAGATAAATATGAGAGAGAGCGCGAGGGAGACAAAAATATAAAAATACTTCTCTTTGGAAATTGTCAATTGTCAATATCAAATTGACATAGATCAGTTTCTTTTAATGTTTTGTTTGAAACATTTGGTACAAAATGGGTCGTCAGAAGTGTTTCGAGTACAACAAATATGTTTGTTATGATGAAACTAGACAAATGTCGAAGTGTTTATTGTGCGAAAAGGAGCTTAAAGGAAAAAACTCCAGCAATATTAAGCGCCACTATGAACTTATTCATAGTAAAAATATAGGTGAAAATGAAGAAAATGCGCATTCTACATCGTCAAATGGAAAGTTATTAAAAAGAAAAAATAGCACTATATGTATTTCCATGAATAAAAATGAATTCTTGTTGTGTTGTGTTGGTCTTGTGACAGTAAAAAGTATTCCATTTAGAATATTCGACGATGAACGTTTTTTTAAAAAACTTATACGTCCTTATGAAGACATTTATAAGACCAATATTAACTCAAAAAATATTGTGGAAAAAGTGCGTATTGTGGCTAACAACATAAAGGAAAGCATTTCAAAATGTATAAACAAAAAAATGATATGTTTAAAAATTGATGTTGCAACGCGTATGGACAAGAGTATTCTTGGTATAAACATTCAATATATCAAAGATTCAAAAATTGTTATTAACACGATTGGAATGATACAATTGAGAAAAAGACACAAGTCACAGTTCCTCAAAGAGGAAATAATGAACTGTTTGAAAGACTATGGCATTGATATACTACAGATATATGCTTGTACTTCTGACAACGGTGCCAATGTAATAAAAACTTCTAAGCTCTTGGCAGAATTGCAAGTAGAAATTCAGGCTGAACCAAATGAGGAACCCAATAGCGACGACGAAGACTACCTAAACATTCATTCTTCGCTCACATCCGTCTTATCTGTTGTTAGATGTGCTGCACACACAATACAACTTGCGGCATATGATGTTCTAAAAACTATTCAACCGCAAGTTGAAGAATGTAGAAATATTGCCAAAATGCTACGCATCGTCATTCGAAGTGAAAATATTCACAATTTGCATATGCCACCGATTGATAACAAGACAAGATGGAATTCTACGTACAAAATGTTAAAGTCATTACAAAGCCTGAGAGAAGATATTGAAAATATTGGTGACTCAAATATACCAGATGCTGATTGGAATTTTATAAATGAATTTTTGAATGCATTTCGACCATTAGCGGAATGTACCGAAAAATTTCAAAGGGAACAGTATGTAGTTGGAGATTTTTACAGAGACTGGCTATATTGTGAAATAGAATTGGAAGAGATTGAAGTAGAAAGAAATAAATATGCTGAGGACCTATTAAATGCCATGAATGAAAGAAAACAACGTTTATTGGCAAATGAAGCTTTTATTGCGGCTGTTTATTTAGATCCTCGATTTAATTTCGCTGGAACACCTTTTCTAAACGAGGAACAGAAAAGAAATGCAGTGGTGAGTACTTGTTTCAAAATATAACTACATAATGCACATACTTCTCTGCAGAATATTTTGCATGAAAATACCTAGACATCGATATACATATATGTCATTTTCTTTCAGCATCACCTACTACAAACCCAGGAAATCATTAAAAGTTTTAACGGCCAATTGCTGATAACTCAGTTAAACTCGCCTATCGAACTACCTACATCATCCGGACCCTTTTCGAAGTTAGAAGCGAAAATGAATCTGCTGATGGATCGAACGCCAACAATGGATCGAACAACAAAACAAAAATTAGACAATTTATCCAATGCAGACAGAATGCCCTTCGAGACAGACATTTTGGACTACTGGAAAAATAGTAAATACACAGATCCAGAATTGGGAATGTTAATAGATGTAGCTTTGGCAGTTCCATCAACACAGGTGTCAGTGGAAAGAGCTTTCAGTGCTCTCGCACTAATTTTAACTAAGAATAGAGCAAAGCTGTCCAACGAGACAATTAACAATTTACTATTAATAAAATTGAATAACAATCTAATTGAGGATTTAATAATAACAGATGAACAATTGTGATATGAAATCAAATAAATATAATTGAATGTTATATTATTTATTTATGTTATTTATGTTATTTTATTTAATTTTACTTTATTGTTAACAAAAAAAATGAATTCAATAAAATTTTCGTTAATTTTCTCTATATCGATAATTAAAATTTTTTAAAACTTTGTAGCGGTACTTTTTGGCAGCCAAGCAACAACTGGCCAAGTAAAATTATGGTATTATTTCACTTCGCTGCTTAAGCAAACGTCGTCTGCGCACTTCACTGGAAAAAAAATATTTTTCCACTTTACCTAACTGCAAAAACATTTAATCAAAGCAACAAATGTGTCTCCTTCTCATTTGCTCGTTATATAACTATATACAGCTCTATACATATGAACAAACGGCAATTTCATTTTCGCATACACACATACGATGGACGACACTCATGATTAAACTCGTGAGTGAGAATTAATTTCTAACGAGTAGATATAATTCTCGGATGAGTGCTCAGTATATAAATCTCGTGAGTGAGAAAAAAAAATTGTTCTCTTCATATTTAAAATTACTTTCACGAGAAAAAAATATTTATCTTGAGAAAAAATAATATTTATCTTTAAAGAGAACAATTTTTTTCTCATAAGGTATTTTTCTCTGTTCAAGAGAATAAAAAACGAGTACTCTCCGTACTATGATCTGGAGGTTGTTGAGGCTATTGATAATTTAAATGTTAAAAAAGCACCTGGGTTTGATAAAATCAGCAATAAAATGATTTTTGAGCTGCCTCGCATTGCAAAAAGATTAATCCTCTTTCTTTTTAATGCCATCTTACGGCTTGAGTACTACCCTCCGGTTTGGAAAATTGCACTAGTAAAGATGATTCCTAAGCCGGGAAAAGATCCTTGCAAAGTTAAGTCGTATAGGCCAATAAGTCTATTACCAACTATGTCCAAATTATTCGAAAAATTGCTTATAACCAAGCTGACTCCGATTTTGAATGAAAACAACTGCATTCCCAATCACCAGTTTGGCTTTAGACGTTAACACAGTACAATAGAACAAACACATAGATTGATACAAGTCATAAGAAAAACCTTTGAGGAAAAGAGATATTGTTCGGCACTCTTTATTGACGTCTCTCAAGCTTTCGACAAAGTATGGCATGAAGGCCTGATATCTAAATTAAAGCAGAACTTGCCGGTGAATCTTCAACACCTACTATGGAAATACTTAATCGACCGTCAGTTTATGATTAAAGAAGGTGATTATTTAAGCCGTCCTCAACCTATAGGTGCTGGCATCCCTCAAGGTAGTATCTTAGGACCAATTCTATACTTGCTGTACACAGCAGACATGCCAACAAACAATGCAATTCACACGTCAACATTTGCTGATGAGACGGCATTTTTCAGTACTCACAAAGATCCAAAAGATGCCTCGATTCAATTACAGCACCACGTAACGCAAGTGGAGAAATGGGCAAGAGAATGGGGAATAAAGATAAATGAACAGAAATGCACCCACGTAACATTTACTCTACGTAGGGAATCATGTCCCCCTATTCGTATTAATGATCTATAGTGCCTCAAAACTCACACGTGAAATATCTTGGTATTCATCTGGACCGTCGCCTCACATGGAAACCACATATAGATGCTAAGCTGACTCAAATGAAACTGAAAGCAGCCCAAATTCATTGGCTCATCGGCAGAAACTCCGTCCTTCGGCTCGATTGTAAGCTTCTACTCTACAACTCAATCTTAAAGCCAATTTGGTGCTATGGTATCCAGTTATGGGGCACTGCCTCCAACTCCAATATTGAGAAAATTCAACGCCGTCAAAACAAAATTCTACGAATGATAACTACCGCTCCTTGGTATATTAAAAACAACAACATACACAACGATCTTGATGTTCCACTTGTCAAATGGGAAATAACTAAACACGTGGCCCATTATTTGGGTAAGCTGGAAACTCATCCAAATCCCCTCGCTCGAGACATCTTACAACATCCCGGTCATAGCCGTTTGAGAAGGAGGGACACCACCGCTCTCAGATGAATAAATACAAGTTGCTCATTATATCCTATCGAATTTGAAAACTAGATTTTGTCTAGCATTGGCTGGACTTATCTTAATTAACTTTAGTTTTAGGATTTGAATACCTATTGTTAGTTCATTTAAAATGAAGATACAATAAAAAAGTATATGCAAAAAAAAAAAAAAAATTTTACAATTCTTTGCCATGTGACCTTTCTTTCCACAATTATGACAGTTAAAAGGAAAATTTTTCATACTTTAATATTCTGATTTATTGAAATTACCATACTTCTTCTTGCTATTATTTTGAGAATTGTACACCTTTAGAGCATTGTCTTGAACACTTACTTCTTCAAATTTATCACCAATTTCCAAAAGTCTTGAGCGTAGAACGTTAAGAGAAGGAAACTCATTTGCAGTGTCAAATGCTGCTTTTACCTCTTTATATTTTGTTGGTAAACCATCCAAAAGCATTACTGATAAAAAATCTTCATCTATTTCAGCTACCATTTCACGAAGTTCAGAGACTGCAATATCAAATTCTATTAAATATTGAGAAATGTCTTGATTTTCACCCATCTTTAAGTTCAGCAATTTTCGATATAGTTCTGCCTTTTTTCTTATAGATTTACGGTCATAAGTATTCTTAAGATAATACCAAACCTCATAAGATGTCTTAAAATTTTTTACTACGCGTACAATATCTGGTTCTAGAGATTTTATGATTTCTGCTCTGGCATCTTGATCAACATCTTCATAATTTTATTTCTGTTTCAAAAATTCGTCATATGCTTTTCTTTCAGCTGCTGTAGCATTACTAGTAATAACAACTTCTTCTGGTTGAGCTATTTCGCCTTTTACAACACGCAATATACGATATTTGTGTAATACCGATTCCATTTGCGGTAACCATGTTGAAAAATTTTTTCCATTTATCAAAGGTATTCTTCCTGATACAATCGCCATTTCCTTTATCTTAATACGTTTAAGATAATTCACTCAATTATATATTCTTTATTAGGTTTGGGTTTCTGGGCCCATAACCTATTGAAAATTATAATACCAAACAACAAAGTTTAAAATAACAGAGTTCGCTTTTAATGAAAATTATATTTTATATATAAGACATTTGAAAAAATAATGAAAAAACATAAAACTAATATTTCAAAGTACTAATGATAATTATAATAAATATTAAAGTAAAAACCGATAAAGTGTATTTCCAATACTAATGATAAATAAATTGTTTGTTTTTGCCATTCAATATTCAATTCACAATGGTAAATAATTATTAATTTCAGTGCACATTTCGCACCCTAAATATGAAAGGGGCCAAACTCAAAATAATAATAGTTTGCGAGAAATGATAATTTCCTTCTGATAAAATTTACGAAAATTACAACGTTACAATTTTGGAAACCAGTGACAGATAGACTTTTGGACGATGAAATTAAATTCTGAGCCATCGTGCGCCGTGAACAAAATCGCAATCGAATGGTTTACATTGGGTTGCCTTTTACAAGATGTAATAAAAACTAATCTTAAAGAAAAAGTGTGGATAATACATTTTTTTATTTTTTATTTATTTATTTAATTAAGTCTATGGATACAATCCTTACAGACTAAATATTAATTAACAATTTTCTTAATATAACTCAAATTACACATTCAAACTTAATATAATATTGCGTTTAATAACATCAATATTTAAAGAAAAATCTATAAAGTTAAACATTTCATTAAAACAACAACATAATTTCCTAAACGGATCTGCCATCTCATAGTTTGTTCGAAAAGTTTTAACATATAGTGGGTTATTGAATCGTAATGTGCGTTGAGGAACATTCAATGATATTTTACTTAATAGAAAATTTGATGAAACATTACCATTTAAAAGATTTACAATAAATGAAACGTTAAGCATAATTCTTCGGCTTTTTAATGTTGGTAGTCGAATCAAAGCAAGTCGTGATGAATATGATGGAAGCGCAGAGTATCCTCGATAAACATCTCTTAAACAAAAAATTAAAAACTGTTTCTGAACAGATTCGATAAGATTAATGTGAACGTTATAGTAGGGGTCCCATACAATTGAGCCATACTCTAAAATCGGTCTTACAAGTGACGTGAATAATCTTTTAGTGATAAAGGGGTCCTTAAATTCTTTTGCCCATCGTTTGATGAAAGCCCAGATACCTCGAGCTTTATTAACAGCCATCGTAATATGTTGTACAAAGTTTAATTTTCCGTCCAACAAAACACCAAGATCCATAATAACGCTTACTGACTCCAGTTTATGACCACTGATATAATAGTGACCAACAGCGTCACGCCTTCTCGAAAAAGTCATGTGCTTGCATTTTTTGAGATTAAGTTCCATTAAATTAATGTAACACCACTTATAAAAATTATCCAAGTCCTTTTGGAGATAACAGTGATCTGGTGAATGCTTGAAGCTTAAAAATATTTTAACATCGTCTGCGAACATCAGTATATTAGAATAATTTATTGCCTCAGGCAAATCGTTGATGAAAAGTAAAAATAAAATTGGGCCCAGGTGACTTCCCTGCGGAACGCCGGATTTTACCAAAATATTTCTAGAATTTGCAGATTTAAATTTAACGGACTGTGTTCTGCATAACAGATATGACTTTAACCAGCTTAAATAAGTATTATCGAAACCCATTTGATCCAATTTTTTAAGCAGAAGTTTGTGATTAACTTTATCAAAGGCTTTACTGAAGTCAGTATAAATGACATCCGTTTGTTGACCACTAGTAAATCCTTCATTAACCAAAGTAGTTAATTGTAGAATGTTAGTCATAGCTGAAGATCCTTTACGAAAACCGTGTTGACAGGATGTAAGTAAGGGAGATACTTGATGAACGAGAGAGTCAGTAATACATTTTTCAAATAGCTTTGGAATAGCGTTCAATTTAGCTATGCCTCTATAATTTATTATATTTGACTTATTGCCAGATTTGAATAAAGGAATAAGAAACGATTTTTTCCAGATTTTAGGGAAATAGCCATATTTTAATAAAGTATTAAATATAATTACTAAAGGTGTTGCAATAGCTAGTGCACAATTTCTTAAAAGACAACTAGGTATGCCATCTGGACCACACGACATTGAGGATTTGAAGTTTTTTAAACATTTTATTATGTGTGTAGTGTCAAGTAATGGGATTGATATTGTTTGAATAGAGTGAACATTAAATGGATAGGGTTCATTATCATCGAATTCGGCGTTAGAGTAAGTAGCGGCAAAAAATTCAGCGAATAAATTGCTAATCTCTGACTCATTGCTTGACTCTGTACTTAAATATTTCATAAATGTGGGGGTGCCACAATTCTTCCTTCTTGAGTTAACAAACGTAAAGAACGATCTCGGATTATGTTTAAAACTATGTTTCATTTTGGCTAAGTAGTTTTTGTACAGTTGAGCATTTAGCAAATTGTGTTCTGCACGAAGAACAGAGTATTTTCCGCAATCAAATGCATGGCCATATTTCTTGTATTTTTTATAATATTTATTTTTAAGATTTTTTAAGGAAGATAATTGTTTAGAGTTCCAGGGTGGACCAGTTTGAGAACGCGGTGTAATTTTTGGAATACATTCATCCATATATTGGTACATGGTTTCATAAAAAATTTTAATCATTTTATCAACAGAATTCGCCAAGCCATTTGGTATAGATAATAATTGAAGCCAATTTGTATTATATAAAAGATTGTTAAAGTCGGCGTAATTTGTACGTTGAAAGCAGAATTTTTTTTCCTTTTTGGTAAAATTTTTAGCGAAATTTAAACCTTGAATATTACAGCTTATTTCAATAGTGGGGTGGTAACGATCTTCGGGCAGTGTAACTGGATCAACACGATTCACTGTGCATTCATTAGGTACGTTTACAAATACCAGATCAAGCAAATTACTACAAATGTTATAGACTCCGTTGATTTGGTGTAGGCATAGATTTGAAATATTATAAAATACATCGGCACCATTCTCATCAGATCTTATGGGTATGTAATTATAATTCTCAGTGGAGAGTTGCCAGCTAATTCGAGGTAGATTAAAATCACCAATAACAAAAATCAGATCATCACGATTAGTCTTTAAAGAAACCATTTTAATTAAAGCAATGTGCTGCTGGTAAATTAATAAATCTGATTGCGGAGGAATATACGAACAGGTAATAAAAACTTTTATGTGACTAATTTTCATGACCACAGCGATAAATTCAATGTTACAGGCTATATCAAATTTTAATTCCTCAGCTGAAAAGTTATTAGAGATCGCTATTAATACACCACCCCCAGTCGTATTTGTATTTCTATCTCGACGGAAGACTTGAAAATGATTGCAAAAAATTTCCGTATTTAAAAAAGTATTATTAAGCCAGGTCTCGGTGAAGCAAATAATATGATTATTAAGGTCGAAGCTGTCTCGATATAGTTTAGAGCATTTACTTTTTAATCCTCGAACATTTTGATATATAATACTAAGCTGAATATCTCTAGTGTTAATTAGTTTTTTTGGCTTGTTAGTTGACGAGGTGGGAGGTGTACAATATTATTTCCACGTTGGTTTATATTGTATTCATATTCTCGGACTATAACATGGTTTGGCCAGAATGACGGGTCAACAACGCGATCAAAGATATTAAACGGAGTCTGTACCTAAAAACTTTCGCAAATCTATCATTATACCGCTTTTCAAAAAGGGTGACACTAATATACCATCAAATTATCGAGGACTATCACTAATAGATGCCATATGTAAAATCTTTGCTACAATTATACTTAACCGACTATCTTTTTGGATCGATAATAATAACATTTTAAATGAATTCCAAGCTGGCTTCAGAAAACACTATTCAACTGTAGATAATTTATTCAATCTCTCCAACATCGTACATATCAACAAAGCCAATGGAAAAAATACTTTCGCATTTTTTGTGGATTTCTCATGCGCATTTGATACTATTCCACGTAACGGTCTCTTTTACAAACTGTCGTGCCTCGGGCTTTCTTCTAAGATAATTAGACTACTACAATGCTTATACGAAAACAACGAAAGTCAAATCTGGTACGGTAACTCTTTATCCAAATGTTTGCCTGTTGAGGTTGGTTTAAAACAGGGATGTATCCTTAGTCCAATTCTGTTTTCATTGTATATTAATGACTTAGTCGAAGAATTACCTGGGGGTATTCACGTGGCCGGAGTGAATATTAAAATCTTGGCTTACGCTGATGATATTGTAATCCTATCTGATTCTCCAAGCGGACTACAAGCTATGATCAATAAACTTCATAAATATTGTCTGACATAGTGCCTAAAAGTTAACCTTGAGAAGTCAAAAACACTTGTATTTCGCTCTGGCACTAGAATCTCCTCAAATCTGTCTTGGAAATATGGGGAAGAAAATATCGAGATAGTGAACTGCTACAAATACCTAGGTGTGGAAATCACATATAACATGTCTTTTAAAAAACATCTCTATAACAGACTATCGGCTTCAAAACTCGCTATTAACTCCACATGGTCCAAATACATAAATAACCCAGTAATTTCTAATAGTAACAAATTAAAAATATTTCAAGCTGCATCCAGGTCAATAATGTTATATGCTGCACAGGTTTGGGGCTTTAAGAAATACGAAGATGTTGAAAAACTACTCCGATTTTTCATAAAGAAAATGCTGCACCTGCCAAACTCTACTCCAAATTATATGTTACACATAGAAACTGGTTTAAATTCACTGTTTATCAGCTCCTTAAAATTACATTTCTGTTATATTAACAAAGTTTTAAAAATGAATCCACAAAGATTACCACGCATACTGGCTGAATATGTAATAAATAATAAATTGTACTGGTTCAAAGATTGGGAATCTTTAAAAGAACGCACTAACTTCATGCCTGTCGACACTATCCCGTTTATCAGCCAGAATTGGAAAAATGTACTCCAGCAACTAATGCTAAAGGAGAGGGAGGAGTTTTTGTCCGATGCATCTAATTCGCAATTCCACGACCTTTACCCGAAACTAAATTTTAATCGTATTCCAATTTTACTAGAAAACTTTAACGCCCGGATGACTGGAATTATAATAAAAGCCAGAGGTGGTTTACTAGACTTAAATGCAAGAGCATTTAAAAACAACACGGTTGGGATATGTACAATATGTAACTCGGATGAACCTGAAAACGTCAAACACTTCATCGGTGTATGCCCTATATTCAACACATACAGGATGGAATATTTTGGTAAAAGTCAGCTTAATGTAAATGAGGTCATCAGCATACTAAACGGCTTAAATTATTGCAAACTATATAAATACCTGGAAGTTTGCTTAACATATAGGAAATTGTTGTTAAATGAATTTAATAACTAGAAATATTTTTATTCTAATACTTTACTTTGTCATGCCTTCCAAAATAAATAAAAATGTACCATAATCATATATTTATTACAGCCAATATAATAGTAATGTGCTAATCTGGCATACAACATTTAGTTACGCCATATATAGATAAAATAACTTAAATATACTATTAAGAACTTTAAATGTACAAATAATTTTATATCTATTAATAAATAATAATAAATAATAATAATAATAATATTAAACGGAGGTTTATACATATTTACAAAATAATATATTTTTGAACTCTTAAATTCTATTTCTTTACGATGGGGTTAGCGAAGCACACCGGGTTTTAGCTAGTACTACATACATAGCTGGTACATACATACTATGTTTGTATGAAAGGCAAAATCACACAATTTAAATGTGCACAACAAAGCTGCTGTTAGTGCATTTTCTTTTCAGTCACTGTTAAAAGCAACAAAAGCTCTCAAAGACATCTTATTCAAACATTGATCCATAATTTGTGTTTTTAATCCTTTATTAGCGACTGAGAGCAATTTACTGGCTGCTTTACGGAAAAGCTAAAGACCTCTTTATTCATCCCTTTTCGTAACTTTAAGAGGTATTTAAAAATTTAGCCCATCTTCAATCACTTGAGAGAGCTTTAATGTTTCATAATCACTTATTGCAGATGGGCAAACAAACTCATAATACCCTGCAAATAATATTTGACTACGTGATCCATTTTAGATGATATGGACTACTCACAACATGGTCCAATGTTATGCAGTCACGGACCATGTCATAGTTAAACAAGAGTTTGTAGTTAAACGACATGGTTTCGTGTTAACACGATTGCATATTGAGTTGTTGTTGTTTAAATGTAACCCTCTTGAGTACTCCATGGAGTAGTTTTGGGACTACTCCGATGGGTTATATGGTCCAGTCCTAGGACATCGCAATGTTAAATGGACCACCTTTTTTTCATATATTTGGAGTAGTTTTGGAGTACTCCTACTCCTCTTTGGACTAGTCTTTATGTACATGCATGTATGGACTAGTCGCGTTATTTGCAGGGTATAAGATACTCGTACTTGACTAATGACAGAAACGGCATACATGCACGCAAGTGCAAGCGAGACAAAACACAATTCAACTTATGCCACTCCACAAAAAAAAAAAAAACGCACAACAACAATTTTAAAGAAAACCCCCATACACTTTTAGTACCTGTAACTACAAAGTAAAATTAATTCATCTAATGGATACTGAATGGGAGTAAGAACAAACTTCGAATTCTTGTATCTTAAAGTATGTATATATGGGTGTGTGTGTGTGCGTGTAATCACGTATTTTCTCAGTAAGTATGAGTGGGGTGTTCTCTGATTATGATATGGCGCTCATAAGGGGCGTTACTATGAAGTACAATACATGCTATAGTCACTATAGTATAGTGTAGTACAGTGTGTATAACAACAAACAACATTTACAAGTGCAAAATAAAAAGATGAAGAAGAAGAACAAGTAAAAGAATTGAAAGAAAAAGAAATAATACATCGGCAGTCAGCAAGTATGTAGGTATCTTGAGTACGCTTATAACGAGTTTAGAGAGTGAGGTGGACTGTTAGTTCGCGTGCTTCTTGGCCACTGTGTCAATTACGAATAGACGATTGCAGCCCTTTAAATGAATTCATTTGTCAAATTCAGAAATGACTGCCAATCTCACAATATCGAAAGAACGCTTTCTTTCGCACAAATACATTTAAAACAAAAACAAATTTTTGATAATTTGTGCGAAAGAAAGATTTGTTTCGCATTTAGTGAAATACAGTGGCGGAAATAGGCCTGCTCCCTTCCTAGGCACTCTTTGACATGCAGCCCTTTTTGATTATACAAAAGTGATAATTAAAAACCATATAATTTTTAAATACTTCAATTATCGAGTATTAATTTTTATTAATTTAATACACATACGTTTTTCAATTCACATGTACTTATGTATGTCATATCAGTCTTATTTTTCATAGATATTTACATTTTTTATACATGCATAAAATGTTGTTTATAATTTTTAAACAAAAAATTTGTGCAGAACGCACATCTTCAGTATTTACCAATGAGTCTTGCTAATGTCTCTTCTAGATCACCAGGATACTTTTTGGCGAGTTTATTTGCCTGACTTTTTAACTCAGTTTTATCTATTTTATATAAATTAGCAAGAAAGCTAAAGTTTACAAATAGCTTTTCATATGCGTTTTTACGTTCGGATAACTGTAAACTCAGAGTATCCAAAATGGGATAGTAAATATTTGTACGCAAATTTTCTTGTCCAGAAAATTGTGCTCTTTCATTGACCCATGATTCATCTGACTGAAGTTTTCTGGTTTTTCTGCGACGAGTATCATAATGATAACAATCCTGAACTCCAGATAGCGCTTTGGCTTTTTCTTTAAATTGTTTATTTTTCATATCCTGAAGAAATTAGAATAACAGATGATAAATCAACGTGTGATCCCTGTAGTTTCTTAATAGCAGCATTGAAACGGTCTAAGATTACATTCCAAACAATGACTAGAATAGCTGTTTCTAGATGCTGTAATTTAAAACAAAACTTAGCCAAATCAATTTTCGAAATTGAATTGCCTTACATTCTTTTATCTTTAAATTTTGGCGCCCTTTATATTATGCCGCCCTAGGCACAGGCCTCACAGGCCTAGGCGTAAATCCACCACTGGTGAAATAGGCAGTAAATTTTGTACCTATGAATATTAGAGTGTCCCGTAGAGCATTTTTTGTTAGAATACCACTCAAACGATGTGTTTGCAATTGATATCAATGAAATTTTCTACGTCTGCTGTGTTTATATTCGTTGTGGTCATGATTATTAGTTTTTTATTAAATGAAAATTTTGAAACATTTGTACAATTTTAATTTATTCAACATTGTTAGCTATAACCTTTTTTTATCTTCCTAGCTAGTAGCTACATATGTACCTATGTACATATGGATTCCGCGCCAAAACAATTTATCATCTCTTGTTTCGATCGAAACAAATAAAGGGTGTTTTTTTTACAGGTTTGTTTTTCGAAAAGAGATAAAACTGGCATTTTGTGGTCAAATCTGGAAACTCTAATGTCATTTATGTTCAGTTTGGTTTGCCATTTCATCATGAACAGGTTGACAAAAGAACAACGCTTGCAAATCGTGCAAAATTTATTTCGAAAATAACGGTTCAGTTCGCGAAGTTAACCGCAAGCTCCGTCCATTTTATGGTCGACATAATCGTCCATCAGAGCAATTAATTCGGTTAACCATGGATCGTTTTCGCACTACGTTAACTCTATGTGATAATACGCATCCGCAGAGACGTCGAACAGTGCGCACCGAAGAAACAATTGCCGCTGTAGAGCAAAGTGTTAAAGAGGACCCGAATGAATCGATTCGCCACCGTGCACAGCAATTGGAGCTTTGTCCATCATCTTTATGGAAGATTTTGCGCAAAGATCTTGGCTTGCGACCTTACAAGATTCAGCTTGTGCAAGAATTAAAGCCGCGAGACCATGCAATGCGTCGTGATTTTGGTGTATGGGCCGAAAATGAGATTGATCTCGATGCTGATTTTCATCGCAAAATTTGATTTGACACCATTGGATTATTTTCTTTGGGAATATGTGAAGTCGCTCGTCTACGCCAACAAACCAGAAACGTTAGGGGAATTGGAAGCCAACATTCGTGGCGTTATTGCCGACATACGGCCCCATATGCTGGAAAAAGTGGTTGAAAATTGGACCTGTAGAATTGGCTTTATTCGAGCCAGCCGCGGCGGCCACATGCATGAAATCATATTTAAACATTAATGGCATAAAATTATCCTTTCAATAAAGCCAAATTGATGGTCATTAAAACGATTTTCTTGTGTTTTATTTCAATTCGAAGTTCTATACCTCTCAAAAAAACACCCTATAGTAGTCGGACAAGGCAAGGTCTGGGCTATAAGGCCGGTGAGGCAATACTTCCGAACCACTTCTTTCTAAACAGTTTTTAACAGGTATTGCAGCATGTGGGCATGCGTTGTTATGATAGAATATTACGCTTTCATGTCTGGCCGCAAAGATATATATATAGATAGGTATAGCCAAAGCAGAGCACAAAGTAAAAAAACAAAAATAAAACCATTGTTTGACGTGATGTCAAAAGTAATACATTTTCACGTATTTTTGACAGTAGTACATTATTTTACACAAACAAAATGCCTGTTGTTTCTGTTTTGTGTTGTATTTGTTGTCGATTTGCACTCGCCTTGTATTTTTGCACCATGTTAGTGAGCAAGCAATAGCGCAGCGCAAGCAAACAAAACAAAAGTAAAACGAAAATAAAGCTAGATTTACACGATTGAAATTTTCTTCAAAATTTCTCTTCAAAATGCTTTAAACTCGTGTAAACAGCAAAATTTCTTCAAAATTTATTGATCAACATTTGTTGAACAAAACTTTTGAAGATTTTATTGATGCCGTGTAAATGAGCATCAAAATCGCATCTGGCAATAAATAATTTGACAGCATAGCATGTTCATTCTTTTGATTCAAAACCATATCAATACATATGTATACATGTGCTGGTGCTATAATATTGATGTGTTTTCCATCTAATGCCCCGATTGAATTGGGAAAATTCCACATTTTGTTTATACTTTGGGAAATACTCTCCCATTCCTCTTCTGTTGCTGGCATCTGTACCAATAGATATTATTTTTGATATATTTTTTTTATTTAATAAATTAGGATTTACCTTTAAAAATTCATCTTTTAATATTTTATATAATGCAGCGCAGACTTCAGGCACAATATTTCATATCGATGATCTTGATCTTTTAAACAAGAACATCAGACTTGGGTAACTGTCCCCGGTCGGTAAAAATCTCAAAGCAATTGCCAGGCGTTTTCCGGGGCATAAAGATTCCCGCATATTAGTATTAGCTTTTCTATTGATGGGGTGACGAGATTAAGCAAATAATCAAAATCGTCTGATGACATTCGCACAAAGTTTTTGTATAAGTTAGGATCATTCCTTAGCAATCGCTCCATAAAAGAGACATACCTTCCAAAAGAAAAGGTCGACCCCTAAGTTCCTTTTGTTTTCTCCTTTTTTTTTGCATTATTATCAGCTACTTCTTCCTCCAATAGTAAAAATGTTGATGCTATGATGATTGTGTCGTCGTCTATACTTATTAATTGTTTTTTTTTTATAATAATAAATTATTTCACAAAAGAAGCAAAACAGCTGATCAAAGTCAATATTTTCAATATAAAAAGTTTACCAATAGTGTAAACAGTGTAATCAACAAATGTTGATCAAAATTTTATCAAAAGATTTTAAAATATATTGAAAGAATATTTTGATCAAATTTTTGGAACGTGTAAATAGAACATCAAAATAAATTTTCAAAATTTTGATAAGACTTCAAAAAACCTTCAATCGTGTAAATCTAGCTTAAGACTTGCTTAACTTCAGCATTACAAACGTTCACAGTTTTTAGCTCAGCAAAAGCATTAAAGAAAAATTCAAAAACTGTAAGTTTTAAGCAGCAGAAAATTTTTTAAAGTGAATTGCTGTGGCTGACTGTGTCAGCAAATAAAATCACATAGTTAAGCTACAGTCCATAGTTTTATTTTTGTTTTGTTTGGCTTGCGCTGCGCTGTTGCTTGCTCACTAACAAAGTTTTTAGTGTAAGCTAAGCAGAAATTTGTGTGTTTTTGGTAATTCATAGTCAGCAAATTCAACGCTGGAAATTTCAACGCTGGAAATTTCAACGCTGCAAAAAAGTAATTTATACCTACTACATACATATGTAGTATGTATGTAAATATGTATGTAAAAGTTCTTAATCCTCAGAGCTATAATTTTTAAATTTATTAAAAGTTTAAAGACCAAATTTTGTATTTAGTAAATCATTAATAATTTAAAAAAACATAATAACATTACACTGAAATATTAGATTGATAAAAATAATACCTACATGGGTATGTCATTTCTATATTAATTTGAAAACAATAGATATATAATAGTTCGATGCAAAAAATATTAAGGGTTAAAAAATGTCATCAGATAATCTGTATTTAATTTTGTTACCAGATGTTACATACCTACATACATATTTACGAAGCTGACGAAAAACATCCCTGAAGGAAACCTGGGGTCAAGTGTCTCCAAGTCACCACTTTTGTCTACTATTTTTGTAACGGTTTAGCGACATTGTCAACAGCATTGTCAATTGTGAGCCCCGATAGACTACGCGATAGTGTGCCGGACTATCGTTCAGAGGGTTGCGAGTTCGATTCCCTTCAAAGACTCTGGGTGATTTCGAATTTATTTTTAATTAAATATTTTTTTGTAGTTTATTTTTTTTTAAATAAAACTTCAAAAATTAGCAAAAAAAATGCGTTTTTATTTTCTATTTCAGAAAAGTACAAAAAGTGTAGACAATGTGGTCCCAAAAGAACTACTTAGTCAGTATTGACGCAGTCTACTGGTAGATTTCGTAGGACATTAGTAAGGGTATAATTCGTCAATAGGTAATGGTGACATCGTCAATAGGTAATCAGCATAATTTTACTATTGACATTTCCTGCAGGGATTGTTCACAATCTACGCTTGTGGGCAAAATTATTACCAAATTGTGGAATGCTGATTGCAAAAGGAATCCTCTTTAACCATCTTTTTTTTTTTTTTTTTTTTTTTGCATATACTTTTTTATTGTATCTTCATTTTAAATGAACTAACAATAGGTATTCAAATCCTAAAACTAAAGTTAATTAAGATAAGTCCAGCCAATGCTAGACAAAATCTAGTTTTCAAATTCGATAGGATATAATGAGCAACTTGTATTTATTCATCTGAGAGCGGTGGTGTCCCTCCTTCTCAAACGAGGATGAGTTTCCAGCTTACCCAAATAATGGGCCACGTGTTTAGTTATTTCCCATTTGACAAGTGGAACATCAAGATCGTTGTGTATATTGTTGTTTTTAATATACCAAGGAGCGGTAGTTATCATTCGTAGAATTTTGTTTTGATGGCGTTGAATTTTCTCAATATTGGAGTTGGAGGCAGTGCCCCATAACTGGATACCATAGCACCAAATTGGCTTTAAGATTGAGTTGTAGAGTAGAAGCTTACAATCGAGCCGAAGGACGGAGTTTCTGCCGATGAGCCAATGAATTTGGGCTGCTTTCAGTTTCATTTGAGTCAGCTTAGCATCTATATGTGGTTTCCATGTGAGGCGACGGTCCAGATGAATACCAAGATATTTCACGTGTGAGTTTTGAGGCACTATAGATCATTAATACGAATAGGGGGACATGATTCCCTACGTAGAGTAAATGTTACGTGGGTGCATTTCTGTTCATTTATCTTTATTCCCCATTCTCTTGCCCATTTCTCCACTTGCGTTACGTGGTGCTGTAATTGAATCGAGGCATCTTTTGGATCTTTGTGAGTACTGAAAAATGCCGTCTCATCAGCAAATGTTGACGTGTGAATTGCATTGTTTGTTGGCATGTCTGCTGTGTACAGCAAGTATAGAATTGGTCCTAAGATACTACCTTGAGGGATGCCAGCACCTATAGGTTGAGGACGGCTTAAATAATCACCTTCTTTAATCATAAACTGACGGTCGATTAAGTATTTCCATAGTAGGTGTTGAAGATTCACCGGCAAGTTCTGCTTTAATTTAGATATCAGGCCTTCATGCCATACTTTGTCGAAAGCTTGAGAGACGTCAATAAAGAGTGCCGAACAATATCTCTTTTCCTCAAAGGTTTTTCTTATGACTTGTACCAATCTATGTGTTTGTTCTATTGTACTGTGTTAACGTCTAAAGCCAAACTGGTGATTGGGAATGCAGTTGTTTTCATTCAAAATCGGAGTCAGCTTGGTTATAAGCAATTTTTCGAATAATTTGGACATAGTTGGTAATAGACTTATTGGCCTATACGACTCAACTTTGCAAGGATCTTTTCCCGGCTTAGGAATCATCTTTACTAGTGCAATTTTCCAAACCGGAGGGTAGTACTCAAGCCGTAAGATGGCATTAAAAAGAAAGAGGATTAATCTTTTTGCAATGCGAGGCAGCTCAAAAATCATTTTATTGCTGATTTTATCAAACCCAGGTGCTTTTTTAACATTTAAATTATCAATAGCCTCAACAACCTCCAGATATTGAAATCTTATTTGTACAGGTGGTCTGGCAACAACAGGCGGTAGTTCGCTAATGTCAGTATCCGTATTGGGAGTGAATACATTTTTTAAATGACTTACGAAAAGGTTGCCTTTTTCTTCGTTATTTCGTGCCCAAGATCCGTTCAAAGTACGCAGTGGAGGTTTTGCGATTACGGGTTTTCTTAGATTTCGGACTGCACGCCATAATGAATAATTTGACTGGAAAGTTGCGTCTAGACCTTCCAGATGTTGTTTGAGAGACGCTGCTTTTTGCGCTTCTAGCAAGATCCTAAGGTTTTTGGACCATCTGAAACAAATAATTCTACCTATTTCTTTTTCAATATGTAATTCCATCACATTACGGACATTATTAAGTATTTTGTTGGACTTTTACACATTTCAATTGCATTCATTATTTAATTTTTTTTGATTGACTTTAATAAGCCAGAATCAGAATAGTTTACAGGTGAGTCGCATGATTCCCTATCTCGTCTAAAATATGCAATCAACATTTTTAATTAATTTCTAATACCTACAAACAATCTCATTATCAAATTCACTCTTCAATTTTGGGTTTTTTTAAAAAATTTTAAATCGTCCTTCTTCATTTAAGTGTTTAAGTGAGTTTCACCTATTCATCGCTTAATTTGCAGTACATCATCGGCGACAAAGGCCTTTACCGGATTTAAAATCACAACTATTTGTTTAAGTAAAATATGAATATGTATACATCTGTCATCTGTTGGGCTTTTAAATAAATTAAAGTTTTTTTAAGGAATTTCCAATTCCAAAAACCGTAGACATACATTTCAAATAGTGTGTTCCATCGAGTTCGGAATTTCAAAGTTAATATCAATTCTATCGTCTTTATTTATTCGACATGTGTACATAGGTTTTGTAAAATTTAATTTTTTGTTGATGATTTTTTAAATAATTTTAAACCCTACATACCTACAAAATCCATCAAAAGGTCAACAGCGCTGATGTCATCGTTGAATTTGATTGGTAATTCATTTATTACAATGTACATATGTATGTATGTAACTCAGAAACATGTTTCATAATACGAGTAGGTACCAACAAATTGCAAAAAAAATACAGTTGGACCTCGGTTATCCGTGATGGTTGGGACCGGAAGCATTCTGGATAATCGATTTTACCGGTTAATCGAGGGACAGTTTTTTTTTAATTTTTTTTTAAATAATTTTATTTTATTAATTAATGTAGTGCTGGCAAAGTATTGAGTATTGGGTACCGAGTATCGAGTATTTGCCCTTTTTTTTGGATACTCAATACTCAAAAGTAGTTTCTCGATACTATCTAAGTTGTATTTTTAAGCAAGTTGAGTGGGTAAAATAGTGCATAAAAATACATCACTGTATAAAAAGACAACAATGTTAAGCTACAAAATTCATTAATTTTCCAAAGAATTTATTTTAATTATTTCTTAAGTTGTTGTTAACATTGAATTAAAAGTTAGCTTTACATTTATTTTTGATTTAATAATAAAAGACATACAAAACCAATAATAGTTAAAGATCTATTTTTATTTTTTTAAGAAACTACTTCAATTTGCAGATAAAAATTATGCCTTAAATTATCCGTTAAAAGTATCGAGTAGTATTGAGTACCCTAATGAAAAGTATTGAATATTATTGAGTAATGGAAAGTAGTAGAATTTGCCAGCACTACTTTGTTGTATATATTTACATATATAATAACCACTTTAAGTGTTGTATGTACTTACATACATATTTGTTGAAATAATACACATATGTAAAAAATAAAATAAAAAGAAAACAGTGAACTATTCATAAATGTTGAAAATGTAAAATTAATTTAAAGTAGTTAGCAACACTTATCTTTACATACTTTATATTAATAAAAATCTGGTAACTCTATTAATTGTAATAAAGTTATTTTTCATTCTCTTTTGTAAATTACCAACAACCGCACGTGTTTTATTTAACTTGATTACCAAAAGGATAGATGAACAATAGGTTATGGGCCCAGGCATACGCTATGGATAATATAATTGACATCGAAAAGTTGACCGAGAGGGAAAACTGCCATCAATGGAAGTTTGCGGTGGAACACGCAATGAAATTGCAAGGTCTCTGGAAGGCGGTTTTGGGCACGGAGGAGAATGATGGTGTAAATGAAAAGGCTACATTAAGATTGGTGCTGTATATCTCATCAAATTTATATTTACACATACAAAATGTTACTACAGCAAAAGGTATATGGGATAAGTTGGAGTCCACGTATGACGACTCAGGCTTAACCCGTCGGTGTGGGCTACTAAAAAAACTAACAACAACACAATTGATTAATTGTAGCAACATTAGTGAGTATCAAATTGGTTTCAAGGTGAATGATGAATGGGTTGGAAGCCTTTTGCTTAGTGGTTTGCCGGAACATTTTGGTCCCATGATAATGGCTATCTAGAGTAGTAATGCTAAGGTTACTGCAGACACCATTAAAACAAAATTGTTGCAGGATTTTGATACATACAACAACTTTACATCATCTACAACAGAATCAGCATTATATACCAAACTAAAAGAAAAAATAATTGTTGGAAAAGGTAAGAAGGTAATTTGCTATAATTGCAAAAAGTTAGGCCATATTGCAAAATTCTGCAAGGTGCAGAAGAAGAATCAAAATGGCGGCAATTATGAAAAAACTCTAGCAACAAGTTTTGCAGCAAAATTCGACAGGGCTGACAACATGTGGTTGATTGATTCTGGTGCTACTTCACACATGGTAAACTGCATAGATGGATTTGTAAATTTTACGGAATTTGATAAAAAAGACTACGTGACTGTAGCTAACAACAACAGCCTTAAAGTCATTGGTATAGGTGACATTCGTATTAAACAAAAACTAAATCATCAAATGGAATACATCACAATAAAAATTGTTTTGTTAGTGCCGGACATTTGTGCAAACTTAATTTCAGTTTCTTCCAATCGTCTCGAAATCGAAATATTATAATACCTCGACATCAATACCTAGTGTCTGAATGGCACTTTTATGTACATGCCGCTCGCCTTTGGAACAATCTTCCACGAAATCAACAAATAAATAGTAATGCTAATAGTTTGAGAAATTTTTTATATAACTTTTTCACGTAAGATGTTATCAATATAGGTTTTTCTGTAACTAATTTGTTTATGCTCATAATAAAATTGTTTATAACGTAATGCGTTCCTGTACTATAAATATAAGACTTAGTCTTGTTGTACAGGAAATGAAAAAATTCAATAAATAAATAAATAAAATAAATAAATAAATAAGCCAACTTATAGGAAAAGATTTTGAGGTTAAGCTTGTTGATGGAAAATGCATTGTACAAAAGGACAACAAAATTTTTTCAGAGGCGTTTTTGGAAAAAGGTTTGTTCAAATTGAGTGTAACATCGAAAAATTATGCAGCCGTTAGTAAAGAAATTTGGCATCAACCATTAGGTCATGCTGCTGACAAATAATGTTAAAAAACTACACTCTGATAAATCCTCAGGGGTTGATTATAAGGAAAACTCTGATTCAAATGTATGCAAAATATGTTTGCAGGGCAAACAAATGTGAAAGTCTTTTAAATCATCAACAACAAAAACAAATGAAATTTTACAACTGGTGCATACAGACGCTTGTGGCCCAATGGAACGAAAATCGATGAGTGGTTCAGTATACTATGTGCTATTTTTAGATGACTACTCAAATAAGGTATTTGTGTATATGATAAAGAACAAATCGGAGGTTCCACGAATATTTAAGGAATTTAAAAATTTGGTGGAAAATCAAAGTGTTAAACGTATTAAAATTCTTAGGTCTGACAACGGTTTAGAATATTGCAACAGTCAGCTTAAACAGATTTGTGACGACATCAAACCTCAGCGCCTTATACTCCACAACAAAACAGTAAAGCCGAAAGGATGTATAGGACGTTGGTCGAAAAGGCACGTTCAATGCTGTATGATGCCAATTTAAGGAAAATATATTGGGCTGAAGCCACAAGCACTGCAGCATATTTATTGAATTTTACACCTAGAGCATGCGGTAGAGCTCCAGAGGTAATATGGTCTAGAAAAAAGTAAACTTAGAACATTTACGAGTATTTGGTTGTGCTGCGATGATGATGATACCTAAAGAGTTGAGAAAAAACTGGGATCCGAAAGCTAAGAAGTGCATAATGGTTGGTTATAGTACAAATTCGAAAGCGTATGATCCAGTGTTAAAAAAATTACACGTAAGTCGCAACGTTATTTTTATTGAAAACGAAATGTATTTTTCAAATCCAGGTGTTAGCAATAAAAGCACAATACAAATTTTACAACAAGATACAAATTTAGTGAGGATAACGACTGATGAAAATTCAGATCTTGATGATCGCAGTGACGACGATGATAAAAAAGAGCAACAACAAGACGGTAAAGAAGAAGATCAACAACAAACTGATAATGAAGAAGAAGAGCAACAGCATAATATTAATATAGAAAATACACCTCGCCGTTCCTCAAGATTAAGAAAACCTACACCAATGGATGAGTATATATATATACATATGTATATAGTGCTGAAAAAAAACATTGGTTAAAAGCAATAGAGAGTGAACACAATTCTCTTTTAGAAAATCATACGTGGAGCATCGTTGATGGCAAAGATGATGTCAAAAAGTTATCAACGAAATGGGTTTTCAAAAAGAAGAAAAATGAAGATGGCGTTACAAAATTCAAGGCAAGATTGGTTGCGAGAGGTTGTGCGCAACGTAGTGGTATTGATTATATGGAAACTTACTCACCTGTAATGAGGTATAATACCTTGCGATATTTATTGTCATTAGCTTTGGAATTCGATTTGAAAATAAATCACTTGGACGTGTGTACGGCTTTTCTTCAAGGTCATCTGGATGACGATATTTACATAGAATCTCCTGAAGGAATCTCAGTGCCAAAAGGTAAAATTTTAAAATTAAATAAACCTCTTTATGGTTTGAAGCAAGCTTCGATGATGTGGAACAAAAGACTGAGTGAAAAGCTGAATGACCTTGGTATGAGGCAATTAAAAAAAAAAGACCAATATGTCTATGTGATGAACGAAAATAATGATGATTTGATTATTTTGGCAGTTGATTATTTTGGCAGTTTATGTACACGATATGATCGTTCTATGGAAAAATGATGTAACAAAAAATGTTTTGATCAAAGGGCTTAAAGATGAATTCAAAATAAAAGATCTTGGTCCAGCTAAATTTTTTCTTGGGATAAGGCTCAACTACAATTTTGGTAAGAATTTAACAATTGACCAATCAGCATATATTGATAAAATGTTACAACGTTTCGATATGGGTTCCTGTAATCCTGTTTCAACGCCAATGGATCCAAACGTAAAATTTTATAAAAACAACAATGATGAAGGTGTAAACAACAAATTTGAAAATGATAAGTATCCATACCAGGAACTTATTGGTAGTCTACTCTTTGCAGCTCAAGTAACCAGACCAGACATAAGCTTCGCTGTTAATCTACTAAGTCGTTTTAACAACAACTTTGAAGATATACACTGGAAGGCAGCAAAGCGGGTTTTACGGTACTTAAAGGGTACAATGAACTACAAATTAACATTTGATAAGAATGCAGTTTTTGAAACATCATGCTTTTGTGACGCAGATTATACAGCTGACCCAGAGACGAGAAAATCTGTCAGCGGTTATGTTTTAGTAAAAAAAGGTGGTGCAATAGCGTGGGGTTCCAAAAAACAACAAACTACAGCGCTATCTACTTGCGAAGCCGAGTACATGGCAATGGGCGTGGCAGTTCAAGAGATGCTTTGGTTAAGGGGGCTTGAAGAGGAGCTAATACAAAATCAACTTGGAACAATCGAATTATTTTGCGACAATCAAAGTGCAATACAGCTTGCTTTAAATGAGTCATATCACCCTAAAACCAAACATATTGATGTAAGACATCACTTTATACGTGACAACATTCTCTCTAACAAAATATCAGACATTCTGACTAAACCCCTCGCGAACACTAAGCTGGGTCATTTTATGAACTACATGGGTCTAAAGGAGATCTAAATCAATTTTTAGCGAGGATGTTGAAAATGTAAAATTAATTTAAAGTAGTTAGCAACACTTTTCTTTACATACTTTATAATAATAAAAATCTGGTAACTCTATTAATTGTAATAAAGTTATTTTTCATTCTCTTTTGTAAATTACCAACAACCGCACGTGTTTTATTTAACTTGATTACCAAAAGGATAGATGAACAATAATAAAGATTTCAAGTTTAGTAATTTCTTAAAAAATTACTGACTAATCGTTTCGTTCACATTTTGTTTGTTCAAAAGTAATCAAAAAAATATGCTTATAGTCCCGGATAATAGAGGTAATCACGGTTAATCAATGCAAAACAAAATTAAACCGGTGCAAACCAAAAAAAAATTCTGCTTCTTTGATGTTCCCGGTTAATCGAATCACGGATAACCGAGGTCGAACTGTAAATAAATGCACACAATAAACTAAATGTTTCATAATACACTTTTTTTTCCTACATAGTACACATTTAAACTCAAAAAAAATTAATTAAAATAAAACATTTCCAAAATAAAATTGACATTTAAATCTTAAAAAAAGTCAAATTAATATTATTTGTTGTTGTTTTAATAATTTCATTTTAATTGTTATAAGATATGAAAATAGGTTACCTAGGTACTATGATTTCATTTAAAATAATTTTACATTTATTATAAATGATTTCATTGATAAACTTATTTTTATGAATCCACATTATAGGACATTTTAGTTAGTAGATTGAGCTATCCGGTGGAATAAACGTAGATACCAAAGTTAGGGCGAGTAGAGAGTCGACTTTACCTTTTCTTTTCAGTTTTTGTTGTTGTTATCTTTAATTTTATACTATAGGTACCTACCTACCTACTTTATATAATTTAGCCACCTGAAATTTAATAATTTTGTGACCGATTTGGTCTACTTATAACGAGAGAAGAAAACCTCCCACTTTCACTGATTGGTAGCATGTTTCCGAAACGGTAGGTAGGTAGGTACCTTGTTTTTAATTTTATGTATGAATGGAAAACATAAAAGTTTTGTAATACATACGCTGTTACTACAATATATAATAAAATATTTATGTATGTATACGTATAAATTGTAGTTTCTCTATCGTGGCTCAATACTTTAAGAATGAGTTCTTTAAAAGTCCTGGTAAGAAATTTTTGTGGAAGTGAATGAATTAAAAAAACCCAAATAAACAGCTACAAGTGTTTTGGAATCCGATCAAGATAATTTTGTGCGATTATGAGACTCCATGTTCTTTTTGTCTTGTGTTTCGCCAATATGAGATTTTCTTAACGAGTCTTTCGCTGACACGCGACTGCGTACTCAATAGATCATAAAAAGAGTGAAATTGTCGTTGCACTCAGAAGGGTACTCTGATGGAAGAGATAAACAAAAACATTTTAATAGAAAGGCGGTACCACAGTAGTTCAAATGTATTAACTCTCGCATTAGAACCAATCAAAACCACCCTTAACAAGTTACTCGTATCTCAAAGATACATACATTTGCATTTATTGAGTGAGGTTACTTTGGTGTGTATGAGCGGATGTATTACCATTTCCTTCCTTTTCTCTATGGTGGTGGATGAATGAAAAATGGTTGGATGAACTTTTGTCATGTGTTGGTGTGTGTATGTCCCTTGTTTTTGTTTATGTTTTTCGTATTTTTAAATCTTGTTTGTTTGATTGTTTGGTATTATGTACGAGTATTTTATTGTTCTGCTGGATAGAGAGCAAAGCATATGCGAGTAAGGAGTGGATGTTTTGAGTGTAAATGTTTGTGTTTACAAGTTTGTGATCGTTGATTGTACGGTTGTTGGTTGGCTGGCTTGATGGTTGGTTGGTTGTTGGTCAGCCACACTCAAAACTCCACACAGATACACACGAACTGTATTTGTGTTTTTGTTCATCTTTATCATCATTGTAGTTGTAGTAGTTGTTTGAGTGCTTAATGTTTTTTGTTGACTGAGACAAATTGAATGCTGGCTTTGTGTGTGTGGGACGGACAGAAAGTCTGACTGAATGACGGCTGACTGCTTTTTGTGTTCTCCATCAGCCATTTGGTTAGTTCAACGAGTGGTCTTGCGTTGTAACGACGTTCTGTACGTTGGTGGATTTGTGTGGCGTGTGGCACTAATTCAATTCTTCGGCTTGACGTGTTTTTTTCTTTTCAATTTATTTAAACTCTTTCAAATTGGAATATATCGACGTAATTCTAGCCGTGTTCTATAACTATTCGCATAACTACCAATAATACATAAACACATGTTTGTTTACATATATGTATTAAAAAAAAACGTACCTATTAACGGAAAATAAATTTAAAATAGTGTTTAATATATTTAAAGAAAAAAGTGAAATGCATGCATACATACATATGTATGTACATACATGATATAAAATAAGAAAAGTACATATTAAAAATCAAAAGAAAATAAATATGAATACTATGCCTTGAAATTAAAAAAAAAAAAAAAATAAAATGAAATAATACAATCATACACATACATACATAGCTGCATATGTACATACACACATACATATGCACATGTATAAATATATAAGTTAAGAAAATTAAACAAAAAGAAGTTACAAGGAAAATTCAAATAATAGGAAACAAAACAAAGGGAATATTTATACCTATTTTGCCCTAGTTAAATTATTATCAAGTGTCGGAAAAGTGTTTCCATCATACATTGTTGGAAAGCACGTTGCAAGCAGAAATATTTAGAATTCTATACTTAATAATTGGATTAAAAACCGCCAAAATTGTGGAGGCACTTAAAATGAAGGTACGTCGTAACTTATTTAAATCTATTTTTACCGCCGGTATTCACAAAACCAGAGTTTAAGTTTTGCAAGCTAAGAAAGCATCGCTTCGAATTAATTATAAAATTGCGACGGCAAAACATTGACATAAATAAATTTTTCAAATGTATTGTAAAATGAACGAATCAGCTGTTTATTTATTATTAAGGAAGTCATTTGGGAATGGCTCTTAACTTGTATAATTTTTGTTATAACATATCCATTACAAATTTACCATAATAAATTATGTAGGTACCAATAACAAAGCTTTGACAATCAAAATCAATTGATTACGTTTATTTGGAAAAACTTTGACTCCTTCTTTAAAAAGATGTAAAGTACTGGGCGTTGAACCTCTGCATATGTATAAGCTATAAAATCAAACATACCTAGGTAGCTATGTACCTATTTCAAGATAGGTAACTCAATCAATAAAGAAAAACAATCTACAATTGTACAATTTTTACAATGTGTATAGGTACACACACATATATCCTTCATCAGATTCATCGTTGCAAGTAAGGAAAGTAATTTTAAAATTACATAGGTACATACATACATATGTATGTATATGAAAAATATTATAGTCAGAAGGTGATTCATAATATGTACATGGAATGCTATCAGTCGCCTCTCTGAAGAGATTCTTCTGGACGCAAATGTATAAGCTGATCTGTAATATGATTTTGGGCTTTTTCTACTAAATCTGGCTGAATATTTTTTAGTTTGGTAGAATGGTAGGGTTATTTTGGGGGTTTGAAACTGTAGTTATTGCTTAGTTCAGAATACATATCTATCTTCTTGAAACTACATATTAAAGAGAAAAAAGTGCCTGAATTTCGTGACTCCCTTTGTTAACTGAGCAAAGCAAAAATTTTCTTTTTAAAAGTGAAAATATGTAGAAATACTTATGACACGTTCTAATTATTGGTATGTAGGGATGCTAATCCCGATCTCGAAAATCCGGGGTTTAACAAATTCCGAAAACGAACCATTTAATTTTACAAAAGTATGTCGAAGAAATAAAGGTGCAAGAATTTGTCACAGTGATATGAATCTCTGCTGATGTTGCACCTTTATTAAGGCTCAAACAGATATCAAAAAGTGATCTGGTAAAATCTCTCCTAAAAAGAAACCAAGAATAAAGTATGATTTACTCAACACTTTTAAATTTGTTAAAAAAAACCCAAAATTCAAGAATGAATTTAATACATAATTAGATAGAAATGTTATTAGAAATGAATTAAAAACGTTGATTGCAAAACGAATGAAATAAGGAATGGAATTGAATTATATATGTAGAACCTAATTTGTGTCTGTTGTGATATTGAATCAAATATTGAATAAGAAATAGGTATAATTATTTGCTTCGGAGGGTGAGAAAAGATTGTTTATGGAATCAACATACAACCATTTGCTAACTGAAATTGCTAAATTTTGCTCACAAACGGTGTTTTTCGACAGCTTCATATTTTGCTAACAAAATTTAATTCATATTCTCTTTATTATAGATAGGCTTAATATTTTTAAGAAACTTTTTTTAGGTCGATCGATAATATTCTGTTGCTTTTTTTTCAATCTAACATTTCAATATAATGTTGTCGTTTTTAAATTATTAAAAAATTATAGCTATGAGGACAGAAAATGTTTGTTTTCAAACATATTTATACCGGCGCACAGTGCTTTGTCCCCAAATAGTGAATCGGCAAAATTAGAACAATTATCGTAGAAGAATGAAATTTGGTGTGCTGGTTCAAAATATGTCAATTAAGAAAAATTAGAAGTTTCGGAAAAATCGGTGCAAGGATATGACTACCTCCCATACATCCTTAAATTTAAAACTTTAATTTTAGCTATAATTGTAAATAGAATAAATCGAAAATTGGTAACTGTCTGTTAAAATATGTCTGTTAGCTTAGTGGTTAATTTTGTTTCATTCGGTGCAAGGACATGACTACCTCCCATATATAATTTTTCTCAAAAACTAAATTGTAACTACATTAGTGATCAGAATGCACTAAAAACTTATACAGCCCAATCATGAATAAAAATTCCGCGGGAATTTTTTTCCCTTTTCTCATTTTTCCTATTTAAATTCAATGTTAAAAAAATAAAAAGGGGAAAAACTCTCGCGGAATTTTTATTCATGATTGGGCTGATAACAACTTATACAACTATATTTTTGAGCTCTCTGGGAAATTTCACTTCAGTCGATACAAGGACATGACCATCTCCCATATATCCTTTTTCTCAAAAACTAAATTTTAGCTACATTTGTGATCAAAATGCAAATAATTTAATACATATTCCCTTTAAAATGCGTCATAAAAAATTTCTTTCTAAATTTGCTCAACAAATAAGATATTTTATTTTAATTATAATTTATGATGTTGTCTTTCAAAATGTATTTCTTAATTTCTTTGAATTCATCATTTTTTATGGGCCGACCACCATATTTATTTGCCTATAAGGAGTATTTATGTCAAAATTTTGCCGTTTAACATTATTTATATCTGTTTTATACGTATTTAAATGAATTTTGGAAGTGGACTTTATATGGGGTCTATGGTCAAACATGGACCGAACTAAAAAAAAATTTCGTTTTGCGATTTCTTTTTGTATAAAACTTATTTTTGCTGAATTTTGTCTTGATATTCCAATTTTATAGGCATTTATTTATCATTAAGCCATATTTCGGGAATATATATATTTGTATGGGGGCTATAAGAAATCATGGACCGATTCTTACTATTTTTCGCACACTTTCTTCTTTTATCATGCAAACAACGTATACAAAATTTCATGGTATTATCTGCAATATATTTCAAAATATTGCAATAAAATGGACGAAAAATATCAAATTTTTATGGAGGTGGTCTCACATATTGGTTCATAACTCTGGTTGACCTAAACCGATTTTTTGATTTTAAATAGCAAACTTCTCGAAAGCATTTCTGACAGAATTATTGAAGATTTGGATCCCGAATATATCTTGGGACTTCAAAAAACTGATTTCAACATCCAGACAGACAGACGGACATGGCTTAATCGACTCCGCTATCTATAAGGATCCAGAATATATATACTTTATAGGGTCGGAAAATTATATTGTGGAAATTTCACACGGAATGACAAACTTATATATACCCTTCTCATGAAGGTGAAGGGTATAAAAATGATCACGTGAAACACACATCTCTTGTTCAAATATAAGAAATAACGGAAAATAGCAAAATGTAAATAACTAATATTTATCATAAACTTTTTTATGGTGCAATTTTTTTTTATTATTATACAAAATTGAATTGAACATTGAACGTCTCTGGATCCTTATACTTGGAAAAAATTATATAATCATATTTTTGGTCTTTGTAAAACTAAAAAATATAGATGTTTTAAAAAAATACAAAATTTCAAATTTCCGGTTAAAAATATTAAATTTTTTTTTTACTACTGGTTAGATTTGTTAACAAAGTCTATAAATGAAAAATAAAAAATTGTCTACTTTTTATTTATATATTTTTAAAATTTTTTTTAAAGTTTTCAAAAATTTAGGGTTTCCGCCAAAAAAACAAAAAAAAATTCTTTAAATTTTTGGTAAGTTTTTGTCACTATTTAATAAAAATTATACACTACACTAAAATTTGATTCATTTTTTATAGTAATAAAAAAAAAAACAATTGTATAAACTATTTTTTTTTAAATTTTGAAAGTACCATAAACTTAGGTCTTTGTAACTTTTTCTGAAACTTAGGAAACATGTGTTAAAAAATTCATATCACTTTTACATTTCCGGGTGAAAAATCTACAACTTCTTTACATATTCTATTTAAGCCCTTTAAAATGTACTAAAATCACAAATAAAAAATTACCTACTCTTAAAAAAAACTTTTTTTACTCTATCAAACTTTTGCATTTTCGATGGCACAAACAACTTTTCCATAAAAAATATTTACCAAAAATTATTTTTGTTTTTTTGTACCTATAGTAATAAACAAAACTATTAAGTTTCAAAGCCATACAATAAAAAATGAAATTTTGACAATTTTTTTTGTAACACAGTAAAAATCGTTTTTCCGTTCAACAGTTTTACCTCAAACGTTTTCTGACTTTAGCGCCCTCTACTGTTAACAAAAAGAAGATATCATAAATTCTACTCACGAATCTGTTTAAGGTACTTTGTTAGCTTTACAAAAATGTATATTACTTAAATATTCTAAGCACTTTATTTTATTTTAATTTTGCCTATGGAACAAAGCACTGTGCGGCGCTGCCCGGGATAATATTGATATTTTAATCCTGGCCGCTGATCATTTAACATTTTGCTAATCTGTTTTAAGAATAGCACACTAACGAATCATATTTCGTGTTTAAAATGGCAGTTTATATGTTTATACATATGTATATAAAAACTCAAATTCTTTTATGGGACAGCATTTTTTCAAAAAAAATTCATTAACTATTTCGAAAAATAAATTTTTGAACAACGAAATGTTGACATTCAGAATTTAAATCTCTGGTTGATGTTTACTGTTAAATTTGTTTTCCTAATTTTCCCTTTCCAAACGTATATTTGAGCTGGCTAATCGTACATTTTTTTCAAATGAATAAACTTACATTTAAAATTTGAATATTCTTCGTTATTTTCACGTCTTTGGCGACAAACAATTTTTATTTATATGTTTAGAACAAAGTACATAAACAAAAAGTACCAACCATACAATTTTTCACTTTTTGGCCCTCTAATTTTCGGTTTGACTTATATTTAACTGTAAAAATCTATATTTAAAACTGAAAGTGATTCATTTCAAAGAAATGCAAAATTTCCATTTTTACCCGTTATTGCGATTTAGGTGTCGTAATATGAAAAATTAACTTTTCAAATACAGTTTTTTGTGATTGCATAAAGCTACAACAAAAATTTCGTTATCTTAAAACAACAGATACAAAAGGTATCAAAAAAGTACAAAACACAAATCTTTACCCTTTTTACCTCTTTAGTTTGTATATTTTTAATAAGTTTTTTGTCTTTCAAGGTATCAATATTTAAAGTTTCGAGTCTGTAGATCACTTATTAAGATTAAGCACAAAATTCCACTTTTTACTCGTTTGTATTCACTTGAAGATAGACTTACAAAGAACTACTTCTAATACACAACTTGGTGACAACAGAAATGTAAAATAAAAATGCTGTTGTTTCATAACAAAGACAATCATTACTTTAGAGGCAAATTTTAAAAGTTCTCCTCTTTTTGTCCCTTCCCGGTATCAACGTTATATTAAATTTTACCGGTTTTTACCAAATTTATCACTTCCTGATCCAAGTCTTGCAAATAGATCTGCGTTCCACATTTTAATAAATTTAGTTTAGCCGTTTGGCTTTACCTAGTTTCCCCTTTTTTCCCAATCTGGTCTAAGCTTTGAAAAAATATATAGCCTGTTGACGCTTTCAATCATTAGTTAATTTACGTTTAAAATTTCAATAAAACCGGTTCAGTCGTTTTGTCTACCGGTTTTTCCCCCTTTTTGTTCTGACCTGGTCCTAGTTTCAAAAAAATATACAGCCCGTTGACATGGATCTAACTAACTACATACGTTTTAAATTTCAATAAAATCGATTTACTAATTTATATATGTAAATTAAATTAATGGTTTGACTAAAATTGTATTGTAACGAATTTAGAAACGAATTTGTATTTCAGTTTTTCAAAATATTAACTAAAATATTTTCAAATATTTCGAAATGAATGCAGTGTTCACTTAAAGGGCTATAACAGAAACCGTTTATACATTATAACCTTGGTATTGACGTCACCTTTCATATAAACTTTGCAGAAACAAAATTGGTTCACGCATTCCAGAGAACATCAATTACGAACACAATGCAACTTTTTTTATATATATTATTACAGTCGACTCTTGATAATTTGAAATTCAAGGGACCAGAGAAAAAGTTTAAATAATAGAGATTTCATATTACGAGAGTTCAAATGTCGATGTGTTGTGAAACAGAAACAAAATCACATTACGAATTCAAATTATAGAGTGTAAAAAAACTAAACTTCAAATAATAGAACGCTGTCGGGCAAGATGAAATATCTATAAAGCAGCGCATATAAACTAAAATAAATCATTGTTTTATTTATTTTATATTTTGCATAAAACACAGCACATTAAAATAATTCAAATTATAGCGTGTCGGCGATAAATATGCCATTCAAATAAATTCAAATTACCGAGGGGACCAAATTACATAGATTTTTTTTTTTAATTTATTAAATGTTTTTCAATGGACCTAGAAAACAGTTCAAATTATCGCGAGATTCAAATTAACGAATTTCAAATTATCAAGAGTCGACTGTATATATATATTTATATTATATATAGATTTAGCTGTATGAGAATTTTTCCTCTTGCGAGTATTATTGTAAAATTTTTTAAAAAAATTTTTATTTATTCGAAGGTTTACTTCTAGTTAAATATAAAAATTTATTTGAAATTTACTCTTCGTATACCTCTGTTATATGTTATACATAGCTTTCCTTTGGAAAACGTAAATGTAAAAACATACAGAAATATACAAAGAGACACTAGCAAAATGTAATGCATTTTCTGGCCTGCTAAAGCCTTCGTCAGCATTCTTTGTGTCTATTGGTGTTTATTTTCAAACTTAATAAATAAAAATTTTTTTAAAAAATTTTACAATAATACTCGCAAGAGGAAAAATTCTCATACAGTCAATTTGAAAGTTAAATATAAGAAAGTTTGAAAATAAACACCAATAGACACAAAGAATGCTGACGAAGGCTTTAGCAGGCCAGAAAATGCATTACATTTTGCTAGTGTCTCTTTGTATATTTCTGTATGTTTTTACATTTACGTTTTCCAAAGGAAAGCTATGTATAACATATAACAGAGGTATACAAAGAATAAATTTCAAATAAATTTTTATATTTAACTAGAAGTAAACCTTCGAATAAATAAAAATTTTTTTAAAAAATATAGATTTAGCTTAAGTTACTTTTTTGAAATAAATAGGTTTCGTTATTATTAAACCAATTTGTTTTGAAATAATACAAAAATTCCGAAATCACTGATTCTAATCGAAATAAATCATGGGCCGTACAAGTATTTACAAGACTACTTCTAAAGGTACGGTCACAGTTGGCAAATATTAGCCGAAAAAGACGTAACCACAACAAATATTTACTTTTATTTTATTTGATGCTGTTTAATCTTGCAAAACTCTTGTAAGAGTAAACAACGTCAAACAAATATGTGCTAAAATAAGTGGTTACGCGTTTTTGAGTAAATATTTGCTAAATGTGACCATACCTTAAGTAATGCAAACTGTATGTTGTTGTATGTATGTTCATTATATGTACATATTTCAGTTTTTTGTCTGTGTAATATCACTTATTAGAATTGTTTTTTAAAATAAGCCAAACTCTCAAGATTAATTAAAACAAGTAAGAGTGCTATATTCGGCTGTGCCGAATCTTAAATACCCTTCACCTAAGCGTAATAAGAAATACAGAAACTACACTAGACTAGAATATCCTAATTCTGTGTTTTCTATTCAGTCTTAGTGCAAATTGAATTAGTATTTGATATATTGTTTGAAAGACAATTTTACGACCAACATAATTTATGTTAAATATTTTGAAATTTTGTCTAATTTTTACCATTTTTAATTGATTTAATTACCAATTCTTACCATAACTTACAGAGTCTGTCTGATGTTCATAATAATCTTCAGTGTAATTTAACAGAGTATAAATAAAACAGGGGTACAATTCGGTTTTAGTGATTTTGTTAAAAAAAAAAAAAAACAAATAGGGATTTTAGAAGAGATACCAGCAAAAAAATTTTTTTTTGGCGGCCACGCCTGTTTTCGAGGGGGCGGGCCCTTAAAGTTGAAAATATATAGGCCTATATCTCGGGAACTACTGGGTGTCTGATAATTTGTAATACATTAAATAAAAGGTATTAAAAATAGCTTTCCAACGATATATATCATGATTATAAAATATGGACCGAATATGGGTTAAATCCGAAAAGAATATTTTTTGACCCGAATTTATTTGTTTTTGGAAATGCTTCTATATGGCAGGTATGACAAATTATGGGCCGATCTTCTTAAATTTTGAAACAGTTATTTTCATGCATACGTGGATTTCGGTAGTGGACCTTATGTGGGGGATATAGTCAAATATGGACCGATATTCTCAAAATCCAGCAGTTAGATTTAGGCATGTATGTAAATGATCCGTGTAAAATTTTGGATTGGTACCCTTATTTATAAGCGATTTATGAGTATTAAAGGGATTTTCCGAAGAGGGCTTTATATGGGGCATACGGTTAAAAATAGACCGAAATTAACAAAATTGTGTGGAATGATTTTTGTATATATGTACATGATCTGTACAAAGTTTTGAGTCGGTAACGATATTTATACAATATATATAGGGAAAAATGTCTTTTTCAGATGTGGTCCTTGTATGGGAGCTATGACCAGTTGTGGGCCGACCACCATAAAATTTAGTAGAACAATTTATTTGCCTATAAAGAGTATTTATGTCAAATTTTAGCCGTTTAACATTATTTATATCTGTTTTATACGTATTTAAGTGAATTTTGGAAGTGGACTTTATATGGGGTCTATGGTCAAACATGGACCGAACTAAAAAAAATTTCGTTTTGCGATTTCTTTTTGCATAAAACTTATTTTTGCTGAATTTTGTCTTGATATTCCAATTTTATAGGCATTTATGTATAATTGAGCAATATTTCGGGAAGATTTTTGTATGGGAGCTATGACCAGTTGTGGGCCGACCACCATAAAATTTAGTAGAACAATTTATTTGCCTATAAAGAGTATTTATGTCAAATTTTAGCCGTTTAACATTATTTATATCTGTTTTATACGTATTTAAGTGAATTTTGGAAGTGGACTTTATATGGGGTCTATGGTCAAACATGGACCGAACTAAAAAAAATTTCGTTTTGAGATTTCTTTTTGTATAAAACTTATTTTTGCTGAATTTTGTCTTGATATTCCAATTTTATAATCATTTATTTATCATTAAGCCATATTTCGGGAATATATATATTTGTATGGGGGCTATGAGAAATCATGGACCGATTCTTACTATTTTCCGCACACTTTTTTCTTTTATAGTACAAACAACGTATACAAAATTTCATGGTATTATCTGCAATATATTTCAAAATATTGCAATAAAATGGACGAAAAATCTCAAATTTTTATAGAGGTGGTCTCACATATTGGTTCATAACTCTGGTTGACCTAAACCGATTTTGCTGATTTTAAATAGCAAACTTCTCGAAAGCACTTCTGACAGAATTATTGAAGGTTTGGATCCCGAACATATCTTGGGACTTCAAAAAACTGATTTCAACATCCAGACAGACAGACAGACAGACAGACAGACGGACATGGCTTAATCGACTTCGCTATCTATAAGGATCCAGAATATATATACTTTATAGGGTCGGAAAATTATATTGTGGAAACTTCACACGGAATGACAAACTTATATATACCCTTCTCACGATGGTGAAGGGTATAACAAGTAAGAGTGCTATATTCGGCTATGCCGAATCTTATATACCCTTCACCTTTGTTGTGGACGCATATTTTATATTACGGTTTAAGAACACACTAAAAGTTTTCGAACACTTTGTGTGATCAACGCCATCTGTTGATAAAATTATTCGTAACAATATTAATACACTTAGTTTTTTTGATGAAATTTTCAGAGGTTGTCTCGGATGTTTGCTCATATCTCCGGTATTTATGGACGGATTTTGCTGATTTTAAATAGCAAACTTCTCGAAAGTATGTCTGACAGAATTATTGAAGATTTGTATCCCGAAGATATCTGGCGACTTCAGAAAATTGATTTCAACATCCAGACAGACAGACAGACGGACATTACTTTATAGGGTCGGAAAATTATATTGTGGAAATTACAAACGGAATGACAAACTTATATATACCCTTCTCATGAAGGTGAAGGGTATAAATATATAATTATTTAACCAAGTAAAATTCTTAAAATTTGTCTTGTTGTTCGAATGCATTTGAATCAATCTTAAAAGTAAGAAAAAAAAAAACACTTAATACTTTAACTAAAATAAGTGATGAGAGTTTTATTCAAAACAAAACCATCAAAAACAAAAAGAATAAACAAAAAAAAGTTAAAGAAAGAAACAAAAATCTTATTGACAGGCGGGTCTTGCAGATCAAAGCTTTGAAACCAACTCTCAGCTGGATATTGGGATACAACAGCGCATTGATCCCACACATAAAATAAAAATAAAGTTTATTATGAAGCTTGTTGGTCGTCCGATGAATGGATGGATGAATCGTTTGTTTGTCGACTGGTGTAGTCGGTCGGTGTGGGGAAGGATATTTCATTATCCAACAAATCTGTTAAGTTTTGACGATGTGCATACACTGATATTGATGTGATTTTAAAAATCATCATCGATAAAAAAAAAAACTAAAAAAAAAGCAAAAAATGTACCAACAATACAAAAACATCTTCATGTTGTCGATTATTTACTGATTCGTGTAAATTCAATTCCATACGCTTTGGAAGTAGTGATGCAGCAAAAAAGTACAAAAAAATAAGATGATGTTTTTTATTACACCCTGCCTCGTAAACAAATTGTACGTAACTCTACATTGTATGTATGTGTAATTCATTCACAACATTCACAATTATTTACTTGTACCAGTGAGCTCAAAGTATAGATTCGTCATTGTTGGTGCTTTTCAAATAGAACTACTAAATTTGGATTGTGTTAAATCGGGTAAAATTTACTTTAACCAATACTAATAGAGGTTAGGCTCACTATTGGCCCACTCTAATGGATCTAATCGAATGAACAGGTTTGGAATTATTTTAACTTTATACATACATATTTGCCTCTATATATAGTAATAAATTTGTTCAGAATATTGTCTTAACCCTGTGATCGTTAGCCTGAGTGCCCGATAGACTAGGCGAAAATGTGCCGGACTATCAGTCAGAGGGTTGCGGGTTCGATTCCCGCCAAAGACTCTGGGTGTTTTCTGCAGACAAGCCAAAAAAAAAAGCTTCGCAGTTTGTGTTTGTTAATTATTAAGTTAAAAACTGAATTAATTAAAATTGAATTTACAATTTACAAATTATAACACTTATATACTCGTATGTATGTATATACTACATATATATATGTACTCGTAAACACACACTTTTTGACTTACTCAAATTTATCGCTAATTATTGAGAAGAGTGGTTTTGATTTAAATAGCTTAATTTCAAAAAATAAAACCTGATATCTAAAGCAAAGATTTAGATGTTTTACAAAATATTCCAGGCGAACATTTAACCTATGACATAAATATGTATGCTTTAAAACACATCATTTAAAATCTCTCAAGTCTATCTTGCTACGAACAACAGTCAGCAGTGTGACCCCAGACCTTAAAAAGTTAAGCTGCTAAATCAATTTAAAAATAAGCTAAAATATGCTAAAACTTGTTTTAAAATGACAAAAAGATGTGCTAAATTTGAGGTATGCATGATTAAAAAATAAACTTTAACCTTAAAGTTAAATATTTTCATAATTTTGTATAAGGCCTTAATTAATATTAAAATTCGGGGGTTCCCGTTTTTTACTCGCATGTTTTGTTATTCATACTTTGATTTACATTTTCCACTATCATTACTTAAGTTTCGGTTCATTCTTTCCCAGGCGTGTTTGTCTAATTCCATTCCAATTGTCATGTTTTTAAATAATAAACGCAAACATAAAACACTAACCTTAAAGGAAAAGTGTGATATTTTACAAAGTCTTGATGAGGAAAAAACTATTAGGCAGGTTGCCGAAAAACTCCATGTTCCTAAATCAACGATTTGCAACATAAAAAAAAAATAAGGAGAAGATAAAACAATGTATTTCGAATACCTATACATAATTACTTATTTTACAATTAAATTCACTTAGATTATTTCAATATAGTCCTATAGTCTGCACAACTCGTTAATCCGACCGACCCTAAAACTATATGTGTCCGGATTGTCGAAGTTGCACTGTAATGGTCGCAATTTTAAAGATGTTTCGATTGTTGAAATTGATCCATTATTTCACTTAGCCTCCATACAAATGTCGTCTCGAAGTAGGGCTTTATCGATCATAAATATGTGATTTATAAACGTATCCAAATTAATGTTGCCACAAATATATTGTATATGAAATCACACTACAAGATTTTGTGCAAATTGCTCAATAATTAGTCAAAGCTCCCATATATGTTCCACTTTCGAAAATCACTTTAACGGGCATAACTCTCTTAAAATTAATATGTATATATAAATTATGATCCCTTGGTCCGTAATTAGTCATTGCTACATATAAGGCTAAATTCTGAAACTCACTTAAATGTTGATATACAAATGCAATTAAGAAGTAGAAATCATGGCACCTACTTTTATAACAATTGGTAGATAATTAATCATAGCTCCCATATAAGAAGCACTTCTGAAAATCACTTTAACATGCATTATAATCGGGCATGACTCACTATACATTCTAATTATGTTTTTATAGAATTCATTCAACTAAATATACTACGTTTAGCTTTTGAATTACTAAATGGCAAAACTAATATCTTCATAACAAAAAATGAAAGAGAGTTTTCATAAACTTGCTTCCAAAATTCTACGGTTGAGTTTTGATATTCCCACTTATATGAAGTTAAATTTTGTCAATTTTTTTCAAGAGTTGTAATTTCATAATTTTGTTTTTATTTTCAAGCAATTTTGAATATAAAATAAATAAGTATTCTTAAATTTTAAAATGCTCAAAACTGCTAAACATATTCTGCTAAATACCTGTAATACCATCTGCTAAATGTAAAATTTTGCAGATAAATCAAAATAAAATAAACTAAATTTAGGCGCAAAAATGCTAAAATTGTCACACTAGCAGTCAGATTTCAGTAAGAAGATAAAAATATATAAATGATTTTATTTTAGTACTGGTAATGTTTGGAAGCAGTCAGTTCAAAAAACTTATACATACATATTTCGTGTTGTATTTGTTTTCAACTTAAGCCAATTAAAAACGTAAATTCCATTAAGATTTAAATGAACAATGAATTAATTTCCAAGTGTGAATTTTAGTTGTAGGTATTCATTGTGATATTATATACAAAGTTATAAATTTGTTTGATTTACAACGAATTTGTACACACATTTTCATGTCTTACAATGATTGAATTCCTGTCTGTTTTACAACAATATAAGAAAGAAATTCATTTTTGAAAAACAAAATTTTCTCTCATCATCTTTTAATTTCGTTTCGTTTAATTTTACTTGTATCATTTATGTATCGTTTGTTTAATCGATTTTTTATGCAATGATAATACGAGTAATGTTCAGTTATTTTGCCGCTATCCCGCTGAGTATTTTTGATAACTTTTAAATGCTTCAATTTGTTGTTAATTTCCTTCAACATATTCTTTCTATTCAGTTTGGTTTTTGTTAAATCACGGCCCATGATTTATATCGATTTGAATCAGTGATGCGTTTTTCATTGTGTTGTTGTGTTGTATCTCTCAGATAATCCATGCAAATGTCCAGCCATATCCGCGTACACCATCTAACAGATAGAAACTGAAATTTTTATGATAAATACCACCCACACATATGTATAATATTTTACGCATTTTTAATTTTTTGGGATTTCTTTTGGTCACGTTTCCATTTATAAAAAGCCATTTATACAGCATGTTTTATTTACTGGACTTGCTTTAGCTTGAAATTCATTAGCGTTGATAATCAGTTTAAAGTGTTGTTGATACTAATAATTTCCAAATTTGGTTAAAGAAGTTACATTTATAGCCCACAAATAATTATAAACATTCTTACATATACATTGTATGTACTCGTATTCATACACACTCATGCCTACACGCAAAGAAAAAATAAGAGCAACATATTATGATAACATTTATGATTGTAGTCAAAACATATTATGATGAATAAAAGTGCCTTGAAATATCATATTATGATTAATTATCATCGTAATATTTCATTATAATATTTTCTTGTTAATCATTATTTGATATTATAACATCATATTATAACCTAATATAAACATAAAATTGTCATACATGATCAAATTATGACCCAATGTAATCATATTATAGTTTAAAGTAATCCTATTATGATCTAAAGTAATCATATTACGAACTAAAGTAATCATATTATGATCTAAAGTAATCATATTATGATCTAAAGTAATCATATTATGATCTAAAGTAATCATATTATGATCTAAAGTAATCATATTATAATATATAATAATCATATTATGATAGTACTTTATCATAATATGTTAAAATAATAGCATTTTATTTTTACTATTTATCACACATATAAATACAACTTTAATTGGTTTGAGTATTTGCTACGATTTTTATTTATCGATATCAATAAAAATATTTGAGACTCAACCCAGTAAAATCATGTCCTGCATTATTGTTGGCTATGCCGCGGCCTTTGCGGTCTTTCAACACTTGTCGCCGAATCTCTGTCGAAGAATAATGGACTTTATTGGTGCTGCAATATTTGTAGAAAAATTAGTGTTACCTTTTATCGTTTCTTCCAAGGAACAAAGAACCATTTTTTACACTATATATATATATATAAATATATCCCAGCAGTACTGGTAACCATCTGGGAACTAATGATTTTTCCGTACATTTAAGGCCTGCACTGGTTACTTAATTAGCTATAATGGGAATAATGCTTGTCTAAAAGGTAATCAATTGACCCTGCATAGCTTGCAAACAGATAGTCTGGGAGCAATCATTGTACGAGAAATGCTACTTGCCCCGAAAAGGCAAATGAAATCAAAAACAAACATTTAAAAGACTTTACTCAAAGAGGTACTAAGTTACTCTAGATTACATTCAGTGAATAAAAGTACTGCTTCCGAAAGTCATAACTGACTAAACTCTTTATTATTAAAGAGTGACTCTACAGTTGGTTAAATTTTAAGGGCCGATGTTGAATGTGACTAATTCAATTTGATCCATGGAACGATACACTACCGAACAACGCGTTAAAAATATTCAGGCTTATTATGAAAATAAGCGTTCAAATGAAAATGCATATGGTGCACTTTGTGTTTTTTTCAGTCAATTTAATCGTCCAAATGTGCGTGCAATCGCAAAAATTTGAACAAACCGCGATAGTCTGGCTGAAGAGCCGTCCACCTCAACTCATCGTTGTGCCCAACAATTGCACCTCTCATGCTCGTCGTTGAGAAACATTATGCATAAAGACCCTGCATTTATTTGAACGCCCATTCTCATTATAAGCCTAAATAACATTTATAAAATATTTAAATTTTATTTCAATATTTCGCAGTTTTTTGTAAAGTAATAAAAACTGCGTTATCTTCTCATTGTAGTAAATTAAATCACTATCCAAACTTTGAAAATGTATCGGTATTAAACACTGGAAATAACTACAAACCTCGTTATTATATGTTAGAGATGTTACAGATAATTAATATACCTACAACAAAAAGGATCAAGTACAAAGCAGATACTGAAAATGTAACACAGATTTACAGACATTTAATACATAAAAAATAACACAACTTACAAATAATTAGTAATAATTAGTAATATTTTCTACTTGTTATAAATTGTTTTAATATTTTGTTTTGTTAAAGTTTTCATATCCTTTTTGCCTATGACAAATAATTTTTGAAATTTATAAAATTATAAAAAAAAAATGTATCCTGTTGTTCAATAGTGTATCGTTCCATAGATCAAATTGAGTTAGTCTGAAATTGAGAAATGTCAAATGAAATGCCGACAAAAACTTGACGTTTAGGTATGGTTCATATTCAACATCGGCACGTAAAATTTAACCACCCTTTACATAACTGTCAAGCCGAGTATTTATAAAATCTTAATTCATTCCATATAACCTTTGCCATGGTTATATATACTTATGTACATATATTCGAACAAATTTATAGACATAGACATAGTTTTGAATAAAAAAAAAACTAAAATTAAGTACAAAATGCAAACAAAACCAAATGAAATAAACAAAAATTAAAAAAAACACATTTGAAAATAAATATAATACATACATGAGCATGTAAAAATTTCTACACATCCATTTAAATATGTATATGTATGTACATATGTATGTATATAGATAGATACGTATTTATTATCAGAAATTAATATTCTATTGAATATTCATGAGTTATTTTTCTGTTTAAACAAAAATGTCTAAAACGAAGAAACATCTCTAATAATTTATGAACTCACTTTTTATTAAAATGGATATTTTTATTAAAACAAAAAGCAATAACAAAATAAAATGAAAAATCTGGTAGTTTTATGCTGACATACTATTACACTCTCTTTATTCCAAACAAAATATTTAAATATTTTTTCTTGTATAAAAATAAAATAAATTATAAAATTAATGTTTTTTTTAAATGTTTTAAATTTATGTTTTTTGTTAAGGTTAAATACTGCTTGAGTTACGCCCCATCGTTATGAAAATATTCATTTATAAACTTTGTTCAAATATTATTCGTTTTATTTGGTTCGATTTTCAGATAGTTTTTTTTTTAATCTCTTGGGACTGGGAAGATTAAATAATGTCGTCATTTTTAGTATTAAATGTCGCCATTGTAAATTTACTCTTGTGCTATTATCAGGGCAAGGGACATGTTTGTTGTCGTTAGCCTGAGACAAACATAAAGTAAATATCTTTACGAATCAATAAATTTGCTGTAAAATGGCATCGATTTGTTAGTGCATATTTTTGCATATTTTGCTTGAAATGCATGTTTTTGCATATTTTGCTAAAACCGCATGTTTTTCTACATATTTTTTTAAATAAAATGATTTTTTCTTTGTTTTATTTCTTTTTATAGTAATTTCTTTTTTCATAAAAAACCGTTTTCATTTTTAATATCTCTTTGATTGCTGTTTTTACGGAGTTACACATTGAAGCAGAATTTTAATGAAAATGATGCAATTAAAAAAGTTAAATCTATTTTAAATATACCTAATATAAAGGCTCAGTTAGTATTTATAAATTGAAACTATGGATTTTTAGTTAAAACACTTAGCAAACTGCAGGAGTTTAAATCATTGACAATCCAGGGGCCAAATTACCGCATTCGTGATCGAATGAGCTATCGTATCGAAAAATGATTTCGATATCGAAATTATGATAAAATACGAATGCCATAATCTCATAAAAGAAATTTTACTCGCTATCGAATGCGGTAATTTGGCCCCAGGTTAAATTAATTGATGATGCCGTCATTAAAATAAGAGAAGCTGGAACTGGATGCAGTTTAAAAAAATAGTGGATTTAAAAAAAGTAGTAGATTTAAAATAGTAGTAAATGAATACTCTACAAAGGAGTTGGCAACTTTTAAATATGCACCAATTACATCCGTTGATGTCGAACGGTCATTTTCAATGTTTAAAACATTTTTAAGACAAATAGAATGAGTTTTACTTTTGATAACTTAAAAAAAAACTTATTCATATATATAAATAAATCTTTATCTTGAGTTATACTACGTTTTTATACTGCTGTTTTTACACGTTTTGTAAAATATTAAAACCAATAAGACTAAATTTAATGTTTGTTATGTTTTTTTTGTACTTTTAAGTTAAATAAATGGTGAAATAAATCAATTTTAAATGCATATTTTTTAATTTTTTATTGCATATTTTTGGTGCATGTTTTATGTACATAAAACGCGATTTTTAGTGCATGAACTTCCTTGCCCTGGCTATTATTAATATGCTGAGCATTTTCATAAGTACATATGTACTTGTATTTTAAAAAACTTTGAAATATTTCAGTAAAACCTTTAATTTGTATTAGCTTAAAGTTCCGAATTATACAATATTTGTTTGTAATGTTAGTTGAATGTGGTGGTGGTGTTTGCAAAAGACTCAAAAGTATGACAAAATTTATTTCATTGTGATAGTGTCCATTTGACAAAACAGCTGAAACTAATATTTTAGAATAAATAGTTAAGTACGAGTATGTACTTATGGAATTCTCGAGTGGAAAAAGTATTTTGTAGTTGCATCTTAGCGGCAGTTGCAATTGTCTTGGCCAACAAACATCTTAAAAAAATGCGCGTGCCAAATAAATGTCCATCTGGGAAATTATGAGAAAAAACACCTTTTCGAAAACTCACTCAAAGAGATTTAAATTGCTATCATGTTCATTCTTTACAGATGTCCAGTTTAGAAAATATTTCTTATTGTTCAGGCCCAAACCAATTTATTATTAATAAACCGATTTTAAAAACAAAGGACAACAAGAGGATTTTGTAATTGACTTACAAACCTATGGTAGACCATAATCTTTGATTTCTAATCTTCTTTATCTTTTCTTGTTTATTGCCTTAGCTATTGTGTGTGTGTGTGTGTTTTCTTTGATTTTGAGAAAAACAAAAAAAAACAAACAATGAGAATAAAGAAAAAAGTGGCAAGAAGATATTCAACAACATCTTGACTTGTGACAACTAACTGATGCTCGAACACAAACACCGGGGTGACCAAGAGATTTTGAAGTTGTTGAGGAATTAGAGGCTGCTAAAAATCACACCTTTAGTTGCTTTTATGGTCAGTTACGCATGCGCGTGCAACGTAGCCATAATTCGTTTGTTTATTTGTGTGCTCAGCAAATAAATAAATACAACAATCCATAACATCACAATCGTCCAAAAGTCAGCATGATTTTTAGCAGGTAATTGTGAATTTACAAAAAGAGGAACAAAACATTTTCATTGTTTTTGCCTCGAATTAAGAAACTGAAGAAATTGAAATTACAATAATGAAAATTAAATTGCAATAAATACTGGTTGTTGTTGTTGTTGCTGTTGCTGATTTAAAATCTTTTCTATTCGCATTTGTATCTTTTTTCACACTCCATCCACATTGCAACAATTTTAAAAATGTATAGAAATTTCAAGAAAGTGAAAAACAAAAGAATTCAAGTGGCTATTGTTTGCTCAAGCATCGAAAATCCGCAAAATAGCCTCTAAGGACTTATAGATAGAAAGCAAATAAGCCAAGACAACATCATGCCTTCCACTACCGCTAGTTACCCTTAAACAACAGCCCGCCTGCAGCCAACAGCCACCACCAAAAAGTCAGTCAATATTTAAGGCAATGTGTTAAATGTTTGTTGCAACAACATTTTAAGGATACTTAATATGTATGTATGTTTGTATTTCTGTATGTACGAGTATGAGTGTGCGAATAAGTATTTTATATTACATTTTTTGTTTTCCTTTGTTTTTTCTTGTTGGTTGGCGTCAAGCCCTGGTGGAGTGATGCAACATCCCAAATAAAGCATAATAATGTTTAAATTCACACCGTGTAAGAATTGCGACACCAAAAATATTTTTTACGTCCACAAATCAATTTCAGTATTAATATGGGTTAGAATTGAGTATGTGTGTGTGTGTGTGTGTGTGTGTGTGCGAATGTGTTCCGCTACAGCGCTATTGAAATATCGCAAATACTTCCCTTCTTCAGTTTGACAATAAATCCCTGACTTTACTTTCATGTACATATTTATTGTTTTAGTAGTCATTCCTTTGTAATCACAAAAGAGGTACAAATAGGATGGGCGCGAACAAATTTCGTTTTTTTTTCTACGTTAAACTAACACTCAACTCGTGCTTAACAATCCGTAACGAAAATTTGACATCTCGTACTTATACCCACAAACACACTCAGCCACAAACATTTAAAACTTCAAATGTATAAAATCCTAAACTAATGTTAGCATCAATAATATTGCATTTCACCACAACAGGAGTACGAGTAAGATGGTTCATTGAAAACCCATCTATCTGTATTGTTGTCTGGCTTATTGACTTTACCTTAGTTGCATTTTTAACAGATTTTTTTTTTTTTTTTTGGTGATTATAGGTTTTATATTTGCATTTTGTAATTCATTATAGATAAATAAATTTATACATACATATCGTATGTATGTATGTAGTTAGAAGGGCCGTTTTGAACTCACCGCAAAAACGGAGTTCTGGGGGGTTACTCCGTATTTCGATTCGAAAAGAAAATCATACTTTTTACATTGTATTTCGAAAGCTTTTGCTTTCGAATCGAAATACGGAGTAACCCCCTTGTACTTTATTTGTACAAAGCAAGTTATAACCCCTGATGTACATCCACGTACATACAGATTTATGCGTCCTAGGCCAAATGTAAAGAAAACTTATTTTATAATGTATTTATTTTTAATTATTTTGGCTACCGTTACCGTTGCAGCTAAGCTACAGTTATAATTAAATACCGTTTCAATATATCATCCGTTAGCGTTAATCTAGACATTATTTAAAATTGTGAAAATACAAATTTTTATTTTCCATAATTGTGTTTATGGAAATCTCAAAAGGTCTTCTTTCTTTGTCAACTTTGTTTTAACTTTTTTAAATTTTATTTATATTGTATACATACGAATTACCGAAATTAGCGTTTTGTTTTATTAAAATGCCGCAACCAAACCAAAGCCAACCTTGGAAAATATATAATGACAATTTTAGCGAAATCACAATAAACAATTTGTTGAATGAATTTATAACTATAAGGCCTTTTTCAGATTAGGCAACTTTATTTGTGCAAGTCTTGTGTTTATGGGTGTGAGAGGAAAGTTCGGTTTGCAGGGGAAAGAATTGCCGAGACTTGAGTACAGGCTTGTTTGTACTTGGCAAGTCTGTTGCTGCTGTCATTCTTGTCTTGGGATATTTATGTATATGTTTTTAACATTGTCTTTTATTTCTTCTTCGGTGTGTTCTCTAATTTTGTGTTAAGAAAATTTTATATTTGTGAATAAATTTTTATTAAATTAAAAAATTATGAGAAAATGGAAGCAAAATATCAATTTAGTTGAACAAAATGAATGTATTTTTAATGTTTGTTCATTTTCATATTTAGACCGCTTCTATTCTTTCTCCAAGATTTTATCCACTGCCTCTTGTTGTTATTAGTAGGGAGTAAAGTTGCTTTTTTGCACATTTTTTTTTAACCTTAAAAAATGGCTTCAAACTACATAGCAAAACTGGGAGGAATTTATGATTTACAAACCCGTTAGCAAATCTTTTTTATCACTGTCATAGGAATCTATATTAACCGCTTCTCCGATGCATTTAAGTATATCTTTAACTAAATTATATTTTTCTTCAACTTCCATTCTTTTACAATTACAATGAATACAGAAATGCAACAAAACGTCAACAAATTAAGAAAATTCGAGCATAAGAAAATTAAAGTTGCTGAATGTGAACACAAAAAAAATAAATAAAAATGAAAATTATACTTGCGCAATTAAAGTTGCCTAATCTAAAAGGGGCCCAACCAAATGTCTACTTCAATAACGTACAAATGTAGAGAAAAAATGATAATCTCTTTACAAATATCATCTTGTAATATTAGAATGATGAGCAATATGCCTTTCTGGTTGTACCCACTTTAATTACTAGTATGTAAATCATAAAATCGTGATTTTATTCCTTAACAATAAAATATTATACTATTCTAATTAGAAATGTTTACATTATCTATTAAAAGCATGAAGCTATTGATTGTAGCTTAACAAAAAATATAAATAATTTCATAAATTCTTTTTCCGATGGTTTAAAAAGTTAAAAACTTTTTTAAAAAAAGTGTCCTATAATCCTGCCTTCGCGTCCATGCTTCAAATGTATGTACGTATATACATGCATATATTCCTTTGAAAATGTTTCTATTATAGAAAATAAACATGCAGGCTGTATATATACTTACACTTTTATTTATGTAAACTAATGTAAATGTGTGCATATGTATGTATGTGCAATATACATATAAACAACTATATATGCATGCATGGACATGCAATATATTGTATAAATGTTGAATTTAACAAGTTCTGAATTTATTATTTACAAAATGATTTTTATCTAGAATACAATAAAAAAAAAACATAAACACACATATTTACAGGTACATACATATATACAATAATATTTGTATATGTATGCCTATGTATGTACGAGTACATTTAAGGTAATAAATAGGCGACAGTCTAACAAGGTTAGTACGAACTATAATTGATTGCCAGTGCCAACCTAATTTCTTTTCAGGAAAAATGATCGCAAAAAAAATAAAAACGGTGTCAGATTTTATTATGAAATTTAGGCCAAAATTTTTTTATGAAAACTCACCCCAAAGGTTGCGAGAAATTACCGCAATGTTAAAATGAAAGGTGGCCCAAAATGTTGGGGCATTTTTCACAATGAAAAACTGCCCCAAATACATACATACATACATATGTAACTGAATTTTGTTTATAATTGCAGTTAGATATAAAGAAAATAGTAATATGTTTTTTTTAAATATATTTTACAATATTAACGACGAAGGAAATTTAGCCCCAAAGTGCAAAAACAAAATTTCTTGGAGTCTTTTTCATTCCACGATTTTAGGGTCAATTTCCATTTCTCTTAAAATGCAAAATTACCCCAACGAAAATGAAAGAAAAGAACAAAAATTTCGTGTTTTTGTAATCAGTATAATTTTTATTTTTAATTTTTTGGAGTCACTTTTCCTGGTGTCATTTTTGACAGCGCCGCTTAAGTCATTTCTGATAGCCGAATTAATGTCGGCGCTTTGTTCATTTTGGCTGAGTTCTACTGTACAATCAACAATCCAACCAACCAAGTTATTGTAGTTGTACGTAAACAAAAATACATAAACATATACTATATTGTTTAATAAAAATAAACAGGCAAGAACAGCATTCAGAACTCTATAAATGCATTTAAACTAAAACGGGTGGGTCGGGATATATGTACATATGTACATAACTGAGGAGCGGAAAAGAGTCGAAGAATAAGAAACTTGATGTGAACGAAATGTTAAGGAAAAATTTATTGTATGAAAAAAACTTCATTAACACTTAATGTCAATTCATGCAACATGTTTTCACAAAATTTATTTGCTATATTAATTTTTAAAGTTGTGCTTAAATGCGTTCAGTATGAATGTACATATGTGTGTATATGTGCGAGTGTGTATGAGGTATTAAACTGCAGTGAAATGCACACAAAAATAAAACTACATGAATGGCTGGCTAAGAGCAGAATTAACCAACTGAATGACTCTGACTGACAAAGTCTCATTCAGCCGAATAAAAAAAAAATAAATGGCAGAGAAAAATATTAATAAGAACATCATTATCATGGAATACAACAAACAGCATTGAGTTTTATTTTACGAGAAAACTTTTGCACAAATAACATGGAAATGCAAAAATACAAATGCAAATATTATGATTGTGAATAAAATAAATAAAATACTAGCGCTCGTACTCGTAGCAACATCACAGCAACACATACAAATTGTAGTGCAGCTTTTGTTTTTTTTTTGGGTGTGTGTACGAGTATGTGTGTGTGTGTTTGGGTTTTTTGTCGCAATATTAGGAAAAGGAAATTAAAACAAATACACAAAAACTTCCCAGAAATCATAAAAATATTTTACACTTTATATTTGAATTTATCGTGTTTGACAGTTTTGTTACGATTGCTATTCGTCCTGACAACAACACACTAACTCTGGCACAGTCATACGATGTTGAGAGCTGAGTGTCCATTCGTTCATCTGCCCAGTTGACTGTTTTTCTGTCATTCCAACTGTTTGTGAGTAGATTATTGTTGTAAATGTTGCATGCAAAAAAGTGATCTTGTATGGCATGTATTCATCCTCACACTTGAGATGAGTTTGTGGGTCTGTGTGCAGACCATTTGATGGTTTTCGACAAGTGCTTTATATAAAGAACTGAATGCCTTGTCCATTAATAAATGTCATATTGGCAATAGCAATAAATTATCATATATGATCGCATACACAAGCATTTGACACCATCTTAGAGACCAGTGGCATTTGACATTGAACATCACAACAGTGTGGAGAATAAAATTTTCGTTTATCGATTTTAATTAACTTTTTCTGTGTTATTAAGTCAGCTTCTTCCAATGTTTTTATACAGTTTTGTATTGTTATCTATTTTATTGTTTCATACATATCATGCAATTTCACTATCATACTTTTGTGTGATGACTTTTTAATGACTACTGCGTGCAGAACGTCCTTATATATTTTCCAAAGTTTAAAATATCCTCAAAAACCATATAGTCTAAGTTTTTATTATATGTATAAAAATAATTAATTAAAGCTGACGCCCTTTTTGAATATAGTCGGTATATGGCCAGAAGTCAAGTTTTTCTAACGGAAAGAGGCTTATCTTAGTAAATATTTCCTATTTTACAGGCATTGGTAGCTGAAGAGCATCTTAGAAAACAATCTTCATATTTCTAAGCCTAAAAACAATATACCCAATTTATACTTTATTCGATGTGTTATAAAGTTAGTGGGAAACTTAAAGAGCTGTATTTGTTCAAGGGTGGGGTACTTGAATTGTAATAATAAAATAAGAGCTTCATAAAATAACAACTGACTGACTGGAGTTATTTAATAAACGTCACTCAGAAGATAGATTTTGTATAATAACTACAATAGCCATAAAAATAAACTGCTCATTAGAATTATGAAAAAAAAATATTATAAAAAAAAATTCAATAAAACCAAACAGTTTCGGTAAAATGACAAAGAGTCGAATATTTTACATATGTACGTACATACATACATAAATATCATAATGATTTATTAACCGATTAAATAAAAAATAAATAAATAAAATTTTTAATAACAATAATAATAAAATAAAAGAACAGATTTTTATAGATAAACACGAAAATAAATGACCAACGAGCACGATGACACAAAATTTTATTGTTGAAATGAAAAAAAAATCTTGAAAATGATAAAACAAAAGAAAGCAAAGACCCAACAAATTATGCACTTTGAAATGAAATATGAAATATTCGTTTTTTTTTTTTTTTAATTTAAGTATTTATGTATTTAAAATAATTATTATTTTGGTGCGATAAAAAATAAAATCAAAAGACACAAACAAAACAGTGATATCAAATATATCAATTTTTATTGACAGCGATAAATTATTGTCTTCGGAAAGTGGGATAAAGTGGTTGATTTTAAAAGCAATCCTTTAAAACATTCTATAATTATTAAACAATTATGTAAATGTTTTATTTGAGTTTAAGATTTGACGGCGGTAATTTGTAATTAATTTCCTTCCAACTTGTGAAACATTGCATTCCCGTTTGTATTATTTTTTTTTTATTTTTTTTTTTGCATATACTTTTTTATTGTATCTTCATTTTAAACGAACTAACAATAGGTATTCAAATCCTAAAACTAAGTCCAGCCAATGCTAGACAAAATCTAGTTTTCAAATTCGATAGGATATAATGAGCAACTGGTATTTATTCATCTGAGAGCGGTGGTGTCCCTCCTTCTCAAACGGCTATGACCGGAATGTTGTAAGATGTCTCGAGCGAGGGGATTTGGATGAGTTTCCAGCTTACCTAAATAAAGGGCCACGTGTTTAGTTATTTCCCATTTGACAAGTGGAACATCAAGATCGTTGTGTATGTTGTTGTTTTTAATATACCAAGGAGCGGTAGTTATCATTCGTAGAATTTTGTTTTGACGGCGTTGAATTTTCTCAATATTGGAGTTGGAGGCAGTGCCCCATAACTGGATACCATAGCACCAAATTGGCTTTAAGATTGAGTTGTAGAGTAGAAGCTTACAATCGAGCCGAAGGACGGAGTTTCTGCCGATGAGCCAATGAATTTGGGCTGCTTTCAGTTTCATTTGAGTCAGCTTAGCATCTATATGTGGTTTCCATGTGAGGCGACGGTCCAGATGAATACCAAGATATTTCACGTGTGAGTTTTGAGGCACTATAGATCATTAATACGAATAGGGGGACATGATTCCCTACGTAGAGTAAATGTTACGTGGGTGCATTTCTGTTCATTTATCTTTATTCCCCATTCTCTTGCCCATTTCTCCATTTGCGTTACGTGGTGCTGTAATTGAATCGAGGCATCTTTTGGATCTTTGTGAGTACTGAAAAATGCCGTATCATCAGCAAATGTTGGCGTGTGAATTTCATTGTTTGTTGGCATGTCTGCTGTGCATAGCAAGTATAGAATTGGTCACTACCTTGAAGGACGCCAGCACTTATAGGTTGAGGACGGCTTAAATAATCACCTTCTTTAATCATAAACTGACGGTCGATTAAGTCTTTCCATAGTAGGTGTTGAAGATTCACCGGCAAGTTCTGCTTTAATTTAGATATCAGGCCTTCATGCCATACTTTGTCGAAAGCTTGAGAGACGTCAATAAAGAGTGCCGAACAGTATCTCTTTTCCTCAAAGGTTTTTCTTATGACTTGTACCAATCTATGTGTTTGTTCTATTGTACTGTATTGACGTCTGAAGCCAAACTGGTGATTGGGTATGCAGTTGTTTTCATTCAAAATCGGAGTCAGCTTGGTTATAAGCAATTTCTCGAATAATTTGGACATAGTTGGTAATAGACTTATTGGCCTATACGACTCAACTTTGCAAGGATCTTTTCCCAGCTTAGGAATCATCTTTACTAATGCAATTATTTGAGAGTCGTTTTAAAATCATTACAAAGTATGTAAGGTAATGCTTATTATTGATAATGCTTATACATAAATATGTGTCTTTTAAACGTAATAGTTTGGTTCTCTAGAAGAACAAACTAACATTGTCGGGGAGAACCTATTGGCTGACGAGAACAATTTTGTGTTAATGCTAAAACACCTCTGACACTTACTATAGGGCGATTCTATTCTAGACAACCTTTAACAGCAATTTTCAAATCACACTATTTGATACTTTTTTTGATGCAAATTTAAAGCAAAATATCTATATTTTATAATAATACTAGCGGATACCCTGCGTGTGGTACTACGCTAATAAAATACAATAAAATACGTGTGTTTGCAAAAAAATTAAATTTTCTTTATTTATTAACTTCTTTATGTTAATGCTAGCGAATAAACAATATTTTGAGTTTTTTTTTCGGTAGGTGTGTAAACATAAAGATTTTTTGCCGATTGGCCGTTCGAAAAACAGGAATTTTCTAAGCTCAAACCATCAACACTTAGCGATTGGCCTTGAGCCTTATTGATGGTTATGGCGAAAGCAAGACGCACTGGAAGCTGTAATCGCTTGAAATCGAAGGGTAAATCGGTTGAAATCATTGGAATTCGTGGTATCAGCACTTCTTCTCCTTGGAGATAGTTTTTTAACAGCACAATTTCGGTGGATCCAAGTTGCGAATGAGCATCACTGGAGAGTTAAGAAACTCAATAAATATGGAGATATTTCTAGTATCACGATATTTATTGAACATGTAGCAGTGTCCTATGACACCAAAGCATTTTTTCTTGTCGGTTTTAAAACCAATTCTGACAATATTGGTTTCTATGACACCCCTGATAAATTTTGTATATGAGCTAAATATTCACTTTGTATGGGAGCTGACATGCCCACTGATCCGATGACGCCCATTTCCCCCATGACTATTCACATTAACAAATAATCAACGTGCTCAAATTTCCAAGACTATGGCTATTATAGTACTGTAGATCCTGCCCATTTTTTCCCCTGATTATTCAAATCAGTAAAATATGGGATACTGCAATGTTTCAAAACTCTTGCTATCACAATAGTCAAGATATATGATGTTGTTCAAATTGTACCTTGCACACGGATACTTTTAAACAGTGTAGAAAGTTAGAACATGTGTTAAGGAAGACGTAACTGAAGAACAACAATTGATACCAGTCTCCAGCTCTTGTTGGAATAAGAGACAAATAAATATAAATAACTAACCAGGTTACGTAGAGAAATTTGATTTTAGATGAAATCTGTTGTACCACCTTAAGAGCTTATATTAACCCTAATACTATATTTACACCTACGCAAAATCTAGTACTTAAGGGATTTTGGGCAAAATCTTGTTCATTTCTACTAGATTTCCCATACAAAACAAAATCTAGTTCGTCACGAGATTTTGGCAAAATCTCACAAAATCTTGCAATACAACTCTGAATTTCATACTAAAGTACTAAAAAATACAGCACTGAACAAGAAAAATTTGACAGTTCCACAAAAATAAATTAAAAAAAAATAATATAAAGAGCGGGATATAAAATAAATTAGCGGCAAACTACACCGTATACTAAATAAATAAATAAACATTTCTTTGTTTTGTCTGTTTTTGTCATTGATGTCAACTTCGAACACAGCAATTGAAATGTTTGCCGGCTCATTCGAAAATTTTCTATGAACGTTTCTTCTTGCATAATAGGTACATCTTGCTCATAAAACGAGCCGTGGCGAGTCTATAATATAAACGTATTTAGTTAAATTACGCCAACTTATTTCCCATACTTACGTGTGTCCATTCCAACCTAATAGCGTGTAGTACATTTGCAGAAGTTTGTGAAACCTTATGTTTAACAAATGCTGCTGTTTCTTTTTTACCCAAAAATGTTAATTCCGATTGTTTTTTTTTCAGAGCTGGATGTAAAATATAATAAAATTTGTTTTTGTCTCTCCATTTTTGTTACTAAAAGTTTACAATATAATTTATTTTCTTTTACAATCAGCTGTTTTTATTATGAAAATGAAATCCAACAATATGTCAAAAAGTAGTAGTGTAAACGCCAATTAATTAAAATCTACTACATTTTGCGTAGGTGTAAATGTAGTATATGTAAGTCAAGATGTGAAACTTAATAGGTTCCCTCTCCTCAACGCAACCCAGATAGAACTGAAAATAGCTGCTGATAAACAAACTTTTCATGATGTTTTCTCACAGTTGACGTCGTCTTAAATTTAAATGTATCGTTTCAAAAGTACAAGAGTAGTCGTCATCTGAACCGTTACGTTACATAAGGTAGAAGCTATTTTGTTATTATTGATAACAGCTTTTAAACGTTCCTACAATCAAGCAGTTATTGCAGAAGTTACAAGTAACAAGTTCTTCTATTGGAAAGAACACCTAAAAGTTTACAAAGATATTGAAAAAGTCAACAATGCTTTTGTGCTCAACCAGTCGGATCGATCGGCACCATATTAATGGTAGTAAAATGACCAGACTTGTACCGGACTGATTTTAAAATTAGCATTTTTTTACATTTTTATATCTGTATTTTTGAAAAATGTATTTTAAATTTTATTGTACATAAATAAAATTATATGTATATGTATGTATGTATTTACTTGTATATTTTGCATAAATTGTTGACAAAATTTATATACAATGTTTAAGTAAAAATGTTATTTGTTTAAAATAAACCATAAACAAAATATAGAGAGAGTAAAATTTTTATTTGTTTGTATCTATCTATTTTGTTTATTTGTCGTTATTGTTGTTGTTGTTGTTGCTATTGATGATGCAGATATTGCTGGTGTTGTTGTTGTTGTTGTTGTTGTTGTTGTTGTTGTTGTTGTTTTATTGGCGGTAAATATTGTGTGTTATTCAAATATACAACTGCTGTAGAAAAATTAATGTCAACTTAAGATTATTTATAAATTTTATAATATTGACCAAAAACAAAAGATTAAAACTAGTTTGGTACACTGGAGATCATTTAAAAGATCCAAACGATCGATCGATCGATCGAAAATACAAGAAAAAAACAGTTTAAATGTGTATTAAATTCATAGCCAAACCAAATATAAACAGTAGTAAAATATTGTCTGTGTTTTTTTTAATCTGTTTTCTTCTCCTTTTCCAAATCTTGTTGGAAAAGACAGGTTTGAGGGCGCCTGTATCAACGATCTTGCAAGTATAAATCAGAAAGAAATAAAAAATTTATTATAAATACAAAATCTACTACATTCATATGCATGTTTATATAAATGTATGTAGATATATTTTGTATTTTATAGATACAACATGAAAATCGTTTCAAGTTATAGAGATGTAGTATGCACATGCAACAAAGCTGCCTGGAGTGCCGTGCATTGTTTCTTTTGTTTTTTGCTGCTGAAGTTGTAGTGGATTGATTTCAAGTGTATGCGCCACTTTGAAATTTAATATTGTAACATTTTCTCTACATGTAAATTAAGTGTTGCCACCTGTTTTATGCATACATTAGTGACTTTCTTGTTTGTTGTTTTTATCTGTTTTGAAACGCACCTTTGAAACCAACAGAAATTAGAATAAAACACAAACATAACGACACTAGATGACCGTTTCAGCATCTATGATTTGAATGGTTGATTTTTTTTTTTTTGTTTTCTTATTTTAAGTAGTTTTCGATTTTAATCATTGTGGGAAAATATTTAGAACAACAGTTAACTGAAATCTAAAAAAGAAAATAATAAAAGAACACATCACATCAACAACAGCAATACATACAATGTATGTATGTGTTCATATGCATACAAACATACATACATACACTTAGATGAGGCCTCCGAAGTCAACAACCAAAATACATACATACATACATATGTACGAGTATGTATGTATGTACATTTATGTTTCTTTCAATTCAAATCATTTAAGCGTTTGAGTGTTTCAGTAAGTTTGTCCGAGTGAAGAAAGTCATAAAATGTAAGATTTTATACTAAAAAATCTTAACAAAACCCTGTTTATCAACAATTTTAAAATGTATAAATTTTACTTCTAAAAATCAAACAAAAAAAGCTATAAACTTTTTAGCTATCAGCATCCCAATGTTACTTGTAATCCCGCTCCTATAAAAAACCAACAATTAAGTAAGAGAAGAAAATATTATCATCATGATCATCATCATCATCTCAACTAGAGATACAACAATAAAATGTTGTCAACACGAACGGCTTATGTGGTCAATAAAATGAACAATCTTACCTTCTGTTTATGTTGTTTAATACCAAAAACAATAAAGTAGAGAGCTAAAAAAAAAAACAAAACCAAAACCAACAAAAATCCAACGAAATATATACATTTTAAGAATATTTACACATTTATCAGATACATTCACACACAAACTCAAACACACAGAATCTGATAAACAACAGTGAAAAATTACTACCCATACTACCCATAATAAAATATAAAATTTACCATTTAAATAAAAAAAAAAACTTAATATGGACAGACATTTTTATACCAAAACATAAAATAGAAACAAAAAACAACTGAAAATAAAAATGAAATTTCATACAATTATTTTCAGACTCATTGTGAGTGATCAAGTCGTGGCGCTAAAATCTGTATTTTACCCTTACTAACTTGTTTAACTAAAATGTATGTACATGACATTAATTTCAAATACTATCACATTTCGTCTAACTATATTACTCAGAACTACAACTAGTTTAGTAAAAGTCTTATTTATAAACTGGGGCCAAATTACCGCATTCGATATCGAGTAAAATTGATCGTAATTTTCTTATTTGAGATTATGGCAAGAAATTTAGTACATTTTATCATAATTTCGATATCGAAATCATATTTCGATACGATATTTCATTCGATCACGAATGCGGTAATTTGGCCCCTGATTTCATAGTATGTATTCAGTAGTGCTACTCACTTTAACTGTGTTCACATTGTGTGTATTTGTCATGTGGAATGTCACTTTTCTATCCACATGTGTTTTTCTATCCATTTGAGTTTCACATACGGTTTATAATTTACATGTTCAAATGTTGGTATGTCAATTACATTTGACATAACCTATCAAAAAAAAATCTTAAAACAGCTGATATGGTAAAACTTAAAGTACTTGCCTCAAATGGTAGATATCACAGCAATGTATTAAAAAAAGGTTGTAAAAAAAAATTAAGAAATGTATAAATCTTATTAAAATATTAAACAAAATATTTATTAATTATTAGTTGGACATTAATAATTACAAAAAAAATATTAATAGACAATTAAATTGTCTCAACTAATTTGTGTGTAATCAGTGAAATATTAAACACGGATAAATAAATTACTAAAAAACAAAAATATTCAGCTTACAGTTTTTATTTTTTATATTTTAAATAGCTTTAAATGTTCTATAACGTGTCCAAAATTCATACAAAATGCGATTTCATACATTAGATTAAATTAGCTTAACACCCAACTCTTTCTATATGAAATTTAACTCTTTAAAGTTCAACCTTGATTTTCTTTAGTGATATGTGGCACATACGTATATAGATGTGTCTACATACATATTTAAATTTAACCTACATGTCACGTAAAAGTTAACATTGTAAAGGCACCAAATCAAGTACAACAAACGGTCTTCTTTTCTCAAAAAATCTCACTTTAAAAGCCATCGTACAGACAAAAATTACCCTTCTTCAACGCATATAAACATTGCTGCTACAACAAACGGTTGCATTTGTAACCATTAATGTATTGTACATTGTAGAAATTGAAACAAGTCGAATGAAAGTGACATCGCGCAATCTCGTAACTGTCAAATAGGTACATAATACATATTCCTTCCTATAACCAAAACACGTAAAAAATACCCGCAATATAGAGTACGAATATATAGTACATAACATATGTATGTATGTATGTATGAATGTATGTATGTATATGTAAATACATATATGCATGCATATGTATCTACATATGTATACATTTACATTTATGTATGTATGTATGTACTCGTATTTATGTGCATATGTTGTATGAAATGGGAGGATTACGAAAACAACAACAAAAAATCTTAAAACATTGGAAAATTAAAAATAAAAATATGTACATATGTATGTATGTATTGAACGAATGAGGGTGTCAAGGCTGTCTCTATGAATTGAATATGTTATTTAAAATTTTTAAATTTTATTTTTTTCTTCCAACAACAATTGCTTGTACTCCTTCCTCTAAGCCTATATGCGTATAGACATTTAGTTAGACCAAAAATGTGGTTAACTTACAACTAAACGATACTCAACGGAATGACAACTCAAGTACACACTTCTATGAGGTTGCACATACATACATATGTACATATGTAAATATGTATACATACATAGCATGTATGTATGTATGTCTGTTTGTTTAACGGACAAAAGTTTGAATAATATTTGCAACAATTCAAATGTACATTAAATACAGTGCATGCATGTGTGTGTTCACGTTTACAGCACACACACATGCCTACGAGTACGTTCATGTTTTTGACGGCTTCCATATTGTGTAAACATGTGTAAATATATATGTACATATGTATGTATATAGGTTGGTAGTGTACATATTGTCCGTATTTGTCATACGTTAGTCGTTTATTTACAGGATGTATTCTGTTAATACATACACAGTCATTTTTTCAGTTTTTCATGTTTATAAGTCAGACATCATGTATGTTGCTAAATATGAAATGAAAAAAATTATAGAAATGAACGAGGACTTGTGGCAGAGAGAACAAAGTTGTTTCAGTTCCAATTGTTGGGACAATTCAAGCATATAGTACTGGCAATCAAAAATGGCAGTTTTGTGACAAAATCATAGGTTTCAAATGTTTAATCTATAAAAATAGCTGCCTTTTATACTTTGACTAAACTTTCTACTGTTTGGAAATGTTTAAGATATGTAATTTATAACAATGATAAAGATGTTAAAGCATTAATTAAAGTCATTGGTTGATTGATTTTATATTTAATATTAAAGTACACGAGTACATACATACATATGTATGTGTGTATGTATCTTAACTTCATTATTTTGATTTATTTTAGTTATACATATTAAAATTTAACATTTAAGTTCTGAAGAATTATTAACAACAGTATTCATAGATCACGAGGTCTGGAAAGCTTTAAAATTTCCGAACTTTACATACACGGATGATATGTATAATAAAATAATAATATGTTGTAAGACTATTTCTTCAATACATTCATAGAGTTAGGTTTCTGACAGCTGAATTTGTTTAATTTCTACTTTAATTTCTCTAAAAACAAAAAAAAAAAAAAAATATTTCTGAAATACAGAATTTTCGTACATAAAAACTATCAACGAAATATTTGTACAATTTAGAGCAAAAATTAAAATTATTTAGTTGCTTTGGTACAATTTGTAATTTTCATTTGGCACTTTGTCTTGCAGACATTGTTACTGTTTAGGCTTAGTCACTCCCTTTTTATGGCCCCTTTTAGCTAAATGTTTTATACTGTACCTTCTACATTGTGTGTGTGCGTGTGTGCCTTGCAGTTGTTGTTCCTTTTTAGAAAGACCAAAAAAGGTTCCATTTCAAATAATTTGTATTTAGGGCTACAATTTATTTTCATTTCGTTTATTTTTTTTTTAATAATTTTGTAGTAGTGACACTGGTAGTGGTTTCTGTGGTATTTGTAGATACTAAACTAGGAATACAATAATAATAAAAATTACATATCCCTACAAACATATCTACATACAACCATAAATAAGTATGTATACACTAATGCAAGGACGAATTGAAATAAACATGCATATGTATGTATGTATGTCTGTTTGTTTGTTTAATGTCATAAATAATTTTGACATTTTTCACATGCTGTTCATAACGCCGTAAACATTTTCAATGTTTTACGATCGTCATATGAATAAAAGAACATGGCTTTTATACTGGGACCCATAGAACGTTGGATATTGTAGTTGTACATACATATGTACGAGTAGTTGGTTTCTTTATACAAATTAAAAAGGTAGATAATAATAATAAAAAAGTGTAAATGAAGCATTCACATTCGAACAGACATACCAACATAGTTATTTCTGTAAATTTTAATTGAAAAGCCATTTGTTGTGTGTTGCATTTGTTCTTTCTATTCGTAAGCACACAAACAAACAAACATACGAGTACATACTTACGACATGATAATAAACAAACAAATAATTTGTATTACATATTTAGTACATACAGTGTTATTACTTGTAGTCCACATAGTGTAATGTAAATATGTATGTCCATGTAGAAAGGCCCTAACTCGCATATTTGAAACTTTACAGGAGAAGGTAAAAACATAATAGAAACTGTAATATTCAGCATGTAACTTTTTTGTGCAACTGCTTATAAAAGCGTTATTTTTTACACTATTGCAATAAATTTTTGTGAGGAGGTGTATTTGCGTTAAATGCATTGGAATCGCAAAAAAAAACAAATTTCGAAAAAATTGCGAGTTATGGCCTTTCTACATGAGACCAACGATATGTATGTATGTACATATGTACAATGTACGTACGTATGTATTTATTTAGTAAACTGATATAGTTGGTACTTTTTACAACTACATTTAACTACAACTACAATTCAAGTTACATAAAAAATAAATATTTACCTGTATAATTTGCGTAAATATGTATTTACATATGTATATACATACATACATACATACATACATACATACATACATACATACATACATACATACATATGTATCCCAGCAAGCTATATGAGTCCGAAAAGAGTCTTTTCTGACACCTTTTTCGGAGCGTTAACGCTCTTTATGAGCCCAAAAAACAATCATAATTGCTCCGAAAACCTTCAGAAAAGAGGGTCATTACATTCGAAAATGGTCCGTCAGAAAGAGCTCTTAGATAATGTCAGAAAAGAGTCTTTTATGAGGGTTTTTTTGGGCTCTTAAAGAGCTCTTAGATACAGTGATGCCAACTTTTTAAGAGCGAAAAGCACTTTAAAATTTAAAAAAAGCACTAAAAAGCACTATTTCGAGGTAAAAAAGCACTAAGCCACTTTTTCCAATTTAATCGCCAATTGAACACAAAACAAGTTACCTTGGGCATTATTTACTGTCCAATATATATGTAAAGAAATGGCGAGGGATTGGTTGGGGGACAATTTTCGTACATAAATTTAAGTAACACAATTTTTGAGGTGTTCAAAAGTACAAATTAAAATCAGGGACCAAAAATAACAATTATTCTAGAATTTTCAAAAGAAAACACAACCACAAGGAAATATCGGAGAGCCAAGTCAAGCACACCGTTTTGATGGTTTTTAACTATATTTTCATAAAATAATATGATTTTTAAATTCTTGATTTTTATTTTTTTTTTGTCAGAAATAATTATTATTTTTGGATTATTATTTTTTTGGCAGAAATATTGTTAATTTTCTCTCTTTTTTCATTTTTGCTGATATAAAAAAGTAAATTATTGATTTTATTTACAGGCATACATATTTTAGGGTGAACTAAAATATTTTGATATTTATTTTTCTTTACGTTAAATATTTTATTTATTGAAGAAATGACAAATATTTCTGAGAAAAAAATAATAATCAAAAAATAACAATTATTTCTGAAAAAAAAAATAAAAATCAGAATCTGACAAAAAGCTAAAAATGAAAATATAATAATTATATCGTGATTTTTATTATAAATGTCATAATTGTGACGGTCTCTGATTAAAATTGTTATTTTATTTCAGAACTAAAACGTAACCAAACTAGAAAAAAGTTTTTATAAGTACATTGTATATACCCCAAATAGACCAAAAAATAAGTAAAGTATAATAGTACCTTAGAATAAGCTGTTTAAAAAAAAATACTAAAGTTTTTTTTTATAATGTTTGAGAAACTATTATCCTTCACAATATGTTTTTAAACATAGTATATAATAAATATATTTTAAACATGCTTTTCATATTTTGGCATTATTAATTTTGTTTTAAAAGAGTGAGGTGCTTAATAAATAAATAAAAAAAGTTAAAAAATTGTGAAAAGCACTAAAGGCGCTAGTTAAAAATTGAAAAAGAAAACAAAAATAATTAAAAAATGTACTGAAATTAGCCCTTTTTTTAACAATTAGTACTTTAGTTTGAATATCATATTGTTAAGTTAAATTTTGTGGTTAAATACTTATTTTAGCATTATTAGCTCGTTTATTTAAAAAGGCCTTTTACTATTAATCGTTGATCTCTTTTTAAAAAGTTTTTTTTTATATTAAAACAAATTAATTACATATCTAGTACAAAGGAATGCAAACAAATTTGTTTAGTTTATTTTTTATTCTTGAAAGGTTTTATTTTTTTCTAAAAATACTGAATTGTAGAAGACTGTTTTATTGTTATATAGTATTATACTTTTTATGTAAAATTAATTCAAAAAACATTATGCGTGCGTTTTTTTTTCTCCATTTTAGTGCGTTTGGAAATATTAAAGTTGACCAACTGTGACTAAAATGTACCTAAAAAAGTACAATTTTACCATGTCATGGTAACTGTTGGCAAACAGTAATTCAGCTTAATTATTGTGAATTTACTGTGATGCAGTTTTTCTTTCCAACCGGAGTATACCACACAGGGATGCATAATAAGATTTTACAAATTGTACTAAATTTCATGAAAAAGTGTACTTTTTTCAGCCCAATTGTACTAAATTCTTTTCTTATTTTTTTTTATTAAAAATTATCTAAAAACGTGTGTAAAAAAAATCATTCGTACTAAGTACTTCCATACTCGTATATGTATGTATGGAGAAAAACTTAACAATTAATATGAATGTTTTAATTTCAAAAAGAACATAAAGACTATTGGTGTTTGAGATCTGAATATAAAAGCAGCTTAGACAAAATCTGCAAAACAATTCACAACGAATGGCTAACCAAGAGTTGACATATAGAAATGGAACCAACACAAAAAATGGCATAAAGATGAATTTTTTTAAATAGGGAAACATTTTAAACATTGCTAAACTATGTAGTCAAATTAAATTAGGCTTTCGCTCTGCTAACTACTGGTTTCGGCTACGGTATTAGTAAAAATTAAGAACTTAGGCCTCGTCTGGTTATGGTCTGTTACTCGAAAGCAAGATATTACTAGCCGCGTTGTCAACTTTGAAATGTCAAAGCGCACCAAAAATGGAGAGCAAACGCGCCGTTTATAAAAACGCACCAAAGTTAGCATTTCTATTTTATTTAAAATGTTTATTGATTTTTTTTTTAAATTTTATACAAATCTCTTTAATGAGAGACCAACGATTAATAGTAAAATTAATAATAGTAAAAGCCTTTTTTTAAATAAACGACCTAATAGAGATAAAATAAACATTTAACCACTCAAAATTTAACTCACAATATACTATTCGGAACTGAAGTACTAATTGGTAATAAAAGGGCTACTTTCATTATATATTTGGTACTTTTTTAATTATTTTTGTTTTCTATTTTAAGAACTTCTATTTGAATTTTTTTTTTTCAATAATATTTTTTACGGCTGGCCCTGGTTGTGCGTTTACAGTTCAGTAGATCAAACCACCAGACTTTTTATTTCCATATTTAAGATGTTAGTTTTATTTTCAAACTAAGATTTTCACCCTATTCACCTTTAGCAATAACCTTCATGTGACGAATTTGATAGTAAATATTCTTATTTTTTTTTAATATTTTTTATTAAAAATTAATTAAAAACATACATAACAATTCAGTTGTACATACGAGTACATATGTATGCATGTACATACATATACATATATTGTACAAACAATGTTAACTTTCACAAGAAATTTTATTTCACATAAGTATCAACATTTATGTATCTATTTACAAACTACCCTGCAAATAATATTGGACTACGTGATCCATTTTAGATGATATGGACTACTCCCAACATGGTCCAATGTTATGCAGTCACGGACCATGTCATAGTTAAACAAGAGTTTGTAGTTAAACGACATGGTTTCGTGTTAACACGATTGCATATTGAGTTGTTGTTGTTGTTTAAAACTAACCCTCGTGAGTACTCCATGGAGTAGTTTTGGGACTACTCCGATGGGTTATATGGTCCAGTCCTAGGACATCGCAATGTTAAAGGTACTACCTTTTTTCATATATTTGGAGTAGTTTTGGAGTACTCCTACTCCTCTTTGGACTAGTCTTTACATGCATGTATGGACTAGTCGCGTTATTTGCAGGGTATCCACAGATATGAACACATGCGTAGTTTTGATCGTAAATGTAGCTAAAGTAGGCGATGATATTTTGCATATTGATAAATATTTTGTTTTATTTTTAGCAAAATTTTTAATTAAAATAATTTATAACTTCATATGAATAAATCATGGCAACAGTATTTGAATAAATTTGACAGTAACCTACCAAATTACGCACAAAAACTTAAAAATTCTGTTGCGATTATACATATTTTAAAATACGAGTATATATATTTTTGCCTTTCTCATTCATTTAACTTTATCACACTTTGCGTAACATTTAATCCGAGATCACATTTTTATTTAAACAGTTGTTTCGTGTTTTTCATTTGTATTATTATTTTATGTTCTTAAAGTTAAATTGTATTTAGTATTTTATTTATGTCAAACAAATGTTATTTATTGAATATAATTTGTCGGCAATTTTTAATTTTTTGCTACTTAAGTTAATTTTTTTGTTTAAATTTGAAAATAACAAAAAAAAAAAAATGGTAATTTCTTCCTTTTGTTCTGTTTGAAAATCTTTTAATCTTTTGCCGGCAGTATTTGCATAATATTTATTATTATTATTTACTGTTTAATTGTTTACTTAGTTGTTATTGCCACTTTTTAATGGTGCTTGCTTTTTTTGTTATTTGTTAAACTATTTTAGGGTTTTTAGGTGCAAGTGCCGACGGTATTTGCATTCGTCATTTACATATTCATTAAAGTTGTCACCAAATAAATATACATATGTATATTGTACAAGTTTTAATTTAAATTATTTACAAACTTCCGAATGTTGTTACAGCAAACAATTGTTTATTTATTAATATTAACATGTGCATATGTAAGTCTTCGTTTATACAGGGAAACATTTGGAAGGGAAACATCTGGTATTCTCTTTTGTATTTTCCTTCGCGGCCATTCCAGTTTATATTTGTGTTTTTGACATTTGTCTAATTGCAGTGTTGTTTTTTTTTTTCTAATTTCTACTGTATTTGATTTGCTAATGTACACAATAAGAATGAAAGCACAAAGCGTGTATCCGAGAACGGGAAACAAATTTCATATTCTCTTCCCCACCCGTCCCTCTCTAACAAACAAAATGTTTCCTTTCCAAATGTTTCCCTGTGTAAACGGGGACAATGTATATAAAATTAAAACCTAATTGCTTTCATTTCACTTCATTTACATCATCTACTTGATTTAGGTTAGTGCTCTGCCATCAGCTTTAAAATTTCTAACTTGAAATTCAATCATTATTTGTCGATTCGAACTAAATTTTAATTAATTAAGGATTATGTTGTATTGAACCTTAAAAAGCATATGTACTTCCCAAAAATAAATTAATTTATGAACAGTTATCAACAATGTTTGTGTCATTTGTTTTTGTCGCCACTCTGGGCCACTTACTCGTATTGTTTCGTTGCTAAAGTTGTGTCAACTCTTCAAATGCATTTTTACAAGTCTAATAAATTACATTATAAAACAAAATGGCATTTTAGCGTTAAACTTAAATAAGAAAATATGTAGTTGTAAAAATTGTGTTATATACTCGTATGTACATATGTATGTATATGTATGTACATTAAGTGGAGAATATGGCATGATTGCTGTGTTTGTGATAGAAACTCAAATAAACATGTTGTTAATGGCCATAAATTCAATTTGCACCTTGCGCAACACTTTTATAGTTTTAGGAATTCAATGTTTAATAGACGTTATTGCAACAATAAATAATATTGATGTTCTTTCTGACCAATAAATATATGTATGTATGTACATACGAGTATAATGACAACACAATACAATACAATAAAATACCATCCATATCTAAGCTATTCTAAAGATGCATTATGCTCAGCACAATTGCAGGACAGTAAATTAAGTTAAATTTTAAATTAAAAACAAATAAACTAATTCAATTGTATCCAATGTCATGAGTTTGTTTCCCCGTGTTTGTGACTCTATAACTACATACATACATATGTGCATACATACATTCAATCGAGAGTGACTGTAATATTTTTTTGGTTTATTGCTACTGTATTTATCTTTTCTATAGATTTTTGTCCGGAGCAACTGTATTTGTATAGAACACCGGAGACTGTTTTGGTAGACAATGAAAACAGTTCTAAAAAATTTTCAAATTCACCGTGAAAAAACGAAAGCAATAAAGAAAAGAAAAGAAAAAAAAACGACATCATCTTTTATTATTCATGGATGGTGTCTGACTGTCATCTTCGGTTACACACAAGATCAATTGATCGATGAATCGATGATTTTTATAAGACTACAAGTTGAGGCAGTGTTTTGTTTATAATCTTTGACTGTTTGTGCAAATTGAGAGATCCCATCAATAATGACTGGGCCACAACTTGTAGTACAAATAAAAATCTCCACAAATAACAAGAACAACAACACAATAAATAATAAATAATAAAAAACATTGACGCGACAACTGTCAAAAATATGTAGTATGCATGGATATGGATATGGATATGGATATATGTATGTACATACATAGATATATAGATGTTTGTGAGGAACATGAGGTAGCAAGAGAAATGAATTATAAAAGTTTAAGTATTTTTCATGATTTGTCGAATCTTTAAAAAAATAATAATAATGATATTTTAAATATTAAACTACATATATGATCATCATATATGGTACGACAAATACTATACACTCAGGTAAATAGTTACTGTGAGAACGACATTACAAACTGCGTATGAAGTGTTTTTTCCTCTTTATTTTCATCTAAAAATATCTGTGTAAGAAATTCAACGTTTATAACGCTGAAAGCGTATAAAATACTATTTATAGTCTTTATATTTTATCACTTGATTTTAAAACGATAAAAGTTTTGATATTTTTGTCTTTCATTCATAGAAATTTAATAAATAAATTTTATATTTTAATTAAATAAAATTAAAATGCAACAAATTATATAGTGTTAATTGTAAAACTATATCAAAAATATATGGAGGTCTCCATTACGAACTTTTAATTTCACTTTGGTATGGTGTATTTTTACAGTATTTTCTCATTATTACCCTGCAGGAAATGTCAATAGTAAAATTATACTGATTACCTATTGACGATGTCACCATTACCTATTGACGAATTATACCCTTACTAATGCTATCTACTTTTGACATTTAGCACAGGCTTGTCCTACGAAATCTACCAGTAGACTGCGTCAATACTGACTAAGTAGTTCTTTTGGGACCACATTGTCTACACTTTTGGTACTTTTCTGAAATAGAAAATAAAAATGCATTTTTTGCTATTTTTTGGAGTTTTATTAAAAAAAAAATAAAATACAAAAAAATATTTAATTAAAAATCAATTCGAAATCACCCAGAGTATTTGGCGAGAATCGAACTCGAAAACCTCTGAACGATAGTCCGGCACACTATCGCGTAGTCTATCGGGGCTCACAATTGAACAAAAATAATTGTATAATAATAACCATTGTGACAATGCTTTTGACAATGTCGCCAAACCGTTACCAAAATAGTAGACAAAATTGGTGATTTGGAGACACTTGACCCCAGGTTTCCTTCAGGGTAATGACAAGCTCCATATACATACATACATACACATGTATGTACAATGTGCATATATATGTATATTAATGTTGACTAGAGAAAATTATATGTTTCTAATTTGTGTAAACTAATTAATTTTTACATTTATTTATTTATTTATTCATCGTATTTGTTTACCGATTATGATTATTATAATGAGGATTTTTTTTGTACACATACATATGTAAATACATATGTACATACATATACAATAAATTCAAATTCAAAATATTTATCGACAAATGAAACATTGCGTCCAATATTGTTGAACATTTGTATTTATTTCATTTATGACCAATAAAATATTGTAAATATGTAAGTAAAATAAAACAAAACCAAAATCAAAAAAATAGATAATTATTTTATGTTTCTTCTATAATTTTGTTAATTTCAATTATTTTTGTCCTGTGACAATTCACTAGTTTTATTTGCAATTATTAATTGAAATGCCAACAGTTTGAAATGAATGTGTGTGTATTTATATTTTATTTAAACAATTTTTATGGACATTTTTATAATAGGTACAAAGTGTTACAGTTTAATGTTGTTTTTATTCAAAGTCTAATAAAAAATAGCTCATCGGATCAAATAAAATGATCAAATTAGCCAGTGAAAATTATAATAATGTAATAAATATATTGTTAAATACCTGGGGATTCATTCAAAGCCGCTTAGGGATAAAATAAAATTAATAAAATTCATATTTCCCTGTGTATGAAACACACATTACACAGCACACATACTTACAACATTAAGGACATAGCTTTTAGTAAAGATATTTCTGAATCACGACCAAAATGGGTTAATTTATAAAATTTTTTAAATTAAGAGACTTTTAATAAGAAACTTTAAATCAAGCTTCATTAGTTGTAGTGATATACGAGTATGTGACAGATTGGTTCAATTTTGTTTTTTGTATATATATATTGTATGTAGGTAGTTGTAAAAATAAGTACATATATACATATGATATTTCTCTCATATTAATAATGTTTAAATTATCATTATGATTAGATAATTTTTTAAACAGCATCTGACCATTTTGCTTATCAATTTACGGAACGAATCTATGGAACCATTTATATTTAAAAACTAATTCTAAGGGCATGTTTGTCCTGATTTTTACAATATTTCACTTTTTACGAAATATGACTGAAGACTTTTTTAGTTTGCTTTTAACTTTTAAAACGGAAACATATTCAGAATATATTTCTCAATTAATTTGTAACTAAAACTCAACATATATTATGTAAATTTAAATCAATTTGGTTAAATTTGAATTGAAAACTTATACTGTGTTCAGATATGAAACTTAATTGAGTCAATATTCGGTTAATTGACAATATTATTTTAAGTGTTCAGGCATACGCAATTTTCAGCTTACTCAATAATCATTTGACAGTTGGAAAACAATACAAAAAATACTCTATATGGTTGTTGTGTTTCTACGTAAACAAACTTACCTTCACATTAATTTTTTAATGATTTCTTTTGTTGACATTTGCATTTTATACAATTATGTTCACTAAACACAGTTGTGAACAGTGTTGCATTCAAAATCTTACTCAATATTATAACAATTTCGTACTTATTGCGCAATAATTAATTGAGATTTTATATGGAATATTGAGCTCAATAATGGCGTTAATTGCGATTAACGCAATTAAGGTTCATATCTGAACACGCTATAACAGAAATGTTACAAACACAAATATTTACTTTATATAATAGTAATTTATAACTATGTACCTACTGCAAATAATAGAATTCCGAAAGTAATCCACTCACTTATAGGTTTTTTAGCACAAGAGGAAATTTTATTCACTTTTTATATAATATTTTGAAATTTTAAATTCGTAAAACGGGGACTTTTCAGTTTTTACGTTTGACAAACTTCAATGCCATGTTATTCAATAACGCCGTCACCTAAACAGCTAATTGTGTGCGAAGTTCACAAAATGTTTGTTACAAAGCAAAAACATAGATAATTGTGGAGCAAAGCAATGGTATACATATATATAAAATTGAAAAGAACAAATAAAAAAACAAACTTTTATTTAAAGTTTCTCCTACATCCATTTCAGTAATCGGTTTTCGAATTTCGATACATTTCTCAAATATTTCGAAACTTTTTTTAATCTTGTGCTATTGTGATTTCGTTTTTTACAACTTTCAAGAAGAAAATAAAGTTTGAATATTTATTATTAAAAAGAAAAGTAACTAAATTTGGCCAGTATCAAAGAGAAGCCGGACCGGACCGGACCAGAGCAGACCGGCTAAAATATCCAAGTCGAAAATATAAAGCAACTGAGATTTTTAGTTTTGAGCTAAAATGTAAATATGAAATTTATTTATTTAGTTAAAACTCTATTTTATTCAAATCGCGTTATTTAATTGCCTTTGATAATGTATGAAAAAATATTTCCAGAGTGATTTATGATAAACTTTATTTTTCAACCAAAAATTTATTTAATTTATGTAAAATTTGCAGCTGAATAAAATTAAAAGAAAATTTTAATTTTAATGTATTTATATATTGGTGTTGTTTGTTTCTTAAGACAAAAGGAAAAATTACGAAATATTTGATGCAAATAATAAACATTTAAAAATAAATATGTAGATTTACTTTGTATCTTCGTGCCACCACACTCTCAAATTCCAACATACATGCATACTCGTACATACACAAGTATATTTGCAGGCAAAGATATATTCCCAGCGGCCTTATTTAGCAGACAAAAGGCCTTATTGCCCCATTCCATACTCATACATTTTTTACACACGATCTCCTAGCCAGCCAAGGCCTTCTGCTTCACCTTTTTCAACAGGCCTGATAGTACCCTTCTTTAGCAGGCCTGTTTAGAGACCATCTTCGACAGGCCTGGTATCAGACCTTTTTGGTAAATTATTTTAATACCAGCCACAAGTTTTTTTTTAATAATTACATTAAGAAATGCAAAAAAATAGTAAAAAAAACATGCAAGTGACAAAACATTTACTATTGGAACACGTACATATTTTTGAAAGGATTTAAAAATACGGATTTTTGTATTTTGTTCAATTTCAGGATTTTCTTTCACAGAACGCACAACACAGAATTTAAGCAAAACTATTTTTAGTTTACTTCTTTTTTTTTCTCTTTTCGCATTTTGCATTTTAGTTTTTGTGTTTGTTGTTTTGTCTTTGGAATGTGATTTTATAACGGGGCATTAACGTATGTATACAATGTATCCCTGCAAATAACGCGACTAGTCCATACATGCATGTAAAGACTAGTCCAAAGAGGAGTAGGAGTACTCCAAAACTACTCCAAATATATGAAAAAAACATTGCGATGTCCTAGGACTGGACCATATAACCTATCGGAGTAGTCCCAAAACTACTCCATGGAGTACTCTCGAGGGTTAGTTTTAAACAACAACAACTCAATATCCCAGCTAGCATTTTTATGATTGAATTTTCGGTAGTCATCTTACTTAATCATATTTGACTACTTTCGCTGATTAATATCTGAGTTTTCATATAATTAGTCAAGAGGAACAGACAAATATGTTTATTATTGATGATTAAAAACTGATCTATTTTTTTTTTTATCGAGACACCAATTTTTTTTTCATATGCAAACAACAGCAATGACGGTCCCAATTCCATGTTTAGTTGTGTGTTTCTTTTTGTTTTGTTGGTCAAGATTTTTTTGATTCGTTTACCATTGTAACGGGACATCTTAAATAAATACAGATTTCATGAGTTGCAATTGACATTCTATAGTTTGAAGTGGTGAAAAGAGAAGTCTTGTTTTTTGAATAAAATAAAAAATATATGTACATTTGGAATAATTAATAAAAATAAATAAGTGAATAAATAAAGTGAGTTTAAAAAGGTACTGAAATAATGTCAGCCAAAAAAATAAGGCGCATAGCTAAAAGAGAAGCTGAAAAAATTATGTCAAGTGATGTTAGAGTTCAACAAAATATTGAAGAGCAGATTATAGACTGTCCAGAAGTTGGTTATAGTGTTGAGGCACTGTTTGAAAGTGATGGAAATGAAAACGCCTTTTCCAGCAGTGATAGTGAAGAAGACGAATGTAATATTTGTGTATTATTGGGTAAATGGGCAATAGATTTTTCCATAAGTTTCGTTGTATTAAATGCACTGTTATGTCTAATTTAACATTAATTTAAAATAAAATAAATTTAAATATAATAAAAAATGTAAAATGTTTTTCATTTATAGCAAGATGTGTCTAAGAAATTGGTCAGAAATAATAGAAAATGTTATCATAAAATGATCGCAAATTATAGTCAAATGTGTATAAAAAATTAATCAAAAACAATACAAAATATGATTATAAAATGATTGCAAATTTAACTTAAAAATGATAACAAATATACATGAAAATTGCATAAAAGCAGATATCAGAAATTATTAGTCAGGAAGAGTCATATGCAGGGTACCATTTTCTCCCGATGACAGAATCATTATTGATTAGAAAATGTGTGCATATTCGATAGTTTTAATCATCTAGAATAATCAAATGTGATTATTTTTTGATCATTATTTTCACAAAATGCTAGCTGGGATGCAATCGTGTTAACACGAAACCATGTCGTTTAACTACAAACTCTTGTTTAACTCTGACATGGTCCATGACTGCATTACATTGGACCATGTTGTAAGTAGTCTATTTCATCTGAAATGGATGACGTAGTCCAATATTATTTGCAGGGATACACATAATAAAAAACAACCTAGAAGCGAGTAGGTAGGCCTTCATGAGAAGGCAAGCGAGCATGAGTACTGGTTCTAAAAAAAGGTCTAGGAAGGTCTTACAGAAGCCTTTATAGCTGAAGGCCTCAAAAATTTCGCCGCTGGGTTGTTAGTTTGTTTGTGAATGAGTGTGTATGTATATCAAACAAATTTATATTCATACATGTAGATGAGTTGATATTGTTGCCAAAGCTTTTTATTTCTTATCCATTTTATACACAATTTGTTATAATTTTTGTTTTTCTTTTTCTATTTACAGACTGAGCTGCGTTCCTGCGCAGCGTGTGGGGAGTCAATCTCAGATAGATTCTATCTAGAGGTTGGTGGCTGTTCGTGGCATGCCAACTGTCTTCGGTGTTGTATGTGTATGTGTCCCTTGGATCGTCAACAGTCATGTTTTATACGCGAGAGACAAGTTTATTGTAAGGCTGATTACAGCAAGTGAGTAGTAAAATTGTCTTTGATGTCTTCCCAAATGAAATAGTCAACAAAATCCCATGTTTTTTTCCCCGAAATTATAATCCTTAGAGAAACACTTGAAATATTGAAAGTTTGCTTGCAATTAACAGTCTATGATGCCAATATTTCAGAGGGGCTTTTGTTTGTTGGCTTCTAAACTGTACATACATACATATGTACATATATACATATTTAAACGGATTTTACTCTTAACATTGTCATCAAGATTGATTTGGTACACTTAAAAAGTTTCCTAAAATTTGTCTTCTGTATGTATGTATGTATGAATGAATATGTTGTTTGCTAATACACATATTTGAATTGAAATTTAAAGAAAATTCCAAATGAAATTACGAATTTGTGTATTTAATTTTGAATTCATAGTAGAATAATAGTTGGTTATAACCATATTCGACAGTTGCTTAAATCAATTAAATTAGTCAAGGGATTTGTTCTGTCTCTGATACGCACTTCATACAAATATTTACTACATGTACTACAAAAAAAAAGAAGAAACTTTTATATATTCTATTTTTACAATTAAAATAAATAAAAAAGTAATTAGTTACTACGGCACCAAAACATTAACCAGCATGTGTATTCAGGTGTCTGTAGAAACATTTTCCCACATTCAGAAAAAAGCGACAATTTTTACAATTAAAAATGGGATGGATGCTCTTCGTATTTAAAAATACTTTTATATTTAAAAAATTATTTTCTATTTTCCAAACACTTGGTTTTATAATCCGTAAAGCAAATAAATATAAACCATCCGATACAAAAATCTAACATTCAATTCAATTGACACATTATTTATGAACTCATTCGTACACGATGGATGATGATGATTAAATTGATAAAGTGAAAAAGAGAAAATGATTATACTCGTATGTACGTATGTATGTGTGTATGTTGAAAATAAAATAAACAATCTGACATGACAAGAAATAGAGAATAATAAATAAATGGTATTACAATATTTAAAATGTACTGAAATCGTACTGATCTCGTTGGGTATTAAACTGCAAGTTATTGCTACACTTGTGCTATTGTGCTATTGCTTTTGTTATTGTCATTTACATAGTATTGATCTCAAAATAAGACTTTTCATTGATTCGTTGTTTTCAATTGCATGCAGGCATGACTTGTCAACATCGGATGTATGCCTCATGTCCCCAATGTATTTACTGTATTTATCAACCATTCGTCGGACCAACAAACAGACAAAGAACTAGACGTCGAACATTATTCACCTACGTCATTGTACGTACGTACATACAAATACTCGTATGTAGATATAATGACATAAAACCAAAGATAAACATTACAATAACAACAAACAACAACTTAATACTCCAATGAAGACAAACGGAGAGACTTTCAGGCATTCGACAACATTAAAGTTTCTTTAATATTTCCTGAATATTTATGAAAAGAACATAAATTATAAACTAACAAAAATACACAAACGAATGTTTAGAGGAGATGCTGTAAAAATATTTACTTTTCAACTTGAGAATTTTAAGTTTAAATTATAAATTTTTGTTAAAAGAGTTTTAAAAAACTTTCAAAACAGCATCATACAAAACAGCCACAAACTCACTCGAAACTGCAACTCATTTGAAAAACTTTGATATTTGTCACACGTATTTTAACACTTGAATTGCTGCCGATAATGTGACAAAGAATACTCGTATGATAAATTACACTTCCGGCGTTGGTCAAGTGCGTAAAATCAAGTCATATATATCTGTATGTATAGATATCCATTTAAAATTATTCAGTTTTTCGTAAAAACTATAACATTGGTTTGCATTCCCTGAGCAGAAGTTATTTAATACATATTTATGTGTACCTATATATGTACATACTCGTATTTCGAAAATTTGTCTTAACAATCGATTTGATTTATTTCTTGTTTTGCAGAAACTTTGGTGCAAAATGTTCAAAATGCTGTCGTAGTATTTCAGCTTCCGATTGGGTGCGGAGAGCGCGTGATTTAGTGTTTCATTTAGCCTGCTTTGCTTGCGATCAATGTGGCCGACAACTATCGACAGGTGAACAGTTTGCCCTCATGGAAGATCGAGTGCTGTGTAAAGCCCACTATTTGGAAACAGTAGAAGGTGGCACTACATCAAGTGATGGTGAGTTAAGTTCCAATTCTTTTAAATGTGTCTTTCTTTGGGTGCCTTATATTGGTGCTTTCGGGTGTAAAGTCGGTGCTGCTGTTGTTAGTATTATTTTGTTTGTTCCACATATACATATGTATGTATGTATGTGAACCTACTGTGAACTTACAGTACCTTATCGAATGACGAATTATGTGTGAATGACATGCGTTTATTTTGGCCAAGATTTCATTCTAACTTATTTTAGCCACGTAGGAATACATGAATGTCGGAATCTGACAAAAACCATGTCATTCACAACTAAAGCGAAACCAAACAAAGTCGAATGTAAAAAATAACAACAGCAGCAACGGCAATAAAAACAACAAGAGCAATAATAACGACAAGAACAATAAAATGTTGACGCCATCCATTCATCCATTCAACCAACCAACCAGCTAGCAACATAGTCAGTCAATCAGTCAGTCACCCAGTTAGTTAGTTTGCCATCCATCCAACCGTCCGTCCGCCTAAAGTTTTCCTGTCAGCCAGTCAACCAACCAGCCAGCCATTTAACCAACAAGTTGACAACAAACGTGCTTCACTTATAAACCAAGTAAACCGCAACAACTCTAGAACAGAAAATATTAAATTTGCTCACATGAGATAAAAGAACAAGTTGTACAAATACATGCGAGTACTTAGTAATACACTGCGAAAATAAAATTCAGAGATTTCTATATTAATAATTTCTATATTACGGACTAACTCTCACATACATATTTACATTGTTATACATACATATATGTATGTATTTGTATGTAGTTTGCGAGCCAGCCATTCACTAAAATTGCACTATAATCTCTTTTTCATGGAAAATAATGAAAAAATCAAACTGTATTAAAAATCCATATTTATGCATGTTAATTATGGCCAGTTTTTAATTTAAAAATTAAAGTGTGTTTAAACTTAAGTTCTGTTTAAATACCAAATTTATTTTTATAGATCATATTTAAATATAACTTAAATCACTGTCTACGTCCATTTAAATACAACTTAAGTTGTTCATACTACCATATGATTTTGACAGTTCTGCACATTATGAAAACTGCGCATTGAAGTTTTTTTATTATTCAATAAATAAACTCGCCTCGAATAAAAACATTGTGCCACTGTGTTATTAATATCAACTTAAACAACGAATTTAAATGAATAGGATATGAATGATGCAACTTTTGTCCATTTAGTTTACAACAATTTGTAAAAATGTAGTTTTTTTTTTGTATTTTTGTTTTACTATTATAAATTATATTTACTGAATGAGAATTTTTCCTCTTGCGAGTACTAATTGTAAAAATTTTTTTAAAAAATTTTTTATTCGAAGGTTTACTTCTAGTTGAACATAATAATTTGAAATTTATTTTTGTATACTTCTGTTATATGTTCTACATAGTTTTCCGTTGGAAAACGTAAATGTAAAATCATATAGAAATATACAAAGAGACACTAGCAAAATGTAATGCATTTTCTGGCCTGCTAAAGCCTTCGTCAGCATTCTTTGTGTCTACTATTTTTTATTTTCAAACTTCTTATATTCAACTTTTTAAATTTACTGAATGAGAATTTTTCCTCTTGCGAGTACTAATTGTAAAAATTTTTTTAAAAAATTTTTTATTCGAAGGTTTACTTCTAGTTGAACATAATAATTTGAAATTTATTTTTGTATACTTCTGTTATATGTTCTACATAGTTTTCCGTTGGAAAACGTAAATGTAAAATCATATAGAAATATACAAAGAGACACTAGCAAAATGTAATGCATTTTCTGGCCTGCTAAAGCCTTCGTCAGCATTCTTTGTGTCTACTATTTTTTATTTTCAAACTTCTTATATTCAACTTTTTAAATTTACTGAATGAGAATTTTTTCTCTTGCGAGTACTAATTGTAAAAATTTTTTTAAAAAATTTTTTATTCGAAGGTTTACTTCTAGTTGAACATAATAATTTGAAATTTATTTTTGTATACTTCTGTTATATGTTCTACATAGTTTTCCGTTGGAAAACGTAAATGTAAAATCATATAGAAATATACAAAGAGACACTAGCAAAATGTAATGCATTTTCTGGCCTGCTAAAGCCTTCGTCAGCATTCTTTGTGTCTACTATTTTTTATTTTCAAACTTCTTATATTCAACTTTTTAAATTTACTGAATGAGAATTTTTCCTCTTGCGAGTACTAATTGTAAAAATTTTTTTAAAAAATTTTTTATTCGAAGGTTTACTTCTAGTTGAACATAATAATTTGAAATTTATTTTTGTATAGCATTACATTTTGCTAGTGTCTCTTTGTATATTTCTATATGATTTTACATTTACGTTTTCCAACGGAAAACTATGTAGAACATATAACAGAAGTATACAAAAATAAATTTCAAATTATTATGTTCAACTAGAAGTAAACCTTCGAATAAAAAATTTTTTAAAAAAATTTTTACAATTAGTACTCGCAAGAGGAAAAATTCTCATTCAGTAAATTTAAAAAGTTGAATATAAGAAGTTTGAAAATAAAAAATAGTAGACACAAAGAATGCTGACGAAGGCTTTAGCAGGCCAGAAAATGCATTACATTTTGCTAGTGTCTCTTTGTATATTTCTATATGATTTTACATTTACGTTTTCCAACGGAAAACTATGTAGAACATATAACAGAAGTATACAAAAATAAATTTCAAATTATTATGTTCAACTAGAAGTAAACCTTCGAATAAAAAATTTTTTAAATAAATTATATTTATTAAAATTTCAATTAATTTTTTGCCGCCACAAAATTTTGGTTATAAAAAACAGCTGATGTCAGATGGTTTGTCACTTGAAAATAGAACTCGTTCTAAATAAAAAATGTCATGTGTATTGCACACAGAGAAATAACACATGATATTGTTTGAAGGTGTTCAGACTATATGTACAAATTTGACATGCGAAAAAGTGACAGTCCACATGACAAATACACATAATGTGAACACAGCTTAAGAGTTTATACACGTATGTACATACATATGTATATACAAGTAAGAGTCAATAGCTTTGTACTTATCGGAGTAGACTAGCGACTTTACATATCCCCACAGAAAATAGTCAAGCGGCGTTGAATCTCACGATCTTGGAGGTGAAAGTATGCGATTACCAAACGTTTGCCTAAAATAAACCAAGTGTGACACGAGCTGTGTGACATGTTTCGCTGTATTGTTAAAACTACAATAAGCCCGAAACAATTGACCACTTGGAGGACAAAATTCGTCGTGTTATTGTCGATATACGGCCAGAAATGTTGAAAAAAGTCATCGAAAATTGGAGCTTCAGATTAGACTACGTCCTATCCAGTCATATGCCAGAAGTCATATTTAAATTATAATGCAAGAGATTATATTTCGACTAAAATTTTTCAATTTCATGTCAATTTAAAAAACAAATCATATTTGTTTTATTCAATTTCAAAGTAATATACATCTAAAAAAAACACCCTCGATACGTATTTCGAACAGTACCATGATCTTCAAGATAAATTTGCACAATTTGAAAGCGTTGTTCAAACGTCATGCTGAAATGGCAAACTAAACATAAATCACTTGACAGCCAGTTAAAAAAGTGTTGTATTGAAAAAGTTTTCTTTGTTGCTTAATTTTTATTAATAGATGGCTGTGATGGTGATGGTTATCACAAAAGCAAGACGAAACGTGTTCGTACCACATTCACAGAGGAGCAGTTGCAAGTGTTACAAGCCAACTTTCAAATTGACAGCAATCCGGATGGCCAGGATTTGGAAAGGATTGCCTCTGTGACCGGACTGAGTAAACGTGTGACGCAAGTTTGGTTTCAAAATTCGCGAGCACGTCAGAAAAAACACATACATGCTGGTAAGAATAAAAGTAAGTAGTGTTGTGGTAGTGGTAGTTGTAGAGTAGTTGTCATTGCAACTCTGTCACTTGCACGAACTTTGACATGTAGTGCATCCTTTCCTGTAACAAATTCATTATAAGTTATTTTTGTCATCTATCACACTCAACACTTATTGCATATTATACTTTTGCATGTTTGCTGTCTATTAAAATATAGTGTATTTGAATTGAAAATTTAAATAAATATTGATACTTATAGAAATATTTTCTCCAACATATTTTTGATTTTAGTGCGAGAACCTGAAGGAAATTCTTTTGCCCGCCATATTAACCTGCAGCTGACGTATTCATTTCAGAATAACGCTCAAAATCCCATGCAAATGAACGGCAACAAAACGGGACTATATCCGCCACATGGTGAGTTACCACTAGCAGAGTTTCAACCTCATACAAATATGTATTGCAAACCTGTATAAGGTTTTGAAATATTTTTTAATTTTAAAAAGTATTTAGGGGTTTTAATATATTAAAGCATTATTCCTTTTTTTATTTTTTATTTCTACAGAATCTTCTATGGATGAATTATCACAGGATTCCAGTGTGCATTGTATGCAAAGTGAAGTGTGACTTATCGATTCCTTTAACCCCCATTAGAGCAATTATTTCTTTCCTTTTGTTTGTAAAAGCAAAAAATAAATATTCAAAATATTTTAAGGAGAAAAAAAAAGCAAAACAAAACAAAACAACGTCCTAAACCTAGTCAAAATTGCAAAAAATCGTCCAATTCATAAGAATACTACAAATCAATTTATCGCACAAAAATCTTTAACACATCTTTAAAAAAAAAAAAAGAAACAAAAATTACTCCAACATCTTGCTCAAAGTTTATATATATTTATTTTATTTTCGTCTTGTTTAGAATAACTGTATGTAAATTGTACAACCACACAATTTCCAATGGAATAGAAATTTGCAAATAAGAACATTATTTAAACAAAAAAAAAAAAAAAAAAAAAACAATTAGTAAAATTATTTATTTATATAAATTATTTTTATATAAAATTCAGTTAAGTTTTTATTAAAAATTAATTAATTATGTACATACACTAATACACATACACACACACACATACATACATATTTATATAAATATATCCACTTACATCCATATCAGGGGCCAAATTACCGCATTCGATATCGAGTAAAATTGATCGTATATTTCTTATTTGAGATTATGACATTCGATATCAAGCAAGAAATTTAATACATTTTATCATAATTTCCATATCGAAATCATTTTTTCGATCACGAATGCGGTAATTTGGCCCCAGGTTACACATTTTGGGGACTTTTTCCAATTGTTGATAATTAAATTTGACTAAATATATAAAGAATTCAACTAACATAACATTTTCTTTTGGCCTTAAACTTAATGGTTCTTTTTTAAGCTTTACATTTTAAATTCGAGTATAAAATAGACAGTTGCTAAGATTTCTTTTCTTCTATAGTCGATTTATTTTAATAATTTGTTGACATCCTCCTTACCCACAAATTGTTTTTGAATATACACATACATATATCAATGGTCTCATGTAGAAAGGCCCTAACTCGTATATTTGAAACTTTACAGGGGAAGATAAAAACATAAGAGAAATTGCAATATTTAACATGTAAATTTTTTTGTACAACTCCTTATAAAAGCGTTATTTTTTACACTACATATTGCAATACATTTTTGTGAGGAGGTGCATTTCCGTTAAATGCATTGGAATCGCAAAAAATCAAATTTCGAAAAAATAGCGAGTTAGGGCGTTTCTACATGAGACCAACGATATGTATTATGGATATACGAGTATATAGATATACAGTGAACTCGCAGAAACGCAAACATCCAGTAACATTAACTACCCAAAAACATGAACATTTTTTTTACATAAACTACTCTAAAACGTGAACATAGGCTGAAGGCTCTTAAATGTGAACTTTTTATCGAACGTTAAAATTCAATTTTGTAAGCTTATTTAAAAATTTTGCCAAAAAAGTGATTTTCAGTTTTTATTTAGGTTTACAAGGATTGTGACATTTTTGTAACATTGAGTCAAATGTTAAGAAAAAAGTGCTAAATATTATGAAATAATTTGAAACAGTTATTTTGTTTATTGTAACATAAAGCGACGCCACATTTTTTGCAAATAGTTTGCAATACGCCTGTGCACTGGGGAAATTTGCAGCGTACTCTCTTTTCAGCCCAAATCGGCCAGTACCATATTTGATCCTGTCGTACTGCCATTGGCGGAACATATGTATTGTGCTGGACCATTATGTCTTTTTGATTGAAGAATATTATCAAAAGAGGTTCTTTTCTTTATGTTAGGCTTTAAACCAAGCCTGCATAGTGTTTCTCCAATGTGAAGTCTAAAATCTGCTGCAGACATATGTTTACCTCCGATGTTTTTTTGAATTTCCAACTCTACGATATAGTAGCCAACAGTTTGCCATAGTAAGGTCCAATAAATTATAAAACATCCGAACTTGCCATCTTATGCTCCTTATCTCTATTTTGTATCTTCCCATAATGTTGTCTATTAGATCGACTCCTCCCATATGTCGATTATATTCGCCAACAACATAAGGGCGATCAATTTCCACATATTTTTGTTTGTGTTATCATATCTTCTAACTTTGGTCTTTGGAAACTCACCAGCAAAATTTGACAAGAGCATTACAGCTTTGTTGCCTTCCAAATGGCATTGGTAATATCAGTACCATTGTACCATTGATACGGTTGTGTCGTGCCGTTCCAAGACTAAGTATGCCCTGCTTAGCTAAATACTCTAGCATCGGCAAAAATGTAAAATAATTATCAAAGTATATATAGCCTATAATTTTGGTACCTTGGTATGATTCTTGACATTCTCATGACTACGTTTGATGATGCCCCTAATTTTGTTCTTAACAAACAAGGTCTTCAGCTCCTTTTTCAGGTTCAATTTTATACGCAAATCCTGAAACTCCACTAAGAACATATAGTTTATAACCCCATTTATAAGGTTTTTGGGGATTGTATCTCTTCAAACTATTTCTTGCTTTAGTGGAGCAAATTTACTCATCAACGCAAAAATATTCCTCAATTGGAACACCACTAAAGGTTTCATTTAATTTGTCTACTATCGGTCTTATCTTGTAAAGCCTATCAGCATTTGGGAATTTCTTCACTGCATTATTTCATATTCTCATATCAATTTTATAACTTGTTTAAATTTTATCAAAAATAGATTATATTATTTAAATTGAAGAGAAAGAATGGTAACAGTTATTAAGACAAATCACAATTGAAATAATCTGTCTCTCGTCAAAGCATTAGAAAACAACAAAAACGTATAACAGTTATTTCAAGTGATTTATATTTTATAACATATTATAAATCACAAATCACGAGTTATTTTCGGTCTCCGGTTTTAAGTCACTACAGATAGTTCGGCTTTTCGAAAACATTCCGAATATTCGGAGTTTTGTACAAAACTGTAATAATATAATTGGATATGAACGTATGTATTTCATTTCAAAACCGTTTGAATTTATTTACAAATATGTATGAACTTGTAAGTGTGTCTAAATATTTAGGTATACAAACAAACCGAAAGACAAACAGTCATGTACATACATACATACATACACACCAACACATACACATATAGTATTGTAAATTAATTTACTTCCTGGCCCACGATGTCGAACGATAACGTTCGCTTAGATAAGACTTAAGACACAAACTTTCTATCGTACCTATGTTTTTACTCTATCAATTTTGTTTCGAGCCATAACCGCCGAAAAAATGTATCCCACAAACTCAAAATTTTACAGGGGAAGGTTTTTTTTAAATAAAATCAGTTTGAATAAAGCCATTATTTTAAAATTTATAATGTAAATATTGTTTTGTGTAATACATTTAATTTTAATAATTTTAAATGATGTTGAACTATCGATTTCGATAAAAAAAACAACAATCGATTATGGTGTGGGATACATTATTTTGGCGGTAATGGCTCGGTTTATTCCACAATCAAGAGTGTGTCTTAAGTCTTATCTAAGCGAACGTTATCGTCCGACATCGTTGGTCAGGGGGTTAGATAAACAATTTATATTCGTGTAATTTACCACACTATAATTCCATATAAGAGAGAGAGAAAAAAATAAAAGTTGTTATTGTTTATTCCTTGTTTTTATTTTATTTCTTAAATTTTCTTTTATTTAACAATTAGATTTAGTATAAATAATAAAACTAAAACAAAACTATAAAATGCATTTTGTAAAATAATGAAATAATCAATTTAACTTTAAGTTAAATTATTAAAAAATAATAAATAAATATTGTTTTGTAAATAGTAATTGCCAAAATATTTAAGTATTTATAACAAATATTAATAAATAAAAAATATACATTATTAAAAAATAATAAAACAATAAATTATGAAAAAAAAGATAAAATAAAACATTTTCCAAATTAAACAGAATAGTCGTGTCTTATTTAATGATTTTCTTATTTCACATCTTGACAAACATTAATGCATCTGATTGATGGTTTCGTACATTTGCAAATTATCGCTTCCAGCAACCACTCTAAGCTTCAGAGTTCAATTTCCTTCTAAGAATGACAGTCTAGAATCTGAATCGGATCTAAAAGAAACTCTTAGTCGGTTCTCAAGAAGGCTCTGAGGTACGTATGTATGTCCAAAGATGCAGATAATTGTGATGCAAATTAATAAAACCAAAACTGAATATTGTTCAACCTGTTTGGAATTAGCGTAGGGACGGACGGATTTAAAGTTGCCTGATTTCGAAGGAATTTTGTTTTTTGTAACAAATTTGTTATATTTATTTCTTTAAAATACGATTTGTAGTCTGTTTAATTTCAGTATTTTTTATGTACACCAATACCTCGCTTTGCGTCGTTTCGTCTTGCGTCGCTGCTTAATTAGTACTAATTTTCACAGTGTGTCGTTAGATATTCACGCTTAAATACCTTCCTCGGACAAGTACACAAAATTTTGGGATTTTTTAGTGAGGTATTTAACCGGGGTATACTGTATTATCTTTTTGTTTTAATTTCAGGGTTCAACAAATAGGATTTTTTTAATAGCTCCCTAATGACGTTTTGCACTAACAAGTATACATACTTTTTAGCAAAAGCTATCAAAGTTGTAAGTTCAAACTTGAAAGAAGGAAAAAATTTAAGCAGTAACTAAGTAGGTAACTTCAATACCTACATCAGGATTGGCAAAATTGATACCATCGTACTTTTTTTGATACTATTTGATGTTCAAAAGTACCGTGGTACTCCCGAGACTCATTTGATACGCAAAAAGCACCTTCACTGCCAAATCCACACCACACCAAAAATTGACAGCTTTTTGGAAAATGTTAAAAACTGTCCAATTACCGAAGCTGCAAAAAAAAATTTAAATAAAATTGAGTACATTCGTTGCTGAACATAATATTCCTTTTACTGTATTGGACCATCTCAATTTACTTATAAAAGAGGGAGTAAGTGACTCTAACATTGTAAAAAAAATTAACATCAATAGAAAAAAGGACAACAGATAATAAACACTGTTACGGGCCCTAAAAACAGTGAAGAAATTTAAAATGTTTGTCAAAATAGTTATTATTCGCTGGCGATAGATGAAAGCACTGACAACAGTGTCTCAAAAAATCTTGCAATAATAATTAGAATTTTTAATGGGCAGTGTCAGGACCGATTTTTGAGTTTATTAAAATTAGAAGACAGCACTTCTAACGGAATTTTTTCGGCCACGGTGGATGTTTTAAAAGAAAACAATATTCCTTTAAAAAACATGATTGCCATTACCACCGACAACTGTCCTGTGATGACAGGTTCATCAAATGGCGTACAAAGAAAATTTAAAAATATTATCACAAGCCTTTTCACCAATGGATGCATTTGTCCTATATTAAATTTAGTATCCAACTCAGCTTCTAAAGTGGGAAAACCGGACACTCTTGATAATTTTATTAAAGAAATACACTTTCATTTTTCTAATAGCTCGTCCAGGAAAGACGATTTTTTACAATTTCAAGAATATTTTGACACCGAATTACATACAATTCTCTACTAGATGGCTATCTAGAGAACAAGCAGTAAACAGAATTTTGGAGCAATGGGAGCCCCTACAGTACTATTTTACCCTACAGCAATTTGAAGGAAAAAGTGATAGAATTAAATTTATATCAAGAGAGTTAAAAAACCCAATGTTTAAAATTACACTTTTGTTTTTACAATATGTATTAAAAATAATCAATTCTATAAATCTGGAAATGCAATCAGAAGACGCAAGAATGCATATATATTTACCACGATTGGAATTTCTTTTTCGACAAATTGCAAGAAATTTTATAAATAAAACTGTGCTAGATAAAAGTAAAGTAATCTGTTCTAAACTTAGATGAACACAATACTCCGCTTGAAGAAATTTATTGTGGAACGGAAATAGATGTGTTTATAAATACAAATCATATTGATACCGACATTGTAAATAATTTCAGAGAAAATTGCAAAAAATTTTATAAAACGTTTTGTCAAAATTTAAGAGAACGTTTAGATTTTAATGACGATATTTTGGTTTGGTTTAACAAATTTTCTCCAGAAAATGTTTTGAGTGGAAAAACTAATAGTATTATTCCGTTTTTAATGAAAATGTTTCCAAACGAAAAAAACTCATTTGAGTCAATTAGCACTTAATATAGAGCTAATGAAAATATATGTAATTTTTGGTTAAAGGTCTCGCAACTAAAAAACGTATTAAATGAATTAATGTTTCCTGACATTTCTAGAATTGCGACTCGAATTTTATCTATACCTCATTCATCGGATAATGTCGAAAGAGTATTTTCAATTCAAAACTTTATAAAAACAAAAGAAAGGAACAAACTTCATTGCAAAACATTGTTTAATCTTATTCAAACCAAAGATTTACTTAAATCTTCAAATACTTGCTGTTTCAATTTAAATGTTTGCAACAAATTGTTATCTAAAAATACATAAAAATTTTATATTTGTATTTAACATTTACAACTACTTATGATCTCAATTTGTTTTATGTTATTTATATAATTTTTTTTTATAAAATATGTCTATATGAATTATAAAAGAATATTTTATAAACAAAAATGTTATAATTATACAGAACTGAATTAAATTTTAAGTTATTATTACTATGCTTTAAATGAATTGGTTTAAAAAAGTACTCTCAGTTAAATATTTTGATACCGAAAGAAAAAATAATTTACCATCCCTGACCTACATACTATACATATGTATATATGTATGTACTCTCTTTTTGCATCCGCAGAACAGCGTTGCCGTTTTTGGTTATTTCTAACCAAAATTGGTTATTTTTTTTCTCAATGTGTACATGTGTAGATTTTTTCTGTTTTGGTTATTTTTTTTACTGAAAATATTTACTATGTGTTTTAAAGAACTTGTAAATTTCGTACAAAATTTATTGACATTACCCCACAGTTCCGCTGCAGCTGAAAGAACATTTTCTCAGCTTAGTTTGATAAAAACAAAATTTAGAAATAATTTAGATTTTAAGACAATTAGTAATATATTGCAAGCAAAAGAATTGTGCAAAAATCAACAAAATGCCCATTTTGTTTGGTCTGCCAAAGACAAATTTTAAAACTCAAGCTGTGACATTTTAAGTAAAAGTGATCTCCATATTTATTGTAATATAATTACATGTTTTTTAGTATTTAAGAGATAACTTTCTAGTTCCCTATTTTATTGCCAATGAAAAATTTTTTGTTTTTATTATATACTTTTTATTTTTGTTTAAGACATTAAAAATTAATAATTAAACTTGCAAAACTTATTGTAAAGTATTGGAATTTTAAATTTTACAAATTGTAGCATTAGCTTATGTTTCTTTGCATTACTTTTTGCAAAATATGACGCTTAGTTTTTTAAAAAAATTATTTTTTAGTATTAGAGTTGTGTTGTAAAATACGTTGTTTTAGGTTTTTTTTTGTTACCTTAAAGTACAAATTATAGTTAAAATTACAAAAAATAAATAAATAGTACATGCATTTAAATTTGGTTATTTTTTTTTTAATTTGGTTATTTTTCTCATAAATGTTGGTTACAAAAAATTTTTTTTCGTGGCAACACTGCCGCAGAAACGTTACAGAGCAAATAACAGTTGTCGGAAAAAGTTTTTGCCAACTCAAGGTAAACATATGCATCTAAGTATTGACGTACGTAGAGACAATTCTAAAAAAATACAATGTTTTCTTTTCTGAAATAAAATGTTACACCTTTATTATATACATTTTTATAATGTTTACCTCACATTTGAAAGATGTCGCATTTTAAATGGTCAGAATAGAACATAAAATCACAACAGTGTAACACTTTTTTTTCATATACAGCTGTTTTTGTTTCTTTTTTTTTTTGTTAAAAAAGAAGAAGTAGATAGCTCAAAAGCAGAAATACATACCATATTATATTATTATTAGAATTTATTAAAATTTATGAAAAAAAGTTAAAAAAGTAGTAATATTTTCCATTTTGTATATTTTTTTTTTGTTTCTTAACACAAATACACATTCATAAACAAAACGAATGTCAGCTGTTTTATCGTGCGATTCTCCCCCTCTAAAAATACAGAGTGTGATAGGTGCACCATTTTTTTTTATTTATAGTGTGACATTTATAGAAAAGAACACACTACACTTTAGCAGTGTTGACATTTTTTTCAAGAAAGAACACAAAAAATTAAAAAAGGTGCGAACTGGGAAAAACGTGTAACATCTTTGACAGAAAATAAAACGCCATTAGTTTCGTTCATCATAGTATACATATGTAAATTTCACTCGTTTTATAGAACGCCGTGCAAATGTATACATATGTATGTGGAATTGAAAACGAATTCAGTTTTACTTCGTAGTGGAATAAATTATTATTATTGGTTTCTTTTCGCAAATAAGTTTTTTGGAACAGTAAATTCAAATGGTCTAAATTCACGGTAAAGGTATAAAAAACTAATCAGCCGGCGAACAAAACAGCGTCTGTCTTCAATTAATTATGTTCGAATTTCTGATTGTAATGCGTCTGTAGGAGGTTTTTCTAAGAATAATTACAAATGTAACTTTCCGTTTCAAAATAATGTAATAAATTCTTACAAATCTTCGAGCAATGATACGATGTTAGTGATATTAACTATTTTAAAGTAAATATAATTTACAAAGATCCAATGTCACATTATAATGAATTGTAAATAGTTTTTCGCTTTATGTTAGAGAAAAATTCAACTTGATTAGTGTCACGTATTCCAAAGGAAACTAAGAGAGTTTATATTCGGCAGTGCCGTGATTTACGAGGATATTTATTTTAGGTTCATTTTGGTTGAATTTTATCTCAAGAATGATATTTTTAAGAATTTTACACATGTTCCTGTTATAATCAAGAGTTTATATTTGTCTCTTTCTTTCAGAACTGCGGTTTGTTTATAGTTTTGCAGCGTGTACTTTAACACACAATAGCTAGCTTAGCTACCAAAAAGCCATAGGGCTTCGAATTTTGGCTTTTTGAAAATTGAATTTTTCACCTCTGTACACTCTGTGGTTATTCTAGGAACTGGAGCTTGCATGGGAGCTATGCCCAATTATGGACAAACTTTCACAAAAGTCAATAGTATCTGTGTACAATTTCGGTTCGATATGGATGTTTATGTAGGTTATTGATATTTCGGTGTGACCCCCTTATAAGGGAGCTATGACCTCTTACGGGCCGATCATCATGAAATTCTGTACGACGATTTATATGCATATGTGAATTATTTGTGTTGAATTTGAACTTAATAGTGATTTTTATGCGCATTCAAGTGATGTTTCCAATTGGAATTTATATGGGGACTACTGTCAAATATGGACCGATGGTCATTAAATTGGGTATGAGTATTTCTAAATATGTATGTCTTGAATTTAAACTTGCTGCTGATGCTTATAAGAGATTTATGCGCATTTAAATCTTTAAATTGATTTCCGGAAGTGGACTTTATATGGGGGCTACGGACAATTGTAGACCGATCATCATAAAATTGAGTATGACTATTTTTATATACATATGTGTTACAAACGGAATGACAAACTTAATATACTATACCCCCATATTAAGTGTTGGTGAATATAATAAACAATCATGTAACAAATTCTTATTTTTTAAGTGTCATATTATGTTGTATGTCAGAAATTAAAGCAATACAATAATGTTATAAATATATACATACATACATACATACATGTACATTAGAATGTCTCACCTTACATGCAAAAAAAAAGTTCGCGGTACACCACCGAATATGAAGTATTGTTGCACGACAATTTCGAAAAAAAAATTCCAACAGAACTATTGAAAAAATTAATTTTTGTTTTTTTTTTGCCGAACGCACAGTGGGTTGGAATAGCATATTTTCTTGGATCAAATCAGGGAAGCCATGTTCGAATAATTTTTCCTTATTTTTCAGTTAATACCATTAAAATAAGTAAAAAAATGTTTTATAAGTATATTTGAGTATAATTTTATTAAATAATGCCAAATATCAGTGTAGGTATATAGTGCAAGGAGTATAGTATGAGGACTTAAAGAAAACATTTTATACATCTTACAGTTAATCATGATCATTATCTTCGTTATCATCATCATCATCATCAGCATTTCAGTTTGAATATTGTTGAGGGAGGGAAATATTTGAGGAGCAGCTTGTCTAACAACATTGTATTGATTTTGTGTTAGTTTAGCTTCTACAAAAATAGACACACCTTTTGTATTCGATATTTTCAAGGCGAAGTTGTTGTTTCAACTTTTTTTTAAATTTATGCCCTTGCAACACTTTTCATATATGGCTCGCAACACTTTTGATTCCTCGACATAACCTGCGGTTTGTAATTTAACCTGTGAAGCATAAAGTAACTCTGGCAATGATATGGTGTCTCTTAAAATCTTTGTTTTTTTATATTTACTCTAACCACTGGACTCGGTAAAACTAATTTCTTTTCGACCACGTTTTGCAGTCGGGGCAAAAGTAAAACCAATAGATGATTTCTATGCGCTCTAGGCCACCTAGATTTAAATTCATAAAAGGAAACATCAATTCTTTTATTAAAATCACACATATTATCCTCAGAGCAGTTGGTGCGTTTTTTGATTTCTTCGTTGTCATTCATTGTTTGAGCGCTTGAATTCATCATAATATCAAATAAGCTTCGACGAATATAAAAAACAACGTTCGAATTTGTTTCTATAAAAAAAACCTTTCAAAAATCCCTTTTACCCGATTACTTGAAACTGCACAACACGATCACTATTTGTCAAAATAAAAAAATATTATTAAAGTAAACAAACACATAATATTATTGAAACAAAGAATATTATTAAAAGAAACAAAGATAACATCATTAATATACTGAAAAGAAGAGCACAAATAAATAGAAAAAAGTAACATGAAAAACAACAAAACACAAAACAACAGCAGCAGTCGCGAGATCAATGTGATTTTGAGCTAATTTGACTGCTGCAACACTTGTAGTGCTGGCAAAGTATTGAGTAATGGATACCGAGTATCGAGTATTTGCCCTTTTTTTGGATACTCAATACTCAAAAGTAGTTTCTCGATACTTTCTGAGTTGTATTTTTAAGCCAGTTGAATGGGTAAAATAGTGCATAAAAATACATCACTGTATAAAAAGACAACAATTATTTAATTTTATTAATTTTCCAAAGAATTTATTTTAATTATTTCTTAAGTTCTTGTTAACGTTGAATTAAAAGTTAGCTTTACATTTATTTTTGATTTAATAATAAAAGACATACAAAACCAATAATAGTTGAAGATCTATATTTATTTTTTGAAGAAACTACTTCAATTTGCAGATAAAATTATGCGTTACAATTTCAAAAAATCCGTTAAAAGTATCGAGTAGTATTGAGTACCCAAATGAAAAGTATTGAATATTATTGAGTAATGGAAAGTAGTGGAATTTGCCAGCATTAAACACTTGTATTAAACAATGCATAACTTCTGAAAGGCACAAAAAGGCAGCGTAAAATTTTGCAATATAATAGAGATTTATGTCCTCTTTAATTAAACTAAAAATTATGACACGAATGTGGACGAATAATAACTATATATCCATTTAAAATATAAAAATGCTAATTTTTTTTGGCATTTTCAATATAAATAACTAAATCTAAAACACTTCCACACACAATTTGATACATAAATGTTAACGAAGTATTTGCAAAATAACCTAAACTTAATGGTTCCATTGAAAAATTGTTAACTTTTGCAATACTTTTTAAAATAAATAAAATTTTCAACGGGAAAGTTTTCACTTTTTTCAGCCTTTATTGCACAGAAATTTCTATAAAGTTTGACTTTGAAGTTTCACTACAAAAAACACAAGAGCGCTTTTGACATTTATTTTAACGACAAGTAATGTAAAATTTCATATACTCTAACCGGGTACAAATAATTTTGACGATACTTAATTTTTTTTTAATTAATTCAAGAAAACAGGCTATTCTAACCCACTGTGGAAAGTAGGGGTTACATTTTTAAATTTTTTTGTCATATCATCGGCATTTATAGTCCGATCTCAAAGTGTGATATATCGATGTTTTTGTCTTGAGGAGACCAATGCACAGTGGCCGAAATACATAATCTAGCGGCGCTTTGTTAATAACTTCAAAAACATAAAAAATTCTGAAAGTTTTTTTTTTATTTTAATTTATATATATTTAAATATATCCAATTCATTAAATTTTAAAATTTGTTTGTTTTTTTAAGTATATGGGTAGATCCATATATAACCAACTAATAAAATAGACATTTTGAACCTGACCCTCTCCAAACTTGACGAAATTCGGCATAAACATTGCATTCTACATGGTTAAGACAAATACAAGCTTTGGGATTGCTGGACCAAATGGTTTCGGAGATATAGGTCATGAAAAGTGAAAAAAATCATTAAAATCTTTCCTAAGTAGTACAACGCTATAAGCTATATCTTTCTCAATTTGTATGCAACAACAATCAACAAAATCTCATTTTAAATCTAATGAGCTTTCATTATAATAGTGTTTAACAAAATTTTTTGTAAAGGGTTGAAGGTCATATTTACCATGAATTTTTAAAGAGTTAGACTATTTTTATTTTATTATTTTGATGAATTTTTTTGAGTATTTCGAGGTGGTTTTTGATTTCGATGTAATAAAAGGATTCGAAGAAACCAAAAGAGCGTGCATTAAGTCTTCTATTGTGTGCAATCTCGAGAAAATCTTTATTTCTTGCCTCAAGTGCCTCTTATGACATTATTCCTATTGGAAGCGAAACTTTTTCAATAATATATGCGAAAAGCCTCTACGTTAACTTTATACTCACACGCCATTGTGCGCAATATTAAACCAAACCTTTTTATAAGTTCAACTTGTACGCCAGTTACTATAGAGGCCAAGGTTGGCTGCTCGTAAAATATTCTGGCGGTATTCCCAGTGTTTGTATTCCCCGAACCTGTCGTAGGAATGCCCACCAAAATACCCCTTTTTTCTCTTAGCTCGAGTTGAATTTTTCTTTTGGGTTGTTGAGCAATTTCTTTATTTTCTCCTCGAATTTGCCAATTTTTTATCGGTATTCTGTACGCGATATGAATAATACATTCGAAACAACGAATCCAAGTATGAAGTGTCGACAATCCATATTCATACAAGTGCTTTTGTCGCTGCCTCAGTTGAACTAAATTTAGATTGTTCATCAATTTTAGTGTCGCCTCACAAATTCGACAAGCCAGTGATGATGACTCCGCTATGGTATTAAACACTTTTCCATCGATCATGGTCAAATGAAATTCGTACGTTGCTTCAAAAAAACTTAATTTTGTCGGCAGAATTTGTGCAATTTGTCTATTTACATTTTCTATTTCAGCCCTAACTAAGTCCGCTGACTCTTTTCAAAAATTATTTTAATGGGTCTACGGAACCGAGTTGAAGAAGGCCGGTTATTTTGCCATAGTATTGTGGGTCCTTTTTTAATTTGTATAGGAACAATGCATGCAGCAAATAAATGCTCATCAATTGCTTCAATATCAGAAACACTAAAACGTTGACGGTAAGTAGAGTGTCCACTGCTACCGTCACTGCCCCATTTAAATATTGCTTTTATGCAATCATTACTATTGCCTTCAGTCATGAGATCCTCAAAAGCTGTTGAAAAGCCTCGTATTATACGTGTAACAGTATGGTCTACGAGACTTTGCAAGCCAACTTCGGCTGAACGTTCAGTTACTTACTTCAGTTACACTGGGGTAACACTCCGTTTTAGTTTTAGCTTGGATAAATATTGCAGTTTCGTTCTTTGGCACCATATTGCATTAGTCTGTATGACCTTTTTGAGTATCCACCATCAATATAAAAAACTAAAGCTTCCTCAGGTGTATACGGAATAGGTGTCTTTGGTTCAGAGTCTACAGATTTAAGCTTTTTTGTAGCTACTGTAGATTCTAAACATAACTTTGAAACAACCTGTGATGCGCTTCTTTTTCCAGCCTTGTAAAGACTCACGCTCGCCGCTACCATTAACTCTTGGTTCGGTGTTTCAATGGCAATTGATGAAATTTTTAATTTTTTGAGTCTTACTTGTTTTCAATTGTTTTTGAATTTGGTGGTATTGTTCTTCACTATATTTCGAGCGATCAATGAGATTGTAAAATATATGATTTTCAACCATTAAAAATTTTTTTGTTGGCACTGGTTCACTATGCCATATTAAAAAAAGAATGCGTTTAGATTCTGCCATTGTAACTAAAAAAACGGAAAAAAATCAAAACTTTGCAAAAACTTGCAGCCCATATTTGAACTTGACATAGATAACAACCCATTTAAACAAACTATACAAACAGTGAACCGAATACGATCGAATCCACCCTACTTTTATTCCATACAAAATTGAATTTAATATGTAAAAACACTTTCACAAGGAACATTTTATTTTTCCACTGTTCAGCACTAAAACAAACAATTACAGATCACAAAACTATTTATTTTTATTTAATACATACCTTTTACTTAAAATCAAATCGAAAATCTTATCAAAAAATTAAAGTTTTAATTTTTTACTGTCAACAAAATTGCACTTAAAAACAAATGAAAACTAGTTATTGCACTTGCTAAAACATATGTTAAGTTGGAATGCTCACAGCTGTGCGAATATTTGGAAAACAGAAAAAAAATCCGTTGAGGTTCAAATTTTCAAAAAAAAAAAAAAAAATAAATAAAGCTAGTCGAATTCTTAACTTGGAAAAATCGCTAAAGCGACGCTAGATTGGGTATTTCGGCCACTGTGCAATGCTTTGCATTTACTGACCAGATCTCAGTTCCTACCACCCTAACATCAGAAAATTAAAGCTCACAAAAAATCATTAAACTGAAAAATTTTAAATTTAATTCATTAAAAATTTTCAGTTTATGAAAAATTAAAAGTGTTTCGGTATTAAAATATTGCCTAAATATTATAAAAAATTAAATTATACGTGTGTGCTGAAAATTTAACGTTACATTCAGAATATCGCGAAATTTTTATTCAATCATATTTTGAAATGAACCAGGTTTACTTAATTTTTGCCGGTTCTCGAGTTTGGAAAAAATGTGGCCCATGCGTTGCTCATCGGTGACAGCCTTGGCAGATTCATGTAAAACATGAACAAAACGCTCGGTGTTTTGAGAATGGCATGGATAAGCTGCGAAAAAAATTAAATTTAGCAAACAAGACTATCGATCGATAGATCTCCTCAAGACAAAAACATCGATATATCATATCATATATATATTTTTTTCGAGGCACTCTAATGTGCATACATACATACATACATATACACTAGGGTGGAGCGAAAAAAAAATTTTTGATATCAATTAGCTTGGGCGCGCAAAAGTTGCTTCTGTACACCAGTAGATTGTGATTAATTTTTTTTTTTAAATTTTGCCGATTTTTAAAGGTGCCACAACGACCTTGATTGTTTCATAAAATAAGGTTAACTGATACATTGTATTAATTGTTTTAATTACTTGTCGATATCACATATAGTTTAACTTGACCCAAAACTAAGTACTCAAAGCTATGAAAAGGAGCACAGAAAAAAATTAGGATAGTGTCGTAGTCTTTTGAGGTGCCACAAAGGGATCCAAATTTGGTAAAAATAAGGAAAATCACATTTAATTACAATTAAGTTTATATTTCTTTTACGGAAGATAAGCTCTAGCCTAACTCTTATAATTTTTATTTAGATCTATTAAACTAAACAAAGACATGTTCAACGACAGTGGCGTACATAAAATATATAAACTATATTAATGAGAAACACAAGATTTCAAAAAACGCATTTTTATCATTTAACATTTAAAATAATGGCCCATAATTATAGTCATAGAAAAAGCATACTTTAAGTAAAAGCAGATTTTTAAACAACAAAAACATATAAATTTTGTTCTGAATTTAAAAGAAAAGTATGCTTTTTCTATGACTATGATTATGGGCCAATAAGTTTAGATTACTACATAAGTTTGTATTCCGATTTCGTATTATATCGTGGCATGATAGATCTAGACATCAGCCTCGATCGAATGTAGCCATCTCTTTCTAAGTCTTCTACAGCTGCTGCAGCTTCTGTCACCAAACGAACGCAGCGTTCGACGGCTTGAGTGTGACACACAAGTTTGGGAAAAGTTATAATTTCTTCGCCGTTAGTTATGTAATTTTTAATTTCGGTTGTTGTAAGTGATCTTGTTAAGGGAGGTTCAATATTTTTAAAAGACTCATGATCTATCATCTCGTAGTATTCTTGAGCATCAAAATTTAACACGGGAACTTTAAACTGTCGTTTTGAATTAGGCCTCTGTTGCTCTCTTGTACGTATTATTCGACAAAGGGCAAGTTTACGAATATTTGGTCTTTTATCTTTAATTATAGCCAATAATAAGTTCTCCGGGTGCGCGAAATAGGCGTTTATTTGGATAACTGGATCAACTACATCCTTCAAATGTTTTGGAAGATATCTAGTTAAAAAGATGAGTTTCCACAAATGTTTTGGACCTTCCCAGCAAGATGATTTAACTTTAATACTAAACCAGACCGGTGCATACACTTTTACTAGATATGTAGCTAAAATGATCAGATTTTGTGAGGGTTCGTTGGAGGAGACATATAAACGAAGTATTCGACTGGCAGTTGTGAGCCAGCCGGAGTGTGATATTGGTCCAGGTTGAATATTGGCGAGATCTTTATTACATTCACCCGATATAACAGCAAGAACCATCTTATACAGATATTTCTGATCATTGCTTAATTCCTTTAAATCAATTTCCGGCAGTGGAGATCCTTCATGTCCTTCAATTGGTTTAAATTTTATAACGAGCTGAGCGCATTCTTTTAAAGATTTACCAATTGGACCACCAAATGATTTAGGACCATGTGTTGCGCCGTCTAGACTAGTGAAGAGATGTCTTAGCGAAAGTTCATTTGTGTGCAGCAAGCCCACAAACCAATGCAGAGATTTGTTGTAATGGAGCTCTTACTTTCTTATCACACCATTTTCATAACCGGTATTGACATTTGTCCCATCACATCCTATAGCAATTAATTCTTGAGTGTCATATTTTTTCAGTAAACAGTAATCGGTAATGGCGTTTGAAATATTAAAAGCATTTCCAGACGGAGGAGTAACATGTCCTAAGTATTCGGAATTTGGTTCCCGAAGAATGACAATATGTTCTTCAGTAGTTGTTACCGGATGATATACTCCATCTTTTATAATAGTTTTTCTGGATGGATCTTTCCTTCCATCGAAATAAATAGATCTTAGCACCTCATTTTCCCCGAAATCACACTGAAAATTACTCCAACATTTCTGTCTCTCACGTCTAATTTTACTGGGATCGATAATAGACGCTGTATCGTTTTCATGAACAATGCCTAAATCTTGTAATAACGCAGAAGAAACAGCAGCAGCACCACGGTCAGAAAGACCCCATCGATCACATTCACGAGCTAATGTTGGCAGAGTTTTACGCATTTGGACATATGTGTAAATACCAGATGAAGTAGAGGGGGTGGTAATATCTTCAAATAAAGGCAAGTCTGAATTAATAGTTAGATCATCTAACAGACTATCACCTTTTGAGAAAAATCGTTCGAAATGGGCGAATCGTGCTGCTGGAAAAATTTTTTGTTAAGAAGAAATGGGCGAATCCACCTTAAGAGTAATACAAAAGTGTTGCAAGAATCGAGGTGTGCAAGTATCAAGTATGTGCAAGAAGCGAGTTACTACTGTAATTATATAATAAAGAAATATAATTATATAATTAAGAAAACGAAAAACTGGAAAATATGTGTGATTTTGGTGGTAAATCTTCGAAATTCAGTAATATTGTGGCAACTCAAGAAATCTGTTTGAAATTATGACATTTTTTCAGGGCGTTACTGATAGCATCAATATTTAATTTTTGGCTAAAGTTAAATCATATTGTGAACGAAACACAAATTGCATAAGCATTGATTTTTCCGTAATTTTAATTTTTTTTTACAATTTTTTAAGGTCGCCGTGGCACCTGAAGATATAATTCGATTTATTGCAAATTCTAAGGGCACAATCAGTATACGGAGTAACAACTTTTGAGCACCCAAGTCTTATCAAGTTTTGACAAAAGTTCAAAATGCTACATTTTCGCTCCACCCTAATATACACCTAATTCTGTTTTCACGCGATAGATACGTTCCTCGAAAACTCGCGTAAAAACCCGCGTAAAAAAAGATAGAGTAGCCATATTAAATGAGGGAATTGGTTCCACGTTTGAAATATCAGGTAAAATAAGATAAATAATTCAAATTCATGTTGCTTTATACAAAACCAATAGAAACAAATAAGAGTGCTAAATTCGGCTGTGCCGAATCTTCAATACCCTCCATCTAAACGTAATAACAAATACAAAAACTACACTGGTTAAAGGACTAGAATATCCTTATTCTGTGTTTTCTATTCAGGCTTAGTGCAAATTTTATTAGTATTTGATATGTTGTTTGAAAGACAATTTTACGACCAACATAATTTATGTTAAATATTTTGAAATTTTCTCCAATTTTCTCCATTTTTAATTGATTTAATTACCAATTGTTACCATAATTTACAGAGTTTGTCTGATGTTCATAATAATCTTGAGTGTAACTTAACAAACACAGTATAAAAAATGGATACAATTCGGTTTTAGTGATTTTGCTCAAAAAAAACTTCATCAAATAGGGCTTAAAGGAGATGCCAGCAAAAAAATATTTTTGGTGGTCACGCCTATTTTCGAGGGGCGGGCCCGTAAAATTTAAAATATATAGGCCTATATCTCGGGAACTACTGGGTGTCTGATAATTTGTAATACATTAAATAAAAGGTAATAAAAATACCTTTCCAACGATATATATCATGATTATAAAATATGGACAGAATATGGGTTAAATCCGAAAAGAATATTTTTTGACCCGAATTTTTGTTTTTTGGAAATGGTTCTTATATGGCAGGTATGACAAATTATGGGCCGATCTTCTTAAATTTTGAACAGTTATTTTCATGCATTTGAGGATATTTCACGTCGAATTTCATCATAATAACGGTATATTTAAGATATATATTAGTATTAACGTGGATTTCGGTAGTGGACCTTATGTGGGGGATATAGTCAAATATGGACCGATATTCTCAAAATCCAGCAGTTTGATTTAGGCATGTATGTAAATGGATTGGTACCCTTATTTATAAGAGATTTATGAGTATTAAAGTGATTTTCGGAAGAGGGCTTTATATGGGGCATATGGTTAAAAATAGACCGAAATTCACAAAATTTTGTGGGATGATTTTTGTATATATTTAAATGATTTGTGCACAGTTTTGAGTCGGTAACGATATTTATACAATATATATATATAGGGAAAAATGTCTTTTTCAGATGTGGTCCTTGTATGGGAGCTATGACCAGTTCTGCGCCGACCACCATAAAATTTAGTACAACAATTTATTTGTCTTTATGCCAAATTTTAGCCGTTTAGCATTATTCATATCTGTTTTATACGTATTTAAATTAATTTTGGAAGTGGACTTTATATGGGGTCTATGGTCAAATATGGACCGAAGTAAAAAAAATTTCGGTTTGTGATTTCTTTTTGTATAAAACTTATTTTTGCTGAATTTTGTCTAGATATTCCAATTTTATAGGCATTTATTTATCATTAAGCCATATTTCGGGAATATATATATTTGTATGGGGGCTATGAGAAATCATGGACCGATTCGTACTATTTTCCGCACACTCTCTTCTTTTATCATACAAACAACGTATACAAAATTTCATAGTGTTATCTCCAATATATTTCAAAATATTGCAATAAAATGGACGAAAAATATCAAATTTTTATGGAGGTGGTCTCACATATTGGTTCATAACTCTGGTTGACCTAGACCGATTTTGCTGATTTTAAATAGCAAACTTCTCGAAAGCACTTCTGACAGAATTATTGAAGATTTGGATCCCGAATATATCTTGGGACTTCAAAAAACTGATTTCAACATCCAGACAGACAGACGGACATGGCTTAATCGACTCCGCTATCTATAAGGATCCAGAATATATATACTTTATAGGGTCGGAAAATTATATTGTGGAAATTTCACACGAAATGACAAACTTATATATACTCTTCTCATGAAGGTGATTTTGGTCACAAATTCCGTTATTAATCGTTGACTTCCAGTTTTTATAAGACTGTTATGTAATTCAAGATAACTACCCATTAATAATTTGAGTTCACGTTGAAATTTCGCGGTTGTTTTTCGTACGAGACGATTTTTAGTGCTGCCAACTATGTGTTTAATTTAAACTTCTCCAAAACCAGTGCAAACAACGTTTTTCTGGTAAAAATACATACATTTTTAGATCGCGCTAAATCAAATTTAGTCGCATAAAAACAGAATGAAATATTTATTAGGAAACGCGTTAAATCAAATTAGCGTAAAAAAACTCGCGTAAAACAGAATTAGGTGTACTCGTATTTGACATCTTAATTACTTCTTTTTAAGGTTTTCCACACCTAATACTTGCTTGACATTAAGTTATTAAAGAAAGCCGGTTTTCGGATAATTCGAAAGGTTTTAGCAGCAAAAAAAAAAAAAAAAAAGATTTAACCGCTTTTAAATTTTATGCAGTTTCATATAATTAAAATTTTTTCATTTTATTTTATTAGGAATAATGTGATTGTGAACACATACACAGTATTTGTATGCGTTCCTGATAAAGTTTTACAAATAATAATAATTTATATTGTTTTTGGTTGGGGGTTTTCAATACGGTCGTAAATTTGAAAATTAATATGAACTAACACACAGTGCGGCAGAATATTAATTTTTTGGAAATAAATCTGGCATTTTTAAAATTTAAGTTTGAAACCTTCCAAGGGCAGCTGTGGGGCTCAAAATAGGGCACATTTGATATTTAATTTGATTTGTTATTCATCCACATTTTAAGATTTTAATTTTTTTTTAAAGTCCTTGGCTAATATTTAAAAAATATTGCGTGTACTTAGAGGATTTTTAAAATATTGCTCAGAATATTTCAAAGAAATATTCTTTTTTCGCTTAAAAATGAACTATTTTCAATTTGACGGTTAAAAAATAAGACAAAAAGTACCTTTATTCTTTTTATATAAATGGGTCAAATTTTGAACGACGTAGGGGCAACATATTTGAAAAATTTTACATGTTTTTATATTAACTGATATTTGTAAGAAAAATATAAAATTGTTAAGAATTTTTTTTAAATAAAAAAAATTAAAACACTTTTTGGCCCAAAAAATGCAAAAAAAAATATTATTTTCAAACTGATAATCATTTATTTTTTTACCCAGAATTAGTCATACCTTTCATATAAGGACTACTTTTAAAAGTCACTTGAATACCAATAATCAGGTCAGGTTAAAATTCGACATCAATAATCTTCATATGTATAAAAATCGCGTTACCGAATTTTATGAAGATCAGAACATTATGGGCCATAGCTCCCATATAAGGACTACTAATATTTGCAAAATCGTCTGCCATTTAAAAACAATTCAAAAACGATGGATATTAAACGAGGATACCTTGAGAGAATTTGCCACAAATAAATATTGCTAATATCAATATCCAAAAACGAACAAATAAATTTAATTTGTAAAAAGTTTTAGATCAATACATACTTTCATACTAGTATATCTTCACATATTACTATACCTACACCTAATTCTGTTTTTACATGTTAATTGGTTCCAGGAAACTTTCTGTAAAAAACTTTCTTTATATTTAAAGGCTTTTATTTGAACACAAGTAATTCATTTTTAGATTTATTCATAATAGTTATAGGGCAAATTAAGTGGCATGCGGCACCGGGCGGCAATCAGATGTTCTTTTTGCCGGTTATACTTTTTGTAGATAGGCAAATGTGTGCGGCATAATTAAAGCGGCAAATGCCAAAAAATTAAATCGAAATCACAATTGTGCTTTGCCGCTTGTCACAACTTTGTTAGATTAACCCCCTGGCCCAGGATGTCGAACGATAACGTTCGCTTAGATAAGACTTAAGACACACACTTTTTATCGTATCATACAAATATAGAAATAGGTCGCTGTGGATTTTGTACTCCGTATAAGTGCAACGGATGACTCACTCATTGGAGGGTTAAAAAAAGTGCAAGAAAATTGAAGAATTAACCCCCTGGCCCACGATGTCGAACGATAACGTTCGCTTAGATAAGACTTAAGACACACACTTCTTATCGTATTTTTTTTTTACTCAATCAAGTTTTTTTATTCCACAATCAAGTTTGTGTCTTATCTAAGCGAACGTTATCGTTCGACATCGAGGGCCAGGGGGTAAGTAAATTACGATACTTCAAAATTTTTGTACGATGAAAAATTTGTAAAGAAACAAAACTTTTATTCACCGGTAATACTGTTGCCGCCCACGGCCGCATGCCGCTTACTTTGAATAAATTTAAAAATGAATTACTTGTGTTCAAATAAAAGCCTTTAAATTATGGTAACAAATTATTTTACTGGTTGTATATAATTTTATGAAACTCAACTTGAATTAACTAATTCGAAGCCATCATCTAAAAACAATAAGTAATGCCCAAAAATCTATTGACTGATAAGATTTTAATTTGGTTTACTTCTGTTTAAAATATATTTATGAATCCGCCAAATTTTCTCATTAGTAGATTGACCTATAAATAATTTGGAGGAATTTCAAAAGATACTTAATTTGATCAATACTTCACTATGCAATTTACATTATCTTTAATAAATTTGTCAGACAGCAGACAGAAATAGATTAAAGACAAATTCAAATTCAAAAATACCTAAAAAAGAACAAATTTGTGTATCGAATAAAAACGTTTTGTTTATATGAAATTTGTTAAAATGCTATATTTATATTTTAAAAATAATGCAATTATGTACAATAAGCCTGAATTGAAATAAATTAGGATTTTGTAAAAATCACAATGAATTTGACTCTTTTAAAATAAAAAATAATAAAATAAATCTTTCTTTCTTTGAAACTAATTTTTAAATGCTGTATCGTTCAACAGGCTACAAACTCAATCAATGTTTTCATATGAAAATATTTACATGATTTGGTTAAAAAAAAAAACAAACAACAAGTGTTTGAATGATTTTGAAAAATGTTGCCAACACTTTACAAGGGAGTGACTGAGTAAGTACATATTTATCTTTTGGATATATAGATACGGATGTATGTACATACATACGTACTTATGATGTTATACTAGGTGTCTTCAACACATCGTCAAAACGTTGATGTATTATGTGTGCAGGAATGTATTATATCTTTTTTTTTTACAAAAAGGTTTCAATCGATTTACGAGTAGAATTATTTCATCTTTATACACGCGTTGAAGAATATATTAATGTGGTTGTTGGGTGAATATGAAGAATTCCTTTAAGGTTGTTATGGGTCAGGCAACATTTATGATTAATGTAAAAATTATGCATGTTTAAATAAAAGTGATCGACAAAAGGAAATTAATGATACGATTGTGTTAACAATTGAAATGATTTTGTTTTGAATATGGATACAAAAAGGAAACAGAAATCGTAATAAAACAAATATTATCATTCCATTCATACGAATCTCAAACACAAAACAGATCCTTAAAAGAATCAGCCAACCATTCGTTATTGATTTCATTGTGAACAAAAGATACGCGCCTCCAATGAAACTATTCTTTCAAGTTATGTCTGCCCCAAAATGAAACAACGTAACAACGACATCATTTTTATCCTTGTGAATACAAAAGCGAATGAATAATACATACAACGTGTGATCAGTCATTCTGAATCAGAGAATATTTCATACATTTCAGTTGTATGTATGTTTGAATAGATATTTTATTTGCATGTATATACGGCCATATATTGATTATTGGTTGTTGTTGTTGTTGTAAGAAAATGTTAACTAATGTACGATCAGATCATTTTACAAGATAAATAGCAAATATTCAAAAGATGTCATGCCTTTTTGCGCCTGTAAACACATCTCAATTGTAAAACCATCACATCATTCATAAAACGAGAGTTCAATAACAATCTCACATATACGAAGACGATTGCAAATCAAAATTATGGATAAATGTTAATATGGACAATTTTTGCTAGCACCAATAGGTGAAAAGTTACACTCATTTTAAGAAAACCCTGTATGAACAAAATGCCCAAATTTGACCAACTGCGGCAGTTCTTGACTGATAGAGCTGAAAATTTCATCCAAATCGGAAGACATCAATTTTAAAAGTTGGGTCACTTGACGTGAAATTGCCCATATACATACATACATACGAGATGTATTAGTAATTTGGAAAGAAAAAGTCAGTGTGGTGAGTCAAAATAGATCACTTCGGATACAATAAGAATTCCCAATTTTTAATAAAAATAATATACATATATCGTAAGACTCACTCAACGACATCAGACGGCACTATAGAATCTGTAACTAGAATGGTGGACACGAGTTTAGCACACTTGGTATCTGTTGCCAATTAAAGCAAATATTTTCTCTTGTTTGTTATTTTTTAAAACGCTTTATTTTTAAAACGTGCCACTTCACTTTTTGTTTAACTAATTGTTGCAAAAAACTCTGGACAGTAATTTAGCTCTAAATAAAAATGTTATTCACAAAAACAAAAGAAACAATAAAATCTTTATTTAAATCCTAAAATTGAGTAAGACCTTCTAGACATACTCTCCACCGGCGTTGCGAATAATGGCTCCATTAAAAATGGCAAAAAAAAGAAAACGAAAAAAGGCCCAAATTTTGGGATCACATTTGATTTTGAAATTTATTTAATTTTTATTTTTTTAAATCTCCCTAAAAGTTATTAAAAATTAGCCTAAGGCTAAATTTAAAGGTGGCCTCAAATGTTGAGGCCATTTTTCCTAGCAAAAATTGTCCCAAATATGTAAATGCATTTTCCCCCCAAATTTTGTAATTTTTATAAAATATTTCTAAATAGTAATAATGAAAACCGCAAAATTTTTTGGGTAATTTTTCATTTTTATATTTTTAGTATATTTTACATTATTAATGAATGAAATGAAGTTCCAATGTAAAAAGTTACAAAATATCTTGAGCTGGTTTTTATTCTACGATTTTTGTGTAATGTTTCATTCCTTTTAAAATGCAAAATTACCTTAAAGAAAAAGTGCATTATAAAAATTAAAAAAAGGCCCAAAAATTTAGTATTTTTTTAGTCATTGTATTTTTTTTTGGGCCATTTTTTCTCTTTGGAATTGCGTGTCAAGCATTTTGCATTTTCTTTCACAAATCAGCCAAATTTTTGGGTCGGACGCTATCATTAATATGTTCTCAATTGGATTGAGATCCGGAGATTGGTCCATTTCAACACATCAATCTTATTCTCCTCCAAGCAACTTCTCACGGTGCGTGAGGTTTGTTTTGGGTGGTTATCGAGCATAAAACGCCACCCAAGACGCATGTTGTCCTCATCGTATGGAATCATTGTATTTATTTCTTATCTATAGTCGCATCACCATGTCCAGTAAACACTTCCCGCACTATCACATTATCTTTTTCCATTAGATCCGAACCTACATAATGTTGATTCATCACTCCAGAGGATGATCCTTCTGAAAGTTATTGGTGTTTCTAAATTCTCACGGGCAAACGAAATTCGGGACAATAAGTTCTTTTTTGAAGCATGTGACTTTTGCTGAATTGAGGAGACGTCAATTTCGAATTTTGCTGAAAGATCTCTTTGAATTACGTTGGAGATCTGAAATGGGTCTGCCACTGAAGCTCTGTAAATTAAAGAGTCCTTTTTCTAAATAGCATTTTTTGGCTTTTAATCTTTTGTTTCATAAAATATTTTCATAACTTATAAATATATAAATTTAATTTCACGTTCTAAATTATTGTCCAGCTCAAATTACCTATTAATTGCAATTAATCCCAAAATAAGAAAATATTAGGAAATAATGCAATACAAAATAACAGGAGATACTGATTACACCACTGGGTATAGCACTGAACAAAAATAATAGTTAATAATTATAATCATATAAAAGAAAAATACGTTTGAAAACAGCATATACAAGGTGGCGCAAAAGTAGTCCTCCTATTAGAAAATGCTATAAATTTTGCGAGGCCCCTAATGTCAGTTCTGTTTTGACATTTGTGTAGTAAACACATGCGAAATACACGTTAATAAAAAAATGTTACGGAACGCGGAATATTGCTGACAGAACTGACATTAGGGGCCTCGCAAAATTTATAGCATTTTCTGATAGGAGTACTACTTTTGCGCCACCTTGTATGAGGAGTGCTAACCTCCCGTCCACCACTGTATATTTCGAAATTTAGTGGGCCCGGATGACTAAAAACCGCTGCTGAAAAGTGATGTTTTTGTTTCTTGATACTTAAATTGCATAATGTATTCATATTCTTATTTTATCTTTTGGATAACATGTACAAGTAAAAATAATGAAAAATCATCGTTTAGTCAGCATGATGAGTATTAACCTCATGATACATCTTATTTAAATGTAACGCAAGAGCGGATTCAATGATATGAAATTTTCTTTAATCTCAAGTTGAAACATCAGACCAACAGTATTGGATAGTTTTTGCTCGATAAAAGTGCGTATGTTTATATGTATTGTTCACAAACACACTACAGAAGCATCACGGCAGGGATTTTTTTATTTTTTTGTATTTAATGTTTAATCGTCATCTACAGAAGATGTCTGTCTGTGTATACGATAATGTTGGCTTATAATTCAATCAATACTAAATAAATAAGAAACGTACTTAAGGTTGTTTGTGTTGTTGAGTAGACGGGATTGAATGGACGTTGTAGGATACAAGATATTGAATCGATGGATCGATTGAATGCTTGATCTAAAACTATAATATTCATATTCATATGCTAATGACTTTGCACTTTACAATTCTCTTTTAACTTCTTTCCATACACACAGAGAAAAAATATAGTTGTACATGTTTACCACAGCAATGTTAATATTTTAAAAATTTTTTAACAATGTTGTGGTCACTGTAAATATTCATATGATTGCGGTAATCATAATATGGTTAAGTAACGATAGTAGTAACTATGTATCGATTTGTGGCAATCATGTTTATGATGAATTCATTTATCATAATACGCTGCTCCTTGATTATGATTGATAACAACATAATATGATAAAATCTTAATCATAAAACTGATCACCACCAACATTCCATAATTACTGTAATCATATTTATGATTGCTATAATCATGTGAATCATAACTAAACCATATTATGGTGGCCGCAATCATATAAATAATTACACTGACCATAATATTTTAAAAATAATTGTAAAAATGTTGAAATAGTTGTGGTAAACATGCACAATTATATTTTTTCTCTGCGTGTACAGATCATGCATCTGTATCTCTAAGGCCAGATATCTTAATATTAAATACATACTTCTGTAGTAAATTGTAGTAGATATAGTTTGTTAATGTTTACGTTATTATTATTTTTATTTGTATTTGCATTTGTATTTATTTTATTGTGATTATGATTGTTTTCATAATGCTTTTAGAATGCATTGCCATCATCATCGTCATAATGTCTGGCATGATTCGAGGTGTGTTCGTTGTTACTCTTGTTACAATGATGTTTCTGTTTTATTTACTTTGTTTTGTTCTGCTAGATGATGATACAGGTGATGAGATGATATTCCTACTTCATCATCTTACATTTATTGGTTTGTGTGCCCATGCACTTGACCGGATGTTTATCTAAATCGATTAAGTTGTTTAAACGAATACACGACCACGAACACACATTTGATACAACACAGATGCGATTTATTTTGTTTTTGAAAAATGAAGATGTTTAGAGGAAGAATTACTCCTTCATATATGTAAATGGAATATGAATTACACGTATAAATTATTAAAACAAATTTAACGGTTGTCAAATTTTTCATCTTAGTTGAGAATAAGACGTTCTATGAAAATAAATAATGGCTTATTTGACTCCCTATTTGTTTGATATTGCTGAGATATAATATCTAATATGTAAACGTAAATTGCTCTCCTGATTTATCGTTACGAAACCAGGACACCTACTTACGAACGCTCCTGCAGCTTGTTCTTCCATCAATGTTTCTATTCGAGATTGTCATAATTGGAATTATGTTACAAAAAAAAAAAAACTGATTTTGAAAAAGCTGCGATCAAAGCGTATTCGAAAATAATTGGAAGATAATTTATTTCGGTGAACTCAATATTTAATTTTTGAACGTGCCTATTGCAAATTATATTAATATATTTTTTTTTAATCATGTCAATTAAAGAACTTTTTTCATTGCATTTTTCTACATTGTAATTTTTAAGATAAAATAAAATTTAATGTCTCTATGAAGTTTTTTTTTTTTTGGGAATTAGTTTGTGTTCTTCCTATAAAACTAGTCTAGAATTTCTTAAACGTAACAATATTGTTTTTCAAATCTTTTTATATTTCTTTATTTAGGCTCGAGTTCTTTAAATTTAATTTTCATTAAATTATTTTTACTGAAGGTAGGATTTGTTACATTAAAACTATTATTAAAATTTATTGATAATTTTTCTTGGCTTTGGATTCGAACCTGGGCTGTTGGTTGAATTTACATATGTTTCGAGAAACACCACTTTCTCTCATGAGAATTCTTTGCGTTCTCACCCTCTGCACCACTGAGATGCCCGCTAGCCAACAGTCAAACATCAATCCTTTAACCAGTATCACTGGTGGTTCGAAATTTGCTGTAATTATAATATTTTTCATTTATTTACATGTTGCCTCCATTTTTCCTTCAGTTTTTTCGTATTAATGCCGAGACTTCCTCTTGAAAACCTGAATACATTTTTATTATGTTTGTTGTCCACTTTCGTCGACATTTTTTATGTACCACTTTCAGTACAAATACAAACATTAGCTTGTGCCTTAGCTTATGTTAAGAATTATTATTATACCCTTCACCTTCATGAGAAGGGAATATATAAGTTTGTCATTCCGTGTGAAATTTCCACAATTTAATTTTCCGACCTTATAAAGTATATATATTCTGGATGCTTATAGATAGCGGAGTCGATTAAGCCATGTCCGTTTGTCTGTCTCTCTGTCTGTCTGTCTGTTGAAATCAGTTTTTTGAAGTCCCCAGATATACTCGGGATCCAAACCTTCAATAATTCTGTCAGAAGTGCTTTCGAGAAGTTTGCTATTTAAAATCAGCACAATCGGTTTAGGTCAACCAGAGTTATGAACCAATATGTGAGACCACCTCCATAAAAATTTGATATTTTTCGTCCATTTTATTGTAATATTTTGAAATATATTGCAGATAATACCATGCAATTTTGTATACGTTGTTTGTATGATAAAAGAAGAAAGTGTGCGGAAAATAGTAAGAATCGGTCAATGATTTCTCATAGCCCCCATACAAATATATATATTCCCTAAATATGGCTTAATGATAAATAAATGCTTATAAAATTGGAATATCAAGACAAAATTCAGCAAAAATAAGTTTTATGCAAAAAGCAATCGCAAAACGAATTTTTTTTTTAGTTCGGTCCATGTTTGACCATATACCCCATATAAAGTCCACTTCAAAAATTCATTTAAATACGCATAAAACAGTTATAAATAATGTTAAACGGCTAAAATTTGCCATAAATACTCCTTATAGGCAAATAAATTGTTGTACTAAATTTTATGGTGGTCGGCCCACAACTGGTCATAGCTCCCATACAAGGACCACATCTGAAAAAGACATTTTTCCCTATATATATTGTATAAATATCGTTACCGACTCAAAACTTTGTACAGATCATGTACATATATACAAAAATCATTCCACACAATTTTGTTAATTTCGGTCTATTTTTAACCGTATGCCCCATATAAAGCCCTCTTCCGAAAATCACTTTAATACTCATAAATCTCTTATAAATAAGGGTACCAATCCAAAATTTAACACGGATCATTTACATACATGCCTAAATCTAACTACTGGATTTTGAGAATATCGGTCCATATTTGACTATATCCCCCACATAAGGTCCACTACCGAAATCCACGTTAATACTAATATATATCTTAAATATACCGTTATTATGTTGAAATTCGACGTGAAATATCCTCAAATGCATGAAAATAACTGTTCCAAAATTTAAGAAGATCGGCCCATAATTTGTCATAGCTGCCATATAAGAACCATTTCCAAAAAACAAAAATTCGGGTCAAAAAATATTCTTTTCGGATTTAACCCATATTCTGTCCATATTTTGATATATATCGTTGGAAAGGTATTTTTAATACCTTTCATTTAATGTATTACAAATTATCAGACACCCAGTAGTTCCCGAGATATAGGCCTATATATTTTCAATTTTACGGGCCCACCCCCTCGAAAATAGGCGTGACCGCAACAAATTTTTTTTTGCTGGTATCTCCTCTAACAGCCCTATTTCATTTTGGTTTTTTTTTTTTTTTTTTTTTTTTTGAGCAAAATCACTAAAATCGAATTGTACCCATTTTTATACCCTTCACCATCGTGAGAAGGGTATATATAAGTTTGTCATTCCGTGTGAAATTTCCACAATATAATTTTCCGACCCTATAAAGTATATATATTCTGGATCCTTATAGATAGCGAAGTCGATTAAGCCATGTCCGTCTGTCTGTCTGTCTGTCTGTCCGTCTGTCTGGATGTTGAAATCAGTTTTGTGAAGTCCCAAGATATGTTCGGGATCCAAACCTTCAATAATTCTGTCAGAAGTGCTTTCGAGAAGTTTGCTATTTAAAATCAGCAAAATCGGTTTAGGTCAACCAGAGTTATGAACCAATATGTGAGACCACCTCCATAAAAATTTGATATTTTTCGTCCATTTTATTGCAATATTTTGAAATATATTGCAGATAATACCATGAAATTTTGTATACGTTGTTTGTACTAAAGGGTTTTCCAATAAGGACTTGACAACTTTTTTTAAATCGATTGTAACGTGTGCTGTGTGGCTTGTGGCACCGTCTTGTTGATACCACATGTCATCCAAGTCCATGTGTTCCAATTCGGGCCAAAAATAATCGCTAATCATTGCGCGATAACGATCGCCATTCACAGTAACGTGACGATCGTTATTGTCGACGAAAAAATATGGCCCAATGACGCCGCCGGCATGCAAAGCGCACCAAACAGTAATTTTTTGTGGATGAAGTGGTGATTCGTGAAGAACATGTGGATTTTCAGCAGACCAATAACGCATATTTTGCTTATTGACGAACCCATTGAGCCAAAAATGAGCTTCGTCACTGAAGATGATTTTGCGATGAAATTCGTCATCTTGGTGCATCTTCTCCAGAGCCCAAGCGGAGAACGTACGTCGACTCAAATGGTCCATCGGCTTCAATTCTTGAGTCAGCTTAATCTTGTATGGGTGTAAACCCAGATCCTTACGCAAAATTCGCCATAAAGTGGTCTTGGGGATGCCCAGTTCTTGAGAACGCCGCGGAATCGACTGATTTGAATCGTTTGCTACGGACGCCTGAACGGCAGCGATATTTTCGGAACTTCGACCAGGCCGTTGTCTCACTGGCACGACAGCATCACACAATGAATATGTAGACTCAAATTTTTGCACTAAACTTGTTATTGCTTGTCTACTAGAGCGAGAATTACGACCGAAAATTGGAGTTAACGCTCTTAAAGTTGCGGTCACCGACTCCGAATTTCGGTAGTACATTTTTATAATTTCCAAACGTTGTTCCTTCGTGTACTTTCCCATAACGAAAATGTTAAGTTTACTGAAAAAAAAGAAAGCAACAATTAGATGATCAGTGAAATAGTGCGTTCACAATTTAAATTCAGAGTTGTCAAGTAGCTATTGCAAAACCCGTTATAAAAGAAGAAAGTGTGCGGAAAAAAGTAAAAATCGGTCCATGATTTCTCATAGCCCCCATACAAATATATATATTCCCGAAATATGGCTTAATGATAAATAAATGCCTATAAAATTGGAATATCAAGACAAAATTCAGCAAAACTAAGTTTTGTGCAAAAAGAAATCGCAAAACGAAATTTTTTTTAGTTCGGTCCATATTTGACCATAGACCCCATATAAAGTCCACTTCCCAAATTCACTTAAATACGCATAAAACAGATATAAATAATGTTAAACGGCTAAAATTTTACATAAATACTCTTTATAGGCAAATAAATTGTTGTACTTAATTTTATGGTGGTCGGCCCACAACTGGTCATAGCTCCCATACAAGGACCACATCTGATAAAAATTTTTCCCTATATATATTGTATAAATATCGTTACCGACTCAAAACTTTGTACAGATCATGTACATATATACAAAAATCATTCCACACAATTTTGTTAATTTCGGTCTATTTTTAACCGTATGCCCCATATAAAGCCCTCTTCGGAAAATCCCTTTAATACTCATAAATCGCTTATAAATAAGGGTACCAATCCAAAATTTTACACGGATCATTTACATACATGCCTAAATCTAACTGCTGGATTTTGAGAATATCGGTCCATATTTGACTATATCCCCCACATAAGGTCCACTACCGAAATCCACGTTAATATTAATATATATCTTAAATATACCGTTATTACGTTGAAATTCTACGTGAAATATCCCCATATGCATGAAAATAACTGTTCCAAAATTGAGGAAGATCGGCCCATAATTTGTCATAGCTGCCATATAAGAACCATTTCCAAAAAACAAATAAATTCGGGTCAAAAAATATTCTTTTCGGATTTAACCCATATTCGGTCCATATTTTATAATCATGATATATATCGTTGGAAAGGTATTTTTAATTTATTATTTTTATTTAATGTATTTCAAATTATCAAGCACTCAGTAGTTCCCGAGAAATATTTTCAACTTTACGGGCCCGCCCCCTCGAAAATAGGCGTGACCGCCAACAATTTTTTTTGCTGGTATCTCCTCTAAAAGCCCTATTTTTTTTTTTTTTTTTTAACAAAATCACTAAAACCGAATTGTACCCATTTTTTATACTCTGTTTGTTAAGTTACACTCAAGATTATTATGAATATCAGACAGACTCTGTAAATTATGGTAAGAATTGGTAATTAAATCAATTAAAAATGGTAAAAAGTAGACAACATTTGAAAATATTTTACATAAATTATGTTGGTCGTAAAATTGTCTTTCAAACAATATATCAAATACTAATAAAATTTGCACTAAGACTGCATAGAAAACACAGAATTAGGATATTCTAGTCTAGTGTAGTTTCTGTATTTCTTATTACGCTTAGGTGAAGGGTATTTAAGATTCGGCACAGCCAAATATAGCACTCTTACTTGTTTATACTGTGTTTGTTAAGTTACACTCAAGATTATTATGAACATCAGACAGACTCTATAAATTATGGTAAGAATTGGTAACACTGTGCTAGTTGAAAAATGTGACAAACGGGGCACCTAGCGGGTTAACCTAATTCGGGTACGCTGAATCCAGTGGTGCTAACCGTTTTTTTTAGGTTAGCTCGTTTTTTCGAAATATACCGTTATTTCGAAAATGAAGGCGGTTGCACAACATATATTCGCGTAACTCAAAAACGGTTGAGTTTATTGAATAAACTAAACAAATATCTCCTAATAGCGAATCAAGTTGTTTGCCACTATACCAGTGTTCGAGTCTGGCTGTTACTTGGTGAAATCTCTCGCCATGTTCATCAGACTCGGCTGGTGATTGTTCATTAAATTTTTCTGCATGACAATGCAAAAAATGTATTTTCAATGACATTTTGACGTTTAAGTTTTTAAATGCGGTTAGCATATCTCCAATTAAAATTCGCCAATTTTCAGACCGATGATTTCCTAATACATTTTCTATTACTGATTTCACAGAATTCCAGCCCAATAGCTCCATATCATTCAATGCAAGTTGAAATTGTTGGTCCTACATTAGACGACGAATGTCCGGTCCATTAAGAATTCCTGCAAAATAAAAACATTATGATATGAAATATAAATCTAATTTAATAAAGTAGCTAGAGTTCATACCTTATTTTACTTTCATGCCGCTTAATCGTGGAAAAATTCGGCGCAATTCGGTAAAAGCAATTCCATCTGGGTTCAATGCTTTTATACAATTTTTTACAATACCCAGTTTGATGGTCAAAAAAAATTATGTTTCTACAACGACTGCGCATATTGGAAAAAAGTTGAACCTTACTTAAAGAAAATTTCATTGCGGAATTTCGGTTTTTTTAGTTTATTCAATAAACTCAACGGTTTTTGAGTTACGCGAATATATGTTGTGCAACCTCCTCCATTTTCGAAATAACGGTAAATTTCGAAAAAACGAGCTAACCTAAAAAAACGGTTAGCACCACTGGATTCAGCGTACCCGAATTAGGTTAACCCGCCAGGTGCCCCGTTTGTCACAAAAAAAAAGTGTCAAATTCTAGCACAGTGTAATTAAATCAATTAAAAATGGTGAAAATTAAATAAAATTTCAAAATATTTAACATAAATTATGTTGGTCGTAAAATTGTCTTTCAAACAATATATCAAATACTAATAAAATTTGCACTAAGACTGAATAGAAAACACAGAATAAGGATATGCTAGTCCTATAACCAGTGTAGTTTTTGTATTTCTTAGAACGGTTAGGTGGAGGGTATTTAAGATTCGGCACAGCCGAATATAGCAGACTTACTTGCTTTTTTTTAAGGATGTTTGTCTGAGGAAGCTATTGAAACTAACCACAAAAATGTTAGAAAGGTCCGATTATCACATATACGAAAATCATCCAGAAAAAATACAAACAAGGATTTAATGACCCCTTTGTTGTTAGCTTCAGATCCTGTGTTGTCGTCAAACAGAAAGTTAAATAAGAAAACAAATAAAACTAATGAAGAAGAATTAGAAAAATATCTTGTAAAGGAAAGTGTAAATGTGGAAATATATGCTAGTTCTTCTTCTAGTGAATCGTATTCTTCGGAAGAATCCAGTGACGATCAATAAAATGTTTTTTCTTTTTGTTATAAAGCTGTTCCGTAAACATATTAATAAATTTTTATTTTATATTACAAAAAGTATTTTTTATAAAAACTTTTTCCATCATGCTTTTATTATTTTTTTGGTAGTAGTTAATTTAAAATTCAGGATATATGTATGTGTGTCCTTGCGCTGTTTCTGTAAAAATTGTATACATTTTTTATTATTTTTACAAAGAAAAAAAATTGTTGCAATTTCATAATTTTCAAAACGTATACACTGTTTAAAAAAAGGATATATGACAGCTGATCGAGTCATGCTTGTAATTTAAATAAAATTTTCTACAAATATTAATACCTTCATTATTATATCGAAATTTTTTTACAACATTGTAATCAGAATAGAAGCTTTTTTCAAAATTTAAGATTCAGGATGTACGACAGGTGTGAATGTCCCTGTGCCGATATGGAGTTTTTTTTTAGTTTGGACTGAAGAAAAATAAAAATTTAAACAATTGGATGGTTTTCAGAGCGTATTTAGCGCTTTTAAGAAAACGGATATATCTAGAATTATAACATAACAAGTCTTTAAGTCGTTAAAAGCCGAATTGTAGATTTTATTCAAAATTTTAAGGTATGGGAGGTATGAGTGTCCTTGCAAGTACAAGAAAGGAATAAAAATTTATTTTGTTATATTGATCTTTAAACAAAATTGTTACAACATGTCTAAGCGTTCTAAATTTTAAATTTAATGGTTGTCTAATTAAGAGATGTTTTGGAATTTTTGAAATTTAGATATCATATCCTTAGTATGCCCTTAATTGTGCTTTGAAGTAAATGTATAAAATGTCTTTAAGGCAGTTGCGAATTCTCGAGAAAACAAGAAATTTAAAATAAACGCGTTTTTAAAATTGTTGCTCAAAACTACTGTCGAAAAACTTTAGCGTATGTAAAAAAATAAACTCTGACTTTTTAGCATAAAACAAAAATATACTTAAAAATTAGTTAAACATATAAACATTTTTTTTAAAGAAGGAATTATTCATGAAAAATAATTTAATATTTTCGAATTATGTTCATTAACAAATTAACTTTAATCACAACCAACATTTCGTTTGTAACCAGAAAATATATATTCGTCCCTCCGTCTGTCCATGTAAAGCTTGTGTGCAAAGTACAGTGCCCATGTTCTATAACTTCCGCGTCGAGAAACTTTTCGATTAAAATGTGTGGAATAAAACAGAAATGCCATAAATTGAAACAAACAGCTGTTTTTCTTGCAAAACTATGTCTGTAACTTTTTTTGGCGAGTAATCGCTGTCACGTAAGAAAATTACTCGCCAGCTTACCGAAAAAGTGTGTTTGTAAAATTTTTGTGAGAGAGGTTCCCGCTTTGAACTGTCAAATATACTCACAAATAAAAACGCGGCGAGATATAATTTTAAAAAGAAAAAATATTAAAATCGCAATGAATAACAACACGGAAAAGGTAAGTAATATGTTCTTAATTGTTTTTTTTATTTATAAATTATTTTGTTTATAATTTTAGAAAAATATGCGACAAAGAGAAAAAATTGGTTGATTATATGTGTAAAAACTTAGAATTCGCCAGAAGGCAAGTTGATGGCATTAACTCTAATGCAAACTCTAAGGAGCAATGGGAAATGCTGAAAAACTCCACTTTAAAAATTTATATGTACAACTTTAACCGCGAAACTATTTTTATTTAATTGCAAATTGTTTGTAAACAACACACACATTAAAGTCGTACTATAAATTATTTTGTATAGCCGACGGTTGTATTTTTACCGCCGTCGTTGAAATTTTTAAAATTTTAGTAAGTTTTGTTCGCCGTCAACTATATTTGTGATAAGCGGTTTCAAACACTTAATTTTCACAGCGGCTTAGAGTTGTATTTTTTGACACTTATAACGTAACGACGTAATCGCTTTTGTTAGTTTTCGACATAAGTTACAGACACATTTTTTTTATCACTTTTCGAGAAACGATGGAATATTTTGTTTCACATCTTTTCAACGCGAGAAGTTTTCACTAAAGTTACAGAACATGGGCACAGGTCGCAATTTTGAAAATATTTCGAAATATTTCTTTATCGGTCATAAATGTTTGATTTATACTCGTATCCGAACAAATTTGGCCATAAATAAGTTGTATATGAGACCTAATCCACCTACAAATTTTGTGGATATCGGTTGATAATTGACCATAGCCATCTTCAGAAAGCACTTTAATAATTAATTTTATAGCGATCGGTCCATATTAGTCAAAGCTCCCATAGAAGACTCACTTCTGAAAATCACTTTAACATGCGTAAGTCTTTTTAAAGTGTTTATAAGTATATCGAGATACAATTTAACGCAAACATTATTTATATACACAGAAGTCATGCCCCTAAATTTTTGGATGATTGAGCATATGCATGAACATTAGATATCTGCATCAATGAAATTTTTTCTTTCATTCATGAAAAGTTGAACATTTTTGCTTATTTTATAAATAAATATGTTAATTAAGTTATTTTTAGCTGTAAACATTTTGGTTTTTAGACTATATTTTTCTCCTTTACAGAATATTTTATTTATTTAACTGCATATTTGTAACCAATGACATCACACTGTTAAAATAATGAGTTAAAATAGCAATGTATAAGTGAAAGTGTTGAAGGGGAATTGCAAAAGTGTTTTAGCTCATTACTTTGTAATGCAAGTTAAAACATTTGAGTTCTATTTAAGTTTTTTATTACAATATTTGTTAGTGATTTTTATAAATGAATATCGGACCGTTGTTCCATTGTTAGGAGTGCATTAACATATTGTTGCAACATTTCTAAGAGTCGTACATACATATATTTGTTGATATAACCCCCAACTGACAGACAAACTGCAGGTCTCAGTAAGTGAGTGAGTGAGTCTGACACTTGCAGTAGTTTAAAGTACAGACAACATGCAACAATTACAACTGTCGTTTAGCACAGAATGAAAAGAGTATTTTGCGATTAAATGTCTGTGTGCTGCTTGCTGCATGATGAATTCATGAACATACATATTTACTGTATTTGCATGTTTGTATCTCTGTATGTATCTGTGTATCATTGAATGAACATAAGTATGTATGAGTAGTTCATGTTTGACGGTATGAGTTTGTGTATTGGCAGTATGTAGTCGTAGGTATTGTATGAATTTTGTATGAATTGATGGATATTTGCGCATCATATAGATGCAAGTCAGGTAAGTTTGCATTGACACCACAGAACAGTGAACACAGATAGAATCAGCAACGACATGATGACCATCGGCCACTTACTGGGGCAACATTTGCATAAAGGTGTAAAAGTGTAAAAAAGTCGAAATGTGTTTACAATGCAACACACGCAACGACATCCACATCGACAGCAACAGCAAGAGCAACGGCAATACTGCGAACAACATCAGCAGCAAACATAAACAGCTAACAACAGGAACTGACACAAACACTAAAACAGAAGCAACAACAACATCATCGAACAAGATTTGTGGAGGCTGAACAATCAATGTTTCTTAATACGTTATGTACTCGTATGTATCTATGTATGTTTGTTTGTCTGCAATTTATGTACATACGAGTATGTATGTAAGTAGCTTTAAAGCCAAAGATGCTCCTGATGCTTATGATGAAGTTGGTGTTGTTTTGTTGAAGATGGAACAGGATCATGATGACGTTGCTTGGCGATGGTGTGTGTTTAAAGCCAATATGAGAAATTTTGTTTAATTCTCTCCAACACGCTGACTGACCATTGTATGGCAACATTCATTCATTCATTCATTCAGGTAGTAGATATGCAGTGGCTCTGTTGGAATCCTTGTGCAGTTGCCTGTCTGTTAATTCATGCAATAACACTTTATTCTATGCCATTCATTGTCTGTCGTGCATTCGATTTGTTTTTGTGTACTTGTGTCTGTATGTGGACAAAAGTGATTTAGATCGGTGGTCAATGTTGCAACAAATATTACTGAAATGCAACAATGCAGCAACAATAAACAAATAAAAACTATGACTGACTAAAAGAGTAAAACAGGCAGGAATATGTACATACGTACATACATAGGAGACGTCTTTAGTCTTTAGTTTTTATGTTGCACTGCATTTTGCATTTGTTGCAAGTGCTCGCATCGAGTGTACGTGTTCGTATGTATGTACATGTAATCGAGCAAACAAACCCAACATTTGCTTTAGCGCGAATGCATCCTCTTCGTACAAGTGACATGACAATGATGTACAACATGAAATGAAATAAAATGAAGCGAAACAAAATAAAATTTGCTAAAAGAAGTCATATTCAGCTTAAGTGAAGTGTGAACCGACATTAAGCATCGAATTCATATCAGCGACTCTCATTGAATTCGACATGCGTCCCGCGGAGAGGCGTCTGTCTACTGTGGCAGCTACTACAAACTACTACTATTATTATCGCAACAACAACAACAACAACAGCAGCAACAACAACAACTACAACACTATCTGATTACATTTCATGCAATCAATTAATAAATACTCGTAGTAAGTTTTTTTTTGTTTTTGTGTTTGGATTTTAGAGTTTTTATGCATTTGTTCGTTTCTCGTTTTTTAGTGATTAAATATTCGGTCATTCGATACATAAGCAGTTCAAATAAAAAATTAAAAAAAAAACATATTCCCCGTGTTGTTGTAGCTGTTATTGTTCGCACCTTTACTTTTTCTTACAATTCTCTTCTGCTGATGCTTCAAATTTTAATTAACGCATTTTCAAAAACATCTACAGAACAAAGCACCAATTTTATACGTGAGTTGTCCCACAATTCTAAGGTCTTTGCGATCATCAGATCTTACAACCTATACCATCCAAAATAAGGAGGGTGTTGATCTAGATGTTGATTAGAATGTCTGTATGTTTCAAATTAGCTCGCATACAAGTACGGATAGGACATTAAAGATGAAAACTTGGATGCTTAAAGGTTCTTTGGGATACACTCAATGACACAAAATCAGTGATGAAGTCTCCGTTTATCTCTGTCATTTAAAGTATTGTGATGTTACAAAATTTTAAACTGTATCCATATTGGTAGTACTACCAATAGTTTTTGTTCGTACTTGTTAATCCGGAATAATTTTTATCGAAGCACAACTAGTTTTTTATTCAATGAATTTTGCTTGAAATGTTCACTTTTGCAACTATACTCTTCTAATGGTGTTTTCTTTTCTGAAATAAAATGTTACACCTTTATTATGTACATTTTTATAATATTTACCTCACATTTGAAAGATGTCGCATTTTAAATGGTCAGAATAGAACATAAAATCACAACAGTGTAACACTTTTTTTTCATATAAAGCTGTTTTTGTTTTTGTTTTTTGTTAAAAAAGAAGAAGCAGTTACATAGCTCAAAAGTAGAAATACATACATAAATTAATACCATTGTAAGGTATTGAACAAAGTCAGTAAAATAATATAAACAAAATTATGTATATCTTTCTTTACTATATACATAAATCATATTATTCAAAAATAAATACATTATCTTATAGTACAGTACAGTCAAAGCTCGGTATAACGAACGATATATTGTCAGGCCATTTCGTTATAGTGAAAAATTCGTTATATCGCACAGTTTTTTTTATCAAAATATGTTACTTGAAGACTAATTTGAAGAGCTTCTTCCTGTATTTCTCGAAGTACTAATTGTTTTGAAATATTAATATTATTTTGGGAACCCCATTGTATACATTTATCAAAACATTTTATTACTTCAGAATGCTCTATTTTCATTTCATTATTAGAAAATTGTTCAACTATTTCAATATTTTCTCATTTTCGTCATCTCCATCCAAAGCATTTTCCAAAACAAACCTGTTTCATCTCGAATACCTCTCTGCAACTTCCTGTTAATCGGATCTACCAAATCTTCTCTTGATGACCATTTTTCTCCAGATTCCTTCAAAAGTCGTACACCATACCTTTTCTTAAATCTGGATAACCAGCCATCACTAGCATGAAAACCACCAGTGCAGAACTGGTTTTGAATTTCCATATCCTTCAATTTTAATATTGTTCCATTGACTGGAATAAAAATCTTTCTTTGATTAAGAAACCACTGACAGAGCTTTTCCTCCATTACGGGATATTCTCCCTTTCTGAGGGATCGACGGTTTATTGATTCATTGTTTGTAGTTTCAAGATTTGAAATCATTCGTTATACTGAGCTGGAAAATTATAAAACATTCGTTATGTAAGGTAGTCAATGTAAGAAATTTACTCATTCGTTATATCCCGAATTCGTTAAAGTGAGTATTTGTTATACCGGGCTTTGACTGTATTTACAAACGGAATTGTCCGTATATTTTTACGGATGTATTTTAGTTTTTTTTTTAACAATTTGTAAATTTTATTTTTATCATGTTAATTCCTTATATGTACATATATAAGTGGCCTCAGCACCAAAAATGCATTGTAGAGGCGAGTTGGCAATATAGTATATATTTAAAGCTTTTTACTTCTTAACATTACTTCAATTCATTGTTTTGTAACTTCCAGTCTACATCGGGAAACTGCCAAGTTCATATTGCTCCTTCTATTGATAGCAGATTGATTTCTCGAAAAATGTATTTGTGTGATGACCGATTCCATGCATACATTTAAAAACATAAATTAACAACTGGAAGTATGTAATAACCCAGCATACCATTTTAGGAGCGCTCCGAAAAAGGAGTCTGAAAAAAGTCCAACAAAAGAGCATTTTCGGAGCGCTCCGAAAAAAGGAGTCAAAAATGAGTCCAACTAAAGAGCATTTACGGAGCGAAAGAAAAATTTGCTTGTTACTGTCCTGAGTCTCAGTATGGCTAAGAAATTCCACTTAATTATGTGTGTAGGAAAGCGTTGTTGTCTTGTTATTTGTGCTTTGAACAAAAAAATCATAGCTGTACCACACAAGAATGATAAAAACAAGATTACACAGAGCCCAAGAAAAACCTCATAAAAGATTCTTTTCTGGCATTATCTAAGAGCTCTTTAAGAGCCCAAAATCGAGTTTTCTAGTTTCTACTGTAAGTACAATGAGTGATTGTACACAAGCTTGCGGTTTTAAATGCGAATTCCATTTTACGAATTAAATGAAAAGGCACACTTTCATTGTAATTTTTGTATTGTTAATATTGTTCTACATTGTTCATATTGACTTTGTTTCATATTATAGTATATTATTAAAAATTAATAAATTTTAACAATTTATAAACGAAATTATCTGTACATACAAGTATTGTTGACTTCCAGTTTGCAAATTATAACGAAATTGTATTTCAGCTTAAAATTAACGGACGGCATCAACATACAGCATGTTTGGCAACATTTGAATTTGTACAAGTTTCAATTTTTAAACATTATTGAGTACACCCTGTTATAAACATAGCTGAGCAATATGGCTGAATATTATAGACACGAACATTCTAGTATCTTAGCCCCGAACCTTCCAGAATTTATGATCACCCCTATCGTTCATAAAAATTCCACATTTTTTAACATTGAATTTTAATAGACAAAGTGTGAAAAGGGAATAAATTACATGTGGAATTTTTATTCACAATAGGGGTGGATATATAAATAAATTGTGTATGAATAGACTAACAGGGCCAATAAAGTAAATTAATTTATTGTGAGTTATCGTTGTGTGAACATCAAGCGTTCTCAAACTATAATTTGAGTGTGGTGTAAAGCTGTTTTTGTGTACTTTTAACAGTTTCTAAAAGGTAAACACGAAACAATATTTTCTCTTTTTTGTATTTAATAGAATGCATATTTTGTTGCTTTGCATTCCAATTAATACTAGAAATATCTCGATATTTATTGAACGTGTAGCAGTGCGGTTTTTTCTTGTCGGTTTTAAAACCAATTCTGACAATACATTTCTATGAAATATACAGTTCTATGTATGACCTGACGGATCTGTCCAATTTAAAGATATTTTGAAAATGCTTTAGGAACATTTACAATTTCATTAAAGAACTAAACGTTTCCTTCAGTTGGATATAGAACATGCAAGTGATTATTTAAAACAACAAATTCATGAAACAACCCGTGAAATGAACAAATACATTTCGAAAATACAACTACGGAAATTCGAATCTAAAGTAAAACAAATACACACAAGTTCGCTCAACAAGTTGCAAGGTGTTAATTGGCGAAAATTCCATGTTTTAATGTGCAACAACAAGATTTTGGCTGTCTCTTGTTCTGCCGCTCTTTTGTGCAGGAGCCAAATTTCGAATTGTGTTTTCAGTCATGTTGTCGCATCGAATGTTGTCAACAAGTTTTGCTTTATTAGCCACTTTTGGGTGGCTGCATATTGTTTATCGTTCGCCGTGGTAATCATGCTTCCGTATGTAGATTTGTACCACAAACCATGATCACCAACATCTGAACAACATGCCACTATCGAGTACGAATATTTATGTGAGTTTCAATGTGCGATTTTCTGCGTTAAATGCTGTGGTTTCATTTTAATTTTGAATATGTACGTTTGTACGATACCACCATCACACATTTGTACAATGATCAGACATGTTCAGTCAAAAACATTGTCAATGATCGTTTGATACCTGGCACATAGAATAGGCCATGCCACACATAATTTTAGTTAAATATCGCTCTTACATAAATACAAGTTTCGAGAACGTTTTTATTTCAACACACTTAATGAAGGGCCAAACTTTGTATTATTATTAAATTGAAAACATTTTAATGAAACAGAACACCAACAGAGATGTACATCAGCAGTAGATTTTTCAACAGTTGCACACTTTATGGTGCAATATATTTTTAATATTTAATTTCTCATAAGAATTCCTTTGAATCAAATCGAATTCCAAAATTTATAACCAAATTTTTTGGCAATTTAAATTAAAAACCACTGAGGACTAAGTTTTGAAATTGAAAATTTCCCGTAAGCTTAAATTTATATTTATTTATAATATCCTCTACCAAGAAGATGGGTGGTATATTGGTTTTATCATTCCGTTTGTAACACATCGAATTATTGCTCGTAGACCCACAAATTATGTACATATATATTTCCTGCGTCCTTGAAAAAAGTTCGAAAAGGACTTAAGATGATAAAAATGTTCTCAAAGCAAAATTGGTTTAGCTACAAATGTCCATCCGTCCTTAGTTTACCCAAAAATCGGTACCTGCATATGTCTGTACAAGCAGCGGAAAATTTTTCGATACGAAAATATTTTCAACAAGTAAGAAGTCAAGCCTGACCATATATCCCTTTTTCGGGAGGATATTTGTATGGAGCCTAGGTGAAATAATGGAATAATTTTCTCCACTTTCAATCCCAACCGTCTTCGGGCTCAAAAAATAGAAATATCTTCAAAATTGCGACCTGTACTCTGCGCGCAAGCTTCACTTTACTAATCGACTCAGGAAGTGATTCTGTGTTGATCGGTATAATTTAAGGTGGGTGTTGCACCAATATTAATTGGCGTTACAAACATCAGCACAAATCCAATGTACCCTCCCCACTATGGTGGTGTAGGGTATACAATATAAAAGTCCTTAATTATAAAAACCAGTTAACCAATGCCAGCCAGTTTTTTTGGCTTGTCAAATAATTTCGAAATATTAAGAGTTTGAATCCGGTCAGTGGTGTCATGGGAGGATTCAGTTTTTTATGTTAAAATATTTTTGAAAGACATTTTAAATTAAAAACTACTATTTTTCATGATACATATGTATGTACGAGTATGTAATTAAACAGATGTGGACATTGATGAGGAATTCGCATAAAAATATTGTTAGGTTTTTACCTTTTAAAAACGGTGGTTTACTTCCGGATTCCTTTTGATTGCAAAATAAAAGCATCAAGTAGTTTAAAGAAAATATAATTTTACACACTTATATGTATTACGGTTTAAGAGCACACTTAAAGTTTTATAACACTTTGATGTTTACACAACAAGGACTCACAATAAACTGAATAACCTGATTGGCCCTGTTAGTCTATTTATACAGAAATCATAATTTCTGGAAGGTTCGAAACTAAGATAATAGAATGTTCATGACTGAAAGTCTAGAATGTTCGTGTCTAGAATATTCAGCCAAAGTTGTTAAAACTCAATGTTGCCATATTGCTCAACTATGTTTATAACAAGGTGTTCCTAATAAATTAAAATTTCTACAAATGCTAAACAAGCTATATATGTCGCCATCTGTTGATAAAGATGTTGTACGTAGATAAACATTGTGTATGTTGATATCAACCGTTAAATTTAAATTGAAATACAATTTCGTAACAATATACATATTTAGTTTTGTATCTCTTTAATAAATATTTAGTATTTTGTATTTAATGTGATCTAGAATAAGTCGTTTTAAATGTGAGAGTATGTTGCTGTAATCTGCAACCGATTCTGTTCTAAAATGACTCTTTATAACAATGATGTGTGTCATTGAAATCCCTAAATTATTGCAATCGTCGTTTATTAATGTCAACAAACCGCAAAGAAAAAAGAAATGAAAATCAAGAAGTGAATTTAGCTGTACAGGAGTCAGTGCCTCTAAAGTAGTAATAAATATAATATTTAAAATAAAAAATACACTCACAGTAATATTTTGTAGCACCAAAAGTGATCATATGTATGTATGTATGTTGCATGTATTTGTTACAGCTCCAAATAAATGAATTATGTCGCATAACAAATCTGCATAATGAAATTCCACAAAGAATGGCCACAACGGCCGATGAATACAAGAGAGTACGTATCCCATTGGAAGCTTTGAGAAAAATACAATTCTATTTACACTGCAAAGAATTTAGTTTAGTTTGAGATTAATTTAATTTCAAGCCCAGTTTCTAAACTTTTTACCTCCGATATAATTACAGTTCAACCTTCCAGGATCTATGATATCTTTGTAACACAAAATGGAAAACATTTGTTTGTTCCAAACAAATGGGGCCGCCCTTATTGCACTTACCCCAATAAGCATTTTGGCTGGAATTCAAGTGGAATTACATTTGAAATGCTGTCACAATTTCCAGTGTTGAATTACAGTTGAATTCAATAGTGAATCCAGCAAAATTAATCATTGAATGACAGTCGAACAAAACAATACATTTGCAGTGTAATTTCAGCCTTAAATAATAGTGTGATTCCAGTTGAACCGAACCTGTTCTCTGAAAATTTAATTATAAAATCATCATCAACACCGCATCAACTCTGTGCCATTATTAACATATGCTTAAAACAAATTTGATGTTGTTTTTTAAGAAACTTCAAACAGACTGGAAAGAGGATGGATTTCAAATGTAATTCAAGCTTGGATTCACACTGGAATTCCAACATTAGAATTCACAAAAAATTTATGCTTATTGGGACATAATTGTTTGTGTGAATGGTTGAATTCACACATACACACCTATAAATTGTTATTTTCATCGAATTCAAATGTAAAATATTGCACGGCCAGATAAGTCTTTTACTCACTTTGTATTCAAAGAGTTTTTGTGGTAATAAACATTAACACCTTTCCTGAATTGTACTCATGGATGCACAGTGGTATACATTTATAATAAATTCATTTCAGTGAAATTATGAGGAGTATAAATTAATTTGACGCTGATTTCAGTATAATTATTTACATGCTACACAAATGAAGCATATTCCGTGTGTAAAGTAGTAGATCATTCTGTATGAGAAAAAACATTCATGCAACTAAAATTCGTTTATTGACAGCATTTTTTCAAAACAACTTTATTAATTCATTTCGAAAAATAAGCAATTGTTGTTCAAAGCAATATGTATTTACATTCAGATTGTAAATCTCTGGTTGATGATAGCTGTTAAATTTGTTTTCTTAAAATTCCCTTTTCAAGCGTACATATGTATTGTATATTTGAACGAATAGCAATTCGTACATTTTTTCAAAACTAATAAACTAAAAAACTAAAAATTTGAAAAGTCGTCGTTGTTTTCACGCCCTTGGGCACAATGTAATGTATAAGATCTTAATTGTTATTGAAAATTGTGTGCTAATAAAGAGTTCTTTTTTCATCATTAAAGTACGACTAACATCAAAACACATTAAGGTCAGCAAAGCTAGTAGAATATTAAACTTTTAAATAAAACTATGTATAATTAAAATCTTATGCACCTTGTAGGTTGACTATCCTAATACATCGTAAATATTTTTCTGATTGTAGAAAGCGATTAAACACAAATTTTGTGACTTCAGCAGTGCGATTCAGTAAGCTTTTTTAACGACAATTTTTTCTTTTAAAAATTTGAACCACACTAATGGCGTTTTCTTTACACGTTATACGTTTTTTCCATTTCGCACCTGTTTTAATTTTGTGTGTTCTTTTCTGAAAAAATGTCAACACTGCTAAAGTGCAGTGTATTCTTTTCTATAAATATCACACTATAAATTTAAAAAATGTTGCACCTTTGACACTCTGCATTTTTAGAGGGTGAGAATCGCACGATAAAGCAGCTGACATTTGTTTTGTTTATGAATGTGTATTTGTGTTAAGAAACAAAAAAAAATATTCAAAATGGAAAATATTACTACTTTCTTATGTGCTGAAAAAATTTTGGATGACTTGTTGGATTCATCTTCATCATCTGATGATGATGAAATATTTTATATGATTATGGAAAGAAATCAACAACCACGAGTGAAAGGCTTTGTAGAGAACGAAATTAATGAACACTCTGAAGTTGATGTATGTAAAATTTCATAGGACAATATCTCCTACTTCTAATATAAATATGTAATGTTTATATATATAATTTTTATAGTTTAAGAAGAATTTGCGTATTAGTCGGGAAGGTGTCATTGGTCTTTTTGAGAGATATTCCTTGTCTTATTTTAAGCGATCTTACCAGGGAGCCATCTGCCCCGATAGACCAGGCGACAGAGTGCCGGACATCAGTCAAAGGGTTGCGGGTTCGATTCCCGCCAAAGACTCTGGGTGTTTTCTGCAGATAAGCCTAAAGCTTCGCAGTTTGTGTTTGTTAATTATTATTAAAAAATAAAAAACAAAAGCAGCTGTACATAAAAAAAGTGTTACACTGTTGAGATTTTATGTTCTATTCTGACCATTAAAAATGCGACATCTTTAAAATGTGAGGTAAACATTATAAAAATGTACATAATAAAGGTGTAACATTTTATTTCAGAAAAGAAAACACCATAACACTTTAACGATTTCTGTTGACGTTTAAAGTCAGCTGTTTCAATCAGCTGTTATTTTTAACCAAATAAATTGTGGTTTATTAACGCCAGTGCTGTTTAAAGAGTATTTAGAAAAGTGTTTCTTTATATAAAAAATAAATTGTAATTTTAATAAAAAAAAATAATGGCTTTTGAGTATTTAGCCTACGATGGCACCATAAATTCTTCTCCGTCTTCAAGAAGAATTTGTAGATTCTAATGAAGAAAGAAATTTGCTGAAGCTAACCGTACATATTAACTTCGCTGAAACTTACCACTTCCATTGGAATATCTTTAGCAACGGACGTATTCCCCTCAATATATTCGTTGCCAATAATAGCAATTACACGCTTTTCCGATTCACTTAAAGCCTCTTGAGTCAACGGCTTGTTTCCGGTAAGCGCTTGTTGCCTTTCCCGGTCGCGCCCTTTGGTGCTAGTCCCGGATGTTTCATCATGTAGTCAACCATTTCACTCAACTGCTCACCAGACGCCCGGCTTCTTTTGGTGGTAGTAATAGTATTCATCCTATCAAAATAAAAATTAAAATAATAATTATTTGTAATGTTTTACTTACTTATATACCTTGCTTTTTTAAATTTCAAAAAAAGATATTTGAATTGTTTTTTTTCTATTCTTCTTTGTTCTTTTTTCTTATTTTGACATTTCATTTCACAAAGTTGCCACGTAACTTTAATTTGAATAGAGGCATGTTCTGAAATCACGGTGATTTTAAATCGCGAACAATTTTGAATATTTTGGTGTTCTGAAGTAGTGATTTTGATTGTTCTAAATCACGAGCTAAAACTGATTTTCTTTGTTTACATTAAAATTTTCACTTGTTTTTTGCATTTGTATATTAAAATTTAACTTATCACACTACATATTTATTGACTACTTTTATTTTTTTCAACAATTTTAATAAATTTTTCATTTTAATGTATAATTTAATTTAATAAATCAGTCATAAGCCATACGACTTTAAAACTTTGTTACTCTGGCAACCAAAATGACGTATATTTTGATCAACAATATCAGCTGAACACTAAAAAGTAAATCACGAGCAATGTTAACAAATTTAAAAAAATGGTCTGCAAAAAATATAAAGTCTTACTAAATTTGTATATTTTAAGTTTTTTCTGTGTAAAATAGTTAGTTTTATTTCAAAAACAAATAAAGAACAAATGATTTTAAGTGTTTGTGATAATTTTATTGCAAGAGTTCAATTAAAAGTGCTTTAAAAACTCTAAGGCCCATTATTACAACTTGGCAATAGTTAAAAGTATGATGGTATCGGACAGATAAGAAGTATTTGGTTATTATAAGTTTACTTTAATCTAAAACCAACCGATAAGTTAAAGGGAAGATCATCTTGCCTTTAAATTTGATAGTGAGGTATGTGGTTGAAGTTGCCATATGTTCTGGAAAAAATGTCAAATTCATGAAAAATAAATTAATTTTAATTTTGTTTTGCCAATAAATAATTTGATAAACAAAAATGGAAAGCAGACGTTTGATTTATATTTTTTTCACAAACAAATGTTTTCACAAACACACACAATTTACTGTTTCTTGTCAGTAATTTGTCAAAAGTAATCGGGTTTTCACTGGTATTGCCATATTTTAGAAAAAAAATTATTTTATTTTACAAGGAAGTTGTAATAACGAAGAATCTTAAAGGTCACTTTATTCCTCACTTTAATTAAAGTTACCTTTTACTATTAAGAACATTAGAGGCAAGTTGTAATAATGGCCCTAAGTGATTTGAAATCATTAGGCTGTTAGGTGACCGGTTTTAAATCACGAGATTTTAATAATTTTTGTGTACAGAACACCTTTTCAGTTATTTCAAATCACTTTATGAAAAAGTGATTTTCAGAACATGCCTGATAGAGAAAAATAAAACTGTTTACCGTGGCTAAAAACAAGTTAGTGAATCACATGGTTAATGCAAACATCAAAATGTGTTGGTAATGTTAAAACCTGTTGAAAGTTTTAAAAGTTAGTGAATCGCACGCACTACAGCACAAAGTACAAAGGAACTTGTTCCTGAAACACGCAGTTTTTTACGTAATACACGTTCTTCAGTCAGGGCTCATCCATTTGTGGTCGACTGGACAGTGGATCGCACAACACATTACAGGGAAAATTCGTTCGTTAGCCGTATTGTCCGTATGTGAAAAAAACTCCCAGCCACTTTTAATATAGGAAAATTCAAGTCAAATGTTCACAAACACTACTCCCTCTATCCTCCCTCCCATAACCTATTTTCCTAGTTCCAACACAATGCACTGCATAAGTAGGAGTCAACCCCTGAGTGCTTGTCCAAGTAAAAAAGAAAAAAAGTATTTAAAAATAATATAAATACAGTAGACGATCGCTTAAAAACATTTTGGTTTTAAGGCAATTCGAATTTTCTAATTTTTCTAATTTTTTAAAGTGTTTTTAAAACATTTGGTGGAACTTACACAACATTATCGTCACTCATATCTAATGACATGCTGAGTTCACATGTAGATTCATCCTCATTCTATCTTTCTAATTGCAGTGATGCAATTATTCGTACAATTATTGTGTTAAAAGACTTTGTTTTATTTGAAAAACTTCATTACAGTCCAGATTTTCTTGTGATACATCATCGTCACTGTCGTATTCGTCAGAGTCCAAATTCAACAACTTCGACCAGGAATCCTTTAACACTGTTTTCGGAAACTCATTCCAAGCTTGTTTAAGGCAAATTATTTCATCGCTCATCGAATGAGATTTCAAGCGTTTATTTAGTTCACCACCATCAGCAATTAATTTTGCGGACGATAGCAACATTTGGCATTCATACTCATTTAACCATAGACCAAACCATTTGGAGATTGGGGAAATGAGACAAAACATGAATGATACGCTGAGCAAGATCTTAATACAATCTCAGAATGGGGTTGTACGAATAGAGTCGATTTTAACGCACGTAAGACTCAATGTTGTATATTAACGCACAATAGATCATGTTGATTCATCAGTTTTTATGGGCGGTGTAAATATTAAGGAATTAGACGCTCTTGACGTTCTAGGCATAAGAATCCAGTGTGATGTCCGCTGGACCACATTTTCAAGTGTCAAAAGAAGCGTTCAAGTGCCTTGGTATTTTAAAACGATGTATAAAATACTTCACTCCATCTGATCTTCTTACTATTTTCACCACCTATATTCGACCTAAAATGGAATACAACTCCAATGTATGGGCCGGTGCTTCAAAGTCTATTTCGGAGTTATTCGACCGCGTACTGATCGGTGACAGTAGGGTATCCAACTCTATTGATTCATTGGAGCATCGTCGCTCGACTGGACAGTGAGAATTTGGTAATTTGATCTCTATAACTTTATTTACAAGAGATTTGTGGGTGGCATAGTAGCAACGGACCAATTATGGACTTAAAGCTTCTAAATCCAGTATCTAGTAAAGTGATTTGGTTGAAATTGATCTCAATAACTTTATTTACAAGAGTTGTATGGTTGGTTGTTATTCTCGGAAGTGGACTTAATTTGGTTGATATTGCTAAATAATTGCCGTATAACCAATATTAGTGTGATTTCTGGATTACAATTTCTGATCTGTATGAACTGTTGATTCCATATCGACATTTATTAGACATTAACGTAAATTTTGGAAGTCGACTTTATATGGGAGATATGGTCAAATATGGACGATATTTTCAAAATCCAGCATGCCTAATGCATGTAAATGATCCGTGTAAAATTTTGGATTGGTACCCTTTTTTATAAGAGATTTATGAGTATTAAAGTGATTTTCGGACAGCGCTTTATATAGTGAATATAGTCAAATATGGATCAAAATTCATAAATTTCTGTGGTCTGATTTTTTTGTATATGCAAATGATCCGTGTAAAGTTTTGAGTGGATAAGATATATATAAAGATAAATGACTTTTTTGGATGTGGTCCTTATATGGGAGCTATGACCAAATATAGGGCCACCATCATAAAATTTAGTACAACAATTTATTTGCCTATAATGATTACACTGTGCTAATTGGAAATGTGACAAACGGGGCACCTGGCGGGTTAACCTAATTCGGGTACGCTGAATCCAGTGGTGCTAACCGTTTTTTTAGGTTAGCTCGTTTTTTCGAAATATACCGTTATTTCGAAAATGGAGGAGGTTGCACAACATATATTCGCGTAACTCAAAAACGGTTGAGTTTATTGAATAAACTAAACAAATATCTCCTAATAGCGAATCAAGTTGTTTGACACTATACCAGTGTTCGAGTCTGGCTGTTACTTGGTGAAATCTCTCGCCATGTTCATCAGACTCGGCTGGTGATTGTTCATTAAATTTTTCTGCATGACAATGCAAAAAATGTATTTTCAATGACATTCTGACGTTTAAGTTTTTAAATGCGGTTAGCATATTTCCAATTAAAATTCGCCAATTTTCAGACCAATGATTTCCTAATAGGTACATTTTCTATTATTGATTTCACACAATTCCAGCCCAATTCTCTCGACCGCCTACTTTTTTCAAAATGAGAAAAATCAATAAAATTACTCAAAATGAATTAAATATTTGTGTAATGTCTTTATTTTAAATAACGTGCGCATAGTACATACATATGTTTTCAAACAATATTATACATTTTGAATTCAAAATTATTATGAAAATTGAAGAACTTTTTTTGCTCACCACTTTCATAGACAAGCCAAGCCTTTGACAAAGTCTGGCATGATGGGCTTTTATATAAAATATGCTCTTTGTTACCCCAAAACACCCACAAGCTGATGCGAAACTATCTATTAGATCGTTCGTTTGTAGTAAAGTATAAAGACCACAATTCTGACTCAAGAAAAATCGCAGCAGGAGTTCCACAAGGTAGTATACTTGGTCCTCTAATGTATATACTTTATACTTCAGATATGCCCACAAATAACCTAATACACACGTCAACATTTGCAGACGATACAGCGTTTATAAGCATACATGAAAATCCAGTTATTGCTTCTAGTTGTCTACAGGCTCATATCAAAGAACTCGAAAAATGGCTTGACAAATGGAAAATAAAAGTAAATACAGCAAAGAGTGCACATGTTACTTTCACCTTGAGAAAGGGAAATTGTCCCAAACTGAAGATAAATAACATCGATATCCCCGAGCAAAATCTTGGTATACACCTCGATCGCCGCCTTACCTGGTCTCAACATATTGATTCCAAATCCACGCAACTCCTTTGTTCCCATTCTGCTCTAAATCTAAACTGCAAAGTTCTACTCTATAAATATATTATTAAGCCAATATGGACCTATGGTATCCAATTATGGGGAACAGCTTCTGCTTCTAATATAGAGAAATTACAAAGACGACAAAATAAAATATTGCGACAAATTACCGGTGACCCGTGGTATATTAGTAACGCGAATATTCATAAGGACCTTAATATTGCATTTGTTCGCGACGAAATAAAAACCTTCTGCTCCAAATATGTACGAAAACTGGCAACGCATCCAAATCCTCTTGCGCAGGATCTACTGTATTATAATGGACATACTCGCCTAAAGAGGGTAGACACATTGGCTCTCGCTGCACTGCGAGATAGATGAACAGTTTCCGCAACCAGAAATGGAGTTTCTATTGCAATGGCAATAGGCCCAGAAATGATTAATTAATTTTAAGATTTTAATACTTATTGTAAATTTCTTTTGTAAAGAAAGATCCAATAATTAAATTAAAAGTAATAAAAAAAAAAAAAACTTTCTAAAAATTAATACACAGAAAAATTAAAAAAAAATAAAATAAAAATTAAGATGTATTCGATTGCATTTTTAATTAATGCACAATCACCTCTTCTAATACCAAAAAAAGTTTTAGGAAAATTTTAGAATCAACAAAGAGGCATTTAAATATATTTTATCTGAATTGGAAGACAAAATCTAACAGCAATCACGGCTTTTGTATGGAAATTTGCTTTATAAACCTGTTGTAAATTTTTATGAATAAGGGGGTAAAAGTTTTACTCTTTCTGTCCTTCCCGGTACCACCGCTAGAGTCTATTAAATTTTACCGGGTTTAACCCAATTTATCACTTCCTGGGCCAAGTCTTGAAAATATCTGCGTTCCCTTTTTATCACGACCTGGTCCAAGTTTCGCAAAATATATATCCTGTTGTCGCTTTAAACCATGAATCTATCAACATTTCAAGTTTCGATTAAATCTGTTCAGCCGTTTGGTATTACCGGGTTTTCGCCTTTTTGTGCCAGCCTGGTCCAAGTTTTGAAAAAATATATATCCTATTGACGCTTTCACGCATGTATATATTTACGTTTCAAATTTTAATAAGTCGGTACTACCGTTTTCTTATCGGTTTTTACCTTTTTATATAAACAGAAAATTCCTCTTTTTACCCGTTTTTACCCCCTTGAAAGAAGGCCTCCGGAAAGATACTTTTCTAGTACACATTTTTGTGGCTATAGAGAGCTAACATAATAAATATAATCATTATTTAAGAACAAAATATTAAAATTTTACTTGTTTTCCCCCTTTTTATCTTTTCTGGTCGTGCCTAATGGCACGTCCAAGTATGGATTTATCTACCTAGCAAATTAAAAAAAAAATCGGTCTAGCTGTTTATCCCTTACTGGTCCTAGTCTTAAAAAAATATAGCCTATTGAGGCTTCCAAGCATAGGTCTATATACGTTTAGAGTTGATTCGCATTAAAATCACTGTGCAATGAGCTTCAAGTTAGGATTGCTCTTATTCTAGCCCCCGACGCTGTCTCATTGTCGTTTTGAAAATGATGTACTCGTACGTACAAGCATATGTATGTGTGTGTATAAAGTGTCTGACAGTGCCTGCTGATAGGATGACCATCCATACGTTTAAATACCAGAACAGCGGCAGCCATGGCTTTGACACCAACAATGTTGACTCTTAAAATATTTCAAAATGAAATTTGCTTTATGAACCGTAAAAGAAAAACAGACGAAATCCACAAGCGGCACTTTACTGTTTACCAAGTCACACTACTCTAACGTACTCGTACTTGTACATGCATACATGTGCTGGATGATATACAGCCCAAACATGCCAGTGTCCCCATAATTTTACCAACACTAGAATCAGCCAAACCATTCAAAAGCTTAAGGTTAAGCAGGCAAACATTTTGATTTATCGAGCGAGTAATGTAATATGTTGTCAGTATCTCAAAAACCTTTTCATTATTCTTCGTTTTTTACTTTTTATTATTTCATTCCCATTTCGAATTGGATTATTCCTTGTGCTTATGTTTTATATGAATATTATTATTGTTATATTATTTTGTACTCCGTACTACAGATGTTCTTAGATGTACGAGTACAGGTAAATGAGAGTGTATTCAAATGGATACATATACGTTCAGTAAGTAAGTAAGTAAGTAAGTTCACACCGATAATGGCACACTCTAATCGGTCCTTTTTTTCTATCTTATGTTTAATTATACTATACTCGTAAATTACTACATATACATACTTATGTATGAGGTAAAATATTTCCAGATTCGGATAATGACAGAGTGAACTATGTATATTAGTAGAATGAATTGCGGAAACATGTAAATGCAAATGTGGCACTCTTAAAATTAAGATTGGTGTTCCCAAAATTCCAAATTTGATCCCCTTTATTTAAAATTTTACAACAGTTTATATTTTTTGTAAAATGTTTTTTTTTCGAAGCTCAATTTGTTCGTCCCCAACCTTTATTATAATATTAAATTCCATATATAGTAGAATCTTTAAAATCAGATAAAAAAAAACTAAAAACTGGCATCGTTTTTAAATCAGCATATACTCGCGGTACTCTTTTTTCGTGTTTTGTGACGAAATGGTCTAATGGGTTTAGTCCGTTATACCCAAAATAATGTTTAAACTTTAAAACTTAAATATATTGAAATAAATCTATTCCTTACAATTCCTTCTATTGCGTAAATTTTTAAATAACACTTAATGAAAAATCTATAAAGTTGAACATTTCTTTAAAGCAGCTTCATAAACCTTTTGATGTATAATGAATTATTATATATTATATACATTGAGAGACATATAATGAAATCTTTTTCAAGCGAAATTCAGAACAGACCGTTTCATTGAAAACATTTATTACAAATGAAACGCTTAGTATTATTCTGAAACTTTTTTTTTAATGTTGGTAACTTTGCCAAGTTTTGTTGAATATGACGGATACGATAGTAGAAACGATTACTTACTTGCGTATCATTAATATGATCAGATGGGGGTTAAAGCTTAAAATTTTGTAATAATTTATAGCTTCGGACATATTTTACTTATTGTTGTTTAAATTTTAGAATCATCTTAAATAAATATATGTACGTAGCTAAATCCGAAAGTTTAATTTTTTTAACGAAAGTATTGAAAACTTTACTAAAATAGCTGTAAACGACATTGGTTGATTGGAATTCATCTCTAGACTTCTTAAAATTTAAATGTTTCATAACTTTCGAGTTGTCATACATTAAGAAACGGATGTGAAATTTCATTTCATTTTAGATAAATAATTGTTTTACAATTTTACATTCAGCTGGTTCTATTGCGTCTTGAGGAGAAAAGAGTTTGTAAATTTTGAATATACTCGTATTTTAAAGAAGCACTCCTAGACCCTTCTTCTCGAGGAAATTTAGCTACACCATTTCTGATAATGAGGTACCAGAAGAGGGTCAACCCTTCAATACTATGAGCTTGTCTGTCTACACGGATGGCTCCAAAAAAGGGGAGAGAGTTGGCGGCGGTGTCTACATTCAAGAATTTGGAATAAGAATGATGTTCAGAATTCCAAATGAATGTAGCATTCCACAGTCCGAGATATCGGCTATAAAAAGAGCAGCCAACTGGATCAGTTATAACAAGATATCTGGAAAGGATATTCGTATATATACTGATAGTCAGTGTATACACTACATCGACCTTGGTCCAGGAATGCCGCACATTCTTAAATAGGAAAGCGAGACATTCAACAGTGTCACTCGTATGGGTGCGTAGACATGGAGACATAATTGCAAACCTTGTTGCTGATAATTTAGCAAATGGTTACATGCTATTGATCATCTATGTGGTATTCCACTAATATCATGCAAGCGACGACCAGCCTAGGCTAAATAAAGAACGGACGTTATATGTATATGCTGAAATTACGACGATCACAATTAAGCAATTTGGTGTCAATAATCACCGGACACTGCAATCATGCCAGAAGATTAGGTCTCCCTTGCAATGATTTCTGTAGGAGTTGTACAGATGAAGAACAGGAAGAGACAATCTCTCATATTCTATGTAATTGTACAGCAATGGACACAATGCGTAACACCTTCTTGGAACAACCGAACTTCAATAATCTGTCTGAAGTATCAGACTTAAAATTAGATCGTATCAATGCTTTCATTAGATATAGCAATTGGCTATCATAATTTGACACCCGATCCCTTCACGTGAAATGCAACTACTGGCTATTTAGGTGGCTCGGAGTTTTTACTCCATCTTTTTATCTAAACTTCCGGACCCGACATCTTCATTTTCTCTTGTCACCTTTTTTTATTTTCTATCACCTATCCACATATACTCTCTATCTACCTCTACAACATCTATCCCCTTTCTCTTTTCTTCCATTCATTTCTTTTCAGGCAACACAAAAGGACCAAAGCTTGGACCTAAGTGGGCTGTACTAGATATGGCTGCCTGCTGACCTAACCTAACCTATTTTAAAGAAGATAATTTTTAATAACTACGTAAATACGTTGCGATACGTTTTGAATCCAATTTATATTATTTAATGTATGAAGTTAGGTCGTTTAAACAACATCTTTATAACAATAAGACTTCTGAATGTTTCAGCTTATATCAATTGTGAGGAGTGGTAGCAATCTTTGGGCATTAATTAGGATCATTATCAAACATCAGATCGAACAGTTTTCCAAACTGTCCGTGTATTTGATATAGACATTATTAATAATTTTCAATACATATCGATTAGGTATTGATTTTTCTCCTAGAAAACTTAAAATGATACAATGCTTTTTCAATTATGTCTAAGAAAAACAGATAAACTTTTTTAATTTGATAATTTAAATAAATAGTTTTATTATTACACATTTAAAATACTTAACGCTGTGTGTGCCGCTGTAAACTGTAGGGCACACACATATCATAGTTACTCTTCTTTCCGAACGTCTTCTATGCCACAAGATTTTTGTGTAGTGGCAATTCGATTTGGCTAAAGTGTTGTCTCCTGCTGAGCAGCGGTTAAATGTATGTTTGAAGGTGAAAACTGCTACTATAAATTGTGCTATTAAAAAGGCTTTTGCATTACAAACGATTGATAAATCATTAAGATGCAAAATAAAAGAAGAACACAATAATCACTATTTTACTACGTACTTTTAAAGCAGGAATTTGTTAAACGAAATGAAACGAGTAAAAAAAAGTCAAAACCTCACTCAGCCCACTCACATGTCGAAAATCTTCAGAGGTTGCTAAGAAATCATCAGGTTTACGTATTGAGCTTCCATTATAAGGTAATACGAGTATGAACTGCAACACAGTTTAGTTATCGAGTTTACACATTCTCACATGCGTTGTCAACTTGTTGCGTTTCGCACTATTTTTGGTGCTTTTTTAAATTTTTTGTGCGAAAAATTCTTTAGATGGTGCCCGGTGCGATTTTTTTGTTAATTTCGGTGCGTTTTTTAATTTTTCCGAAAATATGATGAAATCTTTATTTTTACTAATTTTTTACTGCAGTTTTTTAATAATTCATTATCATGAAATCTATACGATAAAAAGGTACCCATTAAATGTATTTTAAATACGAATGTATGATTAATGAATATGTATATACATACTATCAAATTCGTCACATGAAGGTTATTGCTAAAGGTGAATAGGGTGAAAATCTTTGTTTGAAAATAAAATTAACATTTTAAACATGGAAATAAAAATTCTTGCGTAGGCTGATGGTTTCAATAAACATTTTAAATAAAAAAATTATAAATTTGGTGCGTTTTTTTAATGGCGCGTTTTTTTCACCATTTTGGTGGGTTTTGAAATTTTAAAGTTAATAACGCTGATTCTTACTAATACAACAAGAACAGGTTCAAATATATGGAGAAAATAATTGTTTTGCCGTGTTCATATAATTAAAAAATTCATCAGAACAGTAAATTATTCAATTTATAGAACGATAACAAAAATTTTTTTTCACTGCCTAATTCTAAGGTTGGCTGCTTTTATTTGCGCCCCTCAAAACGGAAAAAAATAATGGGATAGGAAAAATAATTAAAACATTTTGTTACTATTCCGAATAATTTTCCAATTTCTGTCAAAAAGTTATAAATTTACCTTATTTGTTATCGCATGAATACATCTATTTGGCATACTTTCGACGAAATGTCTACAAAGTGAAATGGGTATAGCTTTCCAGGCCGCCTCAGTGTTTTCCTACAAATCATCTAAATTTTTGCTGTGTGGTGTGTTTGGGATCAGTGTAGCGGCAAATTTTCTTCAGCGAATGGTATTTTCTAATTTTTTAAGATATTCTGGTGCCAAGAAATTAAATTATACATACTTTGCTTGATGCTGCTGATTAATAGGACGCCATACATACCGTTTTCCCTCAGGGGGCAAATCAGCACATTCGAAATCGAGTACTTCGTAATCGAAATGTATAACTATAGTTAACGTGGATCACGGTAATCGGTTTCGTAAAGAAATTACTCGAAGTTGTACTTCTATCGAATACAAACAAAGCCCATCTTTTTTGCGCAAAATAAAAAAATAACAACAAGTTAATAATTTGATAAAAATGTGAGTTTTTTTTAAGATTTTTTCCAAAATATTTTAAAATATAAATTTAATTGTTTAGGGAAGATGAACACCAAAGAAAACCAATAAGTAATGAAAACTCCGTTTCAAGAACAAATACAAACAAGGTAAATGGGAAGCAAAAAGAGGTATTGGCGCAATTTATGATGGTTATTAAACCTTTTCAGATTTTTGTTAAAAATTTAACAATTTATCACAAATTTATTTATTTTGTTTTCCTCTTTCGTTTTATTTTTCTTATTGCCATTTGTTAACAGCAATGTAAAAAATAGTAGTAGATAAAATAAATTACAATCGAATACCGTGATCCAAAAAATTGCGGCCATCGAACATTTTTTCCACTCGAACGTACATTCGATATCGAATGCGGTGATTTGCCCCCAGATCCCCAGCGGCAAAACTTTGATTCATCACTCCAAGTACGTTTTTTTTAATTTCTTTGGCAAACTCTAGCCTTGATTTCATATTATTTTCGAAGCAAACGGGTTGCGTTGCGCAATATAGTCACGAAGATAAACTTCTTTAAGCCTTCGTCTTATTGTTCTAGATGAAACTTTATTCTCATACGATGATTGCACTTCAACCTGTATTTGCCTGGATGTTTTAAATGGGTCAGCTGAGAGATTTTTTTTATAATTTGATCTCCTCTTTTGTTTCTTTTTCTCAGTTTTTTTTATATATATATAAATAGTTTTCTTTCTTCTTCGGAACAAATTGGTGCTTTACCCAGACCTAACAATGTAAAACTTTATTATTTTCCAATAAAACACTTTTTTAATACTTACCGATAATAAAAAACTAAGATTAAAACAAAGTTGAAAATGTGTCCACCCCGCAAAATAACGCATTATTTTGCAAAATAAATTAATGATAGAGAGTAATAGCTGAGGAATTAAGAGCTCAAGTCATAAAACAGAAAATTATTGTGGAAAAGTACCGTTAAAATTGCAAAAGAAACATAAAACATTTTAAATTGGGTGAGATTGGAAGTACGTTTTTATTATATGGCCACCACTGTATATGTAAAACACCAGATATTAACTTTAAAAAGTTACAAATATTAATAAAATATTTAAAAACCGGAAATAATGAAATACATTTTTTTTGCCATCTTGTAATTTTGTAGAGGTTTGCAGACGACACAGCATTTATTAGCGTTAACCATGACCCAAAAGTCGCATCGCAAAATCTGCAGTCCCACATAAATGAACTAGAGGCCTGGCTAGAAAAATGGAGAATAAAGGTTAACCCGGCTAAATGTGCTCACTTAACTTTCACACTCAGAAGACAAACGTGCCCAGCTGTAAAAATAAATAACATCAGTGTTCCGGTAGAAAACCATGTTAAGTATAGACGCTTGACCTGGTCTCGTCATATTGAAGCGAAAATAACGGCTATAAAACTTAAAGCAGATCAACTTCATGGCTTCTCGGTCGAAACTCAAACTTGTCTTTAGACAACAAAATTCTCCTATACAAGTCCATCATAAAACCAATATGGACATATGGCATCCAATTATGGGGTACTGCATGCGCATCTAACATCCAAAAGCTTCAAAGAAAAAAAAGCTTCTAGAATATTACGACAAATTGTCTGCGCTCCATGGTATATACGTAATGATATTATCCACAGAGATCTCAACGTCCCTACTATCCAGGAGGAAATTAAAAAATAATGGCCCACCCTAACTATCTCGCTCGGGGTCTGCTTCAGTTCGAAGGTCACCAGAGGCTAAAAAGAACCGATACTTTGAGCCTAACTAGAAGACATTTTTAAAATTTGAATACAACAGTTAGTGTTTACATTGGTAACAACTAATAAACAACTAGTAGAATTAAGATTTGAATACATATTGTAAATTTCACAAAGAAAGATTCAATAATAAAAAATAAATTAAAAAAAAAAAAAATCTTGTTATTTTTTGATATTTATTGCAATCATTACTGAGTGCTCCGATAGACTAGGCGATAGAGTGCCGGACTATCAGTCAAAGGGTTGCCTCCATTTTTCCTTCAGTTTTTTCGTATTAATGCCGAGACTTCCTCTTGAAAACCTGAATACATTTTTATTATGTTTGTTGTCTACTTTCGTCGACATTTTTTATGTACCACTTTCAGTACAAATACAAACATTAGCTTGTGCCATAGCTTATATTAAGAACAATTATTATTTTTATTTGAACGTTAATTCAATATTATTGTCTACGAGTACATACTCGTATGTACATACATATGTATAGTATATTATTAGATGAATGTATATTATGATTTGACTATAACGATAAGGAAAATATAAGTCGATCCAATAAAATCTATGGTTCAAGAACCAAACCCAAGAGGGAACTATACGAAAAGGTATAGTCGGCCAAATATGAACATATGTATACACTGCGTTTCACTTGAATAGGTGCAGTGTTTTAGCAATCCAATTAAAGTTGCTGCTCTCAATATAATTCATGAAAATGATTTTGTTGTACTTTTTACAAGAGGTTAAACTATAGAGAAAAAGAATGTTAACAAAAAAGAGTCGACAAAGTTCCGTTAGATGTAATCCGTGCTTCTTTTTTAATTTTCAAAAAAAAGAGTGAACCATTTTTGCATCACTTGAATAGGTGCAGTGATTAGAACGTCATTGTTTGGCTTCTGTGTAAATTCTAACTGCAAAATATTTAACAATTTTTTAAAAAGTAAGAAAAAAGCAATTTTTAATTAGTTTTAATTGCAAATGGGTCGAGGTAAATCCTTAAATGTGAATGAGAAGGCAAAAATTGACGCCTATGATCAGAGTCTATCCGGTCGTGAAATTTCTAAAAAAGTTAATAAAAGTGCTAATGTAGTATGGAATTATTTACAAAATAAAATATGGCAAAAACATGAAGGGAAGGCAAAATATGGTCACAACAACTGCAGAAAGGCGAAATATTTTAAGAATTGCTTCGAATTCCAGTGACTCTGCAGGAAAAATAAGAAAAAAAGTGGTTCCAGTGCCAGTGTTTCTACCGTCAGAAGAGTAATGAATGTAGCAGACCATTTAAAATGAAGTAAGTTGCAGAAAAAACCACCCCTAGACCAAAAACGCAAGGAGTTACGGTTGCAATTTTCAAAGGAACACATGACTTGGAAGACTGAATGGAAGAAAGTAGTTTTTTTGGATGAAAAAAAAAATTAAATTTCGATGGAGCCGGTGGCTATAACTACTATTTTCATGATTTAAGAAAAGAAGAACGTTTTTTAGCCCGCCGTCATAGTCGAGTAGGTGGTGTTATGGTCTGGGGTGCGTTATCACACTATAGGATTATAGTAACATGAATTCTATTCGTCCTGTAGATACTTCACATCATACAGTTAGAAAACCTTTTGTCCTAAACTAAATGAATCTACTCATGTTTTTGTCAGAAATGATGGAATTAAACCATCTCTTACTCCACCATACAACGGCCCTTATTTGGTTTTGAAACGTGGTAATAAAAATTTTCAAATACACATCAGTGGAAAAACTCGGAACATAACAATAGACCGTTTAAAACCAGCTTTTTTACCGATCACTACCGAATAGCTACGAGATTATACTTGCTTGTCTGGAAGGAGAGTATATGTGGAGACACTTTGTTTTATATTATTTTATTTAATCTAAATTGTTTTTTTTGGTAAAAATTTAAGAAAATACAACACACATTTTATTAGTAGTGTTTTTTTACAGGTTTGTTTTTCGAAAAGAGATAAAACTGGCATTTTGTGCTCAAATCTGGCAACTCTAATGTCATTTATGTTCAGTTTGGTTTGCCATTTCATCATGAGCAGGTTGACAAAAGAACAACGCTTGCAAATCGTGCAAATTTATTTCGAAAATAACGGTTCAGTTCGCGAAGTTTACCGCAAGCTCCGTCCATTTTATGGTCGACATAATCGTCCATCAGAGCACTTAATTCGGTTAACCATGGATCGTTTTCGCACTACGTTTACTCTATGTGATAATACGCATCCGCAGAGACGTCGAACAGTGTGCACCGAAGAAACAATTGCCGCTGTAGAGCAAAGTGTTGAAGAGGACCCGAATTAATGGAGACCGGTATAGAGCCATGATAACCGACTATTTTGTTCCCGAATTGGATGGCATGAATGTGGATGAGTTGTGGTTCCAACATGCCACACAGCGCACGCCACAATCGATTTATTGAAGGAAACATTCGATGAGCGCATAATATCGCGGAATGGACCTGTTAATTGGCTACCAAGATCGTGTGATTTGACACCATTGGATTATTTTCTTTGGGGATATGTGAAGTAGCTCGTCTACGCCAACAAACCAGAAACGTTAGGGGAATTGGAAGCCAACATTCGTGGCGTTATTGCCGACATACGGCCCCATATGCTCGAAAAAGTGGTGGAAAATTGGACCTGTAGAATTGGCTTTATTCGAGCCAGCCGCGGCGGCCACATGCCTGAAATCATATTTAAACATTAATGGCATAAAATTATCCTGCCAATAAAGCCAAATTGATGGTCATTAAAACGATTTTCTTGTGTTTTATTTCAATTCGAAGTTCTATACCTCTCAAAAAAACACCCTTTGTAACTTTAATTAGATTGCTAAAACACTGCACCTATTCAAGTGAAACACATTGTATGTACAGGGTGGTGCAAAAGTAATCCTCCTATCAGAAAATGCTATAAATTTTGCGAGGCCCCTAATGTCAGTTCAGTTTTGACATTTGTGTAGTAAACACATGCGAAATACACGTTAATAAACAATGTTACGCTACACTGCTCCCGAACGCGGAATATTGCAGAACTTGCATTAGGGGCCAATCGCAAAATTTATAGCATTTTCCTGATAGGAGGATTACTTTTGCGCCACCCTGTATCTTGTTTTTTTGATCTTCTGGAAAATAAGATTATTAAGTTCTGCGCAATTATGGGTCCATCCTCACGTAATTTTGTATTGTAATTATGATAGTGTTTTTAATGAGTTTTAAACTTTTTCAATACAATTGTAAGAAAACAATCGATTCTAGTTTATTTCTCACAAAATTGTAATTAATTGACTGTAGAATAATAAAGCATTTGTTTATTGTGCAGAACACATCAAATATACACATAATTCATAATGTCGCACCACCATTCCCAATATTTATTTCTTTATTTTTAATCGCATCCAAATGTATCCTACAGGTATAATCCACTGACAGGACAAACATATTTAAATACTTTACTCATGTCCATATAAACACTCGTATACATTTGTACATAAATACGATTGAATATACTATTATATACAATTACATAAATATGTATGTACATATGTAAATATTGAAGCTTTAGTTTCAGAATTTTACAAATACCGGTACATATAAACATTAAAAAGTAAATCAAATAATCATTCCGTGCATGTACTCGAATGTTATCAAAATCAGTTGAGTAAATAAATTCTTTTAAACGAAACTAAAAAATAACAGAACGTGACATTTTTGTGAAACCAATTGTGAACTCGAAAAACATACATGAACTTTTGTACAGAGTTAAACAAAATTGGGAAAAACTATTCGCCAAAAATACAGGAATATTTACAAGTACAATACGATTGAATAATATAATGCAATTGTAGTAAACTGATAGTTTCATTTTTAGTATGTGTGGAGCTAAAACGTCGCAACAGAATCTTAAAGGTCTTCTAAATAATAAGGGGAAATCAGAAGTAGCTTACTCCAGGTCGTATTCTTCCGCCAAAATATCGTTCTTTTCTGTTTGTACATTCTTTCGTTGTTGTTATGTTATGTTTTTCATACAAAATTAAAAAAAAACAAGTAAGAGTGCTATATTCGGTTATGCCGAATCTTATATACCCTTCACCTTTGTTATATTATATATTATATTATTATATATGTATATTAGGGTGGTTTTATTGAATATGGGAAAATTTTTTTTTTCGAAATTTGTAAGTGCTCACGCTTATACTTGGTTTTCACTATGTCAGTTTTGTTGTCAAATTGTCTAAATTGTTATGAAATTACCAACAATTTGGACAATTTGACAACAAAACTGACATAGTGAAAACCAAGCATTAGAAATGTTCTATTTAGTGTTAAAATACAATTGTAAAAGTTTTAGCTCAATCGGACTATGCCTTCCCGTGCCGAAAAAGCCCCAAAGTTTTCGAAAATGCACCTATCTAATAAAATTGATAGCTGTTCGGTTTTAACTTTTTTTATATCCGCGACTGTATTTCTTCTTTTTACTCTCAGTTTCTAATTTTCCGATTTTTCCATTGCCGGTAAATACATCGTAGAAGCCATTTCTTCCACTTCCGATTCAGAAGAGAATGAGATATTTTGTAAATTTCTATTGCAGTGAGAAAAAGAACACATTTTATAGATTCCAATATTTAAATACATACTCAAGGTTAAGTTTTAAGGGTATAATTTTTTTATTAAACTTGGGCAAATATTGTAGAAACTTAGTTTTTGAGTTTTGCGGCTTCACAGAGGGGTAATCCCATGTTACGCATGTTATAAACAAATGCCTTGTATGTACTTGATGGTTTGATGGTAGCTTGCTGCCGGTTATTTGTTGAGATGAATGTCCAATTAAAATTTAATTATTAAATAAATCTGAGTTTTAGCACGGATATGAACATTGAACGAAGTACTAGCCATTTTGACTTAAATATCTTTCTTGTACGAACTGTTCACTTAACACAAAAACCTTTAAATGAATATTTCTCTTAAAGTAACATTACACGCGCAACGTCAAAATCAAATTGGGGACTCCCCGATTTTTAATTTCTGCTTGAATATTTTAAAGTCATTATACTTACCTTTAATTTGATAGTAAATTTATTGTAATAAATTATGGCATTTATAACTAAAGCAGAAACATGGCGCTATTTCGTGAAAAACAGGCATTTTTCAAAACTTTGAGGCTCTTTCGGCACGGTTGAGCTAAAATTTTCGCAATTAAATTAAATTTAAAAATCGAAAATCAATTTTGAAAAACCACCCTAATGTATATATTATATTAATATACTTTAATACACTATCAAAGTGTTTTTGATGAAATTTTCAGAGGTTGTCTCGGATTTTTGCTCATATCTCCGTTATTTATGGACGGATATTGCTGATTTTAAATAGCAAACTTCTCGAAAGCATGTCTGACAGAATTATTGAAGATTTGGATTGCGAAGATATCTGGGGACTTTTAATACCTTGGGATCCATATACAGAACAACATATCCTGGATGTCGCATATAGATCAACTAAATTATCATCGGCCATTGGATATTTAACTATATAAGATGAGAAACAAAATCGATAGACATACAAATCTGCTTATCTATCAATCTTTAATTCAAAGCCATCTGAATTACCTATATGGGCATAAAAGGAACTCTGATATAAAATCTTTGCAAGTATTCCAAATTAAGGCTTTGGACTTGTATAAAAACATTGCTAAAGGTATTATGCCTATTTTCGGCCTTCATAGATTGCAGTTACTAATTTATGTTTATAAAGTATTGCATAACATAGGATTGGAAACCGGTCATTATAATATCAATACAAGACACCGTACTGATCTCAGTGTAGTAAGATGTCACTTCGGCCGCGTTTTCACTATGTCATATTTGCAAACATGATTGCAAACATAGATGATGCCATATGACAACAATTTGACAACAAAAATGACATAGTGAAAACCAAGCACTAGAAACTACAAAACAGCGAATTCAATACTTGGGTAGTGTGGAATATAACAAATTACCACAATTTGTTAAAGATGCTGAAACAATCTCAATTTATAAAATATTTATATGAAAATTTGGAAATGTTTCTGCTATAAATGCTATTAAATTAGAATTAATTCAAAATCAATGAAGACGTAAACAATTTTCTAAAAATAGTTTCTAACTTGCCTCTACAATGTCCTAGTGGCGCTGAGGCACCTACATACTTCCAAAGTAAAATAAATATTTTGAATAAAAAAAATAAAAGTTAAATTCATCTTGTTCTAGTTATAAAAGCAGTTAACTTACTTATTGTAGGTCCATATTTTTGTCGAAGAAAATATTGAATAAATTATAAAGGCTATTCGTCCAATATTATGGAATTGCGGCCGGTCCATCGTTTGTTGACTTTTCATTCAGTCCGTTTATTTGTAAAAAAAATAATTTTTTTTTTTTAGAAATTTTACATCTCGGACCACTCATCTGCCGTGATAGAAAGAGTCCATCAAGGCCTGTGCAATTTCAAAATGCCAAAACAATTTCAAAATTATGGAAAATTTTGTAAAAATTATTAATTTAAATAATTATTTTAATTCGATTTTTCTAACAACATGAAATTATTCGTTATTTGAAAATTGTAATTTTCAATTTATTCGAATAATTATTACTCGTAGAAAATTGTTAGATTTTTCGAGCAAACATTATTCGTATGGATACCTTAAATTACTCAACACATTTACATCACTATGCACTTTGAATATTTTCCAAACAATGAATTCCATAGAAAATTCTGCAAATGAGAGGAATCACCTTATACTCATAGTTGTTTAAGGGATCTTCGTCAATAGTGACACAATACAAATACGAGGAAATTTTACGTGATTCACAATATAATTGAACGAATGAATGCATGGATGTTTAGTTTTAAGATGATGGTAGTAGCAGTAGATTAGCGCTTGTTTAAGGAAATGCTTAGTTTTTGAATTGCATACGAGTACATTTCATACACGCAACACAGCGATAGCAAAATGTCAATAAAACAAATCCAAACATACTCGTACAACAAACGGCAGATACAATTTAGATATGTAGAATATTACATCCACAACCACCGCAATCGCTCCCACGTACAGTAACTAAATAAATATTGAATCACAAAATATTCGTACAACTAAATTAATTTATTAAGTCAAATATGAAAAATAAAACAAAATGAACTGTCAAATACATTCTTACCAATTTGTATACATTATAATAAAACTGACTGTTGGGAGAGTACAATTTTAACTAAAGCTCGTCAGATATTTCAACGTTGTCCGAAAAATGTTCAGAAAATGTCTAACAACAGTGTGAACTTATTTCTAAATGCAACTCTGTATATACATAAATAAACAAACAAGTGTGCATTAATAACATTTTGTAAAAACAATTTCGGTTGACAGATAAATTCATTGTGTGACAATTGTGTGCCAATGAAATTGTTAGTTTTCTTACAGTCGTCTGAACTGACAATTTACCTTTTGCTAACAATTTTTCAATGTCAGTATGTATATTGCTAGATCTGACAACGTTGTAATATCTGACGACCGTCTATACATAGCTTTAGTCACTTTCAATTAGTGCATCAATATCTGCGTATGTACAGGGTGGCCCAGAAAGACCGAAGTGGTGTGAATTCCTTATAACTTTTTATTTAAGATATATTTTTTTAAATACAGTAAATTTATAGGGAATATTTTTAGATTAGTTATTAAAAATAATATCCCGCAAGTGGTGACCATTTGCTGCTTCGCACAAATGTGTTCTTTCCAACACATTTTCCGCGACCTCTCGGAAAACTTCCGGTGTTATGTTGTGAATTTCGTCGCAAATATTGGTTTTTAGTTCGTCAATAGTCCTAGGCTTATGAACATAAACTTTTCCTTTTAAATAACCCCAAAAGAAACAGTCTGGAGCGGTTAAATCCGGGGAACGCGGAGGCCAATTAAAATTGATTCTACGCGAAATTATTCTTTCACCAAAGATGTCGCGTAAAAGAGCCATTGTGGCCCTCGCAGTATGCGCTGTGGCTCCATCCTGTTGGAACCATATTTGCGGATGGGTTTCCACGGCTGGCCTTACAAAATTTTTCAACATGGCCCGATATCGATCACCATTGATAGAAATGGCGACACCTCATTCATTTTCAAAAAAATATGGGCCAATGATCCTTTCTGAAGAAACACCGCAACCAAGGAAGGTTTCATACTGCTCCTTGTTGTCGAAAATTTGCAACCAGACGGTTTATTGTTGACTGAGAGAGTGCAACCCGCACATTAAATTGACGACGGTATGAACGTAGAGTCAACACAATGGACCGTTGATTTGGAAAGTAAATTTCAACGATTTGGGCACTTTGTTTAGTTGTGTATTCACACCACTTCGGTCTTTCTGATCCACCCTGTATAATACATACATGTAACGGCTTGGAACGATACAATTTTGAAACGGTACTAAACTCTAACTAAAAGCGTATTTCGTTAAGATTTGAAGTATAGAATTATTTGTATGTATGTTGGCTTTCCATATATTGAATTAAAAGACAAATATGAATGATAAGTCAGTATCAGTACTTTGTTCCTTTTGAAGAAGTTTTTACGGGTGGGGATATGTAAGTAAAAATAAAGTTGATTGTGAAATTTAAGTCCAAGCAGAATTTCAATCAACTCGAACTATTATAGTCGAAAAATATCCCATCCAATATTAAGAGAGTCTAATAACAGTTATTAAGTATTTGACATTTTGCATACGTTAGTCATATCGGTCCATAATTTTTGCAGAGTTATTAACAATTTTGTTAGTGGTATATTATTTTGCTAAATGTTTAATAATTATTTTTAAATAAAAATAACTGAATGAATAAATTAAAAATACCGTAAGCAAAAATCTGAGTGATTAGAGATGACGTACTCGTAGTACACAGGCAGAATCAATATATTTTGCAAGCAAATCTGCAAAATTGGTGCATTTCTAATTGGCTGATTTTATTGGCATGATACTCAACATGGATCATCATAACATCGGACACATTATATGACGGATTTCATCAAACTTTCAGTAAGTTTAACAAACAAAATAATAATAAAGTTAAAAAGCAGCACATTTTGCGAGTTCGAAAATAATCGATATCGAATTTGAAAATTGAGAAAATTGTGAATTTTCGTATTTTCTTGCTCGAGAACATGTTATTAATCTTGGCTAGAAACAAAATCGTAAGGAAGGATAGATTTAAAATAGAAAACGAGCTGGCACAGAATTTAACATATGTATGTATAGATTTAATAAAAATTTAGATTTTAGGCTAAAGCATTAAGCATTACACACATTCGAGACAGCAGGCTACTACCGAATACAATATGTCAAAAATAAAATACAGGCTACAAGATCGGTCCATAATTAGTTGTAGCTCCCATATAAGGCCGACTTCCAAAAATCACTTTAACGACCATAAATTTCTTAAAAATTTTGTTATACAAATAAAATACAAATAAAATTCAACACAAATAAGTTTCATATACACAGGAAAGACGACACCTAATTTTATAATGGCCGGTCCATAATTAGTCGAAACTTCCATATAAAAGCCTCTTCGTAATTCACTTTAACCTCTATAAATCTTTTAAACGTATTTATATCGAGATAAAGTTTAACACAAGGCATATTGATTATAATTGAAAATAATCAATATGCCTTGGTTTAACACATATAATATTTATATTCACAGACATCATGACACTAAATTTTTGGATGATCGGACCATAATAGTTTATATTTCCAATATAGCGCCAGTTTCTGAAAAACTCTTTTATACATATACTGGGTGTAGGGTATTATATGGTCTAGCTTGACCGACTATAATTTTTTAGTTGTTTTTTAAAGTATGTATTTGTATTTTCTGCCAAACTGACAGTGTATCATATGGGCCCCTGAAGCCTCATACAACGCAATATGCGGCGTGTTTCAGCGTGCCCTTAATATTGTGGATTTTGTTTATTTTTTTTTCAAGTTATTTGTTTATTGTTTTTAACATTCATATTATGTAGTTTCCATGTTATTGGAGAGTCAATCTGGGGAACATCGTGTTTCAAACATGGTCAATATGAGTATGAAATGTTTGTCTTGACAAGAAAATTAAGCGGCATTTAATTTGCTCGTTACATTGAAATTTTACACAGGCTTAAATAGTTTTTCATACGGGTTTATCTTAAATTTTTGCTTAATTTTACTCTAACTTGTAATATGGAAAATATATTATTTTTAAGAATACCACGCTTAATATGAAAATGGCTAATTAAAATAAAATACAAAAAGGGCTTGTAAAGGTCAAATTATTAATAAAAGTTTAAATGGCATACTAAAGCGATTAGCTCCCCCAAAAAATAAGATTTTTAGATCTGACAACCGAATGAATAACTGAATAAAAATGCTCAAGCACACAAACAATGTTAATTTATGTAGAAAAAATATGCAAAATTATTTCAGGAATTAAAGAAAAAAGAGGGAAATATATTTAATCCATTGGGGTTAATTTACACCAGCTCAACTTGCTGTTGAACGGATTGGTGTTGAGAGAGCACAAGAAACCAAACACACTTACATTTTTCAATCAAAAATGGAAGAGGGTGAACAAAAATTTAAAAAGAACTTTTACTACAAAAGAATATCATGTTTGTTAGTTGAAAAGGAGCAACAACAAGTAAAAGGGAGTTAAAAGGATAAAGTTAAAGGTTTCAGACTGCACACACACAAGCAAATAAATACTCCGACACAGGGAATGTAATCGTCATCATTATGATGGTAATAGCACTGTTGATCATTATGATGAACTTCCTTTCTGGCAGTTCATTGAAGTTGACAGATGTGGGTTGTACGACAATTAAATAACAATAACATCACCAATAAAATCCAACAAAATACTCGAGTACACAATAAAATACAGTGCAATACACCACTAGCCAATTCGAATCGAATCGGTCGCATCGCAGCGCAGCGCTAAACGACAACTGCCAATACACAAGTGTTGATGTATTGAAGTATCACAGTATGTATGTATGTACATATGAGTATGTACAAATATAGTTCGCGACAAAAAAAAAAAAGAATAAAAAAGACATTTTACATAACCAGAGGTTACTTGGGATGAGACAAATAATTTGTACCTAAACTTAAATTCAAATAAAATTGTAAACTAACTTCTTGTAATCCGGCATTTTAAAGGACAGTTAAATACATTTCACCCGACAATACAAACATACGAGTACATATTATTATGTTTTTACTTTTTATTTCCTTTAAATAAACCGGATTCCTTTGAATTGCAAAATAAAGGCGTCGAGTAGTTTAAAGAAAATATTACGAGTCTTTATTAATTTAAATGTACACACATACAATTTTGAACACTCCTTCTTTTCAACACTTACGAGTATATTACGGTTTGAGAACACTTTGATGTTTACTAAACGATGACTCACAATAAACTGATTAACTTGATTGGCCCTGTTAGTCTATTTATACAGCAATCATAATTTCTAGATGGTTCGGAGCTACGATACTAGAATGTTCATGTTGCCATATAGTTTAGCTATGTTTAAAACAGGGTGTTCTCAATAATGTTTATAAATTATAAATTCTACGAATGTCGATAAACATGCTATTTGTTGATACCGCACGTTGGAATACAATTTCGTTAATTTCGTCAATATTACTAGTAATACTCAAGTAAAGTTTGTCCAAAAACAGTACAATTACGTCAAGTATTTTATTAAATTATATTCGTAATGATTTTTATGAAATAGCATTCTGCATTAAAAATACTGTGTTTATGTATTTGTAGCGATTTTGGGTTGTAGCTTGTTCTATCAATATAATGTCAATATAATCATTAAAACTTTAAACATTTTGAACGAAATTATCATTATGAGCTACTTTTACGACGAAACAGAAGTTTTAGGTATAATAGCTTAAAACTTGTACTAAATAGGCAAACATGTTGAACATTCAATTTTATAATTAAGAAAATGAGATGATGACAAAATTATAAAGGGTGGTTAAATTGTAAGGGCCGATGTTGAATGTGAACCACACCTACACGCCAAGCTTTTTTCCATTTGACATTTCTCTATTTCAGACTTACTCAATTTGGACCATGGAGAGATACACAATCCAACAACGTGTTAAAGTTATCCAGACTTATTATGAAAATGGGCGTTCAAATCAAAATGCATATCGTGCACTTTGTGATTTTTTTGGTCAATTTGATCGTCCAAATGTGCGTACAATCGCAAAAATCGTGGAAAAATTCGAGCAAACCGGATCTGTATAAGATGTGAGATCACCAGCGCATGCTCCTACAGCTCGTACTGCAGAAAATATTGCTGCTGTTCGCGATAGTGTGCACCTCTCACGCTCGTCGTTGATGAACATTATGCATAAAGACTTGCATTTACACGCTTACAAGGTGCAATTGGCTCAAGAACTAAAGCCTCTTGACCATTCCAAACGTCGTGAATGGGCAGAATGGTGGCAAGAAATGGCAACAGTGGATGATCAATTTTCGAAGAAACTCATCTTCAGTGATGAGGCACATTTTCACCTCAGTGGATTCGTCAATAAACAGAATTGCCGCATTTGGGCGAATGAGAATCCAAGAGTGATTGTCGAAAAACCAATGCACCCACAAAGAGTGACTGTTTGGTGCGGTTTATGGGCTGGCGACATCATCGGGCCGTATTTTTTCCAAAATGAGGCCGGTCAGGCAGTTACTGTGAATGGTGTTCGCTATCGTGAGATGATAACGAACTTTTTATGGCCCGAATTGGAAGATATGGATGTGGACGATATGTGGTTTCAGCAGGACGGTGCCACTTGGCACACAGCTAACGAAACAATGGCTCTTTTGCGCAACAAATTCAATGGCCGTGTTATCTCACGTAATGGCGATGCCAATTGGCCGCCAAGATCATGTGATTTGCCACCGTTGGACTTTTTTCTTTGGGGTTATTTGAAAGAAAAGGTATACGTCGATAAGCCAGCAACAATTCAAGAGCTAAAGGATGAGATAATTCGGCACATTAACGGCATAGAACCTCCATTATGCCTCAGGGTCATCGAAAATTTGGACCATCGGATGGAGGTGAGCCGCCGTGGTCGCGGCGCCCATTTGGCCGATATTTTCTTCCATACATAATTGAGTAATACCAATATATCATAATAAAATAAAATTACAATAATTTCCTAAATAGTTTGTGTTTTATTCAAAATCAACATCAGCCCTTGAAACTTTGGCCCGAAAGTACTAAATATTTGCTACGAACTGTATAATCCACATACAGACAGCCATGCAGAAGTACGAATAAAATAAATATAGAAATACATAATAAACAAATTCATATAGAATTAAGATAAATAAATGGTCGAAAATAAAAAAGGAATAACATAGATATTTGAAAATGTATAAACACACATACAAATGAAGTTGTAATCGGAAGTTGTTCGTTTGTAGTTTCTTTCACTTTTCCAGTGAGTTCGTTCGCTCAAAAGAATAATGCAAGCGACAATTGTACAAATAGAACAAACGGATATGCTGCAGGGTACAACAGTGAGATATTCTGACAGTCAGTCGGTGAGACGTTCAGTCCTTCATAGAAAATGTAGTAGGATTTGTGTTGTTGTTGTTGTTGTTTTTTTTTTTGGTTTTTTTTGTTTTAAAATATTAAGCGCCTTCGGTGCATATGTTCACTTTGTATTTACACCCCTAATAGCTGTGTTTTCTTGTTGCCGTTTTGTTCACACTTTGTATTTGTCAAAACTCACTACACAAACACACACATATCCTCAGTATACAATATATGTAAATGCAATTATTGTACATACATACACATTAAGCTCTTGTAATGAATGTATGTTTGTCCGTCCACATGCCCCATCGTATGTACGAGTATGTACATGTATGAGTTTTTTGTTTCATCTTGACTCACGCAGTGTGTAGATAGATTATTTGCTCTCACTTTGTTTCCGCTTCTGTTTACAGTTTTATTTTTGTTGTCCACAACAAATATTTGTTTTTAATAATAGTTCTGTTCTGTTTGATTTTCTTTTATATTTTGGTGCCTTTTAGATCATTGCAATGCGTTTTTCATTGTTTTCATTGTTTTGTTTGTGTGTTTGATTATTTTTTTATTTGTTCGTTTGAAATGTAAATAGGATTTTCGTCAAAGTGTGACAGTTGAGTTGGTTAATCAAAGCGTTTAACACATAAAATTATAACACTTGTTGTTTGATTGTCGTATTAAAATCATACGAATGAATTGATACATTTACTTGTTTTTTATTTTATTTTTTTATTTAGAATTGTCCTTTTAGATGAAAAAATGTTACCATATGTACATTTACATTTCGACGATTGTAAGACTTAGTTAAATTTGTTCTATCGAAGCCGGCCAATGTGAAAATCTTCTATTAAACAGTCTACATATGTATGTGTGTATGTACGAGTATGTACGAGTATATAGCATTGCTTTCATATCAAAAATTGTATCGTTTACCAAAAGGAATGTTTGCATGTATGTATCAGGAATCAGTTTGATATTAAGTAACACGATAATCCCAATATATTGGCAATCCAAACTAATATGATAAATACGTTTCAAGTAAGTAATTTTATTACTTAATTATTTTATTTAAAATCAAATAATAAATAGATACATACATATGTAATGTAGATTTTTACTGCTTCTGCGCTATTGCAGAAATTTTATCTCGATATCCCCATTTGATTTTCAGAAGAGGATTTTATATCATAAACTTATGCTCGTACAAATTCAAAACTTATTTGTGTTGAATTTTATTTGAAAACCAATTTATTTAAGATATTTTTGCACGTTAAGATCTTTACAACATTTTTTGGTGTGTTTTGGAAATTATTTTTGGCAAAATTATTTTTGGATACCTGTATAAATTAAGGCCCAACCATAATGTGCATAAGCTAGCTTAAGCAAATGTCAAAAATGAACGAAAAGTCTGTCAATTGCATAAGTAAACTCAAAAAGACTTTTAAGTGGCCATAATGTACTTACATGATGCATGTAAGTGGCAAACTATAATGTATTTAACGAAACTTTTCGTTAAGTTTTTCAACTGCCATTTGCTTAAGCAAAAAGCGAATCAGCTGTTTGTTTGTGTTTTTAACAAAATGGAGAAAGAAGAAAATACATTTATTTTAAATTTAATAGAAAATGTGGGGAAAATATATAAGTGCCTTTACAATAAAAGGGACCCTTTTTATTTTAACAAAAATGTCTTTCTGTCGCTGTTTATTTCTCTGACAGAACAAGAGCGTCTTCTTCTTTTACAGTGTAGTTCACTTATTTCTTTTAATGTGCACAACCCTTCAAGCGCTAACTTTAATATTTGTATATTATTTAAATTTTTAAGTTTTTTCTCCATTTTTGCAAACACAATACGAAAATTAACAAACCATATGTAAACGTTTATTATTATTTACAATTTAGTGCTGCCACAGCTGTACATTTTAGTACTTTTGCCGAAAAATTAAAAAAAAGGAAAAATTATGCGTTTCGGGTACGAAGTTTTCTTTTAATTATAAAATAATATAATAATATTTATAAAATATAGTCATTTAATGACTTTTTGGTAAAATAAAAACCTTTTTTTAAACATAAATGAGCAACTGTGGACAAAAAGTTTCAAAGTCATTGTAGCCACCTGAAAGTTAACTCTGAATTGCTTATGCATTTGACAGCCTTTTCGTTAACTTTTACAATTTGCTTAATACTATGTTTCCACGATACATGCTTCGCTCTCTATTCATGCTTCACACCCCAATCATCTGCGAAACAACTTTCTTCACCATACAAAATTTTAAGAGCAAATCAAGTAGATTCATTGTGAATCAGCTTGCAAAGCACGAAAAATTGCACTCTTCTTTAATTTTTATCGCAAGTTCATCTGCACTAGCTGTAAAAATTTAATATTATTGTAAACAAAGCAAATTATTTTCTTGTTGCTGGAAGTAAAGAATTTAAATACGTACGAATGTATGTTTTTTTTTTCAAATAAGCTAACTAATTTCCACTCACTTTTGTTTGTCCATTAAAAAAAATGATTTTCCACAAATTGTAAATTCTGTTTTTCTTTTATTCTGTTTGTTTGTTAAAGACAACTGTCAAATCGAATCAAGTTTATTAGTCATGTAACAGCATGATTCATAAACATGATTCAGAAGTCGAAGCAGGTGATTCAAGTCGTCGTGGAAACATAGTATAAGCTTGCTTATGCATATTATAGTTGGGCCTTAACCCTTGTTGCATATTTGTGCAGTATTTTATGTTTTTGCGAGTACTTTAAATTAAAAAGTACCAAAAATTACAGCCCTGTATTTTTTTATTTTATGTTTTATTTTATTTAAAACTAGCTAAACCCGGTGTGCTTTGCTAACCCCCCCCCCTCGTCATAAAATAAAAGAAAACGTATTTATATATTTACAAACATTTATTTATTTAATTTTAATGTATTTATTGCAATGCTTTAGGCGAGACCATGCCCCTTTGTCCACTTACATAGTCAAGAATTTATTATTTCGTAAGAATATCCTATTGTGAAAATTTAATGACGATTCGTCCAGTAGTTTAGACTATATTACGATTTTTAATTTTCCTAAAAAGGGGCGTGGTCCCACCCACTTTTCTCTTGGTACGTATTCCTAATTATGCCAATTCCATATGTACCAAACATCATTGACGTAGGTCAAAAACTGCCCAAAATATGGCGATTTAATTTTGTGGGTTATATGGACTGTGCCACCCCCGTTTGTACAATCAAAAACCTATTATTCCTTCCAGAGTCACAGTAACATGCTGTGAAAATTTCATCAAAATCGGTTCAGCCGTTTGGGAGTCCATACGTTACATACATACATACATACATACATTGAATTTTATATATATAGATTTGCAAACAGTAAAAACTGCTAATTGTTGAATAAATAATAAAAAAGTGATAAGATATGAGTATGTAATATCATTTATTTCTTGATTTTGAATACTAATTTTTTTTTATTTTTTTAAAGGTAAGTTTAGACGATATGTTGAATCAGCATATATATGCTGACAGCCATATGATTAAAATTGGCAGCAAATTCCTATGTCATATGTTAGACGTTTACACGATATGTTGAAAGTAGCAAATTTTTTGATGTCAGCAAATGAAATGTCAACATAAGAGTTAGCATACGATTTTTATGTTTATACGATATGTTGAATCTTATGTGGTTCCACATATGCTGAGTCGTATTAACATTTGTTTGTGAAGTTAGTCAGTTTGACAACATTTTTCAATTATTATTCAACTTCTGTATTTTATGTGAAATTTTTGAAATAAAATTAAATAATAAAAATATCAATAAAAAAAAAAACATAAATGATGACGTGGGAGGAAATTGGTCTAGCTATTGCGTTTTTAAGCAAATTTTTATATGCAAATCTGTCTTAATAAACGTTTCTTAAATTTAATAAACGTTTTTGAATAAGGGGGTTATTGTTTATTTCTAGAGACCTGGGGCCAAATCATCGCATTCGATATCGAGTAAAATTGATCGAAATATTCTTATTTGAGATTATGGCATACGATATCTAGCAAGAAATTTATTTTATCATAATTTCGATATCGAAATCATTTTTCGATACGTTAGCTCATTCGATCACGAATGCGGTAATTTTTCGATTAATTTGAACAATGCCGCCGGCCATTATATTGCGTTTTGTGTTCTTGTGTGTATATGTGTGTAGGTACATATGCAACAAGAATTGTATTTACATAAAAAAAAACTATCGATGCAAAAACATATGTTTTTGCTAATGTCAACAAACGCAGTTTTCCGCCATTTGAAATTAATATTTGTGTTCAATTATTTTGTTGTTATATGTGAATATAATAAATTGTATAAACTATACAAACAATTAAAAAATGTTAAACGTCGTCTGTCCTTTAGATTATAATTTGTGATTTAAATCAATGAAGCCGACATTGTTGTTTTCTTATCACCTTTATTAGAAAATACAACTCTGATCGCATATGAATTTGCCGTATGCTGAAAAGCTTGCATACGCTTTTCAACAAATAACATATCTGTCAACATACGCAGGAAATTTGTCAAACACTAATAATATGCTGTTTACACAAACATACGTTTGTTGGCATTGTTAACAAAGTGTTAGCAAGTGTTGTTAAACATACGTATGCTGAAAAAATTTTGCGTTTACACGATATGTAAGCACTTGTCACAAATTTTTCAGCATAAATATGCTGATTCAACATATCGTCTATACTTAGCTTAATGCAAACAAAAAACAGATAGGGAAAGTGCGTTCAGTTTGGCACTTTGCTTAAGCAAATGAAACTTAACGAAAAGTTTCATTAAGTACATTATGGTTTGCAAATAAGTTTTACATGTATTCGCACAGTTGCTTAAGCTGGCTTAAGCCAGTTTATGCACATTATGGTTGGGCCTTTAGACATTTTTAACCGTCCTCATCGGTTAAATTCGGGAGAACAGTTATATAGAGGCTAGGTTTAGTAATGGACCGATTTCAACCAATTTTATCAAAATGCCTTAAAAATTGCAACCTATACTTTACGCACAAGGTTTGCCTGGGCAGATAGACAGCCAGCCAGATGGACGAGCAGTTACCGGTATACTTTAAACTAACATCTCTTCCTAATAATTCCATCACGCTAGTTCGACTATTTCAAACAACTCTTATTAATTTATATTCGTCTATGCCGAATCTTAAATACTAAATACGTTAAGTTTGCAACTTTTTTATATTATTTGAAATAAATCCATAATTAGATCCTATAAAAGCTAAATCTGTTTTATATTATTTTTCAAACATTTTCTTTTACAATCTAAATTATTAAATATAAATTTTTCTTATCTCGTAATTGGTGGCACCCCTCAGATCATGTATGTGTCCTAATAATTTATTTTCGGATCTGTAAACAAAAGTACACAAAACTGCCCATTGATTTTTGGCATCAATTTTACAATTTCTTTGAAGAGAAATTCTTTATTAGTTTCCAATTATTTGTGCAGTACCTTTTCTTACCTACATATGTATATTAACTGCATTTGAATAAAATTATAAACCTTTGGCCACTTTTCCATATTTCAGAGTAATATTTTCACTACAACACTTCAACACACATACGTACAGTGTAGTACGTGTAGTATCTAGTTATAAAGAAAAAAACAAGAAGTTACTGATTTTGGCAATTGTGTTTGATGAGTTTTTCAATAAGAACGCTAAAAAAGTTTTTTTAACTAAAACAAAAACGGTTTTGGATATCAATGAAATTCTTTATTCCTGTGAAAAAACGTTCGATGCCATTATGTATGGAACTCGATTTCTTTTGCATGGCCATCACGGGCACGCTTGCAGAAGTTCAGACGCTGAACCCAATTTGCGACGGTTTTCAAGCATATAAAAAAGCATGTACCCAAAAGTGGCTCCAAAAGAAATTGCAGACACTTTTGGTGCAGAACTTTGCAAGGGCATTCAGAAATTAATGAGAATATCGATAAAAAGCTAGAGGCTCATTGCAGGTCAAATGAAGATAAGTAAAATTAGATCTGATATCAAGCACGGTCTTTGAACTAGAAATGTCGCAAAATGTATAAATGAGGTGCTTAAATCTACCAAACATTATTGATTAAAATTAAAAACTATGATTGTAGCTCTAGAGGAGATGCTGTAACCTTCGCTGAAAATGAAAATTAAATTTACATTATTATTAATGTTTCTTTTTTTGAGTTTTCCTGATTCTCAGTATCTATATTCACAATTCCATTGACGTGGTAGTACGTCAGACACATATAAAATTTACTATTATGAACTATTGAAAGATTATAACGAGAGCAAAAGTCTCTTACAATATTTGATTTGGTATATAAGTCAGTGTTAAAGTCTCCCAATAAGATGCAATTATGATATCTACCAGATAAATCTATAATTAAGTCTTCACAACCAGTTATTTAAAGATATTTCAACAAATAATCTCTCAATATTCCTCTCAACCATATATTCACTAATTACTTTAACATCAAATTTCTCAGATATATAAAGACATACTCCACCTCCTCTTCTCTGGCATATATCATTTCTAACAATCTGAAAACCATTTATACCTATGCTTGTGTTTGTTATATAATTTATTATATATTTCTTGGAATTTGACTGAACTATTTTTAAGAACTATACATTGAGCGTTAAAGTGGCAAATGTTAAATTCGTTAATGTTCAGAGCGAAATTTAAGGATGTGCTGTTACATAACAAAGGACCAAGATTACATAACATAACAAAACATATGTACATTAGGGTGTCCCTTATTTTTGCACGTCATTTTTTTTTGTGCATACCCGCTAAATAGTTTCGAAATAACTAGAAAAAATTTTACTTTGATACAAGAATGGTAACCCGTGGCGACTTGTTATAAGTATGTGCAATTTTTTGTCAATATTGGTATAAGTTATTATAATTTGTACATATTTTATTTAGTTTTCAATATTTTTTTATTTTTTACTGTTTTGTTTTATTAGTTTAGTAATTTTTTTTAATAATGTTTATTTATATTTTATTTGAAATTTTATAAAAGTGACGTTTCATATCCTTATATGATATTGTTACGAGAGCTTTGATTATTATATCATGATGCTGATTTAATATTAATGCATTTAGTCTCCAACTGATGATATGAATTTGAGACTCATCATGATATAAACTCATCAAGTGAGACTCTTTATAACTTTACAGAAGAAAGCTTTCGTTTACATTCCTTTCAAAAAAATGAGCGTATAACTATGCCTATCTAAAAAGGTGATTGATTCCCCTTTCTGCTCAGTTGGTAAATTAGTGTCTTGTTTTCGATGGCAATTTGCCATTTTAATAGTGTTTTTCATAAAGTGCGGTGCCTTAATTAAAAAATGTCCGTCGAATTACGAAGTGGAAAACAGAAAATTTTTCTCATTTGAATGCCTTGTAATCGAATTAAATCGATGTTAGAGAAAGTGCAAACCTAGTAATTGGAGAATTGGTAATTTTTTGGGAGAAAGCAAGAATTCTTACAAAGGCAATTCCGAACTGTGTCAAGAAACTTTTAGATCAATATACACTTTGGAAAAAGTTGCAAAAGAATTGTAAGAAAAGTCTCGATATTTATAGGACCCGTGACAATGATTTTGAAATTGATATTGATAACTTATTTGATATTGCTCATGTTGATGCCCTTGAAATTATAACGATAGAAGAGGATAAAGCATGTTTGAACCTAGAGAGAGAGCCAGGTAGGCCGGGTTGCTTTGCTAGCATGGACAAAAAGTTGGCAAACAAGGAAGAAAGATCCAGAAAAAGATTATTACATAAAGACAAAAGAAAATTAAGGCAACAAGAATTTTCGGCAGTTGCATCGAGTTCTACATCAAATGTTGAATACAGGCAAGTTACAGACGAGGATGAAACATTTAATTCTGATACCGAAGATCCACAGTATTCCCACGACGATGAAATCCTGCCCGAGACAAGCGCAAGTTTGCAGAGATTCCGTGTATATTATTCAGGCTATCCTAGAGGCACTGGATTTCAGATGCGATGAATTTTCAACAAATAATTCTTCAATTCAACGAATTCGTACACAAATGAGGAAATTCCGAGCAGAAACTATAAAAAGGGACTTTAAGAACAGCGTACCTGATGTCGTAACCGTCCATTGGGATGGCAAACTTTTACCCAACTTAGATGTAAGAAGCTCAAAAGAAGAGCGGCTGCCAATTACAATTTCTTATAGCGACAAAGAACAACTTCTTGCAGTACCAAAATTGAAGAGTTCATCTGGTAAACACCAAGAAAGAGCTATTAGAACAGCCCTATATGACTGGAATCTTATTGACAAAGTGCAAATAATCTATTGTGATACAACATCAACGAACACCGGCCGTTTTAATGGTGCCTGTACTCTTTTGGAGCAAACTTTAGGCAGAGAACTGGCGCTTTTAGCTTGTCGTCATCATATTTATGAACTAGTTCTTAAAAATGTATTTGAAGCCAAGATTAAGCAAAATGTTCGATCTCGAGAAATACCAATTTTTAAAAAAATAGAGACAATTGGCAAAATATCGATTCAAACAAGATTGATTTTGTTAGAAAGCACATTCATGATGAACAAATTGTATCCATTTAAAGGTTTTATGAAACAGCACTGAAATAAACTTTTATAAGGGAAGATTATCGTGAGATAATCAAACTATGCGTTGTGTTTTTGAATGGCGATCCAGAAAAGAAAATAAAAATCAAGCTTTACACCAAGCACGATGGATGGCCAGAGCGGTTTATTCAATAAAAATATGTTTGCTCCAGTCCAAATGATAAAAGTGCTCTGCAGGACATTTGCTTATTTCTTGCGATAATTTACGTAAATCCATGGCTCGAGTGTACGAAAGCTTTAAAAGCCCCTAATCAGGATTTGGGTTTTTTGAAAGCAGTCAAAGGCTAAATGAAATAGACGAAAAAATTTCGAATGCTGCTGTCAGTAAGTTTTGTAAGCATTTATTGTATTTAAGTGAATAGACAGTCATTTTATCACTTTTTGATGACGAAGTAGATGATGAATCAAAAACAAATATGCCTATTAACTTAAACAGAGGGAAAATGTCGGATTTTAATAAACGATATATTCCAACGAGCGATGAAATGTCAGCATCGTTGTTTGGTGAGTCACATTTATTTTTTTTAACAATGTTATCTTTGTGTTAAATTATATCGATGATAGTTTTCTTGGCACAAAAGTGGCGTCATGGATAAATAACGCTGCATTTGTAGAAGCCAAAAGAAAAGTAAATCTTTTACGAGTGGTAAATGATGCTGCTGAAATTAGTGGAAGATTTTCACGAACTTATTACTGCAGATGAAGAGCAAAAACAGGTCGAATAAACGAACTAAATAATATTCTTAATGTATCTTTTCATTGTTTTCATTTATTGTATTATGCAAATCTTCTTGCTTAGTCACCACGGGTTGCAATCATTTTGTATATGTAAAAAATTAGAGGGTATGCGTTTCGAAATTCAAAAAAAAATTGTTTTTTCCTTGTAAGGGACACCCTTATGTTATATACGTAGTGCTTGAGTATAGTTAAGCATTTTTAAACCCTGTAGAGAACTGCAACATTAATATGTGTGTATGTATGTATAAGAAAATTATCATAACTAAGAAAAAGTACAACTCACTCCCGCTATACGGTGTTACAAATGTACGTTTTAAAGAAAAGAATACAGTTTTAATTTTAACTTAACGGTCAAGCCCGACTATATAATACCCTACACCCAGTATATGTATAAAACAGTTTTTCAGAAATGGGCGCTATATGGGAGATATGAACTATTATGGACCGATCATTCAAAAATTTAGTGTCATAATGTCTGTCAATATAAGTATTATATACATATGTTAAACTTTATCTCGATATAAATAGTTTTAAAAGATTTATAGAGATTAAAGTGAATTACAGAGCACTTGAACGCTTTTTTGACACATGAAAAATGTGTTTGGTCCAGCGGACATCACACTGGATTCTCATGCCTAGAGCGTCTGCTTCCTTAATATTTACACCGCCGATAAAACAGATGAAGCAACATGATCTATTGTGCGTTAATATACAACATTGAGTCTTACGTGCGTTAAAATCGACTCTATTCGCAAAACCCCATTCCCAGATTGTCTTAAGATCTTGGCTCAGCGTATCATTCATGTTTTTTCTCATTGACACAATCTGCAAAGTATTTGGTCTGTGGTTAAATAAGTATGAATGGTAAATGTTTAGAGATGGAAAGAGGGTAAATACTCAACTGGTAAATACCCGGAAAAATAGGTTAATTGGGTAAAAATGGGTAAATACCCAGGTATTTACCTAAAAGATAAAGTATAAACTATGTTGTAGAAAATTTAGTGAACAAACACTTTGCGATGCATAATTTAGTGTGTTTTATAATAAATTTTATAAATAGTAATAAGAATGCTTACTGAGCAGAAGAAAAGTAACAACTTAAGATAATAACTATATTATATAGACACATTTATTGTTGCAATATTTCTTTACATTAATCAAAATCACTGTCACTGTCATTATCAGTTTCACTTTGAAAGTATCTAAAAGAAGAGCGAGGTTTCCGGCCTTATCTGCAGTTAATCTGTTTCGTTTTTTTGAGTGGATAAAATTTTGAGTGCTGAATGAGCGTTCAGTGGCTGCTGAAGTATCCAGGTCAATTCTGTGGTCACGCACATACTTTTTCACCATGTACAAGCAGATATTTCTTGTATGCAGCTCCATACGAAATTGTTAGCCCATGAATCCTCTCTAGCTTTATAATTTGCTAGGTCCACCATTACATTTACATTGAAATTGGTGCCCATATCATAAATAAACTGCATCGCAATTAGATAATCGGAAAAAGTTAAGTCGTGCCCTTGACTATTGGGTTCAAGGAAACTAGCTGCCTTTTATCAAAAGAAGCCAATAATTCTTTTTTGTCATTATCATCAATTACAGTTATTGCTAAAAATGATCTCGTAGCTTATTTTGTATGTCTTTAAAAGCGAAATTTACACGATGAATACTATATTGGTTGGATTCTAAAGTAGTTATCCATTGTGCCATCGGTTGAAATAGTTTTAAATTGAAGTTCAACATATTCCAAAAGTCTTCACATAGTAATAATGATTTTGTTGTAGCTTTTAGGTTTACATTTTCGTGAACAGCTAAAGCTTGAAGTGGAACTTTACTGTTTATCAAGCTATTTAAAGATGTTACGGAGCTGCCCCATCTCGTCTTAATAGGAAGCTTTAATTGATTTTTGAAAATATTGACGAAAGAACTTTATTGTATTTTATTGTTTTTATTATCTCAATAACTAATAAAAAACAGTTCGTTAACGTAGAGAATTTTAAGAAATCGTCACTTATTAAATTGAGGCAATGTGCTACACAATTTAAAGGTACTACATGGGGATATGCATTTTGAACTTCCTTAAGTGCACCTTGTATATTTCTTGCATTATCACCAGTCAAATTAAAAAATTTACTACACCTTCAATACGAATGTTGCTCCCCCCGTCACACTGCAGATGCAAATATCTTGCTGACTTCAGTTGCGTAGTAATATCGTTTGACGTTTCGTTATATAGTTTGTTTATTATAATATAATACTTACTGGAAATTGGCTTTCTGTTTGGCAACTTATATAAAGGTTGCAATTCTTCAAAAAACTCTATCCACAGCGGATGTTCCACCATTGCAAATGGAGCACCAGATACAGTTTCTCATGAAGGTACTCTTTATGCACATCAGAGATTTTTGGGCATGATTTTGAAGCTTGGGCAGGATTCGATGAACTTAAAGCATCATTGAACTGAGTCGAACTTTCCAATGAAGTTGTTATCAATTCACCTGTATTCGTTTTATTGATTTCTCGTTTTACCACAACTGGACACTTGACGCAATTAGTTAAATGTTTTGCCATTTTATTAACAGTTGCCAGTTTATAAACCTTGTCACAATAAGTATCTGCAAAGAACTGATTTGGTGTTGCCTGCACTTGTTGCAAAATGCTTCCATATTTTTCCATTTTTGGTCTTCCCATGGCTATACCAAAACGCGATATAAGTTTATTGTTGCACTTCATCAATATTAGCTTCACTAATAACAATGTTAATTCAGTTCAGTAAAGTTTTAGTTAATAAATTAATCCGTTTTTTTTTTTCATTTTTAACAACGCACGTGGTGTTGAAATTTGAAATGACGTTACAGCTGATTGACAATCAATGATGAAATATGCAGAATTTGCAATGCATTTTATAAATACCCAAATAAATTACCAAAAAAGGTACCCACACATCGGGCAAATACCGGGTAGAGTCCCATCTCTACAAATGTTGCTATCATCTGCAAAAAGAGTAGATAGGGTTGGAAGTTTGACATAGAAGGTCATTTATAAAGATGAGAAATAAAGTGAGAGACAGAACGGAGCTTACGGTACCCCTGAATTAATCTTAAACTCGTCTGATGAGATCCCATCTATAACAACTCTTATAGTACGATTTCTGAGGAAACTCGATATAAATCGAGAGAAGTTATCACCGACACCAAAAACAATGATTTTCGATAAGAGAGCACTATGCCAGACTCTGTCGAACGCCTCCCGTAGAGCCATATTGGCGATCGCTAGGTAAATTGTTGTACTCCAGATATTCCACAAAATGGTAATTTACCATACTTTCCATAAGTCTCTTAGTAAGTGACTTCATATTACTCACTTATTTAATTTATTAATTAAACTGGAAACTGGCAAAAGTATTCTTGATACCGAAAACTGGTACATAATATGAAAAAGGAAGTCTAAAGGTACAAATATTTAGTTTTTTTTTATTTGATGCTGTTTGATCTTGCAAATATCTTGCGAGAGTAAACAACGTCAAACAAATTTGTTCTAAAACAAGTGGTTACGCTTTTTTAAGCGAACATTTGCCATGTGTGACCATACCTTAAGACCCATTAGTATATTACAGATACTATAAAAAGAATTTGAGAATGTAATAAGGTCCCAAATCATGGATCATTTTATGGAGATCGGCAAACAGGTTACCGTAGCAATTTTAGCGCCTCGTCTGCTTTATTGGCAATTACCGAATCTTTAAGAGAAAATATGAATAGAGAAATTTTAAGTGTTTTAGTATCGTTATAGTGCATTTACACCTACGCCATAAACTAGTTATACAAATCAAAAACAGGTTTTGTAAATAGCTTTTGAGACAAACTAGTTACAAACAACCAGTTTCTGCTAATGCAACTCTGTTTTTCAACATTTTTATGGCAACCCTGGACACATTTGACATTTGCTCAAAAATAAAAAAGTTTTCTTTAAAAAAGAAACTGTAATTGAATTTTATCCATCCTGGATGAAAAACACAAATTTAAAAATTTTTTTTTCATAACAACGTCCATATTTCTATTAAATTTTTAATATTAAAGTCAGCTGTTTTATGACTTGTCAAAGATAAACCACTTGCCTTTTCCAGAATATCGTGTCCACTTATTTATTCTTACTTAACCGACAGAAAACAATTTGTATTTTTTTTTGTGGTCGACAGTCAAATCAGAGGGACGTAAAATTAGGAATGGCTAAGGGATCAGTATCGGGTCCATTATTGTTTTCTATGTACTTAAATGGGGTTTTTTTATATGATATGGATTGGGTTAATTCGTGGATGGCGTCTAACTTCCTCATACTAAACATAAATAAGGCGAGGATAATAAAATTTGGTTCACTTACTCTGGATGGCTCAACCAAAGGGAAATTTTACTTGCTGACAGAATAAAGATATTAGGAATTATATTAGATGACAGACTCGTCTCTTCATACCACATAGACAGTGTATATAAAAAAGTTTATTTCACTCTTCGCCGATATTGCCTTAATATTTATTTATCCTATCATATTAGGATTAATGACACAAATTTCTTTTGGTATGTAAATATTTTTGGGTAGAACCTCTAATAATATTGGTAAAATCAGAATTTTACTGAACAAAATTGTATGTTTTGTGTTTGGCATTGGACTCTACAATCATAAAATTTATCAGTTTCGAAATAATCAGCAAAAATATAACCGTATATCACCGTATGTCGAACGTTTTCTAAAGTGTTCTTTTAAGAACTTTGTATTTTTAAGATACCTATTTTAATATTTAAAAAAAAAACATCATTAATCACTCCACAAATATTAAATTTTATACATTCAATTTGGAATAAACAGATTTGCATTCCCTGAATAAATAACACAACTTTTGAAAGATCATTTTATTCTCATAATTGTTGGGCGTCCTTGGAATCACTAATCAAGTGATTTACGGTCATTTTCATTTTCCTTTACCACTTATCGCAGAAAATTGACTGATTTTTTTAATAGGAATCAAAATTGATTTGATGTTTGACGTTCCACTGCCAACTTAGAGCCATCTCTAAATAACGGCGGCAAGCGTTTTTTACCTGTCAAAATTTCTCATGCTCATACATTTTGTATGGAGCATACCGAAACAACGCGGCGGCAACGCTTTGCTATTGGAAAATCCGATTTTGACATGGCGTTTCACAGTGAAGTTAGTTACAAAAGAAAACAAATCAAAAAAAAAAAAGAGAAACAAAAATAAAACAACAATGTCCAGCAGTTAAAATAAACAGGGTCGTTTTATTTATTTGCTTGATAACCCTGTTTTTATCGTTTTGACATAACGTTGCCGCTTTTGTTTAGGAATGGGGTATCAGCGTTAACGCTCAGCGTAAAAGAACGTGCCTCTTACCGCCGGTATTTAGGGATGGCTCTTAGGCCTTTTAACTTATTGGGTGTTTCCTTGTGCTACAAATTTGAGGCTGTTGGTAATAAAACATTAATATTAAGTAAATCAAATTTATTTACATAAATTAAAACAATGTTATTTTAATGTGTATTTTCATATTATGTACTCGTACCTATGACATATACATTGTATATTAGCTTAGGGTGGCAATTCTTTTCACTATTCTATCATCAATTGTAATATTTAATTGGCGATTGAGGGCTCTCCAATTACATAATTTGTTAATAGAAAACGTAATTTTATTTCTTTAAATTTTCATTAAACAAATAATTCAGTGAAACATTATTGCAAAATATACACACATATGTTATGTATTGAAAATAGGTTTTTTTAATCGTTATAGAAACATTTGAATTTATGTTGTTTACATTTGCATACGAATCTTTATACCTACATACATACATACATATACAGTTTCACAAATACATAATATACATATATATATATATATATATATATATATATATATAATTTTTGTGCAATCATTTCTTTAATTATAGTACGTATGTATGTACATACATACATACATATGTATATCTAAATGCAAAATTTAAAATATCACAAAATTCAGGTAAATAACTTATGACCATTAAAGATATTCATAGAAAGCTTATCAGCAGTTTGGCAGTCAGTAATTTTGGTTTTTATATGTCGTATAAATGTTCGAAATAAATATGAAAGTCAACATAGTTATAAACACCCCCAATGATTGCAACTGTCAATATCATTATTACCAATATTAGCCCCTGTAATTTGTTTTTATCTCAATACCAAAAATTACCTGTTGTGCCGAACACTCCTACTTAATACAGATGTTAAAAGTCAGTTGATATTTATTGTCCTCGTCAGAGTCAAAGTCAGCTCAACGAAACATACTTACCAACCTATAAATTACCAACGAGAAACTACACTTACGCCTCTCAAAAGATTTGTTCCAACACACTGAATGTGTTGTCTTAGTTTTAAGGTTGTTTAGGTAATACGTACATTCATACACGTGCATATTCCTACCCTTTTTCTTGGATCATAAGCAGACGTTCAGAGTGAAAAAAGACAAAAACAAAAGAAAAAACTAAATAGGCACACACAGAATCTTACACATAAACTCGGATAGGAAAACAGCATGCTGGCCTGCCAGCCAGCCCGCAATAGTGTTTTTGTACGAATGGTTACAATGTCCACAACGCGGATAGTGACAAGTTCTTGGGCACCCGCCGCGATAAGATTACTTATCTTGAAAATTGATCGTTTTGAAAACATTGTGATGTGATGTGGTGGCATTTTCGACTTGTCTGCGAGTTAATATTTTAAACTTTTTATTGTCCCATCAAAAAGCATCAGCGAGCAGCCTCTGATGCTCTGACATCCACAATGGCACTGATGAACGAACGCATTGGTAGTCAAGTTCGATGCCCATCTCAATTCAGTTGGCATCAGTTGGATTTTAATAATGGATGAATATGATCGCTTCGCATACAGAAACACTATTTTATGTTCGTATAAAATTTGTACACGTCAACGTTATACACTAAATATTAAATATTTTATATTTAAAAATAAACAAATGCACTATTGTCAAATAATGGTGAAAATTTAATTTTTAAAATTAATTTTTTTTTGTTTTAATGAATCATAAGTAGCATGGTGTAACTATACGAGGTGAGTGCAAATCGGCAACAAATGCAACACAAAACAGAAACAACAGGCATTTTGTTTGTGTAAAATAATGTACTACTGTCAAAAACACTTGAAAAGGTATTACTTTTGACATGAGTAAATTGTAAACATAATCAGTCAGCTGTGCTACTGCACTCACCTTTTATAGTTACACCATGATAGGTAGTTTATTTTAGATGTATTTGTAATTCGGAACGTACCGGGCAATAAAAACACAAACCAAACACCGCCGATAATTGATAATTTTTCTACGCACATTTTTCAGAGATTTTGAACTGGAAATATTCATGAATTCCATCAAAGAACAGAGAAAAAACACATATTATTTATCTTGGGTCTTCCTATTTCGACCATTAATTACTCGTAATGTTGTAGTGCATTCAATCTAATACTTTCTAAGGTTATTTACAAAAGTTTTACAACAAATGTGGAAAACGCTTTCGAGAGTACATCTAAAAATCACACAATGTAAGTTGGGAATGAGTACAAATCTTATAATATTTAATTTAAAAGGGACGAAATTATATTTTAAATGCTTCTAAAGCTTCATAATATACCAATTTTGAATGTTATTATTTTCCAAAATTAAACTAACAAGTTCTTTGATATTGTTACGTTTTTACCTTTAAAAAACGGTGGTTTATTTCCTTTAAATAAACCGGATTCCTTTTAATTACAAAATAAAAGCGTCAAGTAGTTTGAAGAAAATATAATGAGTCTTTATTAATTTAAATATACACAAAAACAATTAAAAATAAACACACTGTCTTTTTACCCACACTTATATTACGGTTTAAGAGCACACTTAAAGTTTTAGATGTTAAAGTTTTGATGACTCACAATAAACTGATTAACTTGATTGGCCCTGTTAGTCTATTTATACAACAAACATAATTTCTGGAAGGTTCGAAACTAAAATAATAGAATGTTCATGACTGCAAGTCTAGAATGTTCGTGTCAAAGTTGTTAAAACTCAATGTTGCCATATTGCTCAGCTATGTTTATAACAAAGTGTTCTTAGTCCCCTTTTACAGTTGAGAAATTGAAAGACAGACAGACGAAGTTTGTAGGCGATGTATTGAAGAGGAAGATTGTGCGGTAGACCTCTACTGTACTGGACCAAGGCATATTTATTATAATCAACTTTTGTAGAAACTTTAATTTATTAAGTCCCCTTTTACAGTTGAGAAATTGAAAGACAGACAGACGAAGTTTGTAGGCGATTGGAAGAGTGTGCGGTAGACCTCTACTGTACTGGACCAAGGCATATTTATTATAATCAATATTTATTATTGAAAGACAGATAAACTTCGTATGTCTGTCTTTCAATTTCTCAACTGTAAAAGGGGACTTAATAAATTAAAGTTTCTACAAAAGTTGTATGTCGATAAACACGCCATCTGTTGATAAAGATGATGGATGTTAATAAACATGCTGTATGTTGATATCGACCGTTAAATTTAAATTCAAATACAATTTCGTAACAATATTTAAAAGACTAACAGCCGTATTCATAAAAATTTGCAAGAGTTTTTCGAAATATTATTAAGGGTAATTCTTTAAAGTTGTATTCATAACAAATTATTAGTTAAAAAAAAACCTGTCGTAAAGCTTTGTTAAATCTTAAAAATTTTAAGCTGTTTCGACCCTACTTCAAGGCTACTGTAAAGTGACATTTCTCATTATTTTTTATTTTTTTTTTTGTTTGTTTCATTTTTTTAAATAAAAGAAATATCTAAATATGTAAGTTTATTCTCAAATGAATAATGGAAATTTTGTTAAATAAAATATAAAAGTACAATTAAATATGTTTTATTTTCATAGAAAGTTTTACACAATTTTTAAACCAGCGGCAGCTGTAATTTTCCTTCCTTGAGTTAACAATGAAAACAAACAAGAAAACACTCGTTATTCGAATACAATTTTTGTGATAAAAAACAAAAATTATTGAAATTTGTTTTTTCTTTATTGTTTTGTTGCTTTTCTAGTTGATAAACAGATTATGAAATATGCACATATTATTTGTTTTACTGAAATGTCTCGTTTTATACAAATATGTAGTAAAAATTATTTATAAGAGATGATTACGGGGTATGAGTTGATAGTAATCGTTTTTATGCATCATTAATAACACATGCAGATTCGAGTAATAGTGATGTAGGGTGGCATCATCTTAAAAATTCGTTGAAACGTTTATTAGTTAATGCATTGTTTATGAATACGAATTTTTACCAAAGGTTTGTTAAGCCTCAAGTGTTGCTTAACTAGTTTATATTTTAAACCTATATCAAGATTTTTTATGAATACGGCTGTAAAAGTTTATATGCATGTCTAAATGAATCTATATCATCTATAGAGTATGTATGTGTGTAGCGAATATATGAATGATTTGTGATTTGACTATTTGCCAATAATCACCAGTACATACCGGCCATACCACTGTCAATGTTAATGAGTGACGAGTTTAACATGGGGATGTGATAGGAGGTAGTCACTTGTTACCTAAGTCATTACCTCGCAGCAGTCATTTGGTTTGTGGCATAGCCGCAACTAGAATTTATGTGGGATAACGGCACATTTTTGCATTCTTTCTCTCTCTCTTAAGAGAGACTATAGTAACAACATGTTGTTGTACGCAACAAACAACTTAAAGCAAAGAAGAAACACAACAAATTAGTAGTTTTTTGGATTCTCGCAATTATGTTCTTTTTTCATATAAAAGTGGAACTTTGGTATTACCAGTGGTATCAAAAGTAAGTACTCATGCTTTGCGTATACTATTTAAGTATCTACTTGCGATCACTGGTTACTGCCGCCTCTGCAGGGATCTAAAGACCAAATGTTAATTTGTTTACGATGTCTTGAGGAATTCATGATAAATATACAAATGAAATAATATACGATATTAAACATAAAAAATATTCCTAATTGTCCGAATTGTTTCATATAAATTAGTTTCTAGTATAATTGAATGATATTGACAGTTGCTATTTGCAGACAAGATTTTTGATGAGAATTTTTTGTTTTCACGATACCACAGCGATCAACACACATACATATGTATGTATGTGTAACACACATACATATGTATGTATGTGTCTACGTCTAGTGAACAGAATGGATTTTCTAATTTGACAAGTTGAAGAGAGATGGAAAAGTTATCCCGATTTATCAACCCATTTCTACTGAAAATTCCCAAAACTGCATTAAAAGACATTAGGCATATTTATGAAATTTATGATTTTCGAAGGGTATCTTATATGGCAGCTATGACTAATTATGGACCGACCGTTATAAAATTAGTTGTCAAGATTTATGTATGTATGTTTATGAAACGTATTTGTGTTCCATTTTATTTAGATGCTAACATTATTAAGAGATTGACGGTTGTTAAAGTGATTTTGTGTAGTGGACGCTATGGAGCTAGGCCAAATGAGTTTCTTATATATGAAACAGGCTTATGTTGAATATGATTGAATACCAACATTTTTTAGAAATTTATGCTCTTTAAAGTGATTTTCGGCAGCGATCCTTATATGGAAGCTGTGGCCAATTATGGAACGATCTGCCCAAATGACAGCCGGATGGACGGACATCGTTAAATTTACTCAGAAAAAAGTTAAGAAAAATTTTCCAAATGTAACCAAACACCAACACTGATTATTTTATTTAATATAGAGCATGATTCATAATTTTCGAAATAAAAAAGCAATTCATTTAGTCTTTTTACTTATTGTAAGGCACCTTCAATTACGAGTATTCCTCTATAGAAATGTGGAATTCTATTGCAATCGGATTAACTATTTAGAAATTGCAGATTTATTTCCCTTTTTTTAAATTCTCCCACTGTGCATCGTTGTCAATTGCGGAGTGCAGGAGGAATCAGAAGGAGAGCTGGTTGCCATGCCTTATTTGTCCTTTTAACTATTGTGACTTGATTAGTTAGCAAATCTATTTTGGGTCACCTTTCCTTTTAAGTGTATCACATGTATCAGCTGTACGGAAAAGCTTAATTAATTTCAAAACCCTTTCTACTCGTCAATAAATATCATAATCTTTCAAATTGGGGCAATTGAACATAAACTTGTCCTTTGATTATAACCCGACATCGACTATAACTATGTGAAGTTCAAATCTGACAATACCGTCAGAAATGACAGATTTATTATAACATTTTGTTATAATATTTCTTATTTTTAAGCATGAATACTGTAAATATTCCGCTTCTAATTTCAAAGTATATACATAAATTTGTATAGTATGTATGTAAGTATATTGGTGATATTTAAGTGTTGAAATTCAAGTCAGTTGGAATTTTCAGTTGCTTTTAAATATTTTTGCATGTCACTGTACAAACACAAACAGTAATATACAAAAAGACATCAACTTCATCGTAGGATAATAGGGTGGAAATGCATAATTAGAGATTCCTTTCAAAAGGCCTTGATTTTAGAGACACGTTAAGTTTAAAATGTTGTTGTTTTTTGTTTTTTAAATTTTGCAATTAAATAATTATTCTTGCAGTTTAACGTTAAATAATCGAAATGTGTACGTAATTATCGTTCTAATAAGATATAAAAGACAACAATTTCTTTACCAATTTTAAAGTTATTAAGAAATATAAAAAATATGTCAATGCCTCCTATAGTTTTTCTATACCCGCGATTCTAATTTTGTGGATTTCGGGAAGAACTAATTTTTAGACATATTTTGGATATTAAGCTTACTTTACTTCTTTAGTGCTATAAATTTTAAATAAAACCCATACAGAGTCATATAGTTCAGATACTGTTACTTTACTTTCAGAAAGTTTTACTGAAAACGAAAAACATTATCCGTTAAATCGTGAATGTCAAAGGTTAAATTTCACTAATGGTAAGACAGCGAAATGTTATTTATATATAGTTTTGAGTCGACTTTTATAAAACTTAAGAAAAATATATCTTAAAGTCCAAAATATACAATAATTGCGGAAAATCTAAATTAACCCTTAATCGTACTTGGGGCTAAAACTATTCTATACATATGTACTTACATATAAAAGCCATGAAAAACACTGCCAATTTGAATGGTGCTAAAAATTATTTGATGTACATACATACATATGTGTTATAAATATAGGTATAGTAAATACATATACATACATATATGTATAGCACTTCCAAACTTCCTATCGTTCTAATATTTATCAGAACTTTTTTCTACAATCCATAGAATAATTTTAGGTGTGGAGACGGTCAATATATATCAGTAAAGTTAGAATATTATTAAGAATATTATTTGTTATTATTAATTATTAATTTATTTTAAGTTTCTTACGAGCATGCATCTTCACGAATAAAATGTAGTAAATCGTTTAGAATGCGTGAACAAATAAAACTATAAGTGAAGGCCTTATAAAGTGAAGGCCTTATAAATTTCTCTTTGGGACATGAATAGTATTTTAGATATCGACGTCAGTATCGATTAGCTGTGATGTTATTTCATTATTTTCTTTTTCAAACATCATATTTAAATAATTTAAAAATCCAGCAACAAAATGTGTTCCTCTTATCGGTCACATTTTTAACTGGAATTACATCTTGAATTACTCTGACAGCTGACACGCAACAATACATGGATGTGCGTCAGTCACAGAAGACAAGCAACAATATTGTTTTCGAGCGAGAATTGAACACAATCTAATATTTTGACAAATGTGACGGTTTTAATGTCATAAAATGTACGATTAGTAAGACGGCTTAAATGGTTTTTAAACAAAATGTGTGTTTTATCAGATATAAAACATTTTTAAGCTACATACTCGTATGTAAGTAAAAAAAGCAATATCTAAACGATGGATGTTAATGTCACCACTGTACGAGTTACAAACATATAAAATTTAATGCAATTTACTGTACATAGTGCATCATAAATATGTATGTATGTATATTAATATACGAGCATATGTATGTAGATATAAAGATTAATAGAGCCGATTGAAATTGAAAATCGCCAATGAATTAACACTCGCATCCCAGCAAGCCATATGAGTCCGAAAAGAGTCTTTTCTGACACCTTTTTCGGAGCGTTAACGCTCTTTATGAGCCCAAAAAACAATCATAATTGCTCCGAAAACCTTCAGAAAAGAGGGTCATTACATTCGAAAATGGTCCGTCAGAAAAAGCTCTTAGATAATGTCAGAAAAGAGTCTTTTATGAGGGTGTTTTTGGGCTCTTAAAGAGCTCTTAGATAATGCCAGAAAAGAGTCTTTTATGAGGTTTTTCTTGGGCTCTGTGTAATCTTGTTTTTATCATTCTTGTGTGGTACAGCTATGTTTTTTTTTTGTTCAAAGCACAAATAGCAGGAGAACAACGCTTTGGTACACACATAATTAAGTGGAATTTCTGAGTCATACTGCGTGCCGACTCAGGACAGTAACAAGCTAATTTTTCTTTCGCTCCGAAAATGCTCTTTTGTTGGACTCTTTTCTGACTCCTTTTTCGGAGCGCTCCTAGAATGGTATGCTGGGATTATATTGATCGAATATTGCAATACATTAGCAACATTAGTAAACAACATAAAAAATATACAATACAATATTTTACATACACATACACATATGTATGTATGTATGTATATACCAAAGTACATGCATAAATATTAATTCAAGCGTCTTTAGTTTAAAAAAATTATAAATTTCATAATATGTAGCTACTTCTTCTTATGCGCATCTTATTTAGAGAAAGAATCGGTGCAGTATTGTTTGTTTCCCACGTTACATCGTCAACACCTCTATATCTTGTTCGATGCCTAAAAGAAAGCAATTTCCATAAATATAATGTTGTTGTTTTCATCTTCTTTGATTTTTCTTCAACAGATTTAAAATTTTAATGTATTCAAAGAATTCGTTATTAAAAACAGTTTGCATCTGAAATGATCATCGAATGATTTGGTTACAATCTTTTTGTTTCAGATTAAAATTTATGGCTGCCAACCTGAGATATTCATCCAATCATTAAATTATACACACCGACGGACGGGCTTCTTCAATAAATTTATAAAACTATGCGTATGCTTGTCTGTCTGTTGGTTTATTTACATTTGTATCCATTTCAGGTGCATTCAAAATCAAAGCAAACGAACAAAACAAACGACAGAATAAACAAAATACAATGGAAAACAGTTTAAATCGGCATTTTATAGCCATTTAGACTGATTTCTTTTCTACTACCAAAAAAATTAAAAGAAATCAAAACAAAAACAAAAAACAAAAAGAAAATAATATAAATTCTGTTTAATAAAAAAAAAAAACATACCAATAGTTCATGCCGATCAAGAAACCTCTACATTACACCACTCCCTTGTAATGCATCGATGAAGCAAAGTTCACAATGTAAAGGCAAGTTTAGACGATATGTTGAATCAGCATATATTTATATGCTGACAGCCATATGATTAAAATTGGCAGCAAATTCCTATGTCATATGTTAGACGTTTACACGATATGTTGAAAGTAGCAAATTTTTCGATGTCAGCAAATGAAATGTCAACATAAGAGTTAGCATACGATTTTTATGTTTATACGATATGTTGAATCTTATGTGGTTCCACATATGCTGAGTCGTATTAACATTTGGTTGTGAAATTAGACAGTTTGACAAAATTTTTTAATTATTATTCAACTTCTGTATTTTATGTGTAATTTTTGAAATAAAATTAAATAAAAATTTTATAATTTATTTTTTTCAAGCCATTAGGTCACTTTTAGTATTTATATCCAATATTTCGCTATCACAATGGATAGCTTCTTCAAGGATAATGACAATTTTTGAATTGAAAAAACGTCTAATAAAAGAACTAAATAATTAAATAAAAATAATATCAATAAAAATAAAAATCCTAAATGATGACGTGGGAGGAAATTGGTCTTGCTAGTGCTGATCTTGGATGACGATGAAGTGGAATTAAAAACAAAAAGACGCATTTATAATAATTTATTGTTTATTTCCAGAGACCTGTGTTGATTAATTTGTAGGTACATATGCAACAAGAAGTGTATTTACATAAAAAAACTATCTGCGGCTGGGCTAAAAGGTCGTGATACACTATCCTACATAATCGTACAATTCATTCACTGAAAAATCTGACCGCTTTCTATCACACTCAAAGAAAAATCGCAACAAAGTCTGCCATAGGTGCCACACTATTACACAAAAAAGAACATATGTTTTTGCTAATGTAAACAAACGCAGTTTTCCGCCATTTAAATTAATATTTGTGTTCAATTATTTTGTTGTTATATGTGAATATAATAAATTGTATAAACTATACAAACAATTAAAAAATGTTGAACGTTTGTCCTTTAGATTATAAATTGTAATTTTAATCAATGAAACCGACATTGTTTTTTTTCTTATCAGCTTTATTAGAAAATACAACTCTGATCGCATAGAAACTATCATTTTATGAACATTTTTAAAATCTTCAGACAGACTTGTGAAAAAAATCTGTCATTTAGTTAAATTTTTAGGCCACACACGATTTTTTGACATACCGTACGACTAAATAGGATAATCAGTAGTGGCCTTAAGCATGCGGGGCATATGCATACGAATTTGCCATATGCTGAAGAGCTTGTATACGCTTTTCAACAAATAACATATCTGTCAACCTACGCAGGAAATTTGTCAAACACTAATAATATGCTGTTTACACAAACATACGTTTGTTGGCATTGTTAACAAAGTGTTAGCAAGTGTTGTTAAACATACGTATGCTGAAAAAATTTTGCGTTTACACGACATGTAAGCACTTGTAACAAATTTTTCAGCATAAATATGCTGATTCAACATATCGTCAATACTTAGCTTAAGACAGCACCGAAAAAATACTGAACTTGGATTCAGAAAATATTATTTATAATAGTGTCACAATGTAGAATTATTTTGTAAACTTGAAAATCAGAAATATTGGAGATATTTCGCACATACAGTCATGTGAAAAATAATAGGGGCAGTGCCCACCCAAACTTACAATTTATTTACAACCGGATAAAAAATCGAAAATTCTTTCTTGTTTAATACTATGTTTCCACGACTACTTGAATCACCTGCTTCGCCTTCTGAATCATGTTTATGAATCATGCTGTTTACATGACTAATAAACTTGATTCGATTTGACAGTTGTCTTTAACAAACAAACAGAATAAAAAAAAAACAGAATTTACAATTTGTGGAAAATAATTTTTTTTAATGGACAAACAAAAGTGAGTGGAAATTAGTTAGCTTATTTGAAAAAAAAAACATACATTCGTACGTATTTACTTTCTTTACTTCCAGCAACAAGAAAATAATTTGCTTTGTTTACAATAATATTAAATTTTTACAGCTAGTGCAGATAAACTTGCGATAAAAATTAGAGAAGAGTGCAATTTTTCGTGCTTCGCAAGTAGATTCAATATGAATCTAGTTGATTCGCTCTTAAAATTTTTTATGGTGAAGCAATATGTTTCGCACATGATTGGGGTGTGAAGCATGAATAGAGAGCGAAGCATGTACCGTGGAAACATAGTATAAACGATTTATTTTTTCTTAAACGGTAGAAAAAAAATTAATTTTTGCTATTCCCATAATATATTTTGATTTTTTTGTGATTTTGTATGAATTCATAGAGTTTAACGTGTGAAAAAAAATGGGGACACTTTATGAAATGTTAAAGCTATAACTAACTTAAGTAAAACTAATTGTATGTTTTTATGCATTCCGTAAAATCTGCATAGAGTGTAAGGAGTCGCTGCTTCAACCACAATGGACCTCAGGGTCTCCGAGTGGAAGTGCACTTAGTGCACTACCCTTCCTATCCTATCCTAAGTAAAAATAAATATATATTTATACTGAATATTGTTGCATAAAGCCTTAGAACTTTGTTGCGGATCATTTGTTATCCAGAACAGTAGCACATCTTCTAGGCATTGAGTCGACTAAATTTTGACAAGTATGTAGCGGTATTGCATTCCACACATCCTTTATAAGATTCCAAAGCTCGTCGAAATTTGATGGACACTTTCCCCTGATTGCCTTTTTTTCTTCATTCCACAAATTTTCTATTGGGATCAAATCAGCGGACTGTGCTGGACATTCTAAAACATTGATTTGATGTCCTGGAACCACTTCTTTGTGTACTTTGCCGTATGCTTTGGGTCATTATCCTGCTGGAAGATCCATTTGAGTGGCATATTTTCTTCTGCATATGGCAGCATTGTATTTTTCAAAATTTCAGTGTAATCAGCCGATTTCATTATATTCTGGATACGATATAGAGGACCCACACCATAATAAGAGAATGGCCCCCATACTATGATGCTACCACTACCATTTTTGACCGTCTTTAAAGTATATTTTGGGTTGAATTATTGATGGATAGGTCTTCTTACATGGTGGACACCTCAATCACAAAAAACACAAGTTTATTTTTGTTTCATCGGACCACAGAATGTTACGCCATTTTCTTTAGGCCATTTGATATGTATTTTAGCAAACTCTAATCTTTGTTTTATATTCTTTTTGAATAACAATGACACTTTTCTTGCACTAAGGGCTCTACATTCCTCACCGATGAGTGTTTTTCGAATAGATGATGTGTCAACGCCAAAGTTTATTATTTTAAATGTGATAAATGGATATTTTTTACGCATTGAATGATACTTCTCTATAAAGTAGGTGTAGTTTTTGGTTTTCTATCACGGGTTTCATCTTTGGAAATCCATTTAATAACATTTTCAACCATCGTTTTTGAAATGTCCGCTTTTACTTCGATTTTTAATATTATTTCGAGTAGCGTGGTCGCAATGCATACTTCTACCCATATTTGCCTAAAAAGTTACAAAATTCAATTTAATTAGCAATTAATGTGAAGCTATGTATTTGTTTTACTCATTCATTTAAAAATAAGTTTTTTTTTTAATTTTTATTATTGTCTTTTTGCCAAAACGAGAAACTGTCCCTATTTTTTTTCACAGCAGAAATAGCGCACTTTACAAATAAAATGATTTGTTATCAAAACGAAGGAAAAAACACAAATTGTAACGGGATTTCTTAATGTCGTTTACAATCATTGCAAAACAATTCTATTTTATATGAATACGGAAGCACCAAAGACGGCGAATACAACTGTCCCTATTATTTTTCACATGACTGTACGTGATAAGTGATCGGTTTATCTGTGTATATTGATATTGTCATTCCTTTTGTATCACAAACATATATCCGTCCCACGAAATTTGGAACAAATAGTTATTGCTAATAGCAGGTTGTATGCAGGTTGAACCAGTTCTAAAAGGTTCTAGATCCAAATATACAAGTATTGCATGAAAAATAAGTGTTCGGACTAAACAGTACAAATATTATTCTCCCGTAAAAATTTAAATACATGAATCTAGCAATAACTAATTTACCACAGATATCTTCTAATAATAGAAAATCGGGTGCACGAGATAAAATGCAATTGGTGCCCATATTTTTATAGCTGGTGGATATACATACATACATAGGTATGAGATATAAAACAAGTAAGTGTTTGCAATTGATTCAATAAAGACATTAGAGGGATCAATGTACATATGTAGATACATTTGAAAGAATGTGTGTAATATGAGCGTCAAAATAAAGTCAACACCACACCACATATTATTAAAAGAAAAGCTTAATTATATTAATATAAATAATATTAAATTACAAAATTATATTGCATTTTTATATACATAGTTATTTAAGTAAAGTTGAATTCAAAAATAAAAATAAGCAAAAACAAAAACAAAAGCGTATACAAATTTAATTGATTTATTGTTAACAGTGACATCATCCTTAAAAGACCCTATTATTCCAAACGTAGTTTCAGTTCTTCAATCCAACTTTTCTTTGTTTGAAAATATGGTAAATGGTAAAGTGCCGTTCAAAATAATTGCAAGTTTCATAATTTGTCAGTAAAAGAGAGTGACGTTAAGTAGTGAAAATTTACATTACATAAAAAAGGTAAATCCCTGAGTGAAATAAGTAAAACCGTTGGAAGGCATCAACACAATACTGAAGAAAATTTGTCTAGTGCAAAACGACCTGAAGCTCAAGTAAGAGAAATGAATGCAAAGCCAATATTTAGTGCTGTAAAAACAACAAAAAATGTTACGAAAACTTCTTTAAAACCTGTAAGCGAATATGATTAGAAGATCTTTTCAACATTTTAGAATAATTTTCTTTTTAACGATGAAAGTATGTTTGATAAATATGACAGTAAACTACAATGATAACATAAAGGCAGTAATACAGAATGAATGGAGCAAAATTTCTCCAGATTTCATTAAAAAAAACTCGTAGATTCTGTCGATTGATTCTGTGTTGTCAGCTGTGATAAAGGCAAAAGGACTACAAATAAAATATTAAATACAATGTTTTACATAATTTTAATATATGAACCTGTTTACTTTATTTTGGTGCGAAAAATCTGGTACTTTTCCTTAAAAATTTAATTATTTTTTACGTTCCTTATTTTTCTAGTTTTTTGTTAATGAGTCGTCACATATACATACATATGTATGTATTTTGCTTAAATTACATATGAATTATGGAATATCCCTTTAGGATTTTTATAAACTAGTTGAAAATAAAGTTGACTATTGGCTCACTCATAACTGGTGTACGAATAAAAAAAATTTTTAAAATTGTAGTAAAAAATAAAACATTGAAATAATTTTCAATAAATTTGTGAAATTAAAATAATTTTTAAATATTTTCTGTATTAACTAGTGTCTATTAAATAAAAACTAATATTAAATTGTGTAATATTTAACATTAAAATCGCGAAATTGCAACGTATTTTAAAAAGTTCTATGATGCTTTAATGGGTAAATAAAACATATGTTTTTTGTATCATTTGACATATTCAATTCGTGCTAACGGAGAAGAAAATACCGAAAAAGGGATGACATAGCTATGCTCTCAAATTGGTAAAAAAAAAACGTCACTTTCAAGCTACATATATGCGTAGGTTAAAAGAAGGAGGCATTAATTAATAGAATTATATACTTTTGTATTTTGGAATGTAAAATAGATCTAAGACTTTTATATTATTTAATAATAAACTCATTTAAAAATGAATAGCACACATGAATTTTTAAGTTATTGCGTTATTAAGAAAATCAATTATAAGTTAGTCAATTCATAGCTAACTTATAGTGCACTTTTATGCAGTGGGATATTTACGCCTAGGCCCGTGAGGCCTGGGTCTAGGGCGCCAAAATTTAAAGAGAAAGGAATGTAAGGCAATTCAATTTCGAAAATTGATTTGGCAAAGTTTTGTTTTAAATTACAGCATCTAGAAACAGCTATTCTAGTCATTGTTTGGAATGTAATTTTAGATCGTTTTAATGCTGCTAGTAAGAAGCTACACGCTGATTTACCATCTGTTATCCAAATATACGGTTCTCTAGCCTCATTTCTTCAGGATATGAGAAATAAACAATTTAAACAATTTGAAGAAAAAGCCAAAGCGCTATCTGGAGTTCAGGATTATTATCATTATGATACTCGTCGCAGAAAAACCAGAAAACTTCAGTCAGATGAATCACGGGTCAATGAAAGGGCACAATTTTCTGGACAAGAAAATTTGCGTACAAATATTTACTATCCCATTTTGGATACTCTGAGTTTACAGTTATCCGAACGTAAAAACGCACATGAAAAGCTTTTTGTAAACTTTAGCTTTTTTGCTAATTTATATAAAATAGATACAACTGAGGATAAAAGACAGGCAAATAAACTCGCCAAAAAGTATCCTGGTGATCTAGAAGAGACACATTATCAACTCAAAGATTCATTGGCGTTCTGCACAAAATATATCCGATATATTACATTCACGGAATCTTCAAGATGTTTACCCCAATTTATTTATAACTTTACGAATTTTTTTGAGTATACCCGCTACAAACTGTTCAGCAGAAAGATCTTTTTCCACCTTGAAAAGGGTAAAACACTATCTACGGTCCAGTATGGACCAAGATAGACTTAATGCTCTTGCATTAATTAGTACAAGAAATAAACTATGACGATTTAATTGACGTTTTTGCCCGAGCAAAATCCCGAAAGAGTAAATTTATAAAATAAGTGCTGATGAATAAAATTTAATTATTTAATTTTGCAAAACAGTATTTTATTTCAAATTTATATATAAAGTTACTTTTATTTTTCACAAAAACTTTGTTTATTTTATTATTTATTTTAATATTTTAATATGTTAATTCATTTATTTGTTTATTTATTTTATTTACATACATATGTTATTTTATTTTAATTCATTTCAATTTATTTTATTTTAAATCTCAAATTTTGAAAGAAAATTATAAAATTTGAAATATATATTTTTTAATACACCCCATTAATTTAAAAAAAAATTATAAACTTTTTGTTGAAAACTTATAAACAAAATTGTATGCATGCATAAAAAATTTAAATATTTATGAAAAATAAGACTGATATGACATATATAATTACATGTGTATTGAAAAACGTATGTGTATCTAAATTAATAAAAATTAATACACAATAATTCAAGTATTTAAAATATCTGGTTTTTTATTATCACTTCTGTATAATCAAAAAGGGCGGCATGTCAAAGAGTGCCTAGGAAGGGAGCAGGCCTAAATCCGCCAATGCTTTTATGTATGCACCAGAAGCTAACTCATAATGAGGTAACTTCTGGTTAATTGAAAATTATCTATAGTAAGTGAGCACTGACTCGTTCCTAGGACATTATATAGTAAAACTGATTAGTATTTTACAAATAAAATGTTTAGCTTTTGAGTCACCACTGACTGATTTGTGGTTAAGCATGAGTTAGTTATAAGTTAACTCAAAATCCGACTGGGATATTTGAAACACTTTTTGAAACAATATTAGGTGTTTACTTTATATTGACGCTCACAGTACGTACTTTGTTCATTTACGTTTCTTATTGGACTCATAGATAGTTGCATGCTGTCGCCACTTAAATTTAAGTGGTTGATGTCAAACATGGAAAATTTTTATCTATTTCTTCTGTTTTTTTATTGTTATTATTATGTATTTTCGTGCATTTATATCAAACGAATAATAGAAAAGAGAGAGCGAGAAAAAGAGTTAAAATTAAAAAAAAAGAACTTGTTAAAACGATCGTTAAATACCAACTGTTTGATATTGATTTCGATAAGGAAGACAAAATAAAAGAAAAAAAACTAAAAAATGAAAAAAAAATATCCAAACTTTAATAAAATTTGATAGTGGAGTTTTTGCATTGTCTTCTCATCACCATCAGCACGATCGGCATTGTAATTTAGGGAACAAATAATGTCTTGTGTCTTTAAAATGTCATTCATCTGACTTTTTTATTATTTATTTAAGAGAATAAATTTGGATTTCAAGAACTTTATATTTTATAACATATTCTATTATTGATATGACTTTAATGACGCAAATGACATTAATGGTCGTGTTCTTATAGACCGAAATGTACCTGCTTCTTAAACTGACAACTTTAGAGTCAATGGCCACAAATTTTATCACTCCAAATATTGTGTGTCATTAATTTGTGACAATCACATTGTCATCCCATTCTTTTTCATTTTGGTCCACTTTGGTAGTTCATTTGTTCAATCAATTTTTTGTGTATCATTTGTTCATGAATTTGTCCATGAATAGTAATTTAAAGCTGGTAACATGGAATTCTAGGGGAAATTCGCAACAAACTAGATGAGGTTTTTGATTTTATGCAACGAGAGAATATAGATAGTGAGTGAAACCTGCTTGGACAGTCGATTTTCAATGAATCACCCGCATTATAACTGTTATCGCAAGGATCGTGAATACTCTAGAGGTGGTGTTGCGGTAGTAAACTGATACTTGGGCACTAGAGTCACATTAATAGATGATACTTACGTTGATTTATATAGCAGATATTTTCCTGGAGGATCACCGGGCCCTTCGGATATCAGGAAACACATGTTTAGGTCTGATTTAAGGAAGTTTTCTATGATTCAAGGCCTGTATGTATTAGGTGGGGATTTTAATTGTATAAATCAATCCTGGGGCTGCCTGCAGGCAAATTGCTGGGGCGACTTTATTGCGAGAAATAACTTTGGATTAATCAGTCCAACCGATCCCACCTTAGTTCCGGCAATCAACAGAACTAATTCGTCTGTCCTTGACTTTTTCATTTCAAATGAACCGGATAAACAGACTTAGATCAGATCATCTACCCGTACAAACTATTCAGTCTTCTGACAATCTTAGGTTGGACTACGCTCATGCAAATTGAATTCTATTTAGAAATTATATTAATAATTATATTTCTGATGTTTTTAATGCCCCATTAGTTAATGCGAACGATATTGAATTTTTGGTAACTAACTAAATTTACATCACTTTTACAAAATGCTATTGGACACAGTGTTCCTAAGAAATATTTTTCTAACATCTACTTATGTTTAACGTCTGTCACGACACATTCTTCATTTAATTGCCCAGAAAAATATTTGGAGAATAAGTTGGATCACGAATGACGTTTTTTTTAATACATATTCCAGAGTTTCGGAACTCTAAATGAAACAATTTGCTCCAAAGTCATTATAAATCTGCTCCTAAGTTTTGGAAAATTGCCAAAATTTTACGGCAAAAGACAAAAAGTGTTCCAAACCTTAAACTAACCGATTATTTGTATAAAACTAATAGTCAAAAATCTGAAATACTAGCTCAAAATTGTATGTTGAAATACACAATTTCAAACGATTTTAATGATACAATTTATTCTGTTTCCCAATCGTTACGGATACTTAACAATCATGAAGTGACAACAAGTAATAACCATTTTGTTAGTACCTCTTATATCAAGACATTGAAAAACAAAAAAAGCCTGGGCACAGACAGAATTTTAAACAAATGTTTTAAGGTGCTACCTAAAAAAATTTTTAGAGGTCCTGGCTCGCCTGGACTCTTCTTGTATTAGGCTGTGCCATTTCCCTAATATCTGCAAGAAATCGAAGATAATACGTGCCTCTCGTCTTATCTCTACAATTTATATGCGGCAAATTTTCCCTCACTGTCTGCATGCTGACGACACAGCTATTCTCAGTTTTAATGTTCTGTCAAATGATCTTTTAGATAATTTGCAGAGCGCTATTAATGTTGTTATTGGTCAACGCTTCGAAAACCCAATCAATTCTTTTCTCTAGGAAAAGAAAACACTGTCTTATGCAGCTTATGCATGACATGACTCATCCAACTGCCATATTAAGCGTTTGCAAGTTCGGCATCACGTCTCCACGCATTATCTAATGTCCAATCACAACTGATTTGATATTTGACATTCCATTGCTAACTTAGGCATATATTCATTTTAACTAATTGAATGTTTCTCTCTGTTACAAATTTGAGGCTGTTGGTAATAAAACATTAATATTAAGTAAATTATTTATTATATCATAAATTAAATAAAATTTGTTTTTACTATTCTATTATCGTCAATTGTAATATTTAATTGGCCATACATAATTTGTTAATAAATAAATAAAAAAAATAACACCTTTTTTAATAGATCTGCTAGATGCACTCCTTCTCATGAGCACATTAATAATACTGTGTTCAGATATGAAACTTAATTGAGTCAATTTTCGGTTAATTGACAATATTATTTTAAGTGTTCAGGCATACGCAATTTTCAGCTTACTCAATAATCATTTGACAGTTGGAAAACAATACAAAAAATGCTCTATATGGTTGGTGTGTTTCTACGTAAACAAACACATTGATTTTTTAATGATTTCTTTTGTTGACATTTGCATTTTATACAATTTTGTTCACTAAACACAGTTGTGAACAGTGTTGCATTCGAAATCTTACTCAATATTATAACAATTTCGTACTTATTGCGCAATAATTAATTGAGATTTTATATGGAATATTGAGCTCAATAATGGCGTTAATTGCGATTAACGCAATTAAGGGTCATATCTGAACACGCTATAACACTGTGAGACAAATGGTAAGGGTCTGAGATCGGGAAGGGTTCAAACTACCAGGGAAAGTTATATCGGTAAAAAAGAAGTTATACGTGTCCGGGCGTTTCGCTGGGTCAAGTCTAGGAATCGAGATATATCGATTTAAAGTTAGTATGTATCTATAGGGAATTTGTCCCGTTTTAGGCTCTTTTGTTTGTCATAACTCGAGAACCACTAGTCCGAATAAGTTGAAACAAATTTAAAAAAAAAAGTTAAGAATTACAATTTCTTTAATCTGTTCATACAACTTTTCTATGTAGCGAACAGCAACAGTTTCGCAGTTATAAATAAATATATGAAGAAAAAAAACTATTTTTTGCCTAAAAAATTGAATTTGTTTATTTTTAATTCATAAAAAATCCAAAACGGTAAAAAAAAGTGTCAATTTTTATTACTTTCACGTAAAGTCGCATAACCTATGAACAAAATGAGACATAAATCATGATCGCGTTTCGCTTTTATTTACAATTAAGTAAAGGTATGAATTTCAAAAATATGCTCGAGATATGCACAAAATTATTTTAAAAACCGGAGAAAAATTAACTTGTACATTTTGTGCATATATGTACCTTCAAATAATAATAATTCTGCAATACAATTGGAAATGGTGTAGTACATATAACTAAAATATGAAATTATATTAACAATATTAATTATAAACGAAAGTTTGCAGACACTATATAGTTAAGTTTTATAAATGTTTGTGATTGAGTAAGAAAGTATTGAGCGATTTTGGAATGTATCTCGAAACAGAAATTGTAGGATTCACATACGACTGGGGAAATTAAAATTATGCAAATAATAAAAAAAAAATTATTTCAGTTGATTATAAGTTATGATTGATTTATTTGTTTTTACTGTTTTTGTTAAAAAGAAAATTAGGAAATGTTCTGTTTGATTTTATGATTTTTGTAAAGATTCTAATATTTATGACATTGATTTCAACAATTTTGTGATGTTTGAATACGGAATTAATTTTTTTCTGTGTAAGAATTTATATTTGTAAGAAGAATATTCTGCAGAATAATTATGTTAAATACTAAAATTATTAAGTATATTTAATTACTGAACAATACATATGATATCTAATATTCAGCTTAGCCATATTGGATTTCCAAATTGGATTTTCCCCACTGGCCTTAGGTAACTCTGTTATCTAAATAAAAAAATATATTTTATAAATAGTAAAAAGTTTCAATAAACCGTTTGAAATAAATATATAATTAGTTGAAAAATTTTATTATTTATTATTTTATTTGTATGTACAATGTGGCACTTATTTTGAAAAATGTCAAATTTTGTGAACTGCGCCCCCCTAATTTTTTACGTTTGGTCTAATATATAGGTGGTGAAAATTTGAGTCAAATTGGAAAATTCTAAACCGCGGCGCACAGAGGTTAAAGTTCAAATTTAGTGAAATTTGCGTTTTTTTAAGCAAACGTGTATAGCTTTGGTTATTATTTTCATAAAAACACAGACAATTAATACACAATTACTTAATATTCATTAATATTTTTTTTGCACAAAATCATTAACTCATTTTAGCCTTGGGGTCATAAACTGGTTCACAAAACTTTTGAATAATATTACGGGAAAATCGGAGGATCGTCTAGCCATACGGAACAGGCCTTGAAATATCTTCTACTGTATATGCTACTTTGGAGAAGTTTGATATTTTGGACAGAACACAAGCATTCGTTTTCGACACAAGAGCGTCAAATACCGGAAGGTTTAAAGGTGCCTCTGTTCTATTGGAAAAAAGGATTGGACATGATATACTATAGGAAATAGTATTGGCCGCAGTATGTTCTGAGATCAATAACGGAATACATACCGCAGGGCCTGACATAGTTATATTTAAAAAATGTAGAAAAGTTTGGCTTGAAATTCGCCAAGAAAACTACAAGCCTGGATCCTTTTTTTTTTTTTTGCTTTTAATTATTTATTGAATCTTCATATATGAAATAACAATAAGTAATATCCGAGAAATGACTACAAAGAATTTTTGGAGTTAATTGTTATATTTTTAGGAGGAACTCCATCGCGCGGTATAGCATTCTATTACCTGGAGCATTTCATTTAGCTAGGTGGATGTCAAAGTGTATATACTGCCTTAAAATTTTACTATTTAGAAACCAATTTGAAGAAATGTCTAAAGGTGAGACTAAAGGCTTAATAGAGCTGGCATGCTTTATTATAAAATGTTACATGGCATTTTGGTTTGATGCAGCAAAATCTCAATTGGCTCCTATAAATTACATAATCTTTGTACGTAAATTGGAAGAATACAGGCAAATACACGAAAATGTTGCAGAAAAAGCTATTTCGAAAATTATAAATCACTTATACTACTTAAGCGAAAAAGTGGGATTCGCCTTATTTGATCCTAGAATATCTGTGGAAACTAAGGCTTAACTTGTTAAAAATATTAATAAAAATAAAATTTCCGACGACATATTGGAAGAAATTGAACCACCTCCCAAAAAGCTGCAGTTAAGACAAGGAGAAGTAAAACGTTTTATTTGCAGAGACGATGCAAGTATTTTGACAGAATTGACCCCAAAACAGAAGCGGAGAGCTTATAGTAGAAAAAATAAAAATTGTCAACGACTGTGCAGAAAGAGGAATAAAGCTAGTGCAAGATTACCATCAAAAAGTTACTAAAGATGAGGCTCAGAGACAATATTTGTTCAAGGTATTGAACATATATTTAATATCGTAACATATGTATACTTCTTAATACCTATGTATATATTTTTTTGTTTAAGATTGTTCAACATTATAGACAGCAATACCCCAAAGACGCGACTTTAAAGAATTTGTCAATCAAATTTGATTCATAAGCTTTACATTAATTAATGCAACGATTTACATTCATATATTCGCTTATATAAACATTCTTAAAATATACATACAGTGAGTATTATAATAAATGGATCATTTATGACCCCAAGGCTAAAATGGGTTAACAATTTTGTGCAAAAAAAAAAAATATTAATGAATATTAAGTAATAGTGTATTTGTATTGTATTGTCTGTGTTTGATTACAATATTTGTGAAAATAATAACCAAAGCTATACACGTTTGCTTAAAAAACGCAAATTTCCCAAAATTTGAACTTTAACCTCTGTACGCCGCGGTTTAGAATTATCCAATTTGACTAAAATTTTCACCACCTATATATTAGACCAAACGTAAATAATTAGGGAGGCGCATTTCTCAAAATTTGACATTTTTCAAAATAAGTGCCACCCTAATGTACATACATACATACATATGTATTTATTTAATTAAATATTTATAATTAATATCGACGTCTAACTTTTCTTTGTCTTATTTTTTGTATGTGTGTTCGCATATGCGTTTGCCTGCTTCTATTGTTTTAATTAAGCATTCACAATTAATTTAAATAAAATACAGGAAATCATTGGGCTCGTTAAATTATGAAGCTCAACGATGAAGCAAAGGCAATCGGTGATTTGGCAGCGTTAGCATATTGTGTCATGCCGCTGAGATACAATTAATCAAGATAAAATGTTGATGTCTCTATTATAATTCTACAGAAGTAAGATAAATATTGTACACTAAAAGCTACCAACCAGCCAACTCAAAGAGAAAAAAGTGTGTTCACGAAAAAAAAATTAATTTATTATTTTGTAGAGGATTTTTAAAATAGTGAAAATAAATCTATAATTTATACCTACATATATGAAAAGTCCGATTTTTATAAAACTATATATGACTAACAATAGCAGAGGCTGGGATCGCTTAAAGCTGAAGTTACACACCATGTGTTCTTCGCTTTTTCACATTCTACTTACGCGTTTGTCAAAAAAGTAAAATCAGTGTAATTGTTTTCGATGGACAAGTATGAGAAATTATTTTTTATTTTCAAAGTGATTGATAAATATGTTTGTATGGTTGATTATTTTTGGCATTTTTTTTTTTTTGCTTTAAAATGGCGTGTGGTATTTAATTTGAAATTAGAAAAGCGTGAAAGCGTGGTATGTAACTTTCAGAATTTTCCATCAAATAATTTCGTTATCAACTGAAATGATTCATTGAATGGAGGATCGGTTCATAATTTACTATAAATTCTATATAAGTCTAGTGCACATAAATCTTTTAAATATGTTAGCATGAAATTATATTAAATGTGTTGGCATCGCAAAGTAATTCCCTACCAATACATTTTTAATCAATAAATCATTTTTCCTTATTTAGAGATGATCGGTCCACGATAATCAGTTGGATAATCAGTTTTATTTGATTTGATGCCGTTTAAGCTTACAAAACATTTGAAAGATTAAGAAGCAAAGTCAAACAATTTGTGCTAAAAATGTGGTTACGCTTTTTGCCATGTGTGATCATAGTTTCAGTATAAAAAATTAAAATCGCGTTTTAACTGTGTGTTGTGATAAAAAAAAAAGACAAAAACACGAAGCAAAAGTCCAGTAAAGAAACAATCTGATAGAAAATATTTAGTAGCGGCGAACAACAATTTAGAAGCATTTATCTTTTTTGGGAATTTTTAATAAATGATCACAATTCTTTGCCATATACATACATACATACTTACAAACATAAATAACCAGATGTAAACCTTATAAATTTCCTATTAAGTAAAAGGTTTTTTGTTTAACATTCAACAAAAAATGCGTGTTTTTTGTTTAAAACGTGTTGTGCTACCTGACAGAGGTTTACAGCGCTAGTAACGATTATAAAGCACTTGTTACAATATAATATAAAAATGTCAACAGTTCGGCATTAGTGAGAGATGACAACATCACACAGAGGATGAGATTTAGGTTAAATCATCCAATAACAGAAAAGGGTCGTCCACTCTTGCACACAAACAACAACTTACCGATAGATATGTCAATAGAGAGATACAATAAATATGTTCCAGTACAATTCGGCGTTCATGCGGCACAATCCTCATGTGGACATGTTATTAGATCAAGTTGCTCTGATAGAGTTTATCAGCATATCGGCATCATGTTTTTGTTTTGTTGGTGGAGAACGCGCATAAATTAACTTGTCCATGAGAAACGACAATTTCAAATTACTACTTGATACAAGAACACTGATGCTATCTTAATCTGTGTGCGAGTACAACAGAGCGTCCGATTTAGTCCCACAGTTTTCTCGAATAGTTTGGGTTTAAACAATAAAAGAAAAAATAATAAATACATACATACATATTTACCTATGTATGTTGTTGAAATTGAATTAAAGAAAAGTACTTGATTCTCACGTATTGATGTGTGCATGCATCTTAGTATCTATGAATTGACTGATGTTGATGTTCATGTCTATTATGGTGTATTTATGCCACATTAAATGCGATATTAAGTAATTCATTGCTTTTTATCAGCAATGTTGAAAGGGATTTGATGAAAAGGAATTGTTGACATTGTTGAAATAATTACCGGATTTAGGACACGTGCGCTTTTTGGCTTTTTGTGGCCTCAGGCGTTATTGAACGACACGCATTTGCTACAGTTGCACACTATATTCGTACGTAAATACATATGTACGTATGTAAGTATTCATAAGTTAATGTAGTATTTACACCTAAATACAAATACATTTCAATTTGTTGTATCCTGATTTGTACACACACGGTTGGTTTCGGTGTGCACTTTGCGTTTTGCGCCCAGCCAATGTTCAGCCTTATTTGTCATTGTATAAATGCGTTCAAATGATAATAATTGTCGTGTGATTGTTGTTGATGAGTCTCGAGTAAATTCAATAGTCTGAATTAAATGCGAGTCACCACCACCACCACATTCACATTTACTGCCGCTGCTGCTGCCACTTCCACCGTCTCAACAATTTGAATTAGGCACATGCATGCTCTTGCTCATCCTGCTCCTGTTGTTTTTTGCATTTTGTTTTCAATAGTGATTTTCTAATTCAAAAAATATAATGTAATGATAATTTATCAGTGTTGTTTTAATGCGTATGTCTGATTTTCTTCAGTAAAATCTAAAATCTGCGATCAAAAGTTGTTGTCAGATTGAACTAACGACTATATGTAAGTCGATAAGAGTACAAATTTATTTTTGATGTAAATATGTAAGTATGTTTCAATTACATACATACATATATCCATCTGATAAATTTCGAGGTGTGTTTTGCAAATAATTAGTTATTTATATTGAATACATTTATTATACTTACATACATATGTAATCATAATCATGTACACTTAAACAATTGCCATAGGTAATACCAATAAACAAATTTAGTAGATCTTCAACTAAATAAAAGTTTTATTCACTACAATAAATTTTATAGAAATTAAAAGAAGAGTTTTGATTCAAAAATATTTAACGTTAGTTATTTTTAATCTTTAACTGCGGAGGTCATGAAGCAAATAATAAAGATTACGCATGGCGCAGATCCGTTATAGTTCACAAAAACTGTGAGAGTAAAATTTCTTCTTGTGACGTCACAAGTCAAAACAAGTAAGAAAGTATAGTCGGTCAAGCCCGACCATATAATACCCTACACCAAGTATATGTATATGTTTTTCAGAAATGACCGTTATATGGGATATGTAACCTATTGTGGACCGATCATCCAAAAAATTAGTGTCATGATGTCTGTGAATATAAATATAATGTATGCTAAACTTTATCTCGATATAAATACTTTTAAAAGATTTATGGAGCTTAAAGTGGTTTTCGGATGTGGGCCTTATATGGGAGCTACGAGTAATTATGGACCGATCATAATAAAATTGTACCGTATTATTTGCATACATTTGAAATATATTTGCGTTCAATATTAATTAGATACCAACATTTTTGAGAGAGTTATGCTCTTTAAAGTGATTTTCGGAAGTGGGCCTTATATGGGAGCTACGAGTAATTATGGACCAATCTGCACAAAATTTATAGATCTGATTTAACTTCATTTACCACTAGTTTTTGATGGAATTTGTGTGGATACTTGCATAATTAAAACCTTTATGATCGGTAAACCCCAATTTCGGGGGGACATTTGTATGGGGTCAGGGGAAATAAGGTACCGATTTCCACCAGTTTCAACTCCATCCATCCTTGGACCGAAAAAATATCACGTACTAAATTTTATCGAAATATCTTTAAAATGGCGACCTGTACTCTGCGCACAAGCTCTACATGGACAGCCAGCCAGCCAACCAGACGGACATCGTTAAATCGAAAGTGATTCTGAGTCGATCGGTATACTTTAAGGTGGGTGTTGGACCGATATTTCCCTCCCCACTATGGTAGTGTAGGGTATAAAAAAGTCTTATTTTCGTTGTAGTGCTTGTGTTTTTTTATAGTGTAAAGCAGTGATGGAAAATGGGTTTTTGTTTTTCGTACCAACTATATACATAAATAAAATGTACTTTTTAGACCTTCAGGTACCATTTTTAATATTTGTTAAATAATCATAAAACTTTACCACTTTATCGAAAATTCGATATATATGGTCCAACACATAACTTAAAGAATACCGATCGACTCAGAATCACATCCTGAGTCAATTTAACGATGTCCGTCCGTCCGTCTGACTGGCTGGCTTGCCATGTAAAACTTGTACGCAGAGTACAGGTCGAAATTTTGAAGATATTTCGATAAAATTTTGTACGTGAAATTTGTTCAGCCCAAGGACGGATGGAAAACCGTTTTTCAGAAATGGGCGCTATATGGTCATCCAAAAACTAAGTGCCATGACTTCTGTGAATATAAATATTGTGTATGTTTAACGATATAAATACTTTTAAAAAATTTATGAATTACGGAGTGTCATCATTGGGTGATGAAACTTATTTGTGTATTTTTGTTTTTTATTTATTTATTGAATCTTCATATCTTTAAATGACAATAAGTGTTTTAATCTTAATACTAAAAAGAAAATAATAAGCCCAGCCAGTGCTAGGCAAAAATTTTTATGATACTAAAAAAATTTCACATCAACTGATCCAGTCATCTGTTTTGCGCTTGAGTTAAAGCAAGGGTATCCCTCCTTCTCAACCGATTGTGGCCACTAAAGTTAAGGATGTCTCGTGCAAGTGGGTTTGGATGGTGTTCAAGTTGGCTGACATACTTTGACGCATATTTTGTAAATTCGACTTTTACTAATGGCACGCCTAGATCTTTGTGGATTCGAGAATTTTTAACATACCATGGAGCTGCAGTAATTATACGTAGAATTTTATTTTGACCCCTTTGAATTTTTTCAATGTTTAATGCTGAGGTCGTACCCCATAATTGAATTCCATATCACCGGATTGGCTTTAGAATTGCATTGTACAACAAAAGTTATTGGATACCAAAATTTTTAAGAAATTTATGGTCGTTAAAGCGATTTTCGGAAGGGGAACTTATATGAAAGCTACGTTTAATTATGGACCGATCATGATAATATTACATCATATCATGTGAATATATGCAAAACATATTTGTGTTCAATATTATTTGGATATGTAGTACCTCTAAAACAAACACTTACAAAAATATACTTGTCACACAAAAAATTGTAACAAACAAACTTTTTTGAAATTAATCACATTTGCTTTGGTTTAATAATGACAAAATAAAAAATAATTTCTCAATCGTTTTAAGAATTTAAAAGAATAAATAAACTTTTTTATAAAATATTGGTGGTCTTTTTATTAAAAAACTAAATACGTACCAACAAATTGGTGACCCCGTATTTTAAAAGTTTTAAGCTATAAGGATGTCAACTTCCGAAGACGATTTTTCATCTCTACCATCAAATTCCCCTCATATGGAAATTTCAAGAGTCGCTGTTGATGCACCACCATTTTGGCGTTCAAATGGAATCGCTGTCTAAAAAAAAAAAAAAAATTTAAACAAAAATTCAGTACGAATATACCCACATTAAAGGCAGCTCATTGACGTGTGTATGTAAGCGCGGGGGATTCGTCTAAAATGGCGGACTCTTATAATTTTTTACGACCACCAAAACCGTTAATAGTGGAACATGATAAAGACATGGCCAAAGAGTGGAAATTATGGAGGCAACAATATGAGTATTTCGACATAGCATCTGGACAAACCAGAAGACATACAGCTCGCAACATTTATGACTGCCATCGGGTACTCCGCCATACAAATTTTCAACTCACTACCAGGAACGTCCAACGAAACACTACAAATTCCATAAACTTTTTCAGAATGAAAGTGAAACAATAGATGAGTATGTAACTCGTTTGAGGCTTCAATCTCATAACTGTGACTTTAGTGTATTAAATGAAAGCCTTTTGCGTGATCAGCTAATTCTAGGAATAAGAAGCGACACATTGCGTACAAAACTCTTGTCTGAAGATATTACCCTGACCAAAGCAATACAAATTTGTCAGGCAACCGAATTAGCGCAGAAGCAAACGGCCGAAATACACAATGAAAATGAAAAAATCATTAACGCAGTACAACAAGCTAGCAAAAACAGCAAAAATGAAAAAACTTTCGATTGTCGTAAGTGCGGGAAAAATAACAGAATAAGAAACTGCCCAGCATTTAGACATATTTGTAAAAAAATGTAAAAAAGGTAATCACTACGAAAGTATGTGTAGAAAAAATTTCAACAAAAATAATAACAAAAGTAGAGCCGTTGACTGTTGCGAAAATATTAACTCCAGTGATACCTCGAGCAATGAGAGCGATCCAGAATTGTTTATTGGATGTGTTTCCTATAATAAAAGCATAAACTATGATAAATATACAGAAAAACTAATAATAGATAAACGAATGTATGAAGTCAAGCTAGACACTGGAGCTCAATGCAACGTCTTACCAAAAAAAAATATTGACAAAATTGAAAATAAAATATCAAAATCTTTACACCCTTGCAAGGTCAAACATTTGGTTTCATTTGCTAATTCGAAATTAGACGTGTTAGGAGAAGTATTCCTGAAATGCAAGGTTGGAAAAAGAAGTTGTAAAATTAATTTCAAAATAGTAAATGAAAACGTCAAGCCAATTTTGGGAGCGAATGCTTGTGAAAAACTAAAATTGATTAAAAGAATACAACAAGTACAGGTGAATGATGACCTCGGTTGCATAAAGAATTTTGTGTATGATATTGATTTGGTAGATAACCCAAAGTTTGATATAGTTCCACCAAGACGGGTCGCTTTCAAAATTAGAGATGAAGTGAAAGCCGAAATTGACAAAATGGTTAAAATGGAGGTAATTGAACCCACCAATGAACCTACGCCAGCAGTCTCTCCCATGGTGGTAGTAAGAAAAAACAATAAAATTAGAATTTGCATGGACCCTACCAGTGTAAACAGGAATATAAAGCGCCGCCATTTTCCAATGAATACGCTCGAAGAAATTTCAGCTCAGTTAAAAGGTGCCAAATTTCTTACAATCTTGGACTGTAAGAGAGGATTTTGGCAAATTCCTGTATCAAATCGTACCAAACAGATATTGACTTTCTCTACACCATGGGGAAGATATTCGTGCAAGAGACTACCATTCGGTATATCATCCGCGCCAGAAATTTTTCAGAGCCTGATGCAACAATTATTTTCCCACTTACCAAATGTTAAAGTAGCGATTGATGACATTCTAATACATTCCAACACTATTGAAGAACTTCGACGCACTACAACGGAAGTAATTAAAGTCATCGAAAAAAGTGGTATAAAGCTAAACAAAGAAAAGTGCGAATTTGAGCGAAAGCAAGTAAAATTTTTAGGGCACATTCTTAGTGAAAGAGGCTTACAGGCAGATCCCGACAAAATCGATGCTGTAAAGAGGCTTCAAGCACCAAGAAATCGTTAAGAACTCCAGCGAGTACTAGGTAAATTTACTTATCTTAGTAAATATATTAAAAATTTTTCGCATATTACAGCACCATTAAGATTTTTATTGGAAAAATCAAAACCCTTTAAGTGGGAAGAGTTCCAACAGAAATCGTTTAATGAATTAAAAGAATTAATCAGCAAGCCTCCAGTACTTAAACTTTATGATGTTAAAAAAGATGTTAAGCTTCAAGTAGATGTCAGTTCATATGCTATGGGAGCAGTATTGCTTCAAGAAAATCCCCCAGTAGCATACGCTTCAAAGGCCTTAACAAACTGTCAATCTCGATATTCGCAGTTGAAAAAGGACGCATTAGCAGTTAAATTTGGATGCGAAAAATTTCACCAATATGTCTGGGGTAAACAGTTAACAGTGGAGACTGACCATAAACCACTGGAGTCGATTTTCAAAAAGCCACTACACGCCTCTCCTGTGCGTTTACGAAGAATACGTCTAAGTTTGCTCACTTACAATCCCATGACAAACCAGGGGTAAACATGTATTTGGCAGACCCTCTTAGTCGCGACTGTCATAATAGCCAAAATAGAGAAGCAGAAGAAACGTTAGAAGTTCAAATAGTATTGTCTATGTCTAACAAAGAATATGAAAACTTAAAACAAAGTACAAAAAATGATAGTTCTTGTCAATCTCTCATAAAATATATAAGACTTGGTTGGCCAAAATCAAAAGAAAACTTGCCTAGTGAAATAAGACCATACTGGCATTTTCGTGAAGAACTTTCGGTGAATGAAGACGGTATAACTTTTAAGTCATCTAAGGTATTAGTACCACAAAGTTTGAGGTCGAAATATTTAAAACACATCCATCAAGGTCACTTTAGCTACTCAAAATGCGTTAGTATGGCAAGAGAGTCAGTCTTTTGGCCGCAAATGAGCAAGGACATTTTTGATTACGTAAAGAAGTGCGCATCCTGCCAAGTTCATCAACGTAAGAACACTAAACTAACTATTGGCGGAAAAGAAATCCCGAACTACGTATTTGACATTGGTGCCACGGATTTGTTTCACTTGAACAACAAAAATTACATAGTTTTTATCGATAGCTATTCTGGATACCTAAAATTCCAAAAACTACAAGAAACTACAACGAAAAATGTAATAGCATTCCTAAAGGAAATTTTTTCAACGTTCGGGCCGCCGCTTACCCTTGAAACTGATAATGGCCCACAGTTCTCAAGTGCTGAATTCAGAACATTTTCAACAACATGGCAATTTAACCACAGAACCAGTTCACCATACCATCCCAGCGGCGCACACTGTGGCCGTGTAGTGCATTTAATGGCCTTAAATCAAGGAGGTTTCGGAGCTTCATGAAATTTTGCACACATTTATGTTAAATTTTTTAAGAATTTTAGTTTTTTTTTTTTTTTTAATACGCCCACTTTTACGCCCACCTCCCATACAACTTAAATAGAAAATGTGGCATAACTTCCATGATTTTAAATATATCAACTCAATTTTCATAAAACGTTAATATTATAATTGTAGAATGAGCTCCTGAAAATATGAACTTAATCCGCCCACTTTTACGCCCACCTCCCATACAAATGATATTTCAAAAATGCCATATCTTCTGTAAATTTGTAACTAGAATGTTTATTTTTCGCAAAAATGCATATAACATCTATCAAATGCTGTTTTTAAAATATGAAGAAAATCCGCCCACTGTAACACCCACCCCCCATACAACTCCAATACAAAAATTTTGTCAGTTTCACTCTATTTCATTTACTAACAACTTTTTTACATCTTCGTGATAATCTAATTTTTTAAGCTTAAATTTCGTTCTAAATGAATTGATATATGGGTCGGTGGATATCAACAAATGATGCATTACGTCTTCGTTAGTAGAACAGCGCCCAGTCTTGCGCGAGTGATATAGCCTATAACGTCTATAATCTTTGTTCCTCGCTTCCTGTGCTTCTTCTGATAACATTCCTTTGAAAAATAAACCATATGTTAATTTAAAATGTATGAAACAAATTGTATATTTAACCTACCTATAGGTAGAATGGCCTCAGATACAATTTTGCTACCATGTATCAAAACTTTATGCACGAGTAGCAAAGAAAGAAAGAATGCGCATTTGTTTTTGCACGCGTAAAATAACGCATATTTTTTACTGTAATTTTTGGTTTTTCATTGTTTTTTCGGCGGCGGGCAAATTGGGGCAAGTTTTTTTTTTTTAGTCTGTTAGCTGAGACTCTCGGCTTTAATTTGGTATATGACTCCATGTGTCGCACTGCTTCGCACACAACTAAAAGTCTAAGAGAAAATCATAAATGTTTATTTTTTTGGCTCAAAATATATTGTCAAAGGAAATTTTTTTTTTAAATTTTTTAAAATTTTTTTTTTTAATTTACATAATGCTTAATGTCTATTTTAAGTGAAAAAATACTTATAAGGTACATTCGGTGTAGACTTTATAAGTAACAAGCTTTTGAATATAACATAGAAAACTATCACACTTGAGACTTGTTCACATACTTTAACTTTGCGCTGCTCGGGACAGAAAACCAATGGAGGTATTTGCATGAAATTTTCCACACATGACCTTCAGATAGTTTTTAATCATCTGTGCAAAAATCATCAAAATCGGACAGAAGGTCCAAATTGATTTATTGCCGCAGTGGCCACAGTGTGCGGCGTTACCTTCGGTTACCTACTAACATTTATCATAACCATGTTGTATTTATTACTTTGACACATGCTATTGCAGCCTGTAACTTACACACTCACTAACAAACTGTTCGCTGTATCAGATATAACTTCTACAAATTAAACATTAGAGTTGTGCCCGGTCGTTCATTTCAGTGACCGGTAATTTTCGTTCATTTATCCAAGACTGAATCGTTCATTCAATTCGTTCAATCGTTCACTTTGAACGAATGAATACAACCCTTATTGAATGTGACTTTCTTCTTGTCTTTTTATAAACAACAGCTGAATGAAATTGATCCGTACACTATTGAACGAAAACCGTTCAGTTAAATGACCGGCTCATTCCGTTCAATGAAGTGATCCGTTCATTTTAACCCGTTCGTTCATGAACTACACAGCTCTATTAAACATTAAACAAAGTGTTTAATTAATAAAAACTGTAATTAATAAAAAATGTTTATTAAATAATAAACCAAATGTCTATTATTTACAATAATGGCTGGTGTTACTCAAGACGCAACGAAATTTCATACAATTGTAGCATCAATAGAGAGCAACATCTTCGAGAAAGTGCAAGACATCATAATCAACCCTCCGGCTGCTAACATGTATGAACCTTTAAATGCAAAACTCATCATTCTCGGACTCTGAAGATAAGCGCCTCAAGAAACTTTAGAAAGAAGTCGAATTATCGGACAAAAACAGATTTGTTAAGTCAAATGCGTTCCTTAGCTCAAGGTAGAGTATCGGATGATATTTTAAAACAACTTTGGATGCAGCGACTAGCATCTCAAATGAAAGCAATTTTATCCGTCAGTGAAGACCGATTAGAGAACTGGCCGCCATGGCAGATGAAATTTCCGATTGTTTAGATAGAGAACTCCATACGATTTCCATGTCATCAGAAACCGTTCGAGCAGGCTCGATTATATTGAACGTCAACTGGAAAGTCTGTGCAACAAAATGGAATCTTTCGGAAGATCGAGAAGTATGAGCAAGACAACAGGTAAACTCAGTCGTTCTAAGTCAGTTTCAAACAATGATAAACCATTGTGTTTGTATCATTTTAAATTTGGAAATAAAGCTAAGAAATGTTTTGTACCTTGCAATTTCAACCAATGGAATTAGGAAAACCAATCGGTGCTCCATCTTGGGTGACGGATGGGAGCAGCCAGGAGCTATGTCGCCTGTTTATTCGAGATATTAATTCGAAATCCAGATTTTTAGTCGATTCTGGAGCAGACGTTTCAGTAATTCCAGTATCATCATTACAATACAAGCAAAAACCTAGTTCACTAACTTTATATGCCGCAAATAAGTCGACAATTCGAACTTTTGAAACCAAAACCCTTACTATCGATTTAGGACTAAAGCGGAATTTCACATGGGATTTTGTTATTGCTAATATAGATAAAACTATTATTGGATCAGATTTTTTGGGTAATCAAGGCCTACTCATCGCCGGTAGAAATAATTGCCTCATCGATCCCAAATCTAAAAACAGTGCTGTAGCTAATGATCAAAATTTGTCAATAAAAACCATATTACCTTCGTCTCCATTCTATTCTCTTATTGTGGAATATAAGGATTTATCAAAAATAAATTTTCATTGTAAAACAAAACATTCAGTCCAACATTTTATAGGAACAACAAATGGTCCTGAAAAGCTACTTATACATAGTAAAAAAAGAATTCAATGAAATGGTTCGGCTTGGAATTTGTCGTCCTTTCAGTAGTAACTGGGCAAGCCCACTTCACATGGTCAAGAAATCCAATGGAGAGTGGCGTTCATGTGGTGACTACCGTAATCTTAATGCTCGTACCATACCTGATTGTTACGCTGTTCCACATATTCACGATTTTGGAATGCTTTCGGATGGTAAGAAAGTATTTAGTTAAGTAGATTTAGTAAAAGCATACCACCACATAAAAGCATAACAACACCGATTGGAAATTTTGAGTTTCTAAGAATGACATTTGGCTTGCGCAATGCAGCACAATCCGTCCAACGTTTTATGCATGAAGTAACAAGAGATTTGCATTTCATATACGTTTATATTGATAATTTGCTAATTGCATCAGAAAGCGAGCAAGAACATCAGATACATTTAAGGAGTTTATTTGAAAGGCTGCGTCAATATGGTCTTACCATAAATTTTTCTAAATGTGTGTTTGGAGTTTCACAACTTGAATTCCTTGGTTATTTTGTTACTGAAAAGGGCCTGAACTTACTTCTCAGTCGTGTTGAAACCATTTCACAGTACAACCTACCTGAAACCGTTAAGGAACTCAAATGTTTCTTAGGTATAATTAACTTCTATCGACACATCGTTTCATACCACATGCCGCAAAATATCAAGCAATTCTACATGGAATACATCAAAGTAATATTAAAAATGATAAACGCCCTATTGAATGGAATGAAGCAAGAAAACAAGCATTTGAAGAATGTAAGCTACAACTTGAAAATTAAACTCTTTTGTGTTATCCAAAAGAAAATGTTCCCACTTCCTTGTGTGTAGATGCATCAGATACAGCAATGAGAGATGTATTACAGCAGTTTATAGAAAATGAGTGGAAACTATTAGGATTTTTTTTCTAAAAAAAATTCAATAAGACCCAGATAAAATACAGCGCATGAGATCGTGAACTACTGGCCATATTTGCCACACTCAAACACATTCAATATTTTTTGGAAGGTCGTCAATTTTGTATTTATTCCGATCACAAACCACGGCTGAATTTCAGTTTATGGGGGACACCCCTAGAGAAAAAATCTAAATATGCCATCCCCTTCAGAATGTTCCCAGGAGTACGAAAATCATAATGAAAAAGGGGGCTCACGCCCCCTATGGGCGTGGCAGTCGAAAAACGACCCGGCCCACCTACGTAGACAATATGGGTATCAAATGAAAGCTAATGTCTTCACGATTCCAAAAATAGCCATAGTTGCCAGATCGGGCGGTTTTTGCAGCCGATACGGCCATTTTTGTTAAATAGGGGCGGGGGTGAAAAACGACCCATGCCACCTACTTAGGCAATATTGGTATCAAATGAAAGGAAATGTCTTCACGATTCCAAAAATACCCGTAGTTGCCAGATCGTCCAGAATTTGAGGAAGATATGTTAATTTTTATAAAATGGGGGAAGGACTTTTTTTGTTTATTTCTTTTTAGCTCGGCCAGAGGCCGAGCACTCGAGATCCCCGCCGTCTAGAATTAAGACATACTGGAGTTAAAAACCCCTAAGCCCGGCCGTAGGCCGGTCACGCAGAAAAACTTTACTAAGCGAAGCCAGTATAACAAATTTTCATTAATCAATCATTTAGTCGTTCGCCGTAAGCCTATTGGTGGCGTTTTTGTTTGTTTTTAACAAAATATAAGCAAAAAAAAAAAAAAAAAAAATTTCCCCCACCCCAAATTTTGCCAAAATGGCCATATCGGCTACAAAAATCGCCCGATCTGGCAACTACGGCTATTTTTGGAATCGTGAAGACATTAGCTTTCATTTGATACCCATATTGTCTACGTAGGTGCGCCGGGTCGTTTTTCGACTGCCACGCCCATAGGGGGCGTGAGCCCCCTTATTCATTATGATTTTCGCACTCCTGGGGTCATTTAAGGGGGCGTGGCACTTTTTTTTTTTTCCCAGGGGTGTCCCCCATAAACTGAAATTTTGCCCAAACCACTCATATGACTAATTATGAGCCGACCACCATAAAATTTAGTACAACAATTTATTTATGTTAAATTTTAACAATATTTATATGTACCAGTTTAATACGTACTTAAGTGAATTTTGGAAGTGGATTTGATATGCGGTCTATGGTCAAACATGGACCGAACTAAAAAAAATTCGTTTTGCTATTTCTTTTTGCATGAAACTTATTTCTGCTGAATTTTGTACTGATATTTGTTGAATCGACGATGTCGAAATAATTTGAACACCAAAGGTTTCCTTTGGAGTTCAGATTTTGTCTGGATTAGCCTAGGTAGAAACACCTTATGCTAAAAATGTATTAAATTGAGCCTTAGTAGAAACACTAAGACCGTGAAGCAGTGACAAAAGCTAATCTTTGTTTACCTTAATGTGTTTATTTTGGTTGGGTTTTTATACAATTTAATTGCTTACGTCTAACTTAAAATTAATAATAACAATATTAAAATATCCAATTTCAATAGGTATAAAAAATGTCTTTAATTGCATTATTGCAGTATTTCATAAAATAGAATAAAGTGAATGACTTTTAGTTTTATTATTGTAACATTAAACGATTGTAGAGGCAAAGACTGCAATAAACAAGTTCAAGGGAAAATTATTAAATATTGTCGTATATGCATTTTTGTAATCTAGTAAATATGTAAAATCATTTATTTAGCTTTTATTATGGTTAACATTCTCCGCCACGTTGAGCGTATAGCGAAAATTAAACTGTGTAAAAAAAACTAAAGAATTAATAATATAAGAGTTAAAGATATTGGTTGTTTTTTAAACCTCAGAGTTGTGCTGGCGTGGTGTTGGTTTGTCATATTCGGAGTGTTCTAAGTGTATCGTTGAACAGGGGCGCCAATCTATGAATTGGCCTCTTGAAAGTTCCCTTAGCTGTTTTGACGTCGCAGACCCTAATAAGTCCCTTGTAAATTCGGCTGATTTTTCCCAGTGGCCATTGTAGTACAGGAGTATTATCTTCTTTGAGAATAACAAGCATGCCTTCAATGACATTCGGTGAAGGAGATTTCTACTTTCCTCTTTGTTGTAGTTCATGTCAATATTTTTGTGTCCATTCCTTCCAGAATTTGTGTTTAATTTCTAAAGTTATTTTCCACCTTGCATCTAATAGTAATTTTGGAGATTGGGCATTTACATCCACGTCTGATGTTAATGGCTCGTAATCTGAAGAGAGAGGAAATTAAGGCCGCGAGTTTAGTATAGCTTCTATTTCAACCACTACTGTTTCCAATTCCTCATATGTAAGTGATTCAGCGGACACACTTCTCAGCAGCAGATGTTTGGCTGATTTAACTGCCGCTTCCCAAAGGCCACCGAAATGAGGGGCTCTTGGTGAAATAAATTTAAAAGTAATTGATTGATTGCTAAATACTCGTGTAATTTTTTCTTGGGCTGATTGAGAATATATTGATTCTTCTAATTCAGCTAATTTGTTGTTTGCTCCCACGAAGTTAGTAGCATTGTCGCAATGTAGTGTCTGACAACGGCCTCTTCTGCTGATGAATCGTCGCAATGCTCCTATAAAGGCTTCTGTGGACAGATTGGACACAACTTCCATGTGAATGGCCTTAGTTGCAAAACAGCAAAATACTGCGATATAAGCCTTGTCTGCTCTCTTGCCCCTAATTTTGTGATGTATCCAAATAGGTCCAAAATAATCAACTCCTGTGTTAATGAATGGACGTCCTGGTGTCACTCTGTCAGCTGGTAGGTTTCCCATTAATTGTTTAAAAGGCACTGGCTTAGCCTTGGTTCATCGTATGCATTTGTGGACGGGACTGCGTGCGACTGATTTCCCGTTGGTAATCCAGAATTGGGCCCTGAATGCAGCCAACAATGCTTGTGGGCCGCAATGACGATTTTCTTCATATAGCAATTGCATCAACAACCCCACCATAAAATGATTGTGTGGTAAAATTGCTGGATGTTTTGCCTTGAATGGTAATGTTGATTGCTCCAGACGACCGCCTACACGCATTACCTGGTATTCATCGAAGAATGGATTTAATGAGGCCAAAGAACTGAATTTATGTACAGGTGTTTTGTGTGATAATCGTTCTAGTTCTTCTTCCATTCTTCCATTTCATGTGCATCGAGCGCCTTGTTGGGTAAGCGACAAATTTTCGTAGTTTTAGAATTTGTGATGAATCTCAAGACATAACCGATCGTGCGCTGAAGAGTCTTAAACGAGTTTCGATGGTTTATTCGATTTATGCCTTGCGGCGAGGTAGATATTGTCAAAACATGCTTTGTTATTTTTTGTTCTTCGTTGCAAGATATACCAGAAACTTGTGGAGGTGAGTTCGTCCACTCACTTTTTTGTCCTGATAGAAATAGCGGACCATAGAACCAAATTGAATGTTGTGATAGTTTTTCTGGTTCTAGTCCTCGGGATATTGCGTCAGCTGGATTTTGTTTAGAACTGACATGTCGCCATTGATTTGAGTCGGTTAATTCATGTATTTTGGCTATCCTGTTTGCCACAAAAGTGTGAAAAGATGCTGCAGTCGAATTTATCCAAGCAATGACAATCTTTGAATCTGTCAAGAAAACGTTTGCACTATTTTGTAGGCGAAGATCTTTCTTTACTCTATTTGTCAGCTCCACCCCTAGTACTGCTGCACATAGTTCCAGCCGAGGCAGCGTCTGTTTTTTAATGGGTGCTACACGGAACTTGGAACATATTAGTCTTGTTGATACAGTTTTGTCCTTGTATGTTGAACGAATATAGATTGCCGTTCCATAAGCTTGTTCCGATGCATCAACAAACGTGTGAAGCTGCGTTGTTACTGGTCTTTCGGTTTTTAGTACAAACCGATCGATCTTAATTTTGTTTAGTGCTTCTATGCTTGTTCGAAAGTTATTCCACACATTTTGAAGATCCAGGGGTAATTCAGCATCTCTTGAAATTGGTAACTGCCACAGCTCCTGCAAAAATATTTTCGCTCGTACGACCACCGGCCCAAAAATTCCTAGTGGGTCAAATATCTTGGCAAGTTCTGAGCTTACTATTCGTTTTGTTATACCCTTTGCAAAATTTTCCGATGGTACTTGTGCTCGTCCGCATAATTGATCAGACTTTAGCAGCCATATCAATCCAAGTGTTTTAATCGAGCAGTTTGAGCTTTCGTCTAAGTCCATTTTGATCTCCTAGTCCTCAGGTGCAATACCATTTAGCAACTGGGGATGATTTGAACACCATTTCCGAAGTTTAAAACCAGCCTTAGGTTAAGTTGTTGTTGTGATTCCAATGCAGTACTGATAGAGTCGGCCCCGCTTAGGCAATCGTCCACATAAAAATCATCACGTAATATTGATGCACCTAGTGGATATTTCTTGGCATTTTGAGTCGCTAGGTGTTGAAGGCATTTGGTAGCTAGGTATGGAGCTGAGAAGGTGCCGTAGGTGACAGTTTTGAGACGATAATATTTGATATCTTGATGTGTGTTATATCTCCAAATGATGAGCTGGAACATCTGGCCTGAATCATTGACTTGAATTTGTCGGTACATTTTTTCGATGTCTGCAGTGAAGACGAATTTATGCATCCGAAATCTCAGCAGCACTGAAAATAGCTCGCTTTTTACAGTTGGTCCGGCATGAAGAATGTCGTTGAGTGAGGAGCCACTGGATGTTTTACCTGATGCGTCAAACACTACTCGCAATTTTGTAGTTGAACTTTCTGGTTTCAGCACGCAATGATGAGGCATGACATAATGGACATCGGGAATGTCGTCTTCCTGTATTTCTTCCATGTGCCCCAAGGATTCATATTCTTCCATAAATTTATTGTATTCTGCTCTAAGTTCTGGCTTAAGGTTCAACCGTTTTTCCAATGATAAAAGTCGATTGAAAGCTATTGTTTTGGAAGTTCCGAGAATTGATGGATTCTCTGCAAATGGTAAACGGACAACGAATCTCCCATCCTTGTTTCTTTGTACGTTTTGTAAGAAATGATCTTCACATCGTTTTTCAGCTAAAGAATTCTGAATTATTTGCCTCTTGAAGTTTCCAGAACTTTTCAATAGCTCGTTTGTTGTTTGCTGTTCTGGGGTAAATACTGCACAAGTAACCAATTTGTTGTCGTTGTTTTCTTGTAATTTACCCATTACTACCCAGCCCAAAGCTGTATTTTGTACAATTGGTAAGTTCTTGTTGATCCTTATTTGTTGTGGCCGCATCAGTTGATGATAAAATTCTGCTCCGGTAAGCATATCAATTTTGTCCATTTCTTTAAAACATGAATCTGCTAGATTAATATTATCAGGAATATTCTAATCTGATGTGTTGAATGATTTTGCAGACTGAAATGATACAATGGTTGGGAGTACGAATGCTTCGATTCTGGTAGTATAATTGGTTTAAAAATTGGTAACAGGTTTAAAATTAAGAATTTTACACTCATTGCAAAAAAAATGTGTGAAAGTATTTTAACAACCCAGTAAAAAATAGGATCATCCAAAGAGTAATCCTGGAGCGCTCCTTTGCGAGTAATGGATTACTCCATAAAACTCCGAACCTCATAGGATTTTCAACACAACATGTCCGCAGACACGAGTACTCCTTTTAAGCTCCTTATGGAGTACTCCCTTTGATCTTGAAAATGACGACAGAGGGAGTAATCGTTTTTGTCTACTAAAAGAGCATAAAGGGAGTAATCATTTTTGAGCATGAATACAAATTTGGTTATTTTTTACAAAAACAAGAAAGCCTCGAAAAATAGCAACGGCGGAAATGAAATTTGCAATCCCGTTTTCTTGAATTTGAGTGGCATCACCGGAAATGAATTGAGGGAATTGAGGAGATTTTTTAACAACAACGAAAAATAGCAACGAAATTGTCTGATTTTTATCTTTATCCCAGAAACTAGCTCTAAATAGAAAAACAAAACGAAAATATTTTACAGCTATGTCAAAGAAAAAAAAACCAAAACGAACTGATACATCCCTCATTGATCCATTGGGAGTATTAAGCGAGGCATAGACAACAAAACAAAAAAAAAGTTTTGATAGCTCGCTTATTACTCCAAATGGATGAACAAGTCATTACTCCTTTATTGCTCGATTATGGATTAATCCATATATTTTTTACTGGGAATTTATATTGATATCGATCTTTTTAATGCATATCTGCTTCTTTTAGCCGCACTGAATTTAATCTATGTTTTATGTAAATTTTTCATTTGGCCCATAAAGTCTTAAAATTTTATTTAAACTCGAAACTTTATGAATGTACACATGTATGCATGGATGTATGTGTGTATGTATGCATATGTAAAATGTGTGCATGTTTAAGTAGTTTGTATGCAAACATATAAATTATACAAATTTGTTAATGATATTGGAGATGTGTACATCGTACAAGTATTTGCTGACAACAATACAAATTATAAACGATACAATCATTCATGCAGTTGAACAATAATTCAAATATTATTTATTCGTTCGTATAAACCATCGTTTTAAATAAACATACATACATAGACACACACATTTGTACACACATATGTATGTATACGTACGTATACATTTTTATGTATGAATGAATGTTGTTAAATAATACATGCACCTACAAACAAACTCTAATGTAGAATGTTCATACATACTCGTACATACTCGTATGTTTTCATGCGTATATGAATAAATCAATAATACATATTGTGTATTAATCGGAGCATATGCCTGTGGCTGGGAAGGGCTTATAAATGGCTCGGAGGGCCGCAACATAATATATATTTTGTTCAAGCATTTCCAAATTAAACATTTGTATCTTTGAGGAGCGCGGGTCACATGATTGTGATACTTTATTTGAATCAGATTATGCTATATAAAGATGGGAAATGTGTTTGCAAATGCAAAGTAAAGATAAAATAGTGGATACACAGTTATCAGAAGAGCTATAGAAGAAAAAACATTTTAAGATAATTGTGTTAAATGTTACAAGGACATATGTATATAAAATACATATTAATTATAGCCGTTCAAATTAAATAATGTATGTGTCTTTTAGAGAAACGTATTAAATAAAGAATACCTATATAAATCACAAGACAGGCCTAGAGCTCAACTAAATTATTTATTTACAAATGAAAATGTCAAATAACAGCAAAATTTAATTCAGCTCCGAGATATGCGAAAACTTGTTATTAAGTACAATATTTTCAATTTACATACGTATATCGGATTCGTATTGTAAAAATACTTAAAAGTCAAAAATCGGGTGTAATATTTCGTTATTGAAAACTCCACTGGTCAGTACTTGTCTATACATGTAAAGAATATTTTATAATGCTAGAACTTTTACACCTTTGAAAATTTTTTAAATATGTTTTCCGTACCTGTAATTTCACTACAAAAATATTTTAAAATTCAATTTTTGGCAATATGTTCTTGCTAGATACATATGTTTCTCATATATGTATGTCTATTCAATAGACTCTATTGTATAATGTATATTTTAGAGAAATCGGGAAACGATTATCCATGCACCAACCGTGTCATACTTATATCGCTCTATTTCGATTCGCTCTTCTTTAAATAGCAAAATAAAATAAATAAAAAACACCCTTATCTAGATACAGAAAGACAGAAATACATCCATACATACATATTTAAAAACCAACCCTGCAAATAATATTGGACTACGTGATCCATTTTAGATGATATGGACTACTCACAACATGGTCCAATGTAATGCAGTCATGGACCATGTCATAGTTAAACAAGAGTTTGTAGTTTCGTGTTAACACGATTGCATAATTGAGTTGTTGTTGTTGTTTAAAACTAACCCTCGAGAGTACTCCATGGAGTAGTTTTGGGACTACTCCGATGGGTTATATGGTCCAGTCCTAGGACATCGCAATGTTAAATGGACCACCTTTTTTTCATATATTTGGAGTAGTTTTGGAGTACTCCTACTCCTCTTTGGACTAGTCTTTACATGCATGTATGGACTAGTCGCGTTATTTGCAGGGAATATACGAACGTATACAAACATTAGCCTACAATTGTGTATATGTATACTTGTATATTTTAACTGCAAATAGATGTACATATTCATATACGAGTATATTTACATACATATGTACATATATTCATAAATGTTAGTGTGAATAATCCTATAGATATCTGTGTTTTAATGATATTTACATATGTACAATTACATATTCATATAAGTAAGTATATGTGACACTTACTTATCCCGATAATTTTGTGCCTTATTATGTGTATCAACCATCATCACAATACAATACGCTTGAAATTGCAAACAAACACAACTTGTGGATATTGAGATATTACATAGATATCTACATAATACTGAGTTGGTCAGAGCAATCAAATATTTCAATAATTTTTCAAGTACATATTGTATAATAAGAACAGCTTCTTTGTTTTCAAACATGCAAAGAAGAAAAACTTAAAAACTAATAACTTTGTGAATTGTTACTGTAAACAAGTAAGGAAGTATAGTCGGTCAAGCTCTACCAGTATACATATCAATAAAACAGTTTTTCAGAAATGGGCGCTATATTGGAGATATTATCTATTATGGACCAATCATTTTGTGAATACATATAAATATTATGTATGTTATACTTTATCTCGATATAAATACTTTGATAAGATTTATGGAGGTTGAAGTGAATTACGGAGGAGTTTCGACTAATTATAGACCGACCATTAAAAACATTTCTGTATATACATATAAAACACATTTGTGTTTAATATTATTTGGATACCAATGTTTTTAAGAGAGTTATGATCGTTAAAGTGATTTTCGGAAGTAGGCTTTATATGGGAGCTATTATCAATTATGGGCCAATCTGCACAAAATTTGAAGATGTGATTTGGGTTAATTTACCACTCATTTATGGTGAAATTTGTTTGGATACTTGCATAGTTAAAACATTTATGATCTTTAAACCCATATTTCGGGAGGGCATTTGTAATGGGCCGACTTCCACCAGTTTCAATCCCATTCGTCCTTGGGCCGAAAAAATATCATGTACCATTTCAAATAATAGAATCAATAGTTAAAATCATTTATTGCAGAAAATTCCATGATGTCTTAAATACACAATTGAAAATATCGTTCTCATTTTTTTCCGAGCAAATTAAAATGTTTCTATAAAATTTAGATGATTAATTTATGACCAATCAAGAGATTCATAGAAACTATGAGATTATTAGTTTAACTTCGATTTCCGTCGCCTCTATTGATTATAAGACGCAGCGAAGTGAAATATGTTTGGAAAATAACACAAGTAAAGTTCCTGGATCTCAAACAAATAGAAATCGATAAGTATTTATTACTTTATTATTTTATTTATTTTTGCCAGTACAATAATAATTTTTATTTTTATAAAAATTTGTAAACAACAAAGCATTGAAGAAGAAAAATTATCTAATGATGATAAAGAATGACAATACGAGTATAACCGATTTTTGTTTCACATCCATCATAGAAGTTAAAGAAACTAATTAATGAACCTACCTCTCAGTAAGTTTTCAATGTGGATGAGAAAGATTACCAGTCGGCGAAAGATTTTCGAAGAATACTATGTATTGCTGGTATAGAAGGATGAAACTTCATTATTTATATGTATTCCAAAGAAATATCGTAAACTTTTTTTGGGCTATCCTACTTACATAATATACATACTTAAGTTTGTAATCGTATGCATGTACAACTAGGCAAGTAAATATGCAAATGAATCACTTGTGAATATCATTTTGTGTTGTTGTATTGTACATACATACATACTTGTACATTAGGGTGCCTCGTTTATATCAAGCCTCGTTTGTTCTCATCTAAAATTAAAGTTTTATGTACTATTTCTTAAATTTATTTTATTTCAAAACTTTTCAGAGTTTTTCTCATTTCACTGTTGCTTCTTTTAATATTTTCAGTATGAAATTTTTTAATTTCATGCGTCTTTTGCTCACTTTGGAGCGAATATGAAAAACCAAAAACAGTACAATGAATTTTCATGCTTTAATCCAGCTCAGGGGACGGGGCACTGTAATGCTTTTTCATCCGTACACATGCACACACATTCATACATTCACATTAACTCGGATGTATGTACATATAAACAGTACATAAATACATATTATTTAATGTCAATGTTATTATTACTATATACAATGACGACAGATCCATCCAGATTCATGTTTATATTTATAATATACATATGTAGTTATGTACTCGTATGTATTGTACATATATTGAAATGTTTGTGTTGGATGTAGTTGATATTGTGTTGTGTGTCAATTGACGTGAATGGTTTGTTTTTTCTTGCCATTATTATAGTTATTTTGAGAATGAAGTTTGTCATTTTATACAATACTGCCGGAAGAATGTACGTAGTATATATGCCAAACATCCAAACACACAAACTGTTTGAGTATTAGATGTGTGAATTCATGTTTAGATATTTAAATTATCGACTCGTACATGTTAAATGAGTGTGTTGTGTGTTTGCATTTATTTCCTATGGTTGGTCATACAAATTGCAGAAAATTTAATAAAATATTTAAGTGTCAAACCAAACCAATAGTACATATACATATGTACATACATACATGTAAATATTGATTATTTTAAAGTAGATACATATAAGGAACACAATAAAAATGAAGCTCTACTAATGAATTTAAGAGTTTCTTATTACACATTTGTACAGATAGTGTTTAGTGTAAATATACGCGGCTTTAAATTGTTTTTAAGAACTGATTTCAATTGTAAGCTTTAGGTTAATATTTTATTTACTGTGCTTATTCCAATATTTCGCTACAACATTGTATAGCATCTTCAGGGAAACAAATTTACAAAGTTCACAAAGTTAACAAATATTTTTAAAAACAATAAAAATACTTTTCAATATATGTATATGCGTAAAAATATATAAAAATAATTGTCAGAATAAAAATTTAAAATATTACACAAACAAAAAAAAATTAATTTCCATTTCCATTTCCATTTTTATAGATTAATGGCCAGTTTTTAACTTAAAAATTAAAGTGTGTTTAAACTTAAGTTCTGTTTAAATACCAAATTCATTTTTATAGATCATTTAAATACAACCCATTTAAATACAACTTAAGTTGTTCATACTACCATATGATTTTGACAGTTCTGCACATTATGAAAATTTCGCATTGAAGTTTTCTATTATTTGATAAAAATATTCAATAAATAAACTCGCCCCGAATAAAAACATTGTGCCACTGTGTTATTAATATCAACTTAAACAATGAATTTAGATAAAGAGGATATGAATGATGCAGCTTTTGTCCATTTAGTTTACAACAATTTGTAAACTAAATACTAAATCAGCTGTTAAATTAAAAAGTTGTTTATATTTTTTTGACATTCAATGCTTTTATCTCAATTAAATACCAAACGCAATTTGAGACTGAAAAAATTAAACCATATTTAAATAAAACTAAAGTTTAAGGAAAAATTAACTAATTTCGTATTTAAATATCAAGTTAAAAACTGGCCATAAGTGTCTGTAGTTGTAAATTTGAGCAACATTATCTTATCTGCTTTAAAATTTATTCTAAGATTTGTTGGTACATTTATCAGTTCCAACATTTCTAACATACATACGAGTATAATGTCGTTTATAATTATTTTCTGTATTCAAAACTGATTTCAGTGTTTTCAAGCTCAGTTAAGTTATTAAATTTCTACAATGTGATGTTTTTTGTAAAGATTTGTCTTCTTATTGTGTTCAGCTATTCTAGTTTTTAGTTAATTTTTTTTTTTTTGTGTTCTACTTACATACACTTTACTACATGTGTCATTATCATTACCATTACATGGTATTTTATAAACTACGGTTGACATTTCCAACTTACATACGAGTATGTCTCTTATCTTTTGTTTTGCTATATAATCTAAATAATAATCTTATTACATATTATATTTCCATACGATTTACCATATTCTAGAGCCGTTTTGAAAATCTCCCATTTCAATCAATCTATTCATCCTGCAATATATTGAAACAGAATAAGGATACTAAAGTAAAATTAAAAAAAAAATAATTAATAAAAATTCGTAGCTTCGGTTTTTCGTCCAGTTTATTAATATTCGAGAGCAGTAAAAGTAAAAGTAAAAGGAAAAGCAGCAATCACAATTTTTTTCTTGACCTTATAAAATAATATGATCCAGTTAAATTTGTTATTTATCTACTTGGTTAAAGCAAACATAGCGACCCTCCAGTTTCTTATCGTACTACTATTTGCCCCAAAACCTCTAAATGAATTTGGTTCAAACTTATAGTGCAAGGCTAACGTAAACGGCATACGGAGGCGGGCGGCAATCAGCTGTTCTTTTTGCCGCTTATACTTTTTGTAGGTAGGCAAATGACTATTACATCATATCTTCTTTTAACTCCAAAATATTAAATAAAAAACATTATTATTTTATACATAAATCTCAGGAAAGATACACGGAGGGTTTCTAATAGAGCGTATCAAAAGAAACTATAGGTATACTGGGATGAGTAAAGCACGAAACATAGAGCATACAACAAAGCAATACGAACCGCCCAACGTGAATCCTGGAAACTTTTCTGTCAACAGGTTGATAGCGTTCAAGACATTTCGAAAATTGAGGAATTCCTATCGAAAACCCATACCCAACCCGAGACACTCATAGAATTGGAGAAACGGTCAGGAACAATGGAGGAAACTTTAGGAATATTAATGATGGCACACTTTCAGACGGGAGGAGGAATTAGCATCGAAGAACCGAACTCCCAAGTATGGAATGACACATCAAATATAATCATAACTATACTTTCAAATGGCATTGGATTAATCGACACCTAAAGTATGCGTATACCCCATTTTCCTGGGGAGAAGCATGGGTCGTATTCTTACCAAAACCCAGCAAGGAAAGTTACGCAAATTCAAAAGTATATAGACCCATACGCTCAACGTCATTCTTATTAAAAACCTTAGAGCGAATTGTCGACACAATGGTAAAGAGATAAATACTAGACAACGCAATGAACTTTAAGCAACACGCCTACCTAACATGAAGATCCAGAGAGTCAGCCTTACAGGAAGTTGTATACCATATCGAAATATCGTTTGATCAAGATTTATATACCCTAGCTGCTATATTTATTGATACCCTAGCTTTTAATAATGTTTTAACCTCGAGTCTTATTGACTTCCTTCGACAATTTGAGTTAAACCGCGACATATTGCTTTGGTTCATATCCAGGGAAACACATGGATAAATTATGAGGCAAATAACATAAAAATAAGGGACAGAATAAATAGAGGAACCCCACAGGGTAGTATTTTATGTCTCCTACTATGGGTAACTACTATACAGAGTCTACTAATGATCTTATCCAATGAATGTTTAACCCCATCTGCTATGCAGATGACGCAGCGATACTGATCAGAGGGAAAGATCTAAGCATCTTATGTGGACAATCAAAAGAAGCTCTAAGCATATCTTACAAGAGTAAATGTAAACCCGGACAAAACGGAATTAATGTCCTATCTTTCAAAACCGGACAATTCAATAACAAAAAGAGTCAAATGCCCAGGAGTAATATTCTATTAAAGACTATCCTAGAATAACCACATTGACAGTAGAGTAGAAAAAGAACACAGAATATGGCTTTTTGCAGAAGAGCGATAGGCTCGAAATAAGGGATAAACTCAATGATGACACACTTGCTATACGAGACAAATGTCCTATGACCGATTATAACGTTTGCGTCGATAGTATGGTGAACATCCCTAGAGAAACCAAATAGTTAGCAATACCTACAGGTTTTTGAATATGGAGAATAAGACTTCAACGAGAACGTACTTTTTAAAATTGTTTAATTTTAGGTGGAAACACATTTTAAGATCATTTGTTACTAAGAAAATTTAATTATGTGTATTTAACAGAAATAAAAATATTATTTCAAGTTCGCCAAGCAAAATTGTTTTAATGTGTTTTTAAAATAATTATTGCTTTTAATAAGTCATTTTACAAAAGCAAAGTTTCCAGTCTTTCGCATTCAATTTCAATTGTATTTTTGGAAATTTTAAGGTAATTAACCTTTACATATTTTGGAAATTTATAGAAAATATCTGCTCATATACGTACATATGTACCTGCTGCAACCTTAATAGAGTTTAAAACGTCTACTAATATATTAAAATGTAGAACAAGCCCTTCATCTGCTCCTTTTTATTGCGTTCTTTAGTTTAAGAAATTACTGGATTATATGATTCTCGAGACAGATGGCTTTCAAGAAATGAAATTTATTCAAAAATGTTTCAATTGTTTCTTTATTTTTCAACATTTGTTGTGTTTGATGAAATTTATTCATGTACACTATACAGTGCACTCGGGGAAATGTCAACTAATTAAAACTGCGGGTGTTGACGTTTACGAATGTAAAATTTTTAAATAAAAAACATATCGATAATGTTCTTTTAAACGTTTTTATTAATTATAAACTAAAATCAAACATAAACAATTTCAAAAAGGAAACAAAAAACGAATTCAACCTGCATAGAACCATACAAGACTACTAGAACCAAAAGAATACATTTTAAATGAGATCATATTTTTATATCATATGCATTTAAAAAAAAATTTTTCTGCTGTTTTTTTCTTTCCAACACTTGGGAGAGAGCCTTCTCTCTATTTCTTTCATAAAAATTTAGAGTAGGTAAGGTAAAAAAAGGCTTGACGTTTTGGGATGTTGACGTAAACGAGCGTTGACGTTTTCCCGAGTGCACTGTATGTATGTTGAGTGTATAACATAAAATGGGGGATTCATATCAGATGGCGTGTCTTTTGAGAGCTTGTAAAATCTTTTGCGAGCAGCAGCTCGACAAGATGTTCATGCATTACCTGTTAAAAACTATTTAGAAAGAAAAGTTCATAACAAACAATGCCCAATACTTTGAATATATTTGTATTTTACCTACAAATGTTTCAAAATAAAAGGAAAATTTTAAAAATTCCGCATTTTTAAGTTGTTGTACTCCCAAAACTTAAATGAAAACTGAAAAATTACAAATTAACAAAAATTGTTTGTCAAAAAACGCCAATCTTTCGTAAAATAAATTTCAAGTTAGTTTAGTTTAAAATATTTTGTTCTAAAACTTATTCTTACTGGTTTTTCTAGGAATCAAGCAGTAGAATAGTAATAATAATATTAATAATAACTTATTAAAATTTAACTAAGTTAAACAGCTCAAAAATGAGTTAATTTTAAATTTCACATTTTCCCGGTAATCAACCCTAATTATAAGGCGGCAATTTTATCATAATTTTATGAAACTTTTTATACCTAATTTAAATAGTTGGTGGCTTAAATCTACAGGATTCATTCAATTCAGATCACATTTTCTGGAAAGTGGAAAACTACGTATTCTAATTTAATTTACAAATTACAATGGCCGACACCCATTATTGCACAATTCATTGCAAAGATTTTGAAGAATACGAGTATATGAGCAATAAGTTAAGATTTCAGATTATTGAATTAGAAAGTGGTAAAAAAGTTATCCATAGCTCTCTAATTTAAATATTAATTTTAATTTTTAATTATCTTTAGGCTCCACTATAATTCATTGAGAAAGAAAGAACTGTAGAATTGTTAGCAATTTTATTTTAGGTTTTTAATTATTTAATTATTATATTTAAAGGAACTTTAAATAATGTACGATTTAAAAATAAAATTTTAGCTCCAATCTGCTAATTTCAATAAAAAAAAAGAACTAAGAAAAATATAAATTAAAGCAAGTAAAAAAGCTTAAAAAATGGAAAATATGCCGCTCGCCATTCAAAGTGTGGAGGTGCATTAACAAAGGCAAAATGTGTTTTTTTTCGGTTGCGCGTTTAAGAGTTAATTTAAATTTTTGCGCTGTTGTTTTAGATTTTAAGATATATTTTTCTCAAATTTCATTAAAGTCGACTCAAAAATTTATAAAATTTCGCTATCTTTTCATTAGAAATCCCAGATGTAGCAAAATTTGATCTTTGATCTTTACGATTTAAAGGTTAATGTTGTCCGTTTTAAGTAAAACTTTCGGAAAGTATTGCCAAAGTATGGGAGGTATTTACGAGTACATAGGTACATCATTTTTAGATATATACTCAATAAATTCCAAAGAGATGTTATAAAAATTCTAATATTTGTTTAACAAAAATTAAAAAAAAAAAAAATGAAAACGGAGTTTTGAAAAGGCCGGTAAAAAATCAATAATTTTTTATCATACTAGATAAAAAGTTAACGTTATGCTGCACAGATAAAAACTCATATACAAATACATATGTACGTATGTATGTATGTACATATTCAAAGTAAAAATATGATTTCTTTTACATTTCTTATTCAAGTGGTATGTCTGAATGGCCTGGGCAAAACTTAATAACTTTACCATTTGAAGGCTAATTTCGTACACATTTCGATTCTTTTACATTAATATTTAAACATAAGTATTTAATGGAATTTAACACATATAAACGTGTGTACCTATTTTATTTTTTAAATATTTTAGTCGGTAGCCTGAATGTGTTTAATGTTTTATTGCAAGACCTATAAAGTAAAAGCAGATCCATTAAGTAAATAAAAAAAATACATTGTAGGCATGTATTCGTATTTATCTAAATACTCATTGTGAGTAAATTAGTGTTGATTTTATATTCCGTACAAAATTTCATCCACTTTCTTAGTTGTGATACATTTTTAAAGCACCTTTACAATGCAGATTGTATTTACATATTAATTGCGAAAGATTTTAGTTTTAAGATTGTTTAGTTATACTCGTAATATAAATATGTAAATACGCATACGAAGGATGGAAATGGAATGGATTTCAATTAGAATACTCGTACAATAATGTTCTGCTTTACAAAATGTTACATACCTACATACCTATTTAAACATCTGAGTTACATATTTGGAAGAATTTTGAATAGTGATTTCCTTTAGAAGATTATTGGTCTTGAGGTTTAAGTTAAATTCTAAAAAGTGTATGTTTATTCTGTAGGTACGTACCTACCTACTTACATACGAGTATGTTTATCATTTCACAATGTTTGTTGTTATATTTGCGAATATGTATTTCGTATTGTAGGTTAAATCAACTTAAAGTGCTGAGAATTTCAAATAAATTACCTACACATACCTACATAGTAGGTATCTCGTTCTGTTTGGATACATGTTTTCGCAAATTTATATATGTACATTGATACATATGTACATACATAGATATGTACACTATATTAATACAATAGTGAAGTTTTGTTGCATAGAATCAAATTCCGTCGCCAAAAAAGGGTTTACAAATTCAACTCTTTTAGAGATTGTTTAAACAAAAATATGTGACCGCACTGCTGTGGCTGTTAACATCATACCCGAGACTTATTGCATTCAAACAAACGCACATTTAGAGAATTTTTTAAAATTTTAAATTTAATTCGAGTTCCTTTAATTCCAAACGAGCTAAACGTAAAACGCCAGTGACAATTACAAACTAATGCTGGTCTCAGTCAGACACAGATACACATCCATACATACATACATATATGTCAAAAACACCACACAAAAACGAAAAATAAAAAACAGCTGTTCAATAATCTTTAGAAAGAAAATGTCACACGATAATGTTGGTTTGAAGCAAGTCCGTCCGTAGTTTTTGCCATAACAGCTGAAAATTGTTTCTTTATTTTTTTGTTTATTTGTTGTGTAAATGTTCCATCAAAAATATTTTGTCTTAAATAGTCATACACGTAAAAACGGACTAAATTGTAAATGAATTGACTTTGTGTGCTTTGGGAATATCGAAAAAATACTCACTCGTTTCTTGTCGTATCAAAATACAACAACCACAGAGATGTGCAACTATATGAGAGTGGTTAAGAGCATGCGCTTGAGTACAAGTGAGTGTATAACTCGAAATCACAAATCACAATAAAATGATCAAATGAGTGAAAATCCTATGATAAGTTAGTTGTTCTTAAGCTCCACCCATTAAATTGTGTACATGTATGTATGTATGTATGCGTTGAGTCAATTCTTGAAATACGGGTAAATATGTTTTAGAGTGGATTGATAATCTGGCGCATGTCATTGAATAAATTTTGTATACAATGGCGGAATATGTCAAGTAGCAAATGTCATTCTCTCAATTTTTGAACGTTTTGCAAGTGTAGATACCTACCTACCTATATCTATGAACTCTATTAAATAGAGATAAACGTTCTTGTCAAACGTATGTACCAACATAGGTACGAATTTTTAAACCTTTTTAAAATTGTGCGGAAATTCTCATTACCTTTATATCGAGCTAAAATATATTTTAAATACCTACCTACATACATATAATAAAAACAAACACTTAAGACTTAAAACTTCTTTAAAATTTATTTATTTAATAGTTATTAATGGATTAAATAAATAAATTTTGAAGAAATTTTACTGTTTACACGAGAGCAATTTTGAAGAAAATTTCAATCGTGTAAATCTAGCTTTAGGTGGGAAGATTAATCTGTCTAGGGGGTCGGAGACATGAATGAATTGAAATCGTAAAATTTTAACATAAATCGAATAATGTTGACCCATTTCGCATTGGATATAAATATTGAAGAAACGTTCACGGAAGCATAAATTGAATTGATTTAAGATCAACAACTCTAAAATCGATTTTAAAATTTAGCCAAATCGGACAAGAAATAAGTGAGATTTAAGAAAACAGTAAAATTTTCAAGATCAAATTAAAAATTTTAGCACTATCCAATGACTCTACAATTGTGACAAAAAGCAAATAAAAATTAAGAAAAAAATCAAAAATTTTGTTTCAGTTGGCTGGGAAAATTACAAGAAATTACATTATAGGTAGGTATTTATTTTGCTAAGATTCATCAAATATCTGATAAAATTTTTTGTAAAATTAAGTCAAACCGATTTTCATCTACGGTAGTACATCGGTTTCATTTTCAAAACTTCTATTTCGAACTTTTTAAACTTTATTTAAAAATTGCTGTTTTAAAATTTATATACATTCTACATACATATATTTAGATACCATAGATACATATGCATATGGTGAATTTCACGTCAAGTGACCCAATTTTAAAAATCGATGTCTTCCGATTTGGATGAAATTTGCACCAAGGTTAGTACTATTGGATAGTAGGCCAGAGACAAATTTTCAGCTCTATCAATCAAGAACTGCCGGAGTTAGGGTGGTAAAAGTTGGACATTTTGGTCCTACAGGGTTTTTTTAAATGAGTGTAACATTCACCTATTGGTCCTAGCAAAAATTTTCCAAAGGACTTTAGATAGCTATTTCTTCAATCATTCCAAAAATATTTTTTTTTTATTTTTAAAAATTATTTTTTTAATTTTTTTAAAAATTATTTTTTTTTTATTTTTTTTTCAATTTGGGCCAATAGTACTAACCTTGGTGCAAATTTCATCCAAATCGGAAGACATACATTTTTAAAATTGGGTCACTTGATGTGAAATTCACCATATGTATACAAAAATAAGAAATAATTTAAATATTAAGATATTGCTATTTTTGTCAGTATTTGGTTACTATGATACAATTTTAATTTGTTGCTCAGTTTGAAAAAAAAAACAAATTCAGAATCCTTAGGAATTTTTCTGAAACATTAAAACACATTACCACTAATGTCAAAAGTAAAATTTTCACTATTTTCATTAAAGTTGTGCGTTTGTATTTATGGTGGATTTTGATAAAACTTTCATTGCGTAATGAATGCCCTTAGGACCAAATTACCCATCAAATGTTGGCCGATTTTGATACGCATTTTCTTTATACATACATTTTAAATAAATATGTATGTATAAATAAATCAGAAAATTAATATTTGATAATTTTTTGTTGCTTAAACTGAAAACATTTTTTTATCAAATCAATTTAATCCGCACTAATCGTACCAAAAACTGATACATATAGACATTTAAATAGACTTTAAAATGTTGCAAATGTGTTGAATTAAGAAATTAATTATCCTTTCAGCGGTTTAGGAATATCGCGAATAATAATAGTAATTATGTTGCATTACATTGCTTCTAAGATTTTTATTATTTTTTTTTTTTTTAATATTTTGCCTTAATATCCATTATTTTGTTATCTATAACATTATATATATACGAGTATATACCTACTATTTATAAAGTTGTTTTAGGTCAAACAATATATATACATATGTATATAGACTCATAGAATAACAAATTTATCTGTTTCTAATTCAGCATTCGGAATAGTAAATTCTGTAAAAGTTGAAAATTAGTTATGAAAATAGTTTTCTAAATTTAAATATTCCACTATTGTTTTACTAATAAACAACAACACTTATTTATTAATTGATTATTTACTTATTTAATGAAATTTCGAGTGTCTCATTAATTTAGTTTAAAATGTGCTACAATTGAAAATCTCTCTTTAAAATACATACATATGTAATATATTGCTTTAATTTAATTAAAATTTCATTTATTTTTGCAAATACACAAATCCATATATGCATGAATACAAGTATGAAACTATTTTATGTCGAGCAAAAAACCGCATGAATAAAAGCAACAAAAACTACAACATCAAAAACTAAATACGCAAACTACTCGAAAGGAAACGTCAACCGAGTTGATTTAAAATACACAACATCATCAACATCAAAAACAACAACTAACAGGATGTTCGACACACATACACACACACTTGAAACACACAAAAGCATCCTAACACACACACAAACACATACATACATATGCATGTATATAAATATGAATATAGTTAGTTGTAACTGTAAAGCACCAATAATCCTTTTAATAAATATAATATCACACAGTCAAATAAATGAAAGGCATTGGGGGTGGATGGACAGGACAGAACAGAATAGGACAGGAAAGACGGATGGATGGGTGTGTCTGAGTGTGTGTGTGTATTTTAAAGTTGAATAATGCTGGTGGTAGAATATTTTTGTTTTTTTTTTTTTTTTGTTGTTGGGGGAAGAGGGATGATGTTGTTTGGAGTATTAAAGTACAAAGTTTAACATTTACATTCCTCTGTAGCCTTAACAGGCAGTAGTAGTTGTAGTCATGTTTATTTATGTTGTACATGTATATGAATGTACATATTTGTGTATTTATTTATGAAAGTATGAATGTATGTGTACCTATGTATGTATTTTGTGCCATCCTTCTTTGTCAGTGGCTGAATCATTTGCATTTTATGTAAATTAAATTCGCAAAACATACATTGAATAAAAGTGAATAAAGTTCTTTTTTTATTAAAGAAAAATTAAATGAAAAAATTAAAGAAATCATATTTCTCACTGATGTTGATACAAGCAGACTTGCAAAGAATCAATTCAATTAAAGATCCTAGTTAAATGAATAAAATATAAGTTATTATTACTGATTATTTCAGAATATTATATTTTAGAATTATCATAAGGATAAACGTTACTTAGTGGCTGACTTACTGACCGACTGATTCAACATCGCCCAAATCAAACACCAAAACAAGAAGTATTAAATTTGGACTGTGACTGTGAAAAAATAGGAGAGATGTATTTGGTACTTTTATCAAATTCAAACCTTTTAGCAGAGAATACGGGTAAAACCCGTGAAAAAGCAAAAATAAATTTTCAATCGTATCCATTACTTATCGAAATATAATAAATATAAATGTTCACTTTTTGGAAATGCGAAATCTTAAGGGGTAGAAAAGTAACAAAAAGTTAAAAAAATAACGAAAAAAACTTTGTCGATTGACAGAAATCCCTGTAAACAGTTTGGAACTTTTTTAAAACATAATTTTTCTCGACCATATATGTACCTATTTAAATCGAGCACAAACAAATATCTGTGTAAAAAATCGAAAAAATTTAAAAATATCAAACTAGAAGGTTCTTAACCCTGCTGTTAGGTTAAAAAAAACTTACGAATTCGAGGTTAACGGACCATTTTGGTCTATACTAATTTTTTTTGAAAACAAGGGGCGTAAGTTTTTTATACTTATTTATTTCAATTAAGTATTTGGCAACAAATATTTTCACTAAAAGTTATATTTGTATGCTTAACAAATCGTTTGGGCTATTCATTTTGTTTTGAATGTTTGTTATTATATTTCATACAAATTAAATTTGAAAACAAAAGGTGTGTAACTTTTTGCCAGTGTTCATAGATTTTTAGTAAACAAAATTTAATTTGTGAAAATGATCTTCAAGCGGCTACGATCTCTATTGAAGATTGTTATCGAAACATAGAAATTTCACCAAAATACTCAATTACAGAAAACCAATATTCCTAACATCTGGCTACTATAACGGTAAGCGCACATTCTAAAGAAAACGACTGATTACTCCGAAAGGTCGCCTTTTGTTTGACACAATTTCTAATATGAGTTTGAATGTGATTTTGAGCGGAAAACATGCTTACTGGCCTACTGACTCACAGAAGATACCGCATGTTATTGATTTTTGAGTGATACAAAATATTCGAGCCCCCGAGAAATTGTATCCCCGACTAGTAATTTAGCGATCACAGGCACATAGATATATAGAAAATACGTTAGTACACATTGTTGTGAAAACATACCGTTAGCCACACCAGGAAATATCAATTATTTTCTTATCAATTTGGATAATGATCTCAAATTGTCTGATCCAATTGCTACCCAAACCCTACGACTACTCCATATAATATAATTTACGGCTTTTAAAGAAAAAAGAAATGTTCGAAAAGAATGGCAACTATACAGATTCCCCAGCACAAATCGAAACTAAGAGATTGCACAAAAGAATATTGTAAAATAGAATCACAAAATATAAATAAAAATAATTTAGTATATACATAAGTAAATATTTAGAAAATCTGAACGCAACTCCACAGGTCTTAAAAGACCTGTCATATGTAAGCGCCCCTTGCGAAATTTAAGTAGTAAACGCATAAAATTGACTCGTCATCTGTTTTACCCAATTTTAGAGCAGCTGTATCCTTACGTTTGGAGATTCAAAAGTTCGAAAAGATGTGTTTTTTTTACTTGAACTCCAAAGAAGCTTCTGGTATTTACAAAAGCTGTAACAAGATGCTTATGGAGCTACACCTGATAGCAACACAAATAATACAAAATGGGAATTACAAAATATAGATTTAATAATTTTATTATTATTTTAAGTATTTATTTTTAAAAATTAGACCTCAAACAAAATAATAAATGTTTGCTTTTGTCTATAAAAATACGATTGGATTTATCATTTCTTCAAATCCATCTGGCCTCCTTTATAGCGAAAACCGTGAAGCAATAAATTTTAAATTTTAGCAATTCTTTAACTGCCTATTTCACTAAATGCGAACAAATCTTTCTTTCGCACAAACACATTTAAAACAAAATCAAATTATCAAAAATTTGTTTTTGTTTAACATTTAGTTGTGCGAAAGAAAGATTTGCCCGCATTTAGTGAAATAGGCAGTTAAAGTCCTGACAACGCACTATGTACATATTCATTCATTCTATATTTACCCATCAAATACATGCAAACACATGAGTATTCATATTTGCACCCACTGAATATTTTTTGTTGAATACGATCAAAATTTATACCGTATACTACGTATGGCATGTTGCCGAATTCCGAGTGAATATCTGAAAATCGTAACTGAGGCAATACCGAATCATTTTAATACTGGACGTATCTCCATTTAAGAGATATGAAACTGACATAGCATTTTAGGAGTAACTGTTCCAACCTTCAAAATTTCCTTTAAAGAATTTTAAAACTTCTTACGATAAAATTTCACATTATGTGTGAAACATTTAAAAAAATATTTTGACAATGTTTACAGAAAATTTTGTAATCCGACTTGTTGGCAAAAAAGGTGTTTTGGCATATCTGTATAACCCTCTTCATATGTATAGGATTTCTTACATATTTAGTTACATGTGTATATTTGTGTTAATTAGGGCGGCTCTTATTATTTCTTTGAATTATTATATTTCATATTTTATATTTACTCTTATTATTATTTAATAAAAATCTGCCTTTGAACCTATCAAAAATCAAAATAAAAAGTGAGCTGAGCTGTCCCTCACACAAAACTAGTCCAGTAACTGGTAACACAGTGAAAGTGATCTGTAAGAAAAGTCTTTAAAATACAAATATTGCCACAATACGAATTAAAAATGTAAAAATTATATTTTATCAGGATCAGGCGTTCTCGTATTTTAGAAATATGTAATAGTTTTGTAAAACTAAGAGCTTTTTGTTGCCTGCAAACAAACCGCAAAACAAATCTTGATACATTCGCTTCCAATGATCATCGTTTAGATCTTCTAGATAGTCTGGAGTTTTGTTTAATACTAATTTTACATTCCGCGTTTTTTTAATGTAAAGTGTTTTTAACCACAAGCATTTCAGGTCTGCATTATCTTCCTAAATGTTCATGTTGAAATGCTAAACCAAACTAAAAGTGTGTTCACATTATGTGTATTTGTCATGTGGACCGTCACTTTTTCGCATGCCAAATTTGTACATATAGTCTAATCACCTTCAAACAGTGTCATGTGTTATTTCTCTGTGTGCAATACACATGACATTTTTTATTTAGAACGAGTTCTATTTTCAAGTGACAAACCATCTGACATCAGCTGTTTTTTATAACAAAAATTTTGTGGCGGCAAAAATTAATTGAAATTTTAATAAATATAATTTATAAATAGTAAAACAAAAATACAAAAAAAACTATACAAATTTATTACTGAAAATGGAGGGAAAAATTTAAAAGGAGTTAACAAAAGGAAGTACATATGTATTTTTTTATTGCAATTTTTATAGTTATTTTTATGTTGTTAAAGTATGACTGGTGCAAAGAAGCGGTTCTACAGTTGATCGAAATGTGGCAAGAGAAGGAATACTTGTATAACCCGCGGAATAAGTTTTACCATATCAGCTGTTTTAAGATTTTTTTTGATAGGTTATGTCAAATGTAATTGACATACCAACATTTGAACATGTAAATTAGTAAATTATAAACCGTATGTGAAACTCAAATTTTGACATACACATGAAAACACATGTGGATAGAAAAGTGACATTCCACATGACAAATACACACAATGTGAACACACCTTAAACATAAATCACTTGACAGCTGACAAAATGGCCGCCAGTTAAAACATTGTTGCCAACTTAAGTTTCTTAACATTTAAAAAAAACACCCTATACAAATATGAAATATTTTAAACAAAAATGAATCCCTCCCTTTACGTTTCCTTTATTGAAAAAGTAATAATGTCGAAATATTTTTCGAAAATATTTAAATGAGAACGTAGTTAAGTGGCAGTTAAATCAAATATTCTTAAATTTAAAGCAAATTTAATTAAAGTTTAAAATTTTTCAAATTTAATTGAATTTAATTTAGATTTGGAATAGAAGATATACAATATAATATACCAGACAAAATTGATATTCAATCATTCTGTTTCCGCTAAGTAATATGTATATCCTTAGATATTAATGCAATCATGAATGTATTTTGGGAAATTGTAACCGCACTTAATAATGTTTTGAATGAATATTATTGTAGTGATTTATGTAATTTTATTTTTAATTAATTTTCACTTTCACCCAGCTTTGCAGCTGCAGAATAAAAATTTCGCAGTTAAATTTAATAAAAACACAAACAAATAAATTTGATAAAAGATAAACAACAAAAGAATATTTAAAGAAGTTGCATGTAAACAGCGTTGCCATATATTTTTTGAAGAAAGCGTTTTATTTTTTTTTTGAAAAATAAAACTTTTTTTTATATAAAACTTAAGTTCGTTTAAGAATAGATATTATCGATTTTATTTATTAATCTATTATGTTATCAATTGAAATCTATTGCTAAAAATTAAAATGGAATATTTTACACCATTTGGAAAAATTTTTTTTACAAATTTTTTTTATTTATATTTTATATAAAAAATTAATTTGTTGTGTGTAACGTTTTTTCTTAAATTAATTGTTTAGTTTGTTTTTTTTAACACATTTTATGTGATATTTTTTTTAATTTTAGCAATAAATCGGTAATTTCGAACTCAAAAGCTTTACCCTGTCTTTACACATGCAATTACTTGCATGCGAGTGCTGTGTACGTATTATATACGAAAACTTATTCGAAAAACTTACTTAAAAAATTACTGTTTACACAGGACTGTGAAAGTTCATTTTCAAAATGTTGTCAAAGCGTAAACTTCAAAAAATTAGTTTAAATTAACAAATGGCGCACAAAGTTTGTATTTGTTTACCAAGAGTGCCATGGCCATGGCCTTCACATGAGTATAATTGTAGGGAAATAATTATTACAATTTATTATTATTATTTTAATTATTATTTAATGCTCTAAAATGGCATCAATACACTTCTTTTATCATATTTAAAAAAATATTATATTTTTTTTCCAAATATTAATTATTTTCCCACAATCCATTAAATTTATTCTGATTTTTTTTTATTTGGCAACTCTGTTTACCTTTCTGTCACTTTATTGCTGAAAGTGTCAAAAAATCACTGTCCAGCTAAATTCACTTGCAAGTGAGCTGCAAGTGTCTGCATGTGTGATTGTGTTAGTAAAAAAAATGTGAATGTATTGACTTTTTCGAACTAGCACTTGCATGTGTAAACCCCGGGTTAATAGATTTTCGTTCTTGCATGCGATTTATGGCTGTACATTTGGATTACAACGATTAAACATTTCAAATCAAAAAAAAAAAAAAATCATTAAATTTAAAATTCGTGAAGTCTAAAAATCTGATTTTATAACTATTGTTGCTTCAAAAAATAGTTATATTATTGTTGGTCAAGTACCACCATATAACTAATACACTACACCTGGTATACTCGTATGTGCAAAAATAGGTTTTCAGAAATGAGTTCTATATTATGGTCCGATCTTTTAAAAGTTTTGTGGCATGACTTCTGAGTATATAAACATTGTTTGTTTTTAATTTTCCAACTCATCTTTATTTAACAGTTTAAAATTTTCGGGATATTACCTACATATAGATATTACAACGATTTAAATTATTAATCACAGATCTTGACTACAAAATATTTCTTTATAACATTTTAAAAGGAAAACTAGGTAAAACCTTTATATAAAAGAACAAATGTTTAAACAAAGTTCGAATAAATGCATGTATGGCGTCAAATTATTTAGAAATACTAACTTATACATGATATTTTCAATGCTGCCACTAAACCAGCTGTATGTAATCCTGTATCAGTTGATGACAGGAATTTTGTATAGCTTTGTAATATTTAATATTTCCTTTTTTTAGAAAGTCTAAAATTTGTTCATATCCAGTTTCGTTGTGGAGAAGTGCGGTTGAGTATCTCCAATATTTGTTGTTGATTATTTTGAGATATTTATTTCGAATGATTTGACGTTTCTTCAAACAAGTTTTTGTTGCATTGTACCAAACGGGGCTTGCATATGTCAATATTATTGGCCTTATTACACTCTTAGACCGCGTTTTCACTATGTCATTTTTGTTGTCAAATTGTTCAAATTGTTGGCAATTGTATGAAAACGGGTTGTCATATGGTGTCATCTATGTTTGCAATCATGATTGCTTTATTTTATTTTCCTATATGACAACCCGTTTTCATACAATTTGAACAATCTGACAAAAAAAAATGACATAGTGAACACAAGCATTAAATAGTAAATTTTTGTTCGCCTTGTTTAGACCTGAGCGTTTATTTATTATTGGCCATGGTTGGTTAGTTTACGTGGTAGTTCACTACGTGCGAACACTTAAGTAGAGTCGAAGGGACCCCGTTTTAAAAGACCACACCACTCGTCAGATTTAATGTCTTGTACACCATACTGTAGCAAATATGTGTGTGCAAAAAAGTCGTGTCCTGCTAGACCCAACCTGTAGCTGTGAGATATCTCAGCAGGTCATTAAGTTTTGACCCGGCTACCCACCAAGGTCGTTCAGTGTGTAGTTCCCCATGAATTTATGTCTCCTGACACACAGGGCTGGGCATTCGCAGAGTAGGTGAAAAATCGTTTCCTCTTTTTCTCTATCCTTACAGCTACGACAATGGTCGTTAAAAGGGAGTCCCAGGCGATTTGCGTGCTTGCCTAACGTCCAGTGTCCCGTTAATACTGCCAGCAATCTTGATATATCCCTCCTATTTCGAGTTATCAGTTGCATAGTACGTTTCTCATTGAAAGATGGCCACATCAACTTGGCTATCCTACATGTGTCTAAATTTCGCCATCTATACTCAGCCTTTGCAAGAAAATGTCTGAGGATGATACCTTTGATGGTCCCCAGTGGAATCGCTACTGAGACCGTATTGGAGATATCTAAGGCAGATCCCGTTCTGGCTAGTTCGTCTGCCCGTTCATTGCCGTAGTGGTTCCTATGCGCAGGCACCCAGACCAAGGTAATGTCAGATAGACGACCTAGCCTTGACAGAGAATTCCTACATTGCCTGACTAGTGAAGATGAAGTTGTGTAGGCATCAAGTGAGAGGAGTGCCGCCTGACTGTCGACAAAGATACCTATATTGCCTCTAATGTTATGATCGTGTAATGTATTACAAGCTGCCATAATTGCAAAAATTTCCGCCTGGAAAACACTACACTCATTCGGAAGACGATACAAGATGTCTACCCCAGGTTCGTCTCAGAAGACCCCAGAACCAACACCGCAGCTCATCTTAGAACCGTCTGTGTATATACTAATGTCGTATTTGTGCACGAGATTACCCCTATTCCACTCACTCCTGGAGGGAATTAAGACCTTGAATATCCTATCAAAATCCGTGTATGGAGTAATGTAGTCAGATGGTTGGAGAACGTTTGAAGGTAACTGGCCAAGAATCCCCGCATGGCCATATATTCTCGATTTCCAACAACCGGACGGTTGAAGCCTCGCTGCGCTGCAGGCAGAAGTGGCCATTATGTGAAGGTCAATTGGCATAAGGTGCAATATAGTGTTCAGTGCCTCTGAAGGACTAGTCCTTAGTGCACCTGTTATGCCTATGCAGGCTGATCTCTGAACTTTGTATAGTTGGTATACGACATACTTCCTTCTAGTTGCAGTCCACCATACAAGAGATCCGTAAGTAAGAATTGGACGTACTATAGCCGTATACATCCATTTAACCATTTTCTACCAAACATCTTACGACAGGTGTAATAGGCTACCGTTGCCTTCTTTACCCTGTGTTGAGTATTTAGTTTCCATGACAATTTAGAGTCCAGTATAATGCCTAGATATTTTGCATTGTTTGAAAGAGGGATTTCGCGCAGTTTCTCAACATTGGAAGTTTGAAGCTTGGAATCTTGGTCTTCGTCGTGAAAAGTACAAGTTCCGTTTTTCTCGGGTTTACCCCAAGACCATTAACTGTGGCCCAGTTGTCGAGCAACCTCAAAGCAGTGGACATAATCTCACTGATCACGTCCGGAAACAGACCTGGTACGAGTATCACCACATCGCACAGTGGGATTTTTTGTGCAATAAGTCATTTTTTCGACACATAAAATTTAAAAATGTAATGATGCAGTTTTGTAGAAAATTGATTCAGTATGAAGAATGCATAAACAGAATCTAAAAAAACGTTTATTTGTCTTTGAAATAATGAAGTAAAGTCACATGTAAATTTTGGTCCAAAATATTGAAAACTGTTAAGGCACTTCTAAAGTGTTTGTACGTAAGATAATTTTATTGCTCTGATTTAAATAGCGATTTTCTTCAAATATAGCCTTTTCTGCGTATTTTAAAAAAAAAAATTATAAAATTCGCTCATATGGTTTAAAAGATATGATAGAATAAAATTTGTTCTATAATGTGCCGTGATTACAAACTTCCTTGGAAAAAAAAAGGTTGCTCGGTCGTGCTCGGTGCTCTCGCTATAATAAAATGAAAGGTAAGACTCCATACTATCATTTAAAAAAAAAAAATTAAATAATTAATAATCTTTTATAAAATCATAAAATTGGTTTCCGATTTCATGAAATTTTTAATTTTAAAAATTACAAAAATATATTGCATAATTTTAGGCACGTGCGTTATAATGACATTAAGTTACAACAATAACTTATTTAGAATAGATTAAAAACAAAACCATATGATTTAACAACAATAAAAATAAAACAATTTGTGAAAATATCGAAGTGGAAAAGATATTATTAAAATGAGTTTATTTTCTATTGATGGTGAAGCAATCAAAATGGGCGTTTCCTTCTTACATGCTCGCATAAAATTTATGGAGTGCATACTTCATATCGCCTACAACAAACCATTTGAAAAATGGTCCGCGCTCAAGGACGAACACAAAAGTCTTAAACTGGAAAACAAACTTCGAATTCAGAAGGCCTCAAAGGAACAGATGGGTATACGAGTGGATGCAGTTCAACAAGGAACTGGGTCTACTAACGATGGAAATACGTCCAGGCGTTTCTTTTCTAACCCCGCACTTGTTGCCGATGTGACTGGTGTAGAGGAGCAACTAATTGATCGATTTCGCATTATACTACAAATAATAACATGTGGCAAAAAAGTTAATTCCTTGAAGTTCAAGAATTTTGTTCAAGATACAGCAAAACTTTTTGTTGAAAAATATAGTTTGTATTATATGCCAGTAACAGTACACAAAATACTAATACACGGAAAGGATATCATGGATGCGGCAATACTTCCTATTGGCATGCTTTCTGAAGAAGCCGAAGAAGTCAGAAATAAAGATTATAGAAATTATAGATTAAGGTTCTCCAGAAAATGTGATAGAGTTGCAACAAATACAGATGTTTTTCATCGACTTCTAGTATCGTCAGATCCTTTTATAAGTAGCATTAGATGTCAACCCCGTAAACAGGTTATGGAACTTGATGATATAGTTACAGAAATGATAGATGATGAATAAAAGTCTATATTTAAATGCATGTATTGAAATTTATTTATAAAATAATTAGTTTTGGTAATGAAACAAAAAGTTGTGGGAAAAAATATAATATGGATTATATGGGCGGTGGGTAGAGGGCGTGGCCAATTTTGATGAAACTTTATATTTTTCTTAATTGAGCTAACCAAAGGCTCTGTGCCAAATTTCAACATTCTACGAGCACTCCTTATATTTTTTGCCAAACATTGTATGAACAAATCCCTCTGTGCATCGTCCGCATAAGCAACAACTTTTATACCCCTACTGTCTAGATCAATGAGAATCGAGTTAATAACGATAAGCCACAGTAGTGGAGAGATTACTCCTCCCTGTGGAGTGCCTCTCTCAACTTGCTTAGACTTAACGGTATTACCAAGATTTGCTGTGACTATTCTTGAATTCAACATGGTAACTATCCAGTTATTGATATATTCTTCAACATCTAGGTTAGTCAGAGCTTGCTGAATTGCAAGAGTAGTCACATTATTGAAAGCACCCTGTATATCTAGAAAGGCTGCCATTGTATATTGTTTAAATTCGAGAGATCTCTCTATAACCCTTACAACCTCATGCACAGCTGTATCTGTAGAGCGACCCTTAAGGTAGGCATGCTGACTGTTTGAGATCCATGTCGAACCCTCAAGGCGCTGCCTAATGTGAGCGTCAATGAGTCTTTCCAACGTCTTAAGTTGAAAAGATGAAAGACTAATTGGACGGAAATCCTTCGCCTTCTCATGACTTCTTTTGCCAATTTTGGGAATAAAAACGACCCTGACTCTCCTTCAGTTAACCGGAACATGGTTGAGGGATAGACAGAGCGTAAAAATTCTATGAAGCCAGGGAATGATATGCCTTTTTGCACTTTGTAGCATTTTTGGCAAGATACCATCCGGCCCAACTGTCAATCGCCCATGATATCCTGTCATAGGAGATGATGTTACTATCAATATTAGATAGAGTCATGCCTACATTCTCAATAACCGTATCCATAGCAACATCCTTACAGCCTGGAAAATGCGTATTCAGTAGGATGTCAAGTGACTCTGCTGAGGATTCGGACCAGTTGTCATCATTCCCCTTGATATAAGTGGGATTGGATTGCCCCTTGGCCAGAATTCTGCTAAGTCTTGCAGAGTCTCTTGTGTTATCTATAGATTCGCAGAAGCGTCTCCACGAGTTTCTTTTTGCGATTACTATAGCTTTCTTGTAAGCTTTCAATAGATCACGATATGGTTGCCATGATTTACTATTATAGCTAATGTTAAAGGCCCTACGAGTTTCTCTGCGTAGTTTAGATAGCTCCGAATTCCACCATGGAGGGAAGCTTTTCTTAGCCTTAGTGACTGGACAGGAAACTTCAAAAGCTTTAACTACATTTTTACTAAAGTTTTCATCCAATCTTTCAAGACCAGTGATTGAATCTTCTACAACTGGCATATTCCTAAGTTTATGTTAAGGATCCCATTAAATTTGAACCAATCAGTCCTTCTTGGGTTCCTAAATTGTATTTTTTCTGTCGAGTTCTGAAGTCTAATTTCGAAAAGAATCCAGTTATGATCAGACGATGACCTTTCACTAGATACTCTCCACCTATCTACTGATACCTTAGACCTATCATTAATGAGTGTAATATCTAATACTTCCTCCCATCCATTATAGTTGTCCGAACTCGGAAAAATGAATGTAGGCGTGTTACCAGAATTACATATACTTAGTTTGCTGGAATTAATGAAATCAAGTAAAGACTCACCCCTTTCATTTGTTTCCCTGCTGCCCCAGATTGAATGCCTTGCATTAGCATCGCAGCCCAGGATAATGTCCGATGCTCCAACAGATGACATCAGAGTACTCACCTCGACTGGAGGAGCTGTTTTGTCGTGTGCCATATAACTGGAGGCAATCAAGAGGCTACTGTTGCCCGGTAGCTCGACCCTTGCTGCTGTAAGGTCCTCTGAACTAAGCTGCGTACAGAGAAAAATGTTAATAGATTTTTTGGCAATAATACATGATCTTGGTCTACCATTGTTTCTTGCATAGAGAATATTATATGTTGGGGCCGGGAGACCCTTCACGTCCAGGTTTGAAAGCCAGGGTTCTTGCACCAGCCCAATGTCCAGGTCCTCTTCAGCTAAGAGTACCCGAAGGTTATCTGTAGCACATTTCGAGTGCTGCAGATTTATCTGTACTACCTTAAGCGCCATTGTTAGTATCTGGGGGGGGGGTTTCGATAGCTTCATATCTGTGAGCAGAGAGCTTGCAACTTCAACCTCATCCGCCTCACCGCTACCTGTTCCTTTGAGCCGAAACACCCTGACCTTAGCGTCCCTTACTCCGAAGAACAGCTTAAAACCCGCCTTCTCAAGCTCCACTGAGCCAGATTCGGTGATGGCGAGGATAAGGCATGTGTGGACTTCGCCTTGCTCAATGCGGATGATGGACCAGTCATCCATGTGGATGTTGGGGTTCTGCAGCTTCAGACAGTCCAACATCTTGTGTGCATCGGTTGCCATCTTTGGTAACCAAATACGTGCACGCGGTCTCATCGGAATATCCTGAGCAGGGATCAGTTTAAGGCTTAAACCCTCCCATGCGCCACTAATATTAGCGATGCATTTGCTCAGAAAGTGCTTTGAGAACCCGTCCATGCATATGATCACCCTGTATCCTCGGTGAATTTCACCAGAGTCAAAGCGAGGTGCCGTACCAGTCCTATTAGCGATCAGGTATTCCATAACGAGCTCAGCTAATTTGGACTCGATAGCACCCCATTCTGTTACTACAGGATTGATGGCACCGTCTTTCTCTGTCGCCAGAGCCATTATGAGATGTCCTTTAAGCACCTCATTAAAGGGTCGTCTGGCGGATGTGGTCGTGGTAGATGTGGGTCCCGGAGCGGCTTTTTTATCGGCAACCTTTCTCCGTTTAGGCGATTTTTCACCCTCTGTTTGAGAGCGATTTCGCTTGACCCTTTCTGTTGTTAAGGCTGCTGCCTTTGATGTGCTGGGTACTGAATCTAAAAACTTTTGATATTCATCTACCACAGCCTGGTATTTGGCGCGATCAGCTTCATCACGCTCATGAGGAGCACCGCTGGCAACATTCTTGTCAATCTTATCAAGAATGAATATCGCCTTGGTGTAGCGAGATTTGAGGATGTCTTTCTGACTCTTCCTCTTCCTTCGTTCCTTCTTCAATTGATCGTCAGCCTTGGCATCCACTTGAAGAGGAGCTTTTGTCACGTTTGTTGTGGTGGTCAGCAGGGTGCTGTGTCGGTCACCCACGCTGTTCTCCATTGCAACCAAGGTCTCTTGGCTAGAAACCAGTAGGTCGCCTTCTGAAGAAGAACCGAGATCATCGGCGCTCTTCAGGGAGTTTTTGTTGTTTTTTGTATTTTCTTTGTTCATATTCATTTTTGGTCCCACGAGTAGGCACGTAAGGGGATGGACCATCCATGCAGTGACGACGTACATGGACTAGGCAAAATACTCATTACAACCGACCCGTGCCCTGGCGTCGGAGGGAAGCTGTTCGCGACTAGTTTCTTTAACCACTAACTAGCCATTCAGGTCTTCGGCACTGCTATCATCCACCTTGACCTTAAAAGTGGGGATAACCCTTGGTCATGTTGACTTTAAAGCTTATGCCTTCTGACTTGTTCCGGCTAAAATTAACCGATTCAAGTTATAAGACATACACTACAGCCAGCATTTAAGCCACCACATCACGACAAGATGGTTATCCAGGTGGGGAATTATTATTGGCCATAGTGCTCTAATAGTTCTCGAAGCTTTTTGGCAAATTTCGTCAATATGTTTTGCATAATTTAGTTTTTTATCGAGACATACTGCAATATATTTAATATCGTTTTTAATTGATAAATTCTCATTCTGAAGCTTTAACTGACGGTTAGGTAAACATTTGGGTGATTTATTAAAGGGAAATATAATTGCTTGTGTTTTACGGCATTTGTTTTTATCTTCCACTTATAAAAGTACGAGTATTTGTTACAATTGGAAAACACTTTTTCCATTTTCTTTAACAGTGATTTTGTTAATTTGCTGGATATTATAAGCGCGGTATGGTCAACGTGATAAGCAACTTTCATGTAGGAGGGGGGAAAGAAATCCGATGTATAAATAGAAGAAGGTAATGGTGATAATATTAAGCCTTGAGGAAGGCCTGCTGTTGTTTGCTTTGGAGGCGAGAAAGTTTAATTTATAGCAATAGAAAATGCAATAGAAAATCCTTGAGAAAATCTGCGAAAAGCCAACACAAATATTTCGGTATATTAGCCTTCAGCATTTTATAGAAGATACCATTGTGAAAAATAGTATGTGCAAAACTATTAATCGAGTGGATTGCCTGTTGCGTTTGTTGGACATTATGATATTTATTATTCGATTTATTTAGTGAACCGCGCTGTATTTTTTTTTAAACCCAAACTGTTCGTTTGTTATTATGGACGTAATATTACGGTCGATAAATTTCTGGAGAATTTTTGGGTTTATTTAGTTTAGAAATAGCGATGAGTTTTGCCTTTGAAATATGTTTCCGAAAATAGTTCAGTTTTAAACAGCTTTTATATAATATCAATAATAATGCCACGTCCTTAAGGGGTAGGTTCTTTATTACAATGCACTATGTGCGAAATCGCGATTTTAGCGGCAAAAATTCAATTTTTCAACTTAAAATTTTTTAATTTTTTTTGATGGTGTTCGATACCCAACATATTGATAAGAAAAAACTTAAAGCCAAATTTACTGTTGGCAACCCTGTTTATGTAAAAACAGCTGTTAATGTTTACATATTTTTTAGTACGTGTTATTGCAAGTGAAGCTGCAAAATTTTTATAAACTTAAAGTGTTATATATTCTTTAAAAAAAAACTTTGTAAATATGAGTTGTAATGCTCGTGGTGAATATTTGTACTGTATATACCAAGGTGAATTTAAATACAAGGTGACAGCATTGCTACAACAATTACAACAAGGCAAGAACAACAGGCATTTTTGTTTGGGTAAAAACTTTCGTCACTGTCAAAAACATCTTTTTTTTATATAAACTTTGACTATTTGTAAACAACTTTTTGACATTATCAATTTCACCATGAATAATCAGCTGGCGCTATGCTGTCACCTTGTATTTAAATTCACCTTGGTATATACTATATACAAATATAGTTTGCTAAATGTTTGTATTTCGTATTTATTTTGGTGGTTTTTTATATGTATATTTTTCTGAAATTCTGAAGGGTTTTATCGTTTTTCGTGGAGTAAAACTAAAAATGTTATGAAGTGTCATTGTAACTATTTATGTACATGTGATTGTTTGTAGAAAACTCAAGTTTTATGACATGGTAAAAGTGTATGCATTTTACTGCTAATAAACAAATTTTTATTATTTTTGTAGAAACACTCAGGTTCAAAAATTCTGAAATATTTGAGTTTTGGTTAAGAAACAACAAGAATGTTTTGCATTACATAAAAGAACAGATTCCATACGAAATTCAAAGTGAATTAAGTAAATTAATATGTACTAAAGCTCATAACTTATCTAATTTTATTAAACTAAAATGGAATAAACAATCCAGAATTGAGAAAGCTATTAGAAAATATAATAAGGAATGGTTGGGTCGAGAAACAATTTTTGTTATATCGAAGAAGATTAATGCTATCGGGCGACCAAAAATGAGTTATGAAGATATCTGCAAAAGAAAGAAAAGGAAATTAGCTTCTGAATTAGCTTCCAAGTAAGGAGATAATGCGCAATTATTAGTTCATGCTGCCTCTATATCTGCCAAAAAAATCCCACGCAACGGATTTGAAATTTGTCCTACAACAAGTTGCTATATCTCCAAATCGGGCATCCAAAATTCGAGAAGTTCTTAAGAAGTTACGCCAGTATCACCGGATGAAGCTCTATTGTTTTTGTTAGAAAACGGATTAACTAAAAAGCTGTACTTAAATATGCGTCAATTAAACATAAAACACAATACATAGTAGTATTTATCCGACTTATGATAAAATTTATAAAAGCAAATTGAAATGTAGACCGAATGAAATCAAAGCGAAGTATCGATGCAAAATTCGGTAGACCACACAGCTAAAAGAATTCTTGTATATCAAGATGAAGTATTGTGTACAATGGAAGTTGAAGAATCGATACTAATTTTGAGCTACGGGTTTGATGGTTCTACTGGTCACAGGTTGTTTAAACAAAAATGTGTGGAAAATACTTCGGAAAGTTTTGATCTATCCCTTTTTGTAACATCAGTCATTCCAATAGAAATGATTTCAACAGCAGGTGATAATATTTGGGTAAACCGTACACCTAAGTCAGTACGCTTTTGTAGGCCTTTAAAAGTGGAGTTTGTTAGAGAAACAAAAGCGCACATTTTAACTGATCACCAAGACATAAATATACAGATTATGAAATTGGAACCACTACAAAAAACACTAAGTAATGGGAAAAAATTTAAAGTAAAATATAATTTATATATGACTTTAATAGATGGGAAAGTCTTAAATGTGTTGACAGACACTAAAAGTACACAACAATGCCCCATCTGTCATGCCGGTCCAAATGAATTTCGAACTATAAGAAACTTTGAAATATGAAGTAAGCCCATTGCATGTATGGGTTCGTAGTTTCGAGTTTGTTTTAAAACTTTCATACAAGCTAGATTTAAAAAAATGGCAAGTTCGTGGAACGGAAGCGAAGAGAATCCTGGCAAAAAAGAAACAAAAAATTCAAAAATAGTTTTTGCTTCAAATGGCAACACAGCTAGAAGAGCATTTTCTCGCACAGACCTTTTAGCATTTATTACTGATATAAATATTGACTTTTTGAAACATTTACACATAATCTCAATTGTCCTCTCTTCTGAATTTCAAATTGATGCTCAAAGGTTTCGTGCTCATTGCATTAAAACCATTGAAATATTTTTCCAAAACTACGAATGGTACTCGATGTCTGCCATTCATCGTCACAAATAATTGAGGCTTCAGTAGTACCCGTAGGTTGCTTTGTATAAATTGCATCTGAGGCGAGCAACAAATATTATAAAGAAGATAGAACTGGTCACGCTCGAAAGGAATTAAGAGTGCACAACATATATATATATATATATTATGTCCTGTGGTTCCTAGTAGGAACAAAGGGCCGCAACGAACTCTTTCCATTCGATCCGGTTTGATGCTAGATGTTTAATTTCCCTCCAGCTTAGCCCACTTTGGTTTACTTCAGATTCAAGTTGACGTCTCCAGGTGTGCGACGGGCGGCCAACTCTTCTTGTATTACCATGGGGGTTCCAGTCAATCGCAGATTTAGTAGGGTCGCCATGTGGTCTACGGAGCGAGTGACCTATCCAGCGCCATTTTCGATTAAGGATCTCGATGTTAATTGGCCGTTGGTTTGTCCGTTGCCAAAGGTTAGTGTTGGATATGGTGTTTGGCCAGAATATCTTGAGGATCCTACGCAGGCAGCGATTAACAAACACCTGGATGGCGTTTATTTCTCGTGATGTCATGTTCCATGATTTGAAGGCGTAAAGGAGCACCGATTTGACGCAAGAATTAAATATGCTAATCTTAGTGTGTTCCGAAATAGAGGTTGACTTCCAAACAGGGCGCAACATGCCAAATTATTGTTTGGCCTTTGACAGCCGATAGGCCACATCATTGCTGCAGCCGCCAGTATGTGTTAAAATGCTACCAAGATAGCAAAACGATTTTATTTCTTCTAGCTCAACATCCTGTATTTTAAATTTGCTGTTATTGAGGGTAAAGAAGATAGAAAGGATTCAAGAGTGCACAACATACTCGACATGTATCACAGAGCTGGATAGCTCTGGCCCATATATTTCTAGTTTATGTGTGCAAGAACGTATAAATAGTTCAAAAAAAAAACTTCCGTTTGCTCGAGAAGTCATTAATCTTTTTAAGATGCCTGAATTACCACCAGAAAGAACAGTTCTTCCTTCAACATCTCAAAAAGCCTCCAGCTGCAATTATAGTTCTGATTCTGATGATAGCTTAGAGTCGTTAAATAATTATTCATTAGAATTAGAAGCGGATGAAAACGAAGAAACAGACCATAAATAAGTAAGCCTTATATATTTTGAGAATATTTATCCATTATTTTGTTATTTTCAAATTAATTCATAAGTATTTACAACTTCTTTGAAATTATAAATTTATGAATTAAAAAATAAATGAATTTCTTGTCAATAGAAGTCTGTATGCAAAATTTGATAAAGCTTTCTTTTTGGTAAGTGTTTTTGCCGACAATTTGGGGTTTGGGTATAGGAGAAAGAGAGCATGGACCGCTCATTTTTTTTCTCAAGTTGCTTTTTTGTCAGTTGAAGTCCGTATAACCGTTTTACTGAAGCTAGCTTGCCAGGAAGTTCGTTTTGCCATTTCTTTTAAAAAAGGGGGCGTGGCCAGCCTTTTTATTCGCAAATCGATTTTACTATCATTAGAAGTCTACACACCAAATGTGGTGAAGCTAGCTTTTCGGGAAGTATTTTTCGCCGCTAAAATCGCGATTTCGTCCATAGTGCAATGTTAGAAACTTCATCCAAACCAGGATGGTTTAAGGGAAGAAATTAAGAAATTTAATTCACTTAAAGCTATTGGTGTAATATTGTCAGAATAAACTTCTATGGACTGAAATTCGTTAAACTTCGGGTTATCGATAGTGTTAATTGTCATATTTCCTACATTAAAGTTTGGAAATTTCCGACTTTGTTTACCCCTTAGACATCGGCTAAGTTTCCAGAACGATTCGAGAACAGTTTAAGTTTTGGCAAAAATTTTTGCTACTTAAATTTGCAATGAGAATTTGTGTATTTGTTGATGATATTGTGCTTACCAATATTCAACTTATTATGGACCCAGCAATTATGAAAATGGGCCTTATATGGGAGCTGTGTCTAACTATGAACCGATCATTAAAAAATTGTGCTGAATGATTTGTGTATACATATATGAAACGTATTTGTATTGAATATTATTTGGATACAATTTTTAAGAGAGTTATGCTTTTTAAAGTGATTTTCGGCGGCGGGCTTATATGGGAGCTATGGTCAATTATGGACCGATCTACACAAAATTTTTAGAAGTGATTAGGCTGCATTTACATCTTATTTTTGGACTTTGTTTGGATACGTGTATAAATCAAACATTTATGACCGATAGAGTCATATTTCGGGAGGACATTTGTATGGGGCTAGGTGAATAATGAATGGACGGGTTTAACCAGCCGTCCTTAGGACGAAAAATATCATGTACCAAATTTGATCGAAATATCTTCTGTATTGCACAAGGTTTACATGACAAACGGATGGTCGGACGGACATCATTAAATAGACTTAATCGTTAAATCGACTAAATCGGTTCTGAGTCGCTCGGTATAATTTAAAGTGGGTATTGGACCAATATTTCTGGGCGTTACACACATCAGCACAAATACAATATACCCTCTCTACTATAGTGGTGCAGTGTAAAATAAATTACATACAAATGCGAGCCACTATACATACATATGTATATGCATATATTACTAATTTTTAAGATTTACAATTTTCGTATCGACCCCTAAAAATGTGCTTTAAATTTCATTCAGAGAATCGAATATTTGTAAAATTCATAAGTTTCACTGCAATATAACCTAAATTATGCAAATATCCATGAAGTTCTGAGCCATCTTATTACATCTATTATTTTCATGCATTTTGTACAATATACATACATGTATGGATGTATGTATGAATGATAGTATAGGAGAACATGAAAATGTATGTGAATATATTTATGAAAAGTTTGAAAAGTAAATAAAAGTACATACGAATAAATATGTATGTATTTATAAAAATATGCACATATTTATAATATTTTACACAATCACAGTTTAAGGACGTACATATGGACTGGTATGTGTTACTTTTTCGAATATAAACTGTATGTATACAAACATTTACATACATTCATACATACCTACATATGTATGTATATTTACACGAATAATTTTATTTGTAAAATTTCAATCTTACACATATGTTAACAAAACATATGCTATTGTGTGTATATAAAAGTTCTTAAGTTTAAAAATAAACTTGACTTTATTGAAACACTAAATTCTATATTAATTCAGTAATTGTTTAGACTATTTTGCTATTCCATTTTCTTTATTATTTTTAACTATAACTTATTGAGATAAAAGTCAGGTATTTCAGGCAACTTAACAAACAAACAAACAATTTAACAAAGTAGGAATATTTAAAATAATTGATCAATAAGTGAATTATGTGATTTTATCTTCAGTACAATCATAAAAATACATATGAAAATTAACAAACACAATGTTTTACAATATTTTTACAAGCATTCAAAACTTTTTTCTTGATCTCGATTAAACGATTATTTTCACACGATGTTTGCTACGAGTATTTGTTGTAAAGTTACAAACAGTTTTTTACAACGTGTACATTTTTATAACCTACACCACCATAGTGAATTAGTGCATAACGCCCAGAAATATTGGTCCTACACCCACCTTAAAGTATACCGATCGACTCAAAATCACTTTTTGTCCGTCCGTCCGTCTGGCTGGCTGTCCATGTAAAGCTTGTACAGGTCGCAATTTTGAAGATATCTCGTTAAAATTTGGTACGTAATATTTTTTCAGCCCAAGGATGGATGGGATTGAAATTGGTGGAAATTAGTTTATTATTTCACCTGGCCCCCATACAAATGTCCTCCCGAAATTGGGGTTTACCGAGCATAAATCTTTGAATTATGCAAGTATGCAAACAAATTTCAGCACAAATGAGTAATAAATGAAGCTAAATTACATCTACAAATTTCGTGAAGATCGGTCCATAATTATTCGTAGCTCCCATATAAGTCCCACTTCCGAAAATCACTTAAAAGAGCATAAATAACTCTTTTAAAAATGTTGGTATCCAAACAATATTGAACACAAATATGTTTTGTGTATATACATATAATATGGTAGAATTTTATGATGATCGGCCCATAACTAGTCGTAGCTCCCATATAAAGACCACTTCCCGAAAGCACTTTAAGGACCATAAATCTCTTAAACATGTTGTTATCCGAATAAAATTTAACAGAAATGATTAATAGTTAATATAGATTCCTATATGCAGGCTTTCAAGGTCATTAATTTAATGTAAATAAAAGATTAGTTATTTCATTTTCAATTAAATCCGACGTTTCGTTGGTATTCTTTCCAACTTCTTCAGGGACTTGAGTTTTTTTTATTAAAATCTGGTAACATTGTAAAAATACAAAAGAAACATTTAGTCAATAATAACAATAATTACAATCTTAATTTGTGACAATAATCTTTTTTGTCAGTTTTACATCAATTTATGATTTATATCACAGTATTTTTGTATATGTGGACAACACATCACAAAACTTAAAATATTTAAAAAAATGAATGAAAATGAGTTTCTTATGTACAAATAGGATGACACGTAATTTTATAATAGTCAGTTCATAAATAGTCAAAACTCCCGTATAAGACCCTCTTCGTAATTCACTTTAACCTCCATAAATCTTTTAAACGTATTTATATCGAGATAAAGTTTAACACACGTAATATTTATATTAACGGAAGCCATGGCACCAAATTTTTGGATGATATATCTGTGCATATCTGAAAAACTGTTTTATTGATATACTGGGTGTAGGGTATTATATGGTCGGGCTTTCTGACTTGTTTAAGAGCATGGTTAATAATCTCTTTTTATCCAAAATTCAGGAGAGCACTTTAATAATTTAAGATAAAATTAGCGCATTCGATATCGAGTAAAATTGATCGTAATTTTCTTATTTGAGATTATGGCATTCGATATCGAGCAAGAAATTTTGTATATTTTATCATAATTTCGATATCGAAATCATTTTTCGATACCATAGCTCATTCGATCACGAATGCGGTAATTTGGCCCCTGTATTTACATTTTATAATAAACAAAGAAAAATATCAGGGGCCAAATTACCGCATTCGATATCGAGTAAAGTTGATCGTAATTTTCTTATTTGAGATTATGGCATTCGATATCGAGCAAGAAATTTTGTATATTTTATCATAATTTCGATATCGAAATCATTTTTCGATGCGATAGCTCATTCGATTACGAATGCGGTAATTTGGCTCCAGAAACACAAAAGTATAACTGTGATTTATTCTTTTTATGTAATTTTCAATCTTAGTGATTTTGAAAATGGTAAAATTTCAGCTTTAATAAAAAGTGGCTTAAGTTTTCGAGCAATTGATAAAAAAACAAGTAAGAGTGCTATATTCGGCTGCGCCGAATCTTAAATACCCTCCACCTAATCGTAAGAAGAAATACAACAACTACACTAGACTAGAATATCCTAATTCTGTGTTTTCTATTCACCTTGTAAGGTATAGTTATTTTCCGAGTTTATTTATGGCGATACGAGTGGTACTGGAACTTTCAAAATAGGTGTTAGTGTCGAGTTAAAGTGCCATCGCTGTAATTGGAAGCTGGAGTTTGGGACGAACTGCTTCCACTGAAATAAGCGGGTGGTGAAGGGGTTGCAATGTTTATATGCACAGCATTTATATGCAATCTGCCCATTTGGTCTTCAAAAAGAAGTTCGTTTATAAATTTTTCAGCGTATGCTCTTTGTGTGGCAGTAATTTTTGTTTAGCTTCAATGACCAACCCTCAGCAACTTTGTCGCATTCGTCCGGAGCCTGGTTGAGGCGTTTAGCTGCCAAAATCATTAACTCTTCCGCCGCATCTGACTTTTTACGCTTCTTTTCGCAATTCTGCAAACAAAAATTAATATATTGATTAATATACATATGTATGTATATATGTATGTGTTTCTATTTACAGATTCCTTCAAACGAAGATGAGTGGAAAAAAATGCAACAGACTTCTATCGCCGTTGGAATTTTCCTAACTGCTTAGGAGTCATCGATGGCAAACACATTGCAATAAAAAAGCCACCGAACTCTGGGTCGTTCTACTATAACTACAAAAAGTTGTTGTTTGTTTTATTGGCAGTAGTAGATGCGAACTACGAGTTTATTATGGTGGATGTTGGCACAAACGGAAGAGTATCGGATGGCGGAGTACTAAGCAACACCAAATTTGGAGAAGCATTTTGTAAAGGTGCATTGAATCTGCCGAAACCATGCACATTGCCATCAACAAATACTAAATTGCCTTTTGTTTTTGTGGGAGATGATGCGTTTCAGCTGTCACCTAATTTAATGAAACCGTATTCCCAAACAGGGCTTACCGAGGAGCAACGCATTTTTAATTATCGCTTGAGCCACGCCCGACGCATCGTAGAAATTGCTTTTGGTATATTAGTATCCCGATTTAGAGTGTTGCAAGGAGCAATTGGGCTTTCGCCAGAAAAAGTTCAAACAATTGTATTGACGTGCTGCTATTTGCATAATTTTTTTGAGGAAAAAAGGCGAATGACTACAGTTGATAGTGAGAATTTGCTGGTTGGAAAAATAGTTGATGGTTTATGGAGGGAAGATTCCCATTCTACACCATTACAAAGCAGTCACTCAAGAAATTCGTCAAATACTGCTCAATTAATTAGGGACCAATTTTGCAGTTATTTTAATAACGAAGGTCAAGTTTCTTGGCAAAAAAAAAATTGTAAGCACTAAACTAAATAAATAAATATAAATTATATATAAAAAGCACTTACCATTTCATCATTTTCATCTATAATGCACGTTTGCGATACACACGGTTTCTCATTGTCCCTGAGAAAATCAATAGCATCAAAATAGTACAAGCTAGGTTCGCACTCCTCCGGCGCTACTTTTCTCGAACTTCTCTATTCTCCTTAGTTCTTTTCTGTAAGCGGTTCTTAATATATTAATTTTTTGCGTTAAATCTTTTTTTCCGCGTTCGGATACTTTTCTCTGTATTTTTGAAGAAGAACTTCATACTGAGAATTTTTCTCGTCCCCGTTGCTATATTCCTTGGATTTAACCTGACATATTTTTATTTTCTTTTTAATTTTTAATTTTTATTACTTTTTTAATTTAGTGATTGCATATTTTATTTACTCTTTCTTAAATTTTTGTTTTTAATTTTTTTTTTATGTTTTCCAAACAAGTTGAAATCATAACAACATAACATGAACAATGTTATCAGCGCTGAAATACGCTTTGAAACTGTTTTCTGGAAACTATCTACCATCTGTGCTATGAACACATGTTAAATTTCTTTTCAATCTGGCAACTCTTTCATATAGAAACAGGTGTTCAAAAAAGACGCATCCGTGATTTTTTCACAATGGAAAAATTAGAAATTCGTAGTGTCATTAAATATTGAAATAAAAAAGGTTTATCGCTAGAATAAATTCATATGGAACAGTAAAAAATTGGCTTGCTGAATTTAAACGCGGTCGTAAAATCATTGAGGATGAACCACGTGGTGGACATCCAAAAACAACAACAACAACAGAAATTATACCCAATGTGCATGATATGGTATTAAATGATCGACGAATAAAAGTGCGTGAAATAGCTAATATGTATCATGGGCATCTCAAATGATCGAGTCCATTTAATTTAGCATGAAGAACTATAGATGAAAATGCTTTCTGCAAGATGGGTGCTGCATATGTTAACAGTCGACCAATAACACGGTGCGACAGTCCAAAAAACCTGGGACCCGATATTATTTTTCTTGTATGGCTTGTCGAATAAAAGAAGATTCCAATAACGAAATATGCCGGACACCTCCAAAATCCGGTTTTACGGTTCAAAAAACCCGGTTTTTGTACCTTTGCAAACTTCTAAGCCTGTAACTTTGTTAATAATGATCCGAGTTTCAATTTCTTACTAGATTTGGAAAGCAGAAACTGAGATCTTTCGAATCATATATATATTATCTAAGAAAACTTGAGAAATTTGGGTGTTATTGTCGAGAAAATTGTGTTATTTCTCGACAATTCAATCGGCTGGTAAGGTTATGGCAACGGTTTTTTTAGGGATTTCAAAAGTATTTTATTGATTGACTATCTGCAGAAGAGTAAACAATAAATTCAGAATCCTATTGCAACATTTTGGATCAATTAAATGTAAAAATTCATACAAATTTGTATAAGCCAGGACAAAAAAATATTTTTTTACCGACAACCCACCAGTGCACAAGAGTGTTTTACCAATGGCTAAAATCAACGAACTAAAGTACGAGTTGCTTGACCACTCACCTTATGCTCCTGATTTAGCTCCCAGTGACTTTAACCTGTTCCAAATCTAAAAAAAATCCTAGCTTTACCTCAAATAAAGTTGGCAATTACAGTTGTAAACCACTATTTTGAAGGCCTTGAGGAAAACTATTTTAATCAAGGGATATAATTGCTTAATAAACGTTAGACTAAGTGTCTAGTGTAGTTTCAGTAGATTCTATTGAAATATATTTCTGTGCTAGGCTAAGAAGTTTCCGAACCACCCTCGTATAAACTGTTCCAGCAACGCAATAAAAAAGCCTTGGGCGGATTATAAATGAATGTGAGGTAGATGTGTCCAAATCAACCATATGTAGACTGCTAAAAAATCTCAAAATATTCCTCGACAAAATCTGTTGTCTCTGCCAAAGCTAATACTTCGCCACAAAAATGCAAGGTTTAAATTCGCTAAAAGACTCTAACTGGAACTAATAAAGAGTTATTTTTTCATCATTAAAGGAACAGATGCCCCGATTAAGTAGTTTTGTATGTAATACTACTGTTTGTATAAATAAATATGGGTAACATCTCTTGATTCTGACTATAAAACTTTAGATCCCTTAAATAAAAATATAATTAAAATCTTATGCAATTAAATATTCTTGTATGCTGACCAGTGTTGCCATTAGGATACGAAAGATACATTTTTCGTATCTTTTGATGACTTCAGGTACCATGTATAATCCTGACATTTTTCGTATCTTTTGAATCTGTACAAAAAATGTACAAATATAGAATATTTTTTTTGACTAATGACATTACAAAAATTTATTTGGAAATTATATCATACACTTTGGAACTTTCAAACGATTTTAATCTAATATTTAGAATTTAACTATGTAAAGGCAACAGATGCTTTGAAAATAGAATTTTCAAATCCAAATTATTTTTTACCAATTGAAAAAATTTATTCAGGTGTTTTAGCTCATACTTCGCTTGCTACCCTAATAGAAGATCAGCATAAGAAATATGATTTACTAAAAAAATTTATATTGAAGTTTTAAAACAAATCAGTACAAACGACTTAACTCGTATATTGATTTTTACAAAAATGAATTTGTTTTAATAACATCCAAAGATAGTTACATATAATTAATTTTAAAGTTAGCTTACTGTATTTTTAAAAATTACATACCTAATATTTATGACTTAAATAAATAAAGGGTGTCCCAACTAGAACGCAATTTTTAAATTTTAAATAAATCACAGATATTGGTAACATTTATTAACATAACATTTTTATTTCATATTTTATGAATATTGTAAAGAAAATGATATATTAATTAATTTTTGTAAATACAAAAAAATGTTATGTTAATACACAGAAAAAATTATGGCCAAAAAATATTTAGACAAATTGATTATTGAATTTATTTTTACTTTTTATAATTTTTATATTTGATTCTATTAAATTTTTTTTTTTGGTTTTCACGTTTTTAACATAGCAATGTTGTAAACCTTAAATATAAAATAAAACAGCTAATTTAGTATCCAGTTTAGTATGTATATTTTCGTATGAAAATTTAAAAACGTTCTTAAATTAGCGTTTTAATATGTTGTATTTTAAGTTGTATGCAACATTCTTTCGTTTACGAATAAAACAATACAGTATAAAAAACCTTGATTCTTACTAATCACTCAATTATAAAAGAAACTATTAATTTCGTATATAAAATTTGCCAACATTATTTGCAGGAATAAGGCTATTTCACACTGTTGACCAAGAGTAAAGGGCTGCTGTAAACTTAAAGAGAATCTTAAGAAAAATAGAGAGAAGTTTTGAGAACAGTACACATAACAGTGTTGCCAGAAAAATTGCACTTAGAATCCCCAGTTTTGGTTACTTTGTCTCCAAAAAATTTAACGCCGTATTTTAATAGGCGTTAGATAGAAAAATTTATTTAACAAAAATAAACGTTACAATAATATGTAATGCATTTTTCACATTTTTTCAAAGTATAAGCAAAATGAAATTTGGGGAAACAAGTTAGAGTGTTATATTCGGCTGTGCCGAATCTTAGTTATTAAGAGTTGAAAATTTTTTGGCAATTTATATATATATGTCATTTATAGTATGTATAATTTTAAAAAAATTTCACATTTTTTAATTTTTTAAAAAATTTCTATTTTTTAAAATTTAAAATTTTTTAAAAATTTCTAATTTTTATTTAAAATTTTTTAAAAATTTCTAATTTTTTTAATATTTCTAGTTTTTTAAAAATTTCTAATTTTTTAAAAATTCTAAATTTTTTTTAAATTCTAATTTTTGAAAAATTTCTAATTTTCTAAAAATTTCATGTAAATTTCCCCCCTTGAAAGTCTGTCACCAAATAAATAGAAGCAGAAATTCCTAATTTGGAAACAAATCCCCATATCTCGCTACACTCCTCATGAGATCTAACAGCAACAAACATGTTAAAATCGCAATTTTAAAATTGTAATTGATGCCACAGACGAAATTTGTCTTACGCTTGACACTATCAATGTTAATGTTTTAAAGTCTGTAGTCAGCGTCGTTCATTGTGATCATGATTTTGTTTTCTCTGGAATAGAGAAATATATTTTTTTTTTTTTTTTTTTTTTTTTTTTTAACTTCCCTTTATTATTACACCTGTCAACAAGATGACAATAAGTAATTTGATTTACAGAGGTGGGATGATAATTATCTTAAATCAGTACCTAAGATAACTTAAATCGAATTATTGAATGATAAGTAATATATAAATTTTTTAGTATCGCTCAGCTAGATCTGAAGGTGTAAATCGTTTAAGTCTTCTAGGTGCCAGGATTTCGTTTGCCGGCAACTGTCTGAGTTCCATGTTGGAATGTTGTGTTAAACGATTTGTATGTTTAATGCTGCTGATACGGATAATTTCTTTTATTGTTTTGACGTTTAGATCTCGATGTATGTCCTCATCTCTAATATACCATTCTGCGTTGACAATAGTTCGCAATATTTTAGATTGAACTCGTTGAATAATTTTTAAGTTTGTTGTGCTAGCTGTACCCCATATTTCTACCCCGTACTTCCAAATTGGCGCTATAATTGTGTTGTATATAAGTAGTTTGCTTTGAGTTGTTAGTTTAGATTCTCTCCCTAACAGCCAAAATAATTGTCTAAACCTGTTGTTTATTTCTTTTTTCTTTTGCGTGATGTGATCTTTCCAGTTAAGTTTTGAGTCAATTATAATGCCAAGATACTTCGCCTTTGTATCCATAAGAATTGGTAGAGTATTTATTTGAATAGGTTGAAAGTTTGTTATCTTTCTATTAGTGTAGATTACTTGAATTGTTTTATCACTGTTTACTTGAATTCCCCAACTACGGAACCAATTCATTGTATTATTGAGCAGTTGTTGTAAGTTTTGCATAGCCCATTTGACGTTTGCGTGTGATGATAGTAGAACAGTGTCGTCAGCAAATGTTGCTATCATATTGTTATTTGTTGTAGGAGTTGGAATATCTGATGTAAACAGGAGGTAAAGCATTGGTCCGAGGACACTACCTTGAGGTACTCCAGCTTTTATAGAAAGTATTTTTGAATACTCGTCTTTATATTTAACATAGAATCTTCGGTTTTGTAGGTAGTTTTGTAGTATTAAGAAGAATTCTTTTGGCAATTGATTTTTTAGTTTATGAAGAAGACCTTTGTGCCATACGCTATCAAACGCCTTTGCAACGTCGAGGTATGTTGCAACGCAAAAGTTTTTTTTGTCAATATCAGACGATATTTTATTTGTTACTCTATGAATTTGTTGTATAGTAGAGAACTTTCGCCTAAATCCAAATTGGTGTTTGGGGATGAGTTGTCTTTCTAGAAGAATTGGTTCAATACGTTCATAGAAGAGTTTTTCGAAGATCTTTGACAGCAGTGGCAGAAGGCTAATTGGCCTGTAAGATGTTGTTTTTGAGGCATCTTTGTTTGGTTTAGGAATAGCGATTATCTCAGCGACTTTCCATACTTTTGGGAAATATTTAATATCTATAACTGAATTAAATAAATTTCTTAAATAGACTAGGGCCTTATTCGGCAATTCTTTTAGTAGTTTTCCGGTGATCTGATCATAACCAGGAGATTTATTATCTTTTGTTGTTTTTATAATTTTTTTAATTTCATTAATTGAAATTCTTTTGATATGAGAGTTGGAAGAGCTGTTTGGAAAACTTTGAAGAGTTATATCCTTTTCGTCCATTGGATTTGTAAAGGTTTTAGAAAAATGATCTGCAAGAACATTAGCTTTTTCTTCATTTGTGCGGGCCCATGTGAGATCAGGTTTTTGGATCGGCGGCTGATGTAAAATTCCATTATTTATTTTTTTGGTTGCTTTCCAGAGCGAGAAATTTGTTGTAGCTGATGAGCCAAGGTTAGTAAGATATCTTTGTAGTTTATCTTCTTTGTCCTTCTTTAGCAAGTTTTTGAGATCTTTTGTGAGCCTATTAAGGTGGGTTTTGTCCTGAATTGACCTTGTAGTTTGCCATCTTTTTCTTAATCTTCGTTTGGCTTTTATTTTCTCTTGGATGTGAGGTGGGATACTGAATTTATCTACTGTGTGTGTTCTGGTTGGAGTAGAATCACTAACCGCGTTTATAAGCGTATCATTGAAAAAAGTTATAGAATTATCCAATTCTTCTTCGGTTTTTAGCGATATATTTGTCTCGAGTTTTGTCTCTAAGATTTCCCTGAAACAATCCCAGTCTGTTTTCTTGTTGTATATAAATTTATTTTGATTGGATAGAAGTACATCGGTTTGGTATATAAGTACCACTGGAGAGTGGTCAGAAGATAATTCAAAGCATGATTTTATATTTAGATAGTCATGTCTTATATTCTTGGTAATAAAAAAGTCTAAGAGATCTGGTTTTTTGTGAATGTTTGTAGGCCAGTAAGTAGGCTCTCCAGTACTTATAAATTTGCATTTGAATTCATTTATTGCCTCTAGTAAATTTTTTCCTTTCGATAGTGTTAATCGAGATCCCCAAACTGTATTTTTGGAGTTAAAATCACCACCCACTATAAACCGATTCCCAAGAGATTTAAGGAGTTCAAGATATTAAATTTTTGTGTTATTATATTTCGGCGGGCAGTAGACTGCAGATAATACAAATGGACCGTGTATATCTTCTATTAAAATGGAAGTAGCTTGAATATAATCTTTTCTAAAATTCTGTAATTCAGTACATTTAATGGATTTTCGTATTATTATTGCTGTACCCCCATGCGCTGTGTTGTCAGGATGATTTGTATAAAAGATTGAGTAGTTTGGTATGGCTATAAAGCTTTTTTGTGTGAAGTGGGTTTCAGAGACAAGTAGCACGTCTACTGAAGAGCGATTTAAAAATAATTTTAGTTCGAGTATGTGTTGGATAAGCCCGTTCGCGTTCCATTGTACTATATTAAGTTTACTTAGTCTGTCCATCGAGCTTAGTTAGAAGTACTGTGATAATGTTCATCATGTTAGATACTTGAGAAATCAGTTGCTTCATCATATCTTTGAGGTCTTGCATATCATTACTTATTTGCGGTGTAGTGGAACTGAATAAAGAATTACTAATAATGGACATTTCCTCAGTATTAGGGTTTTGACTCTGTGCTGTTGCTTGAGCGTAAGTCACTGTTGGATTTATTCTACTGTTTGTTGTAGGTACGTTTCGAGAATTATCAGCTTGTTGTGTTTGGTGTTCTTGGACGGTTATTTTTTCTTTGTTTCTTAGTGGTGGAAATTGCTTAATTTTGAGGGATTTGTATACCATACATCCTTTATAATTTGCGGTATGGTTTTCACCGCATAACGCGCATTTAATATGTTCGCTTTTCTGTTTGATTGGGCAAAGCATAGTTTTGTGATCTCCAGCACATTTAACGCAAACGGGGATTTTGTTGCAAAAGTTTTTGGTGTGGCCATATTTTTGGCAGTTTGTACATTGAGGTAAAGTTCTTTTTGAACGTGGAGGTTCAAAACTAATTTTACAGTGTAAAAGGTAAAAAGAGAAATATATAACGGTAATAAATTCTGTGTCATTTAAAGTATGCAAAGAAATCATTTAAAGTGTGGAAAAAATCATTTAAAGTGTGGAAGTAGTATTAAAAAGACAGGTTTTTAAAAAATATAAAATATAAGCAGTTTTCAAGTTTAATTAAAATAAATGATCTATTAAATACATGGAATTTAAGTCATTTGTATGATAAATTAAAAGGCAAGTAGAAAAAGAAATAAATTTCATTCAAATACATATCTAATTGTTATTTTTTTTTTTAGATGAAGGCATAACCATCGACGATCTCCACATGTTAAAGACTTATCACATTGAAAAATTATTGACAAATTTTTAAATTTTAGATCAGGCAAAATTTGAATATAAATTAGAAGAATGGAAACAATTTAACCAGCGTTCCGAAAGTGGCCAAAAGAGACCTACTAAAGTTTCAGTAATAGAAATATTGAACACAACACACAATGGCAGAGAAATCCTCAATTTTTATAAAAGTCGTCACAGACTTTATGAATAACAACGTAATCTCCTAATCAATACTATAGCTAAATTCATTGAAGCTAGAGGAGAAGAATGGTATTTTTACGAAATACCTACATCCACAAAATATGCTAGAGTGTCGACCATCAAGCATGATATTTTAAATTAAAATTTTTAATATTATAAATATTGATCTCATGTATAGATTTTCTTGAAAATATTAATAAAAAAAAATTAATAGAACTGAATAATTGATTTTGGGACAAAATTTTTATAGAACTGAATAATACATTTGTTTGATATTGGGACAAAATTTTTATAGAATTAAATAATATTTTACTTGAAGTTTGGACAAAATTTTTATAGAATTGAATAATATATTATTTGACATTTGGACAAAATTTTTATAGAATTGGATAATATATTTGTTTGAAATATTTACAATATTTTTATAAAATTGAATAAGTTTTTTGGCAGAAATTTGGACAACATTTTTATAGATTTAATCATGGTGAAATTAAATACTAGGTGACAGCATTGCTACAACAATTACAACAAGGCAAGAACAACAGGCATTTTTCTATATATAAAAACCTTCGTTTCTGTCAAAAAGTTTTTTTTTATATAACTTTTTGACATTTTCAATTTCACCATGAATAATCAGCTGGCGCTACGCTGTCACCTAGTATTTAAATTCACCTTGGATTTAATAATATATTTGTTTGATAGTATTGTTTTATAGTATTGAATTTTTTAATAGAATTTATTTTTCATTTTAAATTGCAAAATACTTTACCAAATTTACGAATTTCGTTATAGGTCCCTTTTAAGCAAAAATTTGTTTGTTTGTGCAAATTTCGTTATTGAAATCGACTTTCAGTTTTTTCTGTGTAAATGTTCAAAATTAATTTTCTAATTTTTTTTTTTCAATGTATCTTTTCGGGAAAAATGTATCTTTTTGGAAACTAAAATGTATCTTTCTCGAAATTTCACTGGCAACACTGATGTTGACTATCGCAAAAAAAACGTTCCTAATACTCGTAAACATTTTTCTGATTGCAGAGAGCGTCAACACAAATTTTGTGACTTTAGCACAAAGTACAAAAAAGTATCTAAAAATAATATATGTATGTAAATATACAATATATTTGCCCCTCTAATTTAAGGTTTAACTTATACTTCATTATAAGAATCCATATTTAAAACTGTAAGTCTGTTGGTGATTCAGTTCAAAGAAATGCAAAACTCCCATTTTTACCCGTTATTACAATTATGAAGAAATATTGCATAAAGCTGCAATACACATTTCATTGTCTTAATACAACAAATACAAAAGGTACCAAACAAGTACGAAAACATTAATACAAGGTGTCGCAAAAGTAATCCTCCTATCAGAAAATGCTATAAATTTTGCGAGGCCCCTAATGCCAGTTCTGTCAGCAATATTCCGCGTTCTGGAGCAGTGTAGCGTAACATTGTTTATTAACGTGTATTTCGCATGTGTTTACTACACAAATGTCAAAATAGGGGCCAAATTACCGCATTCGATATCGAGTAAAATTGATCGTAATTTTCTTATTTGAGATTATGACATTCGATATCGAGCAAGAAATTTAGTACATTTTTTCATAATTTCGATATCGAAATCATTTTTCGATACAATAGCTCATTCGATCACAAATGCGGTAATATGCCCCCAGAACTGACATTAGGGGCCTCGTAAAATTTATAGCATTTTCTGATAGGAGGATTACTTTTGCGCCAGCTTGTATTTACCTTTTTTACTCCTTCAGTTTGAATTTCCGAAATGTATGTTTTTGATAAGCTTTTTTGTCTTTATTTAAAGTTTCGAGTTACTTATTAAGATTAAACACAAAATTCCACTTCTTACTCGTTTTTATTCCCTTGAAGATAGCATTACAAAGAACTACTTTTCTAATACACAACTTTGCGACTACAGAAAGCTAAAAAAAAAAATACTGTTGCTTCATGAAAAAGGCATTCATTATTTCAGTGAAAATTTTTAAAAGGTTTACTGTTTCTGTCCCTTCCCGGTACCACCGTTAGAGTCTATTAAATTTTACCGGTTTTAACCCAATTTATCACTTCCTGGGCCAAGTCTTGAAAATATATCCATCTGCGTTCCCTTTTTATCACGACCTGGTCCAAGTTTCGAAAATATATATATTCTGTTGTCGTTTTAAACCATGGATTTATCAACATTTCAAATTTCGATGAATCGGTTCAGCCGCTTGGTCTTACACTTTTTATGTAAACAGAAAATTGCTCTTTTTCTTCCCTTGAAAGAAGACCTTCTGAAAGGTACTTTTCTGAAACACATTTTTGTGGCTGTAGAAAGCTAAAATAAAAATTCAGTTGCTTCACAACAAAGTTAATCATTATTTAGAACAAAATATTACAATTTTACCCTGTTTGCGTCTAACAAACAAACTTACATTTTGTAGATATTGAAAATCAGCAAAATCGGTATAATAGAACCAGAGTTATGGACCAAAATATGAGGTTATCTCCATATTTGCTAATTTTTATACATTTTTAAATATATTGCAGATAATAACACGCAATTTTATACACGTTATATTTATGATAAAAGAAGAAAGTGTGAGGCACATACATAGTAAAAATCGGTCAATGACTTCTCATAGCCCCCATGGAAGTAAAAACAGCAGTACAAATAATTCAAAAAGAGTACACTTTTTATTTAAAAAAAGAAATCATAAAATTCAGTACATAAAAGAAATAATTGATGTAACTAAGAACTAGGAAATTCAGTATTAACAATAACAATTCAATGAAGAAAATAACAAATAATAAAATAAGAGATCATATATATTTTTGTGTAATAAAAATAACTTAAAATTAGATTCAAATAACTGGAAGTTACACTAAGCAAAATATTTACTATCAAACAAGAAATTGTTCCTTAAAAAAATAAAAAAAAGTACAAAAAGAAGTGCAGAGGCTGAAAACAAGTACATTTGCGTACTTGTTTAGGTCTTATGTAGACAGAAGTACAATTAGTAAAAAAAAGTACGCGTACTTTTAAATGCAGTACGTCTGGCAAGCCTACCCCCATAAAAATTTTGTTTAGTTCGGTCCATGTTTGACCATAGACCCCATATAAGGTCCACTTCCGAAATTCACTAATATGTATTTTTAATACACCGTTATTATGTTGAAATTCGACATGGGATATGCATAAAATTCTCTGTTCCGAAATTTAAGAAGATTTATGATCTATGATTTGTCATACCTGCCATAAAAGAACCATTTCAGAAAAACAACTTAAACCTCAAAAATGTCTTATAAATATCGAGTTCGAACCAACTATTATACAGATCAGAAATTTTAATTCGGAAATTAAACTAATATCGGTTATATGACAATTATGCTACTGGATTTTATACCTGTCAGTCTATTGCCAATTATTAACTGACAGCTATCGAATTAAGTCCACTTTCGAGGTTAACAACCACCCACACAAGTTTTGAAAATAACGTTATTGAGATGAAATTCAACCTAAATTAGATAAAATATCAAAACATGTAAAATAAGTTATGTTGGTCTTAAAATTGTCTCTCAAACAAGATATAAAATACTAATAGAATTTGCACTAAGATTGATTAAAAAACACGGAATAAGGATATTCACGTTTTTATTGAACCTTATCTAATATGGGGCGGGGTAAGTCTTTTAGCTTCTGATTTATATTAAAAGAACTCTCGAGTACCTTAAGAGCGCATTATAAGTGTTTCTTTTCACTACGGCAGCAAAATGTGTCTCTAAAATCATCTAAAATATATGGTTGATATTGGCATAACATTAACGTATCTCTTAAATGTTGGTTTCCATATAAAACTTCATTTCAATACGTTTAAACACTGTAGCAGTACAATCGGTTTCTGGTCTACGTGAAAATGTGATATTATTTGAAATATGTACATATTTACATGTGAATCTTTAATTTTCAGTATTTTTGATTTAAAAAATAATAAACTTATTCATATATCAATCAATAATAAAGTCAATGTGAAAACCGATTTCCGGTACAGATTCAAGTTGTCCTATTCTGCTAAAGAACCGAATAAGACCATTCCACAGCAATTTAATATGTTAGGGGTAAGTCTAACGGATTTTAGGCAGGTAAAATTTGAGATTATCAGAATGTACCTCTGCAATGGATGAGAGTTTGCAAAAATGAACTTCAAGTTACTGCGAATAACTATCTGCTCTACAAATATGCAAGTATGTGATGAAAATCGTTTTCGTTGTTAAAGTGATTTGAAATCGTTAAAAGATGTGATGTGTGACAACCTGTCGATTTGCTGTAGCGATTTCATATTCCATATTGTTTCATAAAAAAACGTCAATTTTGACATGTGACGCATTTCGATAAAGTCAGTTTAAATTACTTTTCAAATCGACGTTTTTAACTTTGACGAATATTCAGAAATTTATTCAAAATTAAAAAAATTGATAATTATTTTTATTTGCATGCAAGGAAAAGCATAAGAATAATTCTGAAGAAGATGTCTTGATCGAATTCATGGAAAACCATCCAGATATAGCCCGGGGTTTTACCAAAGGAGATTTATCCATCCCGAAGAATATTTTCTTTTCAACAGCTACAATATTTTCGAAAAACATTTTGAAACAGTAGTGCGATGCATGCCAATATTTACATCATTTCCAACAGATCGTTTAAAATTTTTTTCGGCAAAAAAAATCTTAAGACAGCTGCCAATTGTAAACATTTTTATTACTACATACGTTTCCTCAGGTAAACTTAAGGGGTCAGATTTATCTCGTAAGCGTTTCCTACGTACATATTCGGCTTCATCGTTGGAATTATTTTCATTAAGAAGTAAATAAACTGCAACAGCATCAGGCATTTTGTTTATTTTAATATTAATATTTTCAAATGTAATTCAAAAAAACACAGTTCAGTGTTGTATTATAAGTTTTCGCAAAGTTGTATTTGTTGACGTCAATTGGAAATGAAACAAAATTTTAAAATGAAATCATTCAAAATCAGTCACATACTCGTAGTTAAAGATTTGGAAAAGCGATTTAATTTTCAAATCGACCAATTTTCATCATATACCTGATTGTAATACATATCTTCTGAACACGTATGGAATAAAGAGTTATGTGCAATGTCATTAACATGTACATACTTACAACTCAAAGCTGGCACTATTGACGAACATATTTTTTGAAGAATTTTGTTACAAAAGTATTAATTAATTACTTGTGTAAAATAATTAACGTAAATTTTAAAACTAAATAAAAGTGACCAATCTTCTTCCTGATACCTAATGAACCGAAATTTTAGATACTTTTATATTTAGATACTTTTATATTTATTATCTAATGCGAATTGTTGTAGGCTTTATTGAGCATCATAGTCCGCTTTCATGCAATCCTTTAAAACGTACCAACCACTTTATTGGATGCAGTTAAAAATCTGCTTTAAGTAGACCCAAATAATGTCAAACTTATATAATAACACTTAAATGCGTACAACCCAGCAGTACATACATTCATACACAAATATTAATTATTTATTGCATGAAATGGTTTCATATTTCATAAAATTTTATGCCACAAAACAAAATCCGAATTACACATTTTAAATACAATTTCAATTGTATGTACGCTCGAGTATTTCTTTATATACTCCCTCATATGTATGTACGTACATATGTATGCACGCATGCATGCCCTGCAAATAATATTGGACTACGTGATCCATTTTAGATGATATGGACTACTCACAACATGGTCCAATGTAATGCAGTCATGGACCATGTCATAGTTAAACAAGAGTTTGTAGTTAAACGACATGGTTTCGTGTTAAAACGATTGCATATTGAGTTGTTGTTGTTGTTTAAAACTAACCCTCGTGAGTACTCCATGAAGTAGTTTTGGGACTACTCCGATGGGTTATATGGTCCAGTCCTAGGACATCGCAATGTTTTTTTCATATATTTGGAGTAGTTTTGGAGTACTCCTACTCCTCTTTGGACTAGTCTTTACATGCATGTATGGACTAGTCGCGTTATTTGCAGGGTGTATGTATGTACAGCAATTCATACATATTGTATATTCATGCTTTCATCCATTCAACCAATACAACAGACCATTATTGACATTAAGAAAGTATAGTCGGTCAAGCCCGACCATATAATACCCTACACCCAGTATATTTATAAAGCAGTTTTTAAGAAATGGGCGTTATATGGGAGATATAACCTCTTGTGGACCGATCATCCAAAAATTTACTGTCATAATGTCTGTGAATATAAATATTATATTTATCTCGATATACACACTTTTAAACGATTTATGGAGCTTAAACTGAATTACAGAGAGGGTCTTATATGGGAGTTGCGACTAATTATGGGCCGATCATAATAAAATTGTACCGTATTATTTTTAGACATATGAAATATATTTTCATTCAATATTATTTGGATACCAACATTTTTAAAAGAGTTATGCTCTTTAAAGGGATTTTCGGAAGTGGGCCTTATATGGGAGCTACGACTAATTGTGGGCCGATCTGCACAAAATTTGTAGAAGTGATTTGGCTTTATTTACCACTGATTTGTGATGAAATTTGTTTGCATACTTACACAATTCAAAAACATTTATGATTTCGGAAGGATATTTGAATGGGGGCCAGGTGAAATAATGAACCGATTTCCACCAGTTTAAATCCCATCTATCTTTTGGCTGAAAAAATATCACGTACCATATTTTAACGAAATATCTTCAAAATTGCGACCTGTACTCTGCGCACAAGCTGTACATTGACAGCTAGCCAGACAGACGGACGGACGGACATCGTTAAATCGACTCAGAAAGTGATTCTGAGTCGATCGCTCTACTTTAAAGTGTGTGATGGACCAATATTTCTGGGCGTTACAAACATATGCACAAATCCAATATACCTTCCCCACTATGGTGGTGTAGGGTATATAAACAACAAAAAAATAAAACACTACTTGTGAGTTGAGGGTATACATAAATAGTTTTGAGATATGTGAGTGAGTGTGTGTTTTGTTTTGTTTACACATTTTGGAAAATGTGGGTTGTGGCGACAAATTATTACACATTTTTATTTGGTAAATGTGTTTTTTATATTTTTATTCGGTTTACGTTACAATGAAATCAATTGAAATGTTGGCAAACATGTCAACCAAAATTATAGACACAACAACTCAAACTTGCAACTTACCACAACAACTAAAACGCTAACGAAAACAACAGAATAAAAACGTTTGCGTCCGCAACAGAAGCACTGAATATTAATTGTACAAATGCTTATTGGTATGTATGTATGTACTAGTGTGTATTTAAATTAGACCTGCCCCTATAAAATCGAATTGCTTTGGATGAGTCTTATTTTGTCAAATTAGGTGTTAATCGGATAACGAGAAACCGTTCAGAAAGTCGATTGAGAATTGTAAAATTGGTACTTTTTTGATTTCTAGAAAACTGTTGCTATTAAGACATTATTTTTAAACTTTTGATATAAATTTTACTTCAGGAGAAATGATAAACGTTGCTAAAATTACTCAGGATTTTATTCACTTTTTTATACCCTACACCACCATAGTGGGAAGGGTATATTGGATTTGTGCTGATGTTTGTAACGCCCAGAAATATTGGTCCATCACACACTTTAAAGTAGACCGATCGACTCAGAATCACTTTCTGAGTCGATTTAACGATGTCGGTCCGTTCGTCTGTCTGGCTGGCTGTCCATGTATAGCTTGTGCGCATAGTACAGGTCGCAATTTTGAAGATATTGTGATAAAATTGTGTAAGTGATATTTTTTCGGCCCAAGGACGGATGGAATTGAAACTGGTGGAAATCGGTTCATTATTTCACCTGGCCCCCATACAAAAGTCCTCCCGAAATTGGGGTTTACCGATCATAAATGTTTGAATTATGCAAGTATGCAAACAAATTGCATCACAAATGAGTGGTAAATGAAGCCAAATCACTTCTACAAATTTTGTGCAGATCGATCCATAATTACTCGTAGCTTCCATATAAGGACCACTTCTGAAAATCACTTTAACGATCATAAATTTCTTAACAATGTTGGTAATTAGTCAAAACTCCTATATAAGACCCTCCCCGTAATCAACTTTAACCTCCATAAATCTTTTAAAAGTATTTATATCGAGATAAAGTTTAACATACCCAATATTTATATTCACAGAAATCATGACACTAAATTTTTGAATGATCGGTCCATAATAGGTCATATTTCCCATATAACGCCCATTTCTTAAAAACTGTTTTATACATATACTGGGTGTAGGGTATTATATGGTCGGGCTTGACCGACTATACTTTCTTACTTGTTGCATACAAAATTTGTGTAAACAATTATTTTCTACACAGAAATGCTTAACTTATTGTCTGGTAAAATCTCCAATTGTTGAAAATATGTATTACAAATATGATTAGTGGCCTTTGAAGAAAGATATTTCGGAGTACATATTTTAAATATATTTTTTACATTATTAAGAATAACATATGTATGTGTGTATGTATGTATCTCTAATTTAAAATGGGATTCTAATGTCAAAAGAAAATGGCTACATTTGAAAACAACATAACAATTCTCCAATAAATATTTATACAAAAAGGATATTTTTGGTTAACACATAAAACATATTACGATCTTTTGGTTAGTATAATTTGGATACAATTTTTTTTTTTAATAATTATGTACATATGTATATCTAAAATACAAATTAAAAAAGATGAATTTACAAAATTTCATAGTTACGTACGTTCGTATATATGTATGTATGTATGTACTCGTATAAGATGAATAATATTATTTTCACAACGAGAAATTGGAATTAGAAATTGAATCGAAAGAATATTATTCGATAAAAATCCAAACTTCGGATATAAAGATTTTTAAGCCGTTGTTTGTTCCAATCAGTTCGATTCTATAATGAATTCTATATTAACCAATTTTATGGAGAAGTTAATAAGGACGTTGCGGAATTGACTTAAAGAGTTTCGGTCAAGGTGTTTTGGCTGCTTAAAATGATGAATTGGGGTGTTCAAAATCTTACACTGTAAGGGTTTTATCCAAGATTAAAAATTTTACCAAAAATGATTTAAATTTCAAAATTAAACTTAATTCGTTTTTAATTTTTATTATATTTTATTTATTTCCAATATTTCGACCAACTTTGTTGATCATCTTCTTAAAATGGAGATGAGACCAAGAATGATGACGAAGTATGTTGACGACCTATTTGGAATTTTTAAAAAGAACAAAGTTGAGAACACTTTAAAGACATTGAACTCATTTAACAGACAGATACAGTTTACATTAGAGAGAGAAATGGATAACAAATTACCATATTTAGATTCCCTAGTCATCAGGGATGGTAATATAATTAAGATAAACTGGTACCAAAAACCTATATCTTCTGGCAGACTTATTAATTATTATTAAAAACATCCCAGAAGAATAATAATCAACACTGCTACAAACTTTATCACCAGAGTTCTAAGTACGAGCAATACCGAATTTCACGGGGAAAATAAAAGAATAATTAGACATATTTTACACAAGAATGACTTTCCATATATAACAATAGACAATTTGATGAAATATACATTAAATAAGAAAAAATCTGACAATTCGATGGAAACGAAACCACCAAAAATTTACAAATCTATTGAGTATATACCTGGATTATCAGAAAGGATGAAGTACTCTGATATATATGACAAGGAAAAATACATATTGGCAATGAAAACGGGTAATACGACAGCAAAATTATTCAACAACATGAAATCTAAATTGGACAAACTAGAAAAATCAAATCTAGTATACCAAATTAAATTTGACGGCGACGATACTGATATATGTCCAAAAATATACGTAGGTACAACAAAGACAAAATTAAAATCTAGATTGTCATCACATAAATCAGACCTAAAATCAAATGACAAACCGCTTTCACAAAAAACAGCACTTGCTGCCCATTGTGCAACAACTGGACATCGACCAAACTTTGATAATGTAAGAGTAATTGTGGAAGAGAATAATACTAGTAAACGATATATGCAAGAGATGTTACATATAATTAATACTCCAATTGATAAGAGAATGAACTACAAAACAGACACTGATAATTGCGCTCACATATATAGACATACAATAAACAAATACAAAAATAATAATAAACAAAAAAGCTAACAGTCAGTGAAAGAAACTTAAGATATTAACATCGGACAACACTGTATTAAATATTAAGTAAATTGTTTGTTAATATAGTTTTAAGAAAATTGTTACAATTATAATAATTATGTTTTTTAGATTATATTTCTTCCCTGAAGATGATCAACAAAGTTGGTCGAAATATTGGAAATAAATCAAATATAATAAAAATTAAAAACGAACAAGAGTTTTTATATTTTTAATAAAAGGACCTCAAGCCGAACTAATATAATAGAAAGATTTTTAACAATATAAAAGGTCTACATAGCACATAAAAAACAATCAATTAAACTTAATTTTATTTAACGAAGACAATTTCAAGAAAACAAAGTAAAGCAGGTTTATGTACAACGTCAGTATATCTATAGTCCATGGGACAGATCCAGACTTACATATATATAATTAAAATTGAGCGATTTTAAACCAAGCGATAGGTGTAATTTGAATATCGATAAAACCATTTCAAAATATTCAATTTCATTATCCGCTTGACATCCTCAATACTGATTAACGACATGAAATCTTATTAAAATTTTTATTGATAATTTTAAAATTGTAAAAAAACAATTCCTACCTTCAGTAAAAATAATAATTTTATGAAAATTAAATTTAAATGAACTCGAGCTCAACTAAAATTATCAAAAATTTTAATAAATTTTAAGAAATAAATTCAATAAATAAATCCGACGCCTTGTCCAAAATATTTAATTCCTCCCTTCTCAACAAAAACTTGGTCTTCCAACAGATGCATATTGGAATAGCATGAAAGTTCTAAAATTTTACTTGCTGACATACATATCAATAGTTTTTCATTTAAATTTTGCTCGAAAATTCACTATGAAAATGATGAAAGTTACATTTCGTAAAATTCGTATTATTGTCATTAAAAATTTGGTCGATAAATTTGCTACATTTGAACTTGTCACTTGTGGTGTGTCATGTGATCTCTAGGTGTGCTTTTGCCATTTTTTTTCGAACATTAGGCTGGAAAATCTGTGAATGGATTACCACATCAAGAAATGTTAAATTATGTACTATTATTGATGATATGAATATCGCTGACATTTGGCTTTAACAGGAGTGTCACACAGCTACGGAAACAATGAATTATTGCAAACCAAATTCTCCGATCGCATAATTGAACGAAATTCTACTGTTAATTTGCCGCTCATGCGGTTTTTATGAGGCTATGTTAAAGATAAAGTCTATAATATTCAATATCAGTGACATGACTATCGAAATAGACCCGATATTTTTACAAAGTGTGGTGTGGCGATAATGGTCTGGCCAAATCATTCTCTCTCCAATACAATAAAAATTTGAATGATTTTCATATAAATTCACCTTTAATAACATCTCTATATCAATTTTAAGAACAGACGATGTTGTAAACATCGTCATCAACGTCATCCTCAATATCACTTTCAACATTACTTTAGCTAAGGTTGTAAGGATTGTACTGGTTCAATTAAGAAAACGAGCCATTATGTTTCCAATTCAATGTAATGTATTAATATATTTTAGTAATATTAATTTTGGTAGTTAATATTTATTTTAACAGAAAATTCAAATTGCGATTTTGCCAATATTTCACCACCATATTTTCAGTTAATGGCCGCCATGGCTGTTTCAAAATCTCTCTGTTTCTAAAGTAATTCAGTCTTTATTTACCAAATAACTAAGATTTCACTAGTCGGAATTTTTTGACTTTTAAAAAATATTACAAAACGACAAATTAAAACAAATAAAAACATATGTATGTATTCCTGTTTTCAAGACAAAGTCTTAACAGAAAGAATACGAAAAAACTGAAGAAAAAAGGAAAGCAACATGTAAATAAATTGAAAAATGATAATTACAGCAAAATTTCGAACCACCGGTAACACTGGTTAAAAGTTTGATGTTTGTCTGTTGGCTAGCAGGCACCGCAATGGTGCAGAAGTTAGAACGCAAAGAATTCTGATGAGAGAATGTGGTGATTCTCGAAACATGTAAATTCAACCCAGGTTTAATCCCCAGCTCAGCCAAGAAAAATTATTAAAAAAATTTTAATAAGATTTCATGTTGTAAAAACAATTCCTACCTTCAGTAAAAATAATAATTTAATGAAAATTAAATTTAATGAACCCGAGCCTGACTAAAGAAATATATCAAAAATTTAAAAATTAACAGTTCGACTAAAAAATAATAATTGTAATTAAAACAAATATGTACATTTATTCGTTTTATTCGATTATTCTTTACAAGTTTATTCGAATTATTCGTTATTCGAAAATTGCCATTTAAAAATTCTTCGAATCATTATTCGAATTAGACTTTAGTAGTGTATAGATTGAATTTAATACATAATACGACTTTATAATTTCCAGATTTGTTCGTATGATAACTAAATATCAAAAACATATTTCTTTTTAGAGAAAATTTCACAATTTCCATTTATTCCATTTATTTCATGCATATAATAGCCTATTGGGCCGACCTATTTCTTCCTTTAAACAACTAAAATTTTCAAAAATGTATTTCTTAGTTGTTTGATAACAGGACAACGTATGGATTATATATGAAGAATTTTGTAAAAATTAAAGAGGTGACTCTTCCTTGTAACATTAAACAGTTATTTGTTTTTTTATTTTTTATTTATATTATTTAAGAATGTAAGATTGTTTGTCGGTTAAATTTGAACACTACAGCAAAAATGTTTCACTACTGGTTACTACTAGTAACCATCTGTAACTTACTGGTCTCACACAGTTGTTTTGGCATTGATGCTTTCGCTTAAATTTGTTGAAATGGAACCAATGACTTGTTTATGATGTTGTAATCTGATTAGGTCATGATTTCAGAGTTCTTCTTTTATTTTCACATCACCCCATTTCGAATTTCACATTGCAAACATACCTTTGAAACGCCGTACAAAGAAGCTGCTGAAGTTTACAAAAGACGTGCGCAGCAAAAAAAAAAAACACAATGAGTAAAAATTGAATTAAAACTCTAGAGGGTTGTAGTTCAAAGCCATTTAGTGGGTGGAATGGGATGTTGTGGGATGGGTTGTGGTCCCTGCCTTTCAACAATACGAAAAAAGGTACAAAATACATTTATTATTCCTAAAGTCACAACAAAAGCAGAAAAAGAAATATTTAACGCTTGTTTGATTGCGTAATTAAATTATACGCCTTTTTATTGCAGTCGTCCTCCAGGGTACGATAATCAAGTGTCCGGGAATTTAGCTTAAAGCTGCACAAAGTATTATAAATATTACGTTTTTATTTATTGTACAAACGCAAACACAAATTCATGCATATCCACATACATACATATAAATAAATGAATAAATAAATAAATAAATAAGTGCAATATGAATTAATAAATAAATACATGGTTAAACAAAATACAGACATAAACATGTGTATGTATGTATGTACATGAATATGTACATAAGCATTAATATTTGATATTTGTTCATAAATTTATAAACAAATTGTTCTTTACACATGTTGGATGTATACGCAAGTTAGCAAATTTAGTGAATATATTTATAATATAATTTAGGGTGTTTTCTGCTTTAAAATTTCAAAGAGTGCGGCTCGGATTTGTGTGAAACTTGATATACTCAAAACACCCAAATTTGATTCTCTCGGATGATTGAAAAAACGTTTTGTTATTAAATATTAATTGTAACTTTTAATTATAAAGGAATCGTATTCTATATAAAATAGTATTTCTAAAAGCCTATATACAAGCAGAAAATTGGTTTTAGATGTTCGAGTTATTAAAAATTCCTTCATAATTAGTCCTTTGTTACCTTTATTCATTCAACCGCAAATATCATTATTAGTAAGATAAAAATTCATTTCAGATCTTTTATGAATCATAGAAATATTAAATTGGAAAATAATAGAAATATTTTTCAATCACTTACTCTTTTATATATTTTTAGGAAAATAATTTTGTGTTGATTAGAGTCGATGCCGCTCAGATTTTTAAATAATAGAATAGTTCAATATTTAAAACCATTATTATACTGACCACAAAAATAAGTGATATATTAGTTTATCATTCCGTTTGTAACACATCGAAATATTGATCGTAGAACCAAAAAGTACATACGAGTGCATATTCTTGTAAGATTCTAAGACGATCTAGACATGTTCATCTGTCTGTTGAACGCACAATAGAGCTTCGAAAAACATTCTTCAAATCTAAATGTTTCATTTTTATGGTACTAGCTGTACCCTGCGCGCGTTGCTACGCTACCAATTAAAATAAATTTGAAAGAAAGACATTACACAAATATTCAATTCATTTTGAGTAATTTAATTGATTTTTCTCATTTTGAAAAAAGTAGGCGGTCGAAAGAAGTATTCTTTCAAGAAGTCATGCCGGAGTCTTAGTTATATTCCATCAAATTTTTAGTAGTAAGATCGGTCCAGCGGTCTGGCCTTCCCGGCAGGCGTTGTCCTGCAAGAGATTGGGCGTGGAGTATGAATCTTAATTTTTAGCTCATCTAGAGTAACATGTGTATTCGATTTAAAGTTAATATGTTAAAATCCGAGTAGAATCAATTACACATTTAAAAAAAAGTAGGAGTGGCCGAAAGAAATAAGAAGCTTTGGCACATAAAATTCCTCTTTTTACTTCACCTTCAGTAAGATGTGTATACAAATTTGTAGGCGTGGTCGTACCAACTGAGAAACCTTCCTGGACTCATACACAACAACTTTGCCGAAGATCATCACATGATCAAATGCATAGTTTATGATTCTATAAAGGACATACATACAAACATTAATTTTTATATATATGATATTAACTATTTACTTTGTATAAGAGCTGCCACTCCCACTGGTCCGATCCAGCCCAATTTTTTCCTGATTATTCAAACCAGTATCGTATGGGATACTGCAATGTTTCAAAACTCTTGCTATCACAATAGTCAAGATATATGATATTATTCAATTTATGTGGGAGGGGCAACGCCCACTTGAAATATATATAGCCGTAAAACGAATCTGGACTATAAGCTTTCAAATGAAACCCGTTTGGGCCAAATCGGTTGGATATTTTATATATATAGATAATGGACAAAATCCATTCATTAGAACCAGAGTTATAGAACCAAATTTCAGATAAAATCGATATTTTTCAAAAATGTTTGCAATTTTCTTTAAATATCGTGAAATCTTGTACACATTACTTTTTTTATAAAAAGACAAGTACTGTTGAAAATAGTAAGAATCCGTCCAAATGCCTTTCATTTAAATTGAATTTTTTCGGAACATAATAAATTAATTGATTATTTTAGATCTTTTAATGGTAAAATATGGCATTATACATATTTATATGTGACATTTTTAGTTTGTATTTATTTGAAAATAACATGCTTTTAAACATTGAATTTTTGGCTCATTTGAATAAGTGAGGATTACAAATAGGAATCTACGAGATAATTTTTATTATTTTTTAGTTTTTTAACTTTAAAAGATTTTTATAATATTTTAATAAAAATTTAATAATGAGAATTTCGTCCTTTATTTGATAATAGCTTATTGAACACGGCGTTGCCCGGGGATTTCTTATCTTTTATTCCAGACCGCATATCATTTTAAAATTTGCATTTTCCCGTATTATTTAGCAATTCCTAAATAATTTTGTTCTATCAAACACTCTCCCGTGATCAAAAATTCGGACGATATATTTAAATTTGCAAATCATAGATTGTTAATCGGATTCTTTGACAATTTGCAATCTTACATTTTAATATTTTAAATGCTTCAATCTGAACTTTTCGCGTCTTTCGATCATAATGTGTAAAATCCTAATTTTCGCTGAAAATTTTGTGCCAATAAAGAATTCGATATTCAAGATTAAATTAAAAGATGTCCCGATTAACAGGTGTAGTATATATTTACTGTAACACTACCCCTTAAATAAATATGGCCAACATCAGAAAATATTAATATTTTTAGGGCTTAACAAATGTTAAAGATCATAATTTAAGTACAGTTTGTCAATAAAAGGGGTTTAATTTGCTTGAAACGAAAATATTTAACAGATTTTTTTCGTGTTCAGTTCATGAATACGAATCGTCGAGTGGGATTTATATATTAATATTAATCTAATGTATCTTTACAGAAATTTAATAAAAAAAGTGTAATGACGTAAAAATGTAAGGAAATTCTATTTCTTACAGATTCATACATTACGGTGTTGCGTTACTTTACATCTCCATAACCATTTGCATTACTTTACACATAACAATATCCATCAGCTGTTTCTTACTGTTGCAATTACATTCCATTACAGTTGGATAACTGAGGCTTTAAGCACTAAATAATCCTTGAACGTTGGCTATCGAAAAGTACTTTCCTAATAAATATTTTTCTGTTGTAATTAAAAAAAATATATGTATATAAAGCATATAACGTTAGTTCAATAGTTTTTTACCCGTCATTACCGCCTAACTGTCGTTTTATGAAAAAGTTACTTTGCAAACAAATCTACGATGGTACAAAATAGTTTGTGTGGATTTAGAACAAAGTATTGAAAAGGTTCCAAAAAAGTACTAAGAATTTATTTCTTTGCTTGTTTTTTCTTTTGATTTTGGATTGGTTGCTTGGTAACCTATATTTCGTTATAGAAATTCATATTTAACATTTCCAGTCTTTAACTCCTTTTTACCCGTTATCTCCTTCTAAGGATCGTTTTATGAAGAAATTACTTATCAAATACTTATTTTTGTGATTGCATAAAGCCACAACACAAATTCCTTTGTCTTTAAACCAACAGTCGCAAAAGGTACCAAAAATAACAAAACACTCATTTTAGTTTGAATTTTTCATAGTTTTTGAGGAACAAGTCGGTTTTAGTGAGTTTGCTCAAAAAGAAAAAAGAACAATTTCATCAAATAGGGCTTTTAGAAGAGATGACAGCAAAAAAAAGTTTGTTGGCGGTCACGCCTATTTTCGAGGGGGCGGACCCTTAAAATTCAAAATATATAAGCCTATATCTCGGGAACTACTGGGTTTCTGATAATTTGTAATACATTAAATTAAAGGTACCTTAAATACCTTTCTAACGATATATATCATGATTTGACCCGAATATTTTCTTTAATATCTAAAAAATTAAAAAAAATGTCTATATAAGTGTTATTTTAGTTTATTAATATAAATAGCCAAGACATTAAGCTTTAATTTAAGGTATCATATGTGTCTGTAGGTACTATAATCATAGAATTATAAGATCTGAAAAATTCAAAAAACACATTTTTTCAAAATTTTGTATCCAGGATAAGAATTTTTCCTCTATGGTATACATAATACCGGCTTCGCATTGTAAAAATTCCCTGTATTATCGGCCTACGGCCGGGCGGAAAGTTTTTCTTCTCTATGGTATACAGAACACCGGCTTCGCATAGTACAGATTGTATTTTTTATGGTGAAATGTCATAATCTTTCTTTAATATCGTCGGATTTATATTACCTACATGGTCATGTTATATCTTAAATTAAAGCTTAATTTCTTGACTTGAAAATGTTGTAATTTATCTACTTACTCATAAAGACCTTTTTCCCGGATATTTTAGATTTTTTAAAAAAATTTCGGATCAAAGAATAATTTTGCAAAATTTATCAATAGGTGGTCCATATAAATAGGTCATGTTATATATCGTTGGAAAGGTCTTTCAAGTACCTATCATTTGCTATAGATATCGTCTAATAAAAAATTGTAGTTTTCAAGATATAGCTCAATATATTAAAAACTTTGAAGCCCCGCCCATTTGAAAATGGGCATGACCGTCACATTTTTATTCTTTTATTTTAATCAGAATTTAAAATTCTATTAGTGATAAAATTTTGACAGTGATTTGAAAAAAATCACTAAAACCGACTTAAACCGTTTTTGATAAGTTGTTTTTTTGTCTTTTAATATGTCAATATTAAAACTTTCAAGTCTGCAGATAATTTACAAAAAATTCCCCTTTTAGCACGTTGGAGATAGAGAGTTTATTTTTAATACACATTTATGTGACTACACAAAGCTAAAATAGAAATTTGGTTGCTTTATAACCAAGACTATCATTATTAATACTACGTTTCCACGATACATGCTTCGCTCTCTATTCATGATTCACGCCCCAATCATGAGTAAAAGAACTTGCTTCACCATACAAAATTTTAAGAATCTTTATTGAATCTACTTGCGAAGCATGAAAAATTGCACTCTTCTCAAATTTTTATCGCAAGTTTATCTGCACTAGCTGTAAAAATTTAATATTATTGTATTATTTTCTTGTTGCTGGAAGTAAAGAAAGTAAATACGTACGAGTGTGTTTTTTTTTTCAAATAAGCTAACTAATTTCCACTCAGTTTTTTTTCCCCTTAAACAAAATATTTTCCACAAATTGTAAATTCTTTTTTTTTATTCTGTTTGTTTATTAAAAACAACTGTCAAATCGAATCAAGTTTTTTGGTCATGTAAACAGCATGATTGATAAACATGATTCAGAGAGCGAAGCAGGTGATTCAAGTCGTCGTGGAAACATAGTATAAAGAACAACATTTTAAACGTTTTCTCATTTTGCACGTTTTTAGCCTACTGACGCTTCATTGTTTAAGAAGTAAAGGTACTAATTTTAAGAGATTTTAAAAATTATATCCCTACCTGGTTCAAGATTAGAAAAAAATATATAGCATATTGACGCTTCGAAGCATATATCTACTCGTATCTACGATCGTAAAAAAAAATTTTTTTTCGCGTTTCTGCGAATTCACTGTAAATTTTTTAAATATTTTTTGAACTTTTTTATTATTTATTTATTGAATCTGCCTTTACTTCATAGGACTAAAAATAAGTAATCAAATCTTATCCCTAAAACTTCAAAACTATTTGCTCTCAGTTAAGAGATCCATAATGGACATGGGTGGTAAATCAGCCCTACGAAACCTTGTATCTGTTTGAGATCTAGTAAGCAAGCGGGTTCGGATGATTTTGCAACTTCAAGATATATCTCTCACGAATTTTTCAGAATTCATTTTTATGCAATAAGTCTCTACGGATGTGTTCATTTTTTATATACCATGGTGCTCCCGCCATGGTGCTAAGAATTTTTGATTGGACCCTCTGCATAATGGCAGTTTCATTTGAAAATGTAGAAATGGTTAAATTTTCGATCGTTGACAAATTAGAGGTAGATAAAGTAAAGTGGTGGTTCGAGAACACTTCCCTATGGAACTCCAGCTCTGATTTCGTAGTTACTTGTCACATACACTGCATTTAACCCTAATGTAATTTGTGAGTACTAGAAGGCAGTAAGCATTTAATCTTAATCACCAGTTAAACGGTTAACTTGCTCTATAGTTCCATGTTGCTCACGGAAACTGGGATAATACTTTGATCTATCAAGAAATGTATAATTTTCTTTTGATATACTTTCTCATACAGTTTCGACAAACAGGATAGTAAGCTAATTGGTAATTTCCTGGCTTTGGTATCGTTATAAGTTGGGAAATTTGCCAATCTTTTGGAAAAACGTCTAGTTTTAAGATCGCATTAAATAATACTTCACTAGCACTAGCACAACAATAGCTACATTAGGTAGATTTCTTATCATGGATGGTGTTACGTGGTCATAGCCTGAAGTCTTTCATTGTTTTAATATTGTCTTTTTTCTGGATATTTTCCAATGAATATGTGGTTCCTCTAGTTCAAATTCGTTCATGGGGGTTCGATTGGAATATATTACTTAAATACTCTGCGAATATCAAATCAGAAGGGGCTTTTTTAATTTTTTACTTGCTGCGGACAGGTGATCTGCTTTGTTACCATTCCCTTTTAAGTGTCCTCTTTTCGAGAAGAAGCTTTTCAATATCTGAATATGAAATATGTACATTTAGTTTTGAGGGAAATTGGCACTTGGAGTTATCCATGACCGAAAAAATTACAGACGTGAAGTCACTGACATAATTATCTTCTTCACACTGTATGTAGGGATCAGTGTCGATATGACAGCTGATATAATTTTTATATTTCAAGCCGTTAGTTTTGAAAGATTGTGTTACTCTATTTAAAGTCTGAGTTTTATTTTTTTCCGTATTAGCTTAAAATTATGGGAGAATGATCAGAAGATAGATCGTATTATGATTCCGTAGTAATACAATTTCTATTTATATTTTTCGATATGGCAAAATCTATAAGGTCAGGAATTTTCCTAGGATCAGAGGGTCAGCAAGTAGGTTGCCCAAGCAGTTCTTTCGATCAACTAGAGTCCTGTAAAGATGTCAATCTTTGGGATTCATTAATCACCACCAGCAAGGAAACAATCTCCTAGTATACCTAGTATAGTCCTCGGACTTTTCCTTGGTCACAGCAAATCGCTAAGGACAATATACTGAGCTTAGAGTTAATTCATCAACTCTGCATTCTATTCGAATGGATGTTGCCTGTATATATTATGTAATTTTCTAATTAGAATGCCAGTTCGAACATGTGCTTTACCATCAGGATGATTTGTGAAATGGAAAGTGAAACCTGGAATATAAAAATTATATCTATTGGTTAAATGCGTCTCGGAATTCATTTCGGAAATGTTTTATTATTAAGTCGACCATTTCATTATCGCAATTGCATTGTTTATATTTGTAACATGATTGCATCAATCCGCGTTACGGCACAACCTTAAGTATGGGAATATTTTATTCAAGTCAAACTATCTCAAATTACACTAAATATTCCCATGCATTAGTTTAAGAATTAGTCGTCTAGTATATTTTCATAAGCAGAATGTATTGAGTAATCAGAATCAATATTGATAATAAAGTCAAAGCGACAACAAGTTGCTAAATACAAATAAACTGTATAACAAGACTTTTTATTATCACATGCAATCATGCTGTGTATGTCCAAAAATTGTCCATGTCCATTTATTCATTATTTGGCCTTGGCTTTATATGACTAATACCGATGATTAGAAACACGCCTTAGTTTAGGAATATTTAAGCTGTTAATTAAAAAACAGACAAATGCACATAATATTGATAACGATTTATTAATAAAACAGACACCTTTTGAAATATTTGAAAAATTCACATGACCTCTTGTTGTGCCCCTAATGAAATGTACGATACAGATAAAAGTACACATTTTCAATTAAAATTTTAGCGGATCATATGCAAAGCTATTTTGTTATTAATTTCAACGTAATATGTATAATAAAGACTCGTTCGTAACTGTTTGTTTGCCGTCAACATAAATCAAATGGCACAACAATAAACAAAAAACAAAAATTGTATTTCGGACATTACAAAACGTTAACAAAATTCCCTTAAAAATTAAATGAAATTAAAGAAAAGAAATGAAGAAAACTGAATCTGAAATGACCAGAACTACAACCAAAACAACAACAATAACAATCATTTACTCGTAGTGGAGAGTCCCATTTGATGTGATCGTTCAATCAAAATGATAAATGAAAATTAATATTTCTTAATAATGTTTACAAAGTGAAAATTACACGCAATATGACTGCGTGAACAAACACCAATAATAACAACAACAACAAACATCACGAGCATTTGGTCACTTTAACAAACAACATCCATCCCATTGTGAATGACTGAGTGAGCGAGTGTGTTTGTGCGTTTGTGTGCATCATAATTACACATGTATTTATCTAAGTCGACTCGACTCCACTCGACTCGCAGGTTACATCTTAATCATCAACAAACGTCTGCTGCCATCAAACCCTCAAACATAATGTGAATTTTTTCGTAATATTTTAAATTTTAATCTCAGGGTTGCCAATCATCTCACATACACCATTTCCAATTGTATTTCGGAAGTTTCTAATCCAAATTTATTCTATTTCCGAAAAATCGCTCCAGTAAGATCCCAGTATTACCCCAAAGTTTTGAACAATTTTTAAAATATTTTTTAATGTTGTCTTCATATAAAACTCAGATAATATCATGCAATTTTTTACACTTTATTTTTACTGTGGAAGGACTAGTCTTATAGCTCCCATACAAATTTATTTCCGGAAATTGGCTATATGGCACAGAAATGCATATTGTTGCATAAAAAGAGAAATCATAAAACGATTTTTTCTTTGCAAAAGTCTATATTTGAGCATAGCCCACATATAAAAGTCAATATCAAGTTGAAATTTGACACCGAATATTATAATGATCGGCTCATATTTGACCATAGCCTCCAATAAAGTCCACTTTCGAAGTCCTTCCATTACCTAAAACTCTTATAAACTTCATTATCAAGTTTAAATTCAACACAAAAAAATTTCTATCTAACACATTAAACTACGTAAATATTATATAAATAGCGATATAAAATTGAAATTTTACACAGACCAGTTATATGTAAGTAAATATTTTATTATTGAATTATGTGAAGGTCAGTCCATAATTGGCCATAGCTCCCATATAAGGTTAATTTGCGATAATAACTGGAATAACTCTAAAATATATCGTCATCATAACACTCAAATACAGTAAAATATTTTCTGACGATCGTCCAATAATGTGTATGTAATAGATTCCATATTAGGGAAAATAAAATAACTCGTATAATCATCGTTATCGATACAAAATGTAACACAAATTTGTTTCAAGTATGCATAGATCAGACTGCTGGTATATTGGGGGTGGGTATATAATACTCGGCACAGAAGAATTACAATATAAATAAAAAGTATTTTTTTCACAGCAACTTAAATTTGACAGCCACCAGAAAATCCAATAATATACTTTGAAACACTCGTCCATATGTATATGAGAATTGTATTCCACTTTCTGTGACATATACACATGTAGGTTGAGGTGAGGTAGAAAACGAAGTACTTGAAAGCTTCTTTCGACACTTGTGTTTAGTCCAGCGAACATCGCACTATATTTCCGTGTCGAGAATATCCAAAGGGTCTGACTCCACAATATTTACACCATCCATATATGCAGATGAAGCGACATTATCTGTCGTGCGTTTGTGTGTAAACATGCAACATTGAGTCCTGCGAGCGCTCAAAGCGACTCTACGATTAGTTAGCAATTATAATTATCCACTTTTTAAATTCTTGCTATACTGGCAACCCCAAAATTTCATTGTATCGAATGAAGGGAATTTATCTGTTTAACAGCATGTGAAAGATTAGTGATGAGATAAATATTGAATGAATAATAAGCAAAACACCTTTAGAATAAACCCACAAACAAATAGATACAAATAAATAACTTTATATAAAAATAAACATTTATAGTGTCTAACAAAAGTTTTTGAATTCAAACATAGTATGAAGAACGGAATTTTATATAAAGTAGGACTGCTACCATTCACTACGAAATTTATTTAGCATATTTCGGGAAGTATTTTGCTTAAATGTTTCTGAATTCTCGCCATCGATTGAGATGTGCCCGTTTGTGTAAAACACACCCACGCACAGTGTAAGATTTTGCCAATCTAGGGGGACTTAATTCAATTGCAGCCAAAGTTTAACAGATATAGACTTGAAATTTGTAACATAAGCTTTTTTTAATGTGGAGGCTCAGATCTAAAATGAGTAACATTGGACAAAAACTACTCCCCCCTCCAATATTAGCCCCACATTTTTTTTCTAGAATTAAGCCAAAAAAGGCTTTTTGATAAAATAAAGGTAGAGTACCCTAAAAGTTATTAAAGTAACTATTTGTTTATTAGAAAAATATATAAGAAAATAACCCCCTGGCCAACGATGTCGAACGATAACGTTCGCTTAGATAAGACTTAAGACACAAACTTGATTGTGGAATAAACAAACTTGATTGTGTAAAAAATAGATACGATAAAAAGTTTACGTCTTAAGTCTTATCTAAGCGAACGTTATCGTTCGACATCGTGGGCCAGGGGGTAAATAAAAAAAATTGTTGTTGTTGTTTTCAGGGTTGTATTCACTTATTGTATTCAATATTGTATTATATTGTACTTATCATATAATATGTATGCAAAAATTGTATTTACTTGCAAAAATTGTATTCAATAAATTTAATCTGAATCAGAGCTTTCTTCAAATTCTTGATGGTCCAACAATAGCGCAAGCACTTCTGCAGATAAAGCTCCATGCTGGGTTTTTGGAGTTAAACGCGAACTAGCAATGTATGGGTCCGATGAAATAAGCAGTCTGTGCAATAAATCTGTATTCGTGTCCACTCTTGATGTTTTTCTGGTAAACAATTCGCGGTAATTTCTTGAATCTTTATTTCTAGACTCTTGCGCTTCTTCGGAAAAATTGCCAATGGGGAGAATGCAGGAAGAGATTATGTCTTTTCCGTGGTATAAAATTTTGTGCACAGTAACTGGCATGTTGAACCATGAATATTCCGACAAATAAAGTTCTATAGTTTCTGTCGTGTAGCGATGAAATGCGTGTATATTAATGGGGTAACCACTTCCTATACAAATAAGTATTGTGCGAAACCTCTTTATAAGATCGATATTTATGCCTGTTATATTCGATGTTTTTTCTGCGTCTTTAAAAAATCTTCTGGCAGTATTGCCATCATTAGTGTTGCCGGTTTTTTGCTTCGGCATATCCACTAAAAGACCCATTTCTTTTTTAAATCTGTCTTGAACTTTTTTCTTTTTTTCAGCTAATTTAGCTTTATTGTCCTCACCTGACACATACCATTTTTTAATTTCCATTCTGTACGAGATGTGCAGCAAGCATTCCATAAATCTTATATACGCATGTAGAGGCGAAAGGCCTAAAGCAAGCATATTTTCGTCGATTTCGCGCTCTGATAAGGCGCTAATATTGTTCATGGTTTTTGGTGTAGCACCACACAAATAGCATACTTGCGATGACGTGTACGATGATAGCGCGTTGCAGACTTTTCCGTCAATCATACATAAAACGAGAGAAGCTCTAACTTTGAAAATAAAATTGTCAGTTTTGATGATAGTAGGAATCAAAACTGAAATTTGATCCTGAATGTGATTCACTTCCTTTATAATTACCTCACGTGTTTCTTTTGCAAAAATAAATTTGATAGGCCGACAATATCTGGTCGAGGATGGAGCAGGGTTTTGCCACAAAATTCTCTTTTCCCCTCTAATCATTGAAAAAATTTGAAGAGGTACCATAGATATAGAAAATAAACTTTCGTCTGACAAATTTTCATCCGTAAATTTTTGCTTATACCGATTCTGTTCAGCACCATCGCATCCCCATTTTATTATTATGCATACTTCATCTTTAAGATCAGGTAACGACTTGAAAACCTCTTCTTGTGCACTTATCAATCGTTTTACTGTGTGATCTATTAACGACTGCAAATTAATTTCAGCACATGTTTCCGTCACAGTAATATTATTTGGATAACACAACAGTTTTGACTGCTTTACAAGGTCATAACACGGATATAATTTAGGACTGCAATGCTTTGTGTGCTGCCGCATTGCCAGATATTGGTGCGTTGATAAATTTGCGTCTATTATCATGGCCAGTGCTTTATCCGCTGAAAGCCGCTTTGATTCCACAACACTTAGTCTGGCCTTTTTTATAATCGTACCTCTTGATGGAGAAGCGTTTGCTAATTCCTTCACAAGATCGGCTGCGTCCCTTTTCCCGCAAGATCGAATTTTCAGTTCAGTTGCCATTATCAAGTGATCTGTGGATATATTAGATATAAGCTCCTTACATTTTCTTTGTTTCGTTTTAAGACAACATTCTGAGAATTCTTTTTCTTCTCTTCCGACATTGAGACTTTTTTTTGAAGTTGATGGCGCAACATCAAGAATGAACTCTGCAGCTTGAATTGTTGTTTTAAGCCATAAAGCATTATCATGCATAAATCTGGGCTTAACTCGTCTAGATTTATCCCATCTCACTTGAAAATCGTAGCATAGCTTTCGTAAACGTGCTTTTAACTGTTCACAGTCTACATCTCTTCCAAAAATTGTTAAAACGAATTTTAAAATCGCTTCGAACCTTTCTGGTTTTATGTTATTTAACCAAACATGAAAAAGTTCCTGGCGCGATATTTCAGACATATTAATAAGCGATACCTTTGGGCAAAATATGGGCAAGATTTTATTCTTGGAATCAGTTTCGGGAAGCTTTTCGATGATCCTCCTTGTGGTGGAAAAGTAGAATCTGATAGAATACGAAAGTTTTAGACTATGAAAAGTTTAAGATTTTTTAACACTTACTTTCTTTTTAGCTTTTTATGAAGCAAAATTATTTAAATACTCCACTTAAATTTTTTTGAATAATTTATTCAAAATTTTATAGTTAAACTATTGAGATTAAAGAAAAAAAAATGTAAAAAAAAGCACACACGATTTAATTCTAACCACTTTTAATTTGATGACTTTTGCCAGCTGTCAAACTTCCATTTAAATGCATTTCAATAACACCTGTTTGATAGCCGTCATCATATTAACAACATTTTTGTATTACGTTTTGTGTTTATTTTCGTAACAATAGGATATTTTTTTAACATCTAGGAACATATGATCAAATTTGAAGCACTTTTTTTTTATTAAGTCCCCCAAATTCTCCGCGCTTGCTTTTTTTAGATTTTTTAACGGAATTTTTGACATTCTGTTTTCTCGTATTATAACGGTAGCATAAAATTTTCGGTCATTCAATAAGGTGATAGGAAAAAAAACTATATGACAATCGGGGTCTGACACGTTAGCCAATAAATCCAGAACAGTTTGAGCCCCAATACCAATGTCCTTATAGCCATTTAGGTGTATCATAATCCGATTTTTTTTGGGTCTTTCCTTTTCGTAACGTTATTGTAGAATAACGATATTGAGGACTCTTCAGTTGCATTTCTGTACTTATCATTTAAATTCTGTACATTGTCTGTTTCTACAGAATATTGTAATTCTACACTACCAGCAATTTCTTTCAGGGTCCTCATTCTTGTCATTTTGATTTATTTCATTGTCGTCCAAATCTACTTCATCAGTTATAGAGCCCATATTTGGTGGTGGTATATAAACTATATCCACATATTTGGCTGCCGCAATAGCTGCATCTTGTTCGTCATCTGAATCTAGCTCGTTTAAAATACTAATAATTTCCGATATTTTTACTGATTTATGAATCGGCATACTGATCAACAAAAAAAACTATTCACTTTCACTGTCATGTACATACTGATATTTTACCTAAAATATTTCAATAACAAAAGAAAATCAAAATATTCGGGAATTCCCCTGATTAAAAAACACAATGTAATAGTTAGTAAGCGTAAACTTCCGGGTGACACATAGAAAACTATTGTCAGGTATAAAATAAAACATTAAAATTTAAAAAGTTTTCTGAATGCGACTGTATGACTTACGGCCAGTGGTCGATTTTTCGACCACTAAAGTTTGTGGGAATTTAAAAGTGAGAAATCTTATAACTCACAAATTGGTTTTCTTCGATTCTTAAAATATATTATTTAGGCTTTATAAAAAAATAAAAATAAAAAACAAAATTTTTGAATTTTTCATATATTTTTAAATTTGAAAAAAATGTGAAAAATATGCTTTTTTTTGCTGTTACACCAAAAAGTTTTGGAAATTCTTCAGAAAACCAATTCAATGCAAATATTTTAAACACCATTACAAATTTTATATTTTTGAAAACCGATCTAAAAAATCATAGTTAACTTTGGCAATAAACAACAATAAAATAGGTGGTCGAAAAATCGACCAGTGGCAAAAAATGGGTTAAGTCCCCCTAGATTGGCAAAATCTTACACTGTGCCACGTCCAAAATACACAACTTCACTTAATAAAATTTCAAGCAATATTTTTATACATTTCTTTGCATTTTTTTTAATATATTGCAGATAATACTATGACATTTTGTACACGTCATTTCTATGATAAAAGCAGAAACTGTAATGAAAATAGTAAAAATCGGTTCATTATTTCTAATAGTCCTCATACAAATATCTTCCCGAAATATAGCTCAATGATACATACAGTGGCTGCAACGCATAATCGCACAAGAGTTTGGCTGATCTAAATATGCTCTGAGCGAAGACTTAAGGTTATGTTTTTTTAGATTTTGTTTACCTACTTACATATGTATGTAAATATATCTATTAATAATATCTACATATATTAATAATTCTAACGATAACTATACTTTTTAAGAGAAAAGACAAATAAAAATGTAACATTTAATATTTAGTAGCATATCCTTTGGAGTTCCAAGATTCTAATAAAGCCTCCTTTAGCTGATCTAATGTACATATGAGGCCGCCCAAGTACGACATTCATGCGGTATCCTGCAACTGCTACATACGAGTTTTGATCTAGTGGATCACGTGTGTATCTTTGTATGTCTTCATCTTATATTCGAAGGTCCTTCCTGATATGCCTCGGGGGAGACTCCAGCTGTGTAATGTTAAAGCTTGGGTGATTCCTCCGATGACATCCCAGGAGGAACTGTTTGTCAGCATGACATTATGTTTCATTACAGGTAGAACCTTTGTTTCCTCATGTAGATGGTGTTCTGAGATTATTTGCATGCAGCCTCTGATGGTACGTAAGGCAGTATTTTGGCAGCTTTGTATGTTTCTCCACTGGGTATCACTCAACGAAGGTGATTACACTGGGGCAGCGTAGAGTACCACTGACCGGCCAGTCGTCAGTCGGTAGCCAACAAGGTTTCTTTGTCCATACCTCAAGTGCTGCCGGCTAGCGCTTTAAGTACCTTGTTTCTTCTTCGCAATTTGTGCGTGATTGCAGTGGCGTGAGCTGAGGAGGCAAACTGGATATCAAAGGTAACTCCCAAGAATTTTGGGTGGTTCACTGTCGGAATTTGTGTGCAGTCGACTTCTATGCCAAGATTCATTTTTACCTCCTTCGTCCAGGTGGTGAAGAGTGTTGCTGAAGACTTCGTTGCAGTGAAGAAAGCGTATATTTCACTGATATAACTATTCAGTAGATCACATAAGTCATCAATATTGTGGCCTTTCGTCCTTTCGCAAGGCATCTGCTGGTTGAAGCCCTGTGAAATCTGAGTGGTAATGGCGGTTACTGCTGCTGGTGACGTGCTTCTGGTAGATGTTTAGCTGGGGGAGGAGAAGAGCCTCTAGAGTCTTTGCAACCGGTCATAAAAGGGAAATCAAACCTGTAGGGTGTTCCCTCAGTCGCATCTTTCCCAGGTTTTAATATGGCTCTACCTTTTTTCCAGACAACGGGTATTATCAGGCTCTTTAGGTTAAAAACCGATGTCAGATACTCGACTCCCCGCTCGCCAAGGTGTTTTAACATCAGCATGGATATACCGTCTGGGCCAATAGCTTTAGCTGCATTGATGACGGCTGCAACTTTAGTTGATGCAAATAGTTGTGGTATGTCTGAGACTGAAAGGTTGTGTAGTTTACGGACAACACTTCGTTTCGCCTTGCCTCTCTTGGGGTGCTCAATAAATAGCCGGCAGAACGCGCGCGAACACCGTTCAGGGTCTGATATAGTCAGTAAACTTAATCGCGACTCTGTCATCCTTCTTCATTGGGTTAGACAGAGATCGGACCGTTGACCACAACTTAACAACTCCTGAACTTAAGTTGCAGTTATTTAAATGATCTAATTATTTTTTCTGCAAGTTCGGTCGAACCACGGATAATCGACCAGCTGGAATGAAGCGAGTGGCTACTGCTGTGATGGCTTAGCGAAATATCCGTTCAGAAACGATGAAATCATTGGGTCGATCCAGACTAACGATTATAGATAGATGATCTGATCCTAGAGTAACTACTGCTCGCCAGGTTGCGTAGTTGATCAGACTAGGACTCGTAGATTCGTCAATTTGTTCCGCTAAGGACGTTTGTTTTTGCTATTTCACTAAATTAGAGTGCCAAAGATGGTGGTGCGCGTTAAAGTTCCGAAGCACTAGGCGTGTATCGCCATTTAGGAATGTCCTAATGCCTGGGCGGTAGCCTGTTGGATAGCTGGCTACTGGCGGAACGTAGACATTACAGAGCTCCAACTCCATCTCCCGATCTGACCGCAATACCTTAAGCTTTAAGGTATTGGTCTCTAGTGTCAAGATAAAGAGATAGAGCTCTATACAGCACGGTGTTATGTATTATGAATGCGATGCCTCCAACGTAGGGTTGCCATACGCCCTCTTTTCCCCGGACACCGTCCTCTTTTTTAGGGCGTCCGGGGTAGTCCTACTTCTTTTTTTGCAAGTGTCCTGGGTTTGTCCTACTTTTAAAACTTTAATCTATAATTTCGTTTTATTGCATCGAAAGTATTGTTGGCATTGATGTATTATTATTTTTAGATACACACGATGTCATGACATGCATTCTTGTGTAAACACATTGTGTTTGATGCTTTTTGGCCGCCATATAAGTATGCGCCGTCACAATTTTAAATGGCTTTGGCTTTTGGTCTTTATCTAACTGTCTTATGCTCGTAATTTTAATAAATAGATAACTAATAGAGTTTATACCTATTACATTTTCTTACCTAACCGGTAAAAAGAATTTGGTAATTTTAACGTTTTTTTACCTACGTGAAAAATGTGGTAACATTGGTGTTTGACGTTTAGACTTACACCAATTAATTGCAAAATTTAATTGTTTGCAACGACGTTTTTAGTTTTGTCCAGAAATGTCTGGAAAAGGTGCCAAAAGAAGTGCTAATTTATTGGAGGGGGAAAACAGCTGATGCACTTTTCTTTGAAATACGAAATCTTGTTATAAATTCCAAATCATTCCAAATTCAATGAATGTGTGTGTTAACCTTTGGGAATTTTGTTTTATGATATTTCTCAAAGTTCTTAGTTCTAGAAGTTCTGAATTCAGTGGACACCAGAAAGAAACAAATTAAACACAGAAACTATTTCTGATATTATTAAAGCCAAATATAATTTTGATATGAATTGTCAAAAGTTTTCTGAATATTTAAAAAAATGCAATAATAATATATTGGTTCAAATTGAAAGCGCTGAAAAATATACATGAAACTTGACAACTTCTACTAAAAATGCATATATGTAGTACATGTGAAGTTTTAAAACAAATTTGTTAATTGTTATGTTTTTATGTTGTATTATTAGTTATGAGATCAGACTGATAAAATATCATTTTTTTTAATATTTTGTTTAAGTTTTGTTTTGTTGTTATATGTAAATAGAATTTTTAATTTGTTTTGTGTATTTTAAGGCGTTGTTTTTTTTAATATTTTGCTACAGAGTATTGTCCTCTTTTTAAGGGTAAATGTCCGGCTTTTTTTTGGTCGACATACTCTTTTTCTCAAAATGAATATGGTAACCCTACTCCAACGTAACCTCTGGTGCGGTCTTTTCGGGGAATATTGTATCCGTTACAACTGAGCAGACTGGAATTGTTCGTCAGTTTTGTCTCCTGGACCGCATCGACCACGATGTTGTGTTGTTGCATAAATCTAGTTATCTCAGCTACTTTACTTTGAAGGTCATTGCAGTTGAACTGCAATATAGATATCTGCTGCTGTAGATGTTGTTGTTGCTACTGTTATTGTGATTGCGGTGGGGAGGGCGGTGGTGTAGCGTATATATTAGACGATGTCGATGACGCTGATGGGTTTCGTCGTTGGCAGAATGGAGCGACGAAATTTACTGACCACTCCCTTTCATGATTAAGTCCGGAGCAATTGCTGAGATCACACCACCCCATACAAGAGTTGCACCTTAATTGGGTGGACATGTGGTGCAATCTGTTCTGGCATACTGTGCAGAACCATGGCCCGGGATTTATTTCAATTCCGGCACGGACCAAGAAGGTTTGGAACAACAATGCCGGAAGATGTTGCTCCGATTTTAAAACTATATAGTTGTTGCTGATGTTGACAGCTCTTGGCCGAATAAATTCGGGTCATTCCGCACTGCACTTTGTTTTATATTTTGCTTCGAAATGTCGAGGTAGACAAACTTGTCCATTTTGCCATCTATAAAAAGCAAATTGCCTACTCCAGCACTCGACATATAGGCCCAAACAATGGCAGAGCTTCCTCCGTACTTAACTTTGCCTTAAATTTGCAATTTGGCATATGCCACAGAAATTGCGTACCGTCTGAACCATGTACTTTAAACTTGCTTTCGTAAGTAAACCAAAACTGAAAATAATGTAAACTTTCAATGGAAACATTTCTTAAATTATTTTCCACCGTGTTAAATTTCTTGTTTTAAGTAAATTCTCTTTGGCGAACTTTATTTTATACGGTTTTTTCTGGCAGTTAGTCGCAATGTATTGCGAACAGTATTCAGACAAACATCTTTTTCAGAGCGAGATTTTAATGATACTTAAAATATCTTTTGCGGTTTTAACAGGATCATGCTTGATTTTTTTGGCAATATAAGTTCATCTCTTTCATTTAATATTTTACCTTGACCTTACTTGCTTTTATTTGCCATTCTAAATTCATTATGGATACTTTTTATAATATTTTCACCTTTCCAATCTATTCGGCAATTTTTCTCACAGTTTTATCTTCCAAATTTTCTTATTTCGATAGTAGTCTGTTTATTACTTGCAGCCATTTTCGGTTAAAAAGTTAATGTTTTCCTCACTTTTAACATTTTGCAAATGCATATTCCCTACTTCTTACAATTTGGAAATGAATATGACAAAAAAACTCCAGTCTTGATTTTAGTATGGGAAAAATAACGACATTTTTTGCATTCCTACTCTTCTTTGTCTGATTATTCGTTGAGAGCAAAAATGTTTATTTTTACATAAATACATACCTTAAGTTCATTTTGTGTTTATTCAGAACATATTTAGATCAGTCAAACTCTTGTCCGATTATGCGTTAGAGCCACTGTAAATGCCCATATATAAAAAGAAATCGCAAAACGAAATTTTGTTGTATTCGGTTCATGTTTGATCATAGACCCCATAGAAAGTCCATTTCCAAAATTTACTTAAATACGTATAACTCTGGTACAAATACAGTTACCAGGTTAAAATTTGACACAAACAATTCTTATAGATATATAAATTGTTGTACAAAATTTTATGACCGTCGGCTCATAATTGATCATAGTACCATCTGAAAATGTCATTAAGTAACGCAAAATTTTACACAGATCATTTACATACATGCCAAAATCAACTGTTGCATTCTAAAAATATCGGTCTATATTTGCCTATATCCCCCATATATGGTTCACATCCGAAATTCACGTTAATATTAATGTGTCTTTTAAATATACCATTATTATGTTGAAATTCGACGAAAGAAGATCCGCCAATGATTTGTCATAGCTGCCTACAAAAATGTAAAATAAATATCCATAACGAACCAACTTTTATACAGAAAAGAAGTTTTAATCCAGAACTCATACTAATATCGGTTATACGGCAATTATGTTAGTGGATTTTGCGGATGTCAGTCAATAATTAGCAATAACTCCCGAATTAGGTCCAGTTTCCGACCATAAGAACCAACCATACAACTCTTATAGCGTGTTCAGATATGAAACTTATTTGAGTCAATATTCGGTTTATTGACAATATTATTTTAAGTGTTCAGGCATACGCAATTTTCAGCTTACTCAATAATCATTTGACAGCTGGAAAAAAATACAAAAAATACTCTAAATGGTTGTTGGGGTTCTGTGTAAACAAACTTACCTTCACATTGATTTCTTAATAATTTCTTTTGTTTTCTTTTGTTGACATTTGCCATTTTATACAATTTTGTTCACTAAACACAGTTGTGAACAGTGTTGCATTCAAATAAAGTTATTGAGATCAAATTCAACAAAAAGTTTCTCAACTTGCGGTGAATATGAAAAAATGTTTTTTAATTTTTTAAATTGATAAATTCACTTAATATTGTTATAAATCAGACAAAGTCTGTAAATGATGATAAGAATTGGTAGTTATCTACTCGTACATCAATTATGGCTAGTCAAAATTACATAAAATTTCAAAACATTTGAAATCAATTATTACATTTAGATAGAGAATATTTAAGATTCGTCACAGCCGAATGTTGGACTCTGACTTGTTTTTGTTTCCTTACGTTTATTAAAATATGAACTAAAAGTTAAGAAAAGTTAACAAGTTTTTCTAAAAATATTACAAAAATTCCAATTTTATTTTAGATTAACAAAATGTATTTGTGTCAGACACTGTACTCGTGTACACAATATACATATGTACATATGTTGTATGCCTTTGAATACCAGTGTGTATAAATAAATCTTAAAAATCATACATTTTACAAACAAAAATTTGAAATTTAAATGTCTCTCTTTTCACTTGACCACAAAATTACCTTCATATTGTTTGTTGAATGAGCTTCGGTTAACTAGGGAAGAAAGATTTGTGCTTTTCTCTGTTTGTTTTAGTTTTTTTTTTTTTTTTGTAAAATATATATTCTAATAAGATATATTGCAGTCTATCAATCATCTGGATTAAGCGGCTGGTTAACTGGACGTCCGTCCGTGCTTGTGGAGTTAAAAAATCAAAACAAAACTTGTGGTCTTCAGAATTATCCTCTATCAAGTGTTTTAAATACGAGTATCTATGTATGTATGTTTGTTTGTATTCGAGAATGTATGTATTCATACATACATACATATGTATAATCAAATTCATTCTACGGAATATGGCCATCTACACGTTGCGGTTAGAAACGACATACATTTTCCCGTTTGTCCGTCTGTTTGTTTAGTTTACGAATACATATTCTTTCGATTGATGGATTCATCATAACTTCACAAACTTGTAACACGCGTTGCTACACATACTTTATTTGTTTTACAACACTCGACGGTATTTAATTAAATTGAATCAAATATTAATCCCAGCAAACAATTCAGAATGTAAAGAGTTGTAAGTTAAACAAATTTAATTCCTTGTTTATTGACTTATCATCCCTATTCTGAGTTTCGATTACGTCCCCGCATTCAGTTACGCTACGATCGAAAATTGGTATTCCAAACAAAAACTGAATCGAAAGAACAAGAAGAAGATAACAATGTTTACAAAACCAATTTGTTACTATGAAATGTGGAATAGAAACAAAGAAATGAGCAAGTTTGTTACTATTTTAATAAACAAAAGTCACAACAAATAATAAAAATAGGAAAATAAAAAAATTGTGCGATTAATAAGGAGAAATAATAAAAATAAAATAATACCTACAAAAGACTTGTGAATTAATAATAATAAAAAGATAATCAATTTTGTTTGCAAAATATTTACGTGCTAAGAATCCTGTCAAGCCGGAGGTAGTATTTTTATTTTTTGTATTTGAAGGTGAAATGGAATCCATAGCAGTGGCTTTATTGGTGGAAGAGGAGAACAACGTGACTCAGAACACAGAGGTAAGGCTTGAAAAGCTTGAAAAGAAAATACCTGAACTTCCTCCTTAGATCGTTTATGGCAGCCGCAAGCAATATCCTGTTTTGTTGACATTAAACTTGCCAGCTTTTCGTATTGCTCTGATGTCGTTGTTTTTGACCTGGAAAAATAAATAAATAGGCTGCTTTCCTGTTTGTAGTGACAGTAATTCAAAACTCCTTCGTTCTACCATTACACATTTGTTAAACCATTCCCATACATTATACATTATCTATTTAAAGTATAACTAATGATAATATTTAAACAAATAATATATTTCCGATATATTTTCAAGCCCATTCGTTTATTTGAAACACTCGTTATATCGATAAATATATTGTAATTAGGAATCGACAGTATGACGCATATCATAAGTCTTAAAGTCTTCTATAGGGTGCATAAATTATTATAAATATGATTTATTTGAAGGAAGATAATTTACAGGAAAACTTTTATTACGAAAAGAGCTTTGTTTCTTTCCCTTTCCAAGTAGAAGAGGTTTAGTTTTCTTTGTTTCAGATGCATTACTGCAAATTAAAATTGTTACTCTATTCTTCGATAACTTTCTTTTTGGAACACTAATTTTTTACCGTGAACAAATGCTTTATTTGGTAGCAGTATGATAATCTCGTATGATAATTTCTGTGTTCTTTTTTGCAATAAATCCACCATTATAAAAACCTTTTTGTATTTCTATGGGGTTGATTTTTAAAGCAATTCAATTAGCTAAAATATTGTTTGTTTTTCCTTTTGTCGAAAAATCAATAAAAAAGCTAAATTTCAATTAGAGATTGAAGATTTTTTAGACATTCTTGATATTCTGGTATATTTGTCAATGTTAAACATTTGGTCGTTCGTTATATCGAGCATAAAGTTATTTTTTGAGCATTCGTTATATGAGGTAGTTTGCCGTAAGTTTTAATAACTATACATAATAATTAGAGTTGTGCCCGGTCGTTCTAAAAACTACGTGTTATTTATATAGTTGGTACAAAATCCAAAAAGCTTTTTTCCATCCCTGTTTGCACTTTTGGCATTTTTAAATATGTCATTCCTAGAAAATATCAATGGTAAATTTGTAACATGGATTTATAATCCCTGTACATATAAGTATAATAATAATAATAAAAAAAAATAATAAAATACATAATATATAAATATAATAACAATAATAATCTATACTAATTTTAACATAAAACCCTTTACCTAGTTTGTTAGTACATGAGAAACACATATTATTAAAAGAGAACCCACCACAGCGCACAGTGGGATTTTTTGTGCAATAAGTCATTTTTTCGACACATAAAATTTAAAAATGTAATGATGCAGTTTTGTAGAAAATTGATTCAGTATGAAGAATCCATAAACAGAATCTAAAAAAAACGTTTATTTGTCTTTGAAATAATGAAGTAAAGTCACATGTAAATTTTGGTCCAAAATATTGAAAACTGTTAAGGCACTTCTAAAGTGCTTATACGTAAGATAATTTTATTGCTCTGATTTAAATAGTGATTTTCTTCAAATATAGCCTTTTCTGCGTATTTGAAAAAAAAAATATAAAATTCGCTCGTATGGTTTAAAAGATATGATAGAATAAAATTTGTTCTATAATGTGCCGTGATAACAAACTTCCTTGGAAAAAAAAAGGTTGCTCGGTCGTGCTCGGTGCTCTCGCTATGATAAAATGAAAGGTAAGACTCCATACTATCATTTAAAAAAAAAAAAATTTAAATAATTAATAATCTTTTATAAAATCATAAAATTGGTTTACGATTTCATGAAATTTTTAATTTTAAAAAATTACAAAAATATATTGCATAATTTTAGGCACGTGCGTTATAATGACATTAAGTTACAACAATAACTTATTTAGAATAGATTAAAAACAAAACCATATGATTTAACAACAATAAAAATAAAACAATTTGTGAAAATATCGAAGTGAAAAAGATATTAATAAAATGAGTTTATTTTCTATTGATGGTGAAGCAATCAAAATGGGCGTTTCCTTCTTACATGCTCGCATAAAATTTATGGAGTGCATACTTCATATCGCCTACAACAAACCATTTGAAAAATGGTCCGCGCTCAAGGACGAACACAAAAGTCTTAAACTGGAAAACAAACTTCGTATTCAGAAGGCCTTAAAGGAACAGATGGGTATACGAGTGGATGCAGTTCAACAAGGAACTGGGTCTACTAACGATGGAAATACGTCCAGGCGTTTCTTTTCTAACCCCGCACTTGTTGCCGATGTGACTGGTGTAGAGGAGCAACTAATTGATCGATTTCGCATTATACTACAAATAATAACTTGTGGCAAAAAAGTTAATTCCTTGAAGTTCAAGAATTTTGCTCAAGATACAGCAAAACTTTTTGTTGAAAAATATAGTTGGTATTATATGCCAGTAACAGTACACAAAATACTAATACACGGAAAGGATATCATGCATGCGGCAATACTTCCTATTGGCATGCTTTCTGAAGAAGCCGAAGAAGCCAGAAATAAAGATTATAGAAATTATAGATTAAGGTTCTCCAGAAAATGTGATAGAGTTGCAACAAATACAGATGTTCTTCATCGACTTCTAGTATCGTCAGATCCTTTTATAAGTAGCATTAGATGTCAACCCCGTAAACAGGTTATGGAACTTGATGATATAGTTACAGAAATGATAGATGATGAATAAAAGTCTATATTTAAATGCATGTATTGAAATTTATTTATAAAATAATTAGTTTTGGTAATGAAACAAAAAGTTGTGGGAAAAAATATAATATGGATTATATGGGCGGTGGGTAGAGGGCGTGGCCAATTTTGATGAAACTTTATATTTTTCTTAATTGAGCTAACCAAAGGCTCTGTGCCAAATTTCAAAAACTTTGGGCCAAAAATTAATTTTGGGTTCTATGGGCGGTGGGTAGTGGGCGTGGCCAATTTTGATGAAACTTTATTTTTTTCTTAATTAAGCTAACCAAAGGCTCTGTGCCAAATTTCAACATTCTACGAGCACTCCTTATATTTTTTGCCAAACATTGTATGAACAAATCCCTCTGTGCAGCGTGTGTGTGTCTGTATACCATTACGGTTCGCTACCAGTGTTGCCACGAAAAAAAAATTTTTGTAACCAACATTTATGAAAAAAATAACCAAATTTAAAAAAAAAATAACCAAATTTAAATGCATGTACTATTTATTTATTTTTTGTAATTTTTACTATAATTTGTACTTTAAGGTAACAAAAAAAACATAAAACAACGTATTTTACAACACAACTCCTAATACTAAAAAATATTTTTTTTAAAAAACAGCGTCATATTTTGCAAAAAGTAATGCAAAGAAACATAAGCTAATGCTACAATTTGTAAAATTTAAAATTCCAATACTTTACATTAAGTTTTGCAAGTTTAATTATTAATTTTTAATGTCTTAAACAAATATAAAAAGTATATAATAAAAACAAAAAATTTTTCATTGGCAATAAAATAGGGAACTAGAAAGTTACTCTCTTAAATACTAAAAAACATGTAATTATATTACAATAAATATGGAGATCACTTTTACTTAAAATGTCACAGCTTGAGTTTTAAAATATGTCTTTGGCAGACCAAACAAAATGGGCATTTTGTTGATTGATTGTCTTAAAATCTAAATTATTCCTAAATTTTGTTTTTATCAAACTAAGCTGAGAAAATGTTCTTTCAACTGCAGCGGAACTGTGGGGTAATGTCAATAAATTTTGTACGAAATTTACAAGTTCTTTAAAACAATTTTCGTTTAGGCCATTTTTGTATGTTGAAATTTTATCCCAAAATTTAAATTCACATAGTAAATATTTTCAGTAAAAAAAAATAACCAAAACAGAAAAAATCTACACATGTATACATTGAGAAAAAAAATAACCAATTTTGGTTAGAAATAACCAAAAACGGCAACGCTGTTCGCTACACATAATGTCACATAATTCTCATGTAGTTAATAGACAAATTCATATAAATGAATTAAGTTTGGCGGTGGTAGGGGCGATTCAAACGAGACAAGAATTTGCGAAACTTCAATAATAATTGAAGGTGGCTGATATTAGCTCAGGCGTATCGGTCATTGACATTTGAACTTGGTTCGAGTGTTGCCTCGTACAACAACTTCGGTTGATTGTTTCGGACACTACAACTTCGGTTCAGGGTTGTCAGATTTTTTTGAGCTTCGTCGCCAAAACGGATGTAAAAAATCGCCAAAATCCGATTTTGTTCAGTTTTTAATTTTTTTTCATTATTTAAAAGAAATAAATTTTGTTTACACAGTAAAACCTAGTTCAATTTTTAAGTCAAAAATCGCCAAAAATTGAGAAAAAACCAAAAAAAAATCTCCAAAAATAATTTTTTTTAGTTTTTGTTACATTTTTTTTTATTTAATTCATTAATTGTTACTTATTAAACAATATTTTAGTAAAACATATACACATTTATATCCGTTTTTGTATTTTTTACTATTTAAAAAATTTTAAAACTTTGTTAAAAGAGAGTTTTAAATTACATAAAAATGGAGATCATATTTAAAAAAAAGTGAAATTAAGTAGATAAGTATAAGAGTTCGTAAACTTTATCCTCAGCGATTTCATTTATAGAGTCTTGACTTTCATACATAGTTGAGTTGAATTTTTTTATCATTTCATTAGTCGGTGTAAACGAATTGCAGCATAATTTGTTTACGTTCATATGATTAATTATTCTCAATAGAGCGTCTAAAAGCTCATATTGAATTTTATTACTTAGTCGAGTTTTTGTACAATTCATTATTGAAAAGACCCTTTCAACGCAGACAATACTGGTTGGAACTATCAATATAGTAAGAACGGCCAAAGATATTTCCTTAAAATGGTACGTACCTGCTGTATCGTGATAATCAAACACTTTTGGCCAAAATTCAAGTAAATTTGTTGGAATTTCGTTATTAAAATAATTATTTCAATTTATGAACGGAAGTTTTCCCTGTTGAGTTTCATACACGCCTATTGCTACATTTGGATCCATAAATGGTCTTAATGTTTCTTGAACAACGCCAAATTCGCACACTTTGAATTAGAAAATTGTCCAAAAGCTTTAAAAAAGTTTATATTTTCTGGTAATCTGCTTATCATCTCTTTTAAAAGTTTTTTTAAATACACAAAACAGTTTTCTTTAAGTACGATTATTTCTACTTCGCTCAATTTCGCATTTCTTAATTCTGTTTCAAACTCTGCTCCAAAATCAATTGCATTTAGAGGCAAAAATGAATTTGAATTATCAATAGCTGCATGTAAATCATTGAAAAATTTTTCATTCTTTTTAGTATTATATAAAACAGAAGGTTTGAAAACTTTTGTTGAAAACTTAAGAAGTGTACAATACATTTTTTCATGCTACTTCCTGCATCCATGCTGTCCGATTGAAATTCCATATTCAAATGATTCATTTCGTTGACAATTGGATTTATAAAAACCAAAAAAAGACGATTTTTTTCATCATATAATTTATTATAGATGTTTTGGTGAAAATCGCCAAGAAAATCGCCAGTGATATCAAAAGTCGCCATGTCGCCAAACGGAAAATCTCGACGCCAAACACGTTTCAAAATCGCCACGTTTGGCGAGAAATCGCCATATCTGACAGCCCTGCTTCGGTTGATAGTTTTGGCACAACAACTTCGGTTGATTGTTTCGGCACTGCGACTTCGGTCTACAGTTTCGGCACTACAACTTCGGTTGATAGTTTCGGCACAATAACTTCGGTTAATTGTTTCGGCACTGCGACTTCAGTCAACAGTTTTGGCACTACAACTTCGGTTGATTGTTTCGGCACTGCGACTTCAGTCGACAGTTTTTCTAGGTTAAAAAATATAGTTTTAAGAAAGGTGTATTATTTAGTGAGTAGTTAAGTCAATCCTGAACACTTCGGAAGAAGATATCGAACCGTCCGACCGAGAGCCTGTATCCAGAGGAAACCGAACTCATCTACCGGGAATCCAGAGGAAACCGAATTCATCTACCGAGAATATCCGACTGAATCCCATTGAATCATCGTGGCTGTCAGGAATTTATTACACACATAATTTATTGTAACCGAATACTAAATTTATCAATAAAGGTATATATATATATTACCCCATAAAGGGATATCATCGTGTTATCATTTACTTAAGGTTTGTGGATCCGTAAGTTGACCCTGGACACAACTGACCTACCTCAGCCAAAGACAAAACCACGTTACAAATTTTAGAATGATAACTATTTTTATAACATATTTATGCGTATTTAAATGATTTTCTAAAGTGGGCTATATATAGGGGCTTTGGGTAAATATGGACCGATTAAAAAAAAAATAAAAAAAAGTTGTGTGCAATATTCGGCCGTGCCGAATCTCAAATACACTCTACCTAATTATATTAAGAAATACAAAAACTACACTGGTGAAATATAATTTTAAATATTATTGGTATTTTATATCTTGTTTGAAAGACAATTATACAAACAACATAATTAATTTCAAATGTTTTGACATTTTATCTAATTTTGATCATTTATAATTGATTTAACTACCAATTCTTATCATCATTTACAGAGTTTGTCTGATTTATAACAATATTGAGTGAATTTAACAATTTATAAAATTAAAAAAATTCCATATTCACCGCAAGTTAAGAAATAGAGTAGAGAAGGGTAAAGTAAGGTTTTATTTTGGTTGAATTTGATCTCAATTACTTTATTTATGGGTGGTATTTAGAGCTGTGTCGTTCATGAATGAACGGGTTAAAATTAACGGATCACTTCATTGAACGGAATAAGCCGACCAATTAACTGAACGGTTTTCGTTCAATAGTGTATGGATCAATTTTGTTCAGGTATTTTTACTCGTTCTTTTTATGTCATGTTCATTTATTTCAGCTGATTGTTTGTGCATTAGTATGAGTTGATTATTGCATCATCCCAGCTAGCATTTGGATGATTGTTTGACGAGCGCGATCATTTCGCGACTCTTTTTTTAATCGTTCAGAAGATTGTTAGAGTAGATTTATATTTTTCGCTTCCAAACGGTGCCTTTGCAAGTCATTTCGACGTTTATTGGACGAGTGAATCGTTGTTTACGCATTTTGTCGAGCATTGGAAGATTGTTTGCATTCAACGATCGTATTTAGCTCTATAAAATGATACTTTCACGAGTCATTTTGATGTTTGTCGGACGAGTGTTTTTTATGTTACCACATAATCGTCGTTTAAGTATTATGGCGATCATAGAAAGATTGTTATTTTATCACAGTCGTATATTACTCTTATAAATGATGCTTTTGCGAGTATTTTTGACGATTCTGAGACGAGTGAATCAAATCAGAATATTTTATGTTATACAGAAATCGCCGTTTACGTATTCTGGCGATGGTTAGACGAATTTAACCGTTATGTTTACAAAAGTTTAGCAAAAACAAGTTATTTTTGTTATTTTCCATTCAGTTTTTAATCAGTGCGGAAGTGTTGAGACTGGTAAAAATAAAAAGTGTTTTCTAGTAATCTTAGATTTAGAATTACATATATTGAAAGTAAAAATATTAAATAATAACACTGTCCAACAAATTAAGAGTTTTTGAATGGAACAGAATAGCGACCCCATAATTCTGAAAGGGTATGTTGAGTAGATCATTTTTGTAGAACAAACTTATGGTCCAGCACGTCTGAGTTTTTTTTTACAGTGGGTCAAAGTTTTCATTTTTTGGTCGAAGGGAGCATTATACTATATGAATAAAATGTTGTAAGTTAATGTCTGAGAGAATTCTTATGGTCAGAGTTGTATTGTGGAATTGTATGAGGATTATTTTTGTGGAAGATCTTAACCCTCTAACTGGTCTCTTTATGGCTCAATTTGACCCTTTTTTCGATAAAATCAAAAAATATCCTTTAAAAAAGGACATTTAAGGATTAAAATATTCTACGAAAATGTTTGGCGGAAAATTTCAGTGGGGTCGCCAAAGATACCATTGTTGTAAATAAAGCTCTTTACGATTAATTGGCAAAATTACACGCCAACACATACAAATCAGGTGAAAACATCGTCAAGTTCGGCCGGGCCAAACACTGAGTTCTCGCGTCTAGTCAGATAGATAGTTCAAAACACAGCTTAAAAGCAGTTTTACTGCACAATGGAAATCAGCATCCATAAATACCGGTTGCGTATTCCACAAAAAGGAGGAAACATACGCAAATATTTCAAATCTCTTAAATAAAATTGAATACTATAAATATAAATGGGAAGTATGCGCAGACTTCAAAATGATTGCAATATTGACTGGAATGCAAACAGGATACACAAAATATATGTGCTTTCTTTGTAAATGGGATTCACGTGCTACCAGCAGCCATTATCATGTTAAATGTTTCGAAGAACGTAAAGAAAATATTATTGGTGACTTAAATGTAATCCATGAATCCCTTGTCCCAAAAGATAAGGTCATACTTCCACCGCTGCATATTAAGTTGGGCGTGGTGAAAAATTTTATTAAAAGCTTAAATACACAAAGAAATGCTTTCAAACGCATTAAAACAATTTTCCCCAGATTATCTGCAGCAAAATTAAAAGAAGGTAAAATACGGTTTTAAGAAATAATTTATTTCATTTAATGTAAATTACCTTTTCGAGGAATGCTCGTTGGACCCGATATAAGAAAATTATTACACGATGAAGAATTTTATGGTCATCTGTCGGATATGCAAAAGACAGCATTTGACTTTATGCAGCTAGTTATATCAGAATTCCTTGGAAACTCAAAAGCACAAAACTATGCAGAAAATATTGAAAGCATGCTAATCGGTTTTAACAATATTGGCGTTAAGATGTCACTAAAGCTGCATTTTCTGCACTCTCATCTCAATTTTTTTAAAGAAAACCTTGGAGCGTTTTCAGATGAACACGGTGAAAGGTTTCATCAGGATATAAAGGTATTGGAAGAAAGATTCAAAGGGAAATCCCAAAGTGTAATGCTTGCTGAATACGTATGGGGCTTGTACAGAAACCTTTACCCATCGGAACATTCACGTCAAGCTAAATACAGGAAAGCATACTAAGTTTAATCTTTAATCCATTGTCATACTAGTGCTATTTCCCATTTCCCTTTTACTCGAAAATTTGAAAAAAATAAATATGTACATACTTATGTACATAAACCACTATTAAAACAAAATTATAATTTTTTTATAGAAGTTGGCGTGTAATTTTGCCAATTAATCGTAAAGAGCTTTATTTACAACAATGGTGTCTTTGGCGACCCCCACTGAAATTTTCCGCGAAACATTTTCGTAGAATATTTTAATCCTTAAATGTCCTTTTTTAAAGGATATTTTTTGATTTTATCGAAAAAAGGGTCAAATTGACCCATAAAGAGACCAGTTAGAGGGTTAAGATCTTCCACAAAAATAATCCTCATACAATTCCACAATACAACTCTGACCATAAGAATTCTCTCAGACATTAACTTACAACATTTTATTCATATAGTATAATACTCCCTTCGACCAAAAAATGAAAACTTTGACCCACTGTAAAAAAAAACTCAGACGTGCTGGACCATAAGTTTGTTCTACAAAAATGATCTACTCAACATACCCTTTCAGAATTATAGGGTCGCTATTCTGTTCCAAAAATGGTGTTGGACAGTGTAATTTATAATGTTATCGACTAAAGCAATAAGATTAAAAAGCAAAAGAGAAGCAAAAAAAATGATGGAATCTGCTTATAATGAAATAGGATGCAGCTCTTCAAAAAAAAAATTTCAATTCAGTGAAAGATTATGTGATTGTGATGACGCATCAGTTGAATATGTGGATGACAGCTCTTTAGAAAAAATAATTGAATCAGAAAATGTCATATATCCTTCTGATGCATCATCCGAATGTGATGATTTTCCAGTGGAATATATGGAAGGAATGAATTGGCCGAATAATGAAAGTGTAAAAGAAAAAATTAGACTTTGGACAGTAAAACACACAATTGCGGTCAACGAATTATTGGAAATTCTCAGGGAAGCTGATATTAAAGTTCCGAAAGACGTAAGAACGTTAAAAGGTACACCAAAAGAGGTTGTAACAAAACCAATGGGAGACGGGAAATATATTCACTACGGCCTTAAGGACGCATTAAAATATATTATTGGTAAAGTGGGTGGCGACTGCTCCAATTCGTTTATCAGGAATGCAATTAAAAAAATCCTGAATGATGATGTGGCTGCAAATTTAAGCTGGTGTGGAACGAATAATAAGCCAAGTATTCAGGAATTTAATATAACGAAAATTATAACCAGTAAGTATTTTTAATGACATTCTTTTACAGCATCCTAATTTTCTTTTTCTTTTTAAAGATGTTTGTTATTCAAAATTTCCTAAAGCTGATGATGCAGGAATCAATAAAACTTTGCAACAACACTTTGTTCATGCTGGTGACCGACTCAAGAAGGGTATTCGAACCAAGAAAGGTGACGGAACCAAGACGAAGGATTTGGCTGAAATATAATTTATTTTTTAACTAATACTACAAATATTACAAATAAAAAATATTAAATATAATAAATATAAAACACAGAACAATATTTTTATTCTGTAGTATATTTTAGGATCAATTTAAAAGCTTCTTGGCGATCGTTTCAAGACTCTACTTTGGCGCATCGTGGAAGACTTATTAAGGCGATTGTTTGAAGGCTCTTTTGAAGTAGGAATAAAAGAGTATTACACGATTTATTTCAGCGCATCGTAGACGACTCATATGGAAGAGTCGCCGTCATGACACAGTTTCTCCCGTTGCTCTGAACGTGCGCGATCGGAATGCGACATCGCGGACGATTAATTTAATCGCCAGCTCCGATCGCGGAAGAGTCGTGCACGATTGAAAATGCTAGCTGGGTAGATTTTATTTGAGCATCGGTGTGGCATTGCTATCATTATTTTTATTTGAATTAACAGTCTTTATAAAATTTGATTTTTGTTTCAAAGTATTTCTTTTATAATTAAAAAATATTATTCAAATTAATAAAAAAGTAAAGTGTTTGCGTTATCTTTAGGCCAAATAAATCTTTCAATCTACTAATTAATTGAATGTAACCTAAAAAATAAACAAACAAACTAAAAAAGTAAATTTTATAGTGATTAAAAATAAGTACATATGGCACAAAGAAAAACAAGCGAAATTTGGATTCATTTTACTGAGATGGAGCCTCGGTTATTACAGCGGCAGATAGCCACAGCATCAGCTGATCAGCAGCAATACACCATCCTTCAATCGTTTTCAAGTTCGGGATGTCTACCAGCACACAGCAGTCTTCTGGCTTACAGTCAGCATTATACCAGCAAACAATAAGACATTTATTCATAAGCCTTCTTCCATTAGAAAAGTGCAACTTATAGATATACAGGTGCTAAAAGCTGTTGCACAAGGCAATCACTCGCATCGCTTTGTAAACGATCCAGCAATAAGGGAGCTGATAACTGAAGTATCATATTATCCAGGATATCAACTTCCAACTAGAAAAACCTTGTCGAAAAACTTGCTTCCAAGTGTTCACATGGAAATACTTGAAATTGTTAAATTGAAAATTCAAAAAGCAGTGGCAGCGTGTCTTACAAAACACGCAACTATAATCGTACCTAATTACGTGCGATGAGTTCCCAGAAAGACACACTGCCGAATATTTATGCTCAAAGTGAAGAAAATTGTTGAATATTTGCACCAAAGTTCACAGGGCCTTAGTAAGCTTTTCGAAATTCAAAGGCCAATGGGGTTACCAGAGCTAAGGCTTAAGCAAAACGTGGAAACCAGATGGAATTAAACTTATCTAATGCTGGAGAGACTAGTGATCACAAATAATGCGGTGATATCAATGCTGTCTTTGAAACGTCCTGATTTGTTACCTTCATTACAGGACTGGGATTATATGAAGGAAATTATTCCAATTTTAAACCCTTTCTATGAAGTAACAGTGAAAAAAATTTTACATTATCAAAAATTATAGTCATTTGTAACATTCTTGAATGCTTCATGTCAAAATGTGTTGCAACTAACACAAAAATATCGGCACTGGTTTCGAAAATCAAATGCGACTTGAGCTCTCGTTTTGTATTGCTCCTTTTATATTGCTCTGTATTGTGATTTTGGATCGCCGGTTCAAGCAATAAGGTTTCAAAAGTGAACAGTGCTACCAAAATGCCGTAAAAAGCTTAAGAAAAAAATTGTGCAAAATAACCCTACCAAATATTAGTACTGATGATACTAATCATCAAGAAAGTGTTTCTGTAAGTGGTATGTAGAGATTTGCTTTTGGACCGAAAAAAAGCATACCAAGACGGTTCGTCCCAAATATTTTAATTAGGAATATTTGGAGAGGACGCAAGATCTGTTAATTTGGTGAAATGAAAGAAAAATGTTGTATCCACGCGTTTATGCTTTCGCTCTTAAAAGACTCTGCATAATGGCCACTTCAGTACCTTGCGAGCGAATTTTTTCGTCAATTAAATAACCGCCGGAAATGTTTAAAATCAAAAAAGTGTCAAGTCTGATTTTTCTTCAGTGAAACATGTAATTTTGACACCTGCATAGGTCAAAGGTAATTAACAAAATATCAATTAACTATAATTGCGCTATTTCTTCTCGAAAAATATTTAATTTTACCCGTAATAATTCCAAACAAGCTACAAACAAAAGTACCTTATAGTACTTTTTATACTAAGTATGCCAGTAGAGTGCCTCCGCCAAAAAAGTACAATATTCTTGTAAAAATACAAAATATGTAATAAATAATTTAAAGATTTTTATAAGCTTTTATTTCTAGACAATTGGAATACTCGTAACCGACTATTGCATGTCCCGTACATACATATAAGCATGCGAATGAACGTTTTCGAAAAGTCTGTAAGGAAATAAATTACAAAATAAATTATATTTCAATATAATGAAATTTACAACATTTTATAATTATACCTTACACCACAATAGTGGGGAGAGTATATTGGATTTGTGCTGATGTTTGTAACGCCCATAAATATCACTTTCTGAGTCGATTTAACAATGTCCGTCTGTCCGGCCGTCTGGCTGTTTGAATAATGCAAGTATCCAAACAAATTTCATCACAAATGAGTGGTAAATGAAGCCAAATCACATCTATAAATTTTGTGAAGATCGGTTCATAATTAGTCGTAGCTCCCATATAAGGCCCACTTCCGAAAATCACTTTAACGATAATAAATTTCTTAAACATTTTGGTATTCAAATAAAATTTGACACAAATAAGTTTCTTATTTACAGAAATAATGACACATAATTTTAAAATGATCGGTCCATAATTAGACGAAACTCCCATATAAGACCCTCTCCATAATTCACTTTAAGCTCCATAAATCGTTTAAAAGTATTTATAACGAGATAAAGTTTAACACATATAATATTTATATTCACAGACATCATGAGACTAAATTTTTGGATGATCGGTCCACAACAGTTCATATCTCCCATATAACGTCAATTTCTCAAAAACTGTTTTATACATATACTAAGTGTAGGGTATTATTATATATATGTCTTTTTAAAAGAAATTTATTTTTGGTAAATGTTGTATTGATATTCCCAGTTTAAAGGAATTTATGTACCATTGAGCCATATTCTTAGTATTTTCCTCAAACTTTTTTCTTTTATCATAAAAACAACGTGTACAAAATTTTATGGTATTATCTGCAATATATTAAAAAAATTGCAAAAAAAAATGGATAAAAATATCAAATTTTTATGGAGATAGCCTCACATTTTGTTCCTTAACTCTGGTTGACCTAAACCGATTTTGCTGATTTTAAATAGCAAACTTCTCGAAAGCACTTCTGACAGAATTATTGAAGGTTTGGATCCCGAGTATATCTGGGGACTTCACTTAAATACGCATAAAAGAGATATAAATAATGTTAAACGGCTAAACTTTGACATAAATACTCTTTATAGGCAAATAAATTGTTGTACTAAATTTTATGGTGGTCGGCCCACAACTGGTCATAGCTCCCATACAAGGACCACATCTGAAAAAGACATTTTTCCCTATATATATTGTATAAATATCGTTACCGACTCAAAACTTTGTACAGATCATTTAAATATATACAAAAATCATTCCACACAATTTTGTTAATTTCGGTATATTTTTAACCGTATGCCCCATATAAAGCCCTCTTCCGAAAATCACTTTAATACTCATAAATCGCTTATAAATAAGGGTACCAATCCAAAATTTTACACGGATCATTTACATACATGCCTAAATCTAACTGCTGGATTTTGAGAATATCGGTCCATATTTGACTATATCCCCCACATAAGGTCCACTACCGAAATCCACGTTAATACTAATATATATCGTATATATAGCGTTATTAGGTTGAAATTCGACGTGAAGTATCCTCATATGCATGAAAATAAATGTTCCAAAATCTAAGAAGATCGGCCCATAATTTGTCATAGCTGCCATATAAGAACCATTTCCAAAAAACAAATAAATTCGGGTCAAAAAATATTCTTTTCAGATTTAACCCATATTCGGTCCACATTTTATAATCATGATATATATCGTTGGAAAGGTATTTTTATTACCTTTTATTTAATGTATTACAAACACTTAGTAGTTCCCGAGATATAGGCCTAAAAGCCCTATTTGATTTTGTTTTTTTTTTTTTTTTTTTTGAGCAAAATTACTAAAACCGAATGTACACCTTTTTATACTCTGTTTGTTAAGTTACACTCAAGATTATTATGAACATCAGACAAACTCTGTAAATTGCGGTAAGAATTGGTAATTAAATCAATTATAAATGGTCGAAATTAGATGAAATTTCAAAATATTTAACATAAATTATGTTGGTCGTAAAATTGTCTGTCAAACAATATATCAAATACTAATAAAATTTGCACTAAGACTGAATAGAAAACACAGAATTAGGATATTCTAGTCTAGTGTAGTTTCTGTATTTCTTATTACGCTTAGTTGAAGGGTATTTAAGATTCGGCACAGCCGAATATAGCACTCTTACTTGTTTATACTCTGTTTGTTAAATTACACTGAAGATTATTATGAATGTCAGACAGACTCTGTAAATTATGGTAAGAATTGGTAATTAAATCAATTAAAAATGGTGAAAATTTGACAAAATTTCAAAATATTTAACGTAAATTATGTTGGTCGTAAAATTGTCTTTCAAACAATATATCAAATACTAATAAAATTTGCACTAAGACTGAATAGAAAACACAGAATTAGGATATTCTAGTCTAGTGTAGTTTCTGTATTTCTTATTACGCTTAGTTGAAGGGTATTTAAGATTCGGCACAGCCGAATATAGCACTCTTACTTGTTTTCATTGTTAATGTTTATGTTTTTCTTAATAAATAAAACGAATTTAATATATATGTATATAAAAAATATAACTGCTTATGTTATTTTTGGACATAAGCGCTACAAGAAAAAATTGCCCTTCAAAGCTGCCCCGTATGGGGTGTAAATTTGAACACAATGCCTTCATCCATTAAAAAAATAAAAAAAAAATATAAATCGAACTAAAAATAAGTTACTTGTAGACTTAAACTAAAGTTTATTTCCATACATATTAGTTAAATTATGTAAAAAGTCAATAATTCAAAAATATAAATTTTTATGTGGCTTGAAAGCAAAAAGTGTTCAAACGTGCCCCCTCTCCCCTACGTTTATGTTTATTCGTGTGCACTACATAGTATAACCTCTAAATATATTTCACAGCATCTTTTGGGTGTAGGGTAAAGTACATTATACGAGTATATATAGATTTGTCCAGTCTGATCGGGTTTTTATAAGCAGCATACTCTATTATTTGTTTGTGTTACTTTTTAACTTCTAGTTTGGGTTATTGTGGTCTTGTGTCTGCGGCTGTTTCGGAAGATTAATTGACTTGCGGTCATACGCACCCGTTAAAAAGCCAAATGCTTTTATGTGTGTTTTGAAGGCGGGTTTCTTTGTAAATTATACATACATACATATGTACACATTTAGGTGTTTTTGTCTACAATATACTTACATACATATGTGTTATTATACATATATATTTTCTAACCAAACAAGTTTCCATTTCGTATTGATGTACGAACAACTAAGTGGTGGCACACTAATCACATGTGTAAAAGTGTTATGAAATATGTGCCTACTAACAGTTTTTAAAAGAATCCATCATTCGAAATACAACTTTTTATATTTGCCGTTGGTCAAAAATTAAGAATATTTAATATTTATGTATGTATCTTAAAAAATAGATTTGCTTTGTATTTCTCTTGATTAGTTTTTAAGAGCTGAAAATAACTAAAATATGAATCCAACCGTATAACTAAACCTGTAACGCATATCGATTAAATGTTGTAAAGTTGGCTAATCCATACTTTTTCGGATTGCTTAAAAACATTAACATTAACGAATGTTTAAAAAGTTTTATGCTCGATATAACGAATGTTGAGGAAAATAAAACAAAATCAATATTGGCTCAAAATTCATCATTTATATCGAAAGAAAACACATTCCAGTTATTTGGCTTGCTTTAAAAAAGAAAGCCATAGAAATGCAAAATGCTTTAAATGGTCGATTTGTTTCAGGTGATTGATGATATTTCATCTCTATTCCAAAAAAATATACGGTTAAGAGAAATTATAACCACGAGCTAATATAGTAAAGTCCTTCAAAAAAAAATTGTAAAGATAAAGTTGATCACAATGTAATTCCTGATGCGAAAAAAACTGGAATTTTTTTGGAAAATGCTACCTGATAAAACGTTTGCCGACACTAGATAAACTTGTGAAAGGAAAGGTAAAGTTAAATCGCCATATGCAATATTTTATATTAAGTTTTCATAATATCTACTACATATTCAGTTCAAATAATCTCACACTGCTTTAAACATATTCAAAAATTAAATATCGCCTGACACATATCGGTCGCTATATAGCGGGATTTGCCCGTAATATGGTCTACTGTACATATACAGTAAGTATTTACTACATATTTACTTTAGTTTTCACAAGTGTGTCATTTCATAAAAGTGTGCAAATGAAACCTTACATACGTTAATTTAGTATGTACTACAATTAACCTATTATCATGGATTTTGCACCATGATAACGCACCAGCTCAAACATCGATGCTTCTGATTGAGTTTTTGGCCAAAAAACAAAACCGTTATCATGTTTCAACCACCGTATTCACCGGACTTGGCCCCCGCTGTCTTTTTCCTCTTCACAAAAGAGAAGACACCGATGAAAGGAAAGTGTTTTGCTATAGCATACGATTGAGGAGATAAAAGAAAATTTTCAAACAGGAGCTGTTGGCGATATACCAAAAAGCGCGTTTCAGAATTGTTTCGAGGATTGGAAAAAACGGTGGCATAAGTGTATTATATCTGAGGGGGATTACTTTAAAGGGGACAAAATAGTTATTGATGAATAAATAAATACTTTTTGAAAATTTTAAAATAACGGCTATTTTTTGATCAGAGCTCGTATGTATGTACATATAAATCGTCGTACAGAATTTCTTGATGACTGACCTTTCTTGATGACTGAGTATTTAGAGGTGACAATTTTGACGTTTCAAAAAGCCAAACTCAGTTAAAGTAAATCGCTTTATGTTATAAATATCATTATTGAGATGAAATTCAACTAAAACAAACTTAAAATAAATAGAAATTAGGTTACAATCTTTATGAAGTTCCGCCCCATAATAGTTTGGTAGCGGGCATATAAGATTCGGTACAGCGGAATATCAACTCTTACTTATTTTATTTTCAAATACCAAAATTTCTAAAACGGGGAAAATGTGTTCCAAACTTTTATTATTTTGATAAAAGTACCCACGGAGGCGTTATTTACAGTGTGGTAGTAAAAACCTTTCTGTGCATTTAAGTAACGCATAGGTCTTGAAAATTTTTGAATATAATCGTATGTACGTATGTAAAAAAACTAACACCATTAGATAAAATTCCATTGCTCGATTTGTACCCCGAATTTATTAATATAGAAAAATACATATCCATATAAATAATTTAAAATTACTGATTCATTCATTCGTAAACATAATCGTATGTATAACATCACCATATCTCTTGGTGACTCAGAAAAAGACAAAAGTTCTTTTACTTAATTCTGTATACAAAGTTCTCTTAAGCTGAAATCCCAATATATGAAGTGATATGCAGTGATTTAGTGGCAAGTGGCAAATTTAAGTTCTACTGATCTTGAAAAATTTAATTGAAATCAAAGTTAAATAAAAAAAAAAGTACTATAATGTCCTCCTATACTCATGAACGAATGTTTGTCTTATACATACATATATCTATATGAGTTCATAAATTTGAAGCTGCCATTAAAATCCCTTTGTCGGTACGATTATTAATATTAAAAAATCCAAAATTACATTACATTAAAATTGAAAATCATTAAGTCCTTATATATTAAGTCTTTACCTTACAAATCAATAAACATAGATTGCTACTTCATTATATCTACTATTATAAATTATGAAAAGTAAAATTATATTGAAAGATCGAAAAGTAACAACATGATTTTATTCATGTTTATATGTCAGTGGCAACTATTCATATTGCCCAGATTATGAAACTGATCGGAAAATATTATATAATTAAGAATAAATCAAAAAATTAAAATTTAACAATAAGCGGTTTTTTCCTAATTTTAACTCACCTCAGAAACAAAACAATGATTCGTTCACTAATTTCAAAATATAATTCGCCATTAGAAAATTTTATATTATACTTGAAATAACAGCTGTTCTTTTTTACAACCATTAATTATTAAAAATGGCATTGAAAAGCCGAAAAGTACCATTACGATTTGATAATATTAAATTGTACATATGTTCCAATGGAAAACATTCAAATTGCCCAGATTATGAAGTTAATCGACAACTACTACTTACACCACTAAGGCCCATTATTACAACTTAACAATAGTTAAAGGTATGATGTTATCGGACAGATAAGAAGTATTTGGTTATTATAAGTTTACTTTAATCTAAAACCGACCGCTAAGCTAAAGGGAAGATCATCTTGCCTTTAAATTTTATAGTGAGGTATGTATTTGAAGTTGCCATATGTTCTGGAAAAAATGTCAACTTCATGAAAAAAAAAATAATTTTAATTTTGTTTTGCCAATAAATAATTTGATAAACAAAAATGGAAAGCAGACGTTTGATTTATATTTTTTCACACACAAATATTTTCACAAACACAAACAATTTACTGTTTCTTGTCAGTAATTTGTCAAAAGTAATCGGGTTTTCACTGGTATTGCCATATTTTAGAAAAAAAATAATTTTATTTTACAAGGAAGTTGTAATAACGAAAAATTTTAAAGGTCACTTTATTCCTCACTTTAATTAAAGCTACCTTTTACTATTAAGAACATTAGAGGCAAGTTGTAATAATGGCCCTAAGAGAAAGAAAATCGACCATTACTACTGTCCTTATTTCCTGATTCTAACTTTTACTTTCCTATATTCGATGGTTTGTCCTTAAGAAAACAACTTATCAGCAGATAAAATAAGTCCTACCACTTACAGTATTTAGCAAACCCAAAAAGTAGTTCAAACAAGTTAGAGTGCAATATTCGGCTGTGCTGAATCTTAAATACCCTCCACCTAAATATAACGAGAAAAACAAAAACTACACTGGTTATAGGACTGAATATCATTATTTAGTGATTTTAATATATTGTTTGAAAAACAATTTTACGAACAACATAGTTATGTAGTAATTCATTTCAAATGTTTAGTCATTTTATCTAATTTGGATCGTTTAAAATTGAAGTAATTACCAACGCTCACCATAATTTACAGAGTTTGTTTGATTTTCATAACAATCTGGAGTGTAATTTACATACGAGTACATACATATTAACATACATTTTGGCAGTGTACATTATATGGACGATATGGTCAAGTATGTACCGATATTTTTAAAATCCAGCAGTTTGATTTTGGCATACATATAAATGCTACGAGTTAAATTTTGGATCGGTATCGTTATTTATATTTTGAATACGGTCAAATATTGACCGAAATTGGCAAATTTCTGTAATATGGTTTTTGTGTATATGTAAATGATCTATGTAAAGTTTTGAGTCGATACTGATATTTATAAGATATACATATATGTATATGGAAGGTATGATAAATTATAGACCGAGCATCATAATATTTAGTAGAACAATTTATATATCTATTAGAGTTGTCTGTGTCGAATTCTAACCTGGTAACAATATTTATACCAGATGTATACGTATTTAAGTGAATATTGGAACTGGACTTTATATGGAGAGTATGGTCAAACATGGACCGAACTAAAGAAAATTTCGTGTCGCGATTTTTTTTATATGTCATATAGTTTTGCTGAATTTTGTATTAATATTCCAATTCTATAGGCATCTATTTATTATTAAGCCATACTTCGGGAATATTTTTGTATGGGGGCTAACAGAAATAATACACCGATATTTTTCTCACAGTTTCTTCTTTTGTCATAGAAATAATGTGTACAAATCTGCAATATATTTAAAAAAAAATGCAAGAAAAATATCAAATTTTTATGGAGGTTGTCTTACACTTTGGTCTATAACTCTGGTTCTACTGTACCGATTTTACTGATTTTCAATACCAGGGAAGGTATAATAAGGAAGGGAGAATCAAAGTTTACCTTGATTTGATTTATTATTGGAATAATCCAATTAAATTCTTAGAACACCGTAATTTAAAAATAGATACCAAAATATTGCAATTTATGTTTGAATCTACTATCACCCCTATCGTGAATAAAAATTCCACATGAAATTTGTTCCCTTTTCACATTTTTCCTATTAAAATGCAATGTTAAAAAATAAAAGGGAATAAATTTCATGTGGAATTTTTATTCACGATAGGGGTGTATATCTGATATGACTACAATGATCCAATGTGTTACATATGTAAATCCACTTCAACACGTACATTCAGACGTAAAATTTTTTATTCATAATATATTTTTTTTATTAAATGTATTCTATAAAAACCATTCTATTTTTTTGTAGATTTTTTCCCCCGATATATGTATTTTTAGGTTCATTGTTCCAGTTAATGTTAAAATTAAAGCCTGAAGAAATAAATTACACCCTTAAGTTCTGGGTTTTAACTATAATAGAAACTAATGTTCTATCTTTTAGTTTATGAAATTCTAGTACACCGTCAGATTTATATAATTTTAATATACCATTTTACTTTATTTTGACGCGAAAAATCTGGTACTTTTTTGTTAAACTTTAATTATTTTTTTATGTCGCTTATTTTTTAGTTTTTGTCCATGAGTTATACTTGGCTTAAGTTTGTACTTATATAATAACACATTTTTAAAATAATGTCAGGTGCTTACTTTATATTAACGCTCACAGTACATATTATTAAATTCGACACATTAAGCTTAAAGGCCCAACTATAATATGCATATGCTAGCTTAAACAAACGTGCGAACACATATAAATTGTATGTGGCAAACTATAATGTACTTAACGAAACTTTTCGTTAAGTTTTTCAACTGTCATTTGCTTAAGCAAAAAGCGAAACTGATCGCACATTCTGTACGGAATCAGCTGTTTGTTGTTGTTTGTTTGTGTTTTGAACAAAATGGAAGAAAATATATTTATTTTAAATTTAATAGAAAATGTGGAAAAAAATAAGTGCCTTTACAATAAAAGAGGCCCTTTTTATTTTAACAAAAATGTCTTTCTGTCGCGGTTTATTTCTCTGACAGAACAAGAGCGTCTTCTTCTTTTACAGTGTAGTTCACTTATTTCTTTTAATGTGCACAACCCTTCAAGCGCTAACTTTAATATTTTTATATTATTTAAATTTTTAAGTTTTTTCTTCATTTTTGCAAACACAATACGAAAATTAACAAAACATATGTAAACGTTTATTATTATTTACAATGTAGTGCTGCCACAGCTGTACATTTTAGTACTTTTGCCGATAAATTAAAAAAAAGGAAAAATTATGCGTTTCTGGTACGAAGTTTTCTTTTAATTATAAAATAATATAATAATATTTATAAAATATAGTCATTTAATGGGTTTTTGTTAAAATAAAAACATTTTTTTTAAACATAAATGAGCAACTGTGGACAAAAAGTTTCAAAGTCATTGTAGCCACCTAAAAGTTAACTCTGAACTGGTTATGCATTTGACAGCCTTTTCGTTAACTTTTGCAATTTGCTTAATCTTGCTTATGCATATTATAGTTGGGCCTTAAGGTTATTGTTTGTACTATTGCTAATGCTGAATTGGGTGAAAAACAGAAATAAAAATTCTGGTGTTTCTAAAGAATTTGGTCTACTTGACTGTAAACCACAAACTGGATTCGAGTCAAATTTTATTGAAAAAATTTAAATAAAATAATAGAAAACAAAAAGAATTTCAAAAGAGTACCAAAATATGTGTACTGAAATTGATTTTCAGTGGTTAAATGCTAATTATGCCTTTATTAGATCGTAATAAATAATGGAAAATGGCCTGTTTTTACAAAATATTTGTAAAAAAAAATATTTTTCAAAATTATTAATATTAATTCTTAGTAATACGTAAGTAACTATAAGAAAATAATACTTCATGGAATTAAATTAATTTTATAAAAAAAAATAACAAAAAAAAAGTTTTTTAGGTCGATTTCTGTTCTTGGTTGCTTTAAGCCGACTGAGTATTAATTTTTATTTCTATGTTTATTCGCAAAACACTTAACCTATCTAATGGTTTTAATATTTTTTATTATCCCATGAATCTTTAAGCAGACACAAAGGGAACCATAGGATTTTACGGATTCATTTTTGATCTCAATTTTGACCGTTAGGTTGAAATAATTTTAGAAAATTGTAATTGTAATTATTTGTAAAACTTGAAATTAGTGAATAATATTTCTAGATATTTTTATTAAAAAAATGGGTTTTGACAAAAAAAAAAGTATCAAAAAGAGATACCTTAAAAATTTGAATTTCAAAAATGTACCAAAAAGATTACTGCTGTTCATTGATATTAGCCGGATGCATTTTAAATTTTATTTCTATCTTTATTTACCGTTTTGATTATCGAAAATTTCGAAATCCAAAAATTTAACCGTTTCAGTCCGTGATGCATCAATTGTGCGGGTGGGTTTCGGTTTAAATATTTTTGATTCTGTTTACAAAATTTGAATTAGACTGGCATGCATCGATGTTTTTTAAATTTGCTTCTCACATTTCTCTTCTGTTTGATTTATCGTTACTTGAATTATTGCGAAATTGCTCAGTCGCATTTCAGTTTTAGCAAAATGAGCCGTAGTAAGTGTAAGTATGTATCTTTAATTACAAAAGTATTTATCGTTTACAAATAATGAAATGCACATATATTAACTAAAAAAATTAACATTTTAATATTTCAAACTAATTGAAATCGTTTCGTGCAATAAAACTGTGTTTTAGTTGAAAATATTAACGAAAATCTACCAAGATGCATCAAGTGTGCGTCTCCTGAAAATTCTTGATTGATATAAAAATGATAAAACTAACATTTCAGTCTCGTCTCATCGAACTGTTCGGACGTGTTAATTTTAGTGCGGCTGAATTTTCGGTGAAAAAATCGTAATAGGTGAAAAATTGTACTAGGTTGAAATTAAACAAAAAAGTGAAAAAAAAAAAAATCGTAATAGGTTAAAATATATAAAAAAAAAAAACATTAAAAATCGTATAAAAACTGTATGAGTGTTCCTCTCAGATGTAATTCTGAGAAAGACCTTAGCTCGTCGAGAAAAACTAAATGGCTCTCTGAGGAAGAATCCATAAAAAAATCTCTGGAGAATTTTCTCACTACAAGAGCCGTAGAACGGCGTCGTTCCTGTTCTCCCAATATAGTGATTTCAACAGATGAGAAAACATCATCTTCATCAAATAGTGCAGTGAAACCCAAAAAACAAGTAGGTATGGATAAGTACATCACCGTTCTCAAGCGACAGAGGAGCCCGAAGTCTGCCCAAGTGTCATCAAATGCAAAAGCTCCTAAGACCGTGAGTAATGATCAAAATAGGTTTGCTCTCCTCCAGACGGATGAGCCAGAACTTCCTAAGAAGACGTTTAAACCCCCACCAATTTATCTGAGAGAGCCGACTTCCAGTAAATTGGTACAAAAAATTGTTGCTGTAATAGGTGCAAATATGTTTAGCGTAACATCAATTAAACATGGAAATATCAGCGAAACCAAAATACAAGTGAAAAAGGAGGATGATTTTCGTAAATTGTCCAACCAGTTGGAGAGGGAAAGTAGGGATTTCTATACCTACCAGCTGAAAAGCGCAAAAGGACTCCAAGTCGTTCTAAAGGGTATAGACCCAGATGTTGATCCTGCCGAGATAAAGACTAGCTTAATGGAAAAAGGCTTCAAAATTAAGAGCATAACGAATATTAGAAACCGTGAAAAGACTCCACAGCCTATGTTCAGGGTGGAATTGGAACCTGGAGATGTCGTATTAAAGAAAAACGAGTCCCATCCCATCTACAATCTGATGTACCTTCTGCATCGTAGAATCACCGTGGAAGAACCACATAAGCGTCAGGGACCCGTCCAGTGTCTCAACTGTCAAGAATTTGGTCACACCAAGGCGTATTGTAAATTGCCGACAGTTTGTGTTGCGTGTGGGGAGCTACATGCAACTGCTCAATGTGATAAGTCGAAAACTGATTCAAAAATCAAAAAATGCAGTAACTGCGGAGGTAATCATACCGCAAATTATAGAGGTTGTCCAATTTACACTCATTTGAAAGGCATAAGCACCAACAAGACGTCAGTATTACCTGATCATCGTCAACAGCCTATTTTGGCATCGAGTGACAATTTCCCGCAATTGTTACGGTCCACTAGTCATGTAAACGCGCCTAGTTCTAGACAAGTTTCTTACGCTAACGTGGTTAAATCTAATATGCCAGGTTTGGAGCAGGCACCTAAATCACAATATTACGAGCCTAATAGTAACACTCTAGAGACTACATTGCAGACACTTGTCCAAACCATGAACACTTTTACGACCACTATGACATCCATGATGCAGGAAATGCTGAAAATGCAATCCACTATCTTGCAAGCCATTTTAAAGAAATGATTTGTTTAAAAATTTGTTTTTGGAATGCGAACGGCCTCCGCCAACATAAAAATGAACTGGAATACTTCCTGATGGATAAGCAGATTGATGTTATGATGATTGCTAAAACTCACTTGACGTCGACAGCGTCCTTCAAAATTAATGGCTACGTGTTATATGATACTAAAGATCCCCGCGGAAGAGCATGTGGAGGTTCGGCAATTCTTATAAAGAACAGAATAAAACATTATTTAATGAACAACATATGTGAGGATTACCTACAAGCAACAAACATTTGCATTGAATTCTGTCAATACAACTTTGTTTTATCATCAATTTATTCGCCACCTCGATTTTCAATAAAAGAACACCAATACTACAGCTTCTTCAATTCCCTTGGAGCTAGATTTTTAGTTGCTGGTGACTTTAACGCCAAACACACTTTTTGGGGTTCACGTCTGGTGACCCCGAAGGGTCGTGAACTCTTCAACACCATTGCCAAAATGGGATTAGATGTACTCTCAAGCGGGCATCTCACCTACTGGCCGACGGACCGACGGAAGATTCCCGATGTTATTGACTTCGGAGTAGTGAAAAATATCCCTGTAGAATCGATACAAGTGGAGCCTTCATTAGACTTGTCTTCAGATCACTCTCCTTCTATTATTTCAATGCGTTTCCTTCAAGGGAATGGCTCTCCATTTCGGGACATATCTAAAACCAGAGTAAGTTGGATAAAGTATAAAAAGTATTTAAGTTCCCACTGCACGGAAAATGTTGTGTTGAGAACTACCGCGGATATTGATGGGTCGATTGGCAAGTTTACTGAGGACATACGAAGAGCTGTACATCACGCCTCCACATATGACGTTGAATGCAGACGTGGGACAAACAGAACTTATTTCGCTGAACTCGATCATCTCCTGACAGAAAAAAGAAGAGTTAGAAGAGAGTGGCAAATTCACAGGTCTCCTGAACTGAAAGCTAGGCTACGGGTATGCAGAGATATACTAAGAAATTTCTTAGAAACCCAAAGAACGGCCTCATTTAGATCTTACTTGGAGGGTCTTGATAGTACCCCACAATCTGACTATTCGCTATGGAAGGCGGCACGAGGTTTAAAAAGACCAGTTAGAGGAAAGCCTCCTCTGCGAACTCCGACTGGAGACTGGGCTAGAAATGATTCCGAGAAAGGGACTTTATTTGTTAACCATTTGAGAAATGTGTTTACTATAAACAACTCAATTAATGCACCTGATTTGCCTCCACTCGTTATTAGACCTCCTGTACCTCTAAGACTTAGCTTTAATGATGTTCAAAGCGCTATTGGTACTCTGAATCTTAAAAAAGCTCCAGGTATGGATAAAATCAGCAACAAAATGCTTGTGGAGTTACCTCGCGTAGCTAGAAGAATCATCCTCTTTATTTTCAATGCTATTTTACGCCTAGAATACTATCCTGCAGATTGGAAGGTATCTATGATTACCATGATTCCTAAGCCAGGGAAGGACCCCACTAAAGTAGAGTCATATAGGCCAATTAGTCTACTGCCGACAATTTCAAAACTGTTTGAAAAATTATTAATGACTAAGTTGACTCCAATTCTGAATGACACTGAATGTATTCCTAATCATCAATTCGGCTTCAGAGCTAAACACAGCACCATCGAACAAACACACAGATTGGTAAATGTGATAAGAGGGTCGTTTGAAGACAAAAAATACTGCTCCGCCCTTTTCATTGATGTGTCGCAAGCGTTCGACAAAGTTTGGCATGACGGTTTAATGCACAAAATAAAATTAACTCTGCCTGCTAACACCCATAAACTCATGGAAAGTTATTTATACGGCCGCAAATTTAAAATCAAAGAAGGTGATTTTTTAAGTACCGCTCAGCCAATTGAATCAGGTGTGCCACAGGGTAGCATACTGGGTCCTACTTTATATTTGATATATGCCTCCGACATGCCGTCAGACCCCAAAATCCATACGTCAACTTTTGCAGACGATACAGCCTTTATCAGCGTCCATAAGGACCACCAAGTTGCATCACAGAATTTGCAGAATTATGTTTATAAGCTAGAGAATTGGCTAGAGCTTTGGAAAATCAGGGTTAACGAACAAAAATGTATTCATATAACTTTCACTTTGCGAAAAGATACCTGCTCGTTCATCAGAATAAATAATCAAATTATCCCGCAACACAATGAAGTCAAATACCTCGGCATTCACCTCGACCGCCGTTTAACTTGGAAGTCTCATATCGACGCAAAACTTACTCAGATGAGATTAAAAGCAGTGCAACTTAATTGGCTAATCGGCAGAAACTCTACATTGAAATTGGATTGCAAACTTTTGTTGTACAATGCTATACTAAAGCCAATCTGGTGCTATGGAATTCAATTATGGGGTACTGCCTCAGCATCAAACATTGAAAAAATTCAAAGGGGTCAAAATAAAATTCTACGTATAATTACTGCAGCACCATGGTATGTTAAAAATTCTCGAATCCACAAAGATCTAGGCGTGTCATTAGTAAAAGTCGAATTTACAAAATATGCGTCAAAGTACGTCAGCAAACTTGAACACCATCTAAACCCACTTGCACGAGACATCCTTAACTTTAGTGGCCACAGTCGGTTGAGAAGGAGGGATACCCTTGCTTTAACTCAAGCGCAAAACAGATGACTTGATCAGTTGATATGAAATTTTTGTAGTATCATAAAAATTTTTTGTCTAGCACTGGCTGGGCTTATTATTTTCTTTTTAGTATTAAGATTTGAAAACTTATTGTTAGTTCAAAATATGAAGATTCAATAAATAACTAAAAGCTAAAAAAAAAAAAAAAAAAAAAAAAAAAAAATAAAACTAATCATTGATTATATTTTCATACGCTGTAGAGATCACATATTCCAAAAATTATAAAAAATTCCTGGTAGTTTTGCGTCAGGTCTGAAAGGGTTAAAGACACCTTTTAAAATAAACAGAAGACAAACTCATAATTTTTATTCTAGCTTTATTACTTTTGGAGATACACAATTACCATTGTTACCAGTTTTTGCTTCTTAACGCCCGAATTTCCTTTTTAGTGGATCTTTATGATGTAAAAGGAATGCAGTACCCGAATTTCAGGTTTTTAGCTTCAGCGTATTGACTGTACAATGATGAATAAATCAGTCAATCAGTCAGTTACGGTACTCTTATATATTTAGATAGTTATAGATTGAAGGTAATAATTGTCAATACTGAATTTTCTATTGAATTTACCTACATAATATCTCGAGTGCTGATTTTTTAATGATTTATAATAAAGAAAATCATTAAGATGTTTCAATGTTCATTTTTGTTAAACTAGGATTTATCCCTTCCGTTCAGCGTTAATGGTAAATATTTTTAACCGGAATTCTCCAAAAAAAATTTGTTCACACTCTACGTTAAAAATAATTTTTATTGGCAAAAATCCGCCATCATACACAAAGATACGAGTACTAATATTGTTTTATGTACATACATACATTGGACAATACATAAACACATACATATTTATTCTGGTGTATTAATTATTATTCGAGACAACTTTTCAATTGTATGTACATACGTATAATACATTTTATTTTACTCAACCCTTCCGGTAATTTTAGTATTACATTTAAAATTAACGAATTAATGAGTTAATTTTCATTCGTTCCCAGATGCCATATTGGCTGGCCGCATTAGGTTTTGATCAGTTACGGTAATTATGTTCCATGTCAAGTGTGACTGATAATAATGATATTTTCTTTAATATGACCTATTCAGTCGTTCATCCATCCGTGCAGTTAACCATAATACAGTTGAAAGTACAAATTAATTGAATTTTTGACACATTCAAATACAAGTTGACGACTTTGTGCTCGAGCACACTAGAAATTATAGAAATTATTATTTACAATGTGCATACATACATATGTACATATATGTATGTATGTGTATTTTCCTATTAGAAAAAGTAATTATGGTGTTGCTAGTTGCCCACATGAATTTGTCTGTTGTTTTTTGTTTAAAGTCTCAATTAAAAATCAATTTGTCAGCGATCATTGACTTATTTAATGGTGTTATTCTTTAAAGTCTAATAAAGTCATCAGGACTTGGTGTTGATGATATTAATATACACATGTATAGGCTATTGTCATTAAACTTCATTTACATTTATATTTACTAAAGTATTAAAATGTTTTTTCAAATTAAGAGTCGATACGAGGCCATATGCACCAGGTTTTTCAAAATTAATTTTTCCCATAATTATGTTAAACTAAGATACATATTTCGATCAAATTGTAAAAAATCTGTTTAAAAATACTCGTATCGTGATAGTGATGTTCTTTTATTTCTAAAATATTAAGATCGCAGATCTAAGATCTTTTGTAATATTTAGTTCGACTCTTGTAAAATTTACTATTAATTTTATAAATGTCCCTAAAGTTATGATATCTTGAAGACATTTTAACACCCTACGTTAAATGGAATTGTGTTACAATACGATCATAGAATATATTAAAAAAAATATTTCAAAAAGTCTCATCTAAAAAGGAGCAAAAATTTTAAAATATACAATTATTTGGCATTTCAGATTTCTAGATAGTATAATAGCCATTAAATCGAAAATATAACCTGTTTACATAGCCTGTTGTTGCTGTTTTGTGTTGTATTTGTTGTCGATTTGCACTCGCCTTGTATAGTTGCACCATGTACTGGACATTGTTGTTTTAGTTTTCTTTTGCAACTAACTTCACTGTAAAACGCCTTGTAAAAATTGGATTTTCCAATAGCAAAGCGTTGCATCCGCGTTGTTTCGGTATGCTCCATACAAAATGTATGAGCATGAAAAATTTTGACATTTAAAAAACGCAACATTAAGTTTTAACGTCTTTGGCTGAATATTCTAAACACCAACATTCTAGTCTTGCAGTCATGAACATTCTATTATCTTAGTTTCGAACCTTCCAGAAATTATGATTGCTGTATAAATAGACTATCAGGGCCCATCAAGTTAATCAGTTGATTGTCATTGTTGCGTAAACATCAAAGTGTTCTAAAACTTTAAGTGTTTTACATATTTTAATTGTTTTTGTGTACATTTAAATAAATAAAGATTCGTTACATTTTCTTCAAACCACTTGACGCTTTTATTTTGCAATTGAAAGGAATCCGGTTTATTTAAAGGAAATAAACCACCGTTTTTAAAAGCTAAAAACGTAACAATAGCAAATCGAATGTAAGTTGTCTTATGGAATGCTTTAGTTATTTTAAGAGCTTATTAAAACAAATCTGCTAGACGAACTTTTGTAGTTCTATAAAACATAATAATATTTTTTAGTAACAAATGATCTTAGTGGTGAATTAAAAAAAAACCCAGGTTGTTCGATTAAGCTGTTCATTAACACTGGCAAGAAAATATTATTGTACCTTGTGGTATTAATATTGTATGTATAAATTTAAGTATGTTTTCTTAAAATACATAATTTTATTTAAAAATTTCGAAGTTCTCGTACGAAACACAAAAGTTCGTTCCAACACAGATTTGAATTTAGTACGCGCATTTTCATCTGCAATTCGTGCGTAAGTTTATGCGATGCGAAATGCAACAATTATGTCAACAGTTTTTTTATCTTTAATTTCATTTTGTTTCAAATGCCACTTTTCATTATAACAACTACATATATGAATGTGTATAATACATGTAAACACCTGTAACATACATATATATTTTTAAAGTAACGTAACCACTAAAGAAAATATATTAGCGGTATTCACACCGAGCTTGTTAGTTTGTTAGTCGTTGTCGTGGCTTTTTCCAATAAGAATACTTAATTGTCTTCAAGTTTATATTACATAAGATTCTTTATTTTATTATTTAAATTCAGGGGTTGATATCCAATTACAAAAAAGGTATGTTCTTCATGAACGATAAACTACGAGTGATCAGAACGCTGTGAGTACCTAAGTACCGAATACATAAATTTGACAAGCTGCCAGATTAATGTCACAACAGTCGTTAATCGTTACTTTTTTACACGCATTTTGTTTTTGTATATTTAACGCGCTAACGGATAAACATTTAACAAATTAACGACACGGCACCCCTGATAAAATAGTTGTTAGTTGGTAACTCACAATCAGCTGTTGCAGTTTCTAAATAAATATATTTAAAAAATCATTTGTGATACTTTTCTAAAAAAATATTTGTGTACATTGAGAGTAAGTATGTTAAATAAATGATTTTTTATTTTATTTTAATAAATCATAAACTGTTCTCGTAGTGGATAACCAAAAGAAAAAATGAGTAATTAAATGGTTTACAATTGTTTTTTTTACACTTTCTCGTGGCATGTTTTATTTTTTCCAGAATAATAAATTGTGTCAAAACAATAAATCAGCTGTTTTACTACGAAAGTTACCAGACTAACAAAGTTTTAAAAAGGGGGTCTTTCAGAGTTGGTAACTTTAACAAATTAACAAACTACCGACTAACAAACTAACAAGCTCGGTGTGAATACCGCTATTGTATTTGAATTCTGTTATTTATTTCAAAAACTTCTTTTATTGCGGACATGTCCCAACATATATTTTAAATAGTTTTATGTATTTTATTTGGTGCTTTTTGATTTAACAAAACACTTGAATGAGGAAATTTGTGCTAAAAAATATGACTACTTAAAAAAATATACGAGTATTCAGTTGAAAAATCCGCAACTAATAATTGAATATCTTATAGCATTTATCTTACAATCCATATTTTTGGCAATGGTTTCTTTTACATGTAGATAGAAACATTTTTTCGACGGTGGCGGAAAATTGTAAAATAAATTTTAAAAGTTTCAAAACCTTGCGACTTTGAAAATCCATAAGAATAAAACATTAAATAAATTGTATATTACCACAATTCCCAAAAAATTGGTATTATTTGATTTTCACACAACAATAGTTAATTTGATACCTTGAGGAACCTCTGGGAGGAATCCTATTGGCAATTAAGATTAAAATTTGTTTGATTTTCATTAAGTAATACGAGTATAAGTTTAAATTATTCACATGCGTTGTTAAGTACATATGTCCTCGTATGTCCTTTTTCAAAAACTTTATTTTTAAATATCAAAATCATAAAGACATGACAAAAAACATAAATACGTGCATACATACATATATTGAATTATGGACGTACATATGTATTTCTTATTTGTTGTGTTTGTTGTTTCTTTTAAAATTAAATTAACTTGTATAATGAAATTTATTATTGAATTTTTCTTTTATTTGTGTCAACAAAGGGTCCTTTTGATATTTTGTGCGATGGATTTGAAAATGATAAAACCACATTTGCTCACGGATCTATGAATTTGTAACTGTTTTATAGAATTAGCATCAACGAAAAATGTCCCCGAAAAAGATTGTCATCATTTACATTATTCCCATATCGAATGAATGTATGTATGAACTCGTATTGTATTGTATTTCATTTCATATCTTATCATCACTACAATATAATGCTACAATTATAGTAGATACACTCTGAAAAGATATTTGTAATAAACACAACAAAGCATACTCGCATACGAGTACATGTCTATTTGTATCTGCATATCAATGTATCTGTATCTCTATCTGAATGAATACGTATGTGTTTAGTTTACGTAAATATAAGTCAGTGTAAACAATAACAACAACAAAAAAAAAAATACGTTTTACCCTCTTATTAGTGATTTTAAGCACGTGCCACGATTAAGCGAACGTATGTCCTGTGAGGCGTAATGCAGTAGCTAGCAGCTTATTTTATGCCTCCTTTTCCTACAATGGCTAACCCCCCCCCCCCCCCTCCTCTCACAGTCAAACATATTCAGATGCATATTCAGAATGTTTTATGAATGTATTGTTGCACTTAATTGACATTTAAATGTAAAAAAGTAACACATACCAACGGATGAGCTTGTTTAAACGAATTAGAAGAAAAATTTAATTATATTTAAAATAAAAAAAACACATTCAACTTAATTTACAAAATACGAGGATGCTGTTACAATTTTTGTTACAAAATATGAATTCGGAATGGAAACAATTTGACATAAGAAACTTTTCCGTTTGATTAGTTTACAACCATTTACGAGTACATAAATATGTAATAATTGATTTACCGTGACCACTAAGCTAAGGAATGAACCCAAGGAAAAACAAGTAAGAAAATATAGTCGGTCCAGCCCGACCATATAATACCCTACACCCAGTATATGTATAAAACAGTTTCTCAGAAATGTTGTTTGTGAATAAAAATATTATGTTAAACATTATCTCGATATAAATACTTTTATAAGATTTATGTATGTTAAATTGAATTATGGACCGATCATTATAAAAATAGGTGTCATCATTTCTGTATATACAGTTGCGTTCAAAATAATAGGAGTAATAGTTTTCTTATTTAAATTAAGTTATTTTGCTAGTCTGGTATTTTTAAAACCATATAAAAAGCTAAGGGTTGTTTCAATGGAATGTAAGAAAACAATATATAAAGAAATGATCGTGATAGCTTTTATTTCTGTGATTTTTTTCGAGTGATATCCTAATTTATCCATTAAATCCGTGAATCAAGAAAATAGGAGTAATTGCGATTTATAAAAAATTAAAGTGGTGGAGTGTATAAATTGTATATGAAATAAAAAGTAAATATGAAAACCATATGCGAAAATGTTGTAACTTAATGTTTTTACATAAAATAATGTTTTATTTTCAAATAGTGGGTCGTGGTAAGCACTGTAACGAAGAAACGCGTAAACTTATTAAAAATCTTCGAAATCAAGGGAAAAAATAAAGAGAAATTAGAGAAATGCTATCGTGCTCTAATCAGATGATTGCAAATGCCTTATCCTACGAAAATAAAGCTGAGACTTGAGGTCGGAAACGTAAAACATCGAGTCTAGATGACCGCCGTATAGCACGCATAAGTAAAGGCGACCCTTCCGCGTCAGCAATTAAAATACAAAAAGAACTTGAACTTCCTATGAGTGTTGTAACTATTCGTAGGCGATTGCTGGAGTAAAAATTATTCGCTAGAAGTCCGCGTAAAGTGCCCTTATTAAAGAAGAAACATGCTGCGACAAGATTGAAATACGCCCAGGAACACATCAATTGGCCGAAGGAAAAATGGCGAAATGTTTTGTGGACGGACGAAAGCAAAATTGTTTTGTTTGACGGCACTGGATCCAGGCAGTACATACGACGTCCTCCGAACACAGCAAATGTAGTCCAGTATACAAGAAAGACTGTTAAACACGGTGCACCGCGGTGGCGTGAAAGCTATGGTATGGTGATGTTTTTCATATAACGGTGTTGGTCCAATATACGAAATAAAAGGCATTATGGACCAAAAAGTGTACGTGGAAATATTGGATAGAATAATGCTGCCATATTCAGAGTGGAATATGCCGATTAAATTGGTCTTCCAACAAGACAATGACCCAAAACATACCAGCAAATTGGCAAAGGAGTGGTTTCGTGTCAACGTTGTGGATCTTATGTCATGGCCTGCTCAATTCCCAGACTTAAACTCCATAGAACATCTATGGGAGGATGTTAAAAAATATGTTGCCGAACGAAAGCCGTCAAATAAAGCTGAGTTGTGGTCTGTAGAGCAAGGTGGGTGGATTCAAATTCCACTGAAACGATGCCAGGATCTAGTTGACTCCATGCCTCGCAGATGTGCTGCTGTAATAAAAAGTAATGGCTATTCTACAAAATACTAATCGTATTTAAAGTTTCCAATAATAATCATAAGCATTTTTAACTTTTTTAATACTAAATATTAATGAAAACTGAATACTCCTATTATTTTGAATAACAGATTTAAGACATATTTTTATTTAACTTCCTGTTACTAACTTGTTGAAAGCTTTATTTAATTAATGAATAATTTAAATAATTTAGGATTAAATCAACATTATATTACAGTAAAAAAAATTTAATTCAACCATGTTTTTTTATTTAAAAAAAATACTGGTGTACCCTACTTTGCTAATGAAAGCTTAAATACCATCTTTGAAGATATCTGTAATAGCCTTGAAATACCTACACCTCAAATTGAAAATATTTATAGACTTAAAAAAATCTACAAAGACAATAAACCATATAATCCCATGGATGAAGTGATAGTGGTAAAATTAAATTCCCCTTTTGACAAAAACTATCTATTAAAAACAATATCTAAATACTGTCGCGATAATAAAACGACTTTATGTCTAAAACAAGCAGGCTTCGATAGTAATGAACCGTTTATTTAAATGAAAATCTCACACCACATAATCATCGCATATTTAAAAAGGCGCAAAGCATGAGAAAAGAGCGAAAAATAAAATCAACTTTTACATTGCGTGGCATGGTGTATGTGAAGAAAAACGATTCAGATGATCCAATACTGATCGAGTTTATTGAAGAACTAGATAATCTTTTTCGTGAATAATGCTTGGAAACATATCAGTAACTCCACTAACTGTGATGCCATTTTTTATCTCTAAATTTATTTTATATTTTTATTATTTTAAAATCAATAATTCTTGCATTTTTCTTTTATTTTCTATAAATACTTTTTTCTATATATTTTTTAGTTTACAATATTTTTTTGAAATTTATTGCGTTGCGTTAGGTTATCAATATGATAAATTTATCTATTGATAACCTTGGTTCTAGAGATGGTTACTATAATATGGTTCGTATCTTGGCTAAAAAACAGGGTTTTACTATTTGTCATATCAATGCTCAGAGTCTATTACCTAAGCTTGATGAATTTCGGTTTTTATTTGAGAATTCAGGCATCGATGCTGTATGTGTCTCAGAAACATGGTTTATAAGGGAAATTAATGACGATATATATGAATTAAAGGGATACCGTGTCTTTCGATCTGATAGATGTTCTCATGCCGGAGGTGTTGCAATCAGTGTTGCCACGAAAAAAAATTTTTTGTAGCCAACATTTATGAAAAAAATAACCAAATTAAAAAAAAAATAACCAAATTTAAATGCATGTACTATTTATTTATTTTTTGTAATTTTAACTATAATTTGTACTTTAAGGTAACAAAAAAAAAAACATAAAACAACGTATTTTACAACACAACTCCTAATACAAAAAAATAATTTTTTTAAAAACCTAAGCGTCATATTTTACAAAAAGTAATGCAAAGAAACATAAGCTAATGCTACAATTTGTAAAATTTTAAATTCCAATACTTTACATTAAGTTTTGCAAGTTTAATTATTAATTTTTAATGTCTTAAACAAATATAAAAAGTATATAATAAAAACAAAAAATTTTTCATTGGCAATAAAATAGGGAACTAGAAAGTTACTCTCTTAAATACTAAAAAACATGTAATTATATTACAATAAATATGGAGATCACTTTTACTTAAAATGTCACAGCTTGAGTTTTAAAATTGGTCTTTGGCAGACCAAACAAAATGGGCATTTTGTTAATTTTTGCACAAGTCTTTTGCTTGCAATATATTACTAATTGTCTTAGGTTATATGGGTAGCCGTTTTCTGAAACAGCTCACTTGGGTCCATTATATTGGTCCCATTGTCTTAAAATCTAAATTATTCCTAAATTTTGTTTTTATCAAACTAAGCTGAGAAAATGTTCTTTCAGCTGCAGCGGAACTGTGGGGTAATGTCAATAAATTTTGTACGAAATTTACAAGTTCTTTAAAACAATTTTCGTTTAGGCCATTTTTGTATGTTGAAATTTTATCCTAAAATTTAAATTCACATAGTAAATATTTTCAGTAAAAAAAATAACCAAAACAGAAAAAATCTACACATGTACACATTGAGAAAAAAAATAACCAATTTTGGTTAGAAATAACCAAAAACGGCATCGCTGGTTGCAATCTATATTAGAGATAACATTTCAAGCAAACTTATTAGCTCGTATAATGTAACTGATGAAGTTGAATACGTGTTTATTGATGTTAATTATCATGGTGAGAGGATGATGCTTGGTTGAGTATATAGACCGGATAAGTATATGAAAATTGACACTTTCATCACTGAATTAGAACTTCTTTCGGTTTCGTTTTCTGAAATTATAATAGCTGGCGATTTTAATAGCAATTTGATTGACAACATAACGGATGTTACTAATGCTTTGTCAATATTTGATTTGTATCCAGTTAATACAACTAGACCCACACATTTCACAACCACAAATAGTAGCTTGCTGGACTTATTTTTCGTTAGCAATTTGAGAAAGGTCTTAAGTTATGAACAACTGGCAGCACCTGCTTTTTTACATCATGATCTTATTTTTATTTCCTATGACTTTGCTAATAAAGATAGACCCAAAAAGTTTACTTTTCGGGACTTTAAGAATATTGATTTTTTAGCCCTAAAATATGACCTTGATAATATCGCTTGGGATAACATTTTATTTTTGCCATCGGTGGATGAACAATTGACCTTTATTAATCAGCATGTTTTACAGCTTTACAACAAACATGTTCTCGTCAGGAACAAAGTTATCAGAGGCAGGGTACGACCATGGTTCACGGAAGAAATAAAATTATTAATTAATCGTCGTGATTGTCTTTACAATAGGTGGAAGCGTTACAAGACTTCAGAGCTCAAACAGGAATATCGTGTGGCTAGAAGAGCTGTTGTCTCCAAAATAAGGCGGGACAAGTCTACTTATTATACTGATAAATTAAACGCGGCAGCTGACAGTAAGAAGACATGGAAACTGATCCATGACATTGGTATTGGTAGATCAAATCAGCATACAGTAGATGCTGACGTTGATTTACTAGATAATAACTTTGTAAATATTCCTCTTCCAAATGTACAATTGGACTTCTATGATCGATACCTACCTTCGGATTCAATGAATGAACAATTTAATTTCCAATGCTTTAATGCCTCGGACGTTGCCGCAGGTTTTGTTGCGGTCAAGTCTAATGCAGTTGGCTTGGATGACATTAATCCAAGGTTCGTGAAAATAGTCCTGCCTTGGATTATTCAAACTATTACGTATCTTTTCAATTCAATCATTACTACTAGCACTTATCCCATCAAATGGAAATATGCCAAAATTGTTCCCGTACCAAAATCGGATAAAGAATACCGACCAATTGCAATTCTGCCTTACTTATCCAAAGTATTTGAACATTTGGTACATAAACAAAGCTATCAGTTTGTTAATGACAATAACCTTCTGACTGATCGTCAATCTGGATTTAGGCCCCAACGTAGCTGTGTCACAGCCTTAGCAGACGTAATAGAAGATATTCGAGGCAAACTGGATAGTGGAAAGATATCGTTTCTGGTCTTACTAGACCACACAAAGGCTTTTGACACAGTGCACCATTCAGTTCTTTGCCTTAAACTAGCTAAATTTTTTAACTTTTCTTCGCCCTCTGTTAAATTATTGTCGTCCTACTTATCTAATAGATTTCAATCTGTTGTCAATGATGGATCTGTTTCGCAACCATTATTGGTCTCAAGGGGTGTTCCACAGGGCTCCATTCTTGGTCCACTGCTATACTCCTTATATGCAAATGATCTTCCACTACAGATAAACTTTTCTAAGATTCATATGTATGCTGATGATGTACAGTTGTATCTCAGTAGTTCTAAGGATACTATTGCTTCTAAGGTTCAAAAATTAAACTATGACCTAGAAAAAATATTTACCTGGGCCTCGACAAATGGTTTGAGGCTGAATCCGAAGAATTCGAAGTGCATAATTATATCGAAAAAGTCGGTGGTAATAGAGGATGATATAAATATTTTTCTTGGCGGCGAAATAATTGATGTAATTGATACAGTAAAAAACCTTGGTGTTACATTTAACAGAAATCTTACCTGGACCAATCATATTAACCAATCTTGTGGCAGAATTTATGGTATGATACGAAGTCTTTGGGCCACACAATATTTCACTCCGCCAAGAGTAAGATTACTTCTGGCAAAAACGTATTTATTACCGACTCTATTATACGCTTCTGAGCTCTTTACTGGATGTGACACGAAGGATAACAGAAAACTCTGCACGACATTCAATAACATTATACGTTACATTTTTAGCCTTGGAAAATTTGATCGTGTATCCCAGTTCTCTTGTCGTGTATTAAAAATTCCCTTTAGTAATTACCTTAAATTCAAAAATCTTATATTTTTTCACAAGATTGTTATGACGAAAGAACCAAGAACTGAACGTTTACAGTTTGCAATGTCGAATAGAGGAATCTACATTATACAAATCCGTCACCGCGACCATGCTTCTGAGCGTCAATTTTTTATTTTTACCATTCGTCTCTGGAACCGACTACATAGGGATACTCAACGCACAAGCAACGCAATACATTTCAGAAAATTGTTGTTTAAACATTTTTCGTAATTTTTTGTTATTTTTTTTTCTTAATTATTACTAAATGCTTATTTTGTTTTCTTTGATTTTAATATTGTTCAAAACCTTTTGATTCTCAAATTTGTAATTTAATCTAATTTAGTTTTAAGTAGAATTAAGTTATTGATTTGCAATATACTGTTTAACTTGTGATTCTAATACTGTAATTTATAAGATATTGTATCTTGTTGTATTAGAAATTCAAATAATAAATAAATAAATAAATAAATAAATAATAAAATAAATAAATAAAAAAAAAAAAAATCAAATTCTTGATTTTCAATTGGCTTACTCCTATTTTTATGAACGCAACTGTATATATATAAAACTTATTTGTGTTGAATTTTATTTAGATGCAACATTTTTAAGAAATTTATGGTCCGTTACGCTCTTTAAAGTGATATTCGGAAGTGGACTTTATATGGGAGCTACGACTAATTATGAACCGATCATAAAAAAATTGTACCATATTATTTTTATATATATGAAGAATATTTGTGTTCAATATTATGTGGCTACCAAGAATTTTGAGAGAGTTATGGTCGCTAAAGTGATTTTCGGGAGTGGGCTTTATATGGGAGCTACGACTAATTATGGACCGATCTGCACAAAACTCGTAGATGTGATTTGGCTTTATTTAGAATTCATTTGTGGTGAAATTTGTGGGGATTCCTAGGACATTTCGGCTGGACATTTGTATGGGGGCCAGGTGAAATAATGGACCGATTTCCACCCGTTTCAATCCTATCTCTCCTTGGAGCGAAAAAATATCATGTACCAAGTTTTATCGAAATATCTTTAAAATTGCAACCTGTACTCTGCGCATAGAAATTTCATTCTTATAGAGTGTCCATCTTTGTTTAACCCACTTAATCCAATCAATTTACTTTTATTAAATATAATTTGACAGCAGATACTAAGAAATTAAAACGTTTCGAAAAGAAATATGAAATGTGATTTGTGATTTGTTTCGATTTACAAATTTTCTGAATATAAACGACCCCGTAACAATTAAACGGATATGATGTCACTAAGTCAATGGAAGCACAGCCCAGCTTTTTAAAAACCACCACCACATTGATTTCATTGCCTTTATCAGACATCGTAATATTTTGATTATATAAATATATATTTCTGGGTATTAACAAAATTCTGAGACGATTTTCATAGCTATGTGCATGTTGAAGGTACAAATTTTTCCCCAAATATTCTATGTTTTTCAAAAAAGTTTAGTACTGAAAATGGTTCGAATCGGTTAAAAACAAATCGAATATGTTTAAATACAACTACAACACGATAGAGCTACTGCAAATAGCTTACTAATAGATTTAGATTAAAATTAATTTGATAAATAATTTTTGAGACCAATGACAAAGTTCATAAAATTGTTTAAGATTTAAGAAAATCAGATAATTAAATTTTCTTTTAATCTGTTTAAAAAATTATGTGCAGAATACATAAATGTAAAAACCATTAAAATCGGTCCACATTTGCGAATTAAATTTTTCCACAACGAGGTGTCCAACTTTGGTCCAATCTACCACCAATCTATATACCCAAAATACAATATGGCATTTGCAAGTTTAAAAGAAATCTGAAATCTTCACTCACAATTTACCTTATTAAAAGTTAAAGAAAAACCACATGCATATGTATGTACTCGTACCCAGTGCTGATATTCAGCCGGTTCGGACCGGTTCGCTCGAACCGGTTGTTAACATTTTAAAAATTTTGCGAACCGGTTGTTGCATATTCACCCTTCTCGTGAATAAAAATTCCATATGAACTTTGTTAAGGTGATTATGTTTTCTCGGCAGCAAACACAATATTGTTCAGTTGTTCATTGTCCAAACGTCCAAACAAATGATTTTATTTTGGTCATACATTGGATTCTTGGATGATGATGTTTTCGATAGCGTTTTCTTCAATCTTTTGAGAAAAAAATAAAGCAATTTTTTTTGACTTTTATTTTGCAAAATCAAAACTATTTTTTTATTAAACAAAAGTTTATATCATTTCCTTCAAGAGGCTTGTGGTCTGTTACTGGAATGCGACCTTAAAATTTTCGCTATTTTTATCAAAATTTGGCAAAAATATAATTTTTTTAAGCGAACCGGTTGTTAATTGTTTCGAATATCACCACTGCTCGTACCTATTAGTGTTGGCAAAGTATTGAGTAATGGGTACCGAGTATCGAGTATTTGCCCTTTTTTTGGATACTCTATACTCAAAAGTAGTTACTCGATTCTTTCTGAGTTGTATTTTTAAGCCAGTTGAATGGGTAAAATAGTGCATAAAAATAAATCACTGTATAAAAAGACAACAATCTGTAAGCTACAAAATTAAACCAACCGCCGAAATAAAGCTGTCTATTATTTCTTAAGTTGTTGTTAACGTTGAATTAAAAGTTAGCTTTACATTTATTTTTGATTTAATAATAAAAGACATACAAAACCAATAATCTATTTTAATTTTTTGAAGAAAGTACTTCAATTTGCAGATAAAAACTATGCGATACAATTTCAAAAAATTCGTTAAAAGTATCGAGTAGTATTGAGTACCCAAATGAAAAGTATTGAATATTATTGAGTAATGGAAAGTAGTAGAATTTGCCAGCACTAGTACCTATACTTAAATTTTAAAATCATGCAGGTTGGGTCATCATGACCCATATGCTCTTTAATTGATCTGTAACTTGTTTCAGCGTTTTGCGACGTTGCCAAATTTCTCAGTAGTTGGATGTTGTTTATTATTTCATTTCAGTTGATGATTGAACGTGACCAAAGATAGTTGACCGTCAACTAAGAAAAGGTAAATATGATCCAACCTGGACGTCGCGACGCGTCGGTATAGTGAGATTTCACCAATTTAAAAAGATAACAATTTAGTGTATTAAGCTCTGTGATCAGTTTTTTGCTAAAATAGACTGCGAAGAACGTGAGCGTCAGAGAATATTCTCTTTATTAGAAGGAAAGCGATTCTGCAGATTCAGATTCAAGCGTAGAGGAGAATCATGCTAGTGTGCGCAGTGAAGGAAGTAACAAGAAGAGCAAGAAGCTTCAGAATGTGATAGTGATGATATATGTACCTCTTAATTTGTTACGGCAGGAAATACCACAAACCGAAATTTATGTAAGTAAAGATGGAACCAAGTTGCGAAGAGAATCTTATCTTCAAAATTGTCGTATTTGGAAAGAAAATATTATGAAAGATGAGCCTGGAGTAAAACTACAATAAAATAAATCTGCAGTCACCGAAAGCGATTGTTAGAGTCTATTTTTTACAGTCGAAATGTTACAGACGCATACAAATGCACAAATTAAATAAAAAATATTCTTAGATAACAAGCATTATACTGATGGTAATTCCTTATATTTTTAAGTTCGTTTATTGTTTTTTTAAATTAAAAAATTGAAAACAGTTTAAATATGTTTTTTTTTTTGCATATAACAAATAGCTAAAAGCGTCATGTATATAGTACATATTGCTTACAGATACGTTTATCAAATTTTGAAAATTATGCAAAATACAATGTCAAAAAAACTAGGGTCATATTTACCCACCTGACTGTCGGGGTTTCTTTTATCATGTGCCCGACGCCGGGTTAAGTTTTATTAACTTTATAATCAATCATTTAATGTAGAGCAATGTATCTAAAGAAGTAAAAAAACAAACATCATAAAGTAATATTTTTTACTACATAATATGTGAGTGATAAATTATATCTAAAGTGTTAAAAAACAATTCAATATAATCGAATTCTTTTAAATTGTAACTATAAGCGTTTAAATTTTTTGTGTATCCATTCAATTCCTGTTGGATTTTTTGGAGCATACAAATTTCGAAAATTATTATTCAGCAGCAAAAGTAAAAAGAAGGAAAACGTCAAGCAAAAACAAAAACACAAAAAAAATAAAAGATTTCCATTGCAAATATCCTTGATATCATTTATTGAAGTGGAAAAAATTCAATCAGTATACGTTGCCAAGTACACACAAAAGCTTTACAATTTGTCGAACCATCCGTTGAGCTCTGGCAACAATGGATGAACGTCGACGACGGCACATCCAGAAAAAGAGAATGTCAGCAAATAAAACATAAAGATGAAATAAAAAACACAAACTAAAACAATAAAGGCAGCATACAGCACTCCCCAAAAAGGTATTGAGATTCATCGTTGAGAAGTAACAGAAAATAAATTCTATTAAATAATTTAATTTGCAAACACAGAAGGAAATTTGTACTCCAAAAAGGACTTGGGAAAACTTTCAACATAAAGTTCCATAATGCATGATCCGACATAAACTTATGTGTGTACATATGTATGTGCAAGTACTGATGCTGGTACATGTCGAAAAATATTTGTATTATATGAACGAATTTTAGGTATTTTGCATTAAACTCATGCCATTGCAACTCAAAATATGTATATGAGAACAAATACTTACAGGCCAAAAGTGTTGCACAGATCTCTGCAGATTTTCCACCCTTCTAATAAAATGTACCGAAAGAAAATACGTTAATTATCTCAGCAAGGGCTTGTGCGATTGGACGGAAGGAAGTTGAATTCTTCACCAAAACATATAAAGTGAAACATACTCGTACTCCAGCTGGTGAAGCAATGTGCATATGTATATGAAATATCCACAAGATACTGAAAAGGGTCTCAATGCCAACAACATCTGTATAAACCAAAGGTAGATAGTTAGTGTATAATGATGTCGTCCATGGCCACCGTTGGTGTGCTTTTCATGGTTTGCATAACACGAAGTTAGTCACATCTTCGAGCTTTGGCCAATATTTTCTATTGACACTCAGTTCTCATTTCTTCCTACAATACAGTACATCTATCTGCAAGTTAGAATTTTTCTCAAACCTAATTCAATGTTTCACTACTTTTGATCGCAATCCTGAAGTTTTCAATATATACCGAGTCAAGTCATAAATGCTGGTACACAGAAAAATCGACGTCAAATAAAAACGAATTTACATTTTAAAAAGTTTTGTTTTTATTGGATTCTTCAATGGCTACAAATCTAAGAACAACTTATTCGAAATGACTTCCGTTTGCATTCCAGCATGACTTGAGACGATGTGGCCACTTTTCGATAGCGAATCGCACTTCATGCATGGAGAAATTGTCCACTGCACGGACAAGGTCTCGAGTCCTCTAATACAGACCACAACCTGTAATACAACGGGTTGAGGTCTGGACTGTCAGCTGGCCAATAATACGTTGATATGAAGTTGTTTTTGAACCACAGTTGATTCGTTTTTGCTTTGTGAGCTGGATCTGAGTCTTGCTGGAAAGTACATGGCTTGTTGACGAATAGTCCATCGATTGATAGACTATGCCGATTCCTTTCTCGCAAAAATAGTAAGGCTTGTTAAGGCCGTAGCTCACTCCCCACCATATCATTACAGACGCGGGATGTTGGCCTCTTTGAACCCTCGGGATGAGTTGGGATGCTTCTCTGGATGACCGCCATACTCACGATCGTTCTGTTTATTCAACGATTCTTCTACGGTGAAGGTTTTCTCGTCAGTAAAGAGAATTTCGCGTACCGGCTGAATAATGCTTTCGATTTTCGCATTCGTTTTTCCTTAAATGCGCCTGTGAGCAGGTGTCCAGTGTATCGCTTGTATGCGCTGAGTCCCAAATATTCTTTGATGATGCAAAACATGGATTTTGCGAAATTTGCATTTCCTGTGACATGATTTTCTGTTTTCGCAGTGGTTTTTGGTCTATTCCACTCTTCACGGCTTTGATCGCTTTCGGAGTTCTCACTATGCGCGCACGGCCGGACCTTTGACGGTCTCGTACTCCACCAGTATCCCCAAACAACTTCACATCACGATATACAAAATTGCGAGTGATTCCAAGCGGTCGCGATGTCCTCTCCTAAAGATATGCTGTAAACAATTGATGTCAAAAACTTTTTACGGCACAATGAAGAATAAATATGTATCAATTGTCACATCGCAATAAATGCGAAAGTAATAATGACTTGATAGGTATAGAAGGAAATCCTATATGAATTTGATGTCAGACATGGTATGTGGGTGAATAGCTTCTATTGGAATAAACTACTGAATTAATAATGAAAATTAACTTTGCCAAAACATCGCCAATAAATATTCCGAATAGGCACGTCTGGAGGAGTTCCGTTAGATTACTCGAAGACTATGTGTTATTTACTTTAAGACATCCTAGTGTGATGTAGTGTGTCTTTCAGGTGGAAATCCTGGGCGTTTTGATGGCTTTAGATCTTGTGTTGGAAAATGTCACCTGTAAGGTTACTGTCTAGGTTGCTAGTCCGGTGTTATTTAAGACTGTGGGGGGGGGGGGCGGGGGTCAGGTTGTGGTTTATGGAATATTCTTAACGAGCTTAATGACCCAGACTATACATGTATTTGGGGAATCATAAGTATGGTTACTGATCATTCCTAGCATATATGACAAGAGCACTCCAGATTAGTTAGAAACCTCATTGCCCGAGGCTGCAAGTGACTGGGCCATCAAATTGAGAGGTATTTATTCCGATTATATATGGTGGGAATATATTATGTAGAAGTGGTTATTAGGTCACCGAGTGGAACTCTTTTGATTTAATTAACTAAGTACTTAATGTCACAGTTACAAAATATTTCATTTATTTATTTTTGTGAGTGTATAAATTGGTACAAATACTTTGAAATTTACATAAGTTTAGACACACACAGGCACATTTAATCCAAACTTTATTTTGTTACAAAATTGTGTAAACAAGTCTGTTAAACTAGTGGAAATTGTTGTGCAAGTGGAAATATTTATTAGTATTTGTTGAATTTTTAGCAGTCAATTATATAAACATACAAATAAATAAATAAATTCACACACACACACACATATACACATTCATCCATTTATTTAAACTTCTGTTTTATTTTCTGATTTTGTGAGGATTTTATTTTCTTAAATACATAAGACAACTTTATATATGAAAAGTTTTTTGTTCGAGTTTTTTCTCTTTTGTTACTTTTTTTCAACTTTTTCACTCGCTCCGAGTTTAGTGAAGCTTGAAAACACGTCCATACTTTATTCTTTCCTTCCTTTGAAATTTCATCACCATCATCATCATCTAAATAATAACAACAACTACAAAGATATACACACACATAAATACATACTTTCACATACATCCATACACTCAAATAAAGAAAGTTCATTCTTCAATACAGTCAAACCATCTCCATCATATTTGCGCCACCATTGGGTATTTTCATGAAAAGAAAAGAAAAAAAACAAGTTAGAGTGCTATATTCGGCTGTGCCGAATCTTTAATACCCTCCACTTAAACGTAATAAGAAATACAGAAACTACGCTGGACTAGAATATCCTAATTCTGTGTCTTAATGCAAATTTTATGAAAGACAATATTACAACCTGTTGGTCGTAATTCACTAATGTGATTTTACTTTAAATGTTTTGAAATTTTATCTAATTTTTAACATTTATAATTGATGTAATTACCGATTCTCACTGTAATTTACAGAGTTTGTCTGATATTCATAATAATCTTGAGTGTAATTTAACAATTTATAAAATTAAAAAAACATTTTTCCATATTTACAACAAGTTAAGAAACAGAGTATAAAAAACGATGATATATAAGATGAGGCTTTATTGTTTAAAACTGTTAAAAATGGACCGAAATTTACAAAATTTTGTCGGATAATTTTTGTGTATATGTAAATGATCTGTGCGAAGTTTTGAGTCGGTACCGATATTTATAAGATATACATATGTAAGCGCAAGTTGACATCACTAATAAAGTGGTGTAATAAAGAAGAAAACAAACTAACATTAACAAAAAATATCTTTCCTTTTACATATGTATATATGGGAGGTATGACCAATTATGGACCGAGCATCATAAAATTTGGTACAAAGATTTATATATCTATAAGAATTATTTGTGTCGAATCTTAACCTGATGACTATTTTTGTACCAGATTTATACTTATTTAAGTGAATTTTGGAAGTGGAATTTATATGGGGTCTATGGTCAAACATGGACCGAAGGAAAAAAAATTCGTTTTGCGATTTATTTTTGCATAAAACTTATTTTTGCTGAATTTTGTCTTGATATTCCAATTTTATAGGCATTTATGTATAACTGAGCAATATTTCGGGAACATTTTTGTATGGGGGCTATGAGAAATCATGGACCGATTCTTAGTATTTTCCGTACACTTTCTTCTTTTATCAGTAAAAGAACGTATAAAAAATTGCATGGTATTATCTGCAATATATTTAAAAATACAGCAAGAAAAATATTTAATTTACCGATGTTGCTGATTTTCAATACCGAACTGCTTATGAGAACTATAAGCGGGTTTTTGTAAACATTTTTGATTTTGATTGAGTCCTTAGGACGTGAGAGTGTTTTACACAGACAGACAGACATACGGGCAGACAGACAGACGGACATGACTCAATCGACTTAGAATTTCGTAAGGACCAATAATTTATATACTTTGTTGGGTCTCAGTTGAGTATTTTTCAGTGTTACACACGGAATGACAAACTTATATATACCGTCATTCACCACTTATGATGGTGGAGGGTATAAAAACGATACAAAAATAAAAATACTGTTTATAAAAATGTTGTCAAGTTTTAAATCCCATTTGAAGTGAGTCGTCGTCGTTGTTGTTGGCGTAGCAGTCATTTTGTACCAAGGCAGCATAACAATGATTTGAAAGTCAACAACAACAGCAAGAACAACAAAAATATATCCGAAAGGATATACTCTCATTCACCATGAGAATTAAAAGTAAAAAAAGGAAGGTTCAAAAAAAAAACAAACAAAAAAAAATACAACTAACTTTTTTAAATCACCATAAATACATTTCAGTGTATTCACTTGGTATTTCCTTTAAGCTAACCCACTCCCTGTCTTTTCACACAGATTCTTTCTTAGTACCGTTTATAAAAGTTCGGTATAAATCCCACACACAGAGCCATGCACACAATCACACTAATATATAGGGCATCCAAATAATTATTATTTTTCATTTTCTTTTATTCGAATAGAGCGAATAATTCCAATAATCATATATAAGGTTAGAACTATTTGAATAAAATTCAACAAGTAAGAACAGCACCAAAACACTCATGAGATTAATACACTAATTTAAAAGAAAACACTTAAAATAGAACTGAAGAACTAAATATTCCGGTATCTCTTTATTATTGCCCGAAAGAACATTCTCTGACATATATTTCTTAAAGATAATTTCATTTACATGTTGCTAAATTTACGATGACTCTTTCCCGCATTGCTACCGGTATCTCGCGAATTACGACTTTTGAACTCCTACAACCCCAAAGGAAAAAATGCAACACAAGTTCTTGGCGGTCTGTTGACAGGTCCGAAACGCGAAATTAGTATTTCCCAATCTATGTAGCTTATGTTTCTCATAAGTTATAATTTAGAAATGAAATAAGATGACATGAGTGATCTGTAAAAAAAATACGAATAAAAAAAGTATAATTGGATATACTCGTATACATATCTTACCGAATTTAATTTCCAAAGGATCATCCGTTTACTTTAGCTCAACATAAATACATCACATGATATGGTCAATAATTCAATATGTTGCAAAAGGTGAATATAATTTAATACTATCAACATTATTAAATTTACATTATAAAGTTTCGTGAAATATAGTCAATCGTTTTATTCGATGCAAAAATTGGAACTACTCGTTATACAAAAAGGTGGCATATATTTTTCTATACAATTCTTTGTAACAAATTGATAGATTATTCGAACAAAAATTCATCGAATAGATGAGATACCCTAATATATACATTCATATGTACACATGAAAGTATTTGCAGGATGCAGTGTTTCCTAACATGTCATAGTCCTAAATCAGGTTAGATTTTTAAAGTACACTACACTAACTCCCTAATGGCTAAATTCACAGTCTTTAGTTAGCTAATGGCAAATGCTTAACTAATGATTCTTTATATAGTTAGTATTTATAGTTAGTATTTTAGTTTACTAATGATTAACTAATGACCGAGAATTCAATGTCAATAACTACGAAAGTATTTTCATCCTTAAGTTGAGTATTTAGTATGTACATTTTGATCAAATATTAGATTTCGGATCAGGTCAAAAACTACATTTCGGCCAGTTTTCCGTATCGAAAATGCTATTTAAATGGAAAAACATTTATAGGATATCATAACACTAGGTCAATTCTTTGTAAGTTATAGCAAATGTCTTAGAAAACTAATAGGCACCTACAGTGAGGAGCAAAAATGTTGCAATGTACGATATTCTCGCAAATAAACCTCCATTATTTACAAATGAAAAGAAAACTACAAAATTTTCTTAATTAAATTCTTTTATGGTCCTTTCTAGTAATTATAACACAAACACAATTAACTTCATTATAATTAATAAACAGAAAAACTGACGTGTAACCTCAAATCCTCAAAAGTTACACTTGTGCACCCAGCAATATATTTATGTTAATATAAATATTTTTTTTTTAAATTTTGTCCACAAACCTCTAGCTTTTTCAAGTTCTGTGAGTCGGTTTGGCATGCTGTTGGTCCATAGTTTATTTACGCCATTTGGATGCTCTGGGTACTTGGATAGTTTAGTCCTAATGTAGCTCCAAAAGTTTAAAATCGAAAATGGTTGACTTTCTAACCAATTCTTTACGACTTTAGCCGTGTGCTTCGGGTGATTATCTTGCTGAAACACGATATTTTCAGGAGAAAGACCCGTTTTCTCAATAGCGGCAGGTAAATTTTTTTGTAAAATTGTAAGTTATTGTTCTTTCCTCATAATATCCTCAATCTTAACAAGGGGACCTACGCTATTTTTTGTAATACAACCCCAAACCATTATTGAACCACCGCTGTGTTTCATTGTTTGTGTCCCCTGATTTGAAGTTATTGTATTGGGGTCCTTACTCCAATACCATGAACGACCATCTGACTCAAAACGATTGTTTCATAAAACGTGTACATATGTATTTGAAATGCATCCAGAAAGCTCATTAATTTCAAAAGCAGTCTTCTGTTTAAAATAAAGATCAAATATGGGAATTGTGTCTCTAAACTCCTTCCAATTACAGAAAGTGCTTTAAAAATCATAGTAATACAAACAAGTAAGAGTGCTATATTCGACTGTGCCGAATCCTTAATACCCTTCACCTAAGCGTAATAAGAAATACAGAAACTACACTAGACTAGAATATCATAATTCTGTGTTTTCTATTCAGTCTTATAGCGTGTTCAGATATGCATCTTAATTGCGATAATCGCAATAAACGCCATTATTGAGCTCAATAATTCATATAAAATCTCAATTAATTATTGCGCAATAAGCACGAAATTGTTATAATATTGAGTAAGATTTCGAATGCAACACTGTTCACAACTGTGTTTAGTGAACACAATTGTATAAAATGGTAAATGTCAGCAAAAGAAAACAAAAGAAATCATTGAAAAGTCAATGTGATGGTAAGTTTGTTTACATAGAAACACAACAACCATATAGAGTATTTTTTGTATTGTTTTCCAACTGTCAAATGATTATTGAGTAAGCTAAAAATTGCGTATGCCTGAACACTTAAAATAATATTGTCAATTAACCGAATATTGACTCAATAAAGTTTCATATCTGAACACGCTATTAGTGCAAATTTTATTAGTATTTGATATATTGTTTGAAAGACAATTTACAACCAACATAATTTATGTTAAATATTTTGAAATTTTCTCCAGTTTTCACCATTTTTAATTGATTTAATTACCAATTGTTACCATAATTTACAGAGTTTGTCTGATGTTCATAATAATCTTGAGTGTAACTTAACAAACAGAGTATAAAAAAGGGGTACAATTCGATTTTAGTGATTTTGCTCAAAAAAAAAAAAAAAAACAAAATTAAATAGGGCTTTTAGAGAAGATACCAGGAAAAAAAAATTTGTTGGCGGTCACGCCTATTTTCGAGGGGGCGGGCCCGTAAAGTTGAAAATATATAGGCCTATATCTCGGGAACTACTAAGTGCTTGATAATTTGTAATACACTAAATAAAAGGTATTAAAAATACCTTTCTAACGATATATATCATGATTATAAAATGTGGACCGAATATGGGTTAAATCCGAAAAGAATATTTTTTGACCCGAATTTATTTGTTTTTTGGAAATGGTTCTTATATGGCAGCTATGACAAATTATGAGCCGATCTTCTTAAATTTTGGAACAGTTATTTTCATACATATGAGGTTACTTCACGTCGCATTTCAACATAATAACGCTATATATACGATATATATTAGTATTAACGTGGATTTCGGTAGTGGACCTTATGTGGGGGATATAGTCAAATATGGACCGATATTCTCAAAATCCAGCAGTTAGATTTAGGCATGTATGTAAATGATCCGTGTAAAATTTTGGATTTATACCCTTATTTATAAGCGATTTATGAGTATTAAAGGGATTTTCCGAAGAGGGCTTTATATGGGGCATACGGTTAAAAATAGACCGAAATTCACAAAATTTTGTGGGATGATTTTTGTATATATTAAAATGATCTGTGCAAAGTTTTGAGTCGGCACCGATATTTATACAATATATATGGGGAAAAATGTATTTTTCAGATGTGGTCCTTGTATGGGAGCTATGACCAGTTCTGGGCCGACTACCATAAAATTTAGTACAACAATTTATTTGCCTATAAAGAGTATTTATGTCAAATTTTACCCGTTTAACATTATTTATATCTCTTTGATGCGTATTTAAGTGAATTTTGGAAGTGGACTTTATATGGGGTCTATGGTGAAACATGGACCGAACTAAAAAAAATTCGTTTTGCGATTTCTTTTTGTATAAGACTTATTTTTGCTGAATTTTGTCTAGATATTTCAATTTTATAGGCATTTATTTATCATTAAGCCATATTTCGGGAATATATATATTTGTATGGGGGCTATGAGAAATCATGGCCCGATTCTTACTATTTTCCGCACACTTTCCTCTTTTATCATAAAAACAACGTATACAAAATTGCATGGTATTATCTGCAATATATTTCAAAATATTGCAATAAAATGAACGAAAAATATCAAATTTTTATGGAGGTGGTCTCACATATTGGTTCATAACTCTGGTTGACCTAAACCGATTTTGCTGATTTTAAATAGCAAACTTCTCGAAAGCACTTCTGAGAGAATTATTGAAGGTTTAGATCCCGAGTATATCTGGGGACTTCAAAAAACTGATTTCAACAGACAGACAGACAGACGGACATGGCTTAATCGACTTCGCTATCTATAAGGATCCAGAATATATATACTTTATAGGGTCGGAAAATTTTTTTGTGGAAATTACACACGGAATGACAAACTTATATATACCCTTCTCACGATGGTGAAGGGTATAAAAGACTTTATAATGATGGAATTCATGCAAATGACGGCTGGTGAGAATTTATCATCCCGAGTTGATTTAGTGAAAAAGCTGAAAATAATTATAGTTGAGCACAATCTAACTTGTGTTGTTATTTTCAATGCGGACGAAACTGGTCTCTATTAGAAAATGCTAACGATCAAATATTTGTTGACACTAAAGAAACTGGCGCTACAAAAAGAAAGTTATCGAAAGATAGAACAGCAATATTGCTATGCGCCTTCGTATCTAGAACAATATAAATTAAACATTTTCTTCTTTGATGATAGTCAAACCAGCTGATGTCACACCGCACAGTGGGACAGACATTCCCACGACAGCCGGTTCTACGCACCGGAATGACCCGATATCACTCGGCCAAGGGATGTCAACTCAGCAATTACTGCTGTTACAACAACAACAGACATTTTTTGGTAGTAAATCTGTTGGTTCCAAAAGTGCCATTTTGTTCTTTGCCATCAATTTATGAGATTTTAATATTTTCTGAAAGTCCTCGGCTAGATTTATTTCCTATTTGATTTTATGTCTTAGAGTTTCCGATTTATGCGGATTTGATCTGCGAAAATACAATTGTGTTTAGTTTTTTTTGGTAAATTTTATAAATCTGCTCAAAAAAGTCCGATTTGGGAATCTCTAACATATTAATGTAAAGTATCTAACGCAGAAGGAAAAATTGCTGGCACTTTACTTTGTAGGCCTTCTTAAAGATATATTTACACATTCTTATTGATTCGATACTCATACCTACTGCCTTCTCGCAGTTATTCTAAAAAAAAAATTATTATTTAAAAATCAGACATGAACACCAGTGTTACCATTTTGCCATTTTTGCGGCTAAATTTAGTTTATTTTATTGCGATTTAGCTGCAATTTTACATTTGGCAACTTCAGCTGGTTTTAAATTAAAAGAATCTTTTAGAGTTAAAGTATACTTTTACGTGTCTATGAAGTAAAGTAAAGCAAAGTGTACTTTTAACAAAAGTCAACTTTTTAACTATTAAAGTACACTTTTTTCGTGACTATGGTTATGGCCCAATGATTTTAAATATTTAAAAATCTCTCCATTATATTAGATGTAGATTAAATAGATTCAGTAAATTTTATATAACATTTTGTACACCATTTCCAATTGTATTTCAGAACATTTTTATTGTCTAGTCAGACGTATATTTAAGATTAAGTTTATAATGTTTATGTATTTATGTATATACATATGTAGGTCCATATACAAATATTTATTCTAAAAACTGAAATTTTTGCTGAAAACTGAAAAATAAAATATAATGTTGAAATTAGACTCTTGAAAATCTTTAATCTTTAACAAATAATATAATATATATATATTATTTGCAAACGATTTTTTTAAATCTTGAGTACGTCAAATTTTTAAAAATTATTTCAAATAATTTTATTCTATATTCTTCGAACTTTTTAATGATAAAATTATTTAATAAAAAAAAATATTTCAATAAAGTTTGTTAAAAAAAATGAGCACAATTTTCGGCATTTTAAAACAAAATTTGGCATTATTTTTAAACTGATTTAGCCGCTAAACTTTTTTAAATCTGTTCACACTGCAATTATTCCAATACGAGTATGTATGTGTCTCTATATTCCACAACAATGCGATTAATTTGCTCTCTTTATAACACGAGTAAACAATAATAAAATCTTCTTTATATTTAGCATTTTAGAAACACAAAAAATAATACCTGACCATCAATTTGGTTTTCGTCAAAAACATGGAACACCGGATCAATGTCATCGAATTATCAAAGTTATAACGGATTCATTTGAAAGACAAATGTGTTGTTCAGCGGTATTTTTAGATATAAAGCAAGCATTTGATAGAGTAGGGCACGAAGGCCTGTTATATAAACTTAAACATATTTTACCAGCTCCATTTTATTCTATACTAAAATCCTATTTATATGAGAGAACGTTTTATGTAAAGGTTGACGACGAAAAATCAAGCACACATAAAATATACTCAGGCGTACCACAGGGCAGTGTTTTATATAATATATACTATTTACACTTCAGATATGCCAACAACAGATAATGTTACTCTAGCAACGTACGCAGATGATACGGCTATAATATCAACAAACAAATCACCAGTTGTAGCATCATCTATAGTTCAACGAAAATTAAATGTTTTACAACAATGGTTCCACAAATGGAAAATTGAAACAAATACAGAAAAGTCAAATCATGTCACATTTACTTTGCGAAGAGAAGAGTGTCCCCCATTGTATTTAAATGGCTTACAAGTACCCAACACAAATTGTGTCAAATATTTAAGAATGTATCTCGACAAATGACTTACATGGAAAAACCATATTAAAGCTAAAAAGGAACATCTAAATATCAAGACTAAAAAAATGTATTGGTTACTAGGACCAAAGTCACAACTTGAAAACAAAATCAAGTTATACAAAACTATTTTGAAACCGGTGTGGACCTATGGTATTGAGCTGTGGGGAACGGCCAGTCCCTCAAACGTTGAGATATTGCAAAGATATCAATCAAAAACTTTAAGACGAATAGTAGATGCTCCATGGTTTCTGACCAACAAACAAATTCATAGAGATCTTCAGACACCTTTTGTTTTGAATGAAATAAATAAATTCAGCACTCGATACATCAATCGACTTAGTAATCACTGTAACACATTAGCAATTTCCTTGTTAGATGAAACAGATGAAGTTAGAAGACTGAATGGGTTACACGTATTAGATCTCCAATATAGAAAATAAAAAATTTCTATATAAAATGTTTAATATTAAAAAACTTATTATTTTAAAAATAGTATGTATGTAAATAGTTTATTAAGCTTTTTGAAGTTTAATAACTCATGTAATGTATTCCTTTAATTGAACAAATTTACTATATATTGTAAAATAGATTGTAAATAAAAACTAAATAAAAAAATTAAAAAAAAATATTTAGCATTTTATAAAATTTTGCATTGTCAGGTGTACGTGATTTGATTTCTTATTTATGAAACAAGCAAGTCGGCCTATATAATACCCTACACCCAGTATATGTGCAAAAACTGTTTTTTTAAGAAATGTCCGCTATATGGAAGCTAGACTTATTATGAGCTGATCATAAAAATTTAGTGGCATGACCTTGTTTATATAAATTGTTTGTGTTAAATTTGAATTCTATATTTTGATCTCTTTATAAAGCCTTTCAAATTTATGCATATTAAAGTTTTTTTTTTTTTTTTTTTTTTTTTTTTTTAATACATTTTATTTATTTATTGAATCTTCAGAAATGAAATGACAATAAGTTTTCGAATCTTCATACTAAAAGAAAATAATAAGTCCAGCCAGTGCTAGGCAAAATATTATGGTACTGCAACAAATTTACATCCACTGATCCAGTCATCTGTTTTGCGCTTGAGTTAAAGCAATTGTATCCCTCCTTCTTAACCGAATATGGCCACTAAAGTTAAGGATGTCTCGTGCAAGTGGGTTTGGATGGTGTTCAAGTTTGCTGACATATTTTGAGGCGTATTTTGTAAGTTCGACTTTCACCAAAGGAATGCCTAGATCTTTGTGAATTCTAGAATTTTTAACGTACCATGGAGCTGCAACGTAATTGTACGTAGAATCTTATTTTGACCCCTTTGAATTTTTTCAATGTTTGATGCTGAGGCAGTACCCCATAATTGAATTCCATAACACCAGATTGGCTTTAGAATTGCATTGTACAACAAAAGTTTGCAATCCAACTTTAATGTAGAATTTCTGCCGATTAGCCAATTAATTTGCACTGCTTTTAATCTCATCTGGGTAAGTTTTGCGTCGATATGAGACTTCCAAGTTAAACGACGATCGAGGTGGATTCCGAGGTATTTGACTTCATTGTGTTGCGGGATAATTTGATTATTTATTCTGATGAACGAGCATGTATCTTTTCGCAATGTGAAAGTTATATGAATACATTTCTGTTCGTTAACCCTGATTTTCCAAAGCTCAAGCCAATTCTCTAGTTTATAAACATATTTCTGCAAGTTCTGTGATGCAACTTGGTGGTCCTTATGGACGCTGATAAAGGCTGTATCGTCTGCAAAAGTTGACGTATGGATTTTAGGGTCTGACGGCATGTCGGAGGCATATATCAAATATAAAGTAGGACCCAGTATGCTACCCTGGGGTACTCCTGCTTCAATTGGCTGAGCGGGGCTTAAAATATCGCCTTCTTTGATTGTAAATTTGCGACCATATAAATAACTTTTCATAAGTTTGTGGGTGTTAGCAGGCAGAGTTAATTTAATTTTATGCATTAAACCTTCATGCCAGACTTTGTCGAACGCTTGGCACACATCGATGAAAAGGCCGGAGCAGAATTTTTTCTCTTCAAACGACCGTCTTATCACATTTACCAATCTGTGTGTTTGTTCGATGGTACTGTGTTTAGCTCTGAACCCGAATTGGTGATTTGGGATACATTGAGTGTCGTTCAGAATTGGAATCAACTTAGCCAATAACAATTTTTCAAACAGTTTTGAAATTGTCGGCAGTAGATTAATTGGCCTATATGACTCTACTTTAGTGGGGTCCTTCCCTGGCTTAGGAATCATAGTGATCATAGACACCTTCCAATCTGCAGGATAGTATTCTAGGCGTAAAATAGCATTGAAAATAAATAGGATAATTTTTCTAGCTACACGAGGTAACTCCACAAGCATTTTGTTGCTGATTTTATCCATACCTGGAGCTTTTTTAAGATTCAGAGTACCAATAGCGCTTTGAACATCATTAAAGCTAAGTCTTAGAGGTACAGGAGGTCTAATAACGAGTGGAGGCAAATCAGATGCATTATTTGAGTTGTTTATAGTAAACACATTTCTCAAATGGTTAACAAATAAAGTCCCCTTTTCAGAATCATTTCTAGCCCAGTCACCAGTCGGATTTCGCAGAGGAGGCTTTCCTCTAACTGGTCTTTTTAAACCTCGTGCCGCCTTCCATAACGAATAGTCAGATTGTGGGGTACTATCAAGACCCTCCAAATAAGATTTAAGTGAGTGGGTTTCTAAGAAATTTCTTAGTATATCTCTGCATACCCGTAGCCTAGCTTTCAGTTCAGGAGACCTGTGAATTTGCCACTCTCTTCTAACTCTTCTTTTTTCTGACAGGAGATGATCGAGTTCAGCGAAATAAGTTCTATTTGTCCCACTTCTGCACTCAACGTCGTATGTGGAGGCGTGATGTACAGCTCTTCGTATGTCCTCAGTAAACTTTCCAATCGACCCATCAATATCCTCGGTAGTTCTCAACACTACATTTTCCGTGCAGTGGGAACTTAAATACTTTTTATACTTTATCCAACTTACTCTGGTTTTAGATATGTCCCGAAATGGAGAGCCATTCCCTTGAAGGAAACGCATTGAAATAATAGAAGGAGAGTGATCTGAAGACAAGTCTAATGAAGGCTCCTCTTGTATCGATTCTACAGGGATATTTTTCACTACTGCGAAGTCAATAACATCGGGAATCTTCCGTCGGTCCGTCGGCCAGTAGGTGGGATGACCGCTTGAGAGCACATCTAATCCCATTTTTGCAATGGTGCTGAAGAGTTCACGACCCTTCGGGGTCACCAGACGTGAACCCCAAAAAGTGTGTTTGGCGTTAAAGTCACCAGCAACTAAAAATCTAGCTCCAAGGGAATTGAAGAAGCTGTAGTATTGGTGTTCTTTTATTGAAAATCGAGGCGGCGAATAAATTGATGATAAAACAAAATTGTATTGACAGAATTCAATACAAATGTTTGTTGCTTGTAGGTAATCCTCACATATGTTGTTCATTAAATAATGTTTTATTCTGTTCTTTATAAGAATTGCCGAACCTCCACATGCTCTTCCGCGTGGATCTTTAGTATCATATAACACGTAGCCATTAATTTTGAAGTACGCTGTCGCCGTCAAGTGAGTTTCAGAAATCATCATGACATCAATCTGCTTATCCATCAGGAAGTGTTCCAGTTCGTTTTTATGTTGGCGGAGGCCGTTCGCATTCCAAAAACAAATTTTTAAACAAATCATTTCTTTAAAATGGCTTGTAAGATAGTGGATTGCATTTTCAGCATTTCCTGCATCATGGATGGATGTCATAGTGGTCGTAAAAGTGTTCATGGTTTGGACAAGAGTCTGCAATGTAGTCTCTAGAGTGTTACTATTAGGCTCGTAATATTGTGATTTAGGTGCCTGCTCCAACCCTGGCATATTAGATTTAACCACGTTAGCGTAAGAAACTTGTCTAGAACTAGAACAGTTTTCGACTTACCACATTGAGCAGTTGCATGTAGCTCCCCACACGCAACACAAACTGTCGGCAATTTACAATACGCCTTGGTGTGACCAAATTCTTGACAGTTGAGACACTGGACGGGTCCCTGACGCTTGTGTGGTTCTTCCACGGTGATTCTACGATGCAGAAGGTACATCAGATTGTAGATGGGATGGGACTCGTTTTTCTTTAAGACAACATCTCCAGGTTCCAATTCTACCCTGAACATGGGCTGAGGGATCTTTTCACGGTTTCTAATATTCACTACGCTCTTGATTTTGAACCCTTTGTCCATTAAACCGGTCTTTATCTCCGCGGGATCAACACATGGGTCTTTAGAACGACTTGGAGTCCTTTTGCGCTTTTGAGCTGATAGGTATAGAACTCCCTAGTCTCTCTTTCTAGCTGGTTGGACAATTTTCGAAAATCATCTTCCCTATTCACTTGTATCTTTGTCTCGCATATATTTCCATGTTTCATTGAGGTTACGCTAAACATGTTTTCACCTATTACAGCAACAATTCCTTGTACCAATTTACTGGAAGTCGGCTCTCTCAGATAAATTGGTGGGGGCTTAAACATCTTCTTCGGAAGTTCTGGCTCATCCGTCTGGAGGAGAGCAAACCTATTTTGATCATTACTCACGGTCTTAGGAGCTTTTGCATTTGATGACACTTGAGCAGACTTCGGGCTTCTCTGTCGCTTGAGAACGGTTATGTACTTATCCATACCTACTTGTTTTTTGGGTTTCACTGCACTATTTGATGAAGATGATGTTTTCTCATCTGTTGAAATCACTATATTGGGCGAACAGGAACGACGCCGTTCTACGGCTCTTGTAGTGAGAAAATTCTCCACAGATTTTTTTAAGGATTCTTCCTCAGAGAGCCATTTAGTTTTTCTAGACGAGCTAAGCTCTTTCTCAGAATTACATCTGAGAGGAACACTCATACAGTTTTTATGTGATGTTTAATGTTTATTTTTTTTTATATTTTTACCTATTACGATTTTTTTTTTACTTTTTGTTTAATTTCAACTTTTTACACTTTTTCACCTATTACGATTTTTCACTGAAAATTCAGCCGCACTAAAAAAAACACGTCCGAACAGTTCGATGAGACGAGACTAAGTGCATATTAAAGTGATTTTCAGAAATGGGAAAGAGTTTTGACTATTTATGGACCGATCATAAGAAAACTGTGCCGCATGATTTGTGTATATGTATATGAAATATATTTGTGTTGAATATTATTTGGATACCAACATTTTTTTAAGAGTTTTGTTGTTAAAAGAAAGTGGAGCTTATGGTCAATTATCGACCGATCTGCTCAAAATTTCTTGCTGCGATTCAGTTCCATACACAACTTATTTGTGGCGATAAATGACCGATAAAGCTATATTTCGGCACGACATTTGTGTGTGGGGGGGCTGGGTTTTGTCTAGGAGAAGTAATAGACCGATTTAACCAAATTCAATTACAATTGTACGAACAGTCAGGGCTCATCCTTTTGTAGTCGACTGGACAGTGGATCGCACCACACACAGGGAAAATTCGTTCTTTAGCCGTATGTGGAACAAACTCCCAGCAGAAGTATTCCCTGCCACTTTCAATATAGGAAAATTCAAGGCAAATGTTCACAAACACTACTCCCGCTATCCTCCCTCCCATAACCTATTTTCCTAGTTCCAACACAATGCATTGCATAAGTAGGGGTCATCCCCTGAGTGCTGGTCCAAGAAAAAAAAAATTCTTATACTAAATTTTAAAATCGAAAATTCATTAGACCTCAATTACTTTCTTTTTCAAGCATTTTATATGATTACATACAGTGGGTGTCCAAATTATTAGTTACACATGCAAAATTGTTTAGTTTGAAGCCGTATAACATTTTAAAATAGTGGAAATTTATCCTTTTATTTTTGTTCTTTTAGGTAAATTAAGTGTTTCTAATTCAATTAAAAATAAATTCTTTTGTTTTAAAAATATACATACATATACATATTGAAGCGAAACTTACTCAGATGAGATTAAAAGCAGTGCAACTTAATTGGCTAATCGGCAGAAATTCTTCACTAAAGTTGGACTGCAAACTATTGTTGTACAATGCAATACTAAAGCCAATCTGGTGCTATGGAATTCAATTATGGGCCTCAGCATCAAAGATTGAAAAAATTCAAAGGGGTCAAAATAAAATTCTACGTATAATTACTGCAGCTCCATGGTATGTTAAAAATTCTCGAATCCACAAAGATCTAGGCGTGTCATTAGTAAAAGTCGAATTTACAAAATATGCGTCAAAGTACGTCAGCAAACTTGAACACCATCTAAACCCACTTGCACGAGACATCCTTAACTTTAGTGGCCACAGTCGGTTGAGAAGGAGGGATACCCTTGCTTTAACTCAAGCGCAAAACAGATGACTTGATCAGTTGATATGAAATTTTTTTAGTATCATAAAAATTTTTGTCTAGCACTGGCTGGGCCTATTATTTTCTTTTTAGTATTAAGATTTGAATACTTATTGTTATTTCAGTATATGAAGATTCAATAAATAAATAAAGGTGAAAAAAAAAATATATTTGAGGAAAAGAAATATTACAAAATTTTTTGAAAAAAAATCTTTATATATCGTAGAACCTTCTTTGGCATCAATTACAGCTTGCAACCTTTTTGGTATTCTCTGAATGCATTTTTGAACAATTTCTTTTAGTTCTTCATCGTGATGCCAGACTTTAATCAATTTAATCAGAATTGCATATTTCACACTTCAGAGCAGAATGACAGATAATGGTCTACAACTGCACCTTAATGTCACCAATCATTGTTGACACTGCACAAAATATTTAACAGTATTACCAGAATTAAAATACGAAAAGATCTGGTACAAGAAATAAATTTATATACGTATTAAAAGCGGTTGAATCATAATTAATATAGTGTAACTAATAATTTGGCCACCCACTGTATGTATTCATTTGATTATTTCAACGATTTTCCAATGCGGCTAAATGTCCGTGAGTCTGCAATATAAGGCCTTTAATAAGGCCTTTTTACTGCATCTATTCCCCGCTGGGTATTGTATTGTACGAATGGTTTTGCCAATACACATTTCCGTGTGTATGAATGTATGTGTATGAGTCGAGTACGCTCACCCATATTATAGAAACAATAAATATACGTGATCAGCATATTGACACTCGATGTCATACAAGTACATGCTCGCATATTTACTATTCGTCTCAATACGTAAGCAGATACATACATGCGAATGTGTTTCATTCAAGACACACAGGATTTGATATTTTCATATTGTTAATACAAACAAAGGCAAACACAGACACATACATACATATATATATTCATATACATATATCTACTACATACAGCCATAAACTGATATAAAAAGGAAATGCTTTGAAACTTGTTGGAACTTTAAGACTAAATACTCACTGACCAATTCACAGCCATTCGTATTAGTTGTATGTTGAATGAAATTTACTTAAAAATATTAGAGGCAAGTAATAAAGCATTGTCGGTCAAGCCCAACTATAAAATAGCCTAATTATGCATCGATCGTCACAAAAGTAGTATGCATGATTTGTTTATATGTATAAGAACTTATTTATGTAGAATTTCATAATCGTTAAAGAGATTTTCGGAAGTTAGCCTTATATAGGAAATGTGGACAATATTGACTGATCCAGATAAAATGTTTAGGCATAGTTTCTTTTTATATAACACTTGTGTATATATACATACATATATGTACATGTTAGGTAAAATAATGAACCGATTTCTGTACCAATCGTTCTTGAGCCAAAAAACTGCAAGCCAAACTGAAGGACATTGTTATATCCAGCGTGACCGTTAAGAAATTTCGAAAAGTGCCACAAAAAGGGGATTTCAGAAGAAAAAGTGGCACCAAAAAGGGGATTTTTTGGAAAAAGGGGCTACAATTTAAAAAACATTAATTAATGATTAAACACGGTTTAATATTTAGTTTTATTCATGAAAGTAAGAAATTTAAACATTTAAAACATAAAAAAATAAGGATATAACATTATTTTGCTTTAATCTAAAATAAATTTATATAATGTAGTTTATTTATTTACTGCAGCTGTTTAAACATGACAGTTGAAAAACTTTAAACATTAACTGCCGTATTTACATATAAAAAATTAAAGTAGACTGCGATGATAATGCTGTTTTTTGTGATGATATATCTCTATATTTTTGATCAGATTTGTGTCATGCTCGTTATATTGACACAGGAAGTGATTCTCAATCGATCGTATATACAATGTAAACTGTGATGGAATAAACTTTCCTACCTCTGATGCATAATCAAAAATGTAGAATTTATTATATTTTTACAAACAAAATACCATAAACATACACAAATCATAAAATATAAAATATTTGTACATAACTTGGTAATGCGGTAGTTTTGGTAGTCAAATAAAAAAAAAAAAAGATTAAAAGTATTAATAGGGAAATAGAGAAATAAACCACTCCACATCTTAGTTTTTGAATTTTTGTTTTTATTTTGTCTCGCATACAATTTTGGGATTTCTTCAATTATTTGATATATGAAACCAGTTATTCTCTAGGGGATGTACACGAATTTTAATTTATGATAATTAAGCATTTTTCCAAACGGTATAATACTTACTTTGTATGTTTGTCTGTAAGTATGTAAATATATATGTACATATGTACATATATATGAGTATATAACTTAATGCATTTGTGCTTGATTCGATTCATATTAATAATAAATAAATAAAGGGCTACAAATCATTAGAATAAAAATACATATATGAAATATACAGCCATGTCACACAACTCAATTCCGATCGAAAGTGATTTTGATTCTGTAAATTGAGTCTTTAGAAAACGAAAAACGATTTTTTTCGGAATGAAACCAGTTTAGATTTCTACAGTGGAATTGTTATTATACCCTTTACCTTCATGAGAAGGGTATATATAAGTTTGTCATTTCGTGTGAAATTTCCACAATATAATTTTCCGACCCTATAAAGTATATATATTCTGGATCCTTATAGATAGCGAAGTCGATTAAGCCATGTCCGTCTGTCTGTCTGTCTGGATGTTGAAATCAGTGTTTTGAACTCCCAAGATATATTCGGGATCCAAACCTTCAATAATTCTCTCAGAAGTGCTTTCGAGAAGTTTGCTATTTAAAATCAGCAAAATCGGTTAAGGTCAACCAGAGTTATGAACCAATATGTGAGACCACCTCCATAAAAATTTGATATTTTTCGTCCATTTTATTGCAATATTTTGAAATATATTGCAGATAATACCATGAAATTTTGTATACGTTGTTTGTACTATAACAGAAGAAAGTGTGCGGAAAATAGTACGAATCGGTCCATGATTTCTCATAGCCCCCATACAAATATATATATTCCCGAAATATGGCTTAATGATAAATAAATGCCTATAAAATTGGAATATCTAGACAAAATTCAGCAAAAATAAGTTTTATACAAAAAGAAATCACAACCCGAAATTTTTTTTACTTCGGTCCATATTTGACCATAGACCCCATATAAAGTCCACTTCCAAAATTCACTTAAATACGTATACAAGAGATATAAACAATGTTAAACGGCTAAAATTTGACATAAATACTCTTTATAGGCAAATAAATTGTTGTACCAAATTTTATGGTAGTCGGCCCAGAACTGGTCATAGCTCCCATACAAGGACCACATCTGAAAAAGAGATTTTTCCCTATATTGTATAAATATCGGTACCGACTCAAAACCTTGCACAGATCATTTTAATATATACAAAAATCATCCCACAAAATTTTGTGAATTTCGGTCTATTTTTAACCGTATGCCCCATATAAAGCCCTCTTCGGAAAATCCCTTTAATACTCATAAATCGCTTATAAATAAGGGTATAAATCCAAAATTTTACACGGATCATTTACATACATGCCTAAATCAAACTGATGGATTTAGAGAATATCGGTCCATATTTGACTATATCCCCCACATAAGGTCCACTCTCGAAATCCACGTTAATACTAATATATATCTTAAATATAGCGTTATTATGTTGAAATTCGACGTGAAATATCCTCATATGCATGAAAATAACTGTTCCAAAATTTAAGAAGATCGGCCCATAATTTGTCATACCTGCCATATAGAACCATTTCCAAAAAACAAATAAATTCGGGTCAAAAAATATTCTTTTCGGATTTAACCCATATTCGGTCCATATTTTATAATCATGATATATATCGTTGGAAAGGTATTTTTAATACCTTTTATTTAATGTATTACAAATTATCAGACACCCAGCAGTTCCCGAGATATAGGCCTATGTATTTTCAACTTTAAGGGCCCGCCCCCTCGAAAATAGGCGTGACCGGCAACAGATTTTTTTTTGCTGGTATCTCCTCTAAAAGCCCTATTTGATTTTGTTTTTTTTTTGTTTTTTTGAGCAAAATCACTAAAACCGAATTGTACCCCTTTTTTATACTCTGTTTGTTAAATTACACTCAAGATTATTATGAACATCAGACAAACTCTGTAAATTATGGTAAGAATTGGTAATTAAATCAATTAAAAATGGTGAAAATTACACAAAATTTCCAAATATTCAACATAAATTATGTTGGTCGTAAAATTGTCTTTCAAACAATATATCAAATACTAATAAAATTTGCACTAAGACTGAATAGAAAACACAGAATTAGGATATTCTAGTCTAGTGTAGTTTCTGTATTTCTTATTACGCTTAGGTGGAGGGTATTTAAGATTCGGCACAGCCGAATATAGCACTCTTACTTGTTTTTTTATGATTTTATACTGAAAAAAAACTCATACTATTAATTTATAATGACAATTAAATAATTAATTTTATTATTTCATTGTTTTAATTATCTCATTGATATCTAAATAAAATATTAAAAATTTCACAGTTAATGTCAAGGCCTTATGACACTACATTTTTAATGCATTGTTCAAGTTTTGATGAACAGTACAAATATAATGTAATATAAAAATTTACTAAGTGCAAAGAGTTCGGCAGTATTAACATAAATGGCAAACTGTCAAACATTTTACTAAAGTTATCGATAAAAAATGAAGTTATGTCAAAAAAAATGTAAAATTGTTCAACTTAAAATTGACATTTCAAGCTTGAAATATTAAAAGTGTTGCTGAATCAGCGGTTTATGGGCAAATTTGGCGATTAACCGTTGTTTTTTTCGTTGTTGTTTTTATGTTTCTCATAAACAAAAAGTTGACAACATTTAATAAAAAAAAACTATAAGGCTTTTTTGTTTACATTTTTTATATGTAGTTTGCTTTTTCTAACATTTTCTGTTTCTGTCTATCAATTCTATATCAATTCAATGAACAAAAAATGTAGTGTCATAAGGGCTTCAGTAACAAAAAAACGTTTGTCAAAAAATTACAAAAATTAAAAATATTGTTATTTATGTGCTATGTAGACCTTTTATATTGTTAAAAATCTTTCTATTTTATTAGTTCGGCTTGAGGTCCCTTTTATTAAAAATATAAAAACTCTTGTTCGTTTTTAATTTTTATTATATTTTATTTATTTCCAATATTTCGACCAACTTTGTTGATCATCTTCAGGGAAGAAATATTATCTAAAAAACATAATTATTATAATTGTAACAATTTTCTTAAAATTATATTAACAAACAATTTACTTAATGTTTAATACAGTGTTGTCCGATGTTAATATCTTAAGTTTCTTTCACTGACTGTTAGCTTTTTTGTTTATTATTATTTTTGTATTTGTTTATTGTATGTCTATATATTTGCGCTCACATATATTGCGATCGAATTATGTGACATGACTGATAATAGGTAATATATTTTTCCACTTATGCATAAGGCCCTTTGCTGAGATGTTGTTAAGTTTTAACATTTAACAAGCTTTATTATTTATGGTAACACGTGGCAACAAGAAGAAGTAAATATTTCTAGTTTTAAAATATTTAAATTTCGTCGAATTAAAAAATCGTAATTCAATATTAAACGACAAATGCAGTTATAATGGGAAGGTGATCTATTATATGTATGTCTATGTAGCAAGATATAAAAGTCAAAAGTCAAGGAATCGGTGATGCAAGATTATTTTCATCCTTTGTAAGAATCATAAAAGCTTTAATATGATAAAACAGCGACAAATCATCTGCAGCCAAAAAAGTTAATTTATTTCTCAATATTAAAAACTTCAAAACTGTTTATTTTTAAAAAATAAAGATATGATTTTTGCAACGAAAAACCTCAAATGACGCCACTGTGCGCCATACAATTTCTGCAACCATGTCTTTTTAACCTTTTTACCTCTAGAAGCCAAACGGGCACGTACGGGCAGATAAAACCTTTTGTATTATGTAAAGAAATAATCAAAGAACAGGTTTTGCAAATAATGCAAATATTCAAAAATATACATTTTTTTATTTTCCGTCAAAGTTGAATAATAGTGAAAAAACGGATAGTTTTTAAATAGTGATTTACCAGGAGAAACACAAAGCAAACTGGTAATTTTTATTAACATTATACATTTAATAAATACATCAATCAATACAAAGAAAAAATATGGCAATTCGTTACCTAGTTTTCGTGATATTACACCTGAAATCGCAACAAATTGACTAAAAATTGTGTTTTTTTTTTTGAAAACCGAAAGTCGGTCAATTTTGAATGGTTATATCTTCTAAATTAAAAATGTGATATTATTAAGAGTGGCATATTTGAAATCGTTGAAAAGTTTCCTATAGCATGGGTTTATTCAAAACTTCGTCGGCGCACATGAAAATTTTGATTTTTGCAACCTCGTTTGCTCTATGGGCGCCACTGTGCGTCGCATTACATTTCTTGGAAAAAAATAGAAAGAGTGGTCGTACAGCAATGAAATTTTGCAAAAACACTTCTTTGGGCTAAATTAAGAAATTTTGAAAAAATCTTGAAAAACCGCACACTGCCACACCCACCTCCCATATAACTGCACTTGCCAAAATTTTTATTTTTGGACCTAGGGACTTGAAATTCGGGACACTTCTTAATTGAGTTCTCCTTATGAAAAAAAAATTAACATATTGGGGATGCCACGCCTACTTTAGATTTTACGCCCACTGAAAGTTGTAGATTTTAGGTGTTTTTCTTCCCTGTCTAGAATCATATGAAAAATTAATATAAGTTAAAAAATATTAATTTTTATTCAAACGTTAAACATCTGTTGTCTCCATACAAAAAAAGAGAATATCCCCAACAACCCTCCTCGAAAGATATTAGCCATCAAATACACCGAAAATATCGCACAAATGCATGCCGCTTTTCTAGTCAAGTATATTCCAAGTTAAAGTGTGTTAAACCTAAGTCATTGAAACAAATTGATATAAAATACAGTTATGAACCCTTTTTAATGCTTTTTGATGAACAAAAAAAATGGTGTTGCCAATATAGCGACGCCAAATGAGGTTATTTATACCTTTCAGCTTGATAAAAATCCAATATAATATACAATGTTTTAATTGAATATGTAACAGGCGAAAAATTGTGTTAGTTTTTATTTGTAATATTATTCAAGCACCATATCTTTAACAATGGGATCTAGTTCGAAGGAAATTTTGTTCGAATGACGCCTTATGCTACTTATGTAAGGATCCGAAGTTATAAGAAGTCTGTTGAATACATCAGTATTTGTGGAAATTCGATCACACTTTTTTGAAAACATCAATCGATACTTCCTGTAATCTTTGTCTCTGGCTTCCTCTGAAAGCATTCCTATTGGTAATACGGCAGCATCAATTATATCCTTACCATGCATTAGTACTTTGTGCACAGTAACAGGCATATAAAACCAACTATATTTTTGTACGAACAGTTTCGCAGTGTCCGACGCATACAATTTAAATTTGTCATATTAATATGAACTATATACATAAGTAGACATATGAATGAAATTTAATATATTTAAGTTTTTATTTCGATTGAAATTTTTTTTTTTTTTTTTTGCATATTCTTTTTTATTGTATCTTCATTTTAAATGAACTAACAATAGGTATTCAAATCTTAAAACTAAAGTTAATTAAGATAAGTCCAGCCAATGCTAGGCAAAATCTAGTTTTCAAATTAGATAGGATATAATGAGCAACTTATATTTATTCATCTGAGAGCGGTGGTGTCCCTCCTTCTCAAACGGCTATGACCGGGATGTTGTAAGATGTCTCGAGCGAGGGGATTTGGATGAGTTTCCAGCTTACCCAAATAAAGGGCCACGTGTTTAGTTATTTCCCATTTGACAAGTGGAACATCAAGATCGTTGTGTATGTTGTTGTTTTTAATATACCAAGGAGCGGTAGTTATCATTCGTAGAATTTTGTTTTGACGGCGTTGAATTTTCTCAATATTGGAGTTGGAGGCAGTGCCCCATAACTGGATACCATAGCACCAAATTGGCTTTAAGATTGAGTTGTAGAGTAGAAGCTTACAATCGAGCCGAAGGACGGAGTTTCTGCCGATGAGCCAATGAATTTGGGCTGCTTTCAGTTTCATTTGAGTCAGCTTAGCATCTATATGTGGTTTCCATGTGAGGCGACGGTCCAGATGAATACCAAGATATTTCACGTGTGAGTTTTGAGGCACTATATGGTCATTAATACGAATAGGGGGACATGATTCCCTACGTAGAGTAAATGTTACGTGGGTGCATTTCTGTTCATTTATTTTTATTCCCCATTGTCTTGCCCATTTCTCCACTTGCGTAACGTGGTGCTGTAATTGAATCGAGGCATCTTTTGGATCTTTGTGAGTACTGAGAAATGCCGTATCATCAGCAAATGTTGACGTGTGAATTTCATTGTTTGTTGGCATGTCTGCTGTGTACAGCAAGTATAGAATTGGTCCTAAGATACTACCTTGAGGGACGCCAGCACCTATAGGTTGAGGACGGCTTAAATAATCACCTTCTTTAATCATAAACTGACGGTCGATTAAGTATTTCCATAGTAGGTGTTGAAGATTCACCGGCAAGTTCTGCTTTAATTTAGATATCAGGCCTTCATGCCATACTTTGTCGAAAGCTTGAGAGACGTCAATAAAGAGTGCCGAACAGTATCTCTTTTCCTCAAAGGTTTTTCTTATGACTTGTACCAATCTATGTGTTTGTTCTATTGTACTGTGTTGACGTCTGAAGCCAAACTGGTGATTGGGAATGCAGTTGTTTTCATTCAAAATCGGAGTCAGCTTGGTTATAAGCAATTTCTCGAATAATTTGGACATAGTTGGTAATAGACTTATTGGCCTATACGACTCAACTTTGCAAGGATCTTTTCCCGGCTTAGGAATCATCTTTACTAGTGCAATTTTCCAAACCGGAGGGTAGTACTCAAGCCGTAAGATGGCATTAAAAAGAAAGAGGATTAATCTTTTTGCAATGCGAGGCAGCTCAAAAATCATTTTATTGCTGATTTTATCAAACCCAGGTGCTTTTTTAACATTTAAATTATCAATAGCCTCAACAACCTCCAGATATTGAAATCTTATTTGTACAGGTGGTCTGGCAACAACAGGCGGTAGTTGGCTAATGTCAGTATCCATATTGGGAGTGAATACATTTTTTAAATGACTTACGAAAAGGTTGCCTTTTTCTTCGTTATTTCGTGCCCAAGATCCGTTCAAAGTACGCAGTGGAGGTTTTGCGATTACGGGTTTTCTTAGATTTCGGACTGCACGCCATAATGAATAATTTGACTGGGAAGTTGCGTCTAGACCTTCCAGATGTTGTTTGAGAGACTCTGCTTTTTGCGCTTCTAGCAAGATCCTAAGATTTTTGGTACATTCTCTCAACCTAGTTTTAAGTTGGGGCGATCTGTGTTGTTGCCACTCTCTTCGGACTCTCCTTTTTTCAGACAATAGTTGCTCAACATCTGCAGAAAAAACTCTGTTGTACCTATTCGGGCGGTAAGTGGAGGAAGCATGTTCTGCGGCTTTCTCGACATGTTCATTAAGACTTTTTATACAGGCATCGATGTCTTCAGCAGTTTTTAATGGGAGTTTCTCTGTGCAGTGAGTGCTGATGTATTTTTTGTATTTTAACCAATTCAGACGTTTGACAAGAAGTAAGGCATCAGTTACGATTTGCTGAGGACTTCTGATGGTGATTACAGTGGGTGAGTGATCTGAAGAAAGATCCAGTGAAGCCTCGACTTCAATGAGTTCCGGGGATACCCCTTTCGCCACGCTGAAATCGATAACGTCAGGAATTTTTTGCTGGTCAGTTGGCCAATAAGTTGGTTGACCAGTTGAGATCACATTCAGTCCCATTTCTGACAGGGAGTCGTACAAGATACGACCTTTAGGGCTAACGAGTCGTGAGCCCCAGAATGTATGCTTAGCATTGTAGACGCCAGCCGCTATGAAACGGCTACCTAGTGATTTGTAAAAATCTCTATACTGATCTTTTGTTATTGAAAATCTGGGCGGACAGTAAACTGACGAAATCACGAGGTTTTGACAAAAGTTCTCAATACAGATGTTTGTTGCTTGAAGATAACACTCTGAAAGACCACCCAATGAATGGTGTTTGATTCGCGATTTGACCAATATTGCCGAGCCACCACATGATCTATCTCTGGGGTCCTTGGTGTCGTAGAATGTATAACCACTTATTTTAAAAATGCTTCTCGACGTCATATGAGCCTCGGAAATCAGCATTACATCAATTTTCTTATTAAAAAGAAAATATTCAAGTTCATTTTTGTGTTGGCGTATGCCGTTTGCGTTCCAGAAACATATTTTGAGACAGTTCATGGTCTATTAAGTATGGCCTGCAGTAGCGTGGACTGCATTTTTTGCATCTCCTGCATCATACTTGTCTTGCTTGTCATGAAATGGTTCATGGATTGCGCCAGATTCTCCATTATACCTTCAAGACGGCTAAAATTGTGGCTGTTTGTATCATTTATTGGTGATTCATTTTGCAGTGTTGGTTGGTTAGATCTTAGCACGTTGGCATATGAAAATTGGCTAGTGGATGCTTGTACTACGGGGGGAATAATTGTAATAGGTACTTTTGTCGTCTGGGTAGGGGTAGAAGCGGGTTTGTTGATCAAGGAGCGTTTAACGACCTCGAAAACAGGGCAACCCCTGTAGTTGGCAGTGTGGTTTCCACCGCAATTGCTGCATCTTTTTACCCTGGAATCATCCTTAGGTTTATCGCACTTTGAGGTGTCATGAAGATCCCCACAAACAACACAAACAGTAGGCAACTTACAATAAGATTTTGTGTGACTATATTCTTGGCAGTTCGAACACTGTACTGGGCCAGATCGCTTATGAGGTTCTTCCACTGTAACTCTTCGGTGCATTATGAATTTCAAGTCATATATAGGATGTGTTTCATTTTTCTTCAGCTTAACATCACCAGGTTCTAACTCCACTCTAAATAATGGTTGAGGGATCCTATCTCTGTTTCTTATATTTGATACTGCCTTGATTTTAAAGCCTTTGTCGGCCAAACTGCTCTTGATCTCCTCAGGATCAACAAAAGAATCAATTCCCTTAATTACGACTTGTAGACCTTTTGCGCTTTTAAGTTGATACGTGTAAAAATTCTTTTTGCGTTTTTCGAATTCCGAAACTATTCTCCGATAGTCGTTTTCATTATTAACCTGAATCTTTGTTTCATTAATATTGCCACGCTTAATTGGAGTCACATAAAAAGAATTTTCACCAATTAATGAAACTAATATTTTTATAAGTTCGTTTGAATTTTTTTCTCTTAAATATATTGGAGGTGGTTTTACTGGCTTAATCACAGCGTTAGGGACATCATTTTTCTCTTGGAGGATGGCAAAACGATTTTGCGAGCGTGGCTCTTCAGCATTCTTTGATAATTTTGCGGCTGGTGTAATTTCGGCAGATTTTGGGCTTCTGCCTCTCTTCGATACTGTTATATAACGGTCCATTCCTACCTGTGTTTTTTGTTTTTCTTCAACAGCAACTATAGGAGCGGCCTTATTTGTAGGACTTAATGTGCCTTTTGCAGCTGTTGACGTCTCTCCAATATTTGATAACGAGGACCGTGAAGAAGACGGTCCTTCAGTGATTTTTCTATTTAAATTAAATATGCTTTGGGCTAAGTTTGTGCCCTGTTCAACACATTTATTCAAGTTTGGTGCACTTGCACTTAAATTCAGATTTGTGCTTATTTTTGGTTTCACAGTTAAGTAGTTTTTATTAAATTCGGGATTTTTAATGTTCTCATTACTAACACTTGCCGAGCTCAACACGAAATAAGCATTTCGGCTCTGAGGCCCACTCGCACTGTTAGAATTGTTACTCATTCACTGTCTCACTGTATTTAATTTTTTAGTTTTCAAATAATTAAAAATAAATTATTACAATTTATTAATTTTTTATTGCACCTAGTGCAATTATTTGACTTTGTAAAGTTTTTCACCTATTACGAGTTTTTTTCCACTTTTTTATTTAATTTAACTTTTTATACTTTTTCACCTATTACTATTTTTTCACCGAAAATTCAGCCGCACTAAAAGTAACACGTCCGAACAGTTCGATGTATCAAGTAATAACCATTTCGATTGAAATGTCATTCAATTTCGTTACGCCTACATATTCGTAAACAAAAATAATATTTTACTTATAAATCGTTTCAAGCTTTAATTCCCAAAAGCCTAAAAGTATACCCAATTTTTTGTCTTATTGACCATTTGTATTAAATATTGGAAGTGACTTTTGAAATTAAAATCGATGTTACTAAAAGGGACGGTAATTGGCGGTAGTTTTTTTTTTCTTAATTGAAAGTACAGACTCGGACCTTTCATTTTTTTATAGTTAGAGGGCTAATCAAGGCAAAGCACATAAAGTTTTTTTCCATCAAAAAGTGAAAAGTTGATATATTTTAGTATAATTTTTGATAAATTATAATAATTAGTTTGCTTTTCCAATTTCAATAATTCTTTTTTTTATAAAAAAGTAAGTGCTATATTTTCACTAAAAAATAAAACAAAACCCATAGCTATAAACTTACACACAAAAAAAGTTCTTTATTTGGGCAGTAATTTTAAACTAATTTCATTGAATAAATTTCCGTTGACTTCTGTTAGTTTTTTTAACTACTAAATTTCACTTTTCATAAAAAACCTTGTTGAATTTTTCTTATCCAAATACTTCTTTACAAAACCAAATCATTAAAATTTTAAAATTTAAAAGTTGAAACCCCCTATTTTTTCCGCAAAAGTGCCACTGTGCGACGTCAAGATTTTTAAGAGCTTGGAAAATTCTAATGATATACGTCTTCTACAGGAAGATCTAGACATGTTTTCTCAATGGTGCAGAATCCATTTAATGGAACTTAATATTAAAAAATGCAAACACATGTCGTTTTACAGAAATAACAAAATTAATTCGAACTATAATATAAATAGTACAACTCTGGAAGAAGTTAACACTATTGTTGATCTTGGAATTTTGCTAGATCACAGGCTAAACTTCTGTGATCATATTGCGCTAACAGTTAATAAATCTTTCGGTGTGCTTGGATTCATGAAACGCTGGTCTAAGGAGTTTTATGACCCATATATTACCAAACAGCTATATACTGCCTTGGTTCGCCCCATTCTAGAATATGGTTGTATCATTTAGGATCCTTGCTACAGTATTCATATTAACAGCATTGAATCTGCTCAAAAACAGTTTTTGATATTTTGTTTACGTCACCTCTGATGGAACTTATTTGTGCTGCCACCATACGAGAATAGACTCAACCTTATAAAGCTTCCAACTTTAAAAAGTCGCCGTATAATGCTGGGTATTACATTTCTGCTTGAATTAATTCGTGGTGAAGTAAATTCCCAGTTCCTGCTTGGCCAAATAAATTTTAATATTCCAGCTAGAACAACTCGCAATTTTCAACTTCTAAGACTGTCGCATAACAGATCTGTCTACGCTAATAATGATTCGTTCCGTCGCATTTTGTAAATCTATAGACCAAATAAAATAAATAAATATAACAAAATATTAAAACTTACCGAATACCAAGAAAATGCTTAGAAATTGTTCTAAAATCATTTATTCTAAACCCGATCTGAAGAACAATGTGGATTACATAAAGGTTTAATGAAACTTTTAATGAATGCAAGAAAAATATTGACTAATAACGATGAATAATTAAAATGGAACATATGATATATTGGGCAAACGCTAAATGGATTTAAGTATCATTAGTCTGTCTTAAAATATTTTTTTGTAATGTACAATATATTGTTTTTAAATTTTTATTTATTGTATCTTCATTAAAAAAAATTAACTAACAAATCTTATATCTAAAAAATTGTTCATTATTAGTCCAGCCAGTGCCGGACGAAAATTGTTTTACCATTATATATTTTATTTATTAAGTAGGCATTCTTCCTTCTTGTCTTCGGCTCAGATCCGCTGTGTCCCTTCTTCGTCGTCGAATATAGCCACTATTAAATTGTAAGGGCCGATGTTGAATGTGAACCACACCTAAACGCCAAGCTTTTTTTCGAATTTTATTTGACATTTCTCTATTTCAGACTTACTCAATTTGAACCATGGAGAGATACACAATCCAACAACGTGTTAAAGTTATCCAGACTTATTATGAAAATGGGCGTTCAAATCAAAATGCATATCATGATTTTTTTGATCAATTTGATCGTCCAAATGTGCGTACAATCGCAAAAATCGTGAAAAAATTCGAGCAAACCGGGTCTGTATAAGATGTGAGAACACCAGTGCATGCTCGTACTGCAGAAAATATTGCTGCTGTTCGCGATAGTGTGGCTGAAGAGCCGTCCACCTCAACTCGTCGTCGTGCCCAACAATTGCACCTCTCACGCTCGTCGTTGATGAACATTATGCATAAAGACTTGCATTTACACGCTTACAAGGTGCAATTGGCTCAAGAACTAAAGCCTCTTGACCATTCCAAACGTCGTGAATGGGCAGAATTGAGTAATACCAATATATCATAATAAAATAAAATTACAATAATTTCCTAAATAGTTTGTGTTTTATTCAAAACTAGCTAAACCCGGTGTGCTTTGCTACCCCCCCCCCTCGTCATAAAATAAAATAAAACGTATTTATATATTTACAAACATTTATTTATTTAATTTTAATGTATTTATTGCAATGCTTTAGGCGAGACCATGCCCCTTTGTCCACTTACATAGTCAAGAATTTATTATTTCGTAAGAATATCCTGTTGTGAAAATTTAATGACGATCGGTCCAGTAGTTAAGACTATATTACGATGTTTAATTTTCCTAAAAAGGGGCGTGGTCCCACTCACTTTTCTCCTGGTACGAATTCCTAATTATGCCCCAATACCATATGTACCAAATATCACCGACGAACGTCAAAAAATACCCAAAATATGGCGGGTTAAATTTGTGGGTTATATGGGCGGTGCCACCCCCGTTTGTACAATCAAAACTTCATATAGCCTATTATTCCTTCCAGTGTCACAGTAACATGCTGTACAAATTTCAGGCAGATTGGTCCAAGGGTTTGGCCTCCTATTAAGCACAAACATACAGACACACATTCATTTATATATATATAGATTAAAAGCAATATAATTTAAGGTGAAATGGGGCGAAAAATGGGGATTTGGTAATAAAAAAATGTATGTAGTTCAAAAGTATATAAAACTTTAGGTAAATACATATTACAAAAAAAGTATTTTGTATAGCAAACCTTGTTAGTGGTATAAGTAAGTATCTGAATTAAAAAAAGGGGGCTATGAAGTAGGCGTAGTTCATAGTTATATGGCGACGTTAACAGTATTAAGAGCAATATACTACCAAATAAAAAAAATACGTTGGAATGAACAAATTTGTATAGAGAATAAAACTTTAAAAAATTTGGCGTGAAAAGGGGCGTGGCTTAAGAAATCTTTATTTTTACCTCGCCTGGAGTATATAATGTGTATACAATTTGAAGTAAATCTGTTAAAAACTATATGGGAGCAATTACATAATTTTTAAAAAGTGGGCGTAAAATTGGGCGTGGTAAAAAAAAGTACCCTATTATTCCTTCCAGAGTCACAGTAACATGCTGTGAAAATTTCATCAAAATCGGCTCAGCCGTTTTGGAGTCTATACGTTACATACATACATACATACATTGAATTTTATATATATAGATAGATCAACATCGGCCCTTGAAATTTAATCACACTTTATGTTGCCAAAGGCACGTTTAGGTCTTTATGAATATTCGATTTTTTTATATACAGTTATGATAATTCGTAGCAATTTGTTTTGGCGTATTCGATCTCTGTCTACATTTAAAGCTGAGGCTGTTTCTCATAGCTGTATTCCATAACACTATATAGGTTTTATGATTAAGTTGTAAATTAAAAGTTTGCAATCTAAACTTTCTAAGCTTTTCTGCCAATGAGCCGATTAATTTGGATCAATTTCATTTGAATCAATTTTGCATTTATATGAGATTTCAATGTGAGGTGACGATCGAGATATTTATCTTCGGACTGTTGTGTTATTTCTTGATTATTGATATAAATAGGAGAGCACGTCTCTCTACGCAATGTAAAAATTATGTGTGTGCATTTCTGCTCATTAACTTGTATCCTCCATTGCTTTAACCAGCTTTCTAATTCAATATATACAATAATAATTCAATTCTAATGTACAATAATAAATAAAAAACTATTTTAATCAAAAAAAAATTATTTGCCGCAACGCCAAACTAGAACAAGTACTGGCCACTTGCTTGTGTTTTAGAAATTGTTGTGGCACTAACATTGTTTTTTTCTGCAGAATAGCATTTTCAAAAAAAAAACATCTTAAAAACTGCAAAAATATCAATATGTTTATGAGAATCTCTTTTTGCGTGTATATACATAAGTATATAAATTATATTAATTTAGTTAATTACATAACAACTGCATAGATATTTTGAAATTACAATTTATTCTTAAGAAATTCTGATGATGATCGTTCGAATAATCGAACAATTTCGTACGAATAATTTCATAATTTCACAACGCATAAGTCGATTAAATGTATGAATAATAATCGAATAAAACGAATAAATATTATTGTTAATTAATCGTTTCATTTTAAAACTTTTCATAATTTTAGAATTTAAATCAGTAATTATTTAACAAAATTCCGTTTAAATCTTCGTTACTAAATAAGACATGTTTAATAAACATTCAGTCTCGTCTCATCGAACTGTTCGGACGTGTTTTTTTAGTGCGGCTAAATTTTCGGTGAAAAAATCGTAATAGGTGAAAAAGTGTAAAAAGTTGAAATTAAACAAAAAGTAAAAAAAAAAATCGTAATAGGTAAAAATATAAAAAAAAATAAACATTAAACATCACATAAAAACTGTATGAGTGTTCCTCTCAGATGTAATTCTGAGAAAGAGCTGAGAAGAATCCATAAAAAAATCTTTGGAGAATTTTCTCACTACAAGAGCCGTAGAACGGCGTCGCTCCTGTTCGCCCAATATAGTGATTTCAATAGATGAGAAAACATCATCTTCATCAAATAGTACAGTCAAACCAAAAAAACAAGTAGGTATGGATAAGTACATCACCGTTCTCAAGCGACAGAGGAGCCCGACGTCTGCTCAAGTGTCATCAAATTCAAAAGCTCCTAAGACCGTGAGTAAGGATCAAAATAGGTTTGCTCTCCTCCAGACGGATGAGCCAGAACTTCCTAAGAAGACGTTTAAGCCCTTACCAATTTATCTGAGAGAGCCCACTTCCAGTAAATTGGTACAAAGAATTGTTATAGGTGAAAATATGTTTAGCGTAACATCAATTAAACATTGAAATATCAGCGAAACCAAAATTCAAGTGAATAGGGAAGATGATTTTCGAAAATTGTCCAACCAGTTGGAGAGGGAGGCTAGGGATTTATACACCTATCAGCTCAAAAGCGCAAAAGGTCTCCAAGTCGTTCTAAAGGGTATAGACCCATGTGTTGATCCTACGGAGATAAAGACCGGTTTAATGGACAAAGGGTTCAAAATTAAGAGTGTTGTGAATATTAGAAACCGTGAAAAGATTCCACAGCCTATGTTTAGGGTGGAATTGGAACCTGGAGATGTCGTATTAAAGAAAAACGAGTCCCATCCCATCTACAATCTGATTTACCTTCTGCATCGTAGAATCACCGTGGAAGAACCGCATAAGCGTCAGGGACCCGTCCAGTGTGTTAACTGTCAAGAATTTGGTCACACCAAGGCGTATTGTAAATTGCCGTCAGTTTGTGTTGCGTGTGGGGAGCTACATGCAACTGCTCAATGTGATAAGTCGAAAACTGATTCAAAAATCAAAAAATGCAGTAACTGCGGAGGTAATCATACCGCAAATTATAGAGGTTGTCCAATTTACACTCATTTGAAAGGCATAAGAACCAACAAGACATCAGTATTACCTGATCGTCCTCAACAGCCTAATTTTGCTTCGAGTAACAATTTCCCTCAATTGTTACGGTCCACTAGTCATGTAAACGTGCCTAGTTCTAGACAAGTTTCTTACGCAAACGTGGTTAAATCTAATATGCCAGGTTTGGAGCAGGAACCTAAATCACAATATTTCGAGCCTAACATTAACTCTCTAGAGACTACATTGCAGACTCTTGTCCAAACTATGAACACTTTTACGACCACTATGACATCCATGATGCAGGAAATGCTGAAAATGCAATCCCCTATCTTACAAGCCATTTTAAAGAAATGATTTGTTTAAAATTTTGTTTTTGGAACGCGAACGGCCTCCGCCAACATAAAAACGAACTGGAACACTTCCTGATGGATAAGCAGATTGATGTCATGATGATTTCTGAAACTCACTTGACGGCGACAGCGTACTTCAAAATTAATGGCTACGTGTTATATGATACTAAAGATCCACGCGGAAGAGCATGTGGAGGTTCGGCAATTCTTATAAAGAACAGAATAAAACATTATTTAATGAACAACATATGTGAGGATTACCTACAAGCGACAAACATTTGCATTGAATTCAGTCAATACAATTTTGTTTTATCATCAATTTATTCGCCACCTCGATTTTCAATAAAAGAACACCAATATTACAGCTTCTTCAATTCCCTTGGAGCTAGATTTTTAGTTGCTGGTGACTTTAACGCCAAACACACATTTTGGGGTTCACGTCTGGTGACCCCGAAGGGTCGTGAACTCTTCAACACCACTGCCAAAATGGGATTAGATGTACTCTCAAGCGGGCATCCCACCTACTGGCCGACGGAAGATTCCCGATGTTATTGACTTCGGAGTAGTGAAAAATATCCCTGTAGAATCGATACAAGTGGAGCCTTCATTAGACTTGTCTTTAGATCACTCTCCTTCTATTATTTCAATGCGTTTCCTTCAAGGGAATGGCTCTCCATTTCGGGACATATCTAAAACCAGAGTAAGTTGGATAAAGTATAAAAAGTATTTAAGTTCCCACTGCACGGAAAATGTAGTGTTGAGAACTACCGAGGATATTGATGGGTCGATTGGCAAGTTTACTGAGGACATACGAAGAGCTGTACATCACGCCTCCACATACGACGTTGAGTGCAGAAGTGGGACAAATAGAACTTATTTCGCTGAACTCGATCATCTCCTGTCAGAAAAAAGAAGAGTTAGAAGAGAGTGGCAAATTCACAGGTCTCCTCAACTGAAAGCTAGGCTACGAGAATGCAGGGATATACTAAGAAATTTCTTAGAAACCCAAAGAAAGGCTTCACTTAAATCTTACTTGGAGGGTCTTGATAGTACCCCACAATCTGACTATTCGTTATGGAAGGCGGCACGAGGTTTAAAAAGACCAGTTAGAGGAAAGCCTCCTCTGCGAAATCCGACTGGTGACTGGGCTAGAAATGATTCTGAGAAGGGGACTTTATTTGTTAATCATTTGAGAAAAGTGTTTACTATAAACAACTCAAATAATGCATCTGATTTGCCTCCACTCGTTATTAGACCTCCTGTACCTCTAAGACTTAGCTTTAATGATGTTCAAAGCGCTATTGGTACTCTGAACCTTAAAAAAGCTCCAGGTATGGATAAAATCAGCAACAAAATGCTTGTGGAGTTACCTCGTGTAGCTAGAAAAATTATCCTATTTATTTTCAATGCTATTTTACGCCTAGAATACTATCCTGCAGATTGGAAGGTATCTATGATTACCATGATTCCTAAGCCAGGGAAGGACCCCACTAAAGTAGAGTCATATAGGCCAATTAGTCTACTGCCGACAATTTCAAAACTGTTTGAAAAATTGTTATTGGCTAAGTTGATTCCAATTCTGAACGACACTCAATGTATCCCAAATCACCAATTCGGGTTCAGAGCTAAACACAGTACCATCGAACAAACACACAGATTGGTAAATGTGATAAGACAGTCGTTTGAAGAGAAAAAATACTGCTCCGCCCTTTTCATTGATGTGTCGCAAGCGTTCGACAAAGTCTGGCATGAAGGTTTAATGCATAAAATTAAATTAACTCTGCCTGCTAACACCCACAAACTTATGAAAAGTTATTTATATGGTCGCAAATTTACAATCAAAGAAGGCGATATTTTAAGCCCCGCTCAGCCAATTGAAGCAGGAGTACCCCAGGGTAGCATACTGGGTCCTACTTTATATTTGATATATGCCTCCGACATGCCGTCAGACCCTAAAATCCATACGTCAACTTTTGCAGACGATACAGCCTTTATCAGCGTCCATAAGGACCACCAAGTTGCATCACAGAACTTGCAGAAATATGTTTATAAACTAGAGAATTGGCTTGAGCTTTGGAAAATCAGGGTTAACGAACAGAAATGTATTCATATAACTTTCACATTGCGAAAAGATACATGCTCGTTCATCAGAATAAATAATCAAATTATCCCGCAACACAATGAAGTCAAATACCTCGGAATCCACCTCGATCGTCGTTTAACTTAGAAGTCTCATATCGACGCAAAACTTACCCAGATGAGATTAAAAGCAGTGCAAATTAATTGGCTAATCGGCAGAAATTGTACATTAAAGTTGGATTGCAAACTTTTGTTGTACAATGCAATTCTAAAGCCAATCTGGTGTTATGGAATTCAATTATGGGGAACTGCCTCAGCATCCAACATTGAAAAAATTCAAAGGGGTCAAAATAAGATTCTACGTACAATTACTGCAGCTCCATGGTACGTTAAAAATTCTAGAATTCACAAAGATCTAGGCATTCCTTTGGTGAAAGTCGAACTTACAAAATACGCCTCAAAATATGTCAGCAAACTTGAACACCATCCAAACCCACTTGCACGAGACATCCTTAACTTTAGTGGCCATATTCGGTTAAGATGGAGGGATACCCTTGCTTTAACTCAAGCGCAAAACAGATGACGGGATCAGTGGATATAAATTTTTTGTAGTATCATAATATTTTGTCTAGCACTGGCTGGACTTATGACCGATATTAGTATGATTTCTGGATTGAAATTACTTACTGATCGATATAAAATGTTGATTTGATATCGGTATATATTAGTAATTTTTGGTGGGTTTACTTGTTTTTCGAAGTTGGTGCTTATATGCGAACTATGAACAATTATAAGCCGAACTTCATAAAATATGACACAGAGAATTGTAAAGGGTGTCCCAACTAGAACGCAATGGTGTCAATGGTGTTCGGTATCTTGAAATGATAACCAGTTTTTTCGTGCCTAGAATTGTAGAAATTAATGTGGAGGGCATGTGGTATCAACAAGACGGCGCCACATGTCATACAGCCAGAGCAACAATTCAATTGCATCAGTCATTTCCTGGTCGTGTTATTTCGCGTTTTGGAGACCAGAATTGGCCGCCTAGATCGTGCGATTTAACACCTTTAGATTTTTTTCTTTGGGATTTTTTTGAAGTCGATAGTTTACGCGAATAAAACGACGACGACTCAAGCCTTAAAAGAGGAAATTGGACGCTGCATTAATGAAATACCGCAGCATTTATGCAAAAAGGTCATTTAAAATTTCATTAAAAGATCGCGTGTGTGCCAGCAAAGCCGCGGCGGCCATCTGCACGATATTGTAATACATATATAACCTCATTCTGTCTAACTTACGATATAATAAAGTTTTACGATTTTTTTTTTAAATATCTGTGTTTTATTTAAAATTTAAAAATTGCGTTCTAGTCGGGACACCCTTTATATACATAAGGATACATCATGTCGAATTTCAACAAAATACCGGTATATTGAAGAGAGATATGAGTATTGAAGTAACTTTCGGAAGTGGGCCTTATATGGAGGATATGGCCAAAGGACCTTAATTCACAAAATCCAACAGTTTAATTTTAGCATATATATAAACAATGGCTGCGAAAAATTTTGGACGGTTCCGTTATTTGTAACAGATTTATACATATTTAAGAGATTTTCGGAAGTGGACTTTGTATTGTAGCAATGGTCAAAGCAATGGTTATATTAAATTTATTTTTGCTAAATTCTGATACATATTGCAATTTTATAGGCATTTATGCAATACTGAACCATATTTCGGAAAAAATTGTATTGTGGCTTTGAGAAATCATGGACTGATTGTTACTATTTTCATCACAGTTTCTTCTTTTATTATAGAAATATCGTTTACAAAATTTCATGACAATATCTGCAATATGTTTAAAAAAAATGCAAGAAAAATATTTAAAAATACCAAATTTTAATGGAGGTTGTCTGACATTTTGGTTCATAACTCTGATTCGCCAGAACCGAGTTTGATGATTTTCAATACCAAACTGCTTAGGAAAATAATAAACGGTTTGCAAGAAAACCTTTGTGATTTTGTTTTACAGAGACAGACAGACGGGCATAGCTCAATCGATTTAGAAGTCCAAAAGGATACTTTGTTGGGTCTCAGATGAATATTTCTCAGTTTTACACACGTAATGACAAACTATATATGTATATCAACATTCACCATCTGTGGAGTGAATAAAAATATATTTAGTTGATATTTAGTAAAAAAGCGCGTTTGGAAATGGTGGCAGAATCTAATTGCAAGAAACTTAAAAGAAAGTTTTGAAAGTGGTTGTAAAAATTATATAAAACAAATATCAAATATAGTAATAAACTTTAGAAAACACGATAATACAAATTATTAAAACATAATTATACATAGCATTAAAATAACTAGAATATACAGGAAACCACAATAAATAATAGAAAAGAAATCATAAACCTCTTTGGTTTCACATACACCGGTTATTAATTAAACCTGCAACATCCTTAAAGCCAAACCTAAAATGGTGGTGAATGAGATGTTAAATGTGTTGAAGAGAGTGATATTATGGATAATGTTAATGATGATGATAACGTTGAAATAGACAATGAACATAATTATTAAATTTTATGTAAGTGATGTTCTTAAAGATGACTTTAGAAGATACTACATGTACGACATGATGGAGTAAAAAAATTTTCATTTTATTTTATTTAATTTAATTTTAAAATTTTAAATTATTCGAATAATTCGATCAATTTTAAGTATGGGATCGAATTATTCGAACAATGTGAATGAATCATTCGTTTTATTCGAACAAAAGAAAAATCAAATAATTTGGATATCCTACTGCAAACCATCAAAAAGATGTTAAACACACTTGAGAAATTGTGCACTTGAGTTTATTTATTTTTCTGTTTTTTTTTTCAACAAATGGCGTGTAAATTGACACAATTGAAATCATCCTTGAGCATTGGTCGATGGAGTGTAAATTATTTGCTTAACATCAACTTTATCGTCCTCATCATTATCAATTCAGTTTTAGCCAATACAAGAATATCAAGCATCTACCATCGTCTAAGTATATATTGTGTGTATTTATTTATTTCTGACATTCAGTTCGTGTGGGTATTTATCACATGCATACATATTATTATACAGTAGCACAGTAAAGTCTGCATACCCCCTTAAAAAACGAGGTTTTGAGTTCCATATCTATGAACAATCCAGCAATAAATTTCATTTCGAACAATATTAATCTAACAACAAAAAATTAATTTTGACCAAACATTTATTACCACAAAAAAAAATTAAATTAATTTTTCAATCACAGACAAGTCTACATACGAGTACTTTAAATAACAATTTTATTTTACCTAAAAGTAAATAAAAAGCACATCAAAATTAATACTAGGTGGGTCTGCCTTGGCCTTTAAGAACAGCATTTAATCTATTTTTCGTAGAATTTACTAATATCATCATTTTACTAAATTTCATAACCATTAAGAAGAAATCTTTAAAAGAGATTGAAAATCAAGCAATAATTCGGAAATATAATGAAGCAAAAAGTGTTGAAAAGATGACAACCAAGGCAGAAATAACGTCGACATTTGTATGGAGGCTAGGTAATATTTCAATACCAATCGTTCTTGGCCCGAAAAATTCACATACTAAATTCTATCGAAAAATCCCTAATCTTTGCACATGCACAAACATTATCACAATTCCAATATAACCTGAACAGTATTTGAACAGTAAGACTATATATTTAGTCCTTGAACAAAAATGTTTGAAAAGTCTGCTTTTCTCCTAATCACATTTAGAAAAGATCGAATATTTTGGAAATTTAAAAACAATTTTTTGAATTGAAACGATGACACGAAACTAAACAATGTCAGAATTCTACATTATATCAGCAATAAATAAAATTCTTTGTTTATTGGGATAAAAAAAAACATTTAACATTGTTTGATTTTAATACGTTTGAATAAATACATATAAATAAAATAGTTTTATAACTCAACTAATGTGAGATTTAAATTTACTAATCGTAGTTTAGTTTAGTTTTGTTTTGCAATCATATCAATGATGCAGAAAACTGACATTAAATTGTCTATGGTACGTTTGTGCATCTGTTTAACTTTAGATTCCAAATTGTGGTTGGGCACATTTTAAAGTTTTAAATAATTGTGGTTTAAAGTTGTTTAATACGGGTTAACAAATTCAAGAATTTTAGAAATACTCGTATGTATGTAAGTAAACTATCTAAATATATACCTATGAACATACACTGCATTGCATAACTATAAATACACAAAACTATTCTCAATACATGCATTGTAAGGACTATGTTTACTACTTTGATATTTTGTTGATAATTTTACTTAAAACTTCTTTATTTTTAATTTATTGTCAAATATAGGAAAAAATTAATTCAAATAGAATTTTGTTTGAAACATATACATGGTGTAACTATACAAGGTGAGTGCAGTAGCACAGCTGACTGACTTTGTTTACGATTTACTTGTGTCAAAATTAATACTAGATTATCCTTTTTTCAACTAATATGCAGCTTAGCATTTTATATATTGTTTGATAGGCAATTTTATGAACAACATAACTTATTTGAATTGTTTAGAAATTTTGTTTAACCCTCCGAAGCGCGGTAAGGTCCCTGTGGACTTTTTACATTTTTAAACAAGTGCCATTTAAAAACGGATGGGGAGAATGACCACATATTTCATGACTTCTATTATTGGAGTGTTATTAGTGCTTTAATACTAATTCCAGGAGATTTCTTATTTGCAGAGTATTTTATTTTTTATTTTAAAGACCCCCCTTACGCCCTTGAGCAGTAAGGTCAGTAGGGACCTTGTATGAATTTTCATATGAATGACTAAAAAATGTACTAACTTTCTTAAAACAAATGTTTAAAATGCATATTCAAAATAATTGCAAAGTAAGCATTCAGATAATTTAGTTGTTTTTTGCAACTTTTAATACTAAGATATCAGTTTCATTGTAATTTTCTTATTTCAAATATTTGAAATGCAAAAAAAAAATAAAAACAATTTAGTAAGCGACGATATTAATTTGGAGTTGTTCCATTATAATATATAATATCATTTCGTACACTCCGCATGGAAATATGACGGTTGACGAACAATTATTTCCCTACCGTGGAAGAAAACGATTTACACAATATAAGTATACCATCCAAACTGGCAAAATATGATATTAAGATATGGTTGCATTGTGAGTCTCAAATTTAGGGAGCAATATACACGGGTAAGTTTAGTAGCGAAATTTGAAGGAAGTATTGTTATTATCTACAGTACACTACAGGAGCACAGTGGAAGCTTTTAATACTAAGAAAAAACCAGAGGCAGTTTTGAGCTACAATTCAAATAAATGTGGAGTTGATACAATGAATCAAATGCTAGGAACATATACATGCAAGCGTGCTACTAAACGATGGCCACTAGCAATGTTCTACAACATTTTGGACAAAGCTATTTATGACGAACTAGGTACCACCAAGAAATCCGACAAACGTCGTTATTTTCTGAAGCAGCTAAGTAAAGAGTTATACTATGTTTCCACGACGACTTGAATCACCTGCTTCGCTCTCTGAATCATGTTTATGAATCATGTGTTTACATGACTAATAAACTTGATTCGATTTGACAGTTCTCTTTAACAAACAAACAGAATAAAAAAAAACAGAATTTACAATTTGTGGAAAATAATTTTTTTTAATGGACAAACAAAAGTGAGTGGAAATTAGTTAGCTTATTTGAAAAAAAAAAACATACATTCGTGCGTATTTACTTTCTTTACTTCCGGCAACAAGAAAATAATTTGCTTTGTTTACAATAATATTAAATTTGTACAGCTAGTGCAGATAATTTTGCGATAAAAATTAGAGAAGAGTTCAATTTTTCGTGCTTCGCAAGTTGATTCAATATGAATCTACTTGATTCGCTCTTAAAATTTTGTATGGTGAAGCAAGTTGTTTCACTCATGATTGGGGTGTGAAGCTTGAATAGAGAGCGAAGCCTGTACCGTGGAAACGTAGTATTAGTGATGGCTAACATTGAAGAGCGGGCAAAAAATATTTGTTTTTTAATTGCAATTTGTATTTTAAAAATTCAACTGTATACCTCACTTTTTTATATTTCAATAATAATTTAAGAATAATTTAACATATTTACATCAAAATTAATTAAATTATATATAAATTTTAACAAAATTCAAAGCATTTTAATACAAGGTCCCTACGGACCTTACCGCTCGTCGGAGGGTTAATTTAGATCATTTAAAGTTTATGTAATTGTCAATTCTCACCATAATTAACAGAGTTTGTTTGATTTTCATAACAAACTTGAGTGTATTTTAACAATTTATATAATTAAAAAAACATTTTTACCTATTCAAGTTAAGAAACAGGGTATAAAAATGTAGATTATAAGGTGAGGCTTTTTTGGTTTAATTTGGTCTCAATAACTTTATTTACAAGAGATATGTGGGTGGCATAGTAGAAACGAACCAATTATGGACTTAAAGCTTCTAAATCCAGTATTCAGTAATGTTATTTGGTTGAAATTCATATCAGTAACGTTATTTACAAGTATGGTTGCTTGCTATATTCGGAAGTGAACTTAACTTGGAAGCTATTGCCAAATATGGACTGACAGCTACAAAATTCAGTAGCATGATTGAATTCAGTGATGCCAACTTTTTAAGAGCAAAAAGCACTTTAAAATTTAAAAAAAGCACTATTTCGAGGTAAAAAAAGCGTAAAAAAGCACTAAGCCACTTTTTTCAATTTAATCGACAATTGAACATTATTTACTGTCCAATATATATGTAAAGAAATGGCGAGGGAGTTGTTGGGGGACAATTTTCGTACATAAATTTAAGTAACACAATTTTTGAGGTGTTCAAAAGTACAAATTAAAATCAGGGACCAAAAATAACAATTATTCTAGAATTTTCAAAAGAAAACACAACCACAAGGAAATATCGGAGAGCCAAGTCAAGCACACCGTTTTGATGGTTTTTAACTATATTTTCATAAAATAATATGATTTTTAAATTCTTGATTTTTATTTTTTTTTGTCAGAAATAATTATTATTTTTGGATTATTATTTTTTTGGCAGAAATATTGTTAATTTTCTCTCTTTTTTTCATTTTTGCAGATATAAAAAAGTAAATTATTGATTTTATTTACAGGCATACATATTTTAGGATGAACTAAAATATTTTGATATTTATTTTTCTTTTCGTTAAACATTTTATTTATTGAAGAAATGACAAATATTTCTGAGAAAAAAATAATAATCAAAAAATAACAATTATTTCTGACAAAAAAAATAAAAATCAAAATTTAATAATTATATCGTGATTTTTATTATAAATGTCATAATTGTTACGGTCGCTAGTTAAAATTGTTAATTTATTTCAGAACTAAAACGTAACCAAACTAGAAAAAAGTTTTTATAAGTACATGGTATATACCCCAAATAGACCAAAAAATAAGTAAAGTATAATAGTACCTTAGAATAAGCTGTTTAAAAAAAAATACTAAAGTTTTTTTTTATAATGTTTGAGAAACTATTATCCTTCACAATATGTTTTTAAACATAGTATATAATAAATATATTTTAAACATGCTTTTCATATTTTGGCATTATTAATTTTGTTTTAAAAGAGTGAGGTGCTTAATAAATAAATAAAAAAAAATTAAAAAATTGTGAAAAGTGTCAAATGTAAGTAAAAAATTAATAATAAAATAAAAAATGCCAAATTTAATAAAAGTTGCGCAAAATAATGTTTCTACACTTAACAAAATTGTTGCTGCATAATTTATAAATTGTAAAAAACTAAAAATTGTAAAAAGCACTAAAGGCACTAGTGAAAAATTGAAAAAGCACTAAGCTTTTTCTTAGTTTGGCACTATGCATAAAATTTTGGCGTTTTGAGGTATCAAAAAGCACCATAAATAGTGCCAAAAGCAGTAAGTTGGCATCGCTGATTGAAATATATCCGATATTAGTGTGATCTCTGAATTATAATTCGACATCGATATTTATTAGGCATTATTGAGGATTAACTTGTTTTTCGGAAATGGTACGTAAATGTGAGCAATTACAAAACATGGGCCGGTCTTCTGAATATGGTCAAATATGGACCGAAATTCACAAATTTCTGAAGTATGATTTTTGTGCAAATGTAAATGATCTTTGTAAAGTTTTGAGTCGTTACCGATATTTTTAAGATAAATATCAGGATAAATGACTTCCTTGGTTGTGGTCTTTATATGGGAGCTATGACCAATTATGGCCGACCATCATAAAATTTAGTACAACAATTTATATTATATATGTTTCTATAAGAATTATTTGTGTCGAATTTTAATCTGGTTACTCTATTTATACCAGATTTATACGTATTTAAGTGCATTTTAGAGGTGGACTTTAAATGGAGTCTATGGTCAAACATGGACCGAACAAAAGGAAATTTGGTTTGCGATTTATTTTTACATGACACTAATTGTTGCCGAATTTTGTATTAATATTCCAATTTTATAGGCATTTTTTTTTTATCATTGAGCCATATTTCGGGAAGATATTTTTGTATGGGGAATTCATGGACCGACTCTTAATATATCTTTTTTGTCTAAAACTAGATATTCGCTTTCTAATATTTATTGTTGCAGAAAGCACTTCTGAGTAACAGAAAATTAAAAAAAACTATGTATGTACATATGTATGGGAAATGCGGCCACAATATTCATCTTTTGTACAAACTATACAAAAAAAAAACTCCACGTTCCCCCAAATTCTATCATTAGAACTCTCAAAATTACGCCTTTAAGAAAAATATTTTTATCCCTGTCTCTTCCTTATTCGAATCGTTGGAGTGCTGTATTAAAATGAACCCTTGCTGTATTCCTATCAAAACGGTTAATAACGATTTAGCTTTAGAACTATTTGTTGTGTATTTATAAAAAGGGAACATTTTAAACGGAGTATTTATACTTATGTATATAATACGAGTATATATACTTACATGTATTTTATGAAATGTTCATTTAAATCAAAAACCCTAATATATTTAACAAAATTACCTATGACCCCTGTTTTTTCCACTGGATTATTAATTTCTTATTAAAACTGAGAAACGTTTATTGGCAACTCAGAGGTTTTCGTGTAACATATTACTGTTGAATATGTTCAGTTTGGTCAATAATTTACCATGAACCGATTTACAAGCGAGTAACGTTTGCGGATTATTGAATTTTATTATCAAAAGCATGCTTAGTTTTGTGTTCAGCGAGGAAGTTCATTTCTGGTTGAATAGACACGTAAACGAGCAAAGCAGCCTTAAGCATTGCAAGAACTGCCAATGCATCCCGAAAAATGCTCTGTCTGGTGAGGATTATGGTCCGGTGGCATCATTGGATCATACTTTTTTAAAGACGACGTAGGCAGGAACGTTCCTGTGAATGGCGAGCGCCACCGTGCGATGATTACAATTTTTTGCGCAAAATGAAAGAGCTGGACTTGAAACAATTGAAACAATAGCCCAATTGAGAGGTGAGTTCGAGCACTGGGTGCTAATATTAAATAATTTGTTTTTGTGACCAATATTTATAGTTATTATAATTAATACGTTTGGAAACAAACATTTGACCAAATTAGCCTGAAGGAAACTCCTTAATAATTATATTAAATAATTTATTTGTGAGATACCGGCCGATATGTTGGAGAGAGTATGCTAAAATTGTAGGCAGCGTATGAACCATTTGAGGTCAACATTTACATGAAATCTTCTTTAAACATTGAATTGTATAGATAGTTCTATCCACTCGAATAGATTTCAAATATTTCTCTAAATGGTATGTGTTTCTTTTAAATCAAATCTGAAAGCTTTTAAAAAATCACTCTTTACCTATTATAAATGCCCTTATAAGTTTTTTTGTTTGTTCCGCAATCATGTCTGCACCGGCTGCACCGATTTTATTGAAATTTAAAAAATATATAGATCCATGGTCCATGGATGTAAGGGCACTGCTACACGTTCAATTAATATTTCTAGTATCACGATATCTATTGAACGTGTAGCAGTGCGTCAATAGCTATATATTATTTTTCAAAATTTGGCTATCGATATAGTAAATACTACTTTATATTTGATATATGCCTCCGACATGCCGTCAGACCCTAAAATCCATACGTCAACTTTTGCAGACGATACAGCCTTTATCAGCGTCCATCAGGACCACCAAGTTGCATCACAGAATTTGCAGAATTATGTTTATAAACTAGAGAATTGGCTAGAGCTTTGGAAAATCAGGGTTAACGAACAGAAATTTATTCATATAACTTTCACATTGCGATCAGAATAAATAATCAAATTATCCCGCAACACAATGAAGTCAAATACCTCGGCATTCACCTCGATCGCCGTTTAACTTGGAAGTCTCATATTGAAGCGAAACTTACACAAATGAGATTAAAAGCAGTGCAACTTAATTGGTTAATCGGCAGAAACTCTACATTGAAATTGGATTGCAAACTTTTGTTGTACAATGCAATACTAAAGCCAATCTGGTGCTATGGAATTCAATTATGGGGTACTGCCTCAGCATCCAACATTGAAAAAATTCAAAGGGGTCAAAATAAAATTCTACGTATAATTACTGCAGCTCCATGGTATGTTAAAAATTCTCGAATCCACAAAGATCTAGGCGTGCCATTAGTAAAAGTCGAATTTACAAAATATGCGTCAAAGTACGTCAGCAAACTTGAACACCATCCAAACCCCCTTGCACGAGACATCCTTAACTTTAGTGGCCACAATCGGTTGAGAAGGAGGGATACCCTTGCTTTAACTCAAGCGCAAAATAGATGACTGGATCAGTTGATGTGAAATTTTTTTAGTATCATAAAAATTTTTGTCTAGCACTGGCTGGGCTTATTATTTTCTTTTTAGTATTAAGATTTGAATACTTATTGTCATTTCAAATATGAAGATTCAATAAATAATTAAATGCAAAAAAAAAAAAAAAAAAAAAAAAAATAATTTTTACACTTCGGAAGAGTATAATTTGAATGCGAAATGGTACTTTTCATATAATATTTTCTGAAGTAAAGTGTCCAAATGTGTGTTGTTGAGCATATTTATTAGGAAAGTACTTTTTCGATAGTCGACCTTCAATGAGTAAAAAGTGTAATTTTGTTTTTAAACTTTGAAGTACAGATTTATTTTAGGGATCAAAAATTCTATAGTCAATTTGTTACATACATACGTTTGGAAATTCAAATTAATAGTTTTGGTACTGTTTTAGTACCTTTCATATTTTATAATCACACAAATTGTGCGTGGAAAAACACTTTTTCAAAAGTTCACTTTTTGCGAAAGAAAATGTGGAAAAAAGTGTTTCTTTTGTGAAAAAAATTTTATTTTAATATCATAAAAATTCACAAGCAACACAGAAATGGGAAAGGGAACATTTTTAATTGCGGTTTTAATAACTAAATACTTGTATATATGTATGTAAAATAAAAGCAACTATTTTTTTATTTAATTTCCATAAGGTTTTTTTTTCTTTCGAAAGAAATTGAAACCCTTTGCTAGAAAATTTTGAGTATCAGGGAATGTTAAATATTTTGACAAATTTCAGTCGTAATTAAAATCTTACACATTATGAACCATAGACTATTCAAATTTAAAATGTAAGTTTACAAATTGTCAAATAATTTGACTCAAATATACCGTTTGGTACTTTTTTGTTCACGTGAAGACTTCAGTAGAACAAATTTTTTTATTTGGAATACCAATCAATGTTAAATTATTTATTCCAAAAATTTGTTTTTTGAAATTGTTAATGAAAATATGTTGTTGTTTTTTAATGCAAAATAAATTGATATTTAACTTTAGACGAATATTTAGTAATCTACAGAATAAACAGCAAGGACTTTTATAGAGCGGCATTAGGGTGCCAGTTATTTTTCAAAGTTGGAATTTGTTTCACGGCACCCCCCAGATTGGTTCGAATTGCTAAAAAAAATACTCCCTTGAAAATTTGAGCTCAATCGGATAAGGGGAAAAGGTGCCCCTGAGCCGCCCAAAATTTGCAAAATACCTGATTTTTGACTTTAATTGTCAATAACTTCTTTAATATCTATTTTACAAAAAAACTTTGTTAGTAAAAGTTATAGCCAAAACTCAGAGGAACAACCTTTGCTCACAAATTTTTTTCGTATCTCCAATATCTACTGAATTAAGAAAAAAAAAAAATAAACGAAAAACCATGGATTTATACATATGTTTATATGGGTGATTTTATTTACTTAAGTATAGGCATTATATGAAAAAAAAAACTTGAAGCATTGATATTTTAATTTTATTTGTAGCAAGTATTTTTTGTGGCTTTGTTTTTTGTTTTAATTTATATAGTTACAAAAGGTTTCCTTATTGCAATTTGGAAAACGTAAACGGTAATCCTTAACAATTTGTAAAATATATTGTTTTTGTTCTTCGCTTCTTGATAAAATATTATTATAATCCTGCATTAATTTGACTCCCCTTTCTGCGGTATCGTTCACTACTTTTAAACCTGAAAGAGTTTTTTTTAGCTTCAATAAACTTTTTGTTACTCGGCCATTTTGTGGGAGTTGTTTTTAAAAACTCTTTAGATAATTCAAAACGCTTAAAAAACGCTTTATATTCACAAACTGTGCAATACCTTTTTTGATAACATCATCTACGTTCAAAGTGTTTTGCTATTTACATCAGATTCATTCTTCAAAGCTTTTACCATTTTTTTTTTTTGGTTTTGACTGGTACATTTTCATCAAAAAATGCCAAAGCAACGCTTTGTGTCCCTAGATACCACAGGTGACTGCAAAATTTTGCAAAAGCGACGGTAGCAATTTCACTTTCAACACTTTGATATTGACTTAATACTGTAATAAGCATAAAATCGTGATACGGAGCTTTTATAGGTGATGGAGCGCAAAACCAAGCATCAACGTACACTTTGACAATAAAAATGGAAACATCGCAAAGAGCATTTAGTTTAACATCTGTAAAATCGAACTCGTCTCTAAACAAAAATATTTTTAAGGTATATATTGCCTCTGACATCCATCTTGCGTGATGCATAGTGCCTGGGGCTCGGAATTTTATACATGATCGGGTTAGGAACTGTCTTGCAAAATTTAATATCAAAAACGCTTTTAAGAATAAGTTCAAAGATGTGATGCCTACAAGCCAAATATAGCAGATCCCTATCTAGTGTATTTTCAATTATGGAACAAGTTCCATTGAATCGTCCAGTATTAACTGCTGTTGTATCGAAAACTAAAGCTATTACATAATCTTGTAGACCCCATTCAAAAAGCGATTTGCAAATAGTATGTGCTTGTGCTCTTCCAGTACCACTACCAAGAGAAACACATATTCTTTTCATACAGAAATAAAGAGCGGGTATTCCCCTTTTTTCTTATCGTTAAATCATGATTTTTAACTGTGGATCAATTGATGGGAATTCCCGAGATGACGAAAATCATTATCATTACGTACAACGCAGGTGTGGTTATAATAGCAACTCTAACTTTGAACAAAGAATAACACAAATTAGCTGTAGCAGCTAAAAAACTTATTTGAATATTCCCGTCATTAGTTTCATTAAAGACAAGTGAATAACAGGAATTCCCGCATAAAAGTCAAAAGGGTTAATATTAACCTGTGCGGCTTAAATTCGGCAACTCCCGTCATTTCTTTAATATAAACCCAAAATCCTTACCTGAAAATCTTAATTCATCATATTCTTATTGGAAAAATTTACTTTAAATCAAAGTAGATATCATTTTAAACAATAAAAAATATAAAAAAAAACAAAAAAATACTTGCTACAAATAAAATTAAAATATCAATGCTTCAAGTTTTTTTTCATGTAATGCCTACACTTAAGTAAATAAAATCACCCATATAAACACATGTATAAATCCATGGTTTTTCGTTTATTTTTTTTCTTAATTCAGTAGATATTGGAGATACGAAAAAAATTTGTGAGCAAAGGTTGTTCCTCTGAGTTTTGTCTATAACTTTAACTTACAATTTTTTTTTTGTAAAATAGATATTAAAGAAGTTATTGACAATTAAAGTCAAAAATCAGGTATTTTGCAAATTTTGGGCGGCTCAGGGGCACCTTTTCCCCTTATCCGATTGAGCTCAAATTTTCAAGGGAGTATTTTTTTTAGCAATTCGAACCAATCTGGGGGGTGCCGTGAAACAAATTCCTTAAAAAAAATTTTCCCATATAGTTAATTGGCACTCAAAGCGGCATTTTACCAACAAAATTTTATGCATCAGAACATGCTTCGTTTGAGTGTTTTTTCTAAAACAGATTCCCAAAATGTAAAATAAATAGGGGTCAGGAATAAAACAGGTCTAACATTTACGAGTATTTACATATTCATTGTTCTAATGAAAACTATAGAAAAGATTACACCAATAAATGGCTAAGAAAATTAAAATATTTATACCTTTGCATGTAAAGAATTAATTTTTAAGAGCTTTTGGATGTGCTCAAAAACACATATAGTTTAGAGAAATTTTTTAAATCATTATTCGAGACGATAATACGATCTATAAATTCAATATTTAAAGATGATTTCATGTAAATGTTGACCCCGGATACGTCTCAAATGGTTTATATGCTGGGTCCAATTTAGGCATACTCTCTCCAACATATCGACCACTATTTCTCGAATAAATTCTTCAATAATAGCTTACAGTGCGTCAACCATTTCGGTACTGTCTCCATAGATATGAGCCTTAACATAGCCTTACAAAAAATAGTTTAAAATTGCACGATCTACGCGGTCAATTTACCGGCCCCAAACATTCGAGTTCACTGAACTCGCCTCTCAATTGAGCCATTGTTTAGCGTGCTGTGTGGCGTGTGGCACCCAGTCCAGCACATGCCAGCCTAGTCCAGCTCTTCCATTTTGTAATCATCGTGTTCCTGCCATCATCTTGGAAAAAGTACGGTTAGTGCCACCGGACCATAATCCACACCAGACAGAGCATTTTTCGGGATACATTGCCAGTTCTGGCAATGGTTCAGGCTGCTTTGCTCGTTTACATGTCCATTCAACCAGAAAGGAACTTTGTAGCTGAATGCAATTTTCCCAGCATGAATTTTGATAATAAAATTCAATAATCTGCAAGCGTTGTTCGTTTGTTCGATGAAATGAAAGTCGCTAAAAAAATCACCTTTATATTCCTACAACTATATTTGCATCTTCAAATAAATATACAAACTTAATACAATCATAATATTTGCGTGTTTATCTCAACTTGTTACAAAGTCCATAAAGCCCGCAAGTGTATTTTTTTTAATAAACCATAAAGTATAAACTAAAACTGGGCAAAACTGTTTTTGTTATTTTATACTCTTACTACTTGTTGCAACATCAGCAGAATCTGCCGCATCAGAATCAGCTGCAACAGCAGCTATTTATCTCTACATCGATACATTCATTTATTTTCACCCATTTCGGAATGAATATAAATACAATTGTGTCAGTGAATATTGATGCCTTCGAGGTGTGTACTGAAATGTCATTTGCTGAAAAGCTTGTTAACAAGAAATCCATTTGTTTGGCGAAATTAATTTGAATTTTTTTTTTTAAGTTCTATTAAACGTCATAACAAAGTAATCGGTTACTTAAGAAATGTATAGAAATCTTACGTTGAAATTTGCATTGTAACCAAAAGAGGATTATTTGTATCTAGTATATCACCATGGGGCAGAATCGAAATATTTAGGAATAAATCTGCCATTTCTAAATTGATTTGATTTCGTGATTAAATTTTACATTTGGCGTAGCCATGCAGTGGTGGAGCTTATGTTTTGTAAAACTCTACAGTCATGGGGCCATGTGTGCTCGAAGTGTGTGCCACTTTTTGTAAATAAATTTTACGAGTATATATATTGATATTTTCATAGTTTCCGAGTTATACGCAGTTTTTTTTAACATATGTATATGTAATAAATTTATATTTTTCTGAAAGGTATCTTTAGAGAGAGCACATAAATATTAAATACCTTCGAATTTGGTCTACATATTTTTATTTTTAGAATTAAATTTTTGGCCAGCCCCAATAGAAATGTGGATCATAAGAGCAACATTTTAAAAATTCCATATTTTGGATTTTCATCTTATTAATTTTTTGGGAATTACTATATTCTTTTGTCAAATTTGTATACAAATTATTTAGATTGTAAGTCGGACTCTATAAGACATAAAATGACATGTAAAAAGAGCCCTAATTTGAGCACCTACATTGCCGCCTTCAACTTTAACTCGAATACTTCAAGCCCATGCCCGTGTGAAATTTCATCCTCATTGGATTATAAATGGCAGCTTGACTCTACTAGATTCAAATTCCTATAGTGGGTTGAAATCAGTCATGATATGTTCGACATTCAGCTGAATCCAGCGTATGATGACATAATTACAGGCCATCATACTCATTTCATATTTATGAGGTCGTATTGTAGAAATAACAAATATTTCGTGTTCGTGTTTTAACCGTAAAGTGTTTCTCATGTTTCAGTTAATCAGATTTTAACATTTAAACTCTTTTACCTGTTATGTTCTCATGTCGAATAACTTATACAATCATATTAAACTTCCGGGATTATAGTCAATATTGAGACTCTACTACACAATAGCTGCCTGCCAATTGTAGCAGATATTTCAACATGAAGAATGTACTCGTATGTAATGTAGACACGCACCTATCAGAATACATACTTAAATAGTTAGATGCTCATGGTATCAGAGGATCATTTCAAATATGAAGATTCAATAAATAATTAAATGAAAAAAAAAAAAAAAAAAAAAAAACTCGGAATTGAAAGTTTGTAGAGAAGAGAGAGTACAATATTTAATATGATCTGGAAGATTTTGTCTAATCCCAACAATGCTAGTATGATTGAATTATAAATACGTTGATCGTATACGACGTACCCAATGCGAGTTTAAAACAATTGGGCCGCTTTTACATATCAAGATTGCCATTCTTATTAATATTATTTCGAAAAGAGTACAGTTTTGATTCTGCCTGGTGCTTTTCATCAGACATAGACCCAATAATATAATAACGGTCTAGTGACCGCATCAAATAGCAACGTCACTTTCCTGGGTTTCATGCATGCACACATTACTATCATGGCCTCGGATGTGTGCCCGATAGTGTTGGGATTATTGTCAAGAATAATATACAAGAGTTTTGCATTGCCTAAAAACCCGGTTAAATTATTCGCAATATCTAAAAAAATTTCAATCAATGAAATGCAACACCTTTTAGCAATAACGCCAGATATTAATAATGTTGCTTCTGTTTTACCATTTCATTTCCCAATTTAAAAATTGAAATATATTTTTTTTATTTATGGTTACGTAACTAACAGCAGACATGCACTCACTTCTGCTGCAACTACAGTGTGTGCACAGTTTTAAGATTTCAAATAAAATAATAACATTTGCATTTCATTTTATTACGAAAACCAATAATACTGCCATCTCTATAGGAAAAGATTATACCTACGTTGACTAACACTCAATGTTAGTTATTTCGTTTCGATTTACAATTTTATATACATACATACATATGTATATATGAATACAATCCCTGCAAATAATATTGGACTACGTGATCCATTTTAGATGAAATGAACTACTTACAACATGGTCCAATGTAATGCAGTCATGGACCATGTCATAGTTAAACAAGAGTTTGTAGTTAAACGACATGGTTTCGTGTTAACACGATTGCATATTGAGTTGTTGTTGTTGTTTAAAACTAACCCTCGAGAGTACTCCATGGAGTAGTTTTGGGACTACTCCGATGGGTTATATGGTCCAGTCCTAGGACATCGCAATGTTAAATGGACTACCTTTTTTTCATATATTTGGAGTAGTTTTGGAGTACTCCTACTCCTCTTTGGACTAGTCTTTACATGCATGTATGGACTAGTCGCGTTATTTGCAGGGATAGAAGAAGACATACATATGTAGATTTAAAACTCTGTTAGAAAAAACTTGAGTCTGTTTATCATGGATGGACCGAAACATTTGTCGAACCAAAAGAAAATTATTGATTAGTTTAGAAAAATGTTAGAATGTCGTTACTTCAAAATCATCCTTCGTGCACTCACTTTTGTAACAAAATATGTAACAAGGACTATTCATACACATGTAACAAAATCTAAACACATACATATGTACATACGATACCTTAAAGTTCTTAATCGAAATTTATACTCTGTCTGAAGTGAACTACAGCAATAATAACAAAAAGCCCAGAGATGAGTTTCTTTAAATAAATAGTTTTTCATTAAAATACAATTTCGATGCGTCGTCCATGCATTGGGGGAAAGGGTCGCAAAGGCGAAGCAATTTACTCGTACCACTCCAACATCTTTTTTACTTCATATAAAGACATTTCAATTTCGCAATGATCATGCAACTGATCAACAATAAATTTTAAATTTAAACTCTTGCTTTTTTTTTTGTTTTTTTATTTTAGAAGTTGTGTTTCTTTGTAGAAAAAATGCCTTTTTTCCCCAGCAATTTATTGTTGCCGTGTTTCTATGTACTTGTTCCTTGGTAAACTCTCTGTAATATTGTGAAGATTTGTTATAATCAGGGCAATCAAAAATATGCAGAATTGATTTTAGTATCGTAGGTAGTGTGGTCATTTTAGAATTTCTGCGACTAAATTTAGTTTACTTAATTTCGATTTAGCTGCAAAATTTTATATTTAGCATTTGGCATTTTAATTAGCATTTTCATCCCACCACCAAAAAGTTTGTCATTCCGTTTACAAAATATCGAAATATTGGTCGTACAACCAAAAAGTCTATATATTCTGGGTCCTTCCTTATAAGATTCTAAGTCGATCTAGCCATGCCCGTCCGTCTGTTGAAGACACGATGGAGTTTCGAAAAAATACTTTCTTCATGTTTGATATTGAAAATGGGCAAAATCGGTCAAGTAAGATCCCAGTTATAGACCAAAGTTTCAGGCAACCTCGATATTCTTCAAATATTTTTCCTTGTTATCTTCAAATATAGTGCAAATAATATCATGAAATTTTATACACTTCATTTTTACTATTGATCAACTAGGTATGCTGTAAATGACAAGAATCGGTCCACGATTTCTTATAGCCATCACACAAATGTATTGCTGGAATTTGGCTCTATGGTATATAAATGCGTATTGAAAAAAAGAATTCATATCAAATTCAGCACAAATAAATTTCATAAGAAGAGAAATCATCAGTCCATATTTGAACACTTCAGAATATAAATTAAATAGTAATAAATCTCTTATAAAAATCACAAAAAAATATATATATGAATCAGCGAACTGAATTATATTAAGATCGGTTCATATTTCACCATTGCCTCTATATAAAGTCCATTTCCGAAAATAACTTTAAAGCTCATAAATCTCTTATAAAAATTAATTTCAAGTTGAAATTCGCAAACTATATATATACATATAAATCATAGTAAGGAATACTGTTAAAAGTCGGCCATAACTGATCATAGCTCCCACATGGGGTCCACTTCCGAAAAACCAATTAACCTACGTAAATACTATACCGATATCGAAGTGAAATTTTACACATATCAGTTATATGTAACAAACATTTTATTATTGGATTTTGTGAAGGTCAATCCATAACTGGCCACAGTTCCCATTTAAGGCCCATTTCAAAGGATAACAGGAATACAAAAAAAAAATTATTGCACTTGCAATAATTTTGTGTTGGAAATATCAGCTGTTAGCAAAATAACTACTAGCTGTCGGAAGTGGCCAGATTGTCGGCTGCGCTGGTATGCTCGCGTAAGCCGGGCTTAAGCTCGCCGGATGGGGGTGGTTTTTGCCAACGCTCTGCACCTCTCAACACACATAAATAAAAAATCATACCAGCTTTGTATAAATAAAAATATAGTTGTGGGGGCCCGAAATGTCTTTAATGTATCACGTCTACAACCGCTGCCAATATACACACATACCTTTCCCTAGCTGGTGTTTTGCCAGGTTAGTCCTCCCACACGAGCCTGAAGGCTCACCTTGACATCTTGATCTTATCTTAGGATGTCCCATGTCTGCTCTTCAAACGCTCTCTCTCTCTCTCTCTCTCTGACGATTGTCCCATAATATGTAATGGATACAGGGCTGCCAGATGAATTTCGGAAAAAATCGTCAAAATCCCGATAAAAAAGAAAAAATTCGTCATTTCGAATATTAAAAATCGTCAAAAAAAATCGGAAAAATATAAAGTCACTATTTCTAACAATATTTTAAAATTTTTATTTATAAGAAATCATAAAAATTCAAGTTTATATAGTCTCTTGTACAATACATATCAAAATACATAAATTTAAACTTTTTTAATAAGAAATCACAAAAAATTAAACACAACTTGTATAATATTTTTATAACATCTTTTAGTATTTTCTAAATAAATATCTGAATTTAGCATATTTTATTATTTATTAAGTTTTAAATAACATTTTGAGTAAAGAATCCAATTCATCCATCAACAGATACTTATTTTCAACGAATTCCGTATGTTTGTTTTATTTTAATTTATTTGGCTGACTATTCTTTCGACGGTTTTTTTAAATAGGAGAAATTTCTGTAGAATTTCCCCATTGAAATTCAGAAATTGTTTCATCTAAATATTCAAGTTCGTATATTTACAAATAAAATAATATTATTTGGAATTATTATACTTAAACTCAAAAATTGGCTTTAATTAAGAAAACATCACTATCATTTAGTTTTGTTCTTGAAATATGTAATGTTAATTACTGAGAAAATTAGTTGTTGTCTCCAAAAAAGAGAGAAAAGACGGAAAATTTTAATAATTCAGAAAATCGTCACTTTCATAGAAAAAATCGTCAAATCGTCACTTTGCTATTTTTGAAACAAAAAATCGTCAAAATGACGATAAATCGTCAAATCTGGCAGCTATGAATGGATCCCAACTCGTATAAGAGATCTAAAAAATAAAATAACTCGTATAAACACCGATACCGATACAAAATGTAACACAAATTTGATTCAAGATCACACTACTGGTATATAAATATTATTTAATACTTGTTAAATAATATGTTTAGCATTTTCTAGCTCTTTAAAATTTCTAAAATACTAAATTATTTACTGTTTAAAATAGCTTGAAAATAAAAAATGAAAATTATATGAGCATTTTAAGAATATATGAATGTATTCGTATGTCAAATTTATCAGTGGATCAAATTACAACACTTGAGCTGCAATGGCAAAAATTACCTTCATTTGAGTGAGAAAATCATTTGAGTGAGAAAATAGAATCTTATAGTATGAAGATTGAAGTTGAAGTGAAGTTGATAGTGAATTTAGTTGAATGATTTTAAATATCATGAAATCTCTCCATTACATTAGATGTGTATACAAAAAAAATGCATTAAAACTTATAGAACGTTTTCCAGAAAATTTTTATGCAAATCACTAAAAAAATATTTAAAAACTAATTAATCGTAATGCATATTTCATATATTATAGGCCCTGTTCTGTAAACCGAATCCGAGTAAATTTCTCGTTTTAAAACGAATTCACATTTTTTGGTGTTCTGTAAACCGAATTCACATAACTTTTCTCGTTTTGAAACCGAGTACACAAACCTAGTCGAAAGGAAATCGCATGTGTAATTATTTTAATAAATGACTACAAAAATAACAAAAAAAAAAAAAAACAAGTGCAATATAAAATATGAAGTCTTTTTTATTTATTCTAATAAAATTACATGAATTTTAATATATTTGAATTTTAAAAAAATATATTTTAAAAGCACCCTAAAACTTCTACATATTTTTGCTTTAAGAGGGACAAAAAAAGTTTAATGAACAAAACACTTTTTTTATAGAGAATATAAAAGGCATTTGAATAAACAACACTATTGCAATAACAGTAAACATTATACATTAAATTTTTATGACAAACACTTTAAATTTTAATTAAATTTTAGTTCAAAAAAAACTTAAAATAAAATAAAATAAAATAATTGCGTAAATCACAAGTATTTTGCAAAAACACAATTTATTTTTAACATGGCAATCACCATTTTTTCTTATTTTCGAAAAAGTAAAGTCACCACTGTTTGTGAGTATGTAGCTGTCAAAGTTTGTCTAGTGCAAACTCAGTATTTGTATATTATAAAAAATTAATTTTAAAATATAAACCACAAACAATTTTTGAACGCGGCAATTTTTTTTTTAATTTCGAATCATAACAATACGAATGATTTGCAGAACACCAAAAAGCGATTTATTCGGTTTTAGAAATTTCTCGTTTTTAAAAACGATTCGATTTACAGAACAGGGCCGTATATTTTTATTTTATAATTTTAAAATTAGACTCTTTAAGAGAAGTTTTAATAAATAATTCTTAAAATATTCTTGAGTTCAACTTGAATTATTTATATAAAATCATGAGTACCTCAAATTGTTAAAAATTATTTCAAGAAAGTGTTTTGTCATTTTAAAGTAAATTTTAGCATTATTTTAAATCTGATTTAGCCGCTGAACTTTTTGAGATCTAGTCGCACTGATCGCAGAATTTAGTTGTTTAGAAACCATTTTGATTGCCCTGGATAAAACATATTACTTGTACTCGGAACATGAACATTGCCGCTTTACATCTCCATGCAACGTTTTTATTATTATTTGTTACATACATACTTATACATACGTATTTATATGTATTGAATTGCAGTCAAGAAAAAAACGAATAAGAAAATATATTCGGTCAAGATCAACCATATACACTACACTACATGAGCAACAGTTTTTCAAAAATATGCGCAATATTATGAGCTCTGGGAAATAGAAATGAAAAATCCCGTCAATTTAAATAAAACTTAAAAAATAATTATAAAGCTTAATGCCCTTATTCATAAAAAATTAAAGTAGACTTCAAATGTACTTTAAGAAAATTTTGTATGCAAATTTTGTCTAAAAGCACCTTCAAACCTACTTTATTATACCCTACACCACCATAGTGGGGAGGGTATATTGGATTTGTGCATATGTTTGTGACGCCCAGAAATATTGGTCCAACACCCACCTTAAATTATACCGATCGACTTAGAATCACTTTCTGAGTCGATTTAACGATGTCCGTCCGTCCGTCTGGCTGGCTGGCTGTCCATGTAAAGCTTGTGCGCAGAGTACCGGTCGCAATTTTAAAGATATTGCGATTAAATTTGGTAAGTGATATTTTTTCGGCCAAAGGACGGATGGGATTGAAAATGGTGGAAATCGGTCCATTATTTCACCTGGTCCACATACAAAAGTCCTTCCGAAATTGGGGTTTACCGATCATAAATGTTTGAATTATGCAAGGAACCAAACTAGTTTCATCACAAATGTGTGATAAATGAAGCCAAATCACCTCTACAAATTTTGTACAGATTGGTCCATAATTAGTCGTAGCTCGCATATAAGGCCCACTTCCGAAAATCACTTTAAAGAGCATAACTCACTCAAAAATGTTAGTATCCAAATAATATTTAACACAAATATATCACATATGTATACAAACAATACGGTACAATTTTATTATGAGCGGTCCATAATTAGTCATAGCTCCCATATAAGGCCCAGTTCCGAAAATTACTTTAACGATCATAAATTTCTTAAGAATATTGGTAATCAAATAAAATTCAACACAAATAATATACAGAAATGAGGACACCTAATTTTATAATGGTCGGTCTGTAATTAGTCAAAACTCCTATATAAGACCCTTCCTGTAATCAACTTTAACTTCCATAAATCTTTTAAAAGTATTTATATCGAGATAAAGTTTAACATACCCAATATTTATATTCACAGAAATCATGACACTAAATTTTTGGATGATCGGTCCATAATAGGTCATATCTCCCATATAGCGCACATTTCTAAAAAACTATTTTATACATATACTGGGTGTAGGGTATTATATGGCTGGGCTTGACCGACTATACTTTCTTACTTGTTTTTTATGAATACGGCAGTAAGTATTTTTTAAAATTGTACCATTTTATTAAAGAAAACTATGGCGATACACATTTTGATATCATTTGTAAATAAAAAATTTCATTGTATTCTATAGAAATAAAATAATATTTGAAGTTCACTGCAGAATATTTTTTTAAAATGTGCTTTTAATATAAATATGCAATTCATTTTATAAGTCATCATATGTATGTACATCCGATTTGTTTTTTAGTGGTAAAGATTGCAGTCACAGAGAAAACAGAGGAAAATCTCTCTCATTATAAATGCAATCTAATTTTTTGCCCGATTTTATTTTTTTTTTTTATTTTATGAAGCTTTTAGGTCATTTTTCAATGACATTTATGTACATATATCGTTCATTAATTTCACATATTTTTTGTAGATAACAGCTGATCATAAAAGCCATAAAGCCATCACCTACTGCAACTTTAATAGAGTATAAAACATCGACTAATATTTTTAAATGTGGAACAAGTTCTTCATCACCTCTTTTTTATTGCGTTCTTTAGATTAACAAATGACTGGATCATCTAATTTACAATTCTTTTCCATCTAGTATGGACATCTAGATTTAGATAATTTGAATTCTTCTTTTATGGAAATTACATTTCTTAAAAAATGTCCCAAATGTTTGATGAAATTATTTTATTAATTCATTCTTACATAAACGAAAAATATGAAAATTAAAAATTCGCAATATCCTGTCTACATTTAAAGAGTCTGTTCCCCATAGCTGTATTCCAAATGTTGATGTGTGAGTACGATTGTTAATTGGCATATCAGATGTGTATATCAAGAGCTCTTTATACTTTTTAAACATATAGCAAATGTTTTTAATGAAAATTCGGATGTTGATTCCGACTTATGCACTAAATAACTTGGTAAAAAAACATGCAAAGTTCACTTTTAATGGAAATTGAGATTCGTATAAAAATGATAAGAATAATTAAAAATATTAATTATTATTATATAATGTAACATTTGAGAAAAGGGCCTTAGCTCACTCATTTGCACACTATATGTACATATCGTGCCTTAACCGCGGAAATAGCTTGAGCAACAGAAATTAAATTTTACAGGAGAAGGTTTTTTTGTATAATATCTTGTTTAAACCTTCATTAACTTGGTTTAAACAAATTTTGAACAAAGATTTCGTTTTAGCCAATGCATGGAATGAATCAATTTTGTTTTCAAATATCAGCGAAAATAACGGTTTGTTGGCGCTTAAGCTTTTTTGCTGTTTCTCTGATGACCTACTGATAACGAATATGTCGGTTGAGATGAAATAATTTAATGACGAGGGATTTTTTATGTATTTAGCTATTTAACATTTTTTTGCATTTTCGTAAATTCTTTATATGGTGGGGTCACTTTCTGCGTCGATTTAATGATGTCCGTCCGTCCGTCCATCTGGCTGGCCATATAAAGCTTGTGCGCAGAGTACAGGTCGCAATTTTGAAGATATTTCGATAAAATTTGTTACATGCAATTTTTTCAGCCCAAGGATTGAAATTGGTGAAAATCAGTGCATTATTTCACCTGGCCCCCATACAAATGTCCTCCCGAAATTAGGGTTTAAAGATCATAAATGTTTGAATTATGCAAGTATCTAAACAAATTTCACCACAAATGAGTGATAAATGAAGCCAAATCAGATCTACAAATTTTGTGCAGATCGGTCCATAATTTATCATAGCTCCCATATAAGGCCCAGTCCCGAAAATCACTTTAAAGAGCATAACTCTTTTAAAAATGTCGGTATCCAAATAATATTAAATACAAATATATTTCAAATATATACAAATAATACGGTAGAATTTTATTGTGATCGGTCCATAATTAGTTGTAGTTCCCATATAAGCCCCACTTCCGAAAATCACTTAACGACCATAAATTTCTTAAAAATGTTGGTATCTAAATAAAATTCAACACAAATAAGTTTGATATATACAGAAATGATGACATCTAATTTTATAATGGTCAGTCCATAATTAGTCGAAACTCCCATATAAGAGAACGTAATTTACTTTAACCTCCATAAATCTTTTAAAAGTATTTACATCGAGATAAAGTTTAACACATATAATATTTATATTCACAGAAGTCATGACACTAAATTTTTGGATGATCGGTCCATAATAGATAATATCTCCCATATAGCGCCCATTTCTATAAAATTTTTTATACATATACTAGGTATTACATGGTCGGGCTTGACCGACTATACATTTTTACTTGTTTATTATTACGGACAATTTTAGCTTAATACTACATTTACACCTACGCAAAATCTAGCAGATTTTAATTAAAATCTTAAAGAAAATTTTTGGCGTTTACACTACTACTTTTTGACATATTGTTGGATTTCATTTCCATAATAAAAACAGCTGATTGAAAAAAAATAAATTATATTGTAAACTTTTAGTAACAAAAATGGAGAGACAAAAACAAATTTTATTATATGTTACATCCAGATTTAAAAAAAACATTTGGAATTAAAATGTTTGCGTTGAAAAAACAGCAGCATTTGTTAAACATAAGGTTTCACAAACTTCTGCAAATGTACTACACTCAATTATTATATAGAAGGTTGGAATGGACACACGTAAGTATGGGAAATTTATGGCTATTCCTTCTACATTGCACATAGCCGTATGTATACTTTTCTGTGTTTGAAAAATGAATTTTATATATTTTTGTTAATAAATATTGTGTGTTAATAAATATTGTGTGATATTGTGTTCAAGAGGGTATGTATACTTTACTGTGCGACTGTATATTTCCAAAATAACTAGAAATATTATTGTAAGAATAAAAGAAATTTCTATAGTTGACTGCTAACGATTTTGAAATCCTGATTAACTATATTTTAAGCTTTAGTTTTTGAATTCAGCCACAAAATTTATTATTGGTGTTTAAATAATTGATGTAAGTAGTTTAACTTATATGGGAACGAATTCATCTTATATATATATACGCGTATAATAATGAATAATTATTTATATAATGTTCATTACTGTTTTTTTTTACTAATTTTAAATAATCCTGAATTAATAAGAATATATAATAGATTTCAATAGAATTTTTCTGGTTTAATAAAATATTACAAATATGTTTTGGTAAACATATATTGTCAGGTTGACGAAATGTAAAGAAATAAGTAGATAGGTGTACTAAATGGGCTGAAATAAAATGAAGGTCATCAGCAAGGTAGGGTGGGAAAACTGACCATGGGGATAAGTAACAACTATATTTCCCCTTTCGAGCAAAATATTTCAGAATGGTTTAAGTAGTCCCTTCTTTACTATAATTTTTATCCTCTATACTGCACACAAATTAAAATTTTTTAAATTAACGTAACTTGTTATCACAGCCTACGCCCATTTCCCTGAGCTAAGACCGTAGCATTGCTAGGTGTGCAAATCCGTGGTAACCCTGTACTTGTTCATTATACCTATAAAAACAAAATATACATATGGGCTTAAAATTTTATTGAGTTTTTTTCTCAGTTTCCAAAAATATTAATCAAAATTTAAAAAACGTGTTTGGGCAGAACTTACTTTGTACGCTACACGGAACTTGACAAGTAAATAATATATGTATGTAGGTGAACAAGACAAACGTTATTGGTGAGAGTGGTGTCAAGTAGTCGTATTTGACTGACTCCAATATACTTGTTGCCTTTTTAATGGGTGTTTTGAAGTGATGTGTATACAGTAGTAATTTGAGAAATTATTTCCATAGCTTCTCCCTAACAGCAACACTCTTTCAAAAAACGATTAACAAAAATCACCAAACGCAATGAAAATGTTGTTTGTTGGCGTCAGACAAGGAACCTTGCGCAAAAGTTATTGCTTTAACAATTCACTTTTGACTGATGCAATCATAATCTGCATGCAACACCACTTGTACGATTTTAGCTGAAATGAAAACGAAATAAAAACTGTGTACTACAAATATCGAACTTACAAAGGAACACAATTTAATTCAGACTTTGTAATTTTTTTTGTTCATTTTCTTTCAATTCTTAATCGAAACCATTTTACTGGGACGAGCAAACTCAGATAGAGAGAGAGAGAGAGAGGAACCAGTGATGAACAATGGCCTTTTGGATTTCGTACCAACTATATAAATAAAATGCACTTTTTAGAACTACACGGTACTATTTTCAATATTTGTCAAGTAATAATAAATCTTAACTACAATCTCACTTTATCGATAATTCGATATATTTTATGGCAACGTTTTTAACAATACAATTTTATATTCGATTGGTATTGATAAAAAAAAGAATACGGTGTAAGATTTCTTCAAAAAATCATTATCTTACTTTTGGTGATATTATAAAGGCTGATAAACTCTATTGGGATAAGCAACGAGTGTTCTTCCAGGAAGGAAGTTATCAAAGGCTACTCCAACAATTTTATTTTAATGCAAAGAAACAGAGCTCGTTCCGTAATAAAATGTTTCCTGTAAATTATCTTCATTTGGGATTTGTTTGTATTTGTTTAAAGTTAGATAGACAGCTGCTTCTAAATGTTTAAGAATATTACTTGTGTTTATTATTTGCGAAAAGTTAACCTTGTTAAATATATACATACCATATATTCGTGCATGCTTCGATTGCATTTCCAAAATTGCTAGATTTATTTATTATTTTAAGAATAGATGAAATAGAATGGTTAACTTCTAACGATTTTCAAATCCTGATTAACAACATTTGAAGCTTTAGTTTTTGGATTCAGCCACCAAATAATTTAATGTAAATAAATATGTCAAAGACTCATATTGTTCGATAATTCAACCAACAATTTCTTGTCGTAATAATCATCGATACTATATACTAGATGCGTAGTTAAAGATCAAATTGATATTAGTTCCAAAATGTTCAAGAAATTTAATCAAATCCTTTTAGCTTGCACTTTACACAAATAATAACTTAAATGATATATTTATCAATTTCATCTGAAATACCAAATTTTGATGCAACATCATTTTGCAATTGTACCAAATGACTCATGAAAGTACCACGGCACCAACAGGGTCTAAAATGTACCAAAAAAAAAAAAAGTACAATTATACCATGTTTGGCAACACTGCTAAACACACTGTGAAGGAATAACTTTTAAAAGTTAATAAAATACGCCCAATGATAACAAGAAGTCAATCGTAATCGAATATTTTGCCCCTGAGGTCTTTATCATTCCAGCAGTATCTAAAACGAGCAACAACAACAGCTTGTCGGCAAGTTGCATACACTGACACTTACTACTGATTCATTGATTTCATTCACGAAAAGCGCAAGCAAGAAGCAACAAGTCTCTCGATCAAGCAGACAGCAATAACATCCAGGACAGGTTGTTAGTCAGTCATCCAGCAATAATGTTGTTGTGGCTGCTGCTGTTAGTTGTTGGATGTTGCATTTGCAGCAGATGATGTTTAGCTATGAATTGTGGTGGAATATTATTAAATTCAAACTTTTTTATGCTCAACAACTGGCAACAACATTTTTTGCACCAAAGGTGAAACAATTCAATGCATCTTTCTGTGCATCATTATTGTCTTTGCTTTTGTTGGTTTTCGTATTCTATAATATTCCTGGTACAAGTAGTTTGTTATCCCTGTGTGAGACGACTACTTACTTCCAAGGCAAGAAGCCATAAAAACAATCAATTTGTTGCACAAACACAGTCAATGGCAACTCCCATTTGTGTTGGCTTTCAGCAACTGAACTGAATTTATTGCACATTTTTATAGTTACATCTAAATTGACTTTTAAATTGTAAAATTTATCATAACAAAACAACAATTGCAACAGGAACATAAAACTATCATAATTTATCAATATTGTTGTACGTTGAACATTCGAAATTTGTACAAATTGACAGATTTTTAATTAAATTCGATATCAATATATCAACTTTTACGATCATTAGTGGAATCGAAATGAGTTTGTATTTGAAACGATGATGGGATTCCTTTTACAGTTACAGTCTAAAACGAAAATTGCTTTTTTGTTTACGGAAATGTATTTAATTCTTTTTAATGTTTTGAAAATCAGTGCTTGTTGCAATTTGATTTTTATATTAGTTGAGGTCCTTCCTAAACTTTTTTAATGGAAAATATGCAATGCAGTGGTATTTTCCCTGCAAAGATCCTGTTCCAGTAAAGGCTGTTTAAATTATAATGCCAAATATTTATTTGTTGTTGTTGTTGTTGTTGTTGTAACAGCAGTAATTGCTGAGTTGACAGCCCTTGGCCGAGTGATATCGGGTCATTCCGGTGCGTAGAACCGGCTGTCGTGAGAATGATATTTATTGATTATTATTGATATTATTTATTGATATTTATTTGTAATATCGTGTGGTTAATACACTTAATAACAAATAAATTGTTTGTAAATTTTTGAAATTTAAATAGTAGAATTTGCACTTCTTACGTCTTTTGATCATAATATGTAAGATCCTAATTGACGCAGAAAATTTTGTGCTAATAAAGAAATCGATATTCAAGATTAAATTAAATGATGTCTACCCCTTACATAAATATGACTAACATAAGAAAAAATTAATATTTTTAGGGCGAGTGGCATTTATATATTAAGGTTAGTATACGGGATTCTCTAAAGTAAACAGAAAAAATACTAATATAATAAATTTTTTTTGATTGTAAAAAACTAAAAATCCAATTCTATCTCTGAGAAATTGAATAAAAGAGGTACCAAATAAAAGCACCAAAACTATTATGTAAGTATTTTCGCTATTCTTCTCGACAAAGTACTCTTCTAATAAATACTTTTTCTGATTGCATAGAGTAACAATACAAATTTTGCAATCTAATAATGAATTAAAATTAAAAAATATATATTGTACATATATTAAACATTTTACGTTAGTTCATTAGTTTTTTGCCCGTTGTTACCGCTGTCGTTTGATGAAAAAATTACTTTGAGAATATATCTACGAATCTATGACGGTACAAAATATATATTGTCGATTTAGAATAAAGTATTCAAAAGGTACCAAGAAAGTACTAACAATTTATTTCTGTGCTTGTTTTGTCTTTTGATTTTGCATTTACCAAACAAACCTATATTCCGTTATAGAAATTCATATTTAACATCTCAAGTTTATATCTCCTTTTTACCCGTTATTTCCATCTAAAGGTCGTATTGTAAAGAAATTACTTCTCAAATATTTATTTTTGTGATTGCATAAAGTCACAACACAAATATAATTGTCTTAATACAACAGACACAAAAAGTACTAAAAAACACACATCTTAGTTCAAATTTTCCAAATACATGTCAGTTTTTGCAATATTTCTTTTGTCTTTTAATATATTAATGTTTAAAATTTCAAGTCTGCAGATTATTTATTAAGATAAAGATAAAAAGTTAATTTCTAATAAACGTTTATATGAATACAAAAAGCTAAAATAAAAATGTGGTTGCTTCATAACAAAGACCATCGTTATTTAAAAACAAAAATTTCAAAGATTTTCCACTTGTCCCCCTTTTTTGCCTACTGACGCTTCAATGCATATACATATCTATTTACATTTGAAGCATATATACGTTCCAAAAATCAATCCTTTCGGTGAATTCGTTTGAGATTACCGTCTTCCCCTTATCCACATGGTCCAAGTTTTTTAAAACGATATAACCTATGGACGCTTCAAAGCACAGATACATATATCTACGCTTCAAATTTCACTCAAATCGTTATATTCGTTTGTGATTACGTTTTTTCCCGACCTGGTACAAGTTTTGAAAAAAGATAAAAAAGCCTATGGACCCTTTCAATTACGGATATATCTTCGTTCAATTTTTCAATCCAATCGGTTGAGCGTTTTGAGATTACCGGGTTTTCCCCTTTTTATACCGACCTGGTCCAAGTTTTAAAAAAAATAGTAAGCCTGTTGAGGCTTTTAAGCATGGATATATTTGCGTTTCTAATTTCAATAAAATCGGTTCAGTCATTTGGTCTTACCGGTTTTCCCCTTTTCGGCCCGACCGGGTGCAAGTTTTGAAAAAATATATGGTCTGTTGAAGCGTTTAAGCATGGATATATTCACGTTTTAAATTTCGATATAATCGGTATAGCCGTTTGGTATTATCGGGTTTTCCCCGTTTTGTTCCGACCTGATCCAAGTCTTGAAAATATATAATACCTAATGGCACTTCAATTGTGGATCTATCTACATACCAAATTTCAAAAAAAAAAGCGGTTTAGCCGTGATAAAATGTAAATACTGCCAATGTATTTTGAAACCAAAACTAAGCACCCTTGTCATGCATGGAAAACCATCTGCTAATAATTATTTCAATTTGATTATAGACGAATCAACAGACATAAGTATTCACAAATACTTGGGAATAGTAATTCGTTACTATAGCAGTTCTTGCAAAAAAAATGTAAGTACTTTTTTACATCTAAGTGAATTAATTTACAAGTTTCAAAGTTTCAGACAACGCCAACGTAATGACGGGAGTTAACTGAGGTGTAATAGCAAAATTACGGTAAAAAAATAAACATATAATTTTAGTTCCTTGCGTTTGTCACTCATTGCAGTTATCAAAATCTTTAACTAATGAAATCGAATATTTGGTGTCAGAAACTTGGTTTAGCAAATCTTCTTTAAGACAAAATAATTATAAAAACATATTTCGTGCAATAAATGAGGGAGTACAACCGTTAAAATTAGTTAGAGTCTGTGATACCAGATGGTTATCAATTGAGTTAGCTGTTAAACGTATAGAAAATGAATGGCTAGAATTAAAAACTCACTTTGAAATTGCTGCAACGTTAGAGTCATGCCACCAAGCAAACATCTTAAAAAATTTATAGAATGATAAATATTTATTATATTTAAAATTTTTAAAGCCTTTATTATCAGACGTTCAGAATGTTAACAAAATGTTTGAAAGTAATGATGCTGACCCTACTCTTTTGCTAGTAGAACTTTACAATCTTTCAAAAAGTCTTTCATATCAAATTGTTTTGAAATCGGACCAGTTTGATCCACTAAATTCATGTTTATCTGATTTTTTTTTTCACTAACACCATATTTTAATTACGATTTTGAAAAATATTTGGAATCAAAAAGAGATATCATAACTATTGAAAACTATTGAAGTATTGGCTCAATTAATATGCCAACTTAGACAACGATTGGCAAAAAATTTTCATAATTTAAGAAAAACTATCTTCTTTTGTGTAGAAAACAGTTTAAAAATTAATAAATGCAAACTAAACGAACATTTTAAAGAAGAATTTATTGATTTGCCTGTAGAAGAAATTACAGCTTTGGAACATCAGTGGCGGAAACTAAATTCATATGAATGTTTAAATAAGAATTCAACAGTTGACTTTTGGGTAAATGTATATGAATATACAAATGCACTAAATGAAAATTCCTTTAGTGAATTAGTTACTTTTGCAATGAAGTTCCTGGTTTTGCCATTTAGCAACGCGGAAGTTGAAAGGGTTTTTAGTGGCATGAATCTCATAAAAACGAAAATTCGAAATATAATGATGTTAAGCACTATGAATTCGCTACTTTATATTAGGTGTGGTTTGAAAAGAATGAATACATGTTGCGAAAATTTTAAAATAACGAATGATAAAGTGATAAGAATATATATTATATGTAATGATATATCGAACGAATCTTCAGAAGATAATGAATATACCTTCGATGACGTATTTAATTTATAATTTAAATATTTTATAAAATATTTTATGTAAATTGTATTGATTTTTTGTTAATTTTATAATAATTTAATGTGATATTGAATTTAATGATACGTTTTGTTAAAAAAAAAACTTTTTATGAATGTACCACGGTTGGGAAATGTGGCACAATAGTGCCATTTTTGGCACTATTGAATGGTCAATGGCCCCACAGAAAACCTTTTTGGCCCTTTTTCATTCATTTCATTTCGAAATATTGTCAAAATTTGTTAAAAATAAATTAAAAAAAAAATTTAATTCATTCTTATTCAAGCAAAAGATTTAATGAAGTCTAACTCCAAAGTTTGTTATGAAAAAGATGTTGTTCAATTAGTATTCCAGAAAAATATTACAAACTCCGAAATAGAAAATGAGGCTTTATTAGACTAAAGTATGTAAGAAAAAATTACATATCAAATATGTATATTATTTAATTTACTAATCGTAACTGAATGAAAAAGGCTATTAATTTTATAAAACTTAATTTTTATTATTACTTTTGGACTGAATTGTGTCTTTATGTTAAATAAAAACTAAAAAAAAAATAAAATTTTATTTACTCTATAAATTTTTTTTTTGTATTTAATTTATAAAAAAAATTGGCCCTTTTCAACCCGTTTTGGCCCGTTTTAGTCTTCAACTTGGCACTAATTGAAAATTCTCAAATACCAACACTGGAATGTACATAAATATGTACATTAGGGTGGCCCCGTTTCTTTGGAGAAAAAATAAGGTATAGATGTTCCCGACTAATATGAAAATTTGATTCATTTTAAAACTACATTTCTCAATTTGTTTGCCCTGGGGTCAATATTTGGTGAGCTGGATCAAAGGATAAAAATGTCCTTTTTAGAGGTTTTTGATTTTTTTCACATTTTTTTCAAAGGAACTATATGTAAATTTGGCATCATATGAAAGGTCTTTGAGAGGCGCATTCAATGGTTTATCAAAAATTAAAAAACAATTTTTTTCAATTCAAAAATTTTTAAAATTTCAGACAAAATTTTAGTGTTTTTTTATTTTTTCATAGAATTTACTTAAATAAATTGTTGAAATTTCTTGATTATAAACACCATGCAATTTAACCCAAATGGTTTTTTCCGTTTTTTTTTAAATTCAACCTATTTCAATTTTTATGAATTCTTTTTAAAACCTTAATTCTTCCCTATCTGACAATCTCTGTTAACTCAATTCGTTAATATAATGGGTATTAAAATAACGTAAATTTTATAATATAGTCTATAATATAGTCTTAAAATGAATCAAATTTTCATATTAGTCGGGAACATCAGCAATTTTATTTTGGGGCCACCCTAATGTACATATGTAGTTACTATGTATGAACTATTTGTGTCGAATTTAAACTTGCTGCTGATGCTGATAAGAGCTTTATGTGCATTTAAGTGATTTTCGGACTAGGACTATATATGTATGTAGGCTATGGTTAGATATGGACCGATCATCATGAAATTTGGTACGACGATTTAATGAATTTCAACCTGATAGTGATTTTTATAAAAGATTTATGCGAATTTAAGTGATTTTCGGAAGTGGTCTTTGTATGCGGCTATGTCAAAATTATGGACTTATGCAAACAAAATATTGTTTTGAGATTTCACTTAGCGTGAAACTTATAATTGCAGAATTTTGTACGGATACGGCTTTTCTATGGACATTTATGTACCATAAAGCCATATTAGGTGAACACATTTGTATCTGGGCTATGAGAAATCGTGAACCAATTCCTATCATTTTCAACGAGACTTATTCTTCTATAATAAAAATAAAGTGTGCAAACTTTCATGATATCTGCATTATATTTTAAGAAAATAGCAAAAAATGTCTTAAAAATATCCAGGTAGTCTGAAACTTTAATCTATAGCTCTGATCCTACTAGACCGATTTTTCCGATTTCCAATACCAAACATTTCGGTAGATCAGAGCAAGAATGATAAAATAAAGATTACGCCATGCGCATGATTTCCCGTTATGTGACGTAGAAGGGCCATTCTAAGGGTTACCAATAATGTTTCATGTGTTAGAATTAAAATTTCTTGCGAAAAATGTGTGTTTTATTTGATAGTTGGCAACCTTGCAAATGAATTCTCTGAGAGTTCTAAAATAAAATCTGTTTAAAAAAGAACAACAAACAAAAAAAAAAAAACAACAAAAAATATAAACATGAAGAGTGCAGTGAGCAAATGCAAGCAAAACAAGATTAAAAAAAACAAGTGAGAAAAAATTTGCCAATAGAAACACAGAATGTGTGACGTCACAGGGCCTAAATGCGCAGAACATTTTAAAATTTTACGCCCGTTGGCGTAATCTTTATTTTATCATTCTTGGATCAGAGAATGTTTGATAAAAATTTTATTGTTCTATGCATTTTTTCGAAGCTCTATCGTGATTTCAACAGACGCACGGATATGGCTAGATCGTCTTGAAATCTTATAAGGACCCAGAATATATAGACTTTTTAGCTCTACGGCCATTATTACGATGTGTTACAAATACTATGACAAACATAATATACCCCCATCTTTTTGGTGGAGGGTATAAAATTTATACCCTCCACAACCGCAAGTGGTGAATGAGGATATACATATATATATATATATATAAGTTTGTCATTCCGTGTGTAAAACGGAGAAATATTCATTTGAGACCCAACAAAGTATATATGTATATTTTTGAACCTTATGGAATTCTAAGACGATTGAGCAATGTCCGTCTGTCTGCATGTCCGTGTCAAACACTCTCACGTCTAAAATATGTAACCAAAATCACAAAAGTTCACAAAAAAATCTCTTGAGCAGTTTCGTATTAAAAAAAGTTTCGTATTAACAACCTCCATCAAAATACGATATTTTTAAAAAAATTTTTGTTATTTTGTTTAAATATATTGCAGATAATATAATGAAATTTTTTACACGTTATTTCTACGATGGAAGAATAAAGTGTGATGAAAAAAGTAAGAATCGGTCTATGATTTCTCATATCCCCCATACAAATTTTTTCCCGAAATATGGTACAGTGGTACATAAATGCCTATAAAATTGCAATATCAATACAAAATTCAGCAAAAATAAATTTAATATGAAAATAAATCGCAAACCGAAAATTTGATTAGATCGCTCCATGTTTGACCATTGCTCCAATACAAAGTCCACCTCCGCAAATCTCTTACAGATCATGTATATATGTATGTATATACCAAAATCACACTGTTGGATGTTGTGAATAAAGGTGTGAAGAAAGTTACTTAAACACTCATATCTCTCTTAAATATACCGGTATATTGTTGAAATTCGACATGATATACCCTTACATATATAATTTAATTTTATGAGGATCGATCCATAATAGCTTCCATATAAGAACCAATTTCAAAAAATAAGTAAACCCACAAAAATGTCTACCGATCTATGATTTTAATCCAGAAATCATAATAATATCGGTCTTATGGCAATTATATTACTGTATTTTGTAGTTGTCAGTCCATATTTGGCAATAGCTCCCAAATAAAGTAAACTTTCGAGTGTTATTATAACAATCATTAAACGTTTGTAAACTACGTTATTCAGATGAAATTCTATTATAAATTATATTTATTAATGGTTACATTACATCTACGATTGTTATGACAAATGTACAAACTCTGTAAATAATGGTAAGAATTGGTAATTAGATCAAATATATATGTAGATAAGTGGTCAAAATTTGATAAAATTTAAAATCATTTGAAATAAATTATCAAACAATATATAAAATACTAAAAAAAAACTAAATAAAAAATACTGATGAATGATATTCTGGTCCTAACAACAACGTAGTTTTTGTAATTCTCCTTATATTTAGGTGGAGGGTATAGCACTCTAACTTGCTGTATTTTTGTTCCGTTTTGTCCACTTAGTAGATCCCCATTTTTATCACAATTTTTGAATTTTTAAATATACTGGGTACTGGTATTACTCTACTTTATCTAATTTGAGAATATTTGGAAACAAATTATGTGCTTACATTTGATGCACAAATGGTATAAAAGCTTTAGTAGATATTGTACAAACAAGTAAAAGCTTTGTTCTTTCCAAATATTGAATGACCTTTTTATAGCAACCATCAAAAAATATGGGGGTGTATTAAGTTTATCATTCCTTTTGTAACAAATCGGAACAGTGGTCGTAGAACCAACAAGTAGGAGTTTTTATTCGGCTTATTATGGCACAATATTTTATGTTTATGATTACCCCATAATAGTTGATAGCTCCAATGTGGGGATCCGAAAAATAAAATAACTCATATAAATAATTCACACTACTGGTATATTGGTGGTGGGTATATAATATTCGACACAGCCGAATAATAAATGCTACTTGTTATGTTTAGTATATTGTACAAAGCTTCATAAAACACATGGGAGCTATTTGAATGGCGCATGTGCATTAGAGCAGCTAAATTTACAATTATTCCATAAATATTTAGTTATTGAATAACTGGTATTCACATTTTTAAAATTTTCGTAAAATAATTCATCTTATTCAATGTTATATTAGTGTGACCAACTGGCCCGGAAAATCCAGGACATGGCCCGGTTTTGGAACTATTGTTCCGGTGTCCCGGTGACATCCCCCGGATTTTTATTTTGAATTTAATTAAATAAAAAATATGTGGATTTGAACAACAAAACAGACTATTTCATTGAAATTTGGCACAATCGCATCATATTTTAATGGAAATTAATTCTTTTGAATGATTCATTTTAAAATCATGTGTCTATGCATATCCCTAGCAAGCCATATGAGTCCGAAAAGAGTCTTTTCTGACACCTTTTCTGGAGCGTTCATGCTCTTTATGAGCCCAAAAAACAATCATTATTGCTCCGAAAACCTTCAGAAAAGAGGGGCATTACATTCGAAAATGGTCCGTCAGAAAGAGTTTTTATATACTGTCAGAAAAAAGTCTTTTATGAGGGTTTTTTGGGCTCAAAGATAGCTCTTACATCGTGTCAAAAAAGAGTCATTGCAATTTTAAATACAACAAATTTAAAGGTCGCATTTATTATTTTTTTTAATTGTTTTTACTTAAACAAAAAGGGACTTGCTGCTTCACCGAATTGAAAAGATGTAGAAACAACGATAAAATTTATGGTTGAAAAGAATTGTTTAAAACCTAAAGACAACAATGTAGAATTGTTTGACGAGTTTGGTTACATATTAAAATTTATTACCCCAGAGAAAATTAGCGAATAGAATAAAAATAATCCTCCTAGTAAGCCACGATCTACTAAACCACATCAACGTTGGGTGGAATGTTTCAAACATTTTCAAAGTAACAATGTACCGTACACTCGCTTCGCGCGAATCATTGAATTTATATTTTGTTTGCCAGCAACATCTGCAAGTGTAGGGCGTATATTTTCGTTGATCGCAAAATTATGGACAAAAGAAAAATCGCAACTCAAGCTAGATACTTTGAAACAAATAAAATTTGAAGTACGAATGCGTTGAATTTTACAATTTTTTGAAAGAATCCCCAACATTGCTAAAGCAAATTTGATCACAAGATAAATACGATTTAAAACAAAAAGCGACAGAAAATTAAATTCAAATTACTTATAACATTATAATTGTCTAAATTTAACTTGAATAATAAAGTTTTTTTCCCATAAAAAATGGCCCGGTTTTAAGTTTGAATTTTCCGGATTTTAGTACTTTTTTCGAAAAATGTCCCGGTTTCGCTCAAAATTGAGGTGGTCGCACTATGTATGTATTTACGCATAGTAATGAATCCGAACTATGTTTTTATTAAAAACTTTACTATTTCAACCTATCTTGTTAAATTATGGAGACAAAAGTTAGCTGTTAGTAATAACTACTTGTAGTAAATTTTGTTAATTGCTCTAAAACGTCACACTAATGAACATTTTGTTTTAAAATTAAACACTAAAAGAATATTGGAAAAAAATATGTCAAACTGGTGCCTTCAATATATGTGCAAATGACAGGAATAGTAAGCTTTGAATTTTATATGGATTCAAAATATATATAATTTAAGGGTAACGTCATATTTCCATGTTTTACAAACGGAATGACAAAATCATTATAAACCACATTTTTTAGGTGGTGGGGTAAAAATTGGCCGAATAGCGAAACCGAAATTTTTATAAATAAAAAACATAGATTATGGGATTTCAAAGGAGAAACAAATCTTATATATTAGAAATTATTTCGGAAGGTTAGAAGGCCGGTGTGAGGTTGTCCTCACACTATCACCCAGATACCAATACGGTCCATTGTGATTTTTTAATTATTATTTCGGAAACAATTCCGGTTTGTTTCGGATACAGTATTTTTTTTTTGGCAAGATTTGAGCAATTCAAAGTCCAATTAATGAATGGTTATCGCTGACAGTGGCAGTTAACTCGATTGATACATTGGAGTATTATTGTTCTTTCAAAATTACAATGCTACGAGTATGTACAATGTACATATGTGCTCTGATGAATTTGACGATAAGTGAGCTTCACATTATTAGTATTAGATTAGTATTAGTTCATTAGAGAGCAAATTCATTATATATTTGCATTGTTTTGGTATGAAACCCAAATTCCTATTGGGATTTACTGCTTAAAATAGTCCGAAATGTTAGGTTAGGTCAGCAGGCAGCCATAGTTAGTACAGCTCACTTAGGTCCATTCGTTGGTCCTTTTGTGTTGCCTGAAAAGAGATGACTAGAAGAAAGTTGATAGATGTTATAGAGACATAGAGAGAGTAGATGTGAACAGGTAGGAGAATGTCAAGAGAAGAAGAAGAAGATATCGGGTCCGGAAGGTTTAGAAGAAAAGATGGAGTAACTACTCCGAGCCGCTTAATAGCCAGTAGTGCCACTGTAAGTGAAGGGATTGGGTCCAAAATCATGATAGCCAATTGCTATTCCTAATGAATTCATTGATACGCTCTAATTTCAAGTCTGATATTTCAGAAAAGGTGTTACGCAAGGTACACATTGTTTTGCAATGACAGAGAAGATGAGATATTGTTTCCTCCTCTTCTTCATATTTACAACTGCCGCAGAAATCATCTGGCATGATTGCCGAATTTGCAGTGTCCAGTAATCATTGACACTAAGTCGCTTCATTGTGATCATTGTAGTTTTAGCACGTACAACGTTCGTTCTTGATTTAGCCTAGGCCAGATACATAAGTCGTGTTATTACGCAGGTGTGTTCATTTGCCCACCTGGTCTGAGCAAGCTCATAATAAAATTTGTTTATTCGTTGCTTGCATGCTGATAGCGGAATACCGCATAGATGATTAATGTCATCATCAGGTAGCATGGAATCATTCTTTGCTAAGTTATCAGCAACAAGGTTTCCAAAGTTAAGAATTGAGAAAGACTATAATTTTCCATTTAATTATACTAGAATTGAGACCAAAGTCAACAAATTGGTATAAATCATTAAATTGTCTACATATTCTAACAAATGGGTCTGCATTAGCATAATTTTTACTACAGCATTTTACATGCAAAGGCTTATAGTATCGAAAATTACGACGTGGAACATTAAATTTTACAAATTTTAAAAGATATGTATTCACAATTAATACTTCCAATTAGGATATTCAACATAATCCGACGACTTTTTAAGGTGGGTAATTTAATTACAGCTAATCTACTCGTATAAGATGGTAAGTTAGAGTAATCCCATTGAAAACATCTCAAACAAAAAAGCAAAAATTGTTTTTGCACAAACTCAAGCTGCTCATTATACATAGATCTCATAATAAGGATCCCATATGATGGATCCATATTTCAAAATGGGCCTAACTAGCGATACGTACAGTTGTTTAGTTATCTGCGGATCACATAAAATTCCTTGGCCCACCGCTTTATAAAAGCAAGAACTCCTCTAGCCGTGTTTACAGTTAAAGTTATATGAGGTATGAAGTTTAATTTTATGTCAATTAAAGTATTAGATTAGTATTAGTTCATTAGAGGCAAATTCATTTGGGGTATTCACAAGGTGTGCTATCATGTTATATTGTCATAATGTTCTAACATTTTACAATGGTTTAAAAATATTGTTGTTGCTTTGTAAACAAAAAGTGTCTTAAATTAATAGAACTTTGCTTGCTATGTTTTTTGTGCTGTCGTAATTAATCAGAAGAGACCTGCGCTGAGCATTTTTTGTTTATTTACTTGAGTTTGCCATCACAACATCTAAAATGTATTTTTCGCACAAACTGGCTATTATTTTAGTTTTTTCACTTATTTTTGGCATTGTGGAAAACAATATTAATTTTTATATTTGTTTTAAATCAGCTGATTTAAATTCAAAATAGCACACTGAATTATGAGGGGTTGTTCACAGCAGTCGTATTTTTTCATGTTATTATTTTAAGACATATGACTTTATGACACCTTGTGAATCCCCCAATTATATATTCGCATTGTTTGGGTATGAAATCAAATTCCTATTGGGATTAACATACTACTCAAATGGTCAGAAATGTTAAAAACTGTTATCAAATATTTTGAGCAAGTTCTTATCTTTATTAATAAAAGAAAATTGTTTTTTTTTTTTTTTTGTAAATACGAAATTCATAAACTACTGGACAAATATTTAAAATTCTTGAATTTTAATTTTTGAACTATTGATGTCGTTTATAGTTTCGAAATTTGGAGAATGTATGTATATTAGGGTGGGTCAATTTGTCCGGGTGAGAAAAATCGAAATCTACACAAAATTCTATGAAAATTACCCATAGAAATACTTTCTAAAATGAAATCTTAGCTTCCGCCGCGAGGCTTGATTATGAAAAATCAATTGGTATATCCATACACAAAACACAAATATAGTTGCTTTTTTGGACCTTTATGTTGCATTTTTTAAACCTTATTTGATTAGAAATAAATTAATATGGTCCCATTAAATATTGATCAAGATATAAGGAACATTGTTGTTTCATCGATATTATGTTTTAATTTTTATACGCATTACGAAGATTTAAAAAGGGAATGATTTTTTTAAGCTCTGCTCTTCTCTTTTAAAAATTATTATCTAGTAATCTGCTATGTAAGTTATTAGCAAAGAGTAATTAGAATTCAATGTTATTAATAGTTCTAGTCATTGTAGAATTTATAAAAACGTGGTGTTAAATATTTGTTTTGATGGGGAGGTACGAATATTTCTTATAATTTTGTTCCCTTATATGTATAACCTTAATATGTAGATTTAAAACGGTCGTTAAAAAATCAAAACTTTTTTACCGTACATACAAGTAAATTAAAAATATGATTTTATTAGAATATTTCTCAAAATTGTTTAATACTTTTCTTACATTTCTTATTCAAGTGGTCTGAAACACGTTAATGGTCTGGGGAATAATTAATAACTTTAAAATTTTTTAACCGTTTTTTTATCTTTTATATCTCATTAGATCGCTAATTTCGTACGCATTTCGATTCTTTTATCTTAAAATGCAAAAATAATTATTTAATGGCAAAATTTTTGCAAGAACTGAAAAAAATTATTTTTCCCCTTGTTAATGAACCTCTAAACTTTGAGCGGCACGGGTTAACGTCGTTTAATTGAGCTTAAATTTCGGCTATCTCAATATCTAGAATGGGGAATCGTTTTATGGGGTCCAGACGAACAAAACTTTGACATTAGTATGCATAGTAGCACAGTTTAGTGAAATATTTTTAATTAAATATTAAGTATGAACCCTACTATGAAAGCTCCTTTTGAATTTTAAACACTCCATGACAAGCTGAAAGAACGACGAAAAAGTTAAGTGAAAGCTTAAAGCAGATTGTCACTTCCAGGTATAAATAAGAAATAATATAATAAAACATGAATATGTGTAAAAAAAATATTCACGTGGACTTAAACAAATAGAAAGCAGAAAAATAACTGCTCGTCCCAACTGACAACGCTGTGAGAGTAGAGCCAAAGGAAAAACGCAAGTACGACAGTCACAGTTATTGATTAAACAAACTTTGTCTACTTACATACGTCAAAACAAGGCAAAAGAAAAAAACAACTGCAATAGAAAATAGATGTTTGTATCTGGAGAGTGTGTTGAGTAACAAGACATTTTAAAATAAAAAAAATACAAGTTTAAATTAAAATCGAATTAGTGGTCATCAATTAAAAGTAAAAACTATCAGCAATGTTGTTGTCAGAGCAAATACGTCCAGGATGCTTGGAACGCATACTGGAGATTTTAAAGTCTCCGATAAGACCAAAACATATACGTTTATCAGCTGTTCTTATTTGCATTAATCAGTTTGTAAGTTGAACATTCTGCATTTAAAGTACAATACTTAATCATTTTAATGCACGTTTGTATATATGTACATGCATACACACTTATTTATTTAATAGTTAATTGCAAATATTTTGCTGTTCATTGTGATACTGGCTTACATCCATATCGAGGAGGCCAACTCAAGGGCGATTGCCGACATGGAGGATCAACGTGACAATGCGTACTACAGCCTACCGGACTTGATATTGAACCGCATACGCTTTCATTTTGCCAACGACGTCACGATGACATCACGAGTCTTTGCCTTCACGATGGTCTGTTGCTCTGCCATATATTTGTTGAGTGCCGTTGGACTTTTAATTGGCATCTACAAAAGTCGTGAGGAATTCGTTTTGATTTGGTTGATACTGCAGGTTGCTTTCTTTATCGGCGGAATAGTCTTTAGCGTCTGGATTTCGGATGGTGAATTTGTTAAGCACACAGTTGGCAAATTATTTTTCTGTAAGTTGATTCTGTCACCTTTCAAAGGTGTTTTATCGATTTGTTTGTTGATTATGAAATAACACTCTTTAACTTTTAATGCCTTTTCTTAGTTATAATGTCCGCTACTGTTCTCGTGTGTGACGCCACAATGTGGTACATTATTTATTGCTTCTACCACAGCATACGTCTAATGAACAAATTACGTGAAATAGCGACTGTAGCTATTCCATGTCCAGCGCCTGGAACGGTAAGTCTTCTTATTAACTAAAGACATTTACACAATTTATATAAAATTACATATGTACGAGTATGTATGTATGCATATACTTTGGTTTAGGTCGAGTTTCAGACATGAATCATTTGAACTATAATTGTACCATAACATGTTTTTACTTTTACTTCTTCTGTTCATTATAACCTACACCACCATAGCGAGGGAGGGTATATTGGATTTGTGCTGATGTTTGTAACGCCCAGAAATATTGGTCCAACACCCACCTTAAATTATACCGATCGACTTAGAATCACTTTCTGAATCGATTTAACGATGTCCGTCCGTCCGTCTGGCTGGCTGGCTGGCTGTCCATGTAAAGTTTGTGCGTATAGTGCAGGTCGCAATTTTGAAGATATTTCGATAAAATTTGGTACATAATATTTTTTCAGCCAAAGGTTCATTATTTCAACTAGCCTCCATACAAATTTCCTCCCAAAATTGGGGTTTACCGATCATAAATGTTTGAATTATGCAATTCTGCAAATAAATTTCACCAAAAATGAGTAATGAATGAAGGTAAATCAGATCTAGAAATTTTGTGCAGATCGGTCCATAATTGATCATAGAACCTATATAAGGCCCACTTCCGAAAATCACTTTAAAGATCATAAATTTCTGAAAAACGTTGGTATCTAAATAATTTCATATATACAAAAATGATCGGTCCATAATTGGTCGAAACTCCCATATCAGACCCTGTCCATAATTCACTTTAACCTCAATAAATCTTTTAAAAGTTTATATCGAGATAAAGTTTAACACGGAAATCATGACACTAAATTTTTATATTATATCATATAGCGCCCATTTCTGAAAAACTGTTTATACATATACTGGGTGTAGGGTATTATTGGTCGGGCTTGACCGACTATACTTTTTTACTTGGTTTCTTTCCAATATACGACTTTTATTAGTCAGTCTTTGTTTGGTTCATTTTTAGATATTGAATTAAAGAAGGGGAAAACCAGAATAATTACACAATGTGTTAGCTTCAATAAATACTGTGCAATCTCATGTCTTAATAAATTTTAATTTTTCGCAAATCTGGAAACCTTCCCCAAAGTCTTAGTAAACTATTTTAGAGTAAAATTTTAATTTAAATTGACGATAAGGCTGCCAACATTTTTGTAAACGACCATCAAAATTTTAGATTCTAAAAGCCTAATTGATTGATATGAAAATTCAGGCATGTGATGGAAATCGAAAACGAATCAGTTTTGGAAATACATTTTAATGCATTTATGAGCTAATTTGTAAAATTTTTGTTTTAAGATTCTCTTTAGTAGCCCAATTTCTTTATATTTTATGTGATAAAACTTTTTCAATACAGAAAAACACTTTTAAAAGAATTATACATACTCGTATTAAAGGGATTTACGAAGGGAGCCTTATTATATGGGAGCTTGGACTAATTGTGGACCGACCGTTATAAAATTATGTGTCCTGATGTATCTATATATGCAACTGAGATTAGGGTCGGAAAATGATTTTCGTAAGTGGCCGCCTTATATGGGAGATATGACTAAATGAATGAATGATTTGTGTAAATGTGATACTATGAAACATATTTGTGTTGAATATTATTTAGATACCAAGATTTTTAAAAGATTTTATAATGTGATTTTATGGAAGCTGTGGTTAATTATTGAGCAATCTATATTGTATATGTCTACATTAGGGCGGGTCGATTTAATAATCGCCCATGGCTCAGTGAAAATCGTATTCTAGGGATCAAAATAAGAAACTTTGCCAAAGGAACCATACCTCTAAAACGAATTCTACTATCCCCCAAATGTTGACTTTTGTCCCGTACAAACATTTAAAAAAATCACCATTTTGGCACTTTATTTTATTATTTTTTATTTATTTTATTTATTTTTAAATATTATTTTTTAAAAATAAATATTATTTATATATATATATATATGTAGAATACGATTTTCACAGAGCCATGGGCGATTTTTTTGCCTCCCCACAAATCGACTCGGCCTAGTCTACATATAAAAGAGTAACTGACTGATTGAATGATTCATTCATCATTGCACAGCCCAAACCGCTGAAGCTAGAAACTTGAAATTCGGGTACTGAATTCCTTTTTCATCATAAAGATCCACTGAGAATGAATTTTTGGAAATTCAGACGATAAGGGGAATACAACTGGCAAAAACGGGTAAACAAAGTAACTGTGTATCTCCAAAACGAATAGAGCTAGAATAAAAAGTTTAAGTCTGTCTTCCGTTAATTAAAAAAGCAGAGGAGAGGTGTTTGGTAATTTTTGCAAATTCGAAATTTTGAATAATCAAATCGGGTAAAAACGGTACCCAAAAACCCTCTGTTAAACTCCGTATATTCTAAATAAATTAACATAAAAGTTAATAATAAAAAGATCTAGAAATATTATTCACTAATTTCAAGTTTTACAAATAATTACAATTACAATTTTCTAAAATTATTTCAACCTAACGGTCAAAATTGAGATCAAAAATGAATCCGTAAAATCCTATGGTTCCCTTTGTGTCTGCTTAAAGATTCATGGGATAATAAAAAATATTAAAACCATTAGATAGGTTAAGTGTTTTGCGAATAAACATAGAAATAAAAATTAATACTCAGTCGGCTTAAAGCAACAAAGAACAGAAATCGACCTAAAAAACTTTTTTATAAAATTAATTTAATTCCATGAAATATTATTTTCTAATAGTTACGTATTACTAAGAATTAATATTAATAATTTTTAAAAATATTTTTTTTACAAATATTTTGTAAAAACAGGCCATTTTCCATTATTTATTTCGATCTAATAAAGGCATAATTAGCATTTAACCACTGAAAATCAATTTCAGTACACATATTTTAATACAATATTAATACAAAATTATGGCATATAGTTTTGCTGAATTTTGTATTATTATATAAAAAGAAATCTTTAGTTCGGTCCATGTTTGACCATACTCCCCATATAAAGTCCACTTCCAATATTCACTTAAATACGTATACATCTGGTATAAATATTGTTACCAGATTAGAATTCGACACAGACAACTCTCATAGATATATAAATTGTTCTACTAAATATTATGATGCTCGGTCCATAATTTATCATACCTCCCATATATATGTATATCTTATAAATATCGGTATCGACTCAAAAGTCGGTCCATATTTGACCATATTTAAAATATAAATAACGATACCGATCCAAAATTTTACTCGTACCATCAAAATCAAACTGCTGGATTTTAAAAATATCGGTCCATACTTTACCATATCGTCCATATAATGTCCACTGCCAAAATGTATGTTAATATGTATGTACTCGTATGTAAATTACACTCCAGATTGTTATGAAAATCAAACAAACTCTGTAAATTATGGTGAGCGTTGGTAATTACTTCAATTTTAAACGATCCAAATTAGATAAAATGACTAAACATTTGAAATGAATTACTACATAACTATGTTGTTCGTAAAATTGTTTTTCAAACAATATATTAAAATCACTAAATAATGATATTCAGTCCTATAACCAGTGTAGTTTTTGTTTTTCTCGTTATATTTAGGTGGAGGGTATTTAAGATTCAGCACAGCCGAATATTGCACTCTAACTTGGTTGAACTACTTTTTGGGTTTGCTAAACAAATTGGCCAAAAAAAAATATTGAATTTGCCATATAAATCACAGGTGAATTAAGTTAAAATGGAATCTTTGTTGTTTTTAATTAATTCCTGTGTCTTGAATCTAATCAATGAAACTGTAAGTGGTAGGACTTATTTTATCTGCTGATAAGTTGTTTTCTTAAGGACAAACCATCGAATATAGGAAAGTAAAAGTTAGAATCAGGAAATAAGGACAGTAGTAATGGTCGATTTTCTTTCTCTTAGGGCCATTATTACAACTTGCCTCTAATGTTCTTAATAGTAAAAGGTAGCTTTAATTAAAGTGAGGAATAAAGTGACCTTTAAAATTTTTCGTTATTACAACTTCCTTGTAAAATAAAATTTTTTTTTTCTAAAATATGGCAATACCAGTGAAAACCCGATTACTTTTGACAAATTACTGACAAGAAACAGTAAATTGTTTGTGTTTGTGAAAATATTTGTGTGTGAAAAAATATAAATCAAACGTCTGCTTTCCATTTTTGTTTATCAAATTATTTATTGGCAAAACAAAATTAAAATTATTTTTTTTTTCATGAAGTTGACATTTTTTCCAGAACATATGGCAACTTCAAATACATACCTCACTATAAAATTTAAAGGCAAGATGATCTTCCCTTTAGCTTATCGGTCGGTTTTAGATTAAAGTAAACTTATAATAACCAAATACTTCTTATCTGTCCGATAACATCATACCTTTAACTATTGTTAAGTTGTAATAATGGGCCTTAGTGGTGTAAGTAGTAGTTGTCGATTAACTTCATAATCTGGGCAATTTGAATGTTTTCCATTGGAACATATGTACAATTAAATATTATCAAATCGTAATGGTACTTTTCGGCTTTTCAATGCCATTTTTAATAATTAATGGTTGTAAAAAAGAACAGCTGTTATTTATTTATGTTCAAGTATAATATAAAATTTTCTAATGGCGAATTATATTTTGAAATTTGTGAACGAATCATTGTTTTGTTTCTGAGTTGGGTTTAAATTAGTTATGGTTCCCGTATTCTTTAAGCAATGTATTAATGAAATTGCAGACAGACGCTTTTCATTGATACTAAATGAAAGTACTTCTATCGACAACAAGAAAATGTTATATCTGATGATAAAATATTTTAATATGGATACTAGTAAGGTCACAACAACATTATATAGGTTAATAGAGATTCAAAGCGGTAGTTCCGAAACTATTACCAATTCGATCACAAGTGCATTGAAATCAGATGGGTTAAACATTAAAAATTTGGTCGGAATAGGTGTGGATGGAGCAAATTCAATGGTAGGAAAAAATGAATTCGTTAGTAGTAGATTAAGGGAAGTTGTTCCCCATTTAGTTATTGGAAAATACATTTGTCATTCCCTACACTTGGCGGGCTATGAAAGTCTTGTCATCAGAAATAGACTTTACCATACGGGAAACATGTTGTTGGTTTTCTTACAGCAGCAAAATACAAATAGAATATGATGCAATGCACCGCTTAATTAAATAAAACTTTTCAAGAGGAAAATGTGGACCAATTAAAATTATATGAGGAATTACGGGATTGTTACTTCGGTCTTTTACAAAAAATTGTGCACTCTGATCTCCTGGCACATGAGCAAATTTCCACATTATCAAGTTTTAATTTAGAAAACTTTTTAATTCTGTCAGAATGCTTCAATTTTGGATATAGTTATCATCAACTTTTAGACGAAGTCTCTAAAATTGCTGAAATTAAAGGAAATTGCAGAAATTTTATTATCGAATTATGCCAACAATTGAAACAGAAACTTCCAGACAACATAAATGTAATGAAACAAATAACAATATTTTCACCAGAGAATGCACTAAACGTCAAAAAACTAGACATTACAAATATTGTTGAAGATATCGACTGCACTTTGGAGGAATGGAAAAATCTTTGTTATGCATATTGGAATAACACATGCTCCCCCGGTGTGTATGTATATGTTTATGTATGTGTTTATGTATATAAAAAATTAAATAAATAATTGAAAATAAAAATATTTTTTGGGTTTTTTTTTGTAGCTTACAACAAATTTAGGGATTTTTGTTATGATTTAAGGTTTTTCATTTAAATGTACTTGGCAACACTCATCCATAACATTTATTTTATAAACAAATAAAGGCCCAACTATAATATGCATATGCTAGCTTAAGCAAGCGTGCGAACACATATAAATTGTATGTGGCAAACTATAATGTACTTAACGAAACTTTTCGTTAAGTTTTTCAACTGTCATTTGCTTAAGCAAAAAGCGAAACTGATCGCACATTCTGTACGGAATCAGCTGTTTGTTGTTGTTTGTTTGTGTTTTGAACAAAATGGAAGAAAATATATTTATTTTAAATTTAATAGAAAAGGTGGAAAAAAATAAGTGCCTTTACAATAAAAGAGACCCTTTTTATTTTAACAAAAATGTCTTTCTGTCGCAGTTTATTTCTCTGGCAGAACAAGAGCGTCTTCTTCTTTTACAGTGTAGTTAACTTATTTCTTTTAATGTGCGCAGGCCTTCAAGCGCTAACTTTAATATTTTTATATTATTTAAATTTTTAAGTTTTTTCTCCATTTTTGCAAACACAATACGAAAATTAACAAAACATATGTAAACGTTTATTATTATTTACAATGTAGTGCTGCCACAGCTGTACATTTTAGTACTTTTGCCGATAAATTAAAAAAAAGGAAAAATTATGCGTTTCTGGTACGAAGTTTTCTTTTAATTATAAAATAATATAATAATATTTATAAAATGTAGTCATTTAATGGGTTTTTGTTAAAATAAAAACATTTTTTTTAAACATAAATGAGCAACTGTGGACAAAAAGTTTCAAAGTGATTGTAGCCACCTAAAAGTTAACTCTGAACTGGTTATGCATTTGACAGCCTTTTCGTTAACTTTTGCAATTTGCTTAAGCTAGCATATGCATATTATAGTTGGGCCTTAAGAATTAAATATGTATATACAAATTATATAGTACACCTAATTCTGTTTTTACACGGTAATTGGTTCCAGGAAAACCTATTTAAATTAGTCAAAAACAGGGATTTTTTTAAGAACAACTATTCAGATTTATAATATTTAATCACATATGTATGTACATACATACTAGAAAGAAAAAAGATATGCACTCTTAGCTTAAAAGTAATGTAAAAAAATGTATGAAAAGTTTATTTGATTGTTTGCACTAAAAGGGAATTAACCTAAATTTGTGAAATTTACAATTGCTATGACCAGTAAAGTTGCGTGTATCCTCAAAAAGGGATACACGAAAAGGGAACATATGTAGGGGAGAGGGGGGCACCTTAGAACACTTTTTGCTTTAAAGCCGCATAAAACTTCATATTTTTGAATTATTGACATTTTACATAATTTAACCAATATATGTACATATATGGAAATAAAATTTAGCTTAAGTCTACAAGTAACTTATTTTTAGTTCGATTTATATTTTTTTTATTTTTTTAATAGATGAAGTCATTGTGTTCAAATGTGCCCCCATACGGGGCAGCTTTGAACTAGGCTTATGTCCAAAAATAACATAAACAGTTATATTTTTTATATATATAATAAATTCGATTTATTTATTAAGAAAAACATAAACATTAGCAATTAAAAAATAAAAGAAATTCAGATCAAAAATAAGTTTTCTATTATTAAGACGGAAAAGGCCTTGCGATTTCAGGTTACATTACATTTTTCTTTAAATCATCATGATCAGCATTGGATTCGTCATTTTCAGAAAATAAGAGAGAATCAACAATGTTTGGTACTTCGGTTGATAAATTAACATGTTCAAAGGTGCCCCCTTTTTCTTTGTTCAAACCTGAACTGGCATGCCATTTCACGGAAATTTATAATAAATATTTTTTTTCTTTACATAAATATCAAATAACTTAACTTAATTTTGTTTGAAATGAATTTTGGACTGCAATAAATTTCTTTCACGAAAGAAAACGATCACTGAATACTTCTTACACTCTTATAAAAAAAATAAAAAAAAATTTACAATGGCACTGCGAAAATTTGTTCACCCAACTACACTCGGTCGACGACTGAAAAAACTAGCAAAAGTTGTTAACGTTGCTAGAAAACAAGGTTGGCATGTGAAAAACTCGATTTTACCAATTCATTTGAATTGAAAATGAATTGCAATTCATGTTCGCTAAATTCAAATTTAATTCAATTCGTTTTTTGGAGAAAAGAATTAATTCAAAATTTTACCAATTCATTGCATGAAAGATTCGCGAATTAATTCAAAAATGAATGATTCGTTTATAACTCTGCTATACATATATATGTACATACATTCATATCTACTTATATATATTAATTTCTTGATGTTAATAAACAATTGAGGATATTTTAATATTTACTAATTTATTTACTTAAAATTACGTTTTATTCTTTCAGGTCCCCTTTCATTTCAGGCGGGAAAATATGTATATAGGAAGCAATGGCTACAAACACATTTTAACCGAAGCTCCCGATGGCAATTATTGATTTTAAATAGAAAATAAATTATATTTTTACTTGTTTTTCACCAAAATTTAATTGATCGAGTCATTTAACAATTAATTAATTGTTTTCCTTAAAGTATTGCAGCTTTATTAATTTGGTAGAGATCTCTAACGAATCAGAGTCAAATAAATAATTCATAATTATAAATTGGTCATTAAAGAGGCACAAATAATTTGGTAATTCTATGTGAAAAACGAGTTGAAATAATGGTGTGATAAATAATTGTTGTAAAGGCAAAAAGAGAAAACTAATTATTAAAATTTATATACAACAAAATTTAATATAATCTTAAATTATATATGGATGCATATATGTATGTACACTGATCTTCAAAGAAAAATTGTTCTGGATTAAAATTAAAAAATATATGTATGTACATTGTTAAATCAGCTATTACTCGTATGTATTAGAACTATTCAAATAAAAATTTTCTAGCAATCGTATACATCCTCTTTCGTACACGATGATATGTCGATTACAAAATAAGGACTTTCTTTCTTCGGAGCAGTGTAATTAATATATAGTATTTGAAGATCAAGTAATATGAATCGATATATTGTACTATTTATTTATTTACTTGTGTAATAATCTATCCTGACCTTCCAAATGATATACAAATACATATGTAGATATTTTAAAACAATATTATAAAACAATAACAATAACAAATATGCACTTACATGTCAATGTAACTGATTTAGAAAATTATTCAAATAATAAACGATACAATAAAATTCTATATACATCCAATAAACACACACACAAATACACGATCATAGAACATATTTATCCCAATAGACCAAAACCCTTTAGAAAAATATTATAATAAAGCTTGCGAGCATAAGCCTTAAGCTTTAAAAAAACTTGAGAAACTATAGAAAAACATTTTTAAATTATTGTAGAATAATCAAAAAGGAACCCTCGTGATAATAGTACTGAAATAATTATTTAATAAGCTTATATTCACAATTTTAGAAAAAGCTTCTCCAAATAATATTTTATTAAACTAAATAAAGATAAGCTTATTCCTACAATTGTAGAATTAGCTTATGCCTACAATTGTAGAATTTGGTTAAGCTTGCAAATAAGAAAACTCGGAGCTTTGGCTACCGATGACAAGTCTTTCTCCTTAAAAAAATAAATTAAAAAAAACCTTTAATGGCATTCATAGTTAAAAAAGGAAAAAGTTACCCCTTGGCCAACGATATCGAACGATAACGTTCGCTTAGATAAGACTTAAGACACAAACTTTCTATTTTTTTACTCGTATCTATTTTTTTACTCAATCAAGTTTGTTTATTTCACAATCAAGTTTGTCTCTTCAGTCTTATCTAAGCGAACGTTATCGTTCGATATCGTTGGCCAGAGGGTAACTTTTTCCATAAAAAATTAAAACTTTTTGGATAAACAAAACATTTTTACAAATATAATTTTTTATTTTAAATCAAAATTAACAATGACAAAATATGACAAGCATGTTTAATATATATTTATTGTATACTATTTATTATATACTATGTTTAAAATCATATTGTGAAGGATAATAGTTTCTCAAGCATGATTAAAAAAAACTTTAGTATTTTTTTTAAAAAAAAGCTTCTTCTAAAGTACTATTATACTTTACTTATTTTTTGGTCTGTTGGGTTATTTGTTTAAATAGTTTTACAGTGGGTTGGTTTTAGTTTACTTTTTCGTACTGCGACTGGGCTTAGATGTACTCTCAAGTGAACACACCTATTGGCCGACGAACCGACGGAATATTCCCGATGTTATTGACTTTGGAGTAGTGAAAAATATCCCTGTAGAATGGATGCAAGTGGATCCTTCACTAGACTTGTCCTCAGATCACTCTCCTAATATTATTTCAATGCATTTCCCTCAAGTGTGTGGTTCTCCATTTATGAACATGACTAAGACCCGAGTAAGTTGGATAAAATACAAAAAGTATTTAAGTTCTCATTGCACGGAAAATGTAGTGTTGAGAACTACCGAGGATATTGATGGGTCGATTGACAAGTTTACTGGGGACATACGAAGAGCTGTACATCACGCCTCCACATATGGCGTTGAGTGCAGAAGTGGGATAAACAAAACTTATTTCGCTGAACTCGATCATCTCCTGTCAGAAAAAAGAAGAGTTAGAAGAGAGTGGCAAATTCACAGGTCTCCTCAACTGAAAGCTAGGCTACGAGAATGCAGAGATATACTAAGAAATTTCTTAGAAACCCAAAGAATGGCTTCACTTAAATCATACTTGGAGGGTATTGATAGTTCCCCACAATCTGACTATTCGTTATGGAAGGCGGCACGAGGTTTAAAAAGACCAGTTAGAGGAAAGCCTCCTCTGCGAAATCCGACTGGTGACTGGGCTAGAAATGATTCCGAGAAGGGGACTTTATTTGTTAATCATTTGAGAAAAGTGTTTACTATAAACAACTCAAATAATGCATCTGATTTGCCTCCACTCGTTATTAGACCTCCTGTACCTCTAAGACTTAGCTTTAATGATGTTCAAAGCGCTATTGGTACTCTGAACCTTAAAAAAGCTCCAGGTATGGATAAAATCAGCAACAAAATGCTTGTAGAGTTACCTCGTGTAGCAAGAAGAATTATGCTCCTTATTTTCAATGCTATTTTACGCCTAGAATACTATCCTGCAGATTGGAAGGTATCTATGATTACCATGATTCCTAAGCCAGGGAAGGACCCCACTAAAGTAGAGTCATATAGGCCAATTAGTCTACTGCCGACAATTTCAAAACTGTTTGAAAAATTGTTAATGGCTAAGTTGATTCCAATTCTGAACGACACTCAATGTATCCCAAATCACCAATTCGGGTTCAGAGCTAAACAAATCACCAATTCGGGTTCAGAGCTAAACACAGCACCATCGAACAAACACACAGATTGGTAAATGTGATAAGACGGTCGTTTGAAGACAAAAAATACTGCTCCGGCCTTTTCATCGATGTGTGCCAAGCGTTCGACAAAGTCTGGCATGAAGGTTTAATGCATAAAATAAAATTAGCTTTGCCTGCTAACACCCATAAACTCATGGAAAGTTATTTATACGGTCGCAAATTTACAATCAAAGAAGGCGATTTTTTAAGTCCCGCTCAGCCAATTGAATCAGGTGTGCCACAAGGTAGCATACTGGGTCCTACTTTATATTTGATTTATGCCTCCGACATGCCGTCAGACCCCAAAATCCACACGTCAACTTTTGCAGATGATACAGCCTTTATCAGTGTCCATAAGGACCACCAAGTTGCATCACAGAATTTGCAGAATTATGTTTATAAACTAGAGAATTGGCTTGAGCTTTGGAAAATCAGGGTAAATGAACAAAAATGTATTCATATCACTTTCACATTGGGAAAAGAAACTTGCTCGTTCATCAAAATAAATAATCAAATTATTCCTCAACATAATGAAGTCAAATACCTCGGCATTCACCTCGACCGCCGTTTAACTTGGAAGTCTCATATTGAAGCGAAACTTACACAAATGAGATTAAAAGCAGTGCAACTTAATTGGTTAATCGGCAGAAATTCTACATTGAAATTGGATTGCAAACTTTTGTTGTACAATGCAATTCTAAAGCCAATCTGGTGTTATGGAATTCAATTATGGGATTCTGTCTCAGCATCCAACATTGAAAAAATTCAAAGGGGTCAAAATAAGATTCTACGTACAATTACTGCAGCTCCATGGTACGTTAAAAATTCTAGAATTCACAAAGATCTAGGCATTCCTTTGGTGAAAGTCGAACTTACAAAATACGCCTCAAAATATGTCAGCAAACTTGAACACCATCCAAACCCACTTGCACGAGACATCCTTAACTTTAGTGGCCACAATCGGTTGAGAAGGAGGGATACCCTTGCTTTAACTCAAGCGCAAAACAGATGACTGGATCAGTTGATGTGAAATTTTTTTAGTATCATAAAAATGTTTGCCTAGCACTGGCTGGGCTTTTTAGTATTAAGATTTGAATACTTATTGTCATTTCAATATATGAAGATTCAATAAATAAATAAAGGCTAATAAAAAAGAAAAGTAATTAAAACGCATTTTTTCTCTTCACAAAGAATTTAATTCAATTAAATATTTTCATTTCTGGTAGAATACACACACCTTTTTGCTGTAAATGATGAAGCGATTTGGCTTTATTCAATATATCTAATCAAGGTATGTACATCCTTTTAAAATTGCTAAAATTTACAATCATTATAAAATAGTATTAAATTTTTGGTGAAGAACTTCAAAAAAACTAAGAATTGGTCTTTAGTATTTCGTTAAAAATTGGGTCAATACCTTTCATAATTGTGTTACCTGCATTTAATGCTCAGTTCAGAATATTTTTTCCTAGTCCATAAATACGTTAACCTTTTTACCACCAGATTCAAATACAATATTTTACTTCTAAATGTCTAAATTTTCTTTTATTTAGGACAAGCACAATAAATATTTCGTATTATTCAATTTGGTGCTGTTAGATTAACAAAAAAAAAAGCACTTGTAAGAGTAAACGTCGCATTGTAGTTGAGAAACGTTTTACAGTCAAACCTCAATATAACGAATTCCTCGATTTAACGATTTTTTTGAAATCCTCTACAACGCTCCATAACATGTAACACAGAATAAACCTCTCTATTACGAATACATTTGTCAATAGCCTCGTTATAACGAATTTTCTTTCATTCACTGCAGACTAACGAAATAGAAAGAATTATTTATCTCTATTTAACGAATTTTGCAAACTTACAACCTTTTCATAACGATTTCCATCAATTAATCCAAATTATATGAAACAGATACACACAAAATTATTGTGTTTGCAACGACAACGTCTCCAGCAAACCTACATTCGTAGTCGACAGCAGCATACATTAGACTAACGGCTGAAATATTCGAAGAAAAATTTATTGTTGCCAAGAGCTTTTACGCTTGTTGCAGCAGTTGTTTTTGCAATCTAGCTAGTTAATCACTGGGTCAGACTTATTATTTTATAAATATCAACTATTTTTGAATTTTAAAACTACAAAATACAGTGTTTTCTTTAAATGTGATTTGATTTATTAGCGGAAATCGTTCGCTATAACATGGTAAGCAGATGATGATTAATATATGTACATCAGTGATGGAAAATTCAATACTATTGTACTATTTTCAGTGCTTTTTCACAACAAAAATACCACACACATCATATTTAGTACTCTTTGTTTGTTTTGCTTTGTTCCCTGTTTAGAAATCCAGCGTTACTATTTTTATAATCATTGACAACATTGGCTTCGAAACAAGAACATAAGACAGAGAACAGAAAGAGACCATTCACATTTGCTAACCATTCGCAAATTCATTGCTTTTGCATTGCTTTTACTCGACAATAATAAAAATGTGCATTGCTGTTTGTTTACTCATTCCTTTTAACTGTTTGCTATTTTACATTCCCTTTTTGTTATGCGGTTATACATCAAGCAACGAAATAATTCAATGCCACATGAAAAAACTAAAAACATTCACACCATTCGTCCAGTATTCGTTGCTTTCAGTGAATGAAAACATAAAGAAATAGCAAAAACAATACAAAACCTAAGGAGAAAATAAATATTTTTTGGTTGTTGCTTTATGTGCGATTTGTTGACAGTAAACTAGTAAAGTTTGATATTTTTTGTTAGTATGTACAACTTATACAATCAGCATTGAAACCATTCATACCAATCGTTAAACATTCGTACCAATCGTTAATTATTCGTTGCTTTTGGGAGTATACGTTTACATTTGTACAAGACATGCAATGCAAGCATCATTTTTCGTTACACTCCGTTTTGTGAATAATGACATGTATTGCTTTACGGAATTGATGTATGTTGTCAACATGAGGTTCGTTTTTTGTGATTGTATTCAAAATCTAAAATTAACCAATCAATCCGTTCTCTGACATAAGGAATGCACAAATTCGTTATTCATACTATTTATTTGATCTGGGATGAGCCAATCTATAAAAAAAACCGATGCATAAAGAATTGAAGTTGTTTGTGAGACTATTTTGATATATTTTTTAAATTTCTTATGTTTCGTACATTTTTGTAATTCTCATTTCTTGTTTGAGATTTTTTGTGTATCATATGAGTTTGCAAACTTCAAACATATTGGTGAACGATCTATTAATGATATGGCATTAACACTAACAAAATGTTTATTATCTTAACCCACACAAATAAAAATTTTTGAAACATATTTTCCCAGCCAGCATTTGGGTGATTGAATTTTCAGCAGTCATCTAACTGGCTCATTTTTGACTACTTTCGGTGATTGAAAACTAAGTTTTCATGTATTTAAACAAAAGAAACAGTCAAATATGACTATTCTTTATGATTGAAAACTGAAGATATTTCTTTAATCATTTTCTAAAAAAATTTAATCGAAGTTGCCTTCAAGTTAAATATACAATTTATTTGAAAATAAATTGTTACACTACATTTATTTTTGAATATTTCTGTTATATGTTTAACATAGCCTTCCTTTGGAAAACATAAATGTAAAAACATACAAAAATATTCAATGAGACACTAGCAAAATGTAATGCATTTTCTGGCCTGCTAAAGCCGTCATCAGCATTCTTTGTGTCCAATAGTGTTTTATTTTCAAACTCTGTATATTCAACTTTTTTCATAAATTATATGAGAATTATTCCTCTTGCGAGTATTAATAAACAAAAATTTTTAAAAAAATTTAATCGAAGTTGCCTTCAAGTTAAATATACAATTTATTTGAAAATAAATTGTTACACTACATTTATTTTTGAATATTTCTGTTATATGTTTAACATAGCCTTCCTTTGGAAAACATAAATGTAAAAACATACAAAAATATTCAATGAGACAGTAGCAAAATGTAATGCATTTTCTGGCCTGCTAAAGCCGTCATCAGCATTCTTTGTGTCCAATAGTGTTTTATTTTCAAACTCTGTATATTCAACTTTTTTCATAAATTATATGAGAATTATTTCTCTTGCGAGTATTAATAAACAAAAATTTTTAAAAAAATTTAATCGAAGTTGCCTTCAAGTTAAATATACAATTTATTTGAAAATAAATTGTTACACTACATTTATTTTTGAATATTTCTGTTATATGTTTTTTTTTTTTTTTTTTTTTTTTTTTTAAAAAATTTTTGTTTATTAATACTCGCAAGAGGAATAATTCTCATATAATTTATGAAAAAAGTTGAATATACAGAGTTTGAAAATAAAACACTATTGGACACAAAGAATGCTGATGACGGCTTTAGCAGGCCAGAAAATGCATTACATTTTGCTAGTGTCTCATTGAATATTTTTGTATGTTTTTACATTTATGTTTTCCAAAGGAAGGCTATGTTAAACATATAACAGAAATATTCAAAAATAAATGTAGTGTAACAATTTATTTTCAAATAAATTGTATATTTAACTTGAAGGCAACTTCGATTAAATTTTTTTAAAAATTTTTGTTTATTAATACTCGCAAGAGGAATAATTCTCATATAATTTATGAAAAAAGTTGAATATACAGAGTTTGAAAATAAAACACTATTGGACACAAAGAATGCTGATGACGGCTTTAGCAGGCCAGAAAATGCATTACATTTTGCTAGTGTCTCATTGAATATTTTTGTATGTTTTTACATTTATGTTTTCCAAAGGAAGGCTATGTTAAACATATAACAGAAATATTCAAAAATAAATGTAGTGTAACAATTTATTTTCAAATAAATTGTATATTTAACTTGAAGGCAACTTCGATTAAATTTTTTTAAAAATTTTTGTTTATTAATACTCGCAAGAGGAATAATTCTCATATAATTTAATCATTTTCTGAGTCATTATAGATTACACTAGATGACCAAAAAATGATAATAACAAAAATGTATTCTTGGTTAAAAAAAATAAATAAATATAAATCATTTTTTACTCATTATATGTTTAAAATATGATCTATGTGCAGGTGCTATCATTTTTTGGTAATTATATGATTGAAAACTGATGTTTGTGTTTTATTAAAACAGTTATACCGGGACTTTTATATCAAGTTGAAAATTTGAGAAGTTGAAATAAAATTTATATTCATTTAGTTTAGTTTAGCATCACAATTCAATAGCCTTTAAAAACAACCCGAAATTTGACAAACTGCCTTTTATGTTGAAGGATGATTTGAACGCTTTCAATAGTGAATTGGAGAAAGACAAAGAATTCTTGGATGATTTTGTAAGTATATTGAAACGATGTATTCCTTCCCATATTTTTATGTTACTTTTTCTTTTGATTGTTTTTTGTCATAGAAAAATTTTATTGGAAATATTGGTGGCGATGGACAGACGCAGTTCCTTAGAAGTTCCATAAGGAAAGTATTTTCTGATGAATTGGCTTCTCAATTCAGTTGGAAGGGAACCAACGAAAAACCAAGCGCTGAGAAGTTGCTTATTACAACCATAGTCATAAGTAAGATTTATATGAATTTAAATAACAATATGATTTTGTATTTAATATGTTTTGTTACAGATATTTGCCACCAGAAGTATAAAGCTGAAGCGAAAGAAATTAATGGAATTCTCCAACAACACTTTGTGCATGCTAAAGAGCGCCTGCAAAAACGTAAACGCCAATGTAAAAATTAGTTATAGTTTGTATACATTAAGTTTTTATTTTCTGTTTTGCTTTTTTAACTTAAATTCTATTTAACTTTTTTTTTACTTAAATTTAATTAACTTTAATAAATGTAATTAAAATGGAATAGAAATAAATTAATATTACAAAAAAAAATTGATTTTAAAATTATTTCACATTCAATCATAAAATGAATTATAATTATAGTAATATCTGACTATAAAATTACGGCGAAAATGATTTTAAATATAATCAAAAAATGATTGTATATGATTTCAAATATGATCATAAAATGATTTCAAATATTACCACAAAACGATTGCCAAATTAAGTAAAAAGTTATATCAAATACTCGTAAAAACTGATTTAAAGCAATAATCATAAACTATTCTGTAGGAATAGTCATTGCAGGGTACCGTTTCCTCACGACTGGAGAGTAACTTACGACTAAATAATGAGCGCATATTCGATTGTTTTAATCATCTAGAAGAGTCATATGTTACTCATTTTTGTTTAAAATTTTCACAAAATGCTGGCTGGGTTTAGATAAAAATTAATTAATTTTTAGTTTGTTGTTATAATAGTTTTTTTTTATTAAACTGAGTTATTTTATTTTTGAATTATTTTTAAATGGATTTTTAATTTTATTTTTGAATAAATATATACATATGTTTCCTAAAAACCAAAATATTGAAAAAAGTACTCTTTTTGTTGACGGTCAGTACCATTTCAATTTTTAATTTTTCCATCACTGATGTACATACAAAATTGTTTATTACCTCGTTATAACGAATAGAAGTGCAACTTCACCTCGATATAACGAACCTCATTGTAACGAATTATTCGATATAACGTTTTTTTCTAATCCCCTTAAGATTCGTGCCATATACCAAGGTTCAACTGTATTTCGTTTTTTTTTTTTTTTGAGATATTACAGATATCGTAACGAAATTTCACGTGGATGGACCTACGGTGTTTTCGGATGGGTCCTTCAACGTTCGTCACCTCGGATCTCACATTTAAAACAAAATCGCTAAAAATCAATAAACCTATATATATCTGTTGAACTAAAAGAAATACCACACATACAATATATGTGTATGTAGATATTCTCAAGGATTGTTCATATTTTAGCTCATTCGGATCATAAATGGAGTTTTGGAGATTGTTTTAAAATATGTGAAAACCGAGGTGATGAACTTTGAGGGGCCACACACTGACCAAAGTTTGTTTTTAGGTAATTTTATATTAACTATAATTTTAAGAAGTATTTCTTTATTATACTTATAAATTTATTAGCTATACAACACATTATCTTCGGAAATATCGGAAAATATTGTATCCTTCTATTAGGGAAAAACTAAACTAGGTTAGGGGAAAACAATAAATTAGAATTTGCAAATGCGTCTACATACATACATATGTATGTATTTCATAAACAAAACTGTATGTATCTTTCTCAGCGTTAAAGCAATAATTCATCCTTTCCGACCTCGAACAGGTGGCACTGTTGCTGTCGTCGTTGTTGTTGTTTTTAGAGTTGCCATTATTGTTGTCATAACATCAGGATCCATTTCGTCGCTATTCATAACCGAATCAGACATTGAAATGTCGTCGGATATTGTTATATTCTGATTCCCAATTCGTACGTCAGTTGGAATACTTATTTGGAATTGCAACAATACTACCAAATACGTAACCATTGTGGTCAATAGCTGCAATCAATAAAAAGATAAATTCACATTTATTACAATGGCATATTCATCTAACATACATAAGTATTAATGAAATGAATGACTTAAAAAAGAATGAACAACACACACCCCCTTGAATAGATTGCGATTAACATCAAAAAATCCACCACAATTGATGTTTGAGGGATTAATTTCGGTGGCACGTAAAAACATATTGATTTCAGTCTGAGCATCTGAGTTCATCCAGTTCAATTCAACCATGAGTAACTTCTTTTGAAAATTAGTACGAACATTGAAAGAAGCGTAGTGGGCTTGATCGCAGATAAAAAACAAAAGACAGACATTCCATAAGGCCGTAATTGCAAGACCAATATCCTTGATACCAAATCCCTCGGAAAGTTGTGACATTAGACCATAAATGGAAAGGGTTATTATGAAAAACAGATACAGGTTTAAGAATGTGAATGTATAACATGTTGCAGTGCCAGTATCCCGCGTCAATTTGCTCAATCTCAGCCACAGCGCTCGATAGTCCGCCACCATAGCTGCAGGGCCAATATGACGCAATGCCTATTAGAATAAATGGGAATAAAGTTAATAAAATTAACATTTCTTAAATACAATCAAATATAATTTACCTTCTGGAAACGTTCTGCTAGAATATTAGCTGTGGTACTTAGAGCTTCACAAATGAGATACCACCATGCTCCCAACATGGCTGTTAAATTGTCCAAAATACAGTAAGGTATAACCTAAGTGTTTGTTGTACGATAAGTAATAAGTTCAAATCAACATTTGTAGTCTAACTGATCGCACCTGTATTAAATCAAAATCCGCCATTGTTACGTGTGTAATTACAACTGAGAGTATTGAAAGTATAGGTAAAGCAATTGCTATAGTCCGTGATATCCGCTTTAAATTCAAGGGGACACTGTGACCCGATATTTGATAATAAAGAATCTGTGAATGAAATTAATCCGAATTATTCATTTATGTGTGTGAATTTAATGCTCAATAATCAAACTGTACTTACCTCGAATTCATCCCAATCATTGACAAGAGTGCATATTTTACGGGTCTCCCACCACATGATAGGTATTAAGAATATGGGCAATATGTTAACCAGGAACAAATATGCAATTACAGCCTCTTCAAATGGTCCACTTAATGATGTTACAATAATTATACGATTGTTTGCAACATAAGCAACGTAAATCTAATAGAATAAGAAATTATAAAGCTGCATTGATAAAAAATTTGGTCAAATCCGATAATTTTAACCTGTTTCACATTGGCTCTGATGTTTTGAAAATTTTAATTATCTGACAAAAATAATTCTGCAAAATTCTCGAATTACTAAAAATATCCCCAGTCATTATGTTTTACTCCTTTTGTGAAATTATATAACACTAGGCAATTTGTATATTCATTAGATTCATAAATATTTGTCTAATTCAATAACGCCTACTCATTCCATAGTTCAATACTTTGGTAAAAATAAAATTTGTTTAATAAAACCAATTCAGAATATTATTACTACGTTCATAGGAAATTAGTATTTTCATATCAGTTTATTTTAAATCGGAAAACGTCATCTTGCAAACGATGACAGGGGTCAAACGTAAAATATTTTGATATTTAAAAAATATTCATTTTATTTCAATATTTATTAGCGTATTTTGATACAACTTAAACAAAATATTCATAATCTGAAGATGAAATTTTAATAAAACTAGTCAAAGTTGATCAAACAATTTTTTTAGTGTCATATTGGTAAGAAAAGGGCTTTTATTTTCGCATTCTTCGCTCAATAAAAAGATGTGTGACTTAGAAAATCGCAGGTAGAAATTAATAGCGGTTGGTCTCACACAGCACCATATCACGGGCGTTTCTAGGCTGTTGTTAACGTTTTTATTTTTATCATTTTAATAAAACTTACACACAAATAGGAAAAAAATTAAAATAGTACATAAGTAAAAATTTAAACACTTTCTTCTTTGAGTTGGAAATTTTTTTATAGTTACCCCATTTGCATCCCATGAAGTTACCACAAAGCTCTTAAAGGAAAAGAACTAAGCTTTCTTTGAGCAAAAAAAAAGCATTAAAAAAAAATAAAAATAAATATAGTGCATATGATAAAATTCAAAAGCTTTGTTTTTTGAGTTAAAATATTTTCTTTATAGATATGCCTCTTGCTACTAAGTGACCAAAAAAACTCCATTTTGAAAAACAAAAATAAAACAAGTAAGAGTGCTATATTCGGCTGTGCCGAATCTTAAATACCCTTCACCTAAGCGTAATAAGAAATACAGAAACTACACTAGACTAGAATATCCTAATTCTGTGTTTTCTATTCAGTCTTAGTGCAAATTTTATTAGTATTTGATATATTGTTAGAAAGACAATTTTACGACCAACATAATTTATGTTAAATATTTTAAAATTTTATTTAATTTTCAACATTTTTAATTGATTTAATTACCAATTGTTACCATAATTTACAGAGTTTGTCTGATGTTCATAATAATCTTGAGAGTAACTTAACAAACAGAGTATAAACAAGTAAGAGTGCTATATTCGGCTGTGCCGAATCTTAAATACCCTTCACCTAAGCGTAATAAGAAATACAGAAACTACACTAGACTAGAATATCCTAATTCTGTGTTTTCTATTCAGTCTTAGTGCAAATTTTATTAGTATTTGATATATTGTTAGAAAGACAATTTTACGACCAACATAATTTATGTTAAATATTTTAAAATTTTATTTAATTTTCAACATTTTTAATTGATTTAATTACCAATTGTTACCATAATTTACAGAGTTTGTCTGATGTTCATAATAATCTTGAGAGTAACTTAACAAACAGAGTATAAACAAGTAAGAGTGCTATATTCGGCTGTGCCGAATCTTAAATACCCTTCACCTAAGCGTACAGATGGTACAATTCGGTTTTAGTGATTTTGTTAAAAAAAAAAAAAACAAATAGGGATTTTAGAAGAGATACCAGCAAAAAAAATTTTTTTGCCGGCCACGCCTATTTTCGAGGGGGCGGGCCCTTAAAATATATAAAATAAATATATAGGCCTATATCTCGGGAACTACTGGGTGTCTGATAATTTGTAATACATTAAATAAAAGGTATTAAAAATAGCTTTCCAACGATATATATCATGATTATAAAATATGGACCGAATATGGGCTAAATCCGAAAAGAATATTTTTTGATCCGAATTTATTTGTTTTTGGAAATGCTTCTATATGGCAGGTATGACAAATTATGGGCCGATCTTCTTAAATTTTGGAACAGTTATTTTCATGCATATGGGGATATTTCACGTAGAATTTCAACGTAATAACGGTATATTTAAGATATATATTAGTATTACCGTGGATTTCGGTAGTGGACCTTATGTGGGGGATATAGTCAAATATGGACCGATATTCTCAAAATCCAGCAGTTAGATTTAGGCATGTATGTAAATGATCCGTGTAAAATTTTGGATTGGTACCCTTATTTATAAGCGATTTATGAGTATTAAAGGGATTTTCCGAAGAGGGCTTTATATGGGGCATACGGTTAAAAATAGACCGAAATTAACAAAATTGTGTGGAATGATTTTTGTATATATGTACATGATCTGTACAAAGTTTTGAGTCGGTAACGATATTTATACAATATATATAAGGAAAATGTCTTTTTCAGATGTGGTCCTTGTATGGGAGGTATGACCAGTTCTGGGCCGACCACCATAAAATTTAGTACAACAATTTATTTGCCTATAAAGAGTATTTATGTCAAATTTTAGCCGTTTAACATTATTTATATCTGTTTTATGCGTATTTAAGTGAATTTTGTAAGTGGACTTTATATGGGGTCTATGGTCAAATATGGACCGAACTAAAAAAAAATTTCGTTTTGCGATTTCTTTTTGCACAAAACTTAGTTTTGCTGAATTTTGTCTTGATATTCCAATTTTATAGGCATTTATGTATAATTGAGCAATATTTCGGGAGGATTTTTGTATGGGGGCTATGACCATTTCTGGGCCGATCACCATAAAATTTGGTACAATAATTTATTTGTCTATAAAGAGTATTTATGTCAAATTTTCGCCGTTTAACATTATTTATATCTGTTTTATGCGTATTTAAGTGAATTTCGGAAGTGGACTTTATATGGGGTCTATCGTCAAACATGGACCGAACTAAAAAAAATTTCGTTTTGCGATTTCTTTTTGCACAAAACTTAGTTTTGCTGAATTTTGTCTTGATATTCCAATTTTATAGGCATTTATTTATCATTAAGCCATATTTCGGGAATATATATATTTGTATGGGGGCTATGAGAAATCATGGACCGATTTTTACTATTTTCCGCACACTTTCTTCTTTTATAGTACAAACAACGTATACAAAATTTCATGGTATTATCTGCAATATATTTCAAAATATTGCAATAAAATGGACGAAAAATATCAAATTTTTATGGAGGTGGTCTCACATATTGGTTCATAACTCTGGTTAACCTAAACCGATTTTGCTGATTTTAAATAGCAAACTTCTCGAAAGCACTTCTGACAGAATTATTGAAGGTTTGGATCCCGAACATATCTTGGGACTTCAAAAAACTGATTTCAACATCCAGACAGACAGACGGATATGGCTTAATCGACTTCGCTATCTATAAGGATCCAGAATATATATACTTTATAGGGTCGAAAAATTATATTGTGGAAATTTCACACGGAATGACAAACTTATATATACCCTTCTCACGATGGTCAAGGGTATAAAAATGGGGGAAAATGAAAATGATACATGTGCCAAATATTGAAAAATCCTATTCTTGAGTTAAAAATAATTTTTTTGATAGATATCCCACTCGTATCCCATTAAGTGATTATAAAGGCCTTAAAGGAAATTGTATAAGCTTTCTTTTGAGAAAAAAAGGCCCATTTTGAAAAAAAAAATTTAAAAAAAATGTTTAAGAATTAAAAACAAAATATTTTTGGAATTATTGTAGAAATAGTTATTTAAAGTCCTTTGGACAACTTTTGCTAGGACCAATAGGTGAAAAGTTACACTCATTTAAAAAAAAACCCTGTATGACCAAAATGTTCAACTTTGACCCCCTCTAACTCCGGCTCTGATAGAGCTGAAAATTTGTGCCTGGCCTATTATCCAATAGTACTAACATTGGTGCAAATTTCATCCAAATCGGAAGACATCGATTTTAAAAGTTGAGTCACTTGACGCGAAATTGCCCTTTTATATATTTGTTTCTATTTTAAGTACATTTTTAAACTTCAGAGCCAATGCCGCAATTGATGCTGAAATTAAGAAAAAACACCACTTCCAATTGGATTTCTGAATTTTTGTATTATATTTCATATACATATATTATATATAATTGTAAATAGTATTTCAGAAATTTCCATTTATATTTCAGAATTATCGATTTGTACTTTAGATTTATTTGTAGAAATCGAAAATGCCGTTAAAAATGGCTGCATAGAGTACCATGTTTATAAAATGCATTTCTTTAAAAATCCAAAAGAAATGACGTGATTTTAATATTCCTAAAGTATACTTTGATTTCTAAATACATAAATATATAGAATTTAATGTTTACATAATGTTTACATAAATTTGTGAATACAGTATGTAGTATATTACCATCAAAAATGTGAAGAATACAATCGAATATGCGAATGCAATCGATCCAACAACGAATTTGGCTTTTCCAGGTCCCGAACGTTTCATTGGCAAGGATCCAATCATACTCAAAAACCATTTCATAGGAGCTACATTTCGATAAAATACGTTCTGAAAGATATGAAATCGGATTTTGAATTAAGTAATTTGCAAAAGTAAAATAAAATGAAATAAACAAATTATAAAACAGGCGCACGAAAAGTGAGATTTTTAAAATAAGGTTTGGTTCATTATTCGATTTCTAAAACAGATTTTTTTAAAGTTTTTTTACGTATTTTTCTGCGTTTTTTGGATCTCAGTTTTTACCAAAGGGACGTTTAGGTCTTTATGAATATTTGAATTTTTTATATACCAGGAGGCAATTATGATCATTCGTATCACTTGAAGGTGAGGCTGTTCCCCATAGCTGTATTCCATAACACCATATAGGTTTTATGATTGAGTTGTAAAGTTGTAAAGTTTGCAATCTAAACTTACCTTACCTCGAGGAGTATATCGAGGTATTTAACTTCGGATTGTTAGGTTATTGCTTGATTATCATGATTATCTACGCAATGTGTGTGTATTTCTTTCTGCTCATTAACTTCTATTCTGCTTTAACCAGTTTTAAAATATATGATTTTTTATGTAGCGAGATCATGAATCAAATAATAAAGATTGCGCAAAGAATGTAAACAAAATTTCCTCTCTCTGCGCATGACGTTACAAGTTATTTTGTTCGTAAAATCAACTTTAATTAACAATATTTCAAAAAATAATAATTTTTGGTAAATTTTTTGATTTAAAATAAAACATTGAATTATTTACTATTTTATACATATGTGATTTTATACAAAAGTGAACTAAAAGTGTTTTAGCTTTTTCTTCTAAATCCAAATTGAAGATTCAGATTAGAATTATTTTCAATTAAAATCGGGTATAACTTGTTCAAGAGTATCTTCTCGAATAACTTCGCTATATTTGACAATAGGCTGATGTGTCTATATGATTCTACTTTTGTGTGATCTTTTCCTGGCTTTGGTATCATGGTAACCAGTGAAGCCTTCCATTCTTGTGAATAATATACATGGCGTAATATGAATATTATATAATATTAGAAGTAATATATTTATTGCTATCTGGGGTAACTCCATAAGCACCTTGTTAATGATTTTGTCAATGCACAATGTCAAAGCACCTGGTTTCTTAAATATCAAAACGTAGGGGTACAGCTGCTGATGATTAACAAATAGATTTTCTTCTTCAGTGTCATTTAAATTTCGCAAGGGGGGCTTACATGTTGCAGGTCTTTTAAGATTTTTAGTCGCTCTGCTCTGCTGTCGAACTGCTAAGACAACATTTGCCGCATTGTCACTAACTATTGCTGTTACTTTGTTATAAATAACAAATTCCAACATAGTCTTTTTTAAAAATTTTGACAAATTTTCTGCTGTATGTCTTTCAGCAAATTGTTCGCACGCAATCAAATAGGACCTCAGCTTCGTTTCGTTATCTATATAATGCGCTGTTATCGCTAGGCAGCTAGCATTAGTCCTTGATGTCCAACCACCTGTAGTGACACACACTGCTACAGCTGTGCGAACATTACTCTTCACACTGTCAAGAATTTCCATATGAGCGCTGGGAAGCAGGTTTTTTGACAACGTCTTTCTGGTTGGTAACTGATAGCGTGGACAATACGATACTTCATGCATCAGTTCCCTGATTGCAGGTTTTTCTACAAAATGTAATGAATGATTACCCTGAGCCACAGCTTTCAGCACCAGCTTAAGCCCTTATGACACTACATTTTTTGTTCATTGAATTGATAGAAAGAAACAGAAAATGTTAGAAAAAGCAAACTATAAAAAATGTAAACAAAAAAGCCTTTTAAAGGCCCAACTATAATATGCATAAGCAAGCTTAAGCAAATTGCAAAAGTTAACGAAAAGGCTGTCAAATGCATAACCAGTTCAGAGTTAACTTTTAGGTGGCTACAATGACTTTGAAACTTTTTGTCCACAGTTGCTCATTTATGTTTAAAAAAAATGTTTTTATTTTAACAAAAACCCATTAAATGACTATATTTTATAAATATTATTATATTATTTTATAATTAAAAGAAAACTTTGTACCAGAAACGCATAATTTTTCCTTTTTTTTAATTTATCGGCAAAAGTACTAAAATGTACAGCTGTGGCAGCACTACATTGTAAATAATAATAAACGTTTACATATGTTTTGTTAATTTTCGTATTGTGTTTGTAAAAATGGAGAAAAAACTTAAAAATTTAAATAATATAAAAATATTAAAGTTAGCGCTTGAAGGCCTGTGCACATTAAAAGAAATAAGTGAACTACACTGTAAAAGAAGAAGACGCTCTTGTTCTGCCAGAGAAATAAACCACGACAGAGACATTTTTGTTAAAATAAAAAGGGTCGCTTTTATTGTAAAGGCACTTATTTTTTCCACATTTTCTATTAAATTTAAAATAAATGTATTTTCTTTCATTTTGTTCAAAACACAAACAACAACAAACAGCTGATTCCGTACAGAATGTGCGATCAGTTTCGCTTTTTGCTTAAGCAAATGACAGTTGAAAAACTTAACGAAAAGTTTCGTTAAGTACATTATAGTTTGCCACATACAATTTATATGTATTCGCAGGGTTGCTTAAGCTAGCATATGCACATTATAGTTGGGCCTTAAGGTGTGTTCACATTATGTGTATTTGTCATGTGGACTGTCACTTTTTCGCATGTCAAATTTGTACATATAGTCTGAACACCTTCAAACAATATCATGTGTTATTTATATGTGTGCAATACACATGACATTTTTTATTTAGAACGAGTTCTATTTTCAAGTGACAAACCATCTGACATCAGCTGTTTTTTATAACAAAAATTTTGTGGCGGCAAAAATTAATTGAAATTTTAATAAATATAATTTATAAAGTAAAACAAAAATACAAAAAAAAAACTATACAAATTTATTATTGAAAATGGAGGGAAAAATTGAAAAGGAGTTAACAAAAGGAAGTACATATGTATTTTTTATTGCAATTTTTATAGTTATTGTTATGTTGTTCCAGTTTGACTGGTACAAAGAAGCGGTTCTACAGTTGATAGAAATGTGGCAAGAGAAAGAATGCTTGTATAACCCGCGGAATAAGCTGTTTTAAGATTTTTTGTTTTTTGATAGGTTATGTCAAATGTAATTGACATACCAACATTTGAACATGTAAATTATAAACCGTATGTGAAACTCAAGTTTTGACATACACATGAAAACACATGTGGATAGAAAAGTGACATTCCACATGACAAATACACACAATGTGAACACACCTTTAGTTTTTTTATTAAATGTTGTCAACTTTTTGTTTATGAGAAACATAAAAACAAAACGAAGAAAAAAACGGTTAATCGCCAAATTTTCCCATAAACCGCTGATTCAGCAACACTTTCAATATTTCAAGCTTGAAATGGCAATTTTAAGTTGAACAATTTTACATTTTTTTGACATAACTTCATTTTTAATCGATAACTTTAGTAAAATGTTTGACCGTTTGCCATTTCTCTTAATACTGCTGAACTCTTTGCACTTGGTAAATTTTTCTATTACATTATATTTGTACTGTTCACCAAAACTTGAACAATACATTAAAAATGTAATGTCATAAGGCCTTTATCAATACGTTGCACCTTTCGAATTGGAGGAGGTTTGCGGATGAACTCTGTCAGAGTTTGCTGGTAGTAGGTTGTGAACTGGTAGGTGGTTTGATCTGGTGGAAGGCTGTGAGTTGGGTAAAGTCTGTTGGGCTAATATTACCTCTGGTGAGTCTAGATTAATGGGTACCTGCCGCTGTAATGACCGAGGCGTTAAGGGGTGTTTGGATTTTAGGTGACGACTTAGATTACCAGAAGATCCTCAGTGAAATGTAGCCATATTTCGCTGCTCTTCCTTGATGTCATCTTTTTTATATTTTTTCACTTATTATATATATATATATATGTATGTATAAAATCACTTTTTTATTTTTAAAACACTTTAATTTTTATGAAACACTTTGGGAGTTTAAATTTTAAACACAGTAGACTGTTAATTTAAATTTCAAAAAAAAAAAATAGCAAAGACAGCGTAGATAAAAATAAATTTAAGATTGTTATTTTTAAGCTAGAATGGCCTAAATTTGTTTAATGTAAATAAAAATCCAAGTTTTTAATTACAATATTTTTGAAAAATTAGGCTACATATCGAGCCATAACCGCCAAAATAATGTATCCCACACCATAATCGATTGTTGTTTTTTAATCGAAATCGATAGTTCAACATCATTTAAAATTAATAAAATTAAATGTATTACACAAAACAATATTTACATTATAAATTTTAAAATAATGGCTTTATTAAAACTGATTTTATTTAAAAAAAACCTTCCCCTGTAAAATTTTGAGTTTGTGGGATACATTTTTTCGGCGGTTATGGCTACATATACTCCTGGATACAGGAGTGTTAAAAAAAGATTTCGGGAAAAATATTGTAATTAAAAAATTGGATTTTTATTTACATTAAACAAATTTAGGCCATTCTAGCTTAAAAAATAACAACCTTAAATTCATTACCCTGGCCAAAGAAAAAACTATAACAAAAGTAAATTTTCTGTTTACATATTTTTTAAAGCAACTCTGATTAGGTCGCAAAAATACAGCGTTAAAAACGCTTTAAACAACTGAAACAAAAAAGCATAACATAAAAAGACACATGAACGACATGAGCTGTCAATCACAAAATTGAGCGGTGCATCACTGAGCCAAAAGCGCTCAGTAAAGTAACCGGTTCACTTCGGTCACTTGTGTGAGTCGTTCAATTGAACGAGGTCGTTAATGGACGACACAACTCTAATAATTATAGAATTGCAATGCAACAATTACATACATATCAGAGAACAGAAAGAGACCATTCACATTTGCTAACCATTCGCAAATGCATTGCTTTTGCATTGCTTTTACTCGACAATAATAAAAATGTGCATTGCTGTTTGTTTACTCATTCCTTATTACTGTTTGCTATTTTACATTCCCTTTTTGTTATGCGGTTATACATCAACCAACTAAATAATTCAATGTCACATGAAAAAACTAAAAACATTCACACCATTCGTCCATTATTCGTTGCTTTCAGTGAATGAAAACATAAAGAAAGAGCAAAAAACAATACAAACCCTAATGAGAAAATAAATATTTTTTTGTTGTTGCTTTATGTGCGATTTGTTGACAGTAAACTAGTAAAGTTTGATATTTTTTGTTAGTATGTACAACTTATACAATCAGCATTGAAACCATTCATACCAATCGTTAAACATTCGTACCAATCGTTAATTATTCGTTGCTTTTGGGAGTATACGTTTACATTTGTACAAGACATGCAATGCAAGCATCATTTTTCGTTACACTCCGTTTTGTGAATAATGACATGTATTGCTTTACGGAATTGATTTATGTTGTCAACATGAGGTTCGTTTTTTGTGATTGTATTCAAAATCTAAAATTAACCAATCAATCCGTTCTCTGATACATATATAATGGGTGTTTTTTTACGGGTTTGTTTTTCGAAAAGAGATAAAACTGGCATTTTGTGGTCAAATCTGGCAACTCTAATGTCATTTATGTTCAGTTTGGTTTGCCATTTCATCATGAACAGGTTGACAAAAGAACAACGCTTGCAAATCGTGCAAATTTATTTCGAAAATAACGGTTCAGTTCGCGAAGTTTACCGCAAGCTCCGTCCATTTTATGGTCAACATAATCGTCCATCAGAGCAATTAATTCGGTTAACCATGGATCGTTTTCGCACTACGTTTACTCTATGTGATAATACGCATCCGCAGAGACGTCGAACAGTGCGCACCGAAGAAACAATTGCCGCTGTAGAGCAAAGTGTTGAAGAGGACCCGAATTAATGGAGACCGGTATAGAGCCATGATAACCGACTATTTTGTTCCCGAATTGGATGGCATGAATGTGGATGAGTTGTGGTTCCACACAGCGCACGCCACAATCGATTTATTGAAGGAAACATTCGATGAGCGCATAATTTCGCGGAATGGACCTGTCAATTGGCCACCAAGATCGTGTGATTTGACACCATTGGATTATTTTCTTTGGGGATATGTGAAGTCGCTCGTCTACGCCAACAAACCAGAAACGTTAGGGGAATTGGAAGCCAACATTCGTGGCGTTATTGCCGACATACGGCCCCATATGCTCGAAAAAGTGGTGGAAAATTGGACCTGTAGAATTGGCTTTATTCGAGCCAGCCACGGCGGCCACATGCCTGAAATCATATTTAAACATTAATGGCATAAAATTATCCTTCCAATAAAGCCAAATTGATGGTCATTAAAACGATTTTCTTGTGTTTTATTTCAATTCGAAGTTCTATACCTCTCAAAAAAACACCCTATAGTAAATTTCGTCCCAAAATTTAAAACCAAATATGCCAATTGGCCTTTATTTTCAAATAAATTAGGTAGTCCAACATAAATAAAGAAACAGCTTTTATTACGAATTCAATAGTTTCAGCCTCGAATGCCACCATTCCTGTAAGCCATCCCATAAGAAGACGCATAACACTTTTCGGTAGTACAAGGAATTAAGCGACCTTCAAATAAAAGAGAAATTCCTCTGGAAAGAGATTACCCAATTTTAAGCAATACCATTCAATTAAAATAACTCAATGCTTGTACTTTAAATATTTCACCAACTACTTGTAACGATTTTGTCATTCGATTTTTGCAAATACTAGGACATTTTATTAAATATTTATAATTGTTATACGATTTCGCTTATGTACTGGAAACCCATACTTTACTATCGTAAAAATTTGCATCTCATGCTAGAATTTATAATTTTTTTACACACTCTGAGTACATACGTATAATTGCTTATTAATTGTACGTGGAAAGGAGATAATTGCACTCAAATATTCAAAATATTTTAAATATTTAATACCGTTTGATTTGACTACAAGTTACGCATAGCTTTAAATTATTTTCATAAGAACATAAATCGTTTGAAGTCCATAAGGTAAAGATCAAATGAAAAGCGAATGATCTACCAACTATAATAAGTGATAACGTTTTGTTTTAAAGTTAAAAGTATTCTTCTGTAAGACGTCAAGATAACAAAAGAAATAGAAAAAAAAATTAAGAAAAATTAAACTAAAAGGTGTTCTTTTTTTTGTGTAATAAATCCTGGAACAAGAAATCAGAATATATTGTTCCAAGTCACGTGGTGTCAAATTCTATCCAAGCAAGAACGCCACCAACAGTTGTTTTACCAAACTGTATTAATACAGCTCAAATTTACAAAACCAACACCAAATTAGAAAGATACAAGAATAAGCCGGTGGACCTATTTTAGTTATATAACAAGCGCAAACATTCTTGGAATACACCATTTTTGAAGCTACCTACTTATTTTGCCCAACGGTGCTGCTCATTTTCCTGGCTGTAATAGTCAGAGGACCAAATATTATTAGCAACAGCTCGTGGAGCTCATTTCCAAGGACACATTATCCGAGCAAAATTGCTTTAATTCTATGGAGTCGATTAGTTTCATGGGACTAGCGGATTTTGCTCCAGGCTATTTAAATGGAACTATTTAAAATCTACAAATCCTTATGAATAACATATAAGTTGTAGTGTATGCATAAACAAACTACACATAAGTGTAGTGTATTGTGTAAGAAACACAAGACCAAATGTATAATAGTGCTAGGTTAGTTATTAATTTCATAACGCTGCTTTCTTTTATTTTGGGTGAACGACTTAATGCTCATATTAAATTTCGATTTGGAGTTTGAACCAAGAAAATAGAACACGTGAAATTAGAATAAACAATTAATGTTTGAGTCACATTTAATAATTGAAATGCACTCAATAATAATAATAATAATAATATGTACTTTAAAATTGATGAGCGCCTGGTACAATCATGCATAATGGTTTGTGTAGAATATAAGAAAAATAACATTGTAAGAATTAATTACTCAATATAAATTGTAACTCTAAACAATTGAGTAACATTGTAAAAATTACTCAATTTTAGGCTAATCTTTCTTCTCATAAGTAGTATATAAGAAACAATATTTGAAAATAAAAAGTACAGTTCATGATTGGACTCATAATTGAAACGTCTTTTTTATACCATCATCACATGGCGATCCTGCAATCTTTTTAAGTGCTCAAAGATCAGAGCACTAAAAAGAAAAAAGAATCCTGGAAGAAGTTCCTAATCAATGACACGATTAGAAGGACTGTTCGGCCAATGAACAAGTCAACAGAAGGAAGATCAAGGACACAACAATAAATATTTTTAATAGGGACAGAGTGCTTCTTATTTAGCACCTGCGGACCGGAGGCGACTTCGCCCATGATCCTAGAATAGGGATAAATAATTCAAAATTCCAAAAACTAGACCACCAAAGCGTCGAGGAGGATATTTAGCAGCCAAAAGAAGAGAGTTGGTACAATTAAAAAGAATAATAAATTCATCCCCCCCACCTCCTTGGAATGTAGCAACGAAGTACTGGGAAAAATTTATGTATTAGAAATGTGTATAAAAACACATATTGAAATGAAAAAATAATAAAAATATAAACAATATACACAATAAGAATATGAAACGAATCATTATTATATTTATATTCATATTCACCTTGATTTTTTGTTTACATTCATTTTTGCGGCTTGGCTAAAAACATATCTAACAAACACATTAATAGAAAGCTCTAAAGCGATTACAACAGAATATAAAAATAAAATATCAATTTTAGATATCATATCATTTATACTAGAATAAAAATAAGAATAAAAATGATAAGAACAAAATTAACAAAATTATATGATAAATATATAGGATGGCTAATTATAGCAATAATATTAACACCACTAATTGTAATATTAGATATAAAAATCTTAAATTTTATTAAATTAATAATAAAAAAGGAAATATGTAACAAAATAAATAATAATAAATAAATGGAATTCATAGAAGCATTAAACCAGATTGTAATAAATGCAACAAAAATCACTAGGTAGACCATACACCATAGAAACAGTGAACGAAAAAAGGATAGAAATCCAAAATTTAGAAAAATATTTAAAAATTAAATTAGAAAACTCAACTCTTAAAGTAGATGAAGAATCACAAATTTTAAATCAGTTTAAAAAACTTAAAGAAGAAAGTTTAAATTTATTAGAAACACATATTGAAAACAAATCATCTACTGCAAAGAAAAGACAAGGAATAATCATGGCAAACCTTGATATAAATGAATTATCAATAATAACAAAACTAGTACCAAAATTTTCGGGTAAAACTAAGGAATTACATGAATTCTTATCAAGCTTAGAAGTAGTTTCTACAACTATTTCAACGGAAAAACATATTTCATTCTTTAATTTCATTTTTAATTCACGACTCGATTTAAAAGTTCAAAACAGAATAAAACAAATTCAGATACCAACAACAATCAACGAATTAATATCCATCTTAAAAGCAACATACAAACCATTAAAAACTACCAATACCATATTAAATGAAATAACTAATTTGAAACAGAGAGAAAACAATCTGATAGGTTTTGCAACAAAATTAGAAAACCTTATTACAGAATTAAACGAAGCTCAAATATTAGAAATAGGTGAATCCAGTAGAAATGCTATTATAAACACAAATAGCAAAATAGCTTTTAACGCTTTTATGAACGGTCTTACTGATCCGCAGATTATATCAACAATCTATGCAAGCCAAGTAACAACATTTACTGAAGCTTTGAAAATCGCAGAAAGAGTTTCATCGACAATAGAACAAAAACAAATATTTTACCAGCAAACTAATCAATATCAAAGTATCAATGGAAGAACTATCGCACAAACAAAATGCAAAAAGTGTGGTAGAAATCACAACAACAACCAATGTCCTGCTAACGGAAATAAATGCTATAATTGCGGACAATTCAATCACTTTTCAAAAATGTGCAATAACAACAACCATAACCAACGTACCCAATATAACAACAATAATCAACGTACCCAATATAACAACAATAACCAACGTACCCAATATAACAACAACAATAATCAACGTAACCAACATTACAACAATAACCGAAAAATACAGAATAGCAATAGAAATAACAATATAAAGTACATAGAGGAACAGGGAAACTCCCAAAGCCCGGAGACCGCACGAACGGAATATCCAGTGGGAAACAACTAGAAACTAACAGAATATATACCATATCATCCACCGTAAGAAATTACGTAAGACTAAACATTATAGATGTGAAAAATGATCTTACATTCTTAATTGACACAGGAGCAGACGTCTCACTGTGCAAAGAAAAATTTTTACAAAATCATGAGGAAAATCAGGATGATTATTGCAATTTAACAGGAATTTCAGAGAATGTTATTAAATCACTGGGATCTACAAATATAAAAATTAATATAAATAACAATATAATTAAACAAAAAATCCAGCTAGTAGAAAATAATTTTCCAATAAGCACAGATGGAATTCTTGGTAGAGATTTTCTATCTACATATAGATGCAATATTGATTATGATAAGTATATACTAACATTCAATATTAATGGCGAAACAATAATGATACCGATACATGACAACATCTTTAAAATAAACAAAGTAAGAATACCGCAAAGAAGTGAAATAATTTTACCATTTACAATGAAACTGGATGAAGATTCCGTAATATTAAATAGAGAAATTATCGAAGGAGTATATTTAGCAAATGCAATAGTACCTAAAAACGGAAATCAACATATTAAACTATTGAACGTAACGGATAAAATAGTTACAATAGAAAATCTAAAAGTGGAAACTGAACCATTAAAGAAGTATGATATAAAATGAATGACAACAGAATTGAAAAATTTTATACGGACGAACGATTTATTAAATTATTGAATAAATTTGATTTGGGTAATTTGGATGATAAAAATAAAAAAGAACTAATATCAATATTAAAAGAACACCAATCAATATTTCACATCGATGATGAAAAATTAACTACAAATAATTTTTACAAACAAACAATAAACCTACACGACAATAGTCCTGTGTATATAAAAAATTACAGATTGCCGCATGCACAGACAACAGAGATAAACTCACAAGTCCAAAAACTCTTGCATAACAATATAATCGAACCATCAATAAGCCCTTACAATGCACCATTACTACTAGTTCCAAAGAAAGGACAAACAAATTTGAAGAAATGGAGATTAGTTGTCGATTTTAGAAAATTAAATGACAAAATTGTCAATGATAAGTTTCCTTTAACTCGTTTGGATGACATTTTGGATAAATTAGGAAGAGCAAAATATTTTTCAACATTGGATTTGGCAAGTTCCTTCCATCAAATTGAACTTAATAAGCAATCACGTCCTTATACTGCATTTTCAACACATGATGGACATTATCAATACACGAGACTACCTTTTGGTCTAAAAATATCATCAAACAGTTTTCAACGCATGCTGACGATAGCTTTATCTGGCTTAGAGTCTGAAGCTTTTCTATATGTTGATGATATAATAGTTTTTGGCTGTAGTTTTAAACACCACAACGCAAACCTAATAAAGGTATTCGATAGATTAAGGAAATACAATTTAAAACTTAATGCCGATAAATGTCACTTTTTAAAATCTGAAGTAGTATATCTAGGACATTTAATAACTCCATACGGTATAAAGCCTGATCCATCAAAATTTGATTCAATAGTGAAATACCCAATATGTACCAAAGAATGCAGATGAAGTAAGAAGATTCGTAGCTTTCTGCAATTATTACAGACGATTCATTGAAAATTTTGCTGAAATAACAGTTAGTCTAAATAAACTATTAAAAAAAGGTCAAAAATTCGAATGGACAGAAGAATGTCAAACAGCATTTGATACATTGAAGAATAAACTGACTAGTCCACCAGTTTTACAACATCCAGATTTCGAAAAACCTTTCATATTAACTACCGATGCATCTGATTTTGCTTTGGGCGCTGTGTTATCGCAGGGCGAGATTGGTGAAGATAAACCAATATCATTTGCAAGTCGATCACTTAATAAATATGAAAGAAACAAACCAGTAATTGAAAAAGAATTACTTGGTATATATTGGGGCATACAATTTTTCCGACCTTTTTATATGGTAGAAAATTTATTGTTGTAACTGACCATCGACCACTGATTGCATTATTTTCACATAAAAATCCTAGTTCAAAGCTAACCCGAATTCGCTTAGAATTATCCGATTATGATTTTCAAATAGTTTATAAAAAAGGAACAAACAATACCAACGCAGATGCACTCTCAAGAATACAAATAGACTCAGATACGTTAAAAACAATGATACCCCTGACAATCGATGAATCCACAAAAAAAAAACGCTGGTGAAACAACAAGAAACATGAAGAAAAAGATACAAAATGAGGAAAAAGAACATAACGAAAAAGAAGAAAATGGTAAGACATATCCTAAAGAGACTGATCAACTCATAATATGGGAATGTACATCCATCAAAGAAATAAAACTTGCTAGAAAGCTAAAGTTTATATTAGAAAATTCGAATAAAGAATTCAAAATAGAAAACAATACTGCTCTAAATGAAACGCGCGTCAGATGTAGCGATAACCCCTATTATTTAGATAATATGTTGGAGAAAATACCTTCTGTTTTAAGCAGATTGAATTGTGAGAAATTCGCACTAAAGAAAAGTGACGAAATATTTAAGAAAATAAATATAGAAAAAATGAAAGAAAGAATAAATAAAAGTAAAGAAACAGACGTCAGAATTCTTATATACAGCAATCCTCAAAGAATAACGGATGAAAATAAAAAACATGAATTAATTGAATTGTATCACAACACACCATGCGGAGGACATTTCGGAGTCAGAAAAACATTGTTAAAATTAAAACAAAAATATATATGGAAGAACATGTTTAAAATGGTAAAAATATATGTATCAACGTGTGATCTTTGTCAAAGAAACAAACAAATAAGACACACTAAAGAACCACTATGTATCACGGACACACCAGAAAATAGTTTCAGTACTATAGTTATCGATACAGTCGGCCCTTTAAGACCCTCAGAAAATTATCGATACATACTAACAATGCAATGCGAGTTGACGAAGTATATAATAGCAGTCCCAATGGAGACAAAAGAAGCTAAATCAATTGCAAAGATCTTAACAGAACATTTAATTTTGAAATATGGATTATTTAAAATTTTGAAATCTGATAGAGGCACAGAATTTGTAAATGAGTTAATGAGAGAAATATGCAATTTGTTGAAAATAGAACAGCGACTATCAACACCATACCATCATGAAACCCTAGGTACCGTAGAAAGAAATCACAGAGTTTTAAATGAATATTTCTTGTCATTTGTTAATGATGATAATTGGAGTGATTGGACACCTTATTATTCATTCGCTTATAATATCACACCTCATATATACACAAATTATTCTCCATTTGAACTAATTTTTGGCAAATTACCTACAATACCGGGTGAAGAAATCATGAAACATGATAGAATATATGATTTAAATAATTACGCAAATGAACTAAAGATTATATTAAAAACATCACTGAATAATGCTAAAAATCTTATTGAAATAACAAAACTAAATAGAAGTTTAAAATCGTATAATAAAACAAACAGCATCAAACTTAATATAGGTGATTTAGTTTTAGTAAGATCAGAAAATAGAAAGAAGAATGAACCACCATATCATGGTCCATATGAAATAACAAACATAGACAATTTAAATGTAACTATCAGAATTAAAAATAAACAAAAAACATTACATAAAAATATGTTAAAATATTATAATAAGACATAAAATAAATACATATATATATATAGCTATAAGTACGTAATATAATATGTAATAATAAAAATAAGAAAAATTATTAAAAGTAATTAAAATCTTACCATTCTTGTAAACAATAAATGGTATGATTTTACTGAAAGATTGGGGGTGTAGTGTATGCATAAACAAACTACACATAAGTGTAGTGTATTGTGTAAGAAACACAAGACCAAATGTATAATAGTGCTAGGTTAGTTATTAATTTCATAACGCTGCTTTCTTTTATTTTGGGTGAACGACTTAATGCTCATATTAAATTTCGATTTGGAGTTTGAACCAAGAAAATAGAACACTTGAAATTAGAATAAACAATTAATGTTTGAGTCACATTTAATAATTGAAATGCACTCAATAATAATAATAATATGTACTTTAAAATTGATGAGCGCCTGGTACAATCATGCATAATGGTTTGTGTAGAATATAAGAAAAATAACATTGTAAGAATTAATTACTCAATATAAATTGTAACTCTAAACAATTGAGTAACATTGTAAAAATTACTCAATTTTAGGCTAATCTTTCTTCTCATAAGTAGTATATAAGAAACAATATTTGAAAATAAAAAGTACAGTTCATGATTGGACTCATAATTGAAACGTCTTTTTTTATACCATCATCCCAAAGTATACAATTTAAAGTATATACATACATAAAATATTAAAAACAAAAACTTAAATATTTCATAAAAAGTACAATTTAAAAGTATGTATATATAATGTAAATTATATCAATATAATTTTCTAACTTTTCTTAAATACCAACAAAATATAAATATAATTAATCTATTCTAATATTAATATAATATACTTAAATTATAAATATCTAATTTACTAAATCACAACACTTTCTATATATAATTTTTTATTATTATTAATCAATATTTTATTAGTATGGCTAACCCTATATAAGTACTATATTTTTTGTTCTCTGTTTTTTTTTGTGTATCTTAAGTTGAGAGCAATTAATTATTATTATGATTTTTCTTTAAGTTAGTTTCTTCCGAATCAGTCAGCCTATTCCTCTTCATTCCTTGCCTGGCCCATCATCGGAAACACTATTGAATCGAAACGACAAGATATACATTTATTAAATTACAACAAAAATAATTGTAAGTAAAAAAAATCAATAATTAATCTCACTCTTAAATCTTGCTTTATATTATACTAGCTGTACCAAATTAAATAAATTTGAAAAACAGACATTACACAAATATTCAATTAATTTTGAGTAATTTTATTGATTTTTCTCATTTTGAAAAAAGTAGGCGGTCGAAAGAAGTATTGTTTGAAGTAAATCTGTAAAAACCCATGCAGAGGAAATTAATCAATTTAAAAAAGTGGGCGTTAGAGTAGACGTACCAACTGAGAAACCTACCCGGACTCAAACACAACAACTTTGTCGAAGATTATCACAAGAGACTATAAAGGACATACATACATACAAACAATTCATTTATATATATATAGATTAAATATTTACTTTGTATGGGAGCTGCCACGCCCATTGGTATGATTCCGCCCAATTTTCCCATAACTATTCATAATATAATCAACGTGCACAAATTTCTAAGACTCTGGCTATTATAGAACTGTAGATATATGATATTAAATATTTACTTTGTATGGGAGCTGCCACTCCCACTGGCACGATCCCGCCCATTTTTTCCCCTGATTATTCACATTAACAAGTAATCAACGTGGACAAATTTCTAACACCCTGGCTGTTATAGAACTGTAGATATATGATATTAAATATTTACTTTGTATGGGAGCTGACACGCCCACTGGTCCGATCGCGCACATTTTTCCCATGACTATTCACATTAACAAATAATCAACGTGGACAAATTTCTAAGACTATAGCTATTACAGTACTATAGATATATGATATTAAATATTTACTTTCTATGGGACCTGCCACTCCCACTGGTCCGATCCCGCCCATTTTTTCCTGATTATTCAAATCAGTAACATATGGGATACTGCAAGGTTTCAAAACTCTTGCTATTACAATAGTCAAGATATATGATGTTATTCAATTTATGTGGGAGGGCCACGCCCACTTGAAATATTTTTAGCCGTAAACCTAATTGGGACTATAACCTTTCAAATGAAACCGGTTTGGGCCAAATCGGTTGGATGTTTTAGAGTCTATAAAGGACAAACATACAAACATTGTATTTTATATATATAGATTTCATTTCATTCTAAAATTGTTCAGAGTGCAATGAAACTTTTTTTGTTTAATCATAATTATTATTATTTTATAAGTAAAGAGAGAACAAGTAAGAGTGCTATATTCGGCTGTGCCGAATCTTAAATACCCTTCACCTAAGCGTAATAAGAAATACAGAAACTACACTAGACTAGAATATCCTAATTCTGTGTTTTCTATTCAGTCTTAGTGCAAATTTTATTAGTATTTGATATATTGTTTGAAAGACAATTTTACGACCAACATAATTTATGTTAAATATTTTGAAATGTTGTCTAATTTTTACCATTTTTAATTGATTTAATTACCAATTCTTACCATAATTTACAGAGTCTGTCTGATGTTCATAATAATCTTGAGTGGAATTTAACAAACAGAGTATAAAAAAGGGGTACAATTCGGTTTTAGTGATTTTGCTCAAAAAAAAAAAAAAAAACAAAATCAAATAGGGCTTTTAAAGGAGATACCAGCAAAAAAAAAATTTGTTGCCGGTCACGCCTATTTTCGAGGGGGCGGGCCCTTAAAGTTGAAAATACATAGGCCTATATCTCGGGAACTACTGGGTGTCTGATAATTTGTAATACATTAAATAAAAGGTATTAAAAATACCTTTGCAACGATATATATCATGATTATAAAATATGGACCGAATATTGGTTAAATCCGAAAAGAATATTTTTTGACCCGAATTTATTTGTTTTTTGGAAATGGTTTTATATGGCAGGTATGACAAATTATGGGCCGATCTTCTTAAATTTTGGAACAGTTATTTTCATGCATATGAGGATATTTCACGTCGAATTTCAACATAATAACGGTATATATACGATATATATTAGTATTAACGTGGATTTCGAGAGTGGACCTTATGTGGGGGATATAGTCAAATATGGACCGATATTCTCAAAATCCAGCAGTTTGATTTAGGCATGTATATAAATGATCCGTGTAAAATTTTGGATTGGTACCTTTATTTATAAGCGATTTATGAGTATTAAAGTGATTTTCGGAAGAGGGCCTTATATGGGGCATACGGTTAAAAATAGACCGAAATTCACAAAATTGTGTGGAATGATTTTTGTATATATTAAAATGATCTGTGCAAAGTTTTGAGTCGGTACCGATATTTATACAATATATATAGGGAAAAATGTCTTTTTCAGATATGGTCCTTGTATGGGAGCTATGACCAGTTCTGGGCCGACTACCATAAAATTTAGTACAACAATTTATTTGCCTATAAAGAGTATTTATGTCAAATTTTAGCCGTTTAACATTATTTTATATGTATTTAAGTGAATTTTGGAAGTGGACTTTATATGGGGTCTATGGTCAAATATGGACCGAAGTAAAAAAAAAATTCGTTTTGCGATTTCTTTTTGTATAAGACTTATTTTTGCTGAATTTTGTCTAGATATTTCAATTTTATAGGCATTTATTTATCATTAAGCCATATTTCGGGAATATATATATTTGTATGGGGGCTATAAGAAATCATGGACCGATTCTTACTATTTTCCGCACACTTTCTTCTTTTATAGTACAAACAACGTATACAAAATTTCATGGTATTATCTGCAATAGTTTTCAAAATATTGCAATAAAATGGATGAAAAATATCAAATTTTTATGGAGGTGGTCTCACATATTGGTTCATAACTCTGGTTAACCTAAACCGATTTTGCTGATTTTAAATAGCAAACTTCTCGAAAGCACTTCTGACACAAATATTGAAGGTTTGGATCCCGAGTATATCTGGGGACTTCAAAAAACTGATTTCAACAGACAGACAGACAGACAGACGGACATGGCTTAATCGGATCCAGAATATATATACTTTATAGGGTCGGAAAATTTTTTTGTGGAAATTACACACGGAATGACAAACTTATATATACCCTTCTCACGATGGTGAAGGGTATAAAAAGAAGAAAAGCGCGTCTAAAAGAATGAGTTCTAAAAATTTTTTTTTGTTATTAATAAAATTTAACTGAATTATTTGAATAATAATAATGATTTGCTAAATTTATTTTCAAATGGGAATGACAAATTATTTCAAATCTATATAGTGTAGGATAGTCTAAGCTGTCATAAAGGCAGTCGTGGAATATTTAGAGTGTAAGGAATGTCATTGGTCTTTTACGATAGAGTAAAGGGGAGGAAAAAGTACACCCCTTATGGCTAAGATCTTGCCTAACTATTTCTTTTGTTTCTTTATATTATTTAGTTATACTTATTGGCATATAAAGTATAATTGTATCTATACGCGGCAAAAAATTGGGTTAAGAACCACACAACCACTTCCTTTAGCTAGCTGGGAATTTGCCATCACTTATGCCTCATAACTTTAATTTCAATAGGGATTTTCTGAGATTCTTCTCCAAACAAATTTTGAAGATCTAGCCCCGCGTAACATACTCCAATGCATTTCATTAATTTATTCATTTCATTAATCTTTATAATATGCCTATATGTAATTCTGGTTTAAAATCGACATTCATATTTCCAAGTTCGAAAAATGTTAATGGGTGGTAAGAGGTTTTAGATATTACACTCATTAATGATAATGCCAAGCTGTCTGTGAATAAATAGAGGGTATCACATTAATTGTCTTTTTCAGGTACAGAACTGCAGCAGGACACATAAACATGTTTTAAGTTAGTAGTACCTAAAGTACCAGAAGATACGACTTCTGGTCTTGATAAGCACGAGAAAATTCTAAATAGCGCCATCGTAAAGGCATTTGAAATTTCTTGCCCTCAAGCAAAAGTTAAGAAGAGCATCCACCATGGTGGAACAAGGAGCTCTCAACACTATGCAAGGAACTTAGAGCCTTCAATATTGCATACAGATATAAGAAATGGCAACCTTATTGAGACAAACTCAACGCATACAAGAAGGCCATAAAAATCGCAAAAGGAGATTCAATGAGGAATTTCCATTGAGAATACTTGGACTCCACAAGACTGAGTAAGGTTTTGGCCAAGGAACAATCCAATCCGATATATGTCAAAAGATTGTATGACTCTACTTGAAACACACTTTCCAAGCTGCAAAGATGTAGCTGCTGATTAATGATAAATATTATCTCTCATTATAGAATTTTGTGGGCGATTGATATCTTTTCTGCTTACAAATCCCCAGGAAAAGATGGAATTCTGCCTCAGATGCTGCAGAGTGCAAAAGATTCTATCATCCCATGGCTCTATAGAATATTTACACTAATATATACTCGTATAATATACATATATAATCCTAACTATGTTAAATTCCGTCTTTGCCATATGGGCACGGGCCCCGACCTTATGGGGGCCCCGAAAGGCCGACATATTCGATGACGCGAAAGAAAGAAGTTAAATATTTTGTTTTTTTCTGGTGATTTTCAGAATTTTTTATTGTTAATTTTAAACATCGGCGTAGCTAGGCCTTTTTCCTGGGGGGGGGGGGCTCTAGCCCTTTACGGTAAAAAAAAATTGTGCTTTTTTATTTTTATTAAAAAAAAAAAATAAAGAGTATTAAACATTTTTATAATATATATAACAATGTTATTAAATTAAAGTTTAAGACTAAATAAACAAAAAAAAATTAAAACATATTTCAGGTTTTTATCATCACATTGCCAATTAAAAAAAATAAATTCAGTCATTTAATTAACATTAAAAATAAAGTAAAACACTTAAATTAATTTGTATTAATAATAAAAGTAATAAAAAAATATAATTAATAAAAATAGCTAGTTTCAGTCGAAGATTAGTTTTCTATTTTGTTTACAAAATATATTAAGAATATCTTCTGCCAAAATTTGCAATAAAACAATAAAAGAATAAAAATTCTGGGGGTGGCTAAATTTTTTCTGGGGGGGGGCTTAGCCTCCCCCAGACCGGGCTATCTACGCCGATGATTTTAAAAACAAAAAGGAATAGAGCATTGATAGATACACATTTTTGTTCAAGATAGAGAAAACCATGGTGAAATTAAATACCAGGTGACAGCATTGCTATAACAATTACAACAAGGCAAGAACAACAGGCATTTTTCTATATGAAAAACTTTCGTCACTGTCAAAAAGTTTTTTTTTTTATATAACTTTTTGACATTTTCAAATTCACCATGAATAATCAGCTGGCGCTACGCTGTCACCTAGTATTTAAATTCACCTTGATTGCTACAACAATTACAACAAGGCAAGAACAACAGGCATTTTTTTATATGTAAAAACCTTCGTCACTGTCAAAAAGTTTTTTTTTTTTATATAACTTTTTGACATTTTCAATTTCACCATGAATAATCAGCTGGCGCTACGCTGTCACCTTGTATTTAAATTCACCTTGGAGAAAACTATTTAAGTTATACACTTTTTATAGGGTTTTAATAATTGTTATACAATTACTCGGAAAACATTTCTTTTAAAAACCGCAAAATCCGAATTGAATTATAACCTCAACATCAGCAACCTTATGTACAATAATCTCTGGCATATATAAGAAGAAAAACTCCTTGATATGGTGGAATTATTAAAAATAAAATAATCATTTAACCAGTCAAAATTTAACTCACAATATGATATTCGGAACTAAAGTACTAATTGGTAAAAAAGTTAATTTCAGTACATATTTGGTACTTTTTTATATATTTTTGTTTTCTAGTTAAATTACTTCAATTTGACATTCTCCAATAATGAATATGAATTATTAAAAAACTGCAATTAAAAATTAGTCAAAATAAAGATTTCATCACATTTTCGAAAAAATTAAAAAAACGCACCGAAATACACAAACAAAATTTGCAGTGTTGAATGAAATGGTACTCAAACAGGTGTTGGATTTGCTTTGGTGCCACCAAAAATTAAAAAGCGCACCAAAATTAAAAAAAAGCGCACCAACTAAACAATGTTTCGCACCAAAAATTTAAAAAAGCGCCTAAAATGGTGCGAAACACACCAAGTTGACAGCGTTGGTTTAAGCTTTGGATCTCTTTAAAGTTATCTCTTTTATTGTTACAAGTAATTTACAGATATAAAGAATTAATCAATAGTTACCTTAATTACATGTAAGTTTTTTTTTTGAAAATATCTGTAAAATATTTGAACAATATTAAATGTGTAAACTTTATTTGATATAAAAATTTATAAATTTTAAACACTTATTTAAATTATATATGTAAATTGAATTATTGTATATTGCTTTGCTCTTTATTGAACAATATTAATCGCAATTCTGAATTACATATTATTCTATATGAAGTGGATGCATTTGAGCTCAAATGGTCGCTATTGATTAAATGACCAAATAAAAATTATTGGTAAACAATTGTAAACAAAACCGTAAGTCAAAAGGTAATACAATATATTATTAAACATGTAATCGATTTATTTATATATAAAAAAGGGTTAAGTTAGTTAATTTGTTTTAAGAAAGATCATTTGAAATTATTTTAATGAAAGTTAATTTTTTTTATTCACTCTCAATTTCAATTAATTATAAATATTTTATTAATATTAAATCCTAATAAAATTTCGATTATTCATAGATTTAGATGTTATTATAGAAAATTGTTGAGAATAAACAAGAATTGTAAAAATGAATAAGTTTGAGTAAAAGCATTATTGGGAAATGACGACAGTATTTATAAACCGGATAGTGGGTTAAATAACTAATTTTTTTTATAAGGGACGACACAAAACAATACTTTTTATGAACACTGATGTATCTGAGTGATAGATGGGTGGGATTTGCATTATCTATAGCAGGAGTGCCCAAAAGTTGCTTATGTAGGAGCAAACACCAATACATTTAAATAAAAACTAATTTTTATTCAGTGTGTTTTGTTGTCAAAGCCAATACATACAAAAAAACAACACACGTTTTTAAACGGTTTCACACGTTAAACAAAAACAAAATCTACATTGACGATCGCAGTCACAAAAGTTCAAGAATGATAAAATAAAGATTACGCCAACACGCGTAAAATTTTTAAATGTTCTGCGCATTTTGGCCCTGTGACGTTATACATTCTGTGTTTCTATAATTTTTTCTCACTTGTTTTTTTACTCATGTTTTGCTTGCATTTGCTCACTGCACTCTTCATGTTTATATTTTTTGTTGTTTTTTTTTGTGTTTTTCTTTTTTAAACAGATTTTATTTTAGAACTCTCAGAGATTTCAATTGCAAGGTTGCCAACTATCACATAAAACATAAATTTTTCGCAAGAAATTTTAATTCTAACACATGAAACATTCTTGGTAACCCTTAGAATGGACCTTCTACGTCACATAACGGGAAATCATGCGCATGGCGTAATCTTTATTTTATCATTCTTGCAAAAGTTTACCAGTAGCATACGAAAGTGTTGTTGCTTTGCGCTTGCGTGTATAGAGTGAAGTACGACAAAAAAAAAAAACAAATAAGGCAAAGTTGTTTGTGTATTTTGTATTGCACTCCTGATCTATAGTGTTCATAGTGGTTCTAACATCGATCACTTAATTGGCCATAGTATAAATTTTAATCAACAGCTTGTCCTTTATTAATACACAGAGCGAGGTAAATCTTGGAATGAATTATTTTATTTTTTTTTAAGAGAAGTGTAACACTCAGGCAATTAATATGTCTATATATTAATTAATTAATTGTGTTACTTTCTTTGGAAAAGGATATGTAGAAGAAGAATAGGTGGTAAAAGCAGAGAAAAGCTTTTCATATGACAACACTGTAATTGCGTGTTATGTTTATTAATAGTACAGTATTGCAGTGCCTCTGGTGCTGAGTAGGCGCATTGTTTTGAGTGGCAGCGGCTGGAAATCGAACCCAGGCCACAAATACCAACTCATGCTTAATGATCAAATGCGCTAATCAATTAAGCTACAGTTTCTGTTGTGTTGCAAAGTGGTGTTTGGGGTGATCAAGAACCCTCCCCGTTCCGACGAGCTAAGTCTATTCAAGCATTCCAAGTGCGATCATACCCTTACAATTGCAAATAATTTTTTTACAGAAGTAATGTGCAACATGTGCTACAACTTAAAATTGGAGTACCAATTATTTTACTGCGTAATATCGATTACCACGGCTTTACAATGGCACTCGACTTGCAGTAAAAAAAACTGTGAAATAATTTATAACAGGAAAATATAAAGGTACAGATGTTTTGTTATGCATTCCAATGCTACCATTTGATTTTAAATAATTTTTTCCTGTTCGGTTAGCGTTTGCGATGACTGTTAACAAAGTTCAAGGTTAATATACCGTGTATATGTTTATACACCTAATGGGCAAACTAAAAATATCCTAAAGCATTGCAATAAATACATTAAAATTAAATATCTAAATATTTGTAAATATATAAATACGTTTTATTTTATTTTAAAACGAGGGGGGATAGCGAAGCACACCGGGTTTAGCTAGTTCTTTTATAATTATGTCGAAAAGAACATATTTAGTGGTTCAAAGAAAAGAAAAAAAGTTCTAGCTCAAAAAGAAATAGCCGAAAAACTTCCTAAAGTCACTTAATTTTTTAAGGTGGAAGAAACACACAGGATGACTGATTCTTCGCCATCATCATTTCAAGATCCGGTTACTTTCGAATTTCAACGGGGAAAAGAACTTACGTCTGACAAAAATTATAATATTATGCAAGTTCCAGATGTAGAGACAGTAACAGGTATATTAGATGCTGAATCTTGCAATTTAAGCTTCTTTGACTTATTATTTACGAGCATATAAAGTGTATAAAGCTACATAATAATCTTCGTATTATTACTTAAGGTTTGTGGATCCGTAAGTAAACCCTGGACGACGACAAAACTACGTTACAAAATGGCTGAGGCAACTTAGTCGTGTCCGGGTTGTACTTACGGATCCACAAACCTTAAGTAATAATACGAAGATTATTATGTACCCTTCTTGGGTTTAACGAAAATAATACTATATATATCAGGTTCGGTACTCTGCATTCGGGTTTGGTGCTAACAGGTTCGGGTTTATATCAGGATCGTGTTTACTCAGGTTCGGTCTTCTACATTCGGGTTTGGTACTAACAGGTTCGGGTTTATATCAGGATCAGCTTTATCTCAGGGTCGGGTTTCCGCCGGTTCGGCTTTATCTCAGGTTCGTGTTTCCATAGGTTCGGGTTAAGATAATACTTAATTCTAGATTCTAAATAATACAAGATTGCTTAGGCTAGGAGAACAGAAAACCGAAGTCACTGTGAGAGCAGACAGCCGAAGCCACTGTGAGAACAGACAACCGAAGCCACTGTGAGAACAGACAACCGAAGTCACTGTGAGAACAGACAGCTGAAGCCACTGTGAGAACAGACAACCGAAGTCACTGTGAGAACAGACAGCCGAAGCCACTGTGTATATGTATCGGTTCAAGACCAAAAAGTCAATAGATTTTACGAAAGTAAAACCTGTTCGGCTCTTCAAGACTTGAGAGAATAAACAGTAGTGCTCGTTCTGTTGGCCCGATTCCTCCTCGTTGGCGGCGGTTCCTTTTTTCCGTATTGCATTTCGGTATCGGGTTCCTGCTCGGGCAACTTAGTCGAATTATTACTTAAGGTTTGTGGATCCGTAAGTAAACCCTGGACACGACTAAGTTGCCTCAGCCGACGACAAAACCACGTACATGGTGACTATAAAGATATGTATGTTTGAAAGAAAAAAATTCGCAGCACACGTCTTACTTTTTTTGACGGATCAGCGGAGACTGTACAGTTAAATGGTAAACAAAAATTCCGCGTAGAAACATTTATTCCCATAATTGACACATTACATGTTCATTTAAAAAAGCGTTCTGCTGCATACCAATAAATTGATGAAATTTTTAGTTTTCTTTCTCAATTAATAACAGTTGATTCTGATCATTTGTCAAAAAATGCAAGAATTGCCCGAATTCTACCACAAAGACATTAATGCTTAGGAGTTCATATCAGAATGTTTTTATTTAAGGCAGTACCTCAAAAACATAGCAACGGAATCATCGGATTTGAGTATCTCAGCTTTACATAACCTAATAAAGTTTGATAATTTAGAAGAAACTTTTCCAAATATTGAAGTTGCTACAAGAATATTTCTTTGTTTAATGATTACTAATTGCAGTGGAGAGCGGTTATTTTCTCGGCTAAAGAGAATAAAAAATTAATTACGAATGTCTATTATCAATTATGTGCATTGAAAGTGATGTCCTTCGAAAAATTGATTTTGAGGATATAATAGAAGATTTTGCAGCACATAAATCCCGAAAAAAAACCTTTAGCGTAGCCAATTTAAATCAGAACATAATTAACTACGCTATTATGTTTTTAATTGAATATTTAGAATCTCCATCATTGATTTTATGTCTGGTCAAAATTTCGTTAAATTCTACTTCCAAAAAGTGGGTCAAAATGTCGTTGGAAAAAATAGTGCATAATTTCTTGTTCAAAATTTTCCTACAATAAGTCTGTAAGCTCATATGCGCTATTTCACTTGAAATTGCCACTCCAAAGTTGTTAAAAGCCTGTAGAAAAAAATAAAATTAATGAAAACTTTAACTCATAAAATAGCTTATAATAATATACACTATTGTTTGAGAAATAGTTTAATTCCGACCATTTCTATACCCCACATACAACGAAAAAAATTATTATACAAGGAGGAATGGGATGAAGACTTAACCCTCATACGATCTTTGTGTGAAATTTCACCCATTTTCAGTTTTAAAGTTACGTATCTTTTACAAATTTTACTTAAGATAAATTAAACTATTTTCTAATTTTGTAACTTGATATTTTACATTAAAAAAAATAAAAATTTTCTAGAAATAATTATTCATTTTGAAAATATTTGAAAAATTACGTCAAAGTCCCTCGGGTGAAATATCACCCATTAAGAAAAACGCATAATTATTATTAAATATTATTCTAGATGGTAACCTTTATGACAGAAATAAAGTATTTCTGGCAGCACAGTAAAACTAAGTTGTTGTAATTTTTTTGCAAAACAATGTATTTTCCCGTTATAAAAAAACGTCATTCGAAAATAAGCTCCGTTTGTGTAAATTTTTCATCAAAAAATATACTTTCTGCGTTTTGTAAGAAAATACCAATAATGTCTATAAATAGAAAGGTAAATAAAAATATTTTTGAAAAAAAAAGATTCTTATAGAAAAATAAATATTTTAGCGTCTTTTTGATAATGAAATTGAACATATAATGGAAAGTTGGGAAGAAAGTGATGCCGCAGACGACTCTGTTTCAGATCCCGAAGAAAATATACCCGATGAGTTTATTGAAGAAATTTCGCATTCTTCTAGTGATGACAGTGATGGAGAAGAATTTGATACTGTTCAAACAAGCCATAGCATTTTGTCTAAGGATAAAAAAGTTATGTGGTCTACTGAGATGTCAAGTGCTATTGGACGACCATGTACAGAAAATATTATTCGGGATCGAGTTGGTGTAACTTATTATGCTTCTAGTCGCATCACTAGTATAAGGGAGGCATTTTTGGTATGTTTTCCGGAAACTTTACGGAAAATTATAGTAAAGTATACAAATGTGGAGGGGCTACAATCATACTTTGGCCTACTTGTATTAGCTGGCGTATATAAATCACATGGTGAGTCACTAGAGAGCTTGTGGAATGAAGAAACAGGAAGACCTATATTCCGATCAACGATGTCATTGAAGCAATTCAGAAAACTATGTCGAGTTATTCGATTTGATGACAAAAATAGCAGAACTGAACGCAGAGCACGTGATAAATTAGCTCCAATTAGAGAGCTATGGGATAAATGGGTGGATAATCAACAACGCATTTATACCCCACATGAGTACGTAACTGTTGATGAGCAACTATTGGGTTTCCGAGGAAGATGTTCATTTAAACAGTATATGCCTTCAAAACCTGCCAAATATGGCATAAAACTTTGGGTTCTGTGTGACAGTGTCACAAACTTTGCGTGGAATTTGCAAGTATATACTGGTAAATCAGCTCCTGATGCAGCACCCGAAAAAAATCAAGGCCAAAGAGTAGTTCTGGACCTTATCAAAGATTTAAAAGGACGAAATATAACATGTGACAATTTTTTTACGTCATATGATCTTGCAATTCAGTTGCTAAAAAGAAAAAACACTATTGTGGGCACAGTTCGGTCAAATAAAACGTTTTTGCCAAAATCAACGAAACAAGAACTTCGTAAGCGTGCGGTTTTCTCCAGCATGTTCTTTTTCCGCGACAAAATTTCACTGGTGCAATACGTTCCAAAAAAGTATAAAATTGTCAATGCCCTTAGTACTTTTCATCATGATAAATCTGTATTGAATGAAAGAAATAAATTGCCAGAGATTATATCATTTTATAATAATACGAAAGCCGGGGTAGACACTTTAGATCAGCTGGTGAGTACTTATACGGTAAAAAGAAAAACAAATCGATGGCCCCAAGCATTATTTTGCAATATGATTGACATATCAGCAGTTAATGCGTACGTTTTGTGGCTAGAAATGAACAACGATTGGAATAATGGAAAACTACACAAAAGAAGGTTATTTCTTCATGAACTAGGAATGGAATTAGTTAAAGCAGAAATTGAACGACGACCATTTTTGCCAAGGTCAGATTCAGCAATAACGTTGGTGAACGCCATACGTCAATCAAGCGATGAGCCTTCTACATCATCGAATGCGAAAAAAAGAAAACTAACTTCAGGTTCCAGATGTGAAATTTGTTCGAAGAACGATAGAAAGGCTTATTCGTTATGTGCAAATTGTCAAAAATTTATTTGCGGGCAACATAAAATTGCATATTTTGTATGTAGCAGTTGCAACGAAAAGAACTAGTTATTTGTATTTTATTAGTTATTTTTATTACTTTACAGTGTAATCCGATTGAATTTAATGGATTAAGTTTTTTTTTACTACAAACTATTGTATTACTGAATATTAATTTACTGAATACTGCCAATTAAAATAAATAAATAAAAAAAATTATTAAAATACAAAGAAAAGTACTATTTTCATTACAAAATCTTACACAGGGTGAATTTTCACCCGAAGGACTCTACTGTAACTTATTTTGAGGAACGTATGAGGGTTAAAAGTAATTTATATTGAAGGAACGCGAAAAACAAAAGATCAACTTTTCGTTTACTGGAAATAACAATAAAGAGCTGCCAATTTGTAATCGAAAGCTGCATGATCTCCAAAATTTTTGCAAAAAGAATGTAATTCCTCGTGGATTGCAGTAATTTTTTTTTAACTTACAAAGTGTAAAGAAGCGAAATTGTTTAGATGAGCCAGATGTAGCAGAGGAAGAGAAAGAAGACGAATGAATTTCTAATTATTTTTGATTTACGCAATGTATACCTAGCAATATGCCAAAAAAAATAAACTTTTTAATTTTCAAGCTATGAATGCTGAATGATTTTTAATACTTTGGGGGGTCAAGTACTCTACTTGCTTATTAGAGTGCCCCTCACTTGTCCTAAAACGGATATTAAGGGGGTCCCTTAAAACTTGGATGTTTTTTAATATCTTTTGAAGTAGGGGTGTTATTTTCAAGCACCACCGCAGAATATTAGATATTTTAGTCATCATTTGTTAACATTTTCCAAACGGTTTTAGAGGCTGCGAAAGATTCAATGTTAAAAAGATATATCGATAGACCTGTAGATCAAGAATGATAAAATAAAGATTACGCCATTCGCGTGATTTCCCTTTATGTGACGTAGAAGGTCCATTCTAAGGGTTACCAAGAATGTTTCATGTGTTAGAATTAAAATTTCTTGCGAAAAATTTATGTTTTATGTGATAGTTGGCAACCTTGCAATTGAAATCTCTGAGAGTTCTAAAATAAAATCTGTTTAAAAAAGAAAACAACAAAAAATATAAACATGAAGAGTGCAGTGAGCAACTGCAAGCAAAACATGAGTAAAAAACAAGTAAGAGTGCTATATTCGCCTGTGCCGAATCTTAAATACCCTTCACCTAAGCGTAATAAGAAATACAAAAACTACACTAGACTAGAATATCCTAATTCTGTGTTTTCTATTGAGTCTTAGTGCAAATTTTATTAGTATTTGATATATTGTTTGAAAGACAATTTTACGACCAACATAATTTATGTTAAATATTTTGAAATGTTGTCTAATTTTTACCATTTTAATTGATTTAATTACCAATTCTTACCATAATTTACAGAGTTTGTCTGATGTTCATAATAATCTTTAGTGTAATTTAACAAACAGAGTATAAACAAGTAAGGGCCATTATTACAACTTGCCTCTAATGCTCTTAATAGTAAAAGGTAACTTTAATTAAAGTTAGGAATAAAGTGACCTTTAAAATTTTTCGTTATTACAACTTCCTTGTAAAATAAAATAATTTTTTTCTAAAATATTCAACAGTCTACTTTGAGGCTGACAGGTTATTAACCCATTAATAAGCAAAATAAAACCAGAAGTGAAAATTAAAAAAAAAGTTAATTTGTTTATTCATTGTACATAAAATTAACATTAAAGTATAAAAAATTTAAGAAAAATTATAAGTGGGTGGAGTAGGGCGGGTGTGCTCAACTGAGTACACAGCCGGTTTATATGTGAAAATTTTCAAAGCAATTTTTTTCAATGCATAATGTTTTTAAACATTTCTTGCATTGCCATCGAACTCATGCATGACATAAAACACATCTTAATTGTTTTTCTAACTTTACGGGATAGTGACCTATACCATCTTGAGGTAATCCTGGGATCAATGACGATGAAAGTCGAGCTTTATTTTGCATGTTTTGGCATAAGTAGTACCTTGCAATGGAACGTCGGAATAAAAGTTGAAACTTTTTTATTACAACATCTGCTAATGGCCGAATTTTAAACATGTTGTCCCTGGTAGTGGCAGCTTCATCATTTTTCACAAGATGAAGATTCTTTTTTATATCTGGATATCTTTGTCTAGACATTGATTTTGATATCATTTCTTTTCCAACATCTTCATCGTAAGACCAGTACAAATCCTCACGTGGTACTTATCTCAACACTTAAATTTTTATTAGGTTAAAACTCCATTTTGTGGTAGTTGATATTTATAAAGTCAGATTTTTCTTAATAAGTTTAAAGGGTACAAGTTTCTTTTAAGCTAAAAACATAAAAAAATCACAAAACGTTCAAAATTTTAAAGTTTTCGGTTTATTTTTGTGTGTACTCAATTGAGTACAGCGGCGGTAAATGGGTTAATATAAATCAAACTTCTGGGGGCTAATTCTCGCATTCGTATGCGAGTAAATTTTCATTCAAACGTTCGAATTTTTTAACATTTGGGATTCTCTCATTCGATAGCGAATAAAATGTATCGAAATTTCTAATGATGGCATTCGATAACGAATGATTATTCGAACGCAACCTTGCGAGTTTTTACTCGTAAGCAAAGAAGCGTTCGAAATAACGTTTTTTTTTTAGCAAACAGAAGAAAAAAAGAAAATGTTAGTAAAAAATTTGTTACTTACTTTAAAAAATATCATAATATTAATAATTTTATTACTTTTAGGTCAAACATTTCAAAAATAAATTTTAGCTTTGCTTGCTTTGTGAGTCTAGAAAAACACATGCATACATTAACACATACATATGTAGGTATGTATGTATGTACTTATTTATACCTACTCATTGTTTGTCAATCTTAATAAGACGAAGGTGTTTCTTATGTCATTCATATTTTGTAAAAATCAAAAGACGAAGAATAAAAAAACATAACTGGGTCCATTTTTAATTTAAAAGAACTTCTTTAAAAAATTTGGCTTTTACTTGAGTTATTTTTTGCAGAACCATATGTTTTTTGTTTATATTTTCTTTTATTTTATTCAGTGTTGTAATACGTACTTATTTAAGTTTTTTACAACACTGAAGCAATGAATCGATTCGATTCGTATCGAGTACCATCATTAGAAAATTTTGCACTGTCGAAATAAATTTCGATTCGAAAACAATTTCGATCACGACTGCCAGAATTAGCCCCCTGCTTTCCATTTTTGTTTATCAAATTATTTGTTGGCAAAATAAAATTAAAATTAATTTATTTTTCATGAAGTTGACAGTTTTTCCAGAACATATGACAACTTCAAATACATAAACCTCACTATAAAATTTAAAGGCAAGATGATCTTCCCTTTAGCTTATCGGTCGGTTTTAGATTAAAGTATACTTATAATAACCAAATACTTTTTATCTGTCCGATAACATCATACCTTTAACTATTACCAAGTTGTAATAATGGGCCTAAGAGTGCTATATTCGGCTGTGCCGAATCTTAAATACCCTCCACCTAACCGTACTAAGAAATACAAAAACTACACTGGTTATAGGACTAGCATATCCTAATTCTGTGTTTTCTATTCAAGTGCAAATTTTATTAGTATTTGATATATTGTTTGAAAGACAATTTTACGACCAACATAATTTATGTTAAATATTTTGAAATTTTGTCTAATTTTCAAAACTTTTAATTGATTTAATTACCAATTCTTACCATAATTTACAGAGTCTGTCTGATGTTCATAATAATCTTGAGTGTAATTTAACAAACAGAGTATAAAAAAGGGGTACAATTCGGTTTTAGTGATTTTGCTCAAAAAAAAAAAAAAAACAAACAAAATCAAATAGGGCTTTTAGAGGAGATACCAGCAAAAAAAAATTTGTTGCCGGTCACGCCTATTTTCGAGGGGGCGGGCCCTTAAAGTTGAAAATACATAGGCCTATATATCTCGGGAACTACTGGGTGTCTGATAATTTGTAATACATTAAATAAAAGGTATTAAAAATACCTTTCCAACGATATATATCATGATTATAAAATATGGACCGAATATGGGTTAAATCCGAAAAGAATATTTTTTGACCCGAATTTATTTGTTTTTTGGAAATGGTTCTTATATGGCAGGTATGACAAATTATGGGCCGATCTTCTTAAATTTTGGAACAGTTATTTTCATGCATATGAGGATATTTCACGTCGAATTTCAACATAATAACGGTATATATACGATATATATTAGTATTAACGTGGATTTCGAGAGTGGACCTTATGTGGGGGATATAGTCAAATATGCACCGATATTCTCAAAATCCAGCAGTTAGATTTAGGCATGTATATAAATGATCCGTGTAAAATTTTGGATTGGTACCCTTATTTATAAGCGATTTATGAGTATTAAAGTGATTTTCGGAAGAGGGCTTTATATGGGGCATACGGTTAAAACTAGACCGAAATTCACAAAAATTTGTGGGATGATTTTTGTATATATTAAAAAGATCTGTGCAAAGTTTTGAGTCGGTACCGATATTTCTACAATATATATAGGGAAAAATGTCTTTTTCAGATGTGGTCCTTGTATGGGAGCTATGACCAGTTGTGGGCCGACCACCATAAAATTTAGCACAACAATTTATTTGCCTATAAAGAATATTTATGTCAAATTTTAGCCGTTTAACATTATTTATATCTCTTTTATACGTATTTAAGTGAATTTTGGAAGTGGACTTTATATGGGGTCTATGGTCAAACATGGACCGAATTAAAAAAAATTTCGTTCTGCGATGTCTTTTTGTATAAAACTTATTTTTGCTGAATTTTGTCTTGATATTCCAATTTTATAGGCATTTATTTATCATTAAGCCATATTTCGGGAAGATTTTTGTATGGGGGCTATGACCAATTCTGGGCCGACTACCATAAAATTTAGTACAACAATTTATTTGCCTATAAAGAGTATTTATGTCAAATTTTAGCCGTTTAACATTATTTATATCTGTTTTATACGTATTTAAATGAATTTTGGAAGTGGACTTTATATGGGGTCTATGGTCAAACATGGACCGAACTAAAAAAAATTTCGTTTTGCGATTTCTGTTTGTGTAAAACTTATTTTAGCTGAATTTTGTCTTGATATCCCTATTTTATAGGCATTTATTTATCATTAAGCCATATTTCGGGAATATATATATTTGTATGGGGGCTATGAGAAATCATGGACCGATTCTTACTATTTTCCGCACACTTTCTTCTTTTGTCATACAAACAACGTATACAAAATTTCATAGTATTATCTCCAATATATTTCAAAATATTGCAATAAAATGGACGAAAAATATCAAATTTTTATAGAGGTGGTCTCACATATTGGTTCATAACTCTGGTTGACCTAAACCGATTTTGCTCATTTTAAATAGCAAACTTCTCGAAAGCACTTCTGACAGAATTATTGAAGGTTTGGATCCCGAGTATATCTGGGGACTTCAAAAAACTGATTTCAACAGACAGACAGACAGACAGACGGACATGGCTTAATCGACTTCGCTATCTATAAGGATCCAGAATATATATACTTTATAGGGTCGGAAAATTTTTTTGTGGAAATTACACACGGAATGACAAACTTATATATACCCTTCTCACGATGGTGAAGGGTATAAAAAGGGGTACAATTCGGTTTTAGTGATTTTGCTCAAAAAAAAAAAAAAAAAACAAAATGAAATAGGGCTTTTAGAGGAGATACCAGGAAAAAAAAAATTTGTTGGCGGTCACGCCTATTTTCGAGGGGGCGGGCCCGTAAAGTTGAAAATATATAGGCCTATATCTCGGGAACTACTGGGTGCTTGATAATTTGTAATACACTAAATAAAAGGTATTAAAAATACCTTTCCAACGATATATATCATGAATATAAAATGTGGACCGAATATGGGTTAAATCCGAAAAGAATATTTTTTGACCCGAATTTATTTGTTTTTTGAAAATGGTTCTTATATGGCAGCTATGACAAATTATGGGCCGATCTTCTTAAATTTTGGAACAGTTATTTTCATGCATATCAGGATATTTCACGTCGAATTTCAACATAATAACGCTACATATACATATATATTAGTATTAACGTGGATTTCGAGAGTGGACCTTATGTGGGGGATATAGTCAAATATGGACCGCTATTCTCAAAATCCAGCAGTTTGATTTAGGCATGTATGTAAATGATCCGTGTAAAATTTTGGAGTGGTACCCTTATTTATAAGCGATTTATGAGTATTAAAGTGATTTTCGGAAGAGGGCTTTATATGGGGCATACGGTTAAAACTAGACCGAAATTCACAAAAATTTGTGGGATGATTTTTGTATATATTAAAAAGATCTGTGCAAAGTTTTGAGTCGGTACCGATATTTATACAATATATATAGGGAAAAATGTCTTTTTCAGATGTGGTCCTTGTATGGGAGCTATGACCAGTTGTGGGCCGACCACCATAAAATTTAGCACAACAATTTATTTGCCTATAAAGAGTATTTATGTCAAATTTTAGCCGTTTAACATTATTTATATCTGTTTTATATGTATTTAAGTGAATTTTGTAAGTGGACTTTATATGGGGTCTATGGTCAAACATGGACCGAATTAAAAAAAATTTCGTTATGAGATTTATTTTTGTATAAAACTTATTTTTGCTGAATTTTTCTTGATATTCCGATTTTATAGGCATTTATTTATCATTAAGCCATATTTCGGGAAGATTTTTGTATGGGGGCTATGACCAATTCTGGGCCGACCACCATAAAATTTAGTACAATAATTCATCTGCCTATAGAGAGTATTTATGTCAAATTTTAGCCGTTTAACATTATTTATATCTGTTTTATACGTATTTAAGTGAATTTTGGAAGTGGACTTTATATGGGGTCTATGATCAAACATGGACCGAATTAAAAAAAATTTCGTTTTGAGATTTCTTTTTGCATAAAACTTATTTTTGCTGAATTTTGTCTTGATATTCCAATTTTATAGGCATTTATTTATCATTAAGCCATATTTCGGGAATATATATATTTGTATGGGGGCTATGAGAAATCATGGACCGATTCTTACTATTTTCAGCACACTTTCTTCTTTTATAGTACAAACAACGTATACAAAATTTCATGGTATTATCTGCAATAGTTTTCAAAATATTGCAATAAAATGGATGAAAAATATCAAATTTTTATGGAGGTGGTCTCACATATTGGTTCATAACTCTGGTTAACCTTAACCGATTTTGCTGATTTTAAATAGCAAACTTCTCGAAAGCACTTCTGACACAAATATTGAAGGTTTGGATCCCGAGTATATCTGGGGACTTCAAAAAACTGATTTCAACAGACAGACAGACGGACATGGCTTAATCGACTTTGCTATCTATAAGGATCCAGAATATATATACTTTATAGGGTCGGAAAATTTTTTTGTGGAAATTACACACGGAATGACAAACTTATATATACCCTTCTCACGATGGTGAAGGGTATAAAAAGGGGTACAATTCGGTTTTAGTGATTTTGCTCAAAAAAAAAAAACAAAATCAAATAGGGCTTTTAGAGGAGATACCAGCAAAACAAATTGTTGGCGGTCACGCCTATTTTCGAGGGGGCGGGCCCTTAAAGTTGAAAATATATAGGCCTATATCTCAGGAACTACTGGGTGTCTGATAATTTGTAATACATTAAATAAAAGGTATTAAAAATACCTTTCCAACGATATATATCATGATTATGGACCGAATATGGGTTAAATCCGAATAGAATATTTTTTGACCCGAATTTACTTGTTTTTTGGAAATGGTTCTATATGGCAGGTATGACAAATTATGGGCCGATCTTCTTAAATTTTGGAACGGTTATTTTCATGCATATGAGGATATTTCACGTCGAATTTCAACATAATAACGCTATATATACATATATATTAGTATTAACGTGGATTTCGGTAGTGGACCTTATATGGGGGATATAGTCAAATATGGACCGATATTCTCATAATCCAGCAGTTTGATTTAGGCATGTATGTAAATGATCCGTGTAAAATTTTGGATTGGTACCCTTATTTATAAGCGATTTATGAGTATTAAAGTGATTTTCGGAGGAGGGCTTTACATGGGGCATACGGTTAAAAATAGACCGCAATTCACAAAATTTTGTGGGATGATTTTTGCATATATTAAAATGATCTGTGCAAAGTTTTGAGTCGGTAACGATATTTATACAATATATATGGGGAAAAATGTCTTTTTCAGATGTGGTCCTTGTATGGGAGCTATGACCAGTTCTGGGCCGACTACCATAAAATTTGGTACAACAATTTATTTGCCTATAAAGAGTATTTATGTCAAATTTTAGCCGTTTAACATTATTTATATCTGTTTTATACGTATTTAAGTGAATTTTGGAAGTGGACTTTATATGGGGTATATGGTCAAACATGGACCGAACTAAAAAAAAATTCGTTTTGCGATTTCTTTTTGTATAAGACTTATTTTTGCTGAATTTTGTCTAGATATTTCAATTTTATAGGCATTTATTTATCATTAAGCCATATTTCGGGAATATATATATTTGTATGGGGGCTATGAGAAATTATGGCCCGATTCTTACTATTTGCCGCACACTTTCTTCTTTTATCATACAAACAATGTATACAAAATTTCATGGTATTATCTGCAATATATTTCAAAATATTGCAATAAAATGGACGAAAAATATCAAATTTTTATGGAGGTGGTCTCACATATTGGTTCATAACTCTGGTTGACCTAAACCGATTTTGCTGATTTTAAATAGCAAACTTCTCGAAAGCACTTCTGACAGAATTATTGAAGGTTTGGATCCCGAATATATCTTGGGACTTAAAAAAACTGATTTCAACATCCAGACAGTCGGACAGACAGACAGACAGACGGACATGGCTTAATCGACTTCGCTATCTATAAGGATCCAGAATATATATACTTTATAGGGTCGGAAAATTTTATTGTGGAAATTTCACACGGAATGGCAAACTTATATATACCCTTCTCACGATGGTGAAGGGTATAAAAACAAGTGAGAAAAAAGGGCCAAAATGCGCAGAAGATTTTAAAATTTTACGCGTGTTGGCGTAATGTTTATTTTATCATTCTTGCCTGTAGATGATGTATACTCATTCCACAGTCAGCGATGCCAACTTACTGCTTTTGGCACTATTTATGGTGCTTTTTGATACCTCAAAACGCCGAAATTTTATGCATAGTGCCAAACTAAGAAAAAGCTTAGTGCTTTTTCAATTTTTCACTAGTGCCTTTAGTGCTTTTTACAATTTTTATTTTTTTACAATTTATAAATTATGCAGCAACAATTTTGTTAAGTGTAGAAACATTATTTTCCGCAACTTTTATTAAATTTGGCATTTTTTATTTTATTATTAATTTTTTACTTACATTTGACACTTTTCACAATTTTTTAATTTTTTTTTATTTATTAAAAAATTTTTTATTCGAAGGTTTACTTCTATATATTTATTTATTAAACACCTCACTCTTTTACAACAAAATTAATAATGACAAAATATGAAAAGCATGTTTAAAATATATTTATTCTATACTATGTTTAAAAACATATTGTGAAGGATAATAGTTTCTCAAACATGATAAAAAAAAACTTTAGTATTTTTTTTTAAAAGCTTATTCTAAAGTACTATTATACTTTACTTATTTTTTGGTCTATTTGGGGTATATACCATGTACTTATAAAAACTTTTTTCTAGTTTGGTTACGTTTTAGTTCTGAAATAAAATAACAATTTTAATCAGCGACCGTAACAATTATGACCTTTATAATAAAAATCACGATATAATTATTATATTTTGATTTTTAGTTTTTTGTCAGATTCTGATTTTTATTTTTTTTTTTTTTTTTTTTGTCAGAAATAATTGTTATTTTTTGATTATTATTTTTTTCTCAGAAATATTTGTCATTTCTTCAATAAATAAAATGTTTAACGAAAAGAAAAATAAATATCAAAATATTTTAGTTATATCTGCAAAAATGAAAAAAGAGAGAAAATTAACAATATTTCTGCCAAAAAAATAATAATCCAAAAATAATAATTATTTATGACAAAAAAAAAATTAAAATCAAGAATTTAAAAATCATATTATTTTATGAAAATATAGTTAAAAACCATCAAAACGGTGTGCTTGACTTGGCTCTCCGATATTTCCTTGTGGTTGCTTTTTCTTTTAAAAATTCTAGAATAATTGTTATTTTTGTGTCCCTGATTTTAATTTGTACTTTTGAACACCTCAAAAATTGTGTTACTTAAATTAATGTACGAAAATTGTCCCCCAACAACTCCCTCGCTTTTCTTTGCATATATATTGGACAGTAAATAATGCCCAAGGTAACTTGTTTTGTGTTCAATTGTCGATTAAATTGAAAAAAGTGGCTTAGTGCTTTTTACGCTTTTTTTACCTCGAAATAGTGCTTTTTTTAAATTTTAAAGTGCTTTTTGCTCTTAAAAAGTTGGCATCACTGCTAGCAATACGAAATACACAAACAAATTTGCCATATTTGTTTTTTTGTCGTACTTCACTCTATACACGCAAGCGCAAAGCAACAACACTTTCGTATGCTCTACTGGTAAACATTGGTGACTCCCAACAAACCAAGGCATAATCAAAATGTAACTAAATTCAAGAAAAAACTTATAATTAAGAATTTTATACAACATTTCATACGCTTACTTATGATTGGTTTATTTTATTGTAAATTATGAACACTTTTAAAATAATCCTTCAAAAACGCTTCGTATAACAATAGTATTTGCAATAATACTTACTATATACTAAGTAAGAAAAACAAGATTTACAAATGTGATTATAAAAGACTTATACTCGTAATAGTTTTGTAAATGTTTTCGGTAATAAGATCCCGTTATTTTATTTCTTGATTTTCTTATTATTGTTCTTCTTTATTTCAGTCTTTTTCTTTTGTTTGACAAAATCAGTGTATTAAATTGTTTAAGAGTGGTATTTTAATAAAATACAAAATAAAAATAATATAAAATTTGTGTTAAAAAAGGCAATTAAAATTAAATTCTAAAAATGTCATATAAATTAAAACACAGTGTTCGAAAGGAATCAAAAGAAATTGTTGAAAAACCTAAAATAAACATTTATTAATGCATTCGTTTTTTTAATTTTATAGATGCCGCAATTTCTATTGGATTGGGTATGACGAGTTTATAAAATGTACAAAATCATTTTTCCAATTTGCCAAAAATAGACAAATATGCAAAACTAAATACAAGGAAAAGTCAAAAATTGTAAAGAATTAAAATTATATGTAAATTGTTTAAGGTGCTATCAGACGGGATCTATATTACATATGTACTGTCAAATTTTCCATCTGTAAAAGTTGTACACATCGTGTGATACATATGAAACTTTGCATGTGTAAAATACATGTGGAAATACATATGTAATTTTTTCGTTTAGAACACGCTCTATTTTCCTGTGACAAACATAAACAAAACAGCTGATTTGTT